>JBANSL010000019.1:19010000-20428125 GCA_037127255.1 Persicaria tinctoria | reverse complement strand
CCGAATATGAGCAATACATTCCGTGACTTGGTTGCCTTCTCTAAACGGTGATCAAATCAAAAGACTGACATAGAATGAGCGAGTTAGAGAAGATCATCTCTATCTCTCATGAACATCTCTGGGGTCCCTTGAAAGCACTTATGATCGCCAGACAGTCTCCCTCAACCTCAATCGGTTGATCCCTTTCTTCTGGGCTTCCAAGAGCCCGTTGTGCAGGTCAAGAACTTTAGTTTGAAGAGCCGACGCTTTTCCACATTTTCTTGAACCACCATTAATCACACGACCAATGAAGTATCGAATAACAAATCCAGCCGTTGTCTGACTAGATGGGAGCTTGGCCCCATCAAAATTGAATTTGAGGTAACCCTCCTTGGATTTTTCCATTTAACCATTTTCCGTTTTTCTAGGGTTGTTTTGTTGTGAGGCAGGTTTGTTTTTTTGGTTCATTCTCATCTTGATCCTCCACATGTATCTTTTTCCATCTCGTCCTTTAATGTTTGATTATTGTTGTACGTGAATTTCCACGAGTGAATATCGAGAGAGAGAGAGAGAGATTGAACAATAGGACATAAATGATTTTCGTAATCGCACTGCAGGTAGGTTTCTTATTATTGTGATGCTTTGATGGATACATGTGTACACCATAATTCAGCCCTACACCTTTTATTTATAGTAGAGCAATCCTATAGGTAGAACCTTCTATAGATAAACCTATATATAGGTAAAACCCATCTTATCTAGAACCTATTATAGATAAAAACCATCTATATATAATAAACCACATATATAAACTCATATATATATATATATATATATATATATATATATATATATATATATATATATATATATATATATATATATATATATATATATATATATATATATATATATATATATATATATAAAACCTGCTATAGATAAATTGACTTGGCCACAATCCAATTTATCTATCTACCTATGATGATTAATTGCCTCATAGAAGTGATACAAAAATTATGTTTGTCCATTCTTTAAACCACGGGAAAGTAAGGCAATCGAAGACGGTTTTATTTCTCATTGACCATATATCCCATAGGGTTATGCTAGGGTCGCTTTTTGTTCTGGTGTTAGTGTTGTGAATATTTCCACAATGATGTCCTTGTATTGTTTGTCTGTTTTTATCAATATTTGCCATAGTTCTTTTGATTTGCTGGTCTATTTTCTTAATCAAACCGAGGGTGATATGACATTCTGTAAATATATGTTTCGCATCCTCGTCCCCGTGGTTACAAAGAGTACAGTCCAAAGGTACATCTATACTTTTGTTTCTAAGTCTTATTTTCATTGGTGTTCCATTTAGACAATTTTTCCATATGAAGTTTTTAACTTTTGACGGGCAGTCTATCTTCCATTCTTCCACATCCAATCAAAGGATTCTATTTTCGTTTGTCGGGATTTTGTGATGAATTTTAGTGTACTTGACGTTGTGAACCAACCAATTTTACTTGGTTTCCAATAAAGTCTGTCGCCGAAACTATTAAGAGGGAGATGGGCGTTAATAATTTCTTCCACTATGTCCGATTGTATAGATTCTTGTAATTTATCTAAGTTTCATGTTCTATCTGATTTATGTAGACATCAATTTCTTGATCATTTACATGGTTTTGTAGTCGAAATTCTTGGAGGTTTCTTTTGCTGCATATTAAAATGATTTTTTTAAACGTATATTAAATTGATTTTTAGCTTATTCAGGGAAGAAGATTTGTATAAATGAATACTCCCTCCGTCTAATAATACATGAGTTTTTAGAGGTAAATTTTTGATGAACTTTTATGTTTTCTAGGTAATAAGTTGTAATGATTTGTGTGTTGTTGATTTTTTAAAATAATTTGATTGGTTAAAAAATGTAGTGAGTGTTAAAAAATAATAAAATTTATGAAAAGTTAGTGTAATGATAATGTTTTTTTAAAGTAAAGTGTTTTATTAAAACTCTTCAAAAAAAATATTTTATTAAAACTTGTGAAAAATGTTAAAAGCCGATCTATTTTAGTACGGAGGGGGTATTATTGATTGGGCACATTGTGCAAACGAATCCAATTTACGGTATTTGTTCAGCTTTCCCAAAATATACAACCAAAAAAAATACTCCGTATATATACAAGTATATGCCTACCTTTTCCCTCTCTTTCTCCTATGGTGTCTTTGTCAGTGGCCTCTCTCTTCACGTTAGATGTCAGAAATTGAATGGGCCTTTTGCAGATTCCGCAGATTTCCGCTCTTTAGTCAAGTTGGAGCCTCTCTCTCTCATGCGGGTTGTGGCAAGTAGTTGGGACCAGCCAACCAAGATGACCCATCACTTGTGGATAAACCTGTCAATTTCAAGCTCTAATTCTCAATTTGTAACCCCTTCAACCTTTGTAAATCCCCCCTCATTTCAGGGTTATTTCTTTCTATTGATTGCATTTATGTTATGTTTCTGAATCAACTGCTTAAATTTTGTGACTTTTGGACCCATGATTTGAGTCTGAATTATTAGGGCTCAGGGTGTTTCATTATTGAGCCTTGGTTATTCTCTGCCTTTACGTACTACCCTTTTTTCACTATTTTCAACTGGTATTTATTTGGGATTTGAATCTTCAGTCCCACCCACCATTCACTGTTGAGATTGAGAACCCATCAACCCATAAAAGGGGAAGGGTAATAGTTTGTTGCTGTGTCATGATCATTGGCTTTAACCCTAATCAGTGGGTAGCTCTGTGTCTCTGTGTGGTTAACTGTTAACTTTTTGCTGCTTCTTTCATTTCTTGAAAACTTCTCTCATATCATTGTCAAATTTTATAGGAGTTTAAGGTGAGAAATTTAATTGGGATTTAGTGTTGGGTTAAAACCTTGAGCTCTAGTTTTGGTTTATTCTCCTTGACTTTCATCAGTACAAAGAATTTCCAGCAATGTGTATCGATTTCACTTTTAACCTTTTAAGCATAGCTGTTACTTATGAAAAGCTAAGTTGTTTTTTGCATTTATCTTTTGTTTTTTTCCTTGAGGAGTTTCTGAATTCAAAGGGGTTTTTCTTTGGCATCAATCTTGAGCAATGTGAAAGGGGTTTTTCTTTGGCATCAATCTTGAGCAATGTGAAAGGAAAAACAGATGGATTTAGTATTTACTGCCATTGTAATTTGTACACATAGAAAGCTGCTGCACAAAGGAAATTGAAAACATTGGTGGAAATGCTGGATTATGAACAGTCAATTCTTGTATTGGAATTTCAACATTTTTCTTGTGGACCTGTACTGTAAAATCTGTACTTGTCAGGTAGGGCCAATGGTGAATTGGGGTTTTGTTGGATTGAGAACTAGCAATTCTGATAGCTTTCTTAATCCATGATAGAGTTTTTGTTTGCTTGCCTTCTTTGTTTCCTTTCCTCCACCATGACCTTAACAGGTAGCAAGCATTAGATGATTCTTGTTAATTTCATGGTTGAATTTCCCCCACAAGTCGTTCCTTTCATCGCTTAATTTAATTCTGTCTCTCTGTTTATTATTTGATTTGATGAGGTTGTGAGATATTTCCTATGGTATAAGCCGCAGCTTTCTTTTCATTTTTTCAGCATAAGGTCATATCTCACAATAGTCCAATTTGGCAATTGTGGAGCAAAATTACCAATCATTCCACGCTCTTCCTTTCCCGTGGGCGTTATGCTTCTTACTGGATCTAGTGTTGCAGCTTTAGTCTCTTTACTCAGTTGCACTGTTCTGGTGTGCTTGAAGATTTTTGTTTCCTAAATCAGCTGAAGCTAGTCCTTTCTCTTGGAAAGAGTTTAGATCTGTTTTTCAAATGCCTCTTTTTGTAATCAAAATGGTTCTGTTTATGATGACACTAGCTCAGATTTCAGTATAATCGGCTGAATTTGCTTCTCTGTTCTATTGGTTCTGTTGGTGAAACTGAGTCCCAAGCAAGAGTAGATGACTGCAGACGAAAAGGGTACGAGTTCTTTGTGGAGTTTTGAGCAGGATAAGGCGTTTGAGAATGCTGTTGCAACCTATCCAGATGACTCTGAAGATAGATGGGAGAAAATAGCATCTGATGTTCCTGGAAAGACCTTGGATGAGGTCAAGCGTCACTATGATATGTTAGTTGAAGACGTTAATCGGATTGATTCAGGTCGTGTTGCTCTCCCTAACTACAGTTCTTCCTCAGAAGGTACTACGAGTCAGGCTGCAGAAGATGGAAGTGGGAAAAAGGCTGGTCATTTTGGGCATTTTGTAAGTGACCATCACGGAGGCAAGGCATCGAGATCAGATCAAGAACGCCGCAAGGGAATTGCTTGGACGGAAGATGAACACAGGTAAATTTTATTGCTGCTTGTTGATTCTCTTTCAGCAGGAAAAATTGTTTAGGTGCTGATTTAATCTTGTTGGTTTTCTTTATTTGTTTCTTGTTGGAAGTTCCTATTCTTTGATATCCTGATATGCTATTTCTGAGTTTCGCACTAATCCAACACACTGCTTTAGAGCTCTTAAATACTTCTTAGTTAACTTGTGTTCTCGAATTTTCTGATTTTTCTTGCTCTGCGTCAAAAATGCTCTTTTTTGCTTTTACTTCGGAAGGATCTGATGTTCTGACTTGGGATTCAGAAGAGAGTTATTTTGGTTCTTCCAGATTTGTTGATATTTTTAAAGACTCAAGTAAGAGACTAAGAGGCATTTTTGTTAGGGGTGTTATATTATATTAAGACTATCGAATTCTGGATCTTAATGTTCCTGTTTCCCGATGATTGTGTATTGTTTACAAATCTTTCTCCTGAAGTATATATAGGATGAAGAAAGGCCATTTCATTCAGTTTGGTTATGAACTGTTAATCTTATGATTGCTAGGTGTCTAGTTTTGTTTTCCTGGATTTTGGAAATGGCATTTCATGATATTTGGTTCGTTGATCACACTAAGGGCTCGTTTTGTATAAACATGTAAGGTAAACGGAATGGAAACAAATTTTGTATAGGAAAATATACGTAGATAATCATAAGAGAATAATGCTATTTTTTGTATGAAAAATAGGGTAGGAGTGGTAATGATTAGAGGAGTATAGGGGGTATGGTTACCCCTTGTTCAAATGAGTGATTGAAATAAGGAGGAACAAAACCAATTTTGTATGAAAAATTGGAAGGATGGGGGTAATGATTAAATTTTTTTTAGCAATGTATCTTAAACTATAAATGGACTACATTCATTTCATTTCCCTTTTATCTTTCCAAAATTTAAATCAATCGAGCCCTCAAAGAATGCTATGTTCATGTCCTAGGCTTGCAATAGAACTGAACCTTATATTTACAATTCTACCATTTTGGGTGATGATGGAAATTCTATGGTATCTGTCATGAATATAAAAAGATAAGAGACTTGCATTGAGTGTGATGCTGCAGCTTTTTTAGTGGATTCTGAACTTTTTTATTCTCAATTTCTTTTTCCTTTAGACCAAAATGGCAGATTTTGAACTTTGGCATAATAGCATCAATTATCTTGTCTTGTTTTCCTTATTCTTCTTTCCTTGAGCATTTGTTTCTTTTTCCTTTTTCATTCACGACCTATGGTATTTTCCTTCAATTAAGAAATTCTTAAGTTCTCATGATAACATCAATGCTCTTTGATATGATTTGCCCCTTCTTTCATTGTCTATATCATTCGACTTAGGAAGGTGTGAGCAGTTTTTCTAGCTTTTCATTTTCCGTACATTTTCTGGCATCATCCTTCTTTGGTTGTCACAAAATACATGTAGTTTGACACGTTTTTAAGAAGTTAAAAACTCGATAAAATATTCATTTTTTTTTATAATGTATTCATACTTATTGGTAATGACTAATGAGTATTAAATTATTTTAAAATTTTAATAAAAAAGTTGATATTTTATAGAGTTGTTAGCTTTTAGTGCACTACATTTCTTTGATCAATGATCTTCTTCTTTGTATCAGGAAGAAAACAAAAGTTTTCATTAATCCTGCTTGCCGTGTTTTCTGTCATCATAACACCAAGTTTTTCCCTTCCAAAAAATAAAATAGAGATATTGCAGAGACATTTTCTCTTGGTTAGAAAATTTTCCACAAGTTTCATTCAAGTTATTCATTGGAAACAGGACGAATTGCACTAAATAACTCCAACTTTGGGTGTAGTGGGAATTAGCATGAACTTTCAAACTTGCTAAACATAGCATCAACTATGTAGCCTATGTGTTGAGCAGCAAATAATAGCTCAAGCATCACTTTTCATTGTTCTTCATTAAAACTCATTTAACATGTCATTGATATTTGGAAAAGCACAACTATTGATAGGGAAAACATGTGTGTTGATGAACAAAAAACTGGTTGAAAATGATGCTTGAGATATTTTTTGTGATTCATCACATAGTTGATGCCATTTTCACAACATCCGAAACTTCATGCTATTTTTCACAAAACGGTATAGTAGTTTTAAATTATAAACTTTGAGTCCTCTGCATGCTTGTAATGTTCCTTAAGATTATTGTTTGACCTCTTTAACTAGGAATTTAGACCAAACATTCCAATAACGTTTCTTATTGGATATACAAGTAAAACTTGGGAAGACATCTAAATATGCCTTAGGAAGATAATTGCCGTGCTTGAGTTATTGAAGTGTACACAACATTTAGTGGGTGGTTGGAAATTACGTACTCGGGGAAAGTAGCAAATTTCTTGCTTAATGTTTTTAAGAAATCTCCTCATAAGATTCGAAATTGATTCACAGAAGGAATCCTATAAAATGAAAAATTAGCTGACCTAAATATGTGTTCCTTTAGTTAATGTTATTTTTCTAAGGTCCTTTACCTGCTGTGTTGCGTCTTGTATGAGTTGGTAGGTAGGATGCTTGCATTACATTCATGGGTGAATCCACTTTGCCTTATTTTAGATGAAAGTAAGATGATGGTGTTACCTTCTCTTATTTATGCACACAAACACACTTTAGTTAATTTTGACCAAGTCAAGCTTACTCTAGTTAGATAATGAACTAGTCTCTAGTTAGTTAACTGAGCAACTATTCACCTCTACCGTTAGGGTGTGTTTGGTGAAGGGTTTGATGGGGGTTTATAAGGTTTGAAAAAAAATTAAAACTGCAAACATTGGTTTGGCATACCAAGGTTAAGGGGAGATGGAGTTTTGGAGGAGGGGAGACAAAGGTTCCATTCATCAAATTTACAACTCTCTGGGGCAAGGTTTGGAAGGTTTGAGCCCAAAGTGGTGGTTTATCTCCCTATATTACCCTTGTTCATTCCTTTTCTATTGGTCTGTTTGTATTAATGAGTTTTTTTCATTAAAAGTCCTTTTTCGTCATTTTACCTATAAAATCTCTCTGAAACCCATATAAATACCAAACAACACTCCACAAGATTTCCACAAGGTTTTATATAAAATTAAAATCTTACTTTTAACTCTTTATTATCTCCAACTCCAACTGCAACTACAGATAAACCCTCATTTACCAAACACACCCTTAATCACTTGTAGCTGTTTTCTGTGGTGATGTATGTTCCTGTGTCTAAGCTTGCAATGCACATATTCCTCCTTTGATCTTGTTCTATCAGAATTTCTCTTTTTCCTTTTTGATACATTTGGAGAGAAAATTGAACTCATAAATCTCTACAAGAGAGGCAGTACATTCCATCGGGATCTCTGCGATCTTGAAAGGGTCTCTAACCGAATCTCAAGATTGTTGCATTGATGTTGTTGTTCTCGAGTTTTGAACATTGCTGAGCGTCGATTTTATCTGCTCATGCCTCATACTAGTTGACTTCTCAGTTGTCATAATGGTGTCAAATAATGATCACTGAAATTGCTGCTTGCTTAGAATGGTTAAAACTTGATATGACCAACCTTGGAACCGTTTATGGATCAGGTTATTCCTTCTCGGGCTGGATAAGTACGGGAAAGGTGATTGGAGAAGCATATCCCGGAACTTTGTGGTGACGAGGACGCCCACGCAAGTAGCCAGCCATGCTCAAAAGTACTTCATCAGGTTGAACTCAATGAACAAAGATAGGAGGCGATCAAGCATCCACGACATCACCAGCATCAACGGAGAGCTCTCAGCCTCCCAGGGACCCATCACGGGTCAGAACGTCACCAGCGTTGCTGTGGCCACCGGAGGACCTCCCGGAAAGCCTAACAAACAGCCCCACCATCCTCCCACCGGCCATCCAGGAGTGAGTGTTTATGGAGCTCCAACCATTGGACAGCCAATCGGTGGGCCTTTGGTCTCAGCTGTTGGCACTCCGGTGAACCTACCAGCCCCACCACACATTGCCTACGGCATTAGGGCTCCTATACATGGAGCTATGGTCCCAGGCGCCCCGATTAACATGGGCCCCATGGCTTACCCAATGCCGCACCCCGCTGCCCATAGGTAAGGCTATACCTTTCAAACTTTATATAAGAAACTAGATTACATCCTCGTCCGAAGGGTTGCACTAGGATGGTCTATTATCAGTAGATCAGCATAATCTTATCAGATTTTTTTTTTTTTTTTTTTTGGAAAAAAGATGTTATAATTCACTAGAACGGGAACTTCTTTTCAATCTAGAATGAGAGCCAGAATGAGACTGGTTGGTGTACTTGGCCTTTTGATCTCTCCGAAGAGTCGAGATTCGAGAAGCTGCATAATAACTGTACAGGAAACTGTGGTCGGATCCGGTTGGTTCCCTTTCTAGAGTTTTGGTCCGTGAAATGTTCACATTTGCTGTATGAAAGAATATGCTTGCTTAGAACAAAAAGCTTTGGCCTGAATCGTCATGTCTGTGTGTACGCTGCGCCTCTAAAACCAACGGTTGTTTTGATGCAATGGAAGGAGATTCACAAAACCATTCCGGAATGGTTCAACTAGAAAGGACTTGCGAGTAGTACCAAAAAGTTTCCGGTTCGAACCTTGAATGACCGCTCTTTCAAGGAAGGAGATTGACAACACGAACATGTCAATGCATCGTTGGATCTGCAAATTGCATTCTGGATAATGTTGATCTTCGTTGTTGTTGCAATGTTGATCTTCGATGTTGTTGCTTTGATCGTCGTCTTCATTGCATAACATCTTCGTTGAAGGGTTCCCTCACTTCGTTGGTCCACTGCAGATGCTTCTCCAGTGCATCCCTTCAGTATCACTGCCCCCTCAATCATCTCTCGTGGCAATGATCATTAGGAGTGGGGGAGAAATGGGGCGGATTAGGGCACCACTTGTCCGAGAGGTAAATAGCTCCACATGCACCGCCCATCACCTACAAATAGGTTCACTCTCATCCAATCTGTTCGGGTGAAGCGGGTGACCAATGGGTGAAGCATATAGACATGTGATTTTTACGGGAAATTTTACCTAAAATCACTCATTAAATATGAGGGTTTTCATTTAACCACCTGTTAAATATGAAATTATAGAAAATCACACGTTAATGCGATTTTGTTTACAAAAGACCATCTATGGCATCTTTCCCTGCTTTTTTTTACAGTAGACAAGAAGTAGATCGCCACAGCTGAAGCGTTCATGAGATTTCGCCTATACTTATTACCTCACTTGTGACGACATAATACTTTAAAATACCTGCAAGCCTTAGCCTGACGGGATGATGATAAGATTGTATGCTTATTAGTCCAAGCGACGAGGGTTATGAGTTTGACTCGCGATGAATTATGCTACTCTTCAATCGTCATCTATAGAGGAAGCTTTAGCGGGGTTGTTATCCCATGAAACGTTCTTCTCTGACCGAGGATCTTTAGAACTCAACTCCGGGGGTTTTAAGTTCAGGGGATAAAGTTCAGGGGATAATCAGAGCTCTTATGCTTTTCTATCTTCGGACTCGGATCCCTTACTCTGAGATCGGAGGGGGGTATTTATAGGGAAACCAAGCGAGCAGCTGGCTGGCAACCTTGTGGTTCTATGTGGGACACGTGTAGCGCATGCCCACACGCTTAGGGGTATAGACAATACACGTGGAGTCATTAGAGGCGAGGTGCTTGAGCCAGCGAGGTGCTTGCTAGGACTACGGAGGCTTACGAGACATTTTGGAGTTTTAACTCTGATTCTTACACTGGGTTCGATTCGCGAGGGAAATAAGGGTTAGTAGTTCTTGGAAGTGCTAAGACCAGTTCTTCGGGCTCAGTTGGATACTTTGCTCGCGAAGCACTAATGGTAGGATCGACCATCCTTTTGCGTCGGGGGACCTATTTATGACATCATACTCTATGTTTATTATATAGCCTATTTTCTATGTCATCGTCATATCTCCTCGTAACCGGATCGCGAGTGACAGTCCATTCGTGATTAGGTTTCGACAAGTACGATACTCTCTGCCAAAGCTCGTAGTTTATTAGATGGGCCTTACTTGGGCCTATCGTGCTCTTTGGCCCATTGGGCAGGTTGGCCCCACAGGGACCTATAAGTGGGGACTTTTACCCTCGCTCCTCCTCATTCCACGTCTCTAAATTTTCAAAGAGGAGGGAAGAGAGAGGGATTTCAAGGTTTCCTGTGTTTTTTGAAGAACTGAGATCGTAGTTAGGTGGTGGTCTGTTCTCAGTCTCCGAAGTTTTTCAGCGCTTCCCTCTCGTAGTGGCTTAAGTAAGTTGTCTCTGATCTTTCTTTTGCCCTTTTTAATTTCTAGGCTTGCGTTATCCTCTTCGAGATTTTTAGGGTTAGCCGGGAAAATTGAAACCAGGGGCGATTATGGGGTGGCGATCGGGGTACGCCCTAGTGTCTCATCCATGACTTTCCCCTTTGTCTCCTTAGTCGAAACTGATCTTTGTGTAGTAGCAGACGGGTAATTAGTAGTGGTGGGGTGGTGTCGAGAGGGGGTAGTGTTGCATTTTGAGTTTTTCGGACTTCGTGGAATATTTCCGACGATAAGGGGCGGAAGAAACCTTTCGTCTCCTCCTTTTTGTCCTTCTCAGGGGTGATTTCTCGAGAATCGATTCTCGAGAAATCATTATGAAGGAGATGGAAAGGCGTCTTTTAGTCGTCGTCCCGTGGGGGGGGGGGGGGGGGGGGAGATATCTTTTCAACGTCCCTTCGGGGGGGGGGGGGGGGGGCGCATGAGGTGCCAACATAAGCCTTTAATAGGGCTTTTTGGCGCCAAAATTAGTTACTCGCGATGTTGAAAAGGTAATTTTCCTCTTGTTAATTTTTCCTTTTTCTTGCGTCTTTTCCAAGGGATTTTTCTTTTTCTTTTAGAATTAAGATGTCGCAGGAGAGCGATAGTCAGAATCGTAGCGTAAGCTAGGAATATGAAGAAGTCAGTTCCTCACGAACCAGTTCCCATGCAAATGTTAGCTCGGAGTCTGCGGCGAGTCCAACTCCTCTTCCACCAAGTAACAAACTCCGCGAGGAGAAGAGAAAAAGGGCGAACCCCGAAGATGGTCCCAACGCGAAAAGGCAGAAGATGGCAGGAACCATTAAGCGCCCTCTGAAAAGGCACAACCCCGAGTATTTCCATACTTCGGAGTCTATAAATGACCTGGGAAGGGGCGAGTCGTCTCGCGTACCCAAAGAGTCTAAAAAACCTACCCGAGTGGTTCCGGGTGACTTCGCTCTACCTTATTATGATCGAAAGGAGGTTGATAGCTGTAGTTTCTGTGAAGGTCATACTTTCGCGGCGCCCCCTCCTCCTCCAGCAATATTCTCGGATCGCGTAGCTCCTACCGTACCAAAAACGCTGGGTGAGGAGTCGATCTTAGATGTCAAGCACCTAGAAGAGGTGGCGAGACTCTATCCATGGCCGGCTGGGGTGGAGATAGGTCTGGCCGTTTGTGGTGGTGGATGCTTGAATGAATATAAGGACCATGTTGTCGTTCATCTGGGCAGCTTGCTTCAAGGGTTCCGTCTCCCTCTCCCCTCGTTGTATGCAGACTTTTTAGCTTATATAAATCAATGTCCTGCCCAGCTTGCTTTTAACGTATGGATGTATTTGGCGGTATACATCATGCGTTGTGCTATCATTAAGCAAACGCCATCGTTAGATCATCTTTTCTCCGTTCTTTCCTTGAGGCACGGTGAGGGACTGATGTCCGCCTCCTTGCCTGGAAAGATCGTTGAGAGGTTGTCCAGTAGCCCTGGATGGAGGAAAAAGTGGTTCCTCGTTCGTGATCCAACCAAAACTATTTTGAGCTTCGTGATCAAACCCGGAAAATACGTCATGCCTGGTGATAAGCATGATGCAGCGGATAGGTGGAGAGATGCGTTTAAGAGGGGGGTTGCGACTGTACGGGGTTATAGGAAGGTTGTGACCCCGATTCACTTGGAAATGCCAAACTTAGCCTTCCGCATCGGCCGGGTCGGTGTCTAGGAACCTTTATTCTAAATCCTTTGGTGTTTTGACCGTGATTTTTCTTTCGTTCTGACTTGCTCTAATTTTTCCGCAGATATGGTAGTTGACAAGTCGAAGGTTTCCGCGCTCGCGAAGAAGAAAAACGCCACGAGAGGTGGGTCAGGACCGGCCCTTACTATCACTCCGCGTCCGGGTGGTGGTCGTCAAAATGTCCCCCGCGAGTCTCCTATTGTAGCTAAGAGTTCAAAAGGGAAAAACTCGGTCGAGGACCAGGAGAGTATTTCTTCCGATGATCAACCGTTGGCCCATCGTGGGCAAAAGCGTCTAAAGGAGGGTACATGGGGAACAACACTCTGAAGCTATGAGCCGGCTACTCCTGTCGGGACACCAATGATGGCTTACCAACTGCCTGGGTTTGACCCTATTGATATTAAGAAGTTGGATATCCCCCCAAAGAGTTGTTTGGTCAAAAGAGATTATCTTCATCATTTGACGGATGAAGAATTAGTTGAACATGGTCGGAAGAGCAGGGCTAGGTAATCTTCGTCGCGACTCATGCCTTCATTTCTTCTTTCTTCTTTTATTTAACTTATGCGTTTATTTTTACCCGCGTGTTGCCGTAGGATAATCTGCAATGGTTTGAAATGGTCTTGCGTTTGAGAAACTATGGTGATAAAGTGAGGGAGTTGATGACTAATGTGGCCACTCTAGATCTATCACGGGTTGAAATTGAGAGCCTCAATGATGCTTTGACGAAGTCCCAGAAAGATGCATATGCCGAGAAGAATGAGCTAGATCTATCACGGGTTGAAATTGCGAAAGCTCAAGAGGTGGGGGCCCAGTATGAAATGGAGACCACGCGTTTGAAAAGTCATTTCAAAGATCTTGAGGGTGAATTGAAGGTGGTTCGCGAGGAGTTGGCTGGTGCGAAGAGCCAGTTGGAGCGTTTTATTTCTGGGGATGAGGTTGTTCTTTCCAAGAAGTTGCTCCATGAGTTCATGCTTAGTGACGAGGGCCAGTGGTGGCTATCTGGTTTCCTGGGGGGTGCCGGTCATAGTTGGCTTGATCACTACCTTGAGACGGACGGAGAGGATGTCCTCTATGACAAGGTCTCCGATGCGTGGATGGACGAGATCATGGGTGGAATCACTCAGAGTGTTAATCGTTTTGCTCATCTCGGTGACGAGGTGAGGATGTTTCCTCCTAGCTACGAGGATGAAGACCTGAAGCTTAAAGATCCTCAGCATGAGCTGCCTCCCCTCCATGATGCTCCCATTAATGATGCAGCTATCCTTGACCCTCGGCCTGATGGTGAAAAACCCCTGAGCCTGCTCATGTAGGTCGTCCTCCTACTGATGTTTGACTTGACCGTTTATTCCATTCTCTGTAAAGACATTTTGTTTGTGAGGAAGCTTGAAAACATTTCTACCCGTGGTGAGAGTCTCGTACTCTGCTGCGGTTTGTGTGTCTATTTTTTGAATGACGTATTTTCACTCCTATAGTGAGCGATGTCTTATCATGGTTTTTGGTGAATACTTTATCTTTGAATTTACCGTGGTTTTGTTTATATCTTTTGCCTGTTTTTCTTACTGGCATGTTCCACCGATTTTCCTTATGTTTTTTTATGTTTATATCTTGACTTGTTCGCCTTGTTTTCTGCTTTTATTTGCAAGGTAAATTCGCGACACCCTTATCCATCTCCTGTCGTTGATCGTTTTATGGAATAAACCGTGAAATGACAAAAAGTAGGGTCCGCGTATTTATTAGTTGTTATGCGAAATGATAGGTTGAACATAAGAACTTCTTAGGGATGAAATATAATAGGAAATATCTTGGAGTATCTTTCTTGTAGTTATATTTCCTCGTAGCATATGTAGTCAGACAAAATATCCCCATTCTCGTCGGGACCTGATTGCTCTATTGCCACATCAAAGCGGGATTCGACCTGGTACTCAAAGGTGAGGCAGCTCTCTATTCCGAGGTTTGCAAAAGATCCCCACACTTCCGATAGGGAGAACCAATCCCCCTCGTCTCGTTCGACTAGGATTAAGAATTCTTGGTTTGAGGGAGAATATAGATAGATGTGGTTTCTTATTTCCTCCCCGAATTCTACAAAGATATATGGTAAAGGGAGCCTGCGTAAGTGGCTCTCCCTAAGGATTCTTCTGGATAATTTAGGATTTGGAAAAAACATAGTGTTTGTGATTGAAATTGGTGCAGGGGTTTCTGGTGGAGAAGGCTCTCCTGAAACCATATCGAAACTTGACATTGTGTTTTTTAGATAATTCAAATTGTACTCCCGATGTTTTTATTTATACCCGTTCTAAGCGCATGGGATATGGACGTTGTTTTTGCAGAGTTGTCTCTTAATTACGGTGAAGCAGGGTGGTGCGTGTTGCTAGCATGTCTTTCGTGTAGCTTAGTGTTCGGATTTTCCCTGTAACTTTCTTCACCGCCTGGACTGAAATTGTCGTTATCAGATGCGTTTTGGATGTGTTATCTGATATTTGTTGCCCTCGTGGTTGAACTGAGTGGTAGGCGGTTTGTTTATTATCCGATACTTACTGTCCTTGTGGTAGCACTAAGTGGTAGGCGGTTTTCATTCATTTTTTTCTTTGCAGCAGTTAGTATAAGAAGGTAAGAAACCCAAAGCTTTTATTGTAGTTGGCCTATGACAATGATGCCTACGACGCCAGTTGACATTCCCGACGCAGTTTTCCTCGCGTGAGGGGTTTAACTCGGGATATTGCCTTTGAGGGGCATTTATATAGGCTCGTAAGCTATATTTATGTGATTTTAGAGTTTTGATAAATAAAGCGTTTCTGATGTGCTTGCTTTCGTTGTAGCCTTTACCATCCATATATTAGGATTATGGTTATGATGCCTTTGGATTCGTCCATTTATAGACGCGGTCGGACAAGGAATTTATGGTGAGGGTGGAAGCCTTAGGGCCCAACAACTACTGGTTTACCACTGGGTGGCCTGAGTTCGTTGTTTCGAATGAACTTCGAATTGGGACTCGGTTGATTTTTGAGTATGAAGGTCACTCTTGCTTTGATGTTGTTGCTGTGAACCATGGCCCTGATCAGAATGGTGATGGAGATTTCTCAGTTCGGGTTTGAACGTTCAGTTTTTATTGTGTTCGTTGTGGTTATATCGCTTTGACGCTAGCGGATGGTTATGTTTGATGTATAATTAATGAATTATTAAGTTATCGTGGTGCTACTTGTTTGAGGTTATCGTAAACGGTGGTCGATCCAATGGACAAGTAATTTCTAGCGTGAGATTCGTGATTAAAAGATTTCAATCTCCAGCGTGAGATTTGTGATTAAAAGATTTCAATCTCCAGCATCCTTATATGCTGGGGAAGAAAAGATCAAGAGATCTCCAGCTTGTTTTTCGCAAATAGAGAAACTTCAATCTCCAGCGTCCTTCGATGCTGGGGAGGAAGAAATTATGAGATCTCCCTCGTGTGGTTCGCAAATGAAGAAACTTCAATCTCTAGCGTGATATTTACGATTGAAAAATATCAATCTCCAGCATCCTTAGGTGCTGGGGAAGAAAAGATCAAGAGATTTCCAGCTCGTTTTTCGCGAATAGAGAAACTTCAATCTCTAGCGTCCTTCGATGCTGGGAATTTTCTTTGAATCATTATACAAAGATTGATGACAAATCGAATCTTAAAGAAGCGAATTTTTATTGATAAGTCGAGCTTTTCTTAAGAAATTTAAGATGGAACAACTTTGCTCATCGAACTGGTTCCGAGATCTAGTGGAAACCATTTGTCATTGGACCGTCGTAGTCGCTATCGTAAAGTTCGTCTTCTATGTAGCGACCTTGTTTGTCGAAGAAATGGACTTCGAACCTTGCTTCTCCCAGGTGGGTGAACATTATTGATGTTTCTAGCTCTAGTCCGTGTGACTCAACAAAGTCCTTTCACCCACGTGCCACCCAGTTAGATCTGTAATCGCCCCCTTCGATGTGGACATGGAAATCTTTGACGACGCGAGTGGTCAACAAGATCTGTTCGGGAACATAGGATTGGAAACGTCAACCGAATTCATAAGGCAACATCATGCGTATATATTGCTCTTCCCCTACTAAATAAATATCAAAGATAAAGGGATTGTTTGGGTTTTGATCATTGATGTTTGTTTCCATATTTGTGTTTTTTGGAAGGACCGGTAATGAGAAGATTGTGTCTTTTATGTCGTAAGAAAAAAGAGCTTTTATAGTGGCTTCGACTGGTTTGAAAAATGCTCTTGTGATAAATGACTTATTTTTGGATTTGAAATGGGTCAGTGTACTTGGTCTGGTTCTACAGGAATTCTTTGTCATGTGTAGGACATGCAGAGTATCTTGGGAAATCCCTCTCGCAGATTCTTTGTCTAGTTTCAACGTGTGTAATAAATGCTTTAGACGATTTTCAAAGTATGTACCCCCTTTTTCTTGGGTATAAGAAGGCGTGGTGTTTTGTTGAAATCTTGCACTTATTGGGTTGCTTTATTAAGCATTGTTGTTATGGCCAAGGGATGGCGTCTCCTAATTCTGGGATGCGAGATTTTTTTCCATTGGGTTGATGAAGAGGAGAGGATGCATCGTCTTGTAAGTTGTACACGTTCTTCGTGCTTTATATTTTTTTCTTGGGTCTGAACTGTTCATTGAGTAACAATGTTCTTTCGTATCTAGCCTCTTCCTGATTCTTTTGAGAGGATGTATGGTCATGTGGTGTCTGACCACGTTAGTTTAGTTTCTACAAATGGTGAAACCTTTCGTGTCGAAGTCTCCAAGGATTGCTCTAATTGTTGGTGGTTATCTGGTGGCTGAAATAGATTTGCGACCAACAATGGCGTTAGGGTTGGGACATCGGTGGTTGTTGTGAGCTGAATCTGCCATGTTTTACAGTAACTTTTATATCGATTTCTGCATGCATTTCATTCATTTGGGCTAAGATAGTACAGAATCTATGTAGTTTATGTTTATTTGCCAAATTATGGAATCTACACCAGTTTCTGTTTAATTCGCAGAAATCGAAGCATTTTACAGCAATTCTACATAAGGTCGGAAAAGCTCGGAAAACCAATACAGAAGTCCAAGGTAAAGGAAGCAACAGAACCTTGGTCGAGCAAGCCTGATCGAGAAAGCCAGACAACCCAGCTCCGGAAGTCTACTCAATCTCGACAAGCCCTAGTCGAGATCAACGAAGCCCAGCGCCACACCCGGAGTCGACGAAGAGAGAAGCTGCCCGAGAAGCCGAGGACGAGAAGCCGAGCACACCTTTACTCGATCTCGACGAACCCTTGTCGAGATCGACAAGCCACACCCGGAGTCGACAAGGACGAGGATGACCAGACGACACTCGCTGCCAGCGATTCCACTCGCTGCAGCGGACGGCTCGCTGCCGCGGAAAAACTCGCTGCCAGCGGGATGCACCAAGTCGACAAAGAAGCCTACTCGCGGCAGCGGAAGAGGCAACTCGCGGAAGCGGAAGGGAGTACAACCAACTCGATCTCGACAAGAGTTGGTCGAGATCGACGAGCGCCTGAGTCCAGATCTGAGCCAGTCGAGTAAACCTACCCGAGGAGACCTAGTCGGCAACACTTTTCTACTCGAGGTCGACTACGCCTTGTCGAGGTCGACGAGCACCAGGAGCCAAGACTGAGCCACATCGAGCAGAGCTAGCCAGGAAGTCTAGTCGACGATCCACCCTACTCGAGGTCGACGAGCCCTTGTCGAGGTCGAGTAGACCAGTGTCCAGAAACGCATCGACGAAGACCTGTCCGAGTAGACTTGAGATTCCTTGGGGAAAAAGAAGGAAGATTCTATCCAAATCCATCAAAGTCTATCTATGGAAGGAGATCTATCAAGACATGAAGACTTACCTTAGTTAGATTTATCTTTTCCTTGTTGATTTATTTCTTTATGGCATTTATTTATCTTTTAGCAATTTAGATATAATTTTAGATATAGATAGAAGATTCTATCCTTGAATAGCAAGGGTTAGAAGCCTATAAATAAGGCCCTAGGGGCTCATTTTTATTCATCAAATTTTCAGAGAAAGACAAGTAGTTCCACAGAGAAGTTTAGGAGTTCTAAGGTTTTTAGGGTTTTGGCTTTCTGCGAAAGTTGATTGCCAGGATTGTAAAAGGCTTTGAATTTAGTTTTAATGCAAGTTTCTTTCAATTCAATGTCTGTTATGGCAATGAGGCATGAGTAGTCCACCCACTTCTAGGGCTGGGGTGAGCCCGACGGTGGCCATGTGAGATAACGCGATAAAGGTCAGATTTTGTTAAGCAATTCATCTTCTATCCCTATAAGCATGATTCTTTTGCGAGAGTTGAAGGTGACCCTTGTTTGTGTTATTGAAGCGAAAGTGATCTTAATGCAACTTGGATTAATTATGTGAAAAAGGGTTAGTAACAATTAGGGTTTATGCGAAAGCCTCTATATGCCTATTTGTTAATGACGAAAGTTATTTGATGGAAAGCATGATCTTTTGTGCCTTTATGTGTTACTTTGCATGGTTATCGTTGTGGTGTTGAAACCCTGGCTTTGGAAGTCTTTTAATATATTGAAGTTTATTTCTGTCGAATTTCTGAGTTCTGTCGCAAATCTGCAATTTTATATCTCTGTTTCTTGTCGATCTAGAGTAGTGCTTTGTCGATCTCGAGGAAGCTGTGGTCGAGATCGAGTAGGACTTGGTCTAGGTCGAGTTGGTTTTCTTCTGTTTTCGTCGATTTTCACTTTCTGTTGTTCACTGTCTTGTCGATCTCGAGGAAGCTGTTGTCGAGATCGAGTACGCCTTTGCTTTGCTTTTCGTTTTTTCTTTGTCTTTGCTTTATTTCTTTGCTTTTGTTTTAGTTGCCCTTGCCGGGTTTATTTGTTTCTTTCCTTTCTGTGTTTCTGTCCTTTCTGCTGCTTCTGTGAGAATTTACAGCTACCTGAGAACTGCTGACGTGCTTCCTCGTGGATTCGATCCTGACTATTCTCTTACTACAACGGGAGGAAGTCTTGTATTTATTTGCTGAGACAGGGAAGTCAGTCTGATCTTGATTTTATATTTATTTCATACTTGACCATCCTCCTGCAAAACAAATTGGCGCCGTTGCCGGGGAAGCAATGAATCGCGCCTTAGGTAGTCAGTTCTCACTGTTTCTTTGAGTGAATTTGCAGGTGTATACGTCGTTCTGATCAAACACCTGAGTTTGACGCCTTAGACGAACCGGAACACCTTTTTCACATCAGAGCTAAACTACAAAGAGCCATGGCGGCCGCTGAAACACAGGAACAACTAATCGCCAGGCTTACTAGGGAATTAGCCGCTAAGGATGCTGCTATCGCCGCTGAGAAAGAAGCAAGGGAACAAGCACAGGCTGAGCTTGCCCAATATCCAACCACAGCAGAGGACTATATGCACCCAACTCTCGTCGTGCCTGAATCGGCGATTCTTATCCCTGATAACTCTTTTGAAATTCGCACTCAGTTTCTCATAGAACTTAAAAATAATGCCTTTTATGGTAGATTTAATGAGTGTCCTCTTGAACATATTACAAACTTTGCTGACATGTGCCGTACTCTTGCTGAAGGTACAACTTTGGAATATGTCAAGATGAAATCTTTTCGCTGGTCTCTCGCTGGGCCTGCACTGAAATGGCTGGAAGGGCTGCAACCAAGATCACTCACAACCTGGGCCCAAGTAGAGCAAGAGTTCCTGAACAAATTCTTCCCACCCGCCAAAACAGCACATCTCCGCCAGAAAATCACCGCCTTCAGACAGAAGCAAGGGGAACCGCTGGCAAAGGCATGGGAGCGCTACAAGGAACTTCTGCGATCTTGCCCTACTCATGGACAGCCACCCTACGTCATTCAGGAGATCTTCTTCAACTCTCTTGATCAAGGCACTAAGGACAGAATCAACCATTATACTCGCTATGAGTATCTGACAATGCCTCCACGTGACGCATGGGGTGTGCTAGAGAAGCTCACTACTTACGACAACAAGTATGGGTCTACTGCAACCTATGAAGAGAACCCATACGCCAGGCCAGCACCATCTATGCCCCTATATGATCCCCCTAAGGAGATCGATCCAGACGTTAGGGAGCAATACTACAGAGACCAGAACAAGAAGCTCCTCAAGCAAGTCAAATATCTCTCTGTCAACCAGCCTTGTATTGAATGCGGATCGCAGCGGCACACCACTCCTGAGTGCCCACACACAGAGCAAGTCAAGCTGGCAGAGCATCATGAGGAGGCAGCTTACGCAGGGGGTCCCAATCGCTACATGGGGGACCAAAGGTTTCAGCAACCACAATGGAACCAAGGTGTCCCTAGAAACCCCCCACCCTACAGAGCTCCAGGACATCCGGAAAGGGAGCAGAAAAAGGATGATATACAGATAGTTCTGGAAGAAATACGGAGGAACCAC
Source organism: Persicaria tinctoria (assembly GCA_037127255.1). Taxonomy (NCBI): domain Eukaryota; kingdom Viridiplantae; phylum Streptophyta; class Magnoliopsida; order Caryophyllales; family Polygonaceae; genus Persicaria; species Persicaria tinctoria. The sequence continues at coordinate 20,407,408 of JBANSL010000019.1, read as the reverse complement.
TTAGAAACTAGGCAATCTTTCAACTCCGTCTATACTCAGATGCAAGGTGTCAACTCTAGGCTTGGGGAAATTGATATCTGGTGGAAATCAGTTGATACACAGATTGGTCAGCTAGCAGCAGGAATCCCCAGACAGTCAGGGTCACTTCCAAGATCTTCAGAACCAAATCTTAAGGGAAAGACTGGACACATCGCTGCTATAAAACTCAGAAGCGGCCATCAACTACGAGAGCCAGAGGTCGGAAAACAGCAGAATGACGAGGAACAGCAAGTCAATCTCGATAAAGCCGTGGTCGATCTCGACAAGAGCCTCGTCGACCTCGAGGAGACACTTCCAGAATCTTCGTCTGCACCACACAGCAACTCGACTGGGCCCAATCTGGTCGATGTCGACAAAGGCCTTGTCGATGTCGAGGAGCCCCTGGTCGACGTAGAGCAGCCTGCAGCACCTCCGACGTCTGTTCTGGCTCCGAATCAAAAAAGGAAGCTGCCTTTCCCCACAAAATCTCTAAAGGACCCGGCAGAAAAGAAATTCCAGCGCTTCATCAAGATGCTTCAGAAGCTCAACGTCACCATCCCCTTCACAGAAGCTCTCAATGAAATGCCATCTTATGTCAAGTTCCTGAAGGAGATTCTGAGCAAAAAGCGATCGATGGCTGAAATCACAGAGGAGTGCAGCCATCTGGACATATTGGAGAAGAGGCCGGATCCAGGTAAGTTTGCTATAACTATTGGATTTGGTCCATACAAAATTAATGCCCTATGTGATCTTGGAGCCAGTGTTAGTATTATGCCTTTAACAATTTGGTCCAAGATTAAGATAGGTGCCCTGGAGCCTGTGGATACTAGACTTTACATGGCCAACAACACGGTGGTCATTCCGACAGGCATGGTGGAAAATATCCCAGTACAAGTAGGTAAATTCTTCGTCCCTGCTGATTTCTTAATTGTTGATATGCAAGAAGATCCTGCTTGTCCAATTATTCTAGGAAGACCATTCTTGGCAACGGTGGATGCCAACATAAGCGTACGGAAAGGAGTGCTCACCTTCAACATCAGCGATGAGGTAATTGAGTATTCCTTTAATAAAACTGAAAGGCATACAGGTCCAATGGAAGAGGTCAAATCTATCTCAGCTGGCTACATCACCTGCGGGGAACCCAAGGTCAGAAATATGACCCCTGAGGAGATAGAAAAGAGGGACATGGAGGCCCAGGTGGAGGAGATCATGGCAATCCTCAAGGAAAACACAGAAAATCCAATCGACACAAAACAAGGTACGTCGTTGTGGATTAATTATTTTTCGAATGCCTTGACAGGAGCTAAGTATGGGGTCAAGATCGACCAGGGCTCCTCAACTTCGAGTAGAACCCTAGTCGATCTAGACCAGACCATGGAGACTCCACCAGAGCCAGCTTCGTCGAGCAGCAAACCGAAGGAGCCACCCTACTCGACCTCGAGTGGACTTGTCGAGGTCGACCACCAGTGCCCTACTCGGCCTTCCTCGATAATGACGACACCAGAGCCAGCATCCTCGTCGATCTCGGCTAAGCTTGTCGAGATCGACCACCATTCGAGGAGCCCAGACCCTGCGTCCTCGACGCTGAGACCACCAGACGGACCAGCCTCATCGATCTCGACCAGCCTTGTCGAGATCGACCACCACCCGGCGCCACCAGATCCGCCTCCCTCGATGAGCAAGCCACCAGGAGCAGGATCCTTGTCGAAGTCGACCAGCCTTGTCGATGTTGACAAGCCTTGTTCTTCATCGACTTCTGTCTCTTCGACCAGACCACCACCAGAACCTGCAGTCTTGTTGAGATCGACTAGCCCTAGTCGAGATCGACCAAATACAGTTGTCCCCGATTCCGTCTCTGCAAAGGTAAGTCAAGGTATGGATCTTTCTTCTCCTATTTCCATTAAAGATTTATCTATAAATGGGAGAGGTCTGCCTTGGTATGTGCGATTGTGTAGGATATCCAATGATGAGCCTAAGGAATATGAAGTTGGAGACAAGCTCTATGTCTCCAAATCAAAGGATCACTGGTTTCCCAACAAATTCAACAAGAAGCAGATGGGACCTTTCGTGGTGAACAAGATCCATTCTGGAGGATTACAGCTGATGGACAAGAATGGAGTCCTATTTGAGGCCTAAGCTACATGGGCCCTGCAGATGCCACCTTGAGCATTAATGGAAAGTCGGCCTAGCGACTATAAAATCTAGAGCATGTACATAGACTTTTTAGGACATTTTGAGACTTTGTTGCCTTTTGTTTTGGTTTTGAACACTTTTAGTTTTGCTATTATGGGTATATGTTTTCTACTTTGCAGGACAATGGATAGAACCAAGCTACATTCTTACTTGGCCTAGGAGGTGCTCCAGTCGAAATTTTGAGGCTCTGCACATCTGTCTTGTGAGTTTCTTTCTCTACCTTTACCTTGTTTTTATACAGTGAGGACACTGTAATGTTTAAGTATGGGGTGGGGGAAGGGCTTACTTTGTGCATATTTGATCATATTTGACATTTCTTGTGCATTATTTCTTAGAATTGCTACATGGCTATTTTGGAATGCATTATCTATTTATGTGCTAATATGCATGTTTTCCAAAATTTTGAGAAAAATGACCCCCATTGAAAATTTGAATAATGTCATGGAAGCTTTATTGAACTCGACGATGCAAAATTAGATTCATTAGAGATATAGCATGAAATTGCCTAGTAAAGGGAAGTCACAATGAAGTGCATTATTTCTTGAAAACCATGAAAGGAGGTAAAAATTGAAGTTGCTTTTGACATGTTGCATGATAAGATGATGGAGGACTTTATATTTCCATATAATGCTCATTACTTGAATCCTAGCCTTACCTATGCTTATGCAACACAAAAGCCATATTATGCCTTATTTCATATATTGCTCCACATGCTCTAAATATTTGCCATTCTTTACCTTATCCGGGGATTATGTTGAGAATGATGTTACATTATGGAGATTGTTATATGGTTGTCGTGATTATTATCATTATTGAAGTTTGGCGGAATTATTTGAAATATATGGAAAATTTAATGAGTGAAAGAAAATCCGATCAAAGATCGACCCTGCTCGCTGAGATAATAGTTTGGAGAGATGGGACACATTGTGAGGAGTCCAAAGCACTAAGTATCCGGGGCCAGTCATGACACCCATGTTTGCGACTCGCGAGAAGGCAGTGCTGAGGTTAGAGAGGTAAAAGCATTATTATTGAGAAAAGCATTATGAAAGGTGATGAATCAAATGGAGAAGGAATGTGGAAATTCAGTTTGGAAAGTACTCCATTTCCCCGGATCATTAGCACCACATTGCCAAAAATTGCCCACCTTTTGCCTTTTACCAATCTACTCCTTCATGAGCTTAAATTAAAGTCTTCTTGATTATCCATGCTTTGTCACGAATGAATTATGTTTTGCATAACCCTCTTTTTTATGAATAGATGTTGCTTTTACATATTTGCACATGCATGAATCTGTGACACTAGTACCTTTTCGAGGATGGTAATTGATTGCAGGGACATATAAAGAATGAATCTAAGATGTTGAGAGTTTTTGATTTCTTCCCCTGAATGACAAATAAAAGTATTGCTTGAGGACAAGCAAGCTTAAGTATGGGGTGTTTGTTGTGAGCTGAATCTGCCATGTTTTACAGTAACTTTTATATCGATTTCTGCATGCATTTCATTCATTTGGGCTAAGATAGTACAGAATCTATGTAGTTTATGTTTATTTGCCAAATTATGGAATCTACACCAGTTTCTGTTTAATTCACAGAAATCGAAGCATTTTACAGCAATTCTACAGAAGGTCGGAAAAGCTCGGAAAACCACTACAGAAGTCCAAGGTGAAGAAAACAACAGAACCTTGGTCGAGCAAGCCTGATCGAGAAAGCCAGACAACCCAGCTCCGGAAGTCTACTCAATCTCGACAAGCCCTAGTCGAGATCGACGAAACCCAGCGCCACACCCGGAGTCGACGAAGAGAGAAGCTGCCCGAGAAGCCGAGCACACCTTTACTCGATCTCAACGAACCCTTGTCGAGATCGACAAGCCACACCCGGAGTCGACAAGGACGAGGATGACCAGATGACACTCGCTGCCAGCGATTCCACTCGCTGCAGCAGACGGCTCGCTGCCGCGGACAAACTCGCTGCCAGCGGGATGCACCAAGTCGACAAAGAAGCCTACTCGCGGCAGCGGAAGAGGCAACTCGCGGAAGCGGAAGGGAGTACAACCAACTCGATCTCGACAAGAGTTGGTCGAGATCGACGAGCGCTTGAGTCCAGATCCGAGCCAGTCGAGTAAACCTACCCGAGGAGACCTAGTCGGCAACACTTTTCTACTCGAGGTCGACTACGCCTTGTCGAGGTCGACGAGCACCAGGAGCCAAGACTGAGCCACATCGAGCAGAGCTAGCCAGGAAGTCTAGTCGACGATCCACCCTACTCGAGGTCGATGAGCCCTTGTCGAGGTCGAGTAGACCAGTGTCCAGAAACGCGTCGACGAAGACCTGTCCGAGTAGACTTGAGATTCCTTGGGGCAAAAGGAGGAAGATTCTATCCAAATCCATCAAAGTCTATCTATGGAAGGAGATCTATCAAGACATGAAGACTTACCTTAGTTAGATTTATCTTTTCCTTGTTGATTTATCTTTTAGCAATTTAGATATAATTTTAGATATAGATAGAAGATTCTATCCTTGAATAGCAAGGGTTAGAAGCCTATAAATAAGGCCCTAGGGGCTCAGTTTTATTCATCAAATTTTCAGAGAAAGACAAGTAGTTCCACAGAGAAGTTTAGGAGTTCTAAGGTTTTTAGAGTTTTGGCTTTCTGCGAAAGTTGATTGCCAGGATTGTAAAAGGCTTTGAATTTAGTTTTAATGCAAGTTTCTTTCAATTCAATGTCTGTTATGGCAATGAGGCGTGAGTAGTCCACCCACTTCTGGGGCTGGGGTGAGCCCGACGGTGGCCATGTGAGATAACGCGATAAAGGTCAGATTTTGTTATACAATTCATCTTCTACCCCTATAAGCATGATTCTTTTGCGAGAGTTGAAGGTGACCCTTGTTTGTGTTATTGAAGCGAAAGTGATCTTAATGCAACTTGGATTAATTATGTGAAAAAGGGTTAGTAACAATTAGGGTTTATGCGAAAGCCTCTATATGCCTATTTGTTAATGACGAAAGTTATTTGATGGAAAGCATGATCTTTTGTGCCTTTATGTGTTACTTTGCATGGTTATCGTTGTGGTGTTGAAACCCTGGCTTTGGAAGTCTTTTAATATATTGAAGTTTATTTCTGTCGAATTTCTGAGTTCTGTCGAAAATCTGCAATTTTATATTTCTGTTTCTTGTCGATCTAGAGTAGTGCTTTGTCGATCTCGAGGAAGCTGTGGTCGAGATCGAGTAGGACTTGGTCTAGGTCGAGTTGGTTTTCTTCTGTTTTCGTCGATTTTCACTTTCTGTTGTTCACTGTCTTGTCGATCTCGAGGAAGCTGTTGTCGAGATCGAGTACGCCTTTGCTTTGCTTTTCGTTTTTGCTTTGTCTTTGCTTTATTTCTTTGCTTTTGTTTTAGTTGCCCTTGCCGGGTTTATTTGTTTCTTTCCTTTCTGTGTTTCTGTCCTTTCTGCTGCTTCTGTGAGAATTTACAGCTACCTGAGAACTGCTGACGTGCTTCCTCGTGGATTCGATCCTGACTATTCTCTTACTACAACGGGAGGAAGTCTTGTATTTATTTGCTGAGACAGGAAAGTCAGTCTGATCTTGATTTTATATTTATTTCATACTTGACCATCCTCCTGCAACAACAGTGGTGCTCTTTCAATATGTGGAAGGACATTGCTTTAAAACCCTTGTTCTTGATGATGAAGATGAGTAGAGCTTTTGGGTGTTCTGTACTAGTGGTGTTAGTAGATATTTGTTTTTATGTTGTGCTTTTATTTACCTTTAATCGCGTGCTTCGGAATATGTAATCGTGAAGATTTCTATAATGATATCTTAATGTTCTGAATGATTTTGGTCTGGGTTTTTGTGTTTTGTCTTTTTTTGACCCGGATGTGACCTCTGCTAACGTGATAATGTCGCTCTGGTTTGCAGAGATGGGTTCTGCAACTTTTGCCACTTGTTTGGCATGCAGTTGGTTGTGAAAATGTCGCTTTGGATAGATATTCGGTGACGAGACAACACTGCCTTGTTTGTTTTATTTGGTGATAAATAGCAGATGTTCGGATTAAATCTGCAACAGTTGTCCTTGGGTCTTGTTTAATTTAGCAGTATTCTTGTAGTGAGGAATCATGACCTCCCCTCCTCCTCCTCGTCGTGAATTTTTCCGTTCCATTGATTCCGAAGAAAAGATGGAATATTTGGTAGCTTTCTTTACCCACGTTTTGCAATTTGTGTGCTTCTTATTTGATATTTTGGTTTTGGTGGCTTGCAACTTTTGCCCGAATCATTTGGCGTTCAATATGCTCGCGAGGGATTGACTCGTGTGTGCTTGGTCTCTCCCACTGGGCGAGAGTTTCGAGTAAGGGTGTTTCGAGATAGCCAGGGCCATTACCTCCTTACCAAAGGTTGGCGTGCTTTTGCCGTGGACAACGGTTTATGCGTTGGGGGGTCTCTTATTATCTTTAAGTATGAGGGGGGAGTCGTTTTACAATAATTGTTCTCGAAGCGAATGAATTGGTTGGCGTGCAAATGTGTTGTGTAATCCCTTTTGACATTTTGTTTGTATGTTGGCTTTTATACGCGTTATACCGAACTTGTTTTTCAAAGTTTGTTTTAAAGATTGGACTAGAATAGCTCACGCATCTGATCTTAGCGGGCTATTTTAACGATTGTTTGATGTTATAGTCGAACAAACCTGAATCGTAAATATAGTAGAGCAAAACATAATGCTTTTATTAATCTTTCAGATGATACGGAAACTCGTTGATGTAATTCGCAAACAGAGTGATGGCAGCTAAATTTATTCTACGAGGTTTATATTTCATAGGAAAAAAAACTAGAAACTTTCAGCGAGCATTCTTGATTTACCTCCTCCGAGGCCTGGCTGGGATAATCCGAGTTCTGCCCTGGCTCAAACCGGATCCATTCGAAAGCGGACCTTCTAGGTGAGGAGGAGGCCATTCTGCATCTACTTCATCCCCTACCGCATCTAGGATACGAACCTCAAAATGAACCCCTTCTTTATGAATAAAGGTTACAAAAGAACCGACATCGATACTATGTGAGCAGGAAAAATCGTTCCACCCGCCACCTAAGTAAGGAAGCCTATAATCTCCGCGAATAACTTCTACAGAAAAATCCTGCAAAATTCGTGTTGATAGAAGAATGTTCCTGTGCAGATCCGGATGAAATTCATCTTCAAAATGCAACGGAAGGGATAAGCGATGTAATTGCTCTGGGAAACGGATGGGCTCAGAAAATGACCAAACCGCCTTGTTTGATGTAGTCATAAAGAGAGAGAAAATAAGAGTGAAGAAAGTAAGCGAATGGAATACTTCCCCAAGCATCTTTTCCTTATAAAGGGACATCTATGTGAGCGGCTCAGGATCACGGGTAATAGCGAATAGGGCATTCTGCATGCCGAGACAGGATAGGGACGCAAAGATCAAAAATATGAGACGCCAAGATTGAAACTATTGAAATCGTGACTTACTTTACAGAAAAACACAGTGCATGGGGATGCCCACAGACCTTTGTAATTTTATAGTAAACTTAGCCTTTAACAGAAGAGTCGTGATATTGCTAAAGGTAGAAAACCATTTGTGGAATGGTCTTGTGTGGATGATCCCGCGCGATTGATAACTCGGCTTTCTTCGTCAAGTTCTTGATCTGAACTCCAACGAGTATGGCCATTATTGGTGAAAACCATGGGCAAACCTATTTCGAAGTCATGGGATTCGGCCAAATCAGATCGCTTAGTTTTATTCTCCTTGGAGACTTGCTTGCATGCGTATCCGCACTTAAAGTGCACGCGATCGCTAAATTTATTCTCCTTGGAGGCTTACTTGCATGTGTATCCGTGCTTAAAGTGCACGCGATTGCTAAATTTATTCTCCTTGTAGGCTTACTTGCACATCCCCGTGTTCGAAAGACACGTGATTGCTAAATTTATTCTCCTTGGAGGCTTACTTGCACATTCCCGTGTTCGAAAGACACGTGATTGCTAAATTTATTCTCCTTGGAGGCTTACTTGCACATCCCCGTGTTCGAAAGACACGTGATTGCTAAATTTATTCTCCTTGGAAGCTTATTTGCACATCCTCGTGTTTGAAAGACACGTGATTGCTAAATTTATTCTCCTTGGAGGCTTACTTGCACATCCCCGTGTTCGAAAGACACGTGATTGCTAAATTTATTCTCCTTGGAGGCTTATTTGCATGCGTATCCGTGCTTAAAGTGCACGCGATCGCTAAATTTATTCTCCTTGGAGGCTTACTTGCACATCCCCATGTTCGAAAGACATGTGATTGCTAAATTTATTTGTATCAACAATGTTTCTTGGGTTTGAAACTTTCATTTATATATATGAAGAGGTGTACCCAATCCGGAATCCTAGTGACCCCTATACATAGAAAATCTAAGTCACTAGGTTTTTAATATGTCTTGTTTTTACACAAAATATGCCTTAAGATTCTTGGCGTTCCATGATTTTGCGAGGATCGCACCTTCCCAATTTTGAAGCTTGAAGAGCCCCTACCTACTTCTTTGTGGATGACGTATGGACCTTCCCACTGGGGTTCAAGGTTTCCCCCGATTGTTGCTTGTCGAAGAACCACAACTCCTTTTTGCAAGGGTCGTACAAAAACTCGCTTGTTGTATCCTTTCGTCAGGCGACGTTGATACTCATTTGCTTTAAGACAAACGGTATCCCTTCTTTCTTTGCGTAAATGGAGTTCTAACTCAAGGGCCTCGTCGTTGGACTCTTTGCTGAAATCGACTATTCTAGTCAATGGAATTAGCAGGTCCACTGGTATGACATCATCCACCCCAAAAGCCACTGCGAATGGTGTTTCTCCGGTGGGACTCTTAGTTGAGGTTCTATACGTCCATAATATGAGGGCTAAGACCTCAGCCCACTCTCCTTTTGTCTTCCCCAACCTTTTTTTTAAGGCATTTAGGATTTGTCGATTTGTGGTCTCGGCTTGTCCATTGGATTGCGGATAAGCCACTGATGAGAATCAGATGTCTATATGGAGGCCGGCACAGAAGTCACGGATTCCCTCGCTGTCAAATTGGGGACCGTGATCTGTGATGATGGCTTGAGGGACCCCGAATCGGCAGACCATATTTTTCCATAGGATTTTGCGCACTTTCTCCGCTGTGATGGTGGCCATGGCTTCAACTTCTACCCACTTTGTAAAATAGTCTACTATCACAATGATGAACCGGAGCTGGACTAGTGCCGTTGGGAAAGGGCCCAAGATGTCTATTCCCCACATTGCGAATGGACATGGTGCGGAGATGGTTTTCAGAGGATGAAGGGGACGATGATTGAGTGACGCGTGTCGCTGGCAAGGATCGTATATGTGGATGACCATTTCTGCGTCTGCCCTAAGGGAGGGCCAGTAATAGCCTAGGCGTGTGATTTTAGATGCTACGACTCTCCATCCCTGGTGGTTGCCGCATAAGCATGCATGCAATTCTTGCACGAGATTAAAACCTTCCCGGTTTGAGACGCACAACAGATCCGGGAGGTTGAAACCCCTTTTGTATAGTCGAACATCCCTGACTTGAAAACGGGCCGCCCTTCTTCTGGTATTCTGGCTGTCTTGTACCTCACCTGCTGTTGCCCCTTCAGTTATGTATTCCAGGAGGGGTATATGCTAGTCTCCGAGGTTAGATATTCTGAATACCCCCTAATGGATCCCTCTGGTATGCCTCTGCTCGATTATCACGCGATCACTTAATCCTAGGGGCAGTGTGGCCCCCATTCTGGCCAATGTATCAGCGCGCTCATTTTGCTCGCGAGGTATAGATGTGATAGAACACTTCCCGAAGGCGGCAGTGAGTGTTTTTACAAGGGCCAAATACTCAGGCAACATTCCGGTCTTTGCTTCGTATTCTCCCTTAACTTGTAGGGCGACTACTGTTGTGAGCCGAATCTGCCATGTTTTACAGTAACTTTTATGTCGTTTTCTGCATACATTTCATGCATTTGGGCTAGAATGATACAGAATCTATGTAGTTTATGCTTATTTGCCAAATTATGGAATTTACACCAGTTTCTGTTTAAATTCGCAGAATTCGAACCAATTTACAGAAGTTCTGAGAAAGGTTGGAAAAGCTCGGAAATCAGCTACAGAAGTCCAAAGTCAAAGAAGCAGCGGAACCAAGATGAATCAAGCTGGAACCCAGAGTTACTCGATATCGAGTTCTTTTACTCGATATCGACAAAAGGATGTCCGAGCAGTGCTGATCGAGTAGGAGCTGATCGAGGAAGCTGAAGACGAAGCCAACCCGACTCCGGAGTTCTACTCGATATCGAGTAGTTTACTCGATATCGACAAACACCCTGATGCCATACCCGGAGTCGAGGAGATGTGCCAAGTTGAGAAGCCGAAGACCTGGAGACGCCGAGCAGCATCTACTCGATATCGAGGATCTTACTCGATATGGACAACCTCAGCGCCACATTTCTGAGCCTATGTCGGGGAGCAGTTCCTCGAACAAGACCAACAACGCAGAAGTCGACATGGTTACTCAATATCGAGGACTTTACTCGATATCAAGGACCCCAACACCACACTTCCGAGCCGGATCGAGCACCAGCTACCCGAGATGCCTAACAAGCTGTAGTCGAAGACGAAGGTTACTCGATATCGAGGACTTTACTCGATATCGAGGAGCGCTGTCCGGAGCCGCGTTACGCTATGTGCTGTCCGTGTCGAGCTGGCTTTGCTTGGAGTCGAAGGAGTCCGATTCTATCCACATCTATCCACACCTATCAAGTTCTATCTATGGAGAGAAGATCTACCCACACAAGAAGATATTTTGCTACTTTAGATATAATTTCCTTTTTTGGATTTAATTATGTTATTCCATTTATTTATCTTTAATCTTTTAGATATAGAGATTTAGATATAGATAGAGATTTCTTTCCTTGATTAGCAAGGGTTGGAAGCCTATAAATAAAGCCTTAGGGGCTGGTTTTATTCATTCAATTTCAGAGAGAACAACAAGTAGAGAGAGAAGGAGAAGAGGTTGTAAGTTTGAGTTTATTAATGCAAGTTAGTTCTTTTTCATCAAAGATGTCTTCTATTGCGATGAAGAGCGAGTAGTCCACCCACTTCTAGGGTCGGGGTGAGCCTGACGGTAGCCATGTAAGGTGACGCGGTAAAGGTACGATCTTTTTATGCAATTCGTCTTCTATCCCTATGAGCATGATTCTTTTGCGAGAGTTGAAGGTGGCCCGTGTTTGTGTTATTGAAGCAAAAATGATCTTAATGAAACTTGGGTTAATTATGTGAAAAGGGTTAGTAACAATTAGGGTTTATGCAAAAGCCTCTATATTCCTATTTGTTAATAACGAAAGTTATTTGATGGAAAACATGATCTTTTATGCCTTTATGTGTTACTTTGCATGGTTATCGTTGTGTTGATACCCTGGCTTTGGAAGTCTTTTAGCTTATTGATTTTATTCACCAAAATATGAGTTCTGTGTCCGAAAGTTTGCACCTCGTGGATCGATTTTCCACCGCTGGGGCACGATCTTTATATGCAATTTGTTGTAGGAGGAAATCGAGTTCAAAATATAATAGAATAAATCAAACCAGATTTGTGCTCCAGCAAATAATTACAAGACCTCCTCCCTATGCAGTAGTGGGAAGTCAGGATCGATCCACGAGGAAGCGTGTCAGCGGATCTCAGGTAGTTGTAAATCTCACAGACAGAAAAGAAAACAGACAGAAAGAACAAAGCAAAGCACAAAATAAAGCAAAGATAGAAACTGGCGGATATCGATAAGGAGGTACTCGGTATCGACAAAGCACAGTGACGATAGAAAGCAAACTCATACACAAAAACTCGATCTCAACAAACCTTTACTCGATATCGACAAGGTGCTACTCGATATCGACTAGAACCTCCCCGAGATCGACAAACAACAGAAACTTAAAGGTGCAAACTTTCGGATACAGAACTCAGATTTTGGTGAATAAAATCAATAAACTAAAAGACTTTCAAAGCCAGGGTATTAACGCCACAACGATAACCATGCAAAGTAACACATAAAGGCATAAAAGATTACGCTTTCCATCAAATAACTTTCGTTATTAACAAATAGGAATATAGAGGCTTTCGCAGAAACCCTAATTGTTACTAACCCTTTTCACATAATTAACCAAAGTTGCATTAAGATCACTTTCGCTTCAATACCACAAACAAGGATCACCTTCAACTCTCGCAAAAGAATCATGCTCATAGGGATAGAAGTGGAATTGCATAAAAAGATCGTACCTTTACTGCGTCACCTTACATGGCTACCGTCGGGCTCACCCCGACCCTAGAAGTGGGTGGACTACTCGCTCTTCATCGCAATAGCAGACATCTTTGATGAAAAAGAACTAACTTGCATTAATAAACTCAAACTTACAACCTCTTCTCCTTCTCTCTCTACTTGTTGTTCTCTCTGAAATTGAATGAATAAAAACCAGCCTCTAAGGCTTTATTTATAGGATTCCAACCCTTGCTAATCAAGGAAAGAAATCTCTATCTATATCTAAATCTCTATATCTAAAAGCTTAAAGATAAATAAATGGAATAACATAATTAAATCAAAAAAAGGAAATTATATCTAAAGTAGCAAAATATCTTCTTGTGTGAGTAGATCTTCTCTCCATAGATAGAACTTGATAGGTGTGGATAGATGTGGATAGAATCGGACTCCTTCGGCTCCAAGCAAAGCCATCTCGACACGAACAGCACACCGCGTAACGCGGCTCCGGACAACGCTCCTCGATATCGAGTAAAGTCCTCGATATCGAGTAACCTTCGTCGTCGACTACAGCTTGCTAGGCATCTCGGGTAGCTGGTGCTCGATCCGGCTCGGAAGTGTGGTGCTGGGGTCCTCGACATCGAGTAACCATGTCGAATTTTGCGTTTCTGGTCTTGGTCGAGGAACTGCTCCCCGACACAGGCTCGAAAATGTGGCGCTGAGATCCTCGATATCGAGTAGATGCTGCTCGGCATCTCCAGGTCTTCGGCTTCTCGACTTGGCACAGCTCCTCGACTCCGGGTATGGCATCAGTGTGTTTGTCGATATCGAGTAAACTACTCGATATCGAGTAGAACTCCGGAGTCGGGTTGGCTTCGTCTTTAGCTTCCTCGATCAGCTCCTACTCGATCAGCACTGCTCGGACATCCTTTTGTCGATATCGAGTAAAAGAACTCGACATCGAGTAACTCTGGGTTCCAGCTTGATTCATCTTGGTTCCGCTGCTTCTTTCACTTTTGACTTCTGTAGCTGATTTCCGAGCTTTTCCAACCTTTCTCAGAACTGTTGTAAATTGCTTCGAATTCTGCGAATTTAAACAGAAACTGGTGTAAATTCCATAAATTGGCAAATAAGCATAAACTATATAGATTTTGTATCATTCTAGCCCAAATGCATGAAATGTATGCATAAAACGACATAAAAGTTATTGTAAAACATGGTAGATTCGTCTTACAACAACTACCTCTGAATCTGTAAAAAAATCGAACTTGTCGGGCCCCGTTAACCAAGGACTTCTCTATACCCGCGATTAAGGCTTCATACTCTGCTTCGTTGTTGGTGGCTTCAAACAATAATTGGAAAGATAAATTGGTTATCTCTCCGCTTGGGTTAATGATGGTGACTCCTGCCCCACACCCTCCCGCTAATACTAATCCATCAACATTAACTACCCAGTCCTCCTCGTCGCGATCTTGAAAATCTGTAAAGATGGCTTCGACCACGAAGTCGGCCAACGCTTGAGCCAAACGAGACTTCATGGGTTTGAAATGAATATCGAATTCGGAAAGCTCTACTGCCCATTTGACCATCATTCCTGAAAGAGATGGTGAGTGTAAGATTTGATGGAGTGACAAGTCGGAGAGTACTTAAATGGTATGGGCCTGTAAGTAGGGTCTTAATCTGCGCACTGCGAAAACCACGGATATAGCCATCTTCTCTATCGGAGTATACCGGGATTGAGCGGGTTGCAATACGCGATTAGCGAAGTAAATAGGAAACTTGGACTCTGTTGTGAGCTAAATCTGCCATGTTTTACAGTAACTTTTATATCGTTTTCTACAGACATTTCATGCATTTGGGCTAGGATAATACATAATTTATGTAGTTTATGTTATTTGCCAAATTATGGAATCTACACCAGTTTCTGTTTAATTTTGAAGAATTCGAGGCAAATTACAGCAGTTCTGAGAAAGGCCGAAAAAGCTCGGAAATCAACTACAGAAGTCCAAGGTCAAGAAGCAGCGGAACCAGTCGAATCAAGCTAGGAGCCCAGTTTTACTCCATCTAGAGTACTCTTACTCGATCTCGACGAAGGTGTCCGAGCACAGGCCTTGTCGACTAAGCACTGATCTAGAAACCGAGTCAGAGACAACCCGACTCCGGAAGCCAACTCGATCTCGAGTACCCTTTGTCGAGATCGACAAAACCTTGATGCCATGCACAGAGTCGATGAGCTGTGCCAATTCGAGAAGCCGAGCACCACCGTACTCGATCTCGAGGACCACCACAGCGCCTGTCCGAGCTTGTCGAGAAGAAGTTGCCCGACATCACCGAGCTAGCCATCCTCGACGCCAAGCCAACTCGATCTCGAGTTCTTTACTCGATCTCGAGGAACACAGCACCACACACCCGAGCCATGTCGAGGTCCTGCTACCCGAGACGTCCAGCGAAGCAAAGTCGACGTCATCCCTACTCGATCTCGAGGAAGCTTTGTCGAGATCAAGGAAACCGCGTCCGAAGCCGCGTTACGCGGTTTTGCTTTCCTACGCGCTTTGGAAGTCCTTGGATCCAATTTCTATTCAATTTGGCCGAGATCTATCCTATATCTATCAATTTTTATCTATGGAGAAGACCTATCAACACATGGAAGATATTCTACCTATTTTAGATTTATTTCCCTTAGAGATTTAATTCCTTTATTTAATTTATTTATCTTTTAAGCTTTTTAGATATAGATAGATATATTCTATCCTTGAATAGAAAGGGTTAGAAGGCTATAAAGAAAGCCTTAGGGGCTGATTTTTCATCATTCCATTTAAGAGAGAACAAGTAAGTAGTAGTAGAGAGAGAGAGAGTTTGTGGCGAGCAAGGTGGAAAGGCGAAAGCGGATTTGTCTTGTTTGGCTGTAAGCTTTCTTTATTTAATTCAATGCAAGTTAGTTTCTTTTGTTATTTAATGTCTTTCTTGATGATGAAGAGCGAGTAATCCACCCACTTCTAGAGCTGGGGTGAGCCCGACGGTGGCCATGTGAGGTGATGCGGTAAAGGTACAATCTTTTTATGCAATTCGTCTTCTATCCCTATGAGCATGATTCTTTTGCGAGAGTTGAAGGTGATCCTTGTTTGTATTATTGAAGTGAAAGTGATCTTAATGCAACTTGGGTTAATTATGTGAAAAAGAGTTAGTAACAATTTGGGTTTATGCGAAAGCCTCTATATGCCTATTTGTTAATAACGAAAGTTATTTTGATGGAAATCATGATCTTTTATGCCTTTATGTGTTACTTTGCATGGTTATCGTTGTGGTGTTGATACCCTGGCTTTGGAAGTTCTTTATATATTGAGTTTGTTTCTTCCGAAATCTGCAAATCTGTGTTCGAATATGAAATTTACAATTTTCTGTCTTTTTACTCGATCTAGAGGAAACTATCGTTGATATCGAGTTGAATTTTGTCGATCTCGAGTTAGCTTTGTCGAGATCGAGTAAGTTTTTGCCTTTGCTTTCGTTCTTGCTTTCGCTTGTTATTTCTGTCTTTCTTTCTTTGTTCCTTTGTTTCTGTCTTCTGTTTGCTTTTCTGTGAGATTTACTGCTGCTTAGGATCCGCTGACACGCTTCCTCGTGGATTCGATCCTGACTTTCTCTTACTACATTGGAGGGAGTCTTGTAATTGTTTGCTGGGGCACGAATCTTGTTTGATCTATTTTATTATATTTCATACTCGATTTCCCTCCTTACAACAAATTGGCGTCGTTGCCGGGGAAGCTATCATTCGCGCCTTAGGTAGTCAGATCTCACTTTTCTTTTTAAGTTACTTCGCAGGTGTATGCGCCGTTCTGGTCAACCACCTGAGTTTGACGGATTAGACGAACCAAAGCGCCTTCTACACATCAGAGCTAAACTAGAAAGAGCCATGGCAGCTGCAAAGACACAAGAACAGCTGATCGAGAGGCTCACGAGGGATCTAGCCGCCAGGGATGCTGCTCTCGCCACAGAGAGAGCAGGCAGGCAACAAGAAGCTGAGCGTGCGAGGCAAGCAGAAGCTGAGCTTGCCTTATACCCAACCACTGTAGAGGATTATATGCACCCGACTCTAGTCGTGCCTAAATCGGCCATTCTAATCCCTGAAATTAACTATGAAATTCGCACTCAATTCCTTATTGAAATTAAAAATTATGCTTTTCATGGTAGATTTAATGAATACCCTTTGCGCCATATTACCAACTTTACTGACATGTGTTGCACTCTTTGTGAAGGTACCACCTTGGAATACATCCTAATGAAGGCTTTCCGCTGGTCTCTCGCTGGTCCTGCACTGAAATGGCTGGAAGGGCTGAAACCTTGATCTCTCACGACATGGGCTCAAGTAAAGCAGGAATTTCTGAACAAATTCTTTCCTCCTGCCAAGACAGCACTCCTGCGGCAAAAGATCACATCTTTCAAACAGCAGCCTGGAGAGACGCTAGCAAAGGCATGAGAACGCTATAAGGATCTACTACGATCCTGCCCTACACACGGACAGCAACCCTGCATAGTTCAAGAGATCTTCTTCAATTCTCTGGACTTGGCTGCAAAGGACAAAATCAACACATATACTCACTATGAGTATCTGATAATGCCGCCTGCTGATGCATGGGCTGCTCTAGACAAGCTGACCAACTATGATAACAAGTATGGGACTCCAGTCAACTATGAGGAGAACCCATACGCCAGGCCAGCACCATCCATGCCCCTCTATGAGCCCCCTAAGGAGATTGATCCAGATGTAAGGGAGCAGTACTACAGAGACCAGAATAAGAAGCTCCTCAAACAAGTAAAGTATCTTCCTGTCAACCAGCCTTGTATTGAATGCGGATCACAGAGGCACACCACTACTGAGTGCCCACACATTAAGCAAGTCAGGCTGGCAGAATACCATGAAGAGGCAGCTTACGCAGGGGGGTCCCAATCGCTACATGGGGGACCAAAGGTTTCAGCAACCACTATGGAACCAAGGTGCCCCTAGGAACCCCCCGCCCTACAGAGCTCCAGGGCATCCAGAAAGGGACCAGAAAAGGGATGATCTATAGACAGTCCTAGAGGAAATACGGAGGAATCATTCAGAAACTAAGCAGTCCTTCAACTCCGTCTACACTCTGATGCAAGGTGTCAACTCTAGGCTTGGGGAAATTGATATATGGCGGAAATCAGTTGATACACAGATAGGCCAGCTAGCAGTAGGAATCCTCAGACAGTCAGGTTCGCTCCCTGGATCTTCAGAACCAAATCCCAAGGGAAAGACTGGACACATCGCTGCTGTAAAACTCAGAAGTGGCCATCAACTACAAGAGCCAGAGGTGGGAGAGCAGCAGAACGAAGGAGAGCAGCAAGTCGACCAGCAGCAAGTCGATATCGACAAACACTTAGTCGATCTCGAGGAACAATTGGGCAACCCTTCGTCTGCACAACACAGTAACTCGATACCGCAGAAGAACATGGTCGAGATCGAGGAAGACCAAGTCGAGATCGAGAAGGCTGCTACACCTCCGACATCTGTTCTGGCTCCGAATCAGAAAAAGAATCTGCATTTTCTCATAAAATCTCCAAAGGACCCAGCAGAGAAGAAATTTCAGTGCTTCATCAAGATGCTTCAGAAGCTCAATGTCACCATCCCCTTCATAGAAGCTCTCAATGAAATGCCATCCTATGTCAAGTTCATGAAGGAGATTATGAGCAAAAAGAGGTCAATGGCTGAAATTACAGAGGAATGCAGCCATTTGGACATACTGGAGAAGAGGCCAGATCCAGGTAAGTTTGCTATATCCATTGGATTTGGTCCATACAAAATTAATGCTTTATGTGATCTTGGAGCTAGTGTGAGTATAATGCCCTTAACAATTTGGTCCAAGATTAAGATAAGTGCCCTAGAGCCTGTGGATGCTAGACTTTATATGGCCAACAATACAATAGTCATTCCAACCGGCATGGTGGACAATGTGCCAGTACAAGTAGGTAAATTCTTTGTCCCTGCTGATTTCTTAGTTGTTGATATGCAAGAAGACCCTACTTGTCCAATTATTCTAGGAAGACCCTTCTTGGCGACGGTTGATGCCAACATAAGCGTGAGGAAAGGAGTGCTCACTTTCAACATCAGCGATGAGGTAATTGAGTATTCGTTTAATAAAACTGAAAGGCATATAGGTCCAATGGAAGAGGTCAAATCTATCTCAGCTCGCTACATCACTTGCGGGGAACCCAAGGTAAGAAATATGACCTATGTGGAGCTGAAAAAGAGGGACATGGAGTCCCAGGTGGAGGAGATCATGGCCATCCTAAAGGAAGAAACAGAGAATCCACTCGACACGGACCAAGGTACGTCGTTATGGACTAAATATTTTTCGGATGCCTTGACAGGAACCAAGTATGGGGTCATAGTCGACCAAGATTCCTCGATATCAAGGACTCTAGTCGATCTCGACCAAAACCAGGTGCCCCCACTAGCACCAGCGTCGTCGAGCAGCAAACCTGAAGATCAGAACTCCTCAAGATCGAGTAGAGTACTCGAGATCGACCACGACTCCGCTGACTCAACTTCTCCTTCCTCGACGCTGACTCCACTAGAAGGCAAAATCTCCTCGAGAACGACCAATCTAGTCGAGATCAGGCAACCCTCACCCTCACCGTCCCCAGCACCTGCATCCTCGAGCAGCAAGCCACCAGAACCTAAAAGTTACTCGAGACTGAGTAATAGTACTCGAGATCGACCAAACACCGTGGTCCCCGATTTCGTCTCTACGAAGGTAAGTCAAGGTATGGATCTTTCTTCTCCTATTTCCATTAAAGATCTATCTATACATGGGAGAGGGTTGCCTTGGTATGTGCGCTTATGTAGGATTTCCAATGATGAGCCCAAGGAGTATGAAGTTGGAGACAAGCTCTATGTCTCTAAATCAAAGGATCATTGGTTCCCTAACAAATTCAACAAAAAAAGGATGGGACCTTTCGTGGTGAACAAGATCCATTCTGGAGGATTACAACTGATGGACAAGAATGGAGTCCTATTCGAAGCCCAAACTACATGGGCCCTGCAAATGCCACCTTAAGCTTAATGGAGAAGTCAGCCTAGCGACTATAAAATCTAGAGCTTGTACATAAACATTTATTTTTGGGACTTTTTGGACATTGTTTTGTTTGTTTTTGGTTTTAAACTTTTAGTTTTTCTATTTGTGAGTGTATGTCTTCTACACTTTTCAGGTCCATGGATAGAAGCAAGCTATATTCAGACTCGGCCCAGGCGATTCTTTCATTCGAAATTGAGAGGCCCTGCACACTTGTCTAGTGAGTCTCTTTCTTTACCCTTGTTTTTATACAGTGAGGACACTGTAATGTTTAAGTATGGGGTGGGGGAAGGGCTTACTTTATGCTTATATGCATATTTGACATTATGTGTGCATGTTTAGAGTTTATTTCTTTAAATTGCTACATGGCTATTTTGGAATTCATTATTGATTTATGTGCTTATAGACATGTTTTCCAAAATTTGAAGAAAAATGACCCCCATTGAAATTTTTGATAAATGTCATGGAAGCTTTATATTGAACTCGACGATGTAAAATTGCATTCATTAGAGATATAGCAGGAAATTGCCTAGTAAAGGGAAGTCACAATGAAGTGCATATTTTATTGAAAACCATGAGAGGAAGTAAAATTTGATATTGCTTTTGACATGTTGCATGATAAGAGGATGGAGGACTTTGTATTTCCATATAATGCTCATATTGTTATAATCCTAAGCCTTACCTATGCTTATATGCATTACACAAAAGCCATACTATGCCTTATTTTCATATTGCTCCACATGTTCTAAATATTACCATTCTTTACCTTATTTCCTATCCGGGGATTATGTTGAGAATGATGTTACATTATGGAGATGTTATATGGTGTTTGGGTTGTTGTTGTTATCATTATTGGAGTTTGGCGGGAAATTGTTTGAAAAATATATGGAAAATTTAATGAGTGAGAAAAAATTCAATCACCTCAGGAGATAAAGATAGATTGACCCTGCTCGCTGAGATAATAGTTTGGCGAGATGGGACACATTGTGAGGAGTCCAAAGCACTAAGTATCCGGGGCCATTCATGACACCTATGTTTGCGACTCGCGAGAAGGCAGTGCTGAGGTTAGAGAGGTAAAAGCATTATTATTGAAAAAAAGCATTATAAAAGATGATGAATCTTATGAAAAGGAATGTGGAAATTCAGTTTGGAAATACTCTATTTCCCGGGATCATTAGCACCACATTGCCAAAAATTGCCCACCTTTAGCCTTTTACCAATCTACTCCTTATTGAGCTTAAATTAAAGTCCTCTTGATTATTGTTGCTTTGTCACAGATGAATGGTTTTTTGCATAACCCTCCTTTTATGAGTAGATGTTGCTTTTTAATTGCACATGCATGGATCTGTGACACTAGTACCTTTTCGAGGATGGTAATTGACTGCAGGGTTATATGGCAATGAATCTGATATGTTGAGAGTTTTAATTTCTTCCCCTGAATGACAAATAAAAGTATTGCTTGAGGACAAGCAAGCTTAAGTATGGGGTGCTTGTTGTGAGCTAAATCTGCCATGTTTTACAGTAACTTTTATATCGTTTTCTGCATAGATTTCATGCATTTGGGCTAGGATAATACAGAATCTATGTAGTTTATGCTTATTTGCCAAATTATGGAATCTACACCAGTTTCTGTTTAATTTTGCAGAATTCGAGGCAAATTACAGCAGTTCTGAGAAAGGCCGAAAAAGCTCGAAAATCAACTACAGAAGTCCAAGGTAAAGAAGCAGCGGAACCAGTCGAATCAAGCTAGGAGCCCAGTTTTACTCGATCTAGAGTAATCTTACTCGATCTCGATGAAGGTGTCCGAGCACATGCCTTGTCGACTAAGCACTGATCGAGAAACAGAGTCAGAGACAACACGACTCCGGAAGCCAACTCCATCTCGAGTACCCTATGTTGAGATCGACAAAACCTTGACGCCATGTCCGGAGTCGACGAGCTGTGCCAAGTCGAGAAGCCGAAGACGGAGAAGCCGAGCACCACCATACTCGATCTCGAGGACCACCACAACGCCTGTCCGAGCTTGTCGAGAAGAAGTTGCCCGACATCACCGAGCTAGCCATCCTCGACGCCAAGCCAACTCAATCTCGAGTTCTTTACTCGATCTCGAGGAACACAGCACCACACACCCGAGCCATGTCGAGGTCCTGCTACCCGAGACATCCAGCGAAGCGAAGTCAACGTCATCCCTACTCGATCTCGAGGAAGCTTTGTCGAGATCGAGGAAACCGCGTCCGAAGCCGCGTTACGCGGTTTTGCTTTCCTACGCGCTTTGGAAGTCCTTGGATCCGATTTTTATCCAATTTGTCCGAGATCTATCCTACATCTATCAAGTTCTATCTATGGAGAAGACCTATCAACACATGGAAGATATTCTACCTATTTTAGATTTATTTCCCTTAGAGATTTAATTCCTTTATTTAATTTATTTATCTTTAAGCTTTTTAGATATAGATAGATATATTTTATCCTTGAATAGCAAGGGTTAGAAGGCTATAAATAAAGCCTTAGGGGCTGGTTTTTCATCATTCAATTTCAGAGAGAACAAGTAAATAGTAGTAGAGAGAGAGAGAGTTTGTGGCGAGCAAGGTGGAAAGGCGAAAGCGGATTTGTCTTGTTTGGTTGTAACCTTTCTTTATTTAATTCAATGCAAGTTAGTTTCTTTTGTTATTTAATGTCTTTCTTGATGATGAAGAGCGAGTAGTCCACCCACTTCTGGGGCTGGGGTGAGCCCAACGGTGGCCATGAGCGGTGATGCGGTAAAGGTACAATCTTTTTATGCAATTCGTCTTCTATCCCTATGAGCATGATTCTTTTGCGAGAGTTGAAGGTGATCCTTGTTTGTATTATTGAAGCGAAAGTGATCTTAATGCAACTTGGGTTAATTATGTGAAAAAGGGTTAGTAACAATTAGGGTTTATGAGAAAGCCTCTATATGCCTATTTGTTAATAACGAAAGTTATTTTGATGGAAAGCATGATCTTTTATGCCATTATGTGTTACTTTGCATGGTTATCGTTGTGGTGTTGATACCCTGGCTTTGGAAGTTCTTTATATATTGAGTTTATTTCTTCCGAAATCTGCGAATCTTTGTTCGAATCTGCAATTTACAATTTTGTCGATCGACAAAATCTGCGAATCTACAATTGATGGAAGTTCTTTATTTCTTCCGAAATCTGCGAATCTTTGTTCGAGATCGACAAAATTCAACTCGATCTCGAGTTAGCTTTGTCAAGATCGAGTAAGTTTTTGCCTTTGCTTTCGTTCTTGCTTTCGCTTGTTATTTCTGTCTTTCTTTCTTTGTTCCTTTGTTTCTGTCTTCTGTTTGCTTTTCTGTGAGATTTACAGCTGCCTAGGATCCGCTGATACGCTTCCTCGTGGATTCGATCCTGACTTTCTCTTACTACATTAGAGGGAGTCTTGTAATTATTTGCTGGGGCACGAATCTGGTTTGATCTATTTTATTATATTTCATACTCGATTTCCCTCCTTACAACAGACTCCCTACTAAGTACCGCGCTGATAGTGGTGGATCCGACAACGAGGTATAGCTGTAAAGTTTCGCGCTCGCGTGAAAAGTGTAGAGTGGGCAAAGCGGCCAGATAATCCTTCATGCTCTTGAAAGCTTTATCCAAGATGGCAGTCCATTCGATCGGACCTTCCTTTTTTAGCTGCTTGAAAAATGGCAGTGAATGGTCGGCTAATCGCGAGCAGAATCTGCTCAAGTAGTTGACCGACCCATTCAACTTTTGGATGTTGTTCAGCGTCTTTGGAGGAGCCATGTCAATGTTGGTTTGTACTTTTGAAGGATTCACGTCTATTCCCTGGTGGCTTATCATGAAACCTAGGAATTTCCCAAAATCGACTCCAAAGACACACTTTTCCGGATTCAGGCAAACGCAATTTCTCGTTAGAGTATCGATGGTTTCTTGCAAATCCTTGCAATGGTCCTCCATTGCAATGCTTTTGATCACGATATCATCGACGTAAACCGCAACATTTCTTTCGATCTTGGATGCAAATACTTTCTCTATCATTCGCTGAAAAGTGGCTCCTGCGTTTTTGAGCCCAAATGGCATCACCTTATAACAAAAGGTTCCCTGGTTGGTGATGAAAGCGGTGCTTTTTTCATCGCGATGACTCATCTTGATCTGATTGTAGCCGGAATAAGCATCTAGAAAGCTTAGGGTGGCATGCCCTGATGTGGTGTCCACCGGCTCGTCGATGGACGGTAGAGGATAACTATCTTTTGGGCATGCCTTGTTCAAATCTTTGAAGTCTACGCACATCCTCCATTTGCAACTGCTTTTCCTTACTAACACGACATTTGATAGCCAGGTTGATTCATTAATCTCGCGAATAAATCCGACTTGTAGAAGCTTGTGCACCTCCTGCTTTGCTGCTTCTGACTTTTCAGCGGCCATCTTCCACTCTCTTTGGCAGACAGGTTTCGCCTCGTGATTAAGTCTCAGGGAATGCTTCGCAATTTCTCGGGGGAGCCCTTTTAAATCTTGCAGTGACCATGCAAAGACATCTTGAGATCCTTGCAACACATTCTTGAGGCGTTCTAAAGCTGGGCCAGTCAAGCTGTGACCGTGGTACAGGGCTTCGGGAAAGAAAACGACTTTTTCTTCCACAATTTTGTCAGCTATCTTCTCTGGTCGAAACTCCAAATCCGCCTGTTGTTGTTCAGATGTGACCTCCTGTTCACGCTCGTCTTTTGTTTCTTCTTTTAGAGATCCCCGAACGCCTGTTTTAATCTCGAATATTCGATTATGGCCCTTTCTTAGCGAGGATAAGTAATAAATTCTACTTTCGGCTTGTTCTCCCCGCGCTTCGTCCACCTTTTCGTCAGCGCATGGAAACTTGATGCTGAAATGATATATTGAGCATGCTATTTGGAACTTAAATAGACTTACATGACCCATGATGGCGTTGTAGATGGACGGCAGTCGGACCACCGTGAACTCAATCATGTGGGTTCTTCTATTTGGCGTGGTCCCTAGTGTCAGAGCCAACTCGATCATTCCAGTTACTTCAACCTCGTCTCCGGAAAAGGAGACTAACTTCCCTGAGTAGCGACGTAGGTCACTTTCGGCGATCCCGAGTTGCTCAAAGGCGTCCCAGTAAAGGACGTCTACAGATGAACCCGTATCTACCATGACCCGCTTGAAGGTCTTGGTTCCTATTTGTACATGGATGACCATCGGATCCGAGTGAGGCATTTTGAGATCGCGAGCATCACGGGTATCGAAAACAGAGAAACTCAATATAGCATGCGTAGTGGATGCTTGTTTGACGCTGGCCTCAGATTGGGGCGTCTAGCTTCTCTTTCATAGTTTTTCCTTTCTTGATTGTTGGTGCCAGATGTCGCGGGTCCTCCCGCGATAGTGTTGATGCACCCATCTGGAGAAGGAGGTTTCCGGTGATCCCGGTTGGAAATCTCAGGTCGGTTGGACGAGGATCTTGTTGCAGGGGAATTTCTCGCGTCCCAAGGAGGAGGTCGATACCCTCCTCCTCTGCCTCCGTTTCTCTCTCCCCTATTTTGGGGGTAAGTTCCCCTACCTCTTCCCCCAGTCACATACTAGGGATTGTAGGGTCTTGGTGGTGCATTAGGCGGCTTATACTGGCAAGGAGGGACCTCAAGAGGACGGTGTTGTTGTGGTATCGCTGCTAGATTGCCAGGATTTGCTAGTGGGCCACAAATTTGAAGGGGTGTCTCCTTTTGGGGAAGAGCTGGTGGAATCCCATAGACTAGGGGTGAGATCTAGTCAGGATGAGCCATATCTCGACAGGTCGTGAGCTAGAGCCTGCAGCCTCCATGGCATGGATCTGCTTGGTCACGAGTTCTCTAAGAACGTCGTAGTTTGTCGGCTCTTTCCGAAATAGGCAAATTTTGAAATCTCCTTCGGCCAAATTGCCCATTAATATTGTGCTTGCGGATTCTTGATTGAATCTTGGTATTTGTACCACCATATTAGTGAATCCACTGAAGAAGTTTCCCAAGGACTCGGTCGCGCCTTGCTTGATGGAGTTGAGGTCCACATAGTTATTTTTCTTGTGCAAGCGCTGCCGAAATGGGAGACGAATGTACCTGACAGCTGCGCGAAGTCGTTGATGGATGATCGGGCCAGATTTGTGACCATGTTAAAGCCACCCCACTTAGTGTGGATAGAAATGAGCGGCAGTACATAGCATCATTGTCCTCGTTCATTCCCATTGCCGTGGTGAATTGTTTGAGGTGATCGTTGAGATCGGTATCTCCTTTGTACTTGGCGATGGAGATGTCCCTCCACCTCTTGGGGGCGGGTGCCTCGCGTATTTGTCAGCAAAAAGCCGATGGAAAGGTTGGCTCACCTTTGCGAGTTTGTCCAGGTTCCTCGGGGAAATTTGAACACGAGGACACGTTCCGGGCCCTGCCAGAACGGTCGACCTTGTTGATGTTTTCGTCGGGTTCTGGATCGGGGTTGAGAAGGCAACAGGCAGGTGATAGCATGCATTTAGGTAGGCATAATAGGTTGCATTTAGCTTAGTTAAGATGCATTTCATGGATGGATTAAGTATAATTTGCATATTTGCTCTCTATGTTAATGGAGTCGGAATCTACACACTTGTATTGATTATTTCAGGTAATCGTGGATCCGATGATGAGGCATGAGTTGTTAACGCATTAGATGAGAATGTCTAGTTGATCGGAGAAGCTTACATGAAGATGTCAAGAGGTCCTGAGAAGAAGAAGCGGACCTAAACGAAGAACAAGTCTGCAGAAGTTGTCGCTAGACATACTGAACTTGTTTTGCACGTTCTGGAGGGCTCAATTGTCCGATTGACTATTATGACCATGCGTTGGAAAGCTCTTTCAGAGAACTACAACCTTTCTGTTGACAAGAAGATCAAATTCGAAACTGATTTTCCGTGAAAGATAATATGACGCGGCCGCAGCATGCATGCCGCGGCCGCCGCCAGGGCCGCTGCAGCGGGATATGAGAGAGCTGCTGATGCCGCGGCCGCAGTATCCATGCCGCGGCCGCAGCATTTGGTGTCAGCGTGTATACGCTGCGTTTTGATTACAAAAAACCCTAGTATCTCAATGTGCGCAGAACGAGTCACTTCCTCCAGTATCTCAAATCGTTGAGACCTCTGTTGCACCTCTTGAGGTCATGGTGGAAAATCACATTGAGAATGTAGAGGAAGACCACACTCCATCTGACGAGATCATCCTTAGCTCCCCCATTGATGAATCTGATCTAGAGCCTACTGCTGAGGCTATAGAGCAAGTAAAGGCTGTCTCCTGCACTAGAGAGAATATTGGTGGATACGTTGATCCATTTGACTACTACTTTGACAAGCCACCAATAGAACTCAATTGGTGGTATTATATACCCTATGTGGGTTGTCAAGCTCATGAATACAATAAGTTGAAACGGTTCTTAAATGTATTAATATTTAGTTTCAATTTATTTGTATGTAGTGCATGTTTGTTTGTTAGTTGTGCATAAGAGTTTGACAGGTTGATGAGGGCTTTGACTATGTCTGATTAGTGTCTTAAGCTTCAACATTACGTCGAGCCAAAGACTTGAAACAAAGGCGCTTCTCGGGAGGCAACCCGAGATAAGTTTTTCTTTCTTTTTTCCTTTTCCTTTTCCTTCACCCTGATTATATTCGATTTACTTTTGTTGTCTTTACTGTTTCATTAAGGACAATGAAAACTAAGTGTGGGGGAGAGGAATTCTGTATATATATAGTGCATTTAGTAGATCATAGCATTTAGGAGTTCATATTTAATTTTCTGCACCATGTTTAAGTTTCTGTAATTGTTGTTTAGTTTATTTAATTTCTGTTTAGTTTATTTAATATTTAATTTTCGTATTTAAAAAAAATTCGAAAAAAAACAAACAAAAAAAAATCATGCATTGCATACATATGTGTTATTCAAATACCCATCTAGCTTAGTTTGTCCTCTAATTTAAATTTCAAGCATAATAATTTAAATCCCACAGAGTTTTGGATGTTTTGGCCTTGTCTATATTTGATTTTTGTGGAACATGAGCTAGCGAATATAATTGAGCATGTATGATTGAGCTAAAGTATGATTGAAATCCTATGAACATGACCCTTGTGAGAATGTTTGGTCTTATTTGAATTCTTTTGCTCAATTGTGTGAATTACTCTCCTTGTGTTGCTACCTTTTGGCATTGACTGCAGTATCTATTTTTCAAGACCGACTCACATGTTTGTTGCTAGCGGAGTTTATGTTTATATTTTGAGTCTTTTGTTTGAATTTGTGCATATTTAGTGAATAAGGTGGCAATGGTTGATGCACTTAGTAACCAGATCTATGCATGACACCCATGGGTATGATTCGCGCAAAAAAGGTGTTGAAAACTATCTACTAGGAAAGAAAGCTTGATCATTGAGTAACCAGGTTCATTCATGACACCCATGTTTGCGCCTCGCGTAAAGAAAGCACCAAGACAAGAAAAAAGAAAAAAAAAGAGAAGAAAAGAAAACAAAAGAAAAGAAAAAAAAAGTGTCACATTTTATTTAGTTGTCTTTATTGTGTCCCGCAAGTAATGGCATTTCGGTAGATATTTGGTGATATGGTTGTCAATGTCTGTGAGCTTAGTGCATTTTGGATTGAGTTGACAGTTGTACCTTAAAGCCTAAACACATGAGTGAAACACATATTTCTGGTGAGGTTGGATGATGTCTACTTCTAAGCTTTAATCACTAGAATACATGCTATGACATTTGTTTACTTGGCTTATGTTTTCCCTTGCTATGATGTTGCTTTTTGAGGAGGTTGAAACTTGAAGGGACTTCCTGTGGGATGCGTTGATTCATGTTCATTCTATCATTGCTTGAGGACAAGCAAATGTTAAGTGTGGGGGAGTTTGATAGCATGCATTTAGGCAGGCATAATAGGTAGCATTTAGCTTAGTTAAGATGCATTTCATGGACGGATTAAGTAAAATTTGCATATTTGCTCTCTATGTTAATGGAGTCGGAATCTACACACTTGTATTGATTATTTCAGGTAATCGTGGATCCGATGATGAGACAGGAGTTGTTAACACATTAGATGAGAATGTCTAGTTGATCGGAGAAGCTTACATGAAGATCTCAAGAGGTCATGAGAAGAAGAAGCGGACCTAAACGAAGAACAAGTCTGCAGAAGTTGTCGTCAGACATGCTGAACTTGTTTTGCATTTTCTGGAGGTCTCGGTTGTCCGATTGACTATTTTGACCATGCGTTGGAAAGATCTTTCAGAGAACTACAACTTTTCTATTGACATGAAGAGCAAATTCGAAACAGATTTTCCGTGAAAGATAATATGACGCGGCCGCAGCATGCATGCCGCGGCCGCGGCCGCCGCCAGGGCCGCTGCAGCGGGATATGAGAGAGCTGCTGATGCCGCGGCCGCAACATCCATGCCGCAGCTGCAGCATTTGGCGTCAACGTGTATACGCAGCGTTTTGATTATAAAAAAAAACCCTAGATGTTCTTATTTTTGTTTCATGGCCGACTTGGGTGTTATAATGTCGACTTTTAGTTATTTTTCCAGCACTTCTATTCTACGCTTTCATTCATCAGACACTTTAGAGATTTGAGCGATGTCTTCCATGAGGAACTAAACTCATCTATTCTGCCTGCAATTTGAAGCTTTATTTGGATTGATTGTGAGTTTCTAATTCTTGTTCCTTGTTTCCTATATTTGAATGCTTCAACTTCTTTGTGCTTGATTGTCTATTGTTTTATTCTATCTAGCCCGCGCAATTAGTTAGAATCAATTCAATTGCTAAGGTTTTGTAGATTCCTAGTTGTGAACCTTAACTTAAGTAGCAAACTTGTTCCTTTAGGGCTAGTTGAACTAATTGAATGAGTAGGAAGTTGAATGTGTTGTTAAATCTCTCTTTAGGGACTGCAAATACCTTGGCTAATCTCTGAACTTAAAGCTATCAATTGGGTTAAATCCTTCTTTAGGGACTGCTCGATTGATAAGGGTTTCTAGGACTGGTTGGACTAGTAACTATATTAGGTCGGGAAAAGGGCATTCATAGGAAACTTAATAGGACGAGAAGAAGTTACAAGGATCGCTTCAATCCAATAAAGTGGCAAATTGTAGGTAGAATTGCTTCTCCTAATTGTCTAAAACAAATCCATTTACTTTGCTTTCTTTATTTCACTTTGATAAAAGGCAGAACTTTCACACACAAAAAACTCCCCAAATTGGTTACTTTGATTGGCACTTAAATCAAACTGGAATTATAACTTTTCCTGTGGATCGACCTCTAGCTTATTGCTATACTTGCTATAGGTTTGAGTTTTCTTTGGCGGATCAACAACAGGTTTTCCCTCCGTCAGCAGGGTTGGGGAAATGGTTGACCCTTACGGGCACTGGTCCCTGTCGTTGATAGTAAGTACGGGGGTCGTGTTGGAATGGCACCCCGTTCGCTTGTTGGAAAGGTATACCGTTCGCTTGCTGGTTGAAGTTCATGCTTTGCTGGTAGCTCCGCGCGAAGAATTGGTATGGGGGGTAGTCACCCCACATTCCGTAGGGAGCGAACGGAGGTGGTTGCGCAGTGTCCCATGTCGGCTGTTGAGGGACGCCCTCGTTGCCGCTGTGCAGGGCTTCCTCATTGGGGGTAGCGTTGAGGCTGAGGTCGTTTGTTTCCTCGGTGTCATGGTGTTGGTTCCCAAATTCCTCTCCGAACAGGGTAAAATTCATAATTCATGCAAGAAAAACATCGGTGTTTAAGAGGGGAATAAACGCTATTATTAATTTATTTTAGATAGGATTCATGCAGAATAAAAAAAAGTGGGAAAAAGGGAGGAAATAAAAGTAATGGAAGGAAAGCGATGTAAAGAAAGCGTATTGCTACACGGAACCTCTCGTCGTGAAAGGTTCTCACAGACGGCGCCAATGAAGCGTTCATGGGATTTCGCCTATACTTATTACCTCACTTGTGATGACATAATACTTTAAAATACCTGCAAGCCTTAGCCTGACGGGATGATGATCAGATTGTATGCTTATTAGTCCAAGCGATGAGGGCTATGAGTTTGACTCGCGGTGAATTATGTTATTGTTCAATCGTCGTCTATAGAGGAAGCTTTAGCGGGGTTGTTATCCCAACAAACGTTCTTCTCCGACTGAGGATCTTTAGAACTCAACTCTGGGGGTTTTAAGTCCGTGGGATAATCAGATCTCTTATGCTTTTCTATCTTCGGACTCGGATCCTTTACTCTGAGATCGGAGGGGGGTATTTATAGGGAAACCAAGCGAGCAGCTGGCTGGCAACCTCGTGGTTCTATGTGGGACACGTGTAGCGTATGCCCACATGCTTAGGGGTATAGGCAATACACATGGAGTCATTAGAAGCGAGGTGCTTGAGCCAGCGAGCCGCTTGCTAGGACTTCGGAGGGTTACAAGACAGTTTGTAGTTTTCACTCTGACTCTTACACTGGGTTCGAGTCGCGAGGGAAACAAGGGTTAGTAGTTCTTGGAAGTGCTAAGACCA
Source organism: Persicaria tinctoria (assembly GCA_037127255.1). Lineage (NCBI taxonomy): Eukaryota > Viridiplantae > Streptophyta > Magnoliopsida > Caryophyllales > Polygonaceae > Persicaria > Persicaria tinctoria. The sequence continues at coordinate 20,376,329 of JBANSL010000019.1, read as the reverse complement.
GTTCTTCGGGCTCGGTTGGATACTTTGCTCGCGAAGCACTCATGGAGTAATGGTAGGATCGACCATCCTTTTGCGTTGGGTGACCTATTTATGACGTCATACTCTGTGTTTATTATATAGCCTATTTTCTATGGCATCGTCAACAACGATCATGAAACCATCTAAGATGGCTTGAAAGACCCTACGAAGAGGGTCGCCAATAAAAAAAATCTAGACTTACAATTACATAAAATTACATTTAAAAAAAAACCTAAAACTAAGAGCACTTTTTCTTGAAACTTGGCGGCTTGCATGCGGGCTAATGAGGTTGTTGGCGTTGGCTTAGTTGGTTTAGAAATGCTTGAGTTTGGTTCCGGATGCAGTGATGGGTAGTTCACCAACATAAAATTTATGGAGTTGAGAGAAAGGTTTTTTTTCTTTAATTTTTGGAGATATGTAGCTAATTACACTGTAGAGATCGATGGTTTTGAAAAATCGAAACCACTGGACAGATCGATGGTTCAAAAAATCGAAACCACTGACAGAATTGCTAAGAGAAAAGGGTGAGGTGACGGAGGAGGGTTACCGAGCAGAAGGACATCGGAGGTTGGGGAGCCACGGGCGGCCAGGAAGTCGAAGAGAGTCAACATTCATGCACCACTTAGGCTGACGAAGACAAGAGGCAGGGGTGACGTCAGCGATTGGAGTTTGGGGTTGTTAGGGTTGGGTTTGATCTGGATAGGGTTGAGTTTTTGGGAGTCGATAGGTGCGGCAGAAGAGAGGAAGAGGCGGAGCGGCGCCAAAGGTCTCCCAAATCGTAGAAACCAGGGCGGCGTCCGGGGGGACAGTGATGATGTAGGAAAAGGAGATCGTCGGATCGAGACTCCAGGCAGTCGGAGAAAGAACACCGGCAGCGACTGGAGCTTGAGCGGTGGAGGATGAGCCATGGTTGGGTTGTGTTTTGTGGGTTTTGTGGGAGGAGGGCGCCGTATTTTCAGGCGGCCAGGTGTACGAGGAAACTGAGTCGTCTCGCCAGCACCGCAGATCCCCACCATGGCCAGGACATGGGAGGAGTGAGCGGACATGAGTCGAACCCTGGCAGCGGGAGGCAGCCCTGCGAATTGAGGGCATCTTTCCCTGTTAATATAATCCATTAAAATGTATGAAAAATATGTAAATGCCCTTGTTTAAAGCTTGTGCAAATCGCTGCTTTCATTGTCGTTCATCATGTTTAACCACATCTAACCTATTCTACCATAGGTTCAAAGATACTGGAAACCATTGACCAACAAATTTCAAGCATTTCAAGTAATTTTATGAAGCAAAATGAGGGGAAAATCAGTGTTTGCTTCTTTTTGAAATTGTTTCTGATGTTTTGAATTAGATTTAGATATTGATTTTAGTTAATCCTTCAAAGTTTGAAACTTCAATTAAATAAATCTAACTAGATTATTTATTACTATTAGTGTCTAATATAAAAGATAAATTAAATCTTAATTCAGTCCTCAGTTTTTCGTCTTCTCTTAGTTTCAATATGAGACAATCACTATTCAAAATTTCCAATTTTTTAAAAACTTATTAATAATAGTTTATAAATATTAAAAAAAATTAATAACAAAGTTGATATTTTATATATTTTTTAACTACTAAAAAAATGTGCAAAAAAATCAAAGAACATGTATTTTTGAACAGATCGATGTAGTATATTTTTTTTATAAAGATAACCACCCTCATATTTATTTTAGAAGTTATTTGGCTAAATGTCCACTTTTGTATAGCTATTTTGTTAAATGTCCACCCAAACCTCCATTTTGTTAAATGTCAACAAATTTTATGAAAACCCCCTTTTACCCCTACCTTATACAGTACCTTTCAATTTATTTAGAAAAAGAGAAATAAATTGAATCTCGGATCTGTAGCCTGTAGGTACTGCTCGTTCCATTTTCTCGATCTGTAGCCTGTGGCTGTAGGTACTCTTCTTCTTCCGGATCCACAATCGATCTCGATATCGAATCTCGAATTTCGGATCCCTTTCCAGATTTGCTTGTCTGAGGCCTCCCTCCTCTCTCATTCTCAGGCCGCCGTCGCCGCCGCTTCTGTGTGTCGATCTTGAGCTCGAATGGTTGTCGTCTCCTTCCTCCTCTGGTAAGTCGTTCTCGATCTCGAGCTCTAATATCGTCGAGTCTCTCCTTCAACCACCGCTCTAATCTCTCATCTCTCCGTTGCAGGTGTTGCTCGTCTCGTCGTCGCTCGTCGCTCTGTCGTCCATAGTTCTGGAATTCATTTGATTTCGAGGTATCGGCGCGGCGATTATTCCGAAGACGATGATGACAATGCAGGCTCGGCCTCGGCGTTTTCTATTCCGACCTACAAGGTCCGAATTCCCTCCCTCTTCTCTCTCTCTCTCTCTCTCTCTCTCTCTCTCTCTCTCTATCTCTCTCTCTCGTTTCCAGGAATTTGTTTTCTTTTTAGATGCCATCCAACTTGATTTTGATCCTGTTTCAGTTCTTTCTGTCCGCCGATTCCACGAATCTCCTTTTCCGACTTTTAGGAAAAATTAGGTTTTGAGAATGAAAAACCCTAATTATTGGGCTTTTGATGATTTTTTTTTTTAAATTCGATTATTGTTAGAGGGATCTTTCTGGAAGTTGTTCGATTTGGAATACAGTGATTTTGATTGGTAGTGTACTAGGTTTTAAATATTGATCCGAGTGCTACATCTTGAATCCATATATTGATGTTAAATTTGCTATGACTTTTTGTTGTTAGAGTTCATATGCATGTACCTACTTTAGGCTTCTATTTAATGGCGGTTACTTCTCTTCAGGGTTCAAGCATTAATGGCGGTTACGTCTCTTCATTCTCAAGGTTGCAGGGTTGTCATCGACTGCTCTTAGGAGTTAGGACCAGTGAGGTTTCCTGGTGGAATTTTAGAGAGTAAACTCAAGGGATTCATCCTTTTGGCTCCAGTTTCTCTTTGTGTTTGAATTTTAGCTATTTTAGTTGAAATTTGATTGAATTTCAGCAATTTCAATTGAAACTTTAGATAACACATTATACTGCAAATCCTGGATATAAGTTGTACTCATTTTCAATGTTGAAGTTGAAAGCTAATGCATTAATTTATGTTTCAAGTAATCAACTTGCAATTAAGTCTCTCTCCCTCTCTTTCTGTTAGAATTCGTCATGCTTTTTATTTTGGATTTCTTTAATCTCCCTTTTCAATTTGTCGATCAAATTAGATACCAATACCAACTCAAGAGAATTCTTTATTTTGATGGAAATTACAAATTTTTATGGAGCGGTGGTGACAACGATAGGGCGGTGACAACGATAGAAGTGGTGACAGCGATAGGGGTGGTGGTGATAGTGATAGGGGTGGTAGTGACAGCGATAGGAGTGGTGACAACGATAGGGTGGTGACACCGATACGGGTAGTGACAACGATAAGGGTGGTGGTGACAGTGATAGGAGTGGCGGTGACAGCGATAGGAGTAGTGGTGACATCGATAGGGCGGTGACAGCAATAAGGGTGGTGACAGCGATAGGGGTGGTGATGACAGTGATAGGGGTGTTGGTGACAGCGATAGGAGTGGTGACAGCGATAGGGAGGTGACAGTGATGTAGGTGGTGACATCGATACAGATGGTGACAGTGATAGGGGTAGTGGTGACAGTGATAGGGGTGGTGATGACAACGATAGGAGTGGTGACAGTGATAGGGTGGTGACAGCGATAGAGGTGGTGACAACGATACGGGTTGTGACAGCGATATGGGTGGTGGTGACAGTGATAGGGGTGGTGGTGGCAGCGATAGGAGTGATGACAACGATAGGGCGGTAACAGCGATAGAGGTGGTGACAGCAATAAGGGTGGTCACAGTGATAGGGGTGGTGGTGACAACGATAGGAGTTGTGGTGACAGTGATAGGGGTGGTGGTGACAACGATAGGAGTTGTGGTGAGAACGATAGCAGTGGTGACAGCGATAGGGCGGTGATAGCGATGGAGGTAGTGACAGCAATAAGGGTGGTGACAGCGAAGTGGGTAGTGGTGACAGTGATAGGGGTGGTGTTGACAGCGATAGGGCGGTGACACTAATCTCGTAAAAAAAATGTCACAAAAAAATTTGTTTATCATCATACATGTGTTACCAAAGTTGTGTCACCAGTTATAAAGGTGGTGACAATAATCTCGTAAAAAAAAAATTGTCACCAATTTTTTTTTTGATCATCCTACATGTGTCACCAAATTTATTGACTTTGACCGGTCAATGGTCAAAATAAAAATGGGAAGGAAGGAATGGAGTAAAATAAAAATGGGAAGGAAGGGCAAAAGTGTCATATTAGGACATTTTGCAAAAGGGAATATAAAAGTGGACATTTTGCAAAATGTCTTGTTGAAAATGGACACTTAGCTAAAAAATCCTTTATTTTAAACCACCCTCAAATAAAAAAAATGAATTAATTTTATTTACTATTATTATTATTATTATTATTATTATAAGGACTTTATTATGATGAAAAAAGATTTACATAAAGTTAGTTGGAAGCCTCGTAACAAATTGAGCTCCAACCCCTTTTTGAATAGTAAAACCAACTCTATGAAATATGAAATCACCATTATCAGACCCTGCCCTAGGGCTGAGCTTCCGGTCTGGATCGGACCGGAATCTCAAAGGACATGGACCGTGGATCAGACCGGGACCGGAATATATGGTCCCGGGTTTTCCGGTCCGCGGACCGTAAAGACCGTTTGGACCGAAATCTAGATCCGAAAATTTCAAATTGAATGTTTAACAAACTAGATCCGAAAATTTAAAATTGAATGTTTAAGTATGCAAATTGAAATTCCTCCTAATCTGAAAATTGAAATTACAAATTGAAATTCTACTAGGTAGATTTGAAAACAAATGGAGAGAGAGAGAGAGGTTTAGGGGTGGTCGGTGGCGTCGTGGCGATGGCCGGCAGAGAGAGGTCTAGCCTAGACCGTCTAGGGGTGGTCGGTGGCGAACTGGACAGGGCGGTGGTGACAGGCGAGGGCGAGGGCAGTGTCGATTTGCGAGGGAGGTGGATGTGGCGGTGGCGAAGGGTGAGGGTGGTGGCGATGGCAGCAACGATGGAGAGCGGTGGCGGCAGTGAAATTGAGACAAGGAAAGACTTATGGGGAGAGCCGAGGGCCGACGGGCATGTGGCTTCTTGTGAGGGAGCGTTGAGCGAGGGCCGATGGACGAGTAGGACCAGTAGGTGGTGTCGTGGTGGTGAACGAAGAGAGACTGAGCCCTGAGGTTAGTGGCGGCTATCGTGCGTAAGGGAAAGAAAGAAAGGGATGAAGAAATGAAAGTGGAAACACTGGAACGCGTATTCTTTACTCCCCCTTTCTTTCTTTCCTTTTTTTTTTTAATAATGTGGATTCCGGTCCAATTTCGGTCCGGACCGGAAATTCAAGTCTGGTCCCGGGTTTGGACCGGAACCCGGAAATCCAAAAATCTTGGATCGTGGACCAGACCGTAATATCCCGGTCCGATCCAAAGACCGTAAATTCCGGTCTGGTTCCGGTCCGATCCAAATTTTGCCCAGCCCTACCCTGCCCTATGACTCTTCATAACCAATTGAACCCGCTTCAAAAGTAGAGAACGCAAATGCCATGAAACAATACCCCCTAGCAGCACAAATATCTGCGTACTTCTTCTCCTTTCTTTCAGTGGCTTGAGAGACTGTCTTGCCGGGTACAAAGGAATCATTGGCTCTAGTTGTGAACGGTGAAGCCCCAACCACATCCACACAAGCGTCTCTACCGTTGTCCCACCCATAAACCAACAAATCTCCTGCCCTCAACTCAACACCATCTTCATTGCTCATACCCGTATGCGCTTCCTTCTGAACTGTGATGCCCTCTTTGTAACAAATGTCAGCCAAAACATCTCGAACCATGTTGTGTCGGTGCTTCATCCCGATGCCTCGACAGCAATGTAGAGCGTGATCTCCAAATTGGTCTATCTTGTCAAGCTCACAACTAGGACAGGTCGGATAGCCACTAAACATAGGGATCAAAAGATGGTATTGGAGGACAGAACAAAACTGGCGAGACGACATGGTCTGAGCTAGACCCTCAATGGGAGCAGTTAACAAAAAATCATGCGCTCTGTCTCCTCTCACAACTTGCAAAACATGCAACTGCCTTGGAGTCGGATTGAGTGTGGACACTAAGTTGTCATCAATGAACTTTAAGTATCAATCCGTCAATTTAAATACTTATATGAATGACAATTTAAATACATGTATATGAATTATCACCCTAGCTTTTATGTCAAAACTATTTTACAAATTTATTCTTTATGATTTTTTTAGAATTTTTTAAAAATATATGTATATGAATTATCACTTTTAAAATGAATATATATACACGAAAACAAAGATATGGAATTCTATTTGTCGAGTCTTGGTTGAATTTGCATATGTATTGATTTCCCAGTGCAATCTAACTCTCCCATTTTTAACACGTAAATTAATGATGTATTGCAGCTACATTAGCTAATGGTACTGCCTATTTTATATTCTACATGTCCACCTTAATTAATTACAAAATATACAACAACAACAACCCAATATATCCCGTGATTAAGCGGGGTCTGGAGGATTAGGAGGTACGCACTCTTACCCCGAACTAAACGAAATAGTGTTTTCGATAGACCCAAAAATAGCGGAACAAATTACTAGGATGGTGAAAGGTAGAACAAATGGAAATTAAGAGTTAGAGAAATATCATGGTTGCAAAGCTAAAATTTACACCACGCAACAACCTAGGGAACTAATTGTCTACCATCCGGAGGCATCTTCGCCAATGGTCTATGTCCAGGGTCATATCTTTTGAAAGGCTCAGAAGATTGAGATCATGTATGATGACCTCCATCCAACTCTTCTTTGGTCTACTTCTCCCCCTACGGGTAGCTAGCTCCTAAATCCAAACTCTCGCTCCTACGAAATGGAGTCGAAGGGTGTCTCGTCCGAACATGCCCAAACCAATACAACTTGTTCTCCCGCAGCTTATCCACGATACTCGAAACTCCAACCCCGCTCCTAATTAATGTCGACATTTCTGATTCTGTATAGTCTTGTGTATCCACTCATCCAGCGCAACAACTTCATCTTAGCCACTGACATCTTTTGTGCTTGAGCTTTTGAAATAGGGCAACACTCATAACCATACAATAACACAGGTCGAACAACCACCCTATAGAATTTCCTTTTCAGTTTTGTAGGAACTTTCTTATCACAAAGCACACCTGACGCCCTCCTCCATTGTAGCCATCCCGCTTGAATCTGATGATCGATATCCCTATCGATTCCCCCGTCACTTTAAACAAACGAGCCTAGGTACTTGAAATACTCTTTCCTGGGGATGAGCTCATCCCCCAACAAAAGTGAAGCCTCTGAATCTCCGAACTCTCCGAAGCAGAATTGCACATATATATTGTAACACCCCCTTTTATAATTCAAAAGAGATATTGCAGCGCCAGTAATTATTCAGACATTACTGTCTTTAAAATTACCTTAGGCTTATAGGAACATGCAACCATGCTCCCATAAACGAGGCGAGAAATAATATATTATAGCAAAAGACTTGAAGTATACAATTTTTTTTTATCATTAAACATAGTGCAAGATAAAGTGAAATTTGAAAGACTTTATTATATAACAAAACGTTTAAAATCTTTACTTGTATAATGTCAACTCTTCAAGGCCTCCTTACCTAATCTGTAAAATTTTGACTGATGTACATCATTACATCGTATGCAGACGAGGCACACCAACCAAACCATTTCACAACATGGTTGGTTAGTTCAGTGAAGAACTAGCAAATGACGACACAAAATAAATGATAACAACTTAAAGCCTAGTGTCCATAGTATGGTATGAGTTTAAGTAGATATATAATTTACAAAGTAGTAAATTATATAGAATGTTTACAATGCACTACTTTCTATTTGTTTACACATTGATTCCACGATATTGCTTGACACACACGACTCAAACGTACCATACTTCCTCGAGTAATATCAAACAATGATTACTTAATCCCCACTACAAGGCATTAATGCTTATTTTATGAAATATTTATTTATTTACCACTCACTTAATAACGCACGTTGTACTTGACATAACAGTAACAACGTCATACCGACACATGCCTATTTACGATTCATCTGGGTAAAATGTATCATTTTGATAATATTCAAAATGAACTTTTCATGAAAAGCTTATAGAACAAGACGTAACGAGTCTTGACCTATTATGATAATGCATATTCACGCACGCGCACACACACGCACACAAACTTAACACTCCTTTTGTTACTAGATTAGTAACACACACGTGTCACATTATAAGGATTCATTAGCTGAACCCATGTACTTTCTCACTATATAAATTTATCTCGTTAGCCGTCAAGGCACTAATTTATACGTATGTTCAACTTACATAATAAATAAGGATCTGATCTAAAAATCAACCAAAGTCCACACTTGGAAAGTATATAACTGGATTGAATAGAGAAGGAACGAATAGAGATTGCAAGAATATGATATATTAAAACTCACTAGCTTGAATAGAGAAGGAATGAACAAAAATTGCAAGAATAAATAGACTTTGCAATTTATTTTCAACGGATAGATATACTTGATAACTAACAACTGACACATATTAAAAGAAAGACATTGAGTCTTTTAAGAAGAGCAAATGGAAAAAAAGTCACTTGCCTTGCTTAGAGACCCGAAGTTTGCGGATATTAAAGATTAAGATTAACCAAAAGATTTAATTCCTTATGAAGAAGTAAGATCTCGATTGATGTAACCAAAATGTCGGTACCATATCGGATAGATTGATTACGAATCGGAATCGGTGATCGATGGCAAGGATCTTGAGCCGGCTTCGGTAGTTGCAACTTGTACCATATTTACGTACGGACTACGGATTACATATATGAATGATAGTGAAGGGTGGTGGAGGATGGAGAGTTGTCCAATGCCACTCCTTATATTTATTTATTTTGATTAGGTAAAAATTTGATGCTAGACAAACCTGGACCTCGAAGGTCGACAAGTCGGTAAACAGATAACCGTAAAAAATAAACCAAACATACAAAGAAGGTGTAAAATACAGGCAAAAGGGCTCTACAAAGCAAAACTAAACCCAACTAATCCAAACAAGATGAGGATGTAGACGAAGGACGAAGCTAAGAACTACCCTTAAGTAGCACCATAGACCAGCGGCACATCAGGAGTCACCTGTGGGCAGTGAAGACGAACCTCCAAGGAACCATTCTTCCGGAGAAATGAGACACCTCGAGACATTTTGGAGTTTTCACTCTGATTCTTACACTGGGTTCAAGTCGCGAGAGAAACAAGGGTTAGTAGTTCTTGGAAGTGCTAAGACCAGTTCTTCGGGCTCGGTTGGATACTTTGCTCACGAAGGACTCATGGAGTAATGGTAGGATCGATCATCCTTTTGCGTTGGGCCCAAGGCAAACCCTTGAGCCCAAAGAATTGTCAAACGGGAAGACGGTGACGGACAACGCCGCTGACGGCGCAAGAGAGAAGCCCAATAACCGCCAACAACAAAGATCCAAGCAAAGAATCAATTTTTGACAAAGATGAAACATGGGAACCAGCCAGTGTCAAGCTCGAAAGCAAGCATCGAACGGTAGCCGGAGCAACAGAAGGAGGCTGCGCCACGGGCAGAGTGAGGGGAAGGTCCAGCAACACAAATGAAGGTGTATCTAGTACGATCATAAAGATTTGGGATTTAGGGCTCGAGGCCGACGAGAAGCGAACCATAGATAACTAGGCTATAGTTGCTTGAATGGACATGTGAATAGGTGAGAAATGAAATAGATCCAAGAAACACCTAAACCCCCCACTTTGGTTTTAGGTTTTGATCAAAAATCGAAGAGCGGTTTTTGGGTTGATTTTACTCATGCTTGGTCAACATCCAATTAAAATGCCACTCCTTATTTATACTAAGTCTCACATCGTGTGATTCAGTAGTTTGATTCCTATGTAGTTACTACAAAAATACTAGTCATCCCCTTTATTCTTGTAAATAGGTATCAATTTGCTAAGCCTCCATTCTGCTAGCATCTTCGATGATCTTAGGATGACATTAAAAAGAGATGTTATTCATTCCAAGCCTTTGGCTCCTAACCATTTTTAAACATCCCCAAATATATCGTCTGGACCTGAAGCTCTCTTGTTCTTCGTGATACGCGATAAGCCGTAGGATGGCCCGATCTTCGACAATCAAGACACAATTCAAGAATGAAAGCAAGAACAATGCAAGAACTCAAAGACTCAATCAAGACTCGATCAAGAACTCAAGAACAAGACAAGACTCGGTTGTATTGGACTTAAAGACTCGAAATAAGCAAGAACAAGACTCGATAGATTGGTGAGTCGATCTATATAGAACAAGATGAAGACCCCAGGCCTCCATAGAGGGTAGGAACCAACACCAATGACTATATAACATGCCTTAACAACCCTACACAACCAAGCGAACAACTTGGAGGCACAAGGAGGGGGCTCATGGATACCAGGGATTACCAAACATTACGAGATTGATAGACTCAAGGCAAACCAAGCTGAAACGATACCAATTTGAAGTCGATGAGCATAGCTACGAATCGATCGATTTGCACTCCATGTGTTTCACACAAAAGAGAGTTTTGATTCATCAAAGTTGTACGTTCTACAATGGTGATCAACCGTTCTTATAACCCTAGGAGGCTGATTTCTAAAGAAATAACAATTAAAATAATAAATCTCTAAATTATTAAAAATAACTTAAGTAAAGAAAGTTACTAAAAATGGCAATAAAAGAGTTCCATACTTAGAACATTACGGCCACTCTAAGGACTAGGGAATTCGGCTCCAACATCAAGAATAGATCATAAATAAGTCTTCAATGGCTCTTCTTGAAGTTGAACAACGCTTGAGAACAGAGCATGACTCACGAACAAGAAAGAGTCTCGTTGAAGCTTCTTAGCACGAGCTCGAGTCATAGGTCCATCCCCAAGTATGATAGGCGTGTCCGGATGTATAGAAGATAGTCCCGCATCAACCTCCCCTTCTTGGAAAGGATTCAACCATGAATCCAAAGTCTCGTCCACCGCAAGATAGGGAATGAGATACACGACGTTGAACGTAGCACTCACGCCATAGTCTCCAGGAAGCTCCAGCTTGTAAGCATTCTCACCAACTCATTGAAGAACCTTGAATGATCCATCTCCTTGTAACGGCTCGGGATTATGATTCCCGGGTTACGTTTCGCGGGATGAAACCCCTCGTTAGGATCTTGCGCTCCGAGTAAACGTTGAAGGTTTGAAACTCTACTCTAACGTTTTCAAGTGGGATTTTATACCCAAAATTCAAAGGGATCGTTCGAATTCCTGGGGAAGTCCCCTGCACCTATCATAAGTCTAAGCATGAAGAACCAATAGTCATGCAAATAACGGAATCATGGTGTAATACAAGAGGGTGACACGGCAGAGCTCGGTCAAAACCAAATCAATAAGTGTATTTATCGAAATCTAATAGGCGAGGTTAGTGAGGTTAGACCATTTCTTTGCAATCGCCCAAGAGAGTTCCCACGTGACGGAAGCAAGGAATAATCATGCTGTAAAACAAACCTAAAAAAATATGTATGCGGGGCGGTGTCAGATCGAAGCCCTACGCAATATAATCCCAAACAAGCAGACACATACACACGCTAGTCCTAATAAATATGCTTATAGATGCAAGGTGGAATATTTATACACTAACATGCTCCTAAGATAAAGTGCATAAATATAATAAGGCCTCAGCACCGAATACCAAGTGGTATATCTCTCTCCTACCTCCACCCCCTTCCGATAGGGCGGAGACTGGCCAGCTCGTGAATGCATTCCATTATAATCGGGTGGCACGCATGCCCAACCCGTATCCATAATAAAGCCCGTAGGCAACTCATAATATAAGTAAAGAAAGTTCCATGACTCGATTGACTCAAGACGGGACCCGATGGGACTAGGTCATCCTATAACCTTAGCAAAGACTCTAGTTACTTCACAGATAATGACCATTCTATTTACAAAAGCAATGAGTAAACGAATGCTCAATCGTGAGTGAAATCCTAGCAGGATACTACATGACATGCTTTATTATGAATGCAAGCACCTAGTATGCACATGGCTACAACTCCTACAAGGAGGGAGATCTCTTTTCGAATATGAGTGAGCTCATATAGGAACTCATCTGGAAAGCCGAACAACAAGATATACCAAAGAGCAGAGTCCAACAATCAACAAGCACCTAGGGCGTGTTTTCTTCTCCCTCCCCAAACACCACCCCCACCTTCATTAAAGGGGTGGATCTCCTCCCCATCCCCTACCTCCCCTCACCAAGGTAGGGGAATTTGCCCTATATCCACCCAGTTTTCCCCACCTCCATCTCTTCCACCTTTTAAAAAAGAGGGGAAGAAAACACGCCCCTATTATAATTATAAAGAATGCGGTAAGCTATAGTGCTACTAATCACATATACATAGATTATATTCCCAAGACCATTCGAAAGTTAAACCATTTCAAAGCCATTTCTGATACAAGAAAACATCTGAAAGATAAGCTATTCGAGATTTCCAAATCCCCATTTCAAACGGTATAAGTTATAAGAGTTCAAAATCCAACATGTTAGGTTAAGTCGATCAACAAGGTTCGTAAAACATCAAGACATCAAATCATCAAGTCTCAATCAAGTGGCGAGGTTAAGGAATCCCGACATTAAACATTTGAACCTTAAAGCCAATTCTCAAAATCATATGATAGAAGTAATTCCGGCAATTTTATTTCAAAACCTAAAACCCCTTTTCAAATAGTTTAACAAAAATGTTTAAGTAAAATCACACCAATAAATCCATCTTTATAAGTCACATTTATAAATCCCAACCATGTTCATTTAATCAAATCATCCCTTTATGGAACTTACAAACGACCATCATTTTATGAAAATTATAAACCCACCCCCTTTTATTTTATAAAATCCAAAACCAAGCCCCCATCTTTTATTATTTTCCAAAATCGAATAACTTTTAACATATTACACAAAATACAGGTGTTTCCTGATGTGTCGCTAGCCTGCGATGCTGCCATCGGGGAGTGCTTGGCTTTCGTCTTTCGTCTTCGTCCTCATCCCTTTCGGTCTGGTTGTTTTTATTTCCGCTTGTATAGAGTGTCATTGCTTGTATCTGGCACCATCTTTGTATTTTGTGTTTATTTTGACGGTTTTTCGTCTGCCGACTTGTCGGCTCTCGAGGTTCAGGTTTGTCTGACCTTGAATTGTTTCCTAAAAAAAAATTATTACCCAAATCTCATTTGTTTGTTTCTGAAAATAAAAGGCCCAATAATATGTCTTTATTTTAGAAGGATGTGAGCCAGCAGCCCAACATATTGTTTTAAAAGAAAAAGGCCCAAGCCCACAATCCCTTCTATTTAAATCGGAAGTTAGAAAGAAAAGGGGTCACATGCTGAAGTGGCGCTGAGGTGGCGAGGGGCCCACTCTGAAGGAAATGGAGGAAAGAGAACTGTTCATCTCCATCTCCATTCCCTGGGTTGCTGCATTCGAAACTGGAAGAAGGGGAGGAGGAAGGGAGCTCGCCGGCGACAATTTCCGGCTTCGAAAGGGACACGAAACCGACACCCATACACACACATGATAGGAACGAGAAGAAAAAGAAGGAAGAGAGAAGGCTCACCAAGGGCTCGAGCCTCGCCGGAGATTTGATGCGCTTCGTCGGAGTTCGATTGGGGCTCGCCGGAGTCTTATTTCAAAGCGAGCTTATCCTAGGTCGAGAGAGGAGGTCAAAAGGTGGAACTTTACTTGGTTTTAGGTCGGAAAAGGGAAAGGATGTCTTACCGGGGCTGTTGGATCGGAAACAAGGAAAGGCGGGGAGGGAGCTCGGCGTCGGTGGCTCCGGGGCTGTTCTTGGGTGTTGCTCGGCTCATCTGACGTCAGAGAGGCTATGGAGATGCTGTTGCGGTTTGCTCGCAATGGAAGAGTGAAGGATGAAGATGTGGTGACTGGTTTTGAGTCACCACAAAACAGGGATGGGTCCTTGATGTTCTCGGCTTCGGCTTCCAATGGAGGCGACGACGACGACTGTTGTGGTGGTGGGGAGATGGCGCAGCTGAGCAAAGGATGACAATGGTGGGGGTGTTGGGCTGTGGGAGCTCTTGGCACAAGCTATCAAGGGAGAAAGAAAAGGATAAGGTTTTTTGTGTTTTCTTGTGTTTGGGTTTTGAACTGAAAAGAGAAATGGGGACATTGGGCAATCTCTCTGATTTTTTAAGAGTAGGCAAGGCTGCAGTTATCCTCGGTTGCTCAGAGAGGAGAAAGGTGTTGCAATTGGTTGGCCTTTGGTCAAAATTGCAGGGTTTGTTTGGGCTTTAGCTAGAAGTAGAAATGGGTAAGCTAAAGGGGGAGGGTGGAGCTGCTACCGATTTCAAAAGAGAGAGAAGGCGAAGACAAGATGATAGGGAACAAAGATCACAAGTGGTCCCAAAACCCAAATCTCGAAATACTCGGAAACAAATCCCAAAACCCGCTCTTTTGATCTTATTCCTATCCCGACTCGATCAAAATAAACTTTAAAATTTTCCAATCTGAATTTAATAATGAAATCCGAACATCAATTTTCAATTCTTGGCATATGAAAGCAGAAAGAAAAAAAAAATTTGCATAAATTTCAAATTTTGACCGGAATCCGCTTTAAGAGTTTCAAAGTAGATTTATTAAATTGAGAACGAGTTTTTCTTGAAATATCCGATTTAAATTCATTTTTCCGAAAATTAGAATTTAAAAATCCGAGCCTTTACACTCCTCGTGGTGCTAGCTTGCTTTTCCGTTGCTCCGGGAACCTCTCCTTCCTTAGGTGCACCCACACAAGATCCCTAGGCTGGAACACCACATGCCATCTCCCTTTGTTAGCCTTATTAGCATTGTATTCAGCCTTCTCCATAAGCTTCTGACACGTTCGTTCATGCAACTCCTTAACGAACTCGACATGTTTTCCTGCTTCAAATGATTCTTTCTCCCTCATAGGATATGGGGTAAGATCAAGAGGGGTTAGTGGATTCACACCATAAACACATTCAAATGGAGTTAACTTGGTCGAGGAATGCATGACCCTATTATAAGAAAACTCCACATGAGGTAAGACTTGTTGTGAGCCTAATTTGCCATGTTTTACACTTACTTTTATATCGATTTCTGCATACATTGAATGCATTTGGGTTAGAATAATACAGAATCTGTGTAAGTTTACACTTATTTGCAATATATGGAGGTCTACACAAGTTTTGGTTATATTTCGTAGAAATCGGACGCACTTTGGAGCTTAAAGGAAACTCATGGAGAAGCTAAGAATGGTGCAGCTGGAGAAAATGCCATTTTTCACAATTCTTCGTTCTGAATCAAGCTTTGATGTCTTCATGAGAGTTGTATCCCTCAGAAAGAGCTTTCCAACGCATGGTCATATGTGTCAATCTGACGAACGAGGACTCGGGAAAGTGCGTTTTAAGAACAGAGCAGAAAGCTGAGAGATTTACTCGATATCGAGTAGTTGTACTCGAGATCGACCAAAAATGTCCAAGGAGTGCCTGGTCAAGGAGGAGCTGATCGAGAAGCCGAAGACGAAGACATGCCGGGTTACACTCTACTCGAGATCGAGGAACCCGAAAGCCGGCACCCGAGCCATGTCGAGAAGATCTACCCGACGCTGCTGAGAAGACCTAGTCGACGAGCCACCTTTACTCGAGATCGAGTAAGGGTACTCGAGATCGACGACGCCCAAGAGCCCATGTCCGAGCCTGTCGAGGACCAGCAACCCGAGATGCCGAGCCAGCCAGGTCGACGTTACTTCTACTCGAGATCGAGGAGCCTTACTCGAGATCGACGAAGCTTTCAGAAGCCGCGTAACGCGCTGGGCAAGTCCTACTCGGAGTTGGAGTCCTTGGACCCGAGGATAGCCGAGTCTATCCGAATTATCAACATCTATCATGAAGAAGAGAGTTTTATCCACTTAAGACACTTTTAGATATTATTTCCCTTTTAGATATAATTTGAGATATAGATAGATATCTTCTATCCTTGAATAGCGAGGAATAGAAGCCTATAAATAAAGCCCATGGGGCTGATTTTAGATTCATTCAATTTCAGTCAGAGACAAGTAGTTCCAAAGAGAAGTTTTAGGAATTCGGAGGTTTTAGGGTTTTGGCGTTCAACGAGAGTTGGATCGCCGGGATTGTAAAGTCTTTGAATTTAGTTTAATGCAAGTTGTTATTTCCTTTCAATCAATGTCTGAGATGGCGATGAAGCGCGAGTAGTCCACCCACTTCTAGGGTTGGGGCGAGCCCGATGATAGCCCTGCATGTTTGAGGTACAGATCCGACTTTTATCATGTTTTGAGCATCTACTACTTGTTATGTGTTTATTACCCATCTAATGGAGGTCCATGCTAACAACTTGGATTGTAAACATAAAATCAGTAGAGACAATTAGGGTTTCTTGAGAGAGTTGTCTAATTGTTGGAAAAGACGAAAGCTTGTCCTTTGATGCAATTCACATGATTATCTGTTTTATTTCTGCCTTATGCATGTTTGGTTATCGTTGTTGCAAACCCCAATCTTGGAAGTCTTTTTCATACAGTTTAGTTCGAAATCCCAAAGCCTTTGCATTTACTTTTATTCGTTTTATTCTCTGTCTCTTTGAGATCGAATAGCCCTCGTCGATCTCGACTACTAATCTTCGACCCAGGTCGTTGTAGCTTCTGTGTGCAGGTACTCGACAAGACAAACCGACGTCGACCAAGACTCTACTCGATCTCGAGTAGGCCTTGTCGAGATCGACCACTAGAAATTGCCGAGCTCCTGCGTTGTGTTCGACTAGCCTGATCTTCTGTCGAGTTACTATACTCGAGATCTAGGACCCCTGTTGTCGACTTCTGTCCGTGAGATTTCGCTGCTACCTAGGATCCGCTGACACGCTTACTCGTGGATCGATCCTGACTTCCCACTGCTACATCAGGAGGAGGTCTTGTAATTATTTACGTGGGCAGAATCTGGTTTGATTTATATTGTTATATTTCATACTCGATTTCCTCCTACAACAAATTGGCGTCGTTGCCGGGGAAGCTATCATTCGCGCCTTGG
The DNA here is from genome assembly GCA_037127255.1 of Persicaria tinctoria. NCBI lineage: Eukaryota > Viridiplantae > Streptophyta > Magnoliopsida > Caryophyllales > Polygonaceae > Persicaria > Persicaria tinctoria. Next base: position 20,359,115 of record JBANSL010000019.1, on the reverse strand, counting down.
GTAGTTAGTTCTCACATCTGCTTTGAGTTACTTTACAGGTGTATGCGTCGTTCTGGTCAACCACCCAAGTTTGATGGCTTAGACAACCCAGAACGTCTTATACAAGCCCACGCTAGACTGAAAAGAGCCATGGCTGCAGCAGAAACCCAGGAACAGCTGATACAAAGGCTTACAGGGGAACTAGCCACAAAAGATGCTGCTATCACCGCTGAGAAAGCAGCAAGGGAGCAAGCAGAAGCTGAGCTTGCCCAATATCCAATTACTGCAGAGGATTATATGCATCCAACTCTCGTCGTGCCTGAATCGGCGATTCTAATCCCTGATAACTCTTTTGAAATTCGCACTCAATTTTTATAGAGCTTAAAAATAATGCTTTTTATTGCAAATTTAATGAGTGTCCTCTTGAACATATTACCAATTTTTCTGACATGTGTCGCACTCTTGTTGAAGGTACAACTCTGGAATATGTCAAGATGAAAGCTTTTCGCTGGTCTCTCGCTGGGCCTGCACTGAAATGGCTTGAAGGGCTGAAGCCAAGATCACTCACAACATGGGCCCAAGTAGAGCAAGAGTTTCTGAATAAATTCTTCCCACCTGCCAAGACAGCACTCCTCCGCCAGAAAATCACTGCCTTCAAACAGAAGTCTGGGGAACCACTAGCAAAGGCATGGGAACGCTACAAAGAACTGATGCGATCTTGCCCTACTCATGGACAACCACCCTACGTCATTCAGGAGATCTTCTTCAACTCTCTTGATCAAGTCACTAAGGACAGAATCAACCATTATACTCGCTATGAGTATCCGACAATGCCGCCAATAGACGCCTGGGGTGTGCTAGACAAGCTCACCAATTATGACAACAAATATGGGTCTACTGCAAACTATGATGAGAACTCATATGCCAAGCTAGCACCATCTATGCCACTCTATGAGCCAGCAAAGGAGATTGACCCAGATGTCAGGGAGCAGTTCTACAGAGACCAGAATCGCAAGCTCCTCAATCAAGTCAAATATCTATCTGTCAATCAGCCTTGCATCGAATGCGGATCACAGCGGCACACCACTACTGAGTGCCCACACACTGAGCAAGTCAGAATGGCAGAGACACATGAAGAGGCAGCCTACGCTGGGTCCCAATCGCTACATGGGGGATCAACGGTTCTATCAACCACAGTGGAACCAAGGTCCTCCTAGGAACCCCCCACCCTACAGAGCTCCAGGACATCCAGAAAGGGATCAAAAGAAGGACGATCTGCAGTTGATCCTTGAGGAGATGCGTCGGAATTAGGGCACCATCAACAACCAGTTCCAGAACATCACTACAAAATTTGGGGAACTGGACATCTGGAAAAGCGGAATAGAAACCCATATGGGTCAAATCGCTGCACAGATCCCACGACCATCCGGACAGCTCCCTGGGCAAACAAAACCTAATCCTAAGGGGAAAACCGGACACGTCGCAGCTATCAAACTCAGAAGTGGGCATCAATTACACGAGCCAGAGGTCGGGAAACAGCAAGACAAGGCAGAGCAGCAACTCGAGACAGAGCAAAATCTACTCGATCTCGAGGAGCCCGTACTCGACCTCGACAAGAAGCTGCTTGACACAGACCAGAAGCTGAGCTCGGACTCCGCTGCACAGCCCAGCAAGTCAAAGTCGACCACCCTAGTCGATCTCGAGGAGCCCCTGGTCGAGATCGAGGAACAGCAAGCCGACGTCGACGACTCTGCAACACCTCCGATGTCTGATCTGGCTCCAAAGCAAAGCAAGCCACTGCCTTTCCCTTCCAAAGCACAGAAAGATCCCACTGCAGGTAGGTTTACCAAATTTGTTAATATGCTGCAAGAACTGAACGTCTCTATTCCTTTTACAGAAGCCCTGCAAGAGATGCCTGGATATGTCAAATTTCTGAAGGAAATCCTGAGTAAGAAGCGATCCATCTCAGAGATCGCAGGAGAATGCAAAGTACTCCACTTCCCTGAAAAGAGACCTGACCCTGGTAAGTTTTCTGTTACCGTGGGTTTTGGACAATATAAATATGAGTCTCTGTGTGATTTAGGAGCAAGTGTGAGCATCATGCCTCTATCAATCTGGTGGAAGGTAAAAATTGGATGCATAGAACCCGTGGATGCCAAACTATACATGGCAAACATAACAGTAGTAATCCCTACAGGTATAGTTGAGAATGTTCCCGTCGAGGTTGGTAAATTCTTCATTCCTGCAGATTTCCTTATTATAGACTGTGCTGAAGATCCTACTAGCCCTATTATTCTAGGTAGACCATTCTTAGCTACTGTAGATGCCAGAATTAGTGTTAAGAATCGCTCGCTCACCTTCACCATAGGCGATGACGTATTGGATTTCTCTTTTGGCCCTGCAAAAGAGGAAATTTCGTGGCTGGAGGTAAAGAGCATCAGCAACCATGGGACCAAGCAAACAGCGGAGGAATGCAACAACACTGTACTCGAGATCGACCAAGCCAACTCGATCTCGACTAGGCTTCTCCTCGATCTCGATAAGCCCTTGTCGATGTCGACAACCTCTGCTGAGCCACTGACTTGCCCAGAGCCTAAGTATGGGGTCCCTGTACTCGATCTCAACCAACAGTACTCGACATCGAGTAGCCCCAAACCCAAAGATTTCTGTTTTGGGTCCGAAAAGGTAAGTTCAGATATGAATTCTACTCCCCCTCAGTCCATAAAGAAATTTTTCAATAAATTAAGGGGAGGTAAGGCCCCGTGGCGAGAAAATCTGCAGAAGCTAAGAGCTGAAAGGAAGAAGAAGAAAGAGAAGGGAGATGATGCAAGCAACCCCCTGTCAGCTGAGCTTGCATACTACCATCAGGACCTAGATGATCCACGAGAAGGGCCAAGCATGAGGGGGCCCTAAACTAATGGTCCTTGAGCGCAAATGGAGAAGTCGGCCTAGCGACTCTAAAATCTAAAGGATGTATATAAACTGTATGAATTTTGGGACTTTTAAACTTTTAAACTTTTTGTTTTTTGTTTTTTTTTGTTTTGGTTTTATGTCTTTTAGAATACTTCATGTGGATAGTCTTGTTTTTGTGTGCAATCTAACACTTTTAGGTCGGCAAGCATATAAGAATCGCGAAAAGTGGAATAAAGAAGTCCCTGAAAAGCAGTAAGAATCGACGAAGGCCAAGTCGACGACGACAAGGAGGAGCAGCCCAGAAACTCATCGATGTCGAGTAGGCCAACTCGATATCGACTAAGCCACCAGAAGCTCTTCGACTACAGAAGCCACTGGACGCTGACAAAACTACTCGAGATCGAGTACCTTGTACTCGAGATCGACGAGACACTTTCCTCGACCAGCACTGATTCGCCCTCCTCGATATGTTATTCTGTGAGTTCCTTCCTTTACTCTTGTTGTTATTTAATTTTTACACAGTGGGGACACTGTAAATTTTAAGTATGGGGTGGGGGAAGGCCTTACTTCATGCATAATTTCCATATTTGACATTAAATTGCCATATTTGACATTATTTATTTCTTTGAATTGCTACATGGCTATTTTGGAATACATTATTGATTTATGAGCATGAAATTGCCTAGTAAAGGGAAGTCACAATGAAGTGCATTATTTCTTGAAAACCATGAAAGGAGGTAAAATTTGAAGTTGCTTTTGACATGTTGCATGATAAGAGGATGGAGGACTTTATATTTCCATATAATGCTCATTGTTATAATCCTAGCCTTACCTATGCTTATGCATCACAAAAAGCCATAATATGCATTATTTCAATTATTGCTCCACATGTTCTAAATATTGCCCATTCTTTACCTTATTTCTTATCCGGGGATTATGTTAAGAATGATGTTACATTATGGAGATTATTGTATGGTTTTTGTGTTGTTGTTATCATTATTGGAGTTTGGTAGGAAATTGTTTGAAAAATATGGAAAATTTAATGAGTGAGAAAAAATCCAATCACCTCAGGAGATAAAGGTGGAATGACCCTGCTCTCTGAGATAATAGTTTGGAGAGATGGGACACATTGTGAGGAGTCCAAAACACTAAGTATCTGGGGCCGTTCATGACACCCATGTTTGTGACTCGCGAGAGGGCAGTGCTGAGGTTAGAGAGGTAAAAGCATTATTATTGAGAAAAAGCAGTATGAAAGGTGATGAATGTTATGAGAAAGAATATGGTATGAAATTCAGTTTGGAAATACTCCATTTCCCCGGATTGTTAGCACCACATGGCCAAAAACTGCCCACCTTTAGCCTTTTACCCAATCTACTCCTTATTTGAGCTTAAATTAAAGTCCTCTTGATTATTAATGTTTTGTCACGAATGAATGTTTTCCATAACCCTCCTTTTGTGAGTAGATATTGCTTTTGTATATTTGCACATGCATGGATCTGTGACACAAGTACCTTTTCGAGGATGGTAATTGATTGCAGGGACATATAACAATGAATCTGATATGTTGAGAGTTTTGATTTCTTCCCCTGAATGACAAATAAAAGTATTGCTTGAGGACAAGCAAGCTTAAGTATGGAATGTTTGTTGTGAGCCTAATTTGCCATGTTTTACACTTACTTTTATATCGATTTCTGCATACATTGAATGCATTTGGCTTAGAATAATACAGAATCTATGTAAGTTTACACTTATTTGCAATATATGGAGGTCTACACAAGTTTTGGTTATATTTCACAGAAATCGGACGCACTTTGGAGCTTAAAGGAAACTCATGGAGAAGCTAAGAATGGTGCAGCTGGAGAAAAGGCCATTTTTCACCATTCTTCATTCTGAATCAAGCTTTGATGTCTTCATGAGAGTTGTAGCCCTCGGAAAGAGCTTTCCAAGGCATGGTCATATGCATCAATCTGACGAACGAGGACTCGGGAAAGTGCGTTTTAAGAACATAGCATAAAGCTGAGAGATTTACTCGATATCGAGTAGTTGGACTCGAGATCGACCAAAAATGTCCAAGGAGTGCCTGGTCGAGGAGGAGCTGATCGAGAAGCCGAAGACGAAGACATGCCGGGTTACACTCTACTCGAGATCGAGTAGACCTACTCGAGATCGAGGAACCCGGAAGCCGGCACCCGAGCCATGTCGAGAAGATCTACCCTACGCTGCCGAGAAGACCTAGTCGACGAACCACCTTTACTCGAGATCGAGTAAGGGTACTCGAGATCAACGACGCCCAAGAGCCCATGTCCGAGCCTGTCGAGGACCAGCAACCCGAGACGCCGAGCCAGCCAGGTCGACGTTACTTCTACTCGAGATCGAGGAGCCTTACTCGAGATCGACGAAGCTTCCAGAAGCCGCGTAATGCGCTGGGCAAGTCCTACTCGGAGTTGGAGTCCTTGGAGCCGAGGATAGCCGAGTCTATCCGAATTATCAACATCTATCATGAAGAAGAGAGTTTTATCCACTTAAGACACTTTTAGATATTATTTCCCTTTTAGATTTAATTCCTAAATTGCTTTTATTTATCTTTTAAAGTTTTAGATATAATTTTAGATATAGATAGATATCTTCTATCCTTGAATAGCGAGGAATAGAAGCCTATAAATAAAGCCCATGGGGCTGATTTTAGATTCATTCAATTTCAGTCAGAGACAAGTAGTTCCAAAGAGAAGTTTTAGGAATTTGAAGGTTTTAGGGTTTTGGCGTTCGACGATAGTTGGATTGCCGGGATTGTAAAGTCTTTGAATTTAGTTTAATGCAAGTTGTTATTTCCTTTCAATCAATGTCAGTCCACCCACTTCTAGGGTTGGGGCGAGCCCGACGATAGCCCTGCATGTTTGATGTAAGAATCCGACTTTTAACATGTTTTGAGCATCTACTACTTGTTATGTGTTTATTACCCATCTAATGGAGGTCCATACTAACAACTTGGATTGTAAACATAAAATCAGTAGAGACAATTAGGGTTTCTTGAGAGAGTTGTCTAATTGTTGGAAAAGGTGAAAGCTTGTCCTTTGATGCAATTCACATGATTATCTGTTTTATCTTTGCCTTATGTATGCTTGGTTATCGTTGTTGCAAACCCCAATCTTGGAAGTCTTTTTCATACAGTTTAGTTCGAAATCCCAAAGCCTTTGCATTTACTTTTATTCATTTTATTCTTTTATTCTCTGTCTCCTCGAGATCGAATAGCACTCGTCGATCTCGACTACTGATCTTCGACCCAGGTCGCTGTAGCTTCTGTGTGCAGGTACTCGACAAGACAAACCGACGTCGACCAAGACTCTACTCGATCTCGAGTAGGCCTTGTCGAGATCGACCACCAGAAACTGCCCAGCTGCTGCGCTATGTTCGACTAGCCTGATCTTCTGTCGAGTTACTATACTCGAGATCTAGGACCCCTGTTGTCGACTTCTGTCCGTGAGATTTCGCTGCTACCTAGGATCCGCTGACACGCTTCCTCGTGGATCGATCCTGACTTCCCACTACTACATCAGGAGGAAGTCTTGTAATTATTTACGTGGGCAGAATCTGGTTTGATTTATATTGTTATATTTCATACTCGATTTCCTCCTACAACAAGACTTCTTCCCAAAGCTTCAAATTCTTCCTAATAATGGCTCTAAGAATGGTGGTTAAGGTTCTATTGGTCACCTCAGTTTGGCCATCAGTTTTGGGGTGACTAGAGGTAGAAAATAACAACCTAGTTCCCAATTTACTCCATAAGGTTCGCCAAAAATGACTTCAGAACTTAACATCCCTATCACTAAAAATAGTCTTAGGCAACCATGCAACCTAACTACTTCCCTAAAGAACAGATTTGCAACATTAGTAGCATCATCGGTCTTATAACATGCAATGAAACGAGCCATTTAGAGAACTTTAGCTTGCTTGTTATTTCTTGAATACAAGTTCCTCCTTTGTGTAGAGAGTACTTCCCTGAGATGTGCTTCATGTTTCTTAGGTGATTTGCTGTAAATAAGAATGTCATCAAAATAAACAATAACAAATTTACCTATGAAGTTTCTAAGCACATGATTCATTAAACGCATAAAAGTACTAAAAGCATTAGTTAAACCAAAAGGCATAACCAACCATTCATATAAACCAAACTTAGTCTTAAATGTTGTTTTCCATTCATCGTCTTCCTTCATTCTAATTTGATGATAGCCACTTTTCAAGTCAAGTTTCAAAAATATAGATGCACCATGCAGTTCATCTAACATATCATCTAAGCGAGGAATAGGATGATGATATTTGACAGTAATGTTGTTAATAGCCTTACAATCTACACACATTCTCCATGAACCGTCTTTCTTAGGGACTAATAACACAGGAACAGCACAAGGACTCAAACTTTCCCTAATGCATCCCTTATCCAACAACTCTTGGACTTGAGATTGAACCTCTTGGTCGCAGTGGGATTCATGCGATAAGCAGGCCTATTAGGCAATGCAGCCCCCAAAATGAGATCAATTTGATGCTCAATACCTCGAAGGTAGGCCTGGTGGTATATCATCGGGGAAGACATCCTTATACTCTTCAAGAAGAGATAGGATGTAAGGAGGGATGGTAGCTTTAAGCTCCTCACTCAACAAACTCAACCTTTTGCATAGGAGCATGAGGGTCGTTTCCCCATCCACAAACTCGTCTACAAACGCTCTCTTGGATGCCAAAAGAACGTCCTTAGGCCGAGTAAAGGTAGTGTTTTGGCTCAGCTGAGCCTCCTTAACTAGCTTACCTTCACTTACCTTCCTGTTCTCAATCTCATCGTCCACTTGCGTTGGTGTCATAGGCTTTAGAACGATGTTCTTTCCCTGAAAAAAAAAGGAATATCGGTCAGTGAAGCCATCATGTAAGACCTTATGATCAAATTGCCAAGGACGACCTAAAAGTATATGACAAGCTTACATAGGCACAATATCACATAAAACATCATCTTCATAAAGTCCTAGTTTAATATGAACTTTATCTTGCTTGTTAACTTTCAAATTTCTACAATCATTCATCCAATGCAATTTATACTTGGGGATGGACCTATGACTCGAGCTCGTGCTAAGAAGCTTCAACGAGACTCTTTTTTATTCGTGAGTCATGCTCTGTTCTCAAGCGATGTTCAACTTCAAGAAGAGCCATTGAAGACTTATTTATGTTCTATTCTTGATTTTGGAGCCGAATTCCCTAGTCCTTAGAGTGGCCGAAATGTTCTAAGTGTGGAACCCTTTTATTGCCATTTTTAGTAACTTTCTTTACTTAAGTTATTTTTAGTAATTTAGGGATTTATTATTTTAATTGTTATTTCTTTAGAAATCAGCCTCCTAGGGCTATAAGAACGGCTGATCACCATTGTAGAACGTACAACTTTGATGAATCAAAACTCTCTTTTGTGTGAAACACATTGAGTGCAAGTCGATCGATTCGTAGCTAGGCTCATCAATTGCAAATTGGTATCGTTTCAGCTTGGTTTGCCTTGAGTATATCAATCTCGCAAGGTTTGGTAATCGATGGTATCCACGAGCCCCCTTCTTGTGCCTCCAAGTTGTCCGCTTGGTTGTATAGGGTTATAGAGGCGGGTTACATAGTCATTGGTGTTGGTTCCTACCCTCTACGAAGGCTTTTGGTATTCATCTTGTTCTATATAGATCGACTCACCAATCTATCGAGTCGATACTTGCTTGTGTCGAGTGCCATTTGTTTGTGTCGAGCTACTGATTTGCTCTTGTCAAGTGATTACAACCTTGATTCATTCGTATAATTCTTGATCTATTGATATTACATACCTTGTGTACTACTAAGTCCTAGCTTGAGTATTGATTTGCCCAAGGCAGATTGAAACAACAGTCATAACATACCAATTAGAGAGGGAGTGTTGAGTGATACACTTGCAAGGCTTGTTTATATTTTTCTACTAACCTTTCATATAGTTCTTTATTTGTTTATTTGTGATGTCTAACCAGGGCAATAACCCAATTACTTATCCTAAGATGATCAAAATTTTGAAAGCCCTGAATGAGGACTTGATAAGGGTAGATGAAATATTGGCGGCACTAGAGCTTAAGCGTTTTGGCTCTATCACGGTGCTCGGCCAAGGAGTACTACCTAAAGATGAAGTACCACCAAAGGAAAGGGAAGAAACTCATCTTATTCCTCCTAATAATGCTAACCAACATAATGTTCCTTCTAGCGTAGATAATCAGCTTGTTGATGAAATTAAAGAGCATGTTAATAATAATCATGCAAGATCTTAATTTACTTGCCTGTGATAATAATGATTGCATTGAATATGAGCATGATGATTCTTTGATTGTTAGTAAAGTTTTAAATGTTCAACCTATGCCTTGTGATGATAATCAAAGCGAAAACTTGTCTCATACTAAATGTTTAGAAAAAGGCAAAGTTTGTAATGTGATCATTGATGGTGAAGATTGTTGTAATATTGTTAGCCTTGAAATGATTGAAAATCTAGCCTTGAAAAAGGAAGAAAATTTGCTAGCCTTTGATGGAAACTTAAAGAGAAACGAACAAGCTAGAGTGCATATTAAGTTAGAACATTATGAAGATGATATGAAATATGAATTGTGCACTAATCAAATTTCTTTTCTTGGTTTTGTAGTGAGCTCTAATGGTCTACAAGTTGACGAAGCCAAGATCAACTCCATCCAAGAGTGGCCAACTCCTACAACAATCAGCTTTTAGAGAAGTTTCCATGGACATGTGGTATTCAAACCTAGAGACTATGGTGTGAGCGCTACATTCAACGTCGCGGATCTTATTCTCTATCTTGCGGTGCCTGAGACCTTGGATTCGTGGACGAATCCTTTTCAAGAAATGGAGATTGATGCGGGACCATCCAAGATACCTCCGGACACACCTATCATACTTGGGGATGGACCTATGACTCAAGCTTGTGAGAATGATGTCATCCTCAAGAGGAAGAAGAAGGCTCCACCATGGGAGAAGATCCAAAGGTGCAAGCTTGATTCTGACGTTTTAGATCGTTCAGCAGATTTGACAGCTTTTTGGCGTCTCAGTAAAATGGGTCGTTCGGAGTCCATATTTATCGAATTCGGTTGTGCCATACCTTGTTGGAACGAGGAAAAAAAATATACAACTTTGTTGTTGAAGGGTTTTCCAGAATCTACCGAGAACATGACCCAAAATCACCATCTTTGCAGTTGTCACGTGTTTGGCCGAAATTCACTAAGTGGTGAACTCCCTGTTTATTACCAATTTTAGTAACTCCCCAAACGAATCAAATCAAAGACAGAGGAGTCTGCAACACTAGGAGGCACAAGTTCATACTCAATATGCATACAAAGATTGTTAAACAATAAAGAATATGTCTACCTATATTTGGGTGATATTAGATAATCGAAAAGAGAACCAAGTATGCAAGCCAACCCTCAAACAACGGATGAATAAAACAATAGCCTCTTCCTACTTATAAACAAATTATAAAGGCACAACGACGTGTTAGAAAAACACGAGTCACGCACTTCCTATAGACAATATTATAATAGCAAACAAGCAATTGAAAATCATCAAAACAGTAAATCCAATGGATCAAGCAATCAAAGCACTCGGGCTATAAATCAGATTAGTCAAAACGGTAAAATCTAAAGCTTAATGGCCCCGTAGAGGGACAATCCGTATTTGAGTCCTGCAAACCGTCACTTGGATCACTCCAGCCTCTGCCAATTACTTAAGGTGGGATCAAGGCTGGAAGTACTAGGTTTTGGGTCCAATTTTGGATTCGGGTTACTGGATTGGACTCGGGACCAAGGCTAAACAACCTATTATTTTTAGCACAAAACGATTATTTAATGTTAGATACCTAAGTCAAAACAATGATATGATTTATAAATTAACTTATAACCTAAAAAATGATATCATTTTTAGCACAAATTACGAGTACGTCCTGTGAGGGAAAGTTCATATGAGCTTAAAAAAAGGCGAAGGCCATCCCAATCCCATTCAGCAAAAACTATCCATGATAACTAACTAAGGTAAGATAAACTTTTTTTAAGTGAATGGCTCATCGCTTCGCGGCCCCATACCCTAGAAATCCAACTTCGGCTTTGCCCTACATATTAGTATACAAAGCTTGACCCTACCCGCTTGAAGGATTTTTTGGAGAGGCTCAATACCATTGCCACATAGTATGAGATATGCCGGATTCGATCCCTGCCTCCGCGCCCTTTCCTTGGGTGAAAATCCAAAGTTTATTGTATTAGTTGATTGTTGAATTCACTTTTTTATTACTTTGTTTAGCATCTAGAAGCAGGTTTGATTCACATTAGGAAGCGCATTCATGAGGACCCTATCAAGTATCGAGATGTTCTTGTTCTTGATTGGCTATTTTATCTGAAGTACCTTCCTGACTATGCTTCATGTTATCGTGAAGACATAGATCTTGAATCCAGCACCGAGGATTATTTTGTCGGTACGTGCCCTGCTGATTATGGGAAGCCATGGGCATCTATAAAGAAAATCTACACAATTTTCAACGTGATAAACAAGCACTGGGTGGCATTGGAGATTAAAATTGAGGATAGGGTAATCAGCGTGTTCGATTGCAATGTCCCTACTGTTAGGGAAGGTGTTCTTGAAGAACAATTGCAACCGTTTGCTATTTGGCTCCCAATTCATTTAGCAAAGGCTGGGCTATTTGAAAACTTCGATTCCTCTCTTTTCCAGCTATACATGGTTCCTGGTTTAATGCATGATTCTACTGGGTATGTATTTGTTATCTTGTTTTGTTTTTTGGTTACGTTTAGATACTTGTTATTTATGTTCTTACATTACATTGTTTCTTTCTTTGTCTGCAGGGCTTCATGTGGTGTATTTACATTAAAAGCGATTGAAGCTTCTGTATTTGGGGGAGATGTTAAAAATTTCAACAACGAAAAGATCTTTCGTTTCAGAGAACTCATGTGTGCAGATCTGATCAAAGAAACTTGGAGTTTTAAATTTTAGAACTAGTAGTTAGATAGGTTGTTGTTGTGTAAGTGGGGAAGTTCGGATGTAATCTGACAAATTAAGTGCTCAAACTAGATAAGAGAACATTATGGGCTGACACCAGGTGCCTAAGTACGAAAATAGCGGTGACACTGACGTTAGTTTCAAGCAGTGTTGAGACTGTTGTTGTATTTTGCTTAACAATACGTTAAATTTTGCACAAAAATTGATTTTTGTGAATTTTTGCTCATTATGATCCTATTTTTCCTTAATATAATTTTTTAACTTTTAAATATATAGTTTCTTACGCTGCTGTCTTATTTTTGGTCATCGTTCGAATTAAATTTCATACCATGGTCGATTGGCGAAAAATTTGCTCGACATGATCATATTTCTGCTGAACAATAGGCTAAATTTTGCAAAACAATTGATCATTGTGAATTTATGCCCAATATCATCTTATTTTTCCTTAATATAATTTTTGAATCTTTAAATATTTTTTTTTTACGATGCTGCCCTTTTTTTTGTCATCGTTAGAATGAAATTGCATGTCATGGTCGATTAGTGAAAATTTGCTCAACATGATCATATTTTTGTTGAACAATAGGTTAAATTTTGCACAACAATTGATCTTTGTGAATTTGTTCCCAATATGATATTATTTTTCCTTAATATAATTTTTGAATTTTGAAATATATTTTTTTCATGATGTTGTCCTTTTTTTGGCCATAATTTGAAATAAAAATGCACACCATGGTCGATTTGTGGAAATTTGCTCAACATGATCTTATTTTTGCTGAACAATAGGTTAAATTTTGCACAACAATAGGATTTGGGCGATATTGGTGGTTGGGTTATTTTAACCCTCAAGACAAGAGACCGTGGCCCATTTCCTAATCAAAGTAGTTGGCCCAAGTCAGTAACTTTATTTAAGGTGGTGTTCTTCATTGTTTCTTCAAGAGTCCAACGTCATTCAAACCCTTTCCACTCTCTTCCCCATTACCCTCTCTCCAAGTCTTTTTGTCGTCCTTCACAACTCTTCCTCTTTCCGTAGTTTTCTTCACAAGGTGCACCCTTTCTTATGTATTTCTCTCCCGTTCGTTCTCCTGTAAACTTTATACAATCGGTTAGGGTTTTTACATTTTTCCAGCAAGTTTTATTTTGTTTTTTCCTGATTTTTAGATGAGTTTTTCATCATCTTTCAGGCGGTTAGGGTTTTGATTTCAGCAATTTATATGAGTGTATATTTATTTTGTGTTGTGTATGTTTTGTATCCTTAGATGGCACTTCCAACTACAACTCAAATTGGTTACCATTACACTGTCGGCTCTTTTGAAGTGGTAATCACACCTAGGCAGACGCATGTGTATGGCCCTAGCACACTACACGTGGCTATTAATTCTGAAAGAATCCCTGAGCTGTTCCTGGACCATTTCACTGAGTGAAATGGGTTGCCGATGACTTATGAACAGTGTGATCAGGTGTTACATGAAGCAGGGGTCACTGTTGTGGTTCGAACTCAAGTAGCCAACCTGATGTTAATGGATTATACTCACAGGTGGTTTTCAGGCGAGTCTGAGTTCGTTGAATATGGTCTCTGCCCAGATATCATTATCGATGTACGTTACATTGATGACTCTGAAAATGACATGAGCTCTGATTCAAGCTCTCAATCTGAGATGAGCATCGATTCTGAAGAGGATGTGGATCCTCCAGCTTCTCCAGAAAATGCAGACCAAAATGGCAATTTACAAGAGCCACCTCAACCAGAACAGAATTGGGACCAGTGCTCAATATGTCTTGATCAGATGTTGTCATCAACGCCGAGCCTTCGGACACTGTGTGATCATACCTTCCACAGAGGGTGTCTTCTAGAGTGGGCGTCGTATCAACCCATCTGTCCACTATGTCGATCACCCTTTTAGGCATATTTGTAATGTATATGTGCTTGGAAAAGACATTGTAGTTGAACTTATTTTGTGGTAGTTAAGCTAATGGAATGTATGGTATGAATGGAAGTTGGTATCTGGCACCTTTTTGTATCTGATTTCCATTCCAATCATACCAATGTATTTTGTAACTATTTGTCATAACTGGTGTTTGGAAATGTATAATATTAATGAAATTCGTGCACTGTTAAATTTGTTTGTGTATGATACTGTGTTTTATTTGAGGAAGAAAGACCACCTGAACTTTGATGAATATGCTTATATATTATGTGTGGTGACAGTGGCCTAGTTTTTTTTTTGTTGTTGAAGTGTATATTTTGTAAAGAGGTTTTTCATGCCCAAAGTATTGTTGACATTTCTTGTCCGATTAGTTTAAAGTAATGGCGCCACCATACTTGTATTTTTTGATTTTGCATTGTGTGTGGTGACACTAGGTGGTTGGTGTCCCAAGTAGTGCAGACAGTGATATCAGTTACAATTAGTGGTGACACTGGTTCCCCCCCTGATATTGATATGATTTTTGAATTGTATGTATTTGTATTTTTTTTCTTTTTATAGTGTATGTGGTGGGCACAATGTGTTTGAGATGCAAAGTATTGGTGTCACTCATATTATATTACAAGTAGTGATGACACGAGTGTTGTATTTTTTTATTCTTAAGTGTATGGGGTGAAAGAGGTGTTTAATGCCCATATTATTGTTGACATTGTGGGTTATATTAGTTTGAATTTGTGGTGTCACCAGTTTGATCGTTTTTTGATATTTGAATTTCATGTGGTGACACTAGGTGTTTTAGACCCAAAGTAGTGCTGACACTGATACTAGTTACAAATAGTGGTGACACTACACTTGTATTTTTTTTATTTTGAATTGTATGTGGTTTCCAGAGGTGTTTAATGCAGATAGTATTGACACCAGACTTGTATTAGTTACAACTAGTGGTGATACCAGTCTTGTATTCTATGATTTTGGGAGTTTATGTTGTGTAATTTATACTTGCTCGACAATAGATTATATTTGCATCACACTTGAGACTTGTGAAATTTTATCTATTATGATTCAATTTTATTTGTCAATATAATGTTATAGTTTCTTAATATAGTGTTACACAACGTGGTCTTAATTTTTTCAATGATAGAATAAAGTTGCACAATGTGTGGGGGTGATTGGTGTAATTTTGCTCAACATTACCTTATTTTTGCTCAACAGTAGTTTATAGTTGCACAACAATCAATCCTTTTGAAATATTATCATAATGATTATATTTTTTGTCAATATAATTTTAAAATTTTCCAATAATTTTGTTTTTGCATCATGTTATTATTTTTGCTCATCATCAGATTAAAATTTCACAACACTGGCTATTGGTGAAAATTTGCTAAACATGATCTTATTTTTGCTTATCAACAGATTAATTTTGCACAAATCTTTAAATTTTTTATATTGCCTTCAACATAGCTGTTGGGCTTAGTTTAGAGATGCCCGGCCCATTTCCCGCTTATTTATACGGTGCTTAAACGATGTTCAGATTGTCTGCAAGTCGTTTCGTCTCCTTCTTCTTGTTCATCTTCATCCTCTCTCGTTCTCATTAAGCATTCTTCTTTTCAAGGTGCGATTTCGGTTGTGGTATGTACTCCTTTCTGTTTTCTTCCTTTAAAAAAACGTTATCTGTTATTTTGATGTACTGTTTCAGCAAATTTCTTATTGTCGTATTCTCCGATTTTCGTTGAACTTCCCCTTGCTTTTTAGTCTATTAATGTTCATATATTGGTGTTTGTCTTGCTTATTTCGTATTGCATTATATTCTGTGGGTGTTCTTTGATTCTTACTGTCATTAAAAGTCATCAGTTAGGGTTTTTCTAGTTTTTCAGACATTTTTTCTCTTTTGTCTTTCTGAAATGTTTATTTCTTATTAATATCGATGTAATGTTTTATTTTTAAGTGAATGTCTAATATATGAGTATATTTTGATTTTGTTTGTGTAGGTTTTCTCTCCTTCAATGGCATTCCCAACCTATACTGAACTAGATTACGACTACATTGTTGGTACTTATGAAGTTGAAATATCAGCATCTGAGTCATACTGGTATGGACCGGGTCTACTTGTTGTGTCCATCCACTCTGACAGCATTCCCTTAACATTCTATCACACGTCTACTTGGAATGGTTTGCCTATGAGTCTAGCCCGCTGCAACGAAGTGCTACAGGATGCAGGAGTAACTGTTGAGGTCAGAAACCATGTAGCCAATCGGCTTCTAATGGATTACACTAGAAGTTGGTTTGACGCCGATGCTGATCTTGTTGAGTATGGTCTTTGCCCCAACATCACCATTAATGTACATTTTTATGACGACTCTTCGTCTGACTCAAGCTATGAGTTCGACATAAACGATGACATCCATATGGAGGTTGACCAAGCAGATCATCCAGCACCTCCAAAGCCTATTGATGTTGACGGATTAAGGGAGATATATCACCTTGATCTTGATGATGAAGAATGTACAATATACCTGCTTCCAATGTTGGAGTCAGATCCTGTTCTTCAAACGCCATGCTAACATCACTTTCATCCAAATTGTTTACGATCTTGGCTTTTAGTTCAAAACAACTGTCCTCTTTGCCGAGCAGAATTCTAGTTGTATATGATATAAGTGCAGTATGTAATTTTGTATGGTACTGATGTAACCTAAAATACATTTTATGAATGAAATTTTTCCTTGATCACATTTCTTTTTTATTTCTATTCAAATTATAGTAATCTTTGATATTTAAGTAAGACATTTCGTGTGACACTAGTTGATCATATTGGTGGTTTCTGCTATTGAAGTTTATGGCTTGACATTTTCTGATATTGAAGCTTATGTGTGTGACACTAGTTGGGTAAGTCCCAAAGTAGCGCTGACACTAATACTAGGTACATTTACTTGAGACCCTGGCTAGTATTCTTTTTGTGATTCTCAAGTGTATGCTATTGCACGTATTGGCAAGTGTTCAAAGTCTTTTGTTACATTGTTTACATTGTTGGTTAGAGTAGTTGGATCTATTGGTGACACTATTTTTATAATTTTGCCTGTTTTCTGTTTTTGAAGTTTTTGTGATGACACTAGGTGGATAAGGCCAAAAGTAGCGCTGACACGAGTTAGTTAATGTCCACCATCGATAACTGTAACTCAAATAACTGTAATCCGTTTTCAGTTTATAGTTTTACAGTTTTGACAGTTTTTTTTATAGTTACTCTGTAATGAACTGTCACAAATAACTGTTACAAGATGAAAATTGTCTAATTGTTGCCTATATATATCCATTTATCATTCTTTGTTATCCATTGGCGTCTGAAAACTGGTTTTAACAGAATTCAGTATATCAGACCCTTTAACCACATTGCTAACACATTCCTCTCTACAAAGATGAACTATGGTAACACTGTCGGGTTTTGCACGAGTTTCCATCAATTGATGGACGTGCTGGATGGTGTTGTTTACCGTGGTTATCACATGAATCTAGTTGATGAAGCATGCGAGACTAACAAAGATGCTCGTAGGGCTGAGTTGTTGGAAGCCGTCGTGGTTCATTACACATTATATGAGGAATCCCAAAGATCCATAATAGCAATTGAACATCACATTCGGACTGCGTCAAAAGATGAAGACGGTGAAGCATTATCAAAGGTGATATTTGAAGTTTTATCCATAAATTTTTTTCCATACTGTGATTGAGTCTTGTATTTTATCTTTTATACAGATGGAAAGAGAGCTGGGTAATCAAAGACAGTTGTTTGAAGACGCAAAGGACAATCTAATGGGGTGTGTTAAAGAGGTTTTAGATGCAGAAATGGAAAGGAGGAAGAAGATTGATGACTTCTTAGGACTGTAGTTCTACTATATTAATAAGTGATAACATTGGTACTTATTTATATGTTGAATGTATTTTTTTTTTGGTATTTTAGTTTATATGTGTTCCATCCTAATGATATGATGCAACATATTAATATCATAATAATCATATAATTATTTTGTAATTTCCTTTGTCATATTTCAAATTATAAATTGTTACTGAAGTTTTATGTCTATCTCTTGTGATATTGCGGACACATTTGATTAGTTTGTGGATTGTTTTAGTAAAAATAGTGATGACACTGTTTAACTAAGTTTTTATGTTAATGGTAATTTGCTCAACATCATTTTAGTTTTGATAAACAATAGTTTATAAATGCACAACAAACGAATGGATATCACTAAATCAACTGTTTGAATAACATAGACCACTTGATTACCGGGGCAGAGAATTGTGCTGACACATTGAAAAACAAACACAACTGTTTAAAAGCAGTTATAGTTGTATGCATCTTGACAAATACTATCCATCAAAAAAGAACAGGGACAACAAATGTCTTAACGGGTACGAGAAAACTGACCACATGGACAACAACTGTCTTAATTGGTACGAGAAAATTGTTCAGAAACTAAGTATATAACTGTCTACACCAAAATACATTCCAAAGTTTGCAAATAAAACTCGAAATTGTGTTGTGGTTGTTCAACCAAGATTTAGTTTATGTCCCTGAATTCCTTTTGAATTCATTCTTGCATGGGATTTTGCTGCCTTCAAAACATTTGCATTCACTTCATTCAACTCTGAACATACTATATCTGTCAGATACTTCACCCCTAGCTTTGAAATATTCTTGAAATTGCCCTTTTCCAATCCACACTTGTACCCTCTCTCTGTCCCAAAGAAGGTCTCCATGTGGCGCATCAGGCATACCCCAGAATGTTGAACTTTCTCCTCTTCAGCCCATGTGATGGGGACTTTTGATGATGGTGCAGCTGACACTATTTTTGCCTTTGCTCGGAGTCCCTTATCTGTTAGATAAGCAATCAACATATCTCCCTGCATGGATTGAATTATAATTCATGTAATTTTAATTATAAAATGAGTTGATATTTAAATGAAATTAAGACAAGGAAAGAAATATTAGATATCAGTAGTAAAACTTACCAAACATTCAAAGGGTGATGGGAAGGGGCTAATTGGATCAGCGCAAGATGGTGTGACATCAACAATTTGGACCACTTTGTTTTTAAAGTTGAAGACAACCATGACATAGTCTGCTGTTCGTTCAACCCCAAATACAATCTAATCAACATAATAAAAAACAAATAAACATTAGTGATTGGTCTTGTGAACTTTATTTATTAAATTGCAAGGGAGTACCATGTCTATATCCTTCAAAGAAAGGTGTGGTGACAATGACAATACAATATCAATGTGGAGGTTAAACCTCTGGAACTGTTCATCACAAGCTCATAATGACACACTCTCTACATTAAACTGGATTCAGAATAGAAATTAGTAAAAAAAACAGACGAATTGTAATAACGGCTAACAATGGAGTGTAATTGAAAAATAAAATTGTAAAAATATTACAGTTTTGTTGATATTGACAAATAGTCTTGCCGGTGATTGAGCACTTTTATACTGTTCCTTGTGGTTGAGGATAGTTGTCCATGCATCAATAATGACACTAGACAAGTGGGTTTCATCCTCAAGCGTAGCCATGTCTGTTCTAACAATTTCAACAGACTTGTGCTTAAACAAAATTTCCCTGCAATGTCAATCATTTTGAAGATGGATTATATGAAAATAATCTTTTACTTGTAACTGAACATACATTAAGAAAATTAAGTTTAAAATGAACTTACCTGCTGTGAGGTGTTTTCATTGCTAAATAGGCTGAAACAGTGGGCTCAATTTCATAGATAGGATCTGTAATGTCAACAACACGCGAGTAATATGGGCTTCTCAAAGATGCAGAAGGTTTATGTGCTCTCCTTGTAGCTTCTTCTCTCTTCATGTTATTAAGTTGTTCTGCATCATTTCCATCAACTATGTTGATCCGTGGCGACCTTCTTGGTGGCAAGGCAGCAGGGGGAATGCATTTTATTGTATCTCCCAAAGGGTTCACTGGTGGAGTATCAACTTTAAATTGAGTGGGTAGGGGATTAGGAGTAGCTTCAACACCCTGTTGTATTGGAGACTGGCCATGGCTGTCTTGGGGAGTCTGGATTGCTTCATTAGCATTCTTCATTTCAACTGATGTGTTCAATGATGTCCCTTCATCTTTCTTAAAAACGGGATCATCTAGAAATATATCAAAGGAGAATTCCCCGTCCACTTTGATATTTGATTTCATTTTTTGCTTGTTCTAATATGTCATTTCGATCTAAGTAATGCAATCTAATAAAACAGGGTCTGCCCAGAATTTCTCTTGGGATTCGGTAAAATTTGGGCTTACAGGGTTATTCATATTTGACATGTCAGCAGCATCCGTAGCCGTAGGAGCCTCAGAATTGACATTTTCCATCCCTAAAAGCTTATTTGCTCCATGTAGAAGTCTTTTCACCTTATCATCATGTTGTAGTTCAATCGGGACTTTTGTAGACCACTCAGCAAAATCAGAAATAGCAGATGCAAGTGCAGAAGTCTTTTGAGCAAACAACTTTATCCAACTCTAGAAGATAACATCACATAAAAAATAAGGATAAAAAGTCATCAGTAAATATCAGAACATTGCTATACTGTACTAATATTACATTGAATTGGTTTAAATAATTCATACAAACCTCAACTGGGGGTGGCTCTTTTTCTGGATCAGCAGGGTGACTGGTGCCTTCATCGTTTTGTGCAGTAGGGTGTGGACAGGCTGTAGATGGTACGTCTTGATGGTGAGAAACAACTTGGCGAGCCTGGCATATATAGATCATTGTATTGTCATTAAAACTTTCAAAGTGTAATAAGGAATATATAGATCATTGTATTGTCAAATGCAACAATAGATTTGCACCCCTTGTGTAATTTTTTTATGACTCACTTATACTGCTGACATGGCTCAGTCAATGTTCAAAAACGATGACATGAGCAACCAAAGTGAGTACAATACACCTGTTGTAGGTGCAAATTTTTTATGAGTAAAATACAGTGTTGACATTATAACTTTCAAAGTGTAATAAGGAATATATAGATCATTGTATTGTCAAATGCAACAATAGATTTGCACCCCTTGTGTAATTTTTCTATGACTCACTTATAGTGCTGACATGGCTCAGTCAATGTTCAAAAACGATGACACGAGCAACCAAAGTGAGTACAATACACCTGTTATGAAAAATTCTTACAATTCTTACAAGAGCAACCAAAAGTGAATAAACTACACCTGTTATTTGTAGTGATGACATGGCTCAATCAATGTTGATGACATTAGCAATCAAAGTCTAATAAGGAATCAACACTTCAATATAGAGCACAGATTCAAGTGTAATGATGACATGAGCAACAAAATGAATACAATACACCTGTTGTGAGAAGAATTATATAAAACTTGCACTTCTGGTGGAAAACTTCTATGATTAAGGTCTTCTGATTAGTTGAAACAATCATAGTGAAATCACATCTTAAGCAATCATTGTGATGACTTGAGCAATGTAAAATATTAACAAGCATAAATAACCATAAACATACACATATTCGATTTGAAACTTGAAGATTACACATATACAGAAAAAAATGCTCATAAACATTAATTCATGCTTAAAAAATCAATCAAAATTTGCGCCAAAGGCGCAAATTTTGATGCTACTGTATGTGTGACTCCATAACCTTAATCATTTAATGCATAAAAAATGAATCAAAGTTTTTGCAAAAGGCACAAATTTTGATGCATTCAAAAGCAGTAATAATTCTGTTCAACTATATTTCCATACTGTTATAGCATATATAAGCATAGATAAACACAAATTTGGTGTAATCTACACTTGTAATCACATCATTCCAATCAGTAATCACAAAACTGAAGCAGTAATTTGGCGCAAATTGAAGCAGTATTCGCAAAACTGAAGAAGTAATCGCAAAACTGAAGCATAGATAAACACAGATTAAAGCACTAATCGGAAAACTGAATTAGTAAACCAAAAAATTATACGAAATTTGCGCCTTCGGCGCAAATCTAAGCAGTAATCGCAAAACTGAATCAGTAATTGCAAAACTGAAGCATACATAAACACAGACTGAATCAGTAATCGCAAAACTGAAGTAGTAAACCAAAAAATGTTAGGAAATTTGCGCCGAAGGCGCAAATTTAAGCAGTAACCGCAAAACTCAAGCAGTGATTGCAAAACTGAAGCATATATAAACACAGACTCAAGCAGTAATCGCAAAACCGAAGGAGTAATCCAAAAATTATAGGAAATTTGCGCCGAAAATTCTAATCGACTTAAAATTCTAGTAAATCCACTTACCTGATTCTCTAGAATAGACTTCAAAATCGATCGCTTGGATGATGTTGGAATGGTAATCTCTCGGAAATCCTAGCAATCTCCGGCGAGCAGGTCGGGAGGGAGAAAGAGAGAGCGTCCGGAGATGGAGAGCTGGAGGAGAGAGAAAAGCGGGTGTCGAGATACGATGAAGCCTTATATTTAGGACATTTTGCAAAAATGTCCCAAAACGCGGATATTTCGCAAAATCAGCCCAATTTCGTGGCTATTTTGCAAAACCGCCCAATATATAATTGGGAAAAAGTTTTTGGAGGGAAAATTTTCAACATGGTTGTGACACGTGGCAAAAACAACTTCTACTTTAGTATTGTTTAGGATAGTATACAATTAAAATAGTATACAATTAATGATATGATTACCATAAATAAGAAAAGGCGGGGAAAATTTTAACCAGAAGCTAACACGTGGCAATGCAGCTTCTGTTTTAGTATTGTTTAGGATAGATCTCTAGAATGATTTTCAAATTAAAATAGATCAAAATCTCGTGTGTTGCACTACACTAGTAAACCACTAAAATAGATCACGGTCCAGTCGAAAAACTAAAATAGAGTAATAGACCCCGGTTTGGAGTGGAAGTGGAACGAATGTTTCTTAGGCCAGTCCTTAAAAAGATCACGGTCCAGTCGAAAACAATCTGTTTTCCCAGTCACATGATTTTCTCTCATGTCTCAAGCCCTAAATTCTAACACCAGGCCGCCGCTCTCTCTTCTCTCTCCTCCCTACCAACACCTCCCGCTGCCCGCCACCAGGCCGGACTCCATACCTGCAGACCACCGCCGAAACCGCACCGGCCACCGTCTCTCCTTCTCCTTCCTCCATTGAAGCTTTTTTTAGGTAAGTTTCTTCCCCAATCCCGATTTCTAGGGTTTTTTTAGTTTAGTGAATCTCGAGAAATTTGGGGATTTTTAGCTTGATTTTAGGGTTCAATCGTGAGGAATTTATGCCTAGCATGATAATTCATTGACTATTTTGCTTGAATTTGAGATTTTATATGCGAATTTGAGGAGAGCGTTCAATTTTGGCTTTGAGGTTTATATGGCCTGAGTTTGGTCTTGCAAAGAGAATGGGAGATAGACATGCAGATGTAGAGCAAAGACAGTTGAAACGCCTTCCAAAATATAATATAAAATCTTGGTGCCGCCTATGCGGCCACTTAGATCCGGCTATTTGCTGGAAAAAGAGATGATAAAACTGCTGTTTTTTTTTTTTTTTTTTTTTGCCAATAGATGATGAAGAAAAAAAACAAACTTGATTTATGTACCCACCAAAAATAGCATAATTGAAAATGATATTTTATTCAATTTTATAACATTACATCACATTAATTTGACAATGGTTGATATAAAAAATAATTTTTTTATGAAGAAACTGCGTAAAATCTAGTATCATACTATATTCAGGCAACAATGTCATATTTTGCATTTCACTAGGTTCATGTTATCTCCGTATTATCTAAAACCCACTCCCCAACCCTCTGCAGTTTCCCTTGTACTTTGTACTTCAAATTTTGTGAAATATGGTATATTTTTTCAAATTAAAATGTTTTGGCCTTTGTATTTCTATAGGTAAATGGATTCATCAAGCCAACAAAATGTTGGTAGAAGGGGTAGAAAAAGGGGGCCTACTACTTTGAAGAGCCTCAAACGAAAGAATGATACAAGTGAAAAGTTTGCAATGGAATGGAACCCAAAAGGGCAAGCAATAGGGAAAAATAGGACCAAATTTATGAGTTACATTGGCGTGTGTGCTCGTTCTTTGGTGGACATCAACATTCCACGCTGGGATCACGTTCCAAAAGAAATGAAAGATTCTGTTTGGGCAGCTATTTCTGTAAAATTCTAACACAAATGTATTGTTGCACTCTAATAGATGAATTTCTTCTTATATTTGTAAGTGGTGCTTTCTAGGATGTCTTTGAGGTGCCGGCCAACAGACAAGACTGGGTTATGAATATTGTTTGTGATCGATGGAGGGCGTTCAAGTCTCAACTGAGGAGGTTTATGTATGACAAGGATGGAAACATTTGCCCTAATCCACCTTTAATGTATTCGTTCATCAACCAAGAGACATGGGATAAATATATTAGCACTCGACAAAGTGACGAGTTTAAGGTAATTATCCTGTTAATTGCTCATCTCTTTCTAGGTGTTGTTTTAAACTGTTCAAAATGTTATTTTGGCATTATTTAAGCAGTTTGGTATTTATAAAAAACTTTTATCACCATTTGAATTTTTATTAGATCCTTTTATTCACCGGAAATAAAATCTCTATTGATTACAATTAAGTTTGAAACATTCTAGATAATATAATGATAAAATTTCATTTGATTCCGAAGAAGAACTGGATAAACCGGGTTTGGAAATGGGCATAACATCATAATTTCAAGATGCCAGATTGTTGGGAGATTTCATTAGACTAAATACAATGCTAAACTTTCATTGGGCTAAATGTATGTTAGAGCTTTTTTAATACTGATACCAGTTTTTCCATAATGCATAATTGTCCAAAGGGGTCATTTTTAAATATTAAAACTGCATTTCGGTTGTTTAAACCTTTCATTATCTTATTGGTATATGAACAGGAGCAAAGTGAGAGACATCGACAGATTTCATTGAAGAATCTCTATGCTTATAGGGGTGGACGTAAGGGATATGTCGGCATTGAGGAGGAGATAGTAAGCATTAACTATCTGTAAATGTTTTAAAAGCATTAACTATCTGTAAATGTTTTGTTGGCATCTTGTTGAACATTTAGTAATTCTAATGCACAATGATTTTATAACATATAGATTCAGGCAAATAAAGAAAGTAACAATTTCACTTTGGAGGATGCCTCGTCTTCAACTCCTATTGTACCACGAAGCCTACTATGGAAGAAGGCTAGGACTGATAAAAATGGTAATATGGATGAACCCGTTAAGGAAGTGGCAGCCAGAATGGCAAGTATCCAGTCATTCTTTAATATTGATCTGATTGGTTTTTTATATACAATTTCCGTACTTTATTTCTGTCATATTTACGTTTCATGTATAATGATAGGATTTTCTATCCGAGCAAGCAGCTAAAGGTGAGATTACACTTTCCGGGCGCCAAGACCTTTTGACAACTGCCTTGGGAACAAAGGAACATGCTGGTCGTGTTAGGGGTGCTGGAATAGGGGTTAGCATCACTGAATACTTTGGGAAAGATACTTCTAAAGGCTCTAGTCAGCTCGCCGAAAGACTTACTGTGATGGAAGAACAAGTGATGACGTTGAAGCGTATGGTTACAGAGCTGCAATCAACAAAGGGTCTAGCATCAACAAAGGATCTGCAAACAACAAAGGATGTGCAAACTACTGTTCCATGGGAAGCGGTTAGCAATATAGCAAGAAGTTACTTGGAGTTTCCTGAGGTAAACAGTTAACCCTAACGTTTAAAATTTAAATTTCTTACCCCTATAAATCTATAATGCATCTGAGTAATTATAACAAAATGGCACAGGGCTGGAGTGAATGTGAATTGGCTTCACCTGAGCCTGGTAACCCTATAGTAGCCACAGGGAAGGTGTTCAACACACATGAAATGCAGCCTGTGATGCTTCATAATAAGCCATTAGAGCCTGGGTACATGAAGGTCACTATCATTGACCCTACGGTGCAAGATGCACCTTTGCCCATCCCTACTGAAGAAGCTTACACTGTCTTCGAAGCTGTGGGTGCCTTTGTTGCATGGCCTGATAATCTCATCTTTAGGAATACAATGGTGATATATTTATAATTATAACACCACTTGGTTTTCAATTTTCATTTTTTCTCTCTAATAAATTTTGAAAACCGATTTATGCATTTCTGTATTTATTCAAGGAGTTGGCACTTCCATCAGCCTGTAAGGATGTAGGTTTGAGCAAACAAAATGATAGCCCTGCTGTATCAAAGGCAGTGACCCCTCCCCCAGAATCGCAGTCAGCCCCATTGAAGCTCTCCCTTCAGAGTGCAGTGGAAATCAATGATAATATTAACTCCACTAAGGTTTGAATTTGTTTATAGACTATCTGGTTTTTTGCACCAAAAAAATTGCTATCTAGTTGCCACCAAAAAATTTCCAACAAAATTTGTGGTATTGGTTTTATACATTTTTTTGTAAAGGAATTTCGATTGTCTTACGGAAAGAAGGTTAAGGGCAAAAGGACAAAAATCAAGTGGACACAACCAAAGGCACCGGTCACTGCACCAACCACTGAACTGGCCACTGCACCAACCACTGAACTGGCCACTGCACCAATCACGGAACCGAGGCCTTCACAGAGTAATCAAGCAGTTGTGCATCAACAGAAAAAGCTTACAACATTAACAATGAAGCTAATGTACAGATGTGCTCGAGGAATGTCTTGCCATGATACGATCACTATTGACATGCCACCAACTGTTTGGCTGCATGAGCACAACATCCTGATCACTAAAGATGAGCTCCTTCAATGGTTATTCCAAGAAAATGTACAAGCGTCCCATGTTTCCATTTATATCAAGTGAGTTTATGTTCCCATGTTTTTTCGTTAACGTTGTAACCAGTCAAATTGTTTTCTCCAGCCTTTATCTTCGTCTTATTCTCAGTTTAGCTGCCTAAAATTTGATTTGAATATTTGATTGTTGTTTAGAGCATCAAGTGCCAGTTGCTCAAATTTCCTCAGTTTTGGATATCTTAGTTCTTAATCCTTGCCATTAAAGTCCAATCAGGGTATATAGGACTTAATTAGTTGAAGCGGATGGGTTTGCTACTGACAGCAAGAAAAAGAAAAATCCTGTAGAATGCATGCGTAGACCTGTGTGCCCTTGCAAGTTGAAAGAGTCATGAAGGTTGTTGTTGAATGAACTGCATTTTGAGCCTTTTTTGTGTGTGTGTGTGCTGTCTCTATATTGTGTTTTGTTTGGATTGTATTACTGACTTAAATCCTTGTGTATACAATAGGTACTTGTACAACTTATGCCAAGAATGGGGCGTATCACAGATGTTTGCATGCTTACGTCCACAAATGTTATCCCCAGATACACCTGATGCCAATGACGAGGAAGTGCAATATATAGCAAATGCAATGAAAGGAGCCAAAAACCAGATATATTTTGCACCGTATACAGATGGGTAATTTGAGTTGTGCAGCGTGATTATGCCATATCTGTTGCACTTAATCACCTGACTTGTCCACTTAATTGTGTAGGAAGCACTGGATGTTGTGTGCTATTCATCCTGTGAAGGACAGAGCATATTGGCTTGACCCTGCAGGAAATGAAGCACACCCGAACGCAAAGAAAGTAGTTCAAATGTAAGCATTTGATTTTTAATCGTCAGCGCTGATAAATGTTCATTTGCAGTGAAATTCATGTCTTGACTTTGAATGTGAGCAGGGCCATAAAGAAGTTTTACTCCCATAGGCGCAGGAAGAAGCCTAAAAGTATGACACAGTGGTTTGAAATACAGGTTAGTTGCAGATAATAGCACTTGTCATTGTGCTTATGATATATGAGGGGGAGGAATAGCCGCTTTATCATTGTTGGTTTTCATTTCCATTTTGTAGTGCCCCCGCCAGCTAAACGAGGATGACTGTGGCTACTATGTGCTGAGATACATCTACGAGATTATAGAGAAGAGGCAAGACTCCATTCCTGAGAAGGTAGATCTTATTATTACTTGTTTTAGCATATTGAAAACTCACATTACTCTCGTGAACTTACAAGGGGAAGAAACACTTGTGCAGTATTTTGAAGACTCACCAGCTCCGGGTGCTTATGAACAACACCACATCGACGAAATTCGAGACAAGTGGGTAGAGTTTGTTCAGAACCATATGGACTAGTTCCTGACTTAGCTACTTTCATGTGGGAGGCGAATGTGGTGGCTCTGGCGTGTGCGGATGAAGTGGTAGGATATGGACCTAGTTTGTATTGTTAAGTAGGGTATGAATCATCTTGAAGAAGCAGCAAATCTGGAACTGTGGATTGGGTACTTGTTTGCAGGGATATGGTCTCGTTATGCGGGTACGTCTAACTAAACGCGTAAATCCCGACTCGGTCTGTGCCTTTCTAACCTATTTCACCAAACCTCAACCGGGCTGCACTTTGGATCCCATGAAGTTGCTAAAATAACTCCATGTGAATGTGAAGTTGGTTAAATCCTAATCACTTAATTTTAAATAAATGGTTTAGATTTAAATGTATTTAGCTATTTTTTAATTTATTTTTTAGGGTCGATGCATTCCTATTGGGTAATCCTACCAACTTCACGGAGTTCAACTCCACGGGATCCTTACCGACCGGGCTGCACTTGCACGTAATGGAAATCCTTGATTTACGAGTTTTGTTCATTCTCAAGGAACAAACACTACGTATACAGGGTTCATGGAATATTGCTCTACTCCTAAAGCAATATTCCATGAAAATAGTCGCAATCCAAGTATCGTACAGTATTATGTAACAAACATAATATGAAATTTAACTTAAACGACGTCGTTTTGTTGTTTAATTTCTGGAAAAAATAGAAATAAAGTCCGACACAACATTTATTACATATGGATAGTGTCGATGCTTAAATTGCATCGTTCAAACATCCACTCACCCTTAGTATTTTATTAATTTTTTCCACTTTAGCATCATGAATAGTGCATCCGTTAAAAGTGCTCTAACTCGTTCTTTATTTCAATCAATCAATTTTTTTTTATATGCGCATCTCTCTAATATTGTCATAAATACTACTTCTTTTGTTAATTAAAACTTGACATTTTACTATTTACACACGTTTTTTTATGTGTTAAAAACTATATAAAATAATAATCTTTTTAATAATTTTGTAAATAATTTCATACTTATTAAATTAAGGATGAATTTATAAAAACATATGTAAAAAAAAATATTTTATATAGTTTTTATCAGTCTAAAAAAGCGTACATGAATATTAAACGACGAGTTTTAATTAACAGAAAGAGTATTATGTACAAGCAAATTGGAAATATGTAGACGTAAAATAGATACAAATTGTAAGCACATTTTGCTACAATCGTGTAAGACTTATATTGATATGAGTTAGAAGTTCATCCGGATTGTTGTAACGATATGGGTTCAATGATAGATCATCTTCGCTTGACGACGACATAGAGCGAACCTTTGATATTTGTGAGATCCACAAGAGGGGCAATAATTTTCGAGATATGTGCATAAAGTCGGCTGGTATTTATAGGGATCGTCGTCGCGTACTTTTGGTTTTAAAAAAAGTATACACTATCACACATTGTGTAGTCGTGGATATTCAATAACCACATTGCGCGATAGCGCATTGAGCCCCATGCAATTACATTCAAAAACAAAAATAAAAAAGACCCTTGAACGCACATTAGGATTCACAAATATCAACGAATCCACAATGAACGTTCGCAGATATAAAAAAAATCCATTATTGCACATTGCGAATCCGCAAAAATTCGCAATGCACGTTCACCACCGTGTATTAGACGATAATTTTCCAGTATAAAAAGTAGCCCCTTTTTTAATTATAGTATGTTTGGAGCAATTATTTGTATAAATATGATATTGTAAGTTACAATGTTTGTATAAGACTATTATGATAATAATATCTATAAATTTAAATATAATGTTATTATTGTTGTAATGTTTTATTATGTGGTGAATATTTCACCTTATGGTAAAATATCCCCCAAAATCAGGGATATTTTTGTAGTTATGGGGTTGGACCTCAACTATAAAAGGAGGATCCGGTTGTTGTAAATCAAGTAAGAAATCAGATAAAGTAAGTACGATTACAAGTACAAACAATATGGTTCTCTTGTTTACCACTAAAATTATTACACATTATCAGCACGAGATCTAAAAACCAACTGAGTTTTTTCAGATATGAAGGTACAACTCTCTTATCCAAACTCTTTAATTATGAAAAGTATTTTACCAAAATCGGTTTTTGGAAGAGTATGCTCTGTAGTTGCCCAAATTGGGATCTTCTACACCAGAAACTCATAAAAACTCCCATATCTTCCTATTTTACATCATTTTTGTTCATATCCGTTTTCAAAATTCATAAAACAGGGAACACATAAAGGCTCAACACGGTTTTATGAGTTTTTTTTACAAAACAGAAGATTTTCGGAAATAAAATACGGTAAGACTCATCATGAAGTTTTAAACCCTTCAATTCAAAACAAATTTAGTAGATCTAAACTTATTACAAGAGATTTGCTAGGAAATTACATAATACAATATCGTTTTGAACTCCGTCTTTGAGCCTCGCCTCATCGGAACAATCGTCGGAGCTCTTAGTAGCACCGACAATTTCTAACCACCCACAAAACGAAGGAAGCCACCAAAACTGCTATCGTCACTCCAACAGCCAACATTTTTAGTAAAACCCGGTTGGTCTTGGCCATTTTTTCGCCGGATCGAAAAACGGGACGGTGCCGAAAAACCAATGTTTTAAAAGGCGCTAGGCGGCCGCTAGGCGGTGGGTGGCCGCCTAGCGCCTAGGCGGTTAGGCGGGTGCCTAGGCGGCGCCTAGGCGGACTTAGAACAAAATTGATTATTTCCTTATATTTTGACGAATAACACTTGTCAATAATTCATATAATGTAATAATAATCCATAATATCACTCATAAACCCAAATTTGTAGTAGTTAACTAAAACTAAAGTAAATAAACGCAAAAGTACATGTCTGACTAACAACTCTAAACCTCCTAAAATCCAAAACTATAAGTTCGACTGAAAAGCAAATGCATCCCGACATGGGGGATAAAAAAACCCTAAGTCAACTAATCATATGCCTAGAAGCGCAAATTGAATAATCGTTGGACTAGGCGGGCCCAGGCGGCGCCTAGGCGGGACCAGGCGGTGCCTAGGCGGCGCCTAGGCGGGACTAGGCGGTTCCTGGACAAATTTCCGCCTAGGCTTAAAAATTCCTAGGTCCCGTCCTGCCTAGCGCCTAGGCGGCGCCCAGGCGGCGCCTAGGCACGATTTTTAGAACACTGCGAAAAACTGGAGAGATTGACGAGAGAGAGAGAGACGGGGAGGATGAATGTGAGTGGTGGTGGGTGAAAGTAGTGGGAGAAGAGAGTATATAAATGGAAAAAGTGAAAGAGGTAGAAAGAAATTTAACCTATAATTAGAGGATAGGGCAGGCAGATGAGATGGATATAAAATTTGGAAGGTAATCTCTCACTTATAATTACCTCTTAAGAAATGATTTTCGAATGCCTTTGTTCTTCCTTTGATAAATTTCATACGGGTATTGAAAAGGGAGAGGAGTTTCTCAAAAGTTTTTGCAAAGAGTGTTTTTCAATAAGGTAAAACAACTCCTGCATAAGTGGTAGAGTATTATTCTACACACTCGGTTGAAATCTTATGGTTGCTCACTTCCTTCATTTCAAAATTGTGTACATTTAAAGTGATTTGACAATACAACACATATACATAGTACGTCGTCTTGTTGTAGAGTATATTTCTGCTTGTTTCATTCCGCTTCTTATCTGTATTTCTATGTTTCTGTATTTTATGTTGTACGTTTGACGGTTCGCCGTCTGCCGACTTTGTCGGCCTCTCGATGAGTCAGGCTTGTCTGACCTTCGAATTCTTACCTAATCAAAATATATATATACATAGTACGTTGTACATGATATATATACATGTATATTACTTCTTTACTATATAGCATATGGAGTACATATAATATAATATAATGATAATATAATATAATATAATATAATATAATATAATACTACCTCCGTTCAGAAATAGATGTCGTTTGATTTTTTGGCACGTTTTTTAAGGAGTTAAAAACTACAGTATATAAAATATTAATTTTTTTAATAAATTTTTAATATAATATAAAAACTTATTAATTATAAGTATCATATTATTAAAAAAAAATTGTTTAAAAAGTTAATATTTTATATAGTTTTTAGCTCATTAAAAAACGTGCCAAAAAGTCAAACGACATCTATTTCTGAACAGAGGTAGTATAATATTATATATATACACACATAATGATGTTTAATAATTTTTTTTCAACTATAGCATACGAAGTATACATATATGTGTTACTATTTGACGTAGTTGACTTATGAAACCTTTACAATTATACTGCTTATATTCTTTTGAATTGTATACGTATATGATTCATATGGACATTTAATTAATATTAAATTATACAAAAATTAATCTTTATTCAATATGATTTTATGTGTAGTACTATTATGACAAATATCACCAACAGGAAATTCGATATTCTAGATCTGTCAAGAGACAAGTACCTCAAATGGAGGGTGGATGCCTTAACGCACTTGAAGACTAATGGTCTGGAAGAAATCGTCAAAGAAAATAACACTACCACTCCACATGAAAATGCCAAGGTCATTGTCTTCCTTCGCCTCCATATACATGAAAGCCTAAAATCTGAATATTTATTGGCGGAAGATCTGAAGGAATTATGGAATAATTTAGACGAACGATACGACAATCAAGTGAATATATTACTCCCAATGTCCATATACGAATGGAACTCTTTAAGAGTTCAAGATTTCAAAAGTATCAGGGACTAGGGAGTATAACTCTGTTGTGTTTCGAATCACATCGAAATTGAAATTATGTGGCCATGAAATTACCAAGGAGCAAAAGATGGAGAAAACATTTTCAACAATACATGCATCTAATGTGCTGTTACAGCAGCAATACAGGCAGTGTGACTTTAAAAAGTACTCTGACATGATAAATGTGATGCTTGTGGCAGAGAAAAATAATGAACCCCGATGAGGAACCACAACATGAGACCTCCAGGTGTGGTACAATACCCTGAAACGAATGTTGTGAATGTTATGAATGCCAACACAAAAAGGGGTGATGTTCGTAAAAATTCGCGGGGTGACAAGAAATGAAAAGGACTGCAAACAAGGCTTTGGGAAAGGTAAATTCTCCTAAAAACATGGCAATCTTGAAGAATCCTCCTCCAAGGGGATGACAAAAGGTCTACAGGGGTCCCACAAGAACCCTAATCAAAACCAAGTCTCAATGTTGCCGATGCGAGATGACTGACCATTGGGCCAAAGTATGTCGTACCGCTAAACACTTGTGTGAGTTGTATCCAAGGTTCTAAATATCGAGTATCGGGGTCGTAACGGTTAGGAGTAAAAATGATATATCGGATTTATCGATTTTGCTATTTTTTATTATAAATATTATATTTATACTTCAAAATGTAAAAATACACATGAAAAATGAATATTTAAAATACAAAATTACCAAATAAACTTCACAAAATAAAAACAACTTCATTCATAAATGCTAAAGTTACCTTATCGAAGTTGACAATTCTAAATATCCCCGATATATCGCCAATATTGACTCAATATATCGGGTCATAAAGGCTAAAGTTGCCTTATAAAAGTTGGCAATTCTAAATATCCCCAATATATCACCGATATTGACCCGATATATCGCCGATATTGACCCGATATATCATGTTGACCGATATTTTCACCCGATATGCCGATATCGTATCGGGTTCTAAATATCCCCGATATATCGCTGATATATCGGCCGATATATCCGATATTTAGAACACTGCCTGTATCAAGCTTCCCAGAAAGAAAAGGGGAAGGATGTGGAAGCAAACTTTACTACTCTAACAATGCTCCAGCAATTCACACTCTTGATCTCGAGGACATGTTTACAATCAATGTCGAGATTGGTGATGAATTTCCCTATGATGAAGGCACTAGTTTCTAAATTTCTATGTCTCTAATAAGTTATGAATGTTTATTTGCCTAAGTCTTATTAAGTGTCCTTGTATAATATCAGTGTAACTTTCAATTTCCCTGTAGGAGTCTGATGAAGTGTCCTTATATGATATTAGTGTAACTTTAATTTCAATCGACCATGTAATATAATGCTTGTATTAACTCTTTTTTTTTTTTCTCAATTTATGAAGTTCTGAATCCATCTTGAGTTAATCATGATCATAAAGAGCAATGTCTAGTGAACAGTGCCACAATCCACACCATCCTGAAAAACAAAGAGTACTTCACTCAGTTGACAATCTATGAAGGAAATGTCAACACAATATTAGGTGTGGCAAAGTTGATCAAAGGATCGGAAAAGCTTGCCTCTTGCTTCTAAGAAGGACAAAGTTGATAATAAAAGATGCACTATGCTCGAGGAAGTCACAGAGAAATCTGTTAAGCTTTAAAGATGTGCGTCAAAATGGGTTCCATATTGAAACCAGGAATGAAAATGAAAATGAGTACTTGTGCATGACTGCACTTGTATCCGGAAAAAAGGAAGTGGTAGAGAAGCTACCAGCTTATTCATATAAACTATATTTTACTCATATAAGTAGGAGTGTTATTCGAGTCGAACGAGCCAAACAGTTGGCTGCTCATATTTGGCTCGTTTATATTCGAGCTCGAGCTCGGCTTAATTTTTTATCGAGCTTAGAAGTGTGCTCGAACTCGGCTCGCGAGTATTTGAACAAGCTCGAGTTCGAGCTCATTTGGCTCGTTTTTGTTCGAGCCGAGCTCGAGCTCGTTCGGGCTCGTGAGCTCATTTGGACTCGTGAGCTCGTTTGGGCTCATTTTTAGTTGAAGCTCGTTTAAAGCTTGCTTTGTTGGAATCTTGTATTGAACTCGTTTTTCTATAGGCTATTTCAAAATTACAATAACAGCCCAAAATATTACACACTTTAGAACCCTAAATCATTTGATATTTCTAAGCTTGTTTCAGCCTCAGATTCAAGATTACAGAGGTGGCTTAAGCATACAAGACCAACAACAAATCGGCAAAGGGAAAGAACAACAACAAGTCACTTTTTTAAATTGGAGACTTGTGAGGCAAAGCAAAAGAACAACAACAATAAAATCAGCAAAGGGAAAGAGCAAATAAAATTGGGGAAATTGGCTACTTGCTATAAACCATGTCCGAATTTTTGGCCCAAAAAAATGAATTGAGGACTGCAAATTTCAATTAGAGACTTGAGGCAGTGAACTTGACTTGAGGCGGCGACTTCAACGAGGACCTGACAGTGAAGGAGGCATTGAAGCGGCCGGATCTGTAGAGATTGGATGGAGAAGGGTGTGAGTGTGTGACTTCTGTGAAAACTAAGAGAGCGAAGAGCCGGAGAAGGCGAGATATGAGACGAGAGTGGAGGTGGTGACGCCAGAGAGGATTCGAGTTCAAGCCTTTGAGGTAAGAGACGAGAGTGGAGGAGCGGAGGCGTTGTGTAACTTATGAAGTCAATAGAGAGAGAGAGAGAGAGAGAGAGAGAGAGAGAGAGAGAGAGAGAGAGACTAACCCA
Organism: Persicaria tinctoria; assembly: GCA_037127255.1. NCBI lineage: Eukaryota > Viridiplantae > Streptophyta > Magnoliopsida > Caryophyllales > Polygonaceae > Persicaria > Persicaria tinctoria. The sequence goes on along the minus strand of JBANSL010000019.1, from coordinate 20,323,615 downwards.
GTAACCCAATCCTAAAACTAAAAGGGGCTGGGCAAGAACGTAATTTATTGGGGGAAAAAACGAGTTATACGAGCTAGTTCGAATAAAGCTTGAACTCGGCTCGAGCTCGTGACGAGCTTGAAATCCTGCTCGTATTCGGCTCGTTTTTAAATGTGAACGAGTTCGAGTCAAGTTTTTTCGAGCCGAATACGAGTCAAACTCGAGCTACTCGTGTTCACATAACACCCCTACATATAAGTCCATTTGAGATCAATATGGCGTCTAGGAGAAGTTCAGACGACCATAAAATGTTTAACCTGTGTCATGATCGATTGGGTAATCCAAGTACAACAATGATGCACAAAATTATTGTGAATTCACTTGGTCATGCATTAAAGGACAAGAGGAACCTTCAAACGAGTACATGATCTCAATTGTACTGCTTGTTCGTCGGGTAAACTGATCATTAGGCCCTCGAAAAATAAAATAGCAGTCGAAGCTCCTGCATTTTTAGAAAGAAGTCAAGGGGATATATGTGGGCCAATTGCGCCACCATGTGGAACATTTCGCTATTTTATGGTGCTAATAGACCCATCAACACGCTAGTCACATGTGAGCTTATTGTCGACAAGAAATATCGCATTTGCTAATCTCCTAGCTCAAATCATACAATTAAGAGCACAATTTCCGGATTATGTAATAAAGAAAAATCCGACTAGATAATGCAAAAGAATTCACATCCCAAGCATTTAATGACTACTATATGTCAAATGGGATTACAGTGGAGCATTCAGTAGCACATGTACATACACAAAATTGATACGGGGTAAGCTATAGGATGACCCGATCTTCGACAATCAAGACACGAAGTGCAAGAAACAAACAAGAACAATCAAAGATTCAACAAGACTCAAGAAACTCGACAAGAACTTAAACAACTCGATCAAGATTGACCAAGAACGCATCAAGACTCGATAAGGGTCAACAAGACTCAATGTCGACTAAACCAAGAAACAAAGACTCGACCTTAATTGAATAAAGACTCGACAAAAACAATAGAAAGATTGATAGATTGGTGAGTCGGTCTATATAGAACAAGACGAAGACCCCAGACCTCCGTAGAGGGTAGGAATCAACACCAATGACTATATAACCCGCCTCTACAACCCTACACAACCAAGCGGACAACTTGGAGGCACAAGGAGGGGGCTCGTGGATACCAGAGATTACCAAACCCTTGCGAGATTGACAAACACAAGACAAACCAAGCTGAAATCAATACCAATGGTTGCAATCGATGAGCCTCGCTAAGAATCGATTGACTTTGCTCTCAATTGTGTTTCACACAAACTGAATTTTCATAGAATGAATGACGTGAGTTTTAGTTTTACAATGGGGATCAGTCGTCTCTTATAATAACCCTAGGCTGATTTTAGATGGAAAATAACAATTAAAAGTAATTAAAATAAATTCCCTAAAAATTACCTAAAATAAGTTAAGTAAAGTAGGTCTCTAAAAATAGTAACAAAAGGAAGTTCAACCACTTAGATAATTTCGGCCAAAACAGTGACATATGCAAAGATGGTGATTTTCGGCCAAGATCTAGTTCGAATCTAGAAAAACCTTCCACAGAAAAGTTGTAGATCTAGTTCGAATCTGAAAAACAATCCGATAAATATGGACTCCGAACGACCCATTTTATTGAGACGTCGAAAAGCTCTCAAATCTGTTGAACGAATCTAAAAAACGTCAAGAGGATGAAGCTTGCACCTTTGGACCTTCTGCCATGGTGGATCCTTCTTTTTCCTCTTGAGGATGACATCATTCTCACGAGCTCGAGTCATAGGTTCATCCCCAAGTATGATAGGTGTGTCCCGAGGTTTCTTGGATGGTCCCGCATCAATCTCCCTTTCTTTAAAAGAATTTGTCCACGAATCCAAGGTCTCAGGCACAGAAGGATATGGAATAAGATATGCGATGTTGAATGTAGCACTCACACCATAGCCTCCAGGGTTGAATACCACATGTCCATGGAAACTCCTCTCAAGGCCAATTGTTGTAGGGGTTGGCCATTCCTGGATGGCTTTGATCTTGGCTTCGTCAACTTGTAGACCATTAGAGCTCTCTACAAAACCAAGAAAAGAAACTTGATTAGTGCATAATTCATATTTCATATCATCTTCATAATTGATATGCACTCCAGCTTGTTCATTTCTCTTTAAGTTTCCATCAAAGGCTAGCAAGTTTTCTTCCTTTGTCAAGGCTGGATTTTCAATCATTTCAAGGCTAGCAATATTAAAACAATTTTCACCATCAATGATCACATTACAAACTTTGCCTTTTTCTAAGCATCTAGTATGAAACAAATCTTCTCTTTGATTATCATCACAATGTATAGGTTGAACACTTAAAACTTTACTAACAATCAAAGAATCTTCATGCTCATATTCAATGCAATCTTCATGATAATAGGCAAGTAAATTAAGATCTTGATCATTATTAACATGCTCTTTAATTTCATCAACAAGCTCATTATCTACGCTAGAAGGAACATTATATTGGTTAGCATTATTAGGAGGAATAGGATGAGTTTCTTCCTTTTCATTAGATGACACTTCATCTCTAGGTGGGACTCCATGTCCGGGCACCGTATTAGAGCCAAAACGTTGCAACTCTAGTGTCGTCAATCTTTCATCTACCCTTACCAAGTCCTCATTCAGGGCTTTCAACATTTTGATCATCTCAGGATAAGTAATCGTGTTGTTTCCCTGGTTAGACATCACAAATAAACAAATAAAGAACTATGTGAAGGGTTAGTAAAAAAATATAAACAAGCCTCGCAAGTGTATCACTCAACACTCCCTCTCTAATTGGTATGTTATGCTTGTTGTTTCAATCCGCCTTGGGCAAATCAATACTCAAGCTAGGACTTAGCAAACACAAGGCATATAATATCAAAAGATCAAGAACTATATGAATGAGACAAGAAACAAGGCTGGGAGTCCTCGACAAGGGCAAAGAGCACTCAACACAGGTAAGTATCGACTCGGTATGCTAAAGTTCCGACTCGATATGACGAGGAACCTCTTGAAACTTGCAAAGATCAACTCGGCAATGGAAATTCAACACCAATTCTCAATGAATAGCACTCGACAGTAGCAATTAAAGACACAATGGGGACTGATTTTATGTGGAAAGGAAATAAAGAATCAACCTTTGATCAATTTACCTCTTTTGATTGTAACCCTAAGTAAGGATGTGGTAGTTGCAAGGGTAGGGTTTCAAGATTGTGTTTAGGAGGTAATGGGATTTGTCTAGGGCTGATTTCAACACCAATGTAGTCCCTTGATGATTCCTTGCAAAAGAAGAACAAAGAGCTTCAAAGAACACAAATCAAACAACTTTCTTTCTTTTTCTTTTGGAAATTTCGGATCCGATTTTCTCTCTTTTTTTTTTTCTTACAGCAGCTCTATATGCACGAAAATAAAATAAAATGCAAGGGAAATTCGAAAATTTGGTGAATAAAATAAAATTCAGCCCTAGAATGATAGAAATAGGTGAGGTTTGGGCTAATTTAGGTAAGTAACTTTCTATCTTCCATCTTGTGATCTAGGATAGATAGAATGATTTAATCTCCTCTTTATCAAGCAAATTCAGCAATAATATAGGGGCAGTTTGCGAAATAGCCACGAAATAGGGTCGAATTTGCGAAATGTCCACGTTTTGGGACAATTTTGTAAAATGTCCTAAATATATACTGCTTTCTCTCTCCGACGCGCTCTCTCCTTCGCCCTGCTCTCTCTCCGACGCTCTCTCTCTCCTTCGCGCGCTCTCTCCGACTCTCTCTCTCCTTCGCCTCCTTCGTGACGCTCTCTCCTCCTATGCTCTCTCTGCTGCTCAACTGCTCACCGATACCGCCGGTCTCTCCGATCCAATCAAAAGCACCGATTTTGACGTTCCTCAAATCGAATCAAGTAAGTATAGCATGTTCGAAACTGGATTGAAATCACAGAAAATTTGCGCCTTCGGCACAAATTTTCTTCGATTTGTTAACGTTTATGAGTAGATTCTGAAGTATACAATCGAATATAGTAATCAGTGCAATGGAATCATAGAAAATTTGCCCCGAAGGCGCAAATTTTCTTCGATTTTTTAAGTGTTGGAGTCGATTTTGAGGTCTCAAGGTGTTTGTGTTTATGTTTCTTTGTCAAATTGCACTGTGAAGGCTTTGAAATTGAGCATACATGTGACAGATTTTGCTTCCAACTGATTGATTTTGTTTGTGATGGCTACGATTGCTGAATGAAATCTGAAATATTGCTTCCGACTGTTTTACTTATCAATCGATATTTGATTCCGACTGTTTTTCTTATCAATCGATCGAAGATCGATTGATAAGAAAATTGATCTTTGCTTCTGCTGACTTTGCTTCTTTGCTTGCAGGATCACCGTTGATCAATTTTTACGAGCTGAGACTAATTTTCTTATCAATCAATCGAAGGTCGATTGAAGTAGAATGTGTTTGTTGAATCTGTTCGATTAGGTTTGCCTTATATTTAGGTTGGTACAGTCTGATACATGAATAGATAATGCTTTTTAGTCTATTTGGATCATGCTTTTAACTCAATGTTCAGCTGTGTGAAGTAGAATGTGTTCGATTAGGTTTGCCTTAAATTTAGGTTTGTACAGTCTCATACATGAATAGATAATGTTTTTTTAGTCTATTTGGATCATGCCTTTAACTCAATGTTTAGGTGGATGTGGTTTAGCTAGTAAAGCTTGCATTATATTAATCGATCTATTTTTACTGTTTTACAGGATGACTTGCCCAAGACTGGTGGACCTCCAGGTGCTCCAAGGCCTGCTGCAGCTTGAGGCTCCATTTGAGGTTTTTTAAATCTAATTTTTGTGCACTGGTCAAGCTGGTAACCAAACCAGACATTATGGTTGTTGCTTTGAGTTTTATCTTATAATCGAGTATCGTGTGCCCACTCATCCATCGCACCATTCTCATCTCAGCCACAGACAACTGATTGAGACAAGCTTAACTTAATTCACTGACTGAGAGTAGTTGTCATGGCTTTGTTCTTCCTCTTCTCATTGCCACTACATTCTGTCTAGCAGCCACCTGATGCTTATTCTCCTTATGCTCACCGTTTACTTTCTCTCATTTTTCTGATGTTCCAGGCGCCTTTTGCTTTCTCCCTTAATTCAACCTTCATAGCTGCAGCAACATGATCAATCTATCCTCCTTGCCGTGTCTCCATAGAGGCCGCTGGACCACAGCTCAGCAGCTCAACAGTATCACAACACCGATCAGCCTTATTTGTCATAGATTTATCCCCTTGTTTGTCCAGTATTGTTGTCTCATAGATCACCCAAGGACCATTGCTCATCACCCAATCCAAATCACATTCCTTCTTAAATTTGAAAACGTATACTCCATTATCCTTACCCATTAAACCAAAGTAAAGGAGATAGGCTTACCCAAGATAACACCGATCAATGTAGCTCCCCATTCAGCCTTTTTGATGGCGATATCCTCTTCTCTGATCCTCAATTTCCCTTTTTGTACATCGTATGGAATGAAAGTTTCACCACCTTTCTGTACATCCGTATGGAACACAGATTTTTACAGAAATCTGAAAAAACAGATTTTGGCATAGTCTAGAGTCTAGACTTAAAATAAGCTGAAAAATAAGTTGAAAAAACAGATTTGGCATGTTTAGACTAAAAATAAGCTGAAAAATAAGTGTCTCTTTTCCTAAACTAGTTAACTGTGTGCACTTAGCCTCTTATACATTTATTAATTTTACCACTCTAATTTTGGCATAGTCTAGCCTCTTATTTTCTTTTCAACTTGTGATCTTCATGGTATCTTTTTAATTTTTAACTTGTGATCTTCATGTTAACTGTTTAAGGTAAGTAAAATTTAGACTGATGTTGCTGGCTATTCTTTTTAATTTTCTTTTCAACTTGTTGTAAGGATTGAAATTTAAATTGAAATATTTCTGTTATCAACTTGCTGAGTTGCTGTCAGGCTTCGGTTTAAACTCAACTTCATAATCTGAATTTGAGAAACTTGCATTTTCTGGATATGAGGTTTAAAATCAACTTGCATTTTTTCCAATTGATTTAAACTCAACTTGCATTTTTTTTGGTTTCAATGAAAACATAACTTGCATTTTTTCCATGTCAGCACCTTTTTGAAATTTTATTTTGGTGTGCAAATATAAGTTTACCTTGAGAAAATATAATATTATTTTGTGCAAATATAAGTTTATGTTGTGAAAATATTGTGTTGTACATATATTCGTTTCATAAATTTGATTTTTTTAGAAATCTAAAATTATTATTTTGTGAAGCCTATTAGCTCAAATCGGTAGAGCATTGTGTACAAACACAAAGATACGGGTTCAAATCCCGTATAGGCTATCGTGTTGTTGGTTGTGTAAACTTTGGTTGAAGCACTGAGCCACTTGAATTGGAGACAAATAGAATGAAAAGTGTTTCTTGGAAGTGCTAACACAAATAAAATACAGTTGTGCAAATCTAAAATACAGTTGTGCAAATCTAAACTAAAGTTGTGCAACTCTAAACTAAAGTTGTGCAACCCTAAAATACGGTTGTGCAACTCTAAAAAATGTGCTGACATGAAGAAGAAAAAAAGTGCTGACACGGAAAAAATATATACCGAACTATAAAGTTATTACTTAGGAAGATGATTCGATTGTAACTAATATCAGTGTCAGCACTAATTGTAACTAATATCAGTGTCAACACTAATTGTAACTAATATCAGTGTGAGGACTAATTGTAACTAATATAAGTGTCAGCACTAATTTTCACCACTAGTTGTGCAAAAATAAAGTATTGATGAACAAAAATAAGAGCATGTTGTGCAATAATTTATTAAGAAAGTATGAAATTATATTGAGAGAAAATGAGATCATGTTGAGAACAAATTCACGAGTCTCGATTGTTGTGCAAAAATAACCTATAGTTGAGCAAAAATAAGATGACGTTGAGCAAAATTTCACCAATCCCCCATGTTGTGCAATTATTGTATATTGATGAGCAGAAATAAGATCATGTTGTGCAATAATCTATAAAAAAAAGTATAAAATTATATTTTACGAAAAGTAAGATCATCTTGAGACACAAATTCACAAATCTCGAATGTTGTGCAAAAATAAAGTATTGATGAGCAAAAATAAGAACATGTTGTGCAATAATTTATTGAGAAAGTATAAAATTATTTGAGAGAAAATAAGATCATATTGAAAACAAATTCACAAGTCTCGATTGTTGTGCAAAAAAAACCTATAGTTGAGCAAAAATAAGACGATGTTGAGCAAAATTTCTGTATTGATTGTGGTAAAAATGCAAATCCACTGTAACGAGTTCTCTTTGTTGATTGTGGTAGGATGGTGTAATGATACAAATAAAATAAAAAGTGCACAAAATTTGGAGTGAGTACTACTGTACTACAAATATCCAAACAAAATGTGTTAGAGGTCTTCTTGTGATCTCATCTTCAAGCAAAATAGAGGCGTGGAACTCTTTAAAATATCCAAACAATAGAGTCGTGCAACTCTTAAAATATAGTCGTGCAACTCTTCAAACAGAGGCGTGCAACTCTTACAACAGAGTCGTGCAACTCTTACAACAGAGTCGTGCAACTCTTACAACAGAGTCGTGCAACTCTTAAAACAGAGTCGTGCAACTCTTAAAACAGAGTCGTGCAACTCTATAAATCTAAATTATTATTCTTGCACCGTCATTTTATTATTATGATGCCCAAATAAAGGATCATTTTCAAACGTTTCTTTCACAGAAGTTCACACAGAAGTTGCAAAGAGGTACCAGTTTTTGCGTACATTATTGATGGGGATATTTAATCAAAGATCGAATCTAAATTATTATTCTTTCACAGAAGTTCACACAGAAGTTGCAAAGAGATGTTCCAAGATAACGTCGCAGTCGAGTTGGAGTCAGCCTTGCTCTAATTCAGAAAGGAAGTGTATGTCGTGTACCGAATTCCTAGCAGTAGTAGCATACCATGTGCATTTGCAGGCATGTGTTCAGAGGGTTGAGGGTGATGAAAGTGGACACAAAGCAAACTTACATACAAGCAAACTTAGATTCAAGAGTCCAATCCCTTTTGTCAGCACAAAACCCATTCATCTTGTCCAACCCCTTCTGTCAGCACAAAACCCATTCATCTCGTGTACAAAACTCATTCAAGAAAAAATCACAATTCAAACACTAAAAGGTAAAATTCAAACTAAAATTGCACCTTTTAATCACATTTCAATTTGCCTATATGGGATTCGAACCCATATCTTTGTGCACAAGCACAATGCTCTCCCATTTGAGCTAATAGGCTAAAAGCATTCCACTAAGAAACTAAATAACTCCACAACCAAAATCTGCAAAACCATGAACAATGTCAATGGTGCCAGACTTGTCCAGAAATAGCATGTTCTTACTTTCTCATCATTCAAAAAAGACGCAAGGGAAGAAAGACCGCTTTCGTCCAAAGATGCTTTTACTTACTCAAGTTGTTCGGTCAAACTGCAATAAAATTTTGTAAATTTATTATGCACAAACACCCAGAAAAGAATAAATTCATCTTCATAACATCATACCTCTTCACCAATACCCATACATATAAACTGCAGTCACATAAGGTGAAAGGAAAAATAGTGAAAAACTGCAAATACCTTGCATCATTAAAGAAGTCTTTAAGTTCTCGATGAAATATCTTGAACTGTTCAACAAATGCTTCATTGTATCTCGAAGAAAAGGCATATGCTTATGTTTCGAGCTGCAAGTGAGCCAATGCTTAACGAGTATATTAGAAGAAAACTAATTAAATTCTAAAACAAAACCCTTCACACTAATGAATTACACAGCTATAATGACTAAGTCACCTTCCTATATGCCGCGATTAATGAGGGCTCGATTCACTCCAGATGCATCCAGTACATGCTGGAACCTTCTCTCTGAATCAACATACCTTTTTTTAACAAAAATAAAAAGATCGTCATAGTCGGATAAACATTCTATATTGGAAGGTAACATATGTAGCATCATTACTATTGTCAGATGAGACATGTCAGTGCACATCCACAAATCATAAGACAGTAAAGTGGCTGAAGCCAAAAAAGGAAATTGATGTGCCAGATAGAATAAGAGCTCTAAAGATCAGGCAAACATTTATTTAAAATACAGTATATAGGTTGGTAGCAGTGAACAAAGTATTGTTGTGATTCATGAAGATGACGTGCTATTGGGAATGTAAGAAGATTCAATCAAATGAAGGTTAGGACTTGGGACCCACATCAGATTCATTCTACCATCAAACTACCAAAGTGCAAAAAGCCTAAGCTGTGCAAAAGCCTAAGTTGTGCACGAGGAAGAAGCAACTTAGGTATTTAAGCAATGTTTTCAAAGATAATCAAGCAAATGCGGCATTTTTCCGGTAGAAATCCAACATCTCCTGTTTGGCTACATTGAACCAAAATGCCAGCAGATGAAGTATATGTCACTGGACCATCACTGAAGTGAAATACCCCTAAGTCCCTAACAGCCAAATACAACACATCCAGTTCTAGTATTTTCAAGGGACTGCATTGACTCTTTATTTTGCCTATCCCGTTCTCTTTCCGTAAACTAGGCACGGAAAAAAACAGAACCCATGACATAGATGCAGCAAACATTGGAACTTTTTTGGGCATAAACTACAAAATTCAGCCCCTTTAAATATCACTTCCAAGTGTACGTATTTTACAACGATGTCCAATCAGAGGATTGAGTTTCATTGGAAATAACGGTTCCTGCAGAGAAATTATGCCATAGCAGCAGGAAGGAAACACACACACACACACACACACACACACACACAAAGAGATGGAATAGGGAACACAATTACACAAATCTCCAACAAGTTCCTAGCATGTAAGAGACTTTGGCCAATAAGACATATTCCAAGGAAGAAAAGCTTGGTGGAGACCATCAAATTTAAAAGAAAAAAACTGATATCCTTCTATCAATCTATAATCCATCTAAATCCAAGCTCCATCTAAATCCATCTAAATCCAAGCTCCATAATTTAAAAGAACAAAACTGATATCAAATTGTTTGATTCTCCACTAAGTATTACATGCATATACATGAAAGGAAGACAAGCAACATATAACATTAGCTTAATTTCTACACTATTTTACAAATATCAGTGAAAAAACACTGATAATGTTCAAGGAGATGACATATAACATAATAAATACAGTATATAGTACATCAAACCAAATCCAAGTGATTTCAACTTACAAACAGTACGTTGAGCACAAGCACATGGAAAGGCCTTACACTTTTCCCTTTACCATAATCATCTTCCTACTCTTAATATATACAGTACATCAAACCAAATCCAAGTAAGCATCTAATTTCTCAATACTAAACAGTAAATGAACGATTCACCATTAGGCATCAGCAAATTAAGGCAAAATCAATGAAGTTACCTTTCTCAGATGAAAATCCTTGCTTGGAGGAGGAAGCGGAGCAGAGCGTCGCCGGTTTCGAAGCAGGAGGAAGGCAACATCCATCCAGATTTTGAGGCATAACGCTTAGATCCGGGAAGAAAAGCGTCGAACCTAACCAAATGGAGTAGAGAGGATCACCTCTCAAGCACCATAGAACAGATCTGAGATGGCCGGTTGCTTCTCCTTAGATCAATTGCGTCATCCTCGTCGAGCACAGGAGGACGACCTCTAGAGACGGAGGAAGATGGACGGCAAGGAAGAGGCGGCGAGAGGGAGGAAAGAGATGAGCGACGACGTCGTCCTCGTCGAGCACAGGAAAGGAGGAGCGTGCGGCGACGGCGGCAGCGAACAGGAGGAGACTCGCCGCCATCGGAGATTCGGAGTCGGAACCGGCGGAGAGAGAGAGAGAACAGATCGAGAGGGCGAGAGGATTTGGGAGAGAGAGAAAAAATGTCCGTACAATCCGAGAATAAGTATATATAGCGGCTATTTTGCTAAATTGTCCAAACCCGAGGCTATTTTACAAATACGTCCAAATAAAGTGCCTGTTTTGCAAATTTTTTCAATAATATATGCATGGATGGAGATAAAATTGGTTCCAGATAGATCAAAGATAGATAGAATGATAGATAAAAGATAGAACCACTTAGGGTTAGGGTTTGTGTAGGTATCTGCTGACTTGAATGTGCACCAAAGGGAACTGCACAAGGCTGAACTCGGCACCAAGGGCTGCTGGTCACGGCTGGCTATGTGTTTAGGGCTAAGATCGCAACCACAACAATCACAAACAAAAAGGTTAGTAATAATCAAAATCAAGAATAGAAGTAAAAGACCAAAAATTGATAAAGACTCTATTTTTGTGGGGTTTCTTTTCTTGGTTTTGTAGAGAGCTCTAATGGTCTACAAGTTGACGAAGCCAAGATCAAAGCCATCCAGGAGTGGCCAACCCCTACAACAATCGGCCTTGAGAGGAGTTTCCATGGACATGTGGTATTCAACCCTGGAGGCTATGTGTGAGCGCTACATTCAACATCGCATATCTTATTCCATATCATGTCGTGCCTGAGACCTTGGATTCGTGGATGAATCATTTTCAAGAAAGGGAGATTCATGCGGGACCATCCAAGAAACCTCGGGACACACCTATCATACTTGGGGATGGACCTATGACTCGAGCTCGTGAGAATGATGTCATCCTCAAGAGGAAAAAGAAGGCTCCACCATGGGAGAAGGTCCAAAGGTGCAAGCTTCATCCTCTTGACGTTTTTTAGATTCGTTCAGCAGATTTGACATCTTTTCGACGTCTCAGTAAAATGGGTCGTTCGGAGTCCATATTTATCAGATTTGGTCGTGCCATAACTTGTTGGAACGAAGACGAAAAGATCTACAACTTTTATGTGGAAGGTTTTTCCAGATTCTAACTAGAGTTTGGCCGAAAATCACCATCTTTGCAGCTGTCACTGTTTTGGCCGAAATTACCTAAGTATTGGAACTTCCTTTTGTTACTATTTTTAGAGACTTTCTTTACTTAAGTTATTTTAGGTAATTTTTAGGGAATTTATTTTAATTACTTTTAATTGTTATTTTCCATCTCAAATCGGCCTAGGGTTATTATAAGAGGCGGCTGATCCCCATTGTAAAACTCACGTTATTCCTTCTATGAAAATTCAGTTTGTGTGAAACACAATTGAGAGGAAAGTCAATCGATTCTTAGCGAGGCTCATCGATTGCAACCATTGATATTGATTTCAGCTTGGTTTATTTTGTGTTTGTCAATCTCGCAAGGGTTTGGTAATCCCTGGTATCCATGTCCTTGTGCCTCCAAGTTGTCCGCTTGGTTGTGTAGGGTTGTAGAGGTAGGTTATATAGTCATTGGTGTTGGTTCCTACCCTCTACAAGGGACTATGGTCTTTATCTTGTTCTATATAGATCGACTCACCAATCTATCGGTCTTTCTATTGTTTTTGTCGAGTCTTTATTCAATCAAGGTCGAGTCTTTGTTTCTTGGTTTAATCGACATCGAGTCTTGCTGCGTTCTTGGTCAATCTTGATCGAGTTCTTTACGTTCTTGTCGAGTTTCTTGAGTCTTGTCGAATCTTTGATTGTTCTTGTTTGTTTCTTGCACTTTGTGTCTTGATTGTCGAAGATTGGGCAATCCTACAACTTACCCCGTATAAAAAATGGTCTTGCGGAATCGTTAATCAAACGATTACAATTAATTGCTAGATCATTGCTGATGAAATCTAAGTTACCATCATCAGCTTGAGGACATGCTGTGTTACATGATGCAACATTGATTCGGTTAAGACCAACTACATACCATAAATACTCCCCAATGCAACTTGTGTCTAGTAAGGAACCAAATATTTCACATCTGAAGGTTTTTGGATGTGCAGTGTATGTTCCAATTGCTCCACCGCAACGAACAAAGATGGGTCCTCAAAGGAGATTGGGAATATATGTTGGTTTTGAATCCCCCTCGATTATTAAATATCTCGAGCCAACTATAGGTGACTTGCTCACAACAAGGTTTGCTAATTGTCACTTCGATGAAAATACATTCCCAAATCTAGGGAAAGAAAAGAATAAAATGGACCCTAATAAAGGTGAGATCATATGGAATGCCATGCCTTTATAGAAAAAGTGACGAGGTCACATATACCTGCTGTAAATGCCCTTGCGAGAATTGAAGTACCTATGGATCTACCTAATAAATCTATTGCTAATGAATCTATTATACGTAAAAAGCGAGGTAGGTCACTTGGTTCCAAAGGTTTGAAACGAAGACAAACGAGGAGACAAAAGGGTAATATTGGTGATCTCACAACAGTTCAGCCATATGAATGGAATAATAAAGGCAAAGAAATCTATAATGTGGATAGCCTGAAAGACGAAGGGACTCCTCAGAAGAGGAGAATCTTGTTAAAGAAGATGAAAAAGATAGTCTTCTTGAAGAAGATAGAAAATTCGACAATTATGAAATTTCCATAAATTATGTATCCACTGGGAAGCAATGGAAATGAAAAGATATCATTGTCGATGAAATAATTGCCTTTTCAGTAGCAGTTGAATGATGGTGGAAGATGACGATATTGAACCTAAAACAGTTGAAGAGTGTCGTCACAAAAAAGATTGGCCTAAGTGGCGGGATGCAATTCAAGTAGAATTAAAATCACTTGAAAAACGTGAAGTTTTCAGTCATGTGACCGAGACACCAAAAGGTGTTAGGCCAGTTGGCTACAAATGGGTCTTTGTGAGAAAACGAAATGGGAAAAATGAGGTAGAAAGATATAAAGCAAGGCTTGTAGCACAAAGGTTTTCACAAATGACGATAATTGATTATGAAGATACATATTCACCGGTAGTTGATGCAACTACCTTGAGATTTTTAATTAGCATGGGAATGGCGAAAAAGCTACAAATGCGATTAAAGGATGTCATGACTGCATATCTGTATGGGTCACTTGACACCGATATATACATGAAGGTCCTTGAAGAACTAAAGATGCCCGAATCTTGCAAATCAAAGCCTCGAGAAATGTTCTCCATAAAGTTGAGGGTAACAATCTGGGCGAATGTGGTACAATCGTCTTAGTGAATACCATCAAAAAGAAGGATATAAGAATGACTCAAGGTGTAATAACCGGGGTCTTAAGAGGCGTCAGCCCATGCCACCTAGCCATCCCAGGTTCGTTGTCCTCACTTGGAGCTTGAAAAGGAAGAGCTCTTGTGACATGGGTAGGGTTTGAATCACTTATAAATCACTCCCAACATCCTTATGATATCCGATGTGGGACGGGGTGTTACACAAGGTGTGTCTATGTATCTTTATCAAAAGACATGAATCAAGGTTTGCCATCATTGCAGTATATGTTGATGATCTAAACATTGTTTTTGGAACCTTGAATGAGATTACAAGTACAACTAGGTACTTGATGAAAGAATTTGAGATGAAAGATCTTGGGAAAACCAAGTTTGTTCTCGGTTTACAAATTGAACATGTACGAGATAGAATTTTTGTCCATCAATCTAATTATACTGAGAAAATTCCGAAGAGATTCAACATGAATAAAGCTCATCCATTGAATTCACCAATGATCGTTCGCCCTCTAAATATACACGATGACCCATTCCATCATCGAGAAGATGATGAGGAAATACTTGACCGAGAAACATCATACTTAAGTGCTATTAGTGCCTTGATGTGCCTAGCCAACAATACAAGGCCTAATATTGCCTTCGTTGTAAACTTGTTGTCAAGATACAACTCAGCTCCAACAAGGAGACATTGGAACGGAATTAAACACTTGTTCCGTTATCTTAGTTTCACATGATCTTGGTTTATTTTATCAAAACTGCCCAAATGACACTCTTTTTGGTTATGCAGATGCATGATATCTATCCGACACACACAAGGCTAAGTCTCAAAATGGATAAGTCTTCACTTATGGAAATACAGCCATATCATGGAAATCAACAAAGCAAACTCTGATTGCTACATCGTGAAACCATGCCAAATTGATAGCACTGTACGAAGCAGGAAGAGAATGTGTATGGCTAAGATCCGTGATAAAATATATATATAATGAATATGGAATCAATTCCATCAAAGGTAGCCCAACCGTGATATACGAAGACAACTCTGCATGTGTCCCTCAAGTGAAAGAAGGCTACATCAAAGGGGGTCAGACTAAGCACATATCACCAAAATTATTCTCTATGCTTGAGAAGAAAGGGAAAATTGAAGTCCAACAAATCCGATCAGATGAGAACCTAGATCGCCGACTTGTTCACCAAGTCATTACCTCCCAAGAAGTTTGAACAACTTGTGCGCAAGATCAGAATGTGTCGGCTTCGAGAAGCTCATTAAGCATGTCCAAATCAGGGGGATAATTATACGCGCTGCACTCTTTTTTCCTTCGATCAGGTTTTTATCCTACTGTGTTTTTTCTGACAGTTTTTAATGATGCAACATCATCAATGCTTATAATAAGATTAAACTTGTGTAAATCCCTTAGATTCATGATATAAGGTGAATATTCAAGGGGGAGTATTGTAATATTTTATTATGTGGTGAATATTTCATCTTATGGTAAAATATCCCCAAAATCAGGGATATTTTTGTGGTTATGGGGTTAGACCTCCACTATAAAAGAAGGATTCAATTGTTGTAAATCAAGCGAGAAATCAAATAAACTTTTGATATATGAGAAAATGGTAGTAACTAGCATAAAAAAAAAAAAAAGGAAAGGGTAGCAACTAGACCAAAAATTGGGCCTAATTGCACAACTAGACCACAAGGTCCAAAATTGGCCCGAAATAACCCCTCTACCCCAAGCCAAAAAAAGAGTCGGTATTTTGACACTGTGGAGAACCGGGTGTAGCAGGTGGGAATGAGAGAGACGCTGCTTCTCTTCCCCCTCACGCACGGAACACCAATCCTCGTTTTCCCTCTCGCTTTCCTCTCAACCGCCAGACCTTACTTCTGCCTCGCCTCACTGCTGCCTCACTCCTCGCCGACAGTCTTCTTTCTTCCCGCCAGCCTTCCGCCTCGCCCCATCTTCCGTCTTCTTCTTTCTCCCACCGGAACCCTAAGTCGGCGCCGCACAACCATCCCCTGCTCTCTCTTCCCCGACCTCTCTCGCCGCCGTAATCCCTTCAGATCTTCTCCAGCGGCAGAGCTGTACCTTTGCTTTCTCTTCCATCTGGAATCTGAAGCTCCGTTTTCCAATTACCCGCACCCGGAGTTTCAAAGCATCGCCTCTTCTTCATCTACATCAGAAATCTAGGGTTAGGGTTTATTGAATTTGCGAAGAGAGGGGATCCGAATTTCTCACGCATCCGAGATTCCCTTCAAAAGAGATGTACTCTGATCGTGTGGAGGAGGTCGGCAAGCATTTTGTCCAAGACCATCTTAACGACGTCGTCGTAGATGATTCAATTTGCCGTCGCTCAGTCACCGGAAAAAGGTACGAGAAATCCCTCCCTTTCTTTGTTCGTTGCTCAGTGTGTTAGTTGAGCATGAAATGACTGAAATTGATGAATGTTGTTGGAGACGGTGTTATAAGTTGGGAATTCGTGTTTGAATTTGCTATTTATGATATCAAATGCTGAAATTTTCCAGAGAATTCAGATTGTTGAGGGCAGATATCTGCTAAGGTAGTTTACGTTGTAGCTTCAGTGTTTAGAGTGAGGAACTTTCGACTGGAGACGTTTGATCATTGTTGTGCTAAGCCTACAAGGTTTTTTGGGGTTTCCTACGAGTTTAGTTTCATCAGCAGTGAGAGGTCTGAATTGATTGAAATTGTTCATGAAAATTGCCTGAGCTCTGGCAGATTTGATTATGTCCGCAAAGTTCAGCTTCATAAGAATTGTGCGATGCTCATAGGTCATATAGGATGTTCAGTTGGAGTCTTCATTGCCACATAAGCTTTGTCCCTCTAGTGCCTCTACTGCATCTATGAATTGTTTCAGAAAACACACACACAACACACGTATGGATCATTATGGAAAACACACACACACATATATGAATCATGCCTCACCTCTAGGTTGCTACATAGGCGCCACCCACTACTCTTTGTTGGACTGTTCTTATTTCAAGCTTGGATATTTATTCTTTATGCTAGCAAGTGTTACAGCTTTTTGCAGGGAGAAAGTACTTCCCGCTTGCATTATGGACTTTCAATATATTTTTTCTGGTTCTTAATCGCACATACGATGGCTATTCTTTCTTCTTTTTTGGGTGAGTTCTATGATCCTTTTGATGTCCAATCTTAGATCTTCTCTGGTTTTTATTTTCAATAAACAGTCTCTTTTGTTATTGTAGGCAAGAATGGTCATACTTGGATAACTTCCGTGGTACTTTTCGGTGGCACATTTGCTTTAACTTTGGTATATTTCTATCCCTTATCTCTTTGAAAGATTGTTGTATTCTCCTCCATTCTAATAATTTTGGAAAAGCAAGGGCTTTAGTTATTGAGTTTGGTTGAAGCTTCATTACTTAGTTTGTTGGACCTTACTAATGTAGTACAATTCTTAAGAAATTATGAGTAATGTAGCCATGGGCAACAATTTGATCAAAAGCCCTTGTTAGTGTATTTTATTTGATTAGTGTGTGCTTCATTACTTTGTGTGCTATGCAGATTGCAGATGCTATAGGTGTACGTACATATCAAAATTCAACTGGCATTACATCCTTGCATTTAACAGCTTACAGATAATGGCTGCTAGTAAGGAGAATCTAATCGATACAAGCTTACCATATTGATTTGAATTAAAACCATTGTGGAAAAAAGTGATAAAGTATGATGGGGTGATGAGATAACTATTATTTGGCATAACTATTGATTATGAAAATCAGCTTGTTATGAAAGCTTGTAGGATAGCTGTCTGAGTTCAATGTCGATGGTTTGTACTGATCTTAATATGCATTCATAATGAAGATGGATGGAAAATAGTCTATTAGCTCAATTGGTAGAGCGTTGCATTTGCACACAAAGATGTGAGTTCGACTCTCACATAGGCTAATACGAAGTATGCGTTCATATCTCTATGGACTTATACGATTGAACATGGTAGGAAATATATACACTAATGGCAGGATAAATTTATGAATCTGGTACGACAAATTTATGAATTATGAATATCTCTGAACTTATAAAATTATGAACTTGGTAGGAAATATATAGACTAGTGGTATGACAAATTTGTGAACCTGGTAGGATAAATATACGATATTGGTATGATAAAAATGTAATCATCGAAATTCCTAAGTGTATAACTTGACACTAATGGTAGGATAGATGTACACGAATGGTAAGATATATTTGTACTATTGGCAAAGAAGTAGAATTAATATTGACCAATCCACAAATCCCAGACTAGTAATCATTGAGGCGTGAATTGACCATAATCTCTATCTCAATTACCAATCCATAAATCCCAATCTCAACCCAATTTCTATCAATCAAAATTCATGAATCCAATCTAATTCAATGCTAGAACGATTGAATTAGATGCACAAAAATGGTAGGATAGATGAAAACTAATGGTATGAGAAAACAACGTTATCGGTAGGATCAGAATGGTAGGATTGATGGAAACTAATAGTAGGAGAAAACAACGATATTGGTAGGATCATAATGGAAACCCAGTAATTCCTGTATAACTTGACACTAATGGTAGGATAGATGCACACTGATGGTACGATATATTTATACTATTGGAAAAATGTAAATGCATAATTGACTTTACGAAAAAAATTTACTTCCACATGAATCTCAGAAAAGAAAAAGGAGAAGGCAAGCTCCACATGCAGAGACTGAAGTTATATGAATCACATATGCAAAAGCTATACATGGATATATCATGTGTGATGATGAATCTCAAGCTATGGTCCCTATCCTGGATAAAGTTAGTGCTGCACTGAAAGACAATATCCAAGTAGTGAATATTGACACTCAGAAGTACCCAGTCATCGCTGACAAGTTCATGATCCTCATGTGCAGAAAGAAAATTGAGTAAAACCTAGTCTGGAGAGATTTATGAATTTGTCTTGCCATGTTCACAGATTTGTCCTATCACCAATGTATATATTTCCTGTCATGTTTATAATCGTATAAGTTTAGAGAGATTTATGAATTTGTCCTAACATGTTCGTAAATTTTTCCTACCAACCTACCATTAGTATATATATTTTCTGCCAGGTTCATAATTGTATAAGTTTAGAGAGATTCATGAACACATACTCCGTATTAGCCTATGTGAGAGTCGAACTCACATCTTTGTGTGCAAACACAACGCTCTACCAATTGAGCTAATAGACTATTTTCAATGGGTCATTATGATCATCTAGGCATCAAGAAGTGATAATTTCGCAGGAAGCAAAAATAGCGCTTGAATTTGTAATCTTAATTTGCAAGTTATGCAACTGATAAAAAAGAGAGAGTATAAATTACGAACTCTCTGCAACTAGTCTCGTGAAACCGCCACTTGGGGTAGTTCTGTTATAAGAAAAATGAACAACTACAAAGGATAGGTACAAGATCACTTACCCATCGCCGCCACTATCATCGGACAAACTTCTTGCACTTTTTCAGGTATGAAAGGACAGTTGTACACTATTGGTAGGACAGAAATATTCTATTGGTAGGATGGGGACTGTATCGTTTCTTGGAATGAACGGGTAACTTTTCCCCCGTCCTTTCCGCTTCTCTCCTATTCTGCCTCACTTTTTGTAGAGCATGTTATGGTGTTTCAGATCCTCCTCTCAAGCTTATATATGTTCTTGTGGGACACCCATCAATGCAATCATTGCGTTTTCCCCTCATAAATGCTCCCCCTTTCCCCAAAGGAGGAACCCTGCTTTAGCGCCAAAACTACACTGACAGCCCGCCAAATCAGCTACAGTGAATCCCCTCCAGATTCTTTCCAAAATATCTCCAGGTATGGAAAGACAGGTTTAGCCTATTGGTATGACCAATTAATTCTATTGGTAAGATGGGCAGTCTAAAATTTTCTGAAATGAACGGAGGATGTCTTTTGGTGCCACATGTCACTAACAGCTACTGACAGCTACAATGTAGCTACAGTGCCCCTCACCTTCACCTACAACTTCCTCTCCCGGTTGCATTTTTTATTTGCAAAAAATGGCCACTTTCTACCCCCAGCAAAAAAAACAAGGACATGTCTAGTTGTGCAAATGGGCCCTTTTTTGGTCTAGTTATGCAAAAGGGCCTAAAAAAAAAACTTTGCAAAAGTAACACTACACCTTGAAATTTTGCAAATCTAACCACCTTTGCCCCAAATTTGCACAAAAGTGCAGGTAAAAAACTCTCCCTTAACTGGATTTTGCCCTTATTTACACAAAAAAAAAAAGGAAAATAAAAGGATAGGAGGGGAAGGCTTTATGGGCAGAAAAGGGAGCAGTTTTCAAGGGAGGAGAAACGACGGTTTGTGGAGAGAAGAAGGAAAACAGTCCGGCGAATCGGAAAACGCAGGAGGTTGGGGATGAAGTCGTCGCCGGAGAAGAGAGAAGAAGTTTATGCCGACATCTAAGTGAATAGGTAAGCCTCCCTTTCTATCTCCTTGAAACCCTCGTTCCTTTTCTCCCTTTTCTGCGTGTGGAATGTGAAATCGCCGGTTAGGGTTTGGGATAAACGACGAGGGTGGCAATGGTTGGACTGGAAATTGGGATATGGGAGAGGTAGAAGACGATTGATTGAGGTTTGGGCCGTGGTTGATTTGATATTTGGTTGTTTGAAAGAGAAATTGGGTGACATGAGTTTCGAATTGAGTGACAGTGGTTTCGAATTGGGTGACAAGGGTGTCGATTTATGTTTTTATGTTCTTGGCCTTGTGCGAGCATGGAATGTGAAATCACCGGTTAGGGTTTGGGATGAACAACGAGGGTGACAATGTTTGGGCTGGAAATTGAGATATGGAGGTAGAAGACGATTGATTGAGGTTTGAGCCATGTTTCATTTGGTATTTGATTGTTTGAAAGAGAAATTGGGTGACAGGGGTTTCAAATTGAGTGACCGTGGTTTCGAATTGGGTGACAAGGGTGTCGATTTATGTTTTTATGCTCTTGGCCTTGTGATGGTGATTTATGGCCATGGCGAGGGTGGTTTTAGGGATTGGGGTTGTGTGGCTGAGCGATTGAAAAATAAAGGGGCTGGGGATATGGGTGTGAGTGAAGCAAGGCCGGACCGAGTTTGAAAAAACGTGATGGGACCAGGGAAGCCTGGGAAGATAAGGTGAGGAAGACACTTGTGGGAAGCCTGGGAAGATAAGGTGGGGAAGGCACTTGAACTGATGTTGGAGAGGCTGAGAACTATGTCAATATGGATACGGAGCATGGATGACAAGGTACCTGTTTCGCCTAATTTTTTTTGCCCCAATTATGAACACCATTGATGACAGGAGGAAATAGACTAGCGACACGGTATATTCAGTAAGTTACTTGGGTAAATTTTCCCCCAATTACGAATAACATTGGCAAACCACCCCTCATTTATGTACTGTATGGTTCAAATCAAGGTCATGGAAGATGCCGTGAATGGGATGTGAAATGCCCATTGAAATGCAGGAGGTGTGCAGACACCAATGAGAGATGTCCGTCGAGAAAATGAGGGGAAACTTGGGGAGGCTGAGGAGAACCACCAAAAAGCCGGGGGGGCAACTAAGGTGGATGACCAACCACCAGAAGGACAGGAAGAGGAGGTAAATCGATTGTTAATTCACATGGTATTTTCTCTCAAGGGTCAAGAGTTAATATAAACTAGGATTGTCATATTTGAATATATTGTAGTCAAGTGACAATGTTAGTTATGTTAAGCGACACAAATTACTTAGTTGGGTGACACAAGATTGAAAAAATTCTGGGAATGACAGTCCAAACATCCTAACCATTTGTTAGATCTCAGAGGCTGCAAAAGCCGAGGCCGTTCAAGGCAAAAAGAGCAAGAGGGGTCCCGGAGGTGTGCAACCACAAATGAGAGATGTCTGTGGAGAGGATGAGGTGGAAACATTGGGAGGCTGAGGAGAACCACATTAAGGTCGGGGAGACGGAGAGACCACCTAAAGTGGATGACCAGCCACCACCAAAAGGACAGAAAGGGGAGGTAAATTGGTTGTTAGTTCACATGGTATTTTCGCTTAAGGGCCACGGGTTAATACAAACTAGGATTGTCATATTTGAATCTGTAGTAGTCAAGTGACAAGGTTATTTACGTCAAGCAACATGATTTATTTAGTTGGGTGACACAGGATTACAAAATTTATCGGAATGACAGTTGAAACATCCTAACCAATTGTCAGATCTCAGAGGCTGCAAAAGTGGAGCCCGTTCGAGGCAAGAAGAGTAAGAGGGGTCCAGGAGGTGATGGAGAAGGAAAGTCCCCCCCCCCCCCTCCCTTCTGAAGAACCGCGAGGCCGAAAAGGGAAGGACGTTGTCGTAGGCGCGAACGCGATTGAGCTGAGACTTGTTTCTTTGTCCGACAACGATGGCTTCTTCCACTGGATGGCCAATGTTATGAACTTTGTTGTTATTGTAGTAGGTTGTTATGAACTTTGTTGCGATTGTTGTAGGTTGTTAAGAACTTTGTTGTTTTTGTCGTAGGTTGTTCTGAACATTGTTGCTCTAAACATATAGTTGTTGACGGTAGTTGACTAGGTTGTTATTGTAGTACGTTGCTATAAACTTTGTTGCTTTCTTTATAATTTTTGTGGTCATAAGTTGTAGAATGTTATGATATTTTTATGATATTTGTTGGTCAGTAGTTGACTATGTTGTTATGCTCGAAACTTTGATTATCGACGTACCGTCATATTCAAATAAGTGACACGGGATTCCAAACAGGTGACAATGATGATTTCCTTATCGAAGTAGCAGAAACGATCATAAATGTAATCATCGAATTCACACAAGTGCCAAGGGTGATTTCCTCATGTGACTAGCACAAACACTCATCCTCCTCCTGACTGTTTATGGATATGACCTTCAACCCCTTATACATGTCACATTGGCAGTTTACCGTGTCATCTGAGGAGTAGTCTGTGTCACCCAATTGGATCACATCCACACTCTTACCCTTATCCCCTTTATACATATGCTTGTCACCAGTTCCAAAACCTCTGTTAGTAATTAATGTCTACCGCACCCAACTCCTTACTTTTCCCTATGGCCTCCATCACCTCACCCAAGTGGATCAACTCCAGACCCTTAACCTTGTCACGTACATACATATGTCTGTCACCAGTTTCAACGACCGTTGAAGACGAGAGTGGCACATACTTTGGCGTTTTCCCCTGAAAATGAAAAGTTTTATCAACACTATGGTTCATGGGTATCTACTTTTCGCAAAACATGAAGAGAAACAAGAGAGACGCCTACCCATTGCAACTGAGAATTAGGATTTCTCATAAACCAAAGTGATAAGGAAGTTTATGAACACTGACACGAATAAGGAATGAGGCCGACAAGTGCTCTGCAACTGGACCTTGAGACCGACGGATTTTCTTCAATTGTGGTCTTCTTCTCCAGCCATTTTGTCCAGGGGAGGAAGAAATTGAATGTCTTCTCCCCTCCTTTCTTTTTATACTTTGCAATTTCCCCTTTTTCCTTGTAAATCATGTGTCTTGTCATCCCTAATTTTGGCACTAAAATTTCCAACCAAAACCTCCTCTCTCTCTCTCCTGCTCGGTCCTCTCTCTTCTGCTTTTACCTTCAACCGGCTATTCCCTTCCACTTTTTTTTTGGGACAAAATGACACATATGCTACCTTTTGCAATTTTCCCAAAAAAGCTACATTTTTACAAAGTAAAAAAAAATCTGCTAGTTTTGCAAATCACGCTTGATATTTTGATATTATTATTTAATTTTAGATATATTTTAATATTTTTAAAAAATATTTAAATAGTTCTACTTATTTTGTTTTACTGGCAGGTAGTGAGGTAGATCGACCTGGAATCGAAGCAAATCCAATTTGACCCCAACTTAGAATGACTCGTGTCGTTAATTGAAAGTCAATCCATCTAGAATCCAAATGATCTGAACCCGATCTCAATAACCCAACCTGTATATAGTGACGATGAGTGAAGATCTTCTACACCCTATGGTGTGACCCATGGTGCACCCCAAAATTATTTTTGTTATAAAATAATGTTAAAAAAAATTCTAAAAATTATATTTAACTTATATACACTCATATTCATATGTTTATAAAATTTTATCATAAAAAATTATGTTATAGAAAAATCATTTTCTAAAATAACTCAAATTTTCATTATCTATAATTTTTTAAACATATTTTCTATGATAAAATTTTATAAAGATATGAACATGGGTGTATATAAGTTAAATATTGTTTTTAGAATTTTTTTTAACATTGTTTTATAGCAAAAACAATTTTAGGGTGTACCATAGCCCATGGGTAGACCTGAGCATGGGCCGGGCCTTGACCAAAATTTCAGCCCAGTACACCGGGCCGGGTTTGGGCCAGGCTCGGGTTTTTGGCCTAGTGCCTTGTACAAGCCCGCCCACATTGCCGGGCCGGGCCGCCCAGCGGGCTAAACGGGTCTTGCATCTCAAATATCGTCCCGCAAATCTCGTCACGTCCCGCATATATATAGTATTTTTATTTATATGAAAAAAATTAAATTAATAAAACATCAAAGAGTATATATATATAATTAAGTTGAATAAACTAAATAAAGTTGTAAACTAATAAGGTTTATGCTAATATAATTGCAATTGTTATAAAGCTGAATATACATTTAGTAATTGTACTACTGTAATACGGAGTAATTACAATTACATGTATAAAATTGTAATCAAGTTGATTAATTAGGTGATTATGCTACTGTAATTGTAGACTTTTTTTTTTGGACAACTAATTGTAATAAGTAAGTCTAATTGTCATACTTGCTAGGTGTTATGTAATTTACTTATAATTGTAATACTTGCTAGTATATGGAATATGTAATCTAAAACTATTGCTACTATATTTTTATTATACTAGTGGTGTTGCCACATGCTTCGCATGTGGCTATCAGCTATATCACAAATAAGAATTTAGGTGGTAAGTGTTATCGACTTATCGGTATATATATTGTTCGTTGTTTCCTTGTTTCATTGACTCAAACAATGATAGGCATGTTAATTAGAAAGCAAACAATTGTTTGAAAGAATCCAACAAAGCAAACAAAAAATTGTTACTATTTCCACGCACTGCTGTTAAAAAAAGTGTACTTTCAACTTTTTTAAATCAACATGTAATCTACATAACATCTAATATTGGCAAATTATAAATCATTTTGGTTTAATATAAATAGCTACCCGTAAACTAATTTAAAATAAATATCTAAAATTACATGATTAATTGCTTTGAACATGCAGCAAGCCCAACACCAACATATGCTTCTTACTCCAATGTTCACTATATTTACCAAATCACAAAAGGATGTTTATGGGATAAAAAAATATAGTCATTAATTTATCACAACTTAACGACTATTATTACAACTTTCCTAAATCAAGAACATTAAAGAAAACAAAACAAAACAATACCCGAAATCTGAGTGGGGATGCTTAACATATTATGAGAAGCATTTTCTTGACGATTAAGTTGGAAATTACAATTATTTGAAGAACATAAAATAAGGTAAAAATGCTAAATGTTGCTTAAAAAATTATGAATCATCTGCTTTCAACTTCTAGTATAAAGCTTTGCCCCTTTTAGAAATCTAGACTTCATATGTATATCAAATCGATCTTAATTTGTCTTTTCCACCATCCTTGGGAAAAAAATGCATATATGAGTGATTTGAACCAGACTCATGTTGTATATTTTTGCAGATGAAGGTCGTAAAGAAATGAAGTAGACCAATTAACATTTTAAACAATGATTGATGTAAAACATAGCTTTCAAACACTTTTTCATTATAGGTAAAATTGGGCATCCGATCTCTAAGTCGCAAACAACATTATTTTTACCTTAAAATAGGGTCCTAATATAAAATCGCATCCATATGAAAAACAAGGAAATCTTTGTCTTCCCTTTTCATGTCCTAAATTTCATAGAGCCTTAATTAATACGTAGTAAAGTGAAACCTACAATTGCATTGATGTATCAAGTAAAGAAGATTGAAGTACCAAACTACAAACTCTTTACAGTATAAGGTCATCCTGATAAGTCAGAAGACAAAAATTCCATCTTTCCACCGTAGGTGAAGGTTGTTCACGAGCACTAAGCCCACTCCACTTGAGCTTAATTGCATCTTATAGGGTCATAGAACAAAAATACATTGGATAAGCATATAGATTAAAAAAAAAACTATTAAAAATTGATTTGAAATGATTTACGCAAACTTTAAAAGTTTTGGTGAATGATATACCAATTTCCGTTTTAATGTTCTTATGCTTTAGAGAATTTCTATCCACAAAGAAGAGTTTATCAATTTTTAGTCTGATATCATATCACTTTGCAAACTCTTAAAATTTGATTTGAAATTTTAAGAGTTTATCGTTTTAATGTTCTTATCCACAAAGAAGAGTTTATCGGTATTGTGAAAGTAAGAAACATCAGCCCTAAATTGTTGAAATTGGAAAACCCAAAAAGCAAATAACAAAATCTGACTCACCAATTTCAGCATGCAATTGAAAATACTTTTGGTCAGTTTGGGGTGAATTCCAGATTTCTACAAAGACGGTGGCTTTGTAGAGTTCCGGTAAAGAAGGGACTGGCGAGTAAAAAAGGGGCTTCACATCTCCTTCAAGAGACATGGGCAGATGATTTTTAGGAGAGACGGTGAAGCAATTGAAGATATGAGGCGGGTTCGGAGTGGAAGGAGCCAAGGAGGAAGAATCGAAGGAGATGCTTTTGGTTTTGGTAGAAGTTGACAGTGAAGGCGATGGTCTTCTGAGCCTCTGATTTGTTTTGATACACCCACCCAAAAGAGGAAAGTGGAGAGGAATGGAGGATGAAAAGGAAAAGGAAGATTGATGGAGCCCAAGCCCAAAAATATGTGGGTTATATCTTTTGGCCCAAAAACTGAATAAAATATAGATTAAAAACACTGTTCATAAGGAAGTGCCTCTTTTTATATATAGAGATTAATACTCCCTCCGTTCCAAAATACATGGTCTTTTACTTTTCGACACGCTTTTTAAGGAGTGAAAAACTCTATGAAATATTATTTTTTAATTAATTTTTTTTATATAATTAGATACTTATTAGTAATAAGTATAAAATAGTATAAAAATTTTAATCAAAAAAATAATATTTTATAGAGTTTTTCGCTCCTTAAAAAGCGTGTCAAAAAGTAAAAGACCATCTATTTTGGAACGGAGGGAGTAATATATATATATATATATATATAACTTATATATAATTATGATTATATATAATATTAATATAAAATCGGGCCGGACCGATAAGTCCGTTTGGACTTCACCATCGGACCCATCGACCCGCTTGGACCAACTACTATGTCCAAGCCCGTATATTTTTCCAGACGGATTGGCCAATATTTGCTCAGGTCTACCCATCCATGGAGCACTGTAGGATGTGGATGTAGAGGATCTTCACTCAGTGACTATTGGCCACATTCATATAGGCCTTTGTTCACCAACCCACTTGTCACAAAACGGTGAGCCATTTTATCTGAATCTCATCTCCTTCTCATCTTCTGGTTAGCCTCCAGAGCTGCGCTTCCATGGCCGCTGCCGCCGCTCAATCCGCCCTTCTGGCCTCCACACTCTCCCTCCCCTCCTACTCCTCCCGCTTCCGCGGCGCCTCTCTCCGCTCGTCCTCCCTCTCCTTTTCATCATCCTCCTCTCGCAGGCCGCTCACCGTCTTCGCTGCCACTAAGAAAGCGGTCGCTGTGCTTAAAGGGACCTCCGTTGTTGAAGGCGTTGTCACTTTGACTCAGGAAGACGGTGGTGATGCTCTCTTCTCTTGCCTCTCCCCTCGCTTTCTAGGGTAATAATGCCGGGAAATTGATTCCGTGTTTGACTTGTTTTTGGCGGTGTGATAGGTCCGACTACTGTCAATGTTCGCATCACTGGACTCACTCCCGGACTACACGGCTTCCACTTGGTTTTTCTCTCTCACTCTCCTTCTCTGTCGTTCTCAATCGCTGTTTTGAGCACGAATTCTGGTGGTTGACTTTCTTAATTTCACATTTTTGCAGCACGAATACGGTGATACCACAAATGGCTGCATCTCAACAGGTTAGGGTTGATGACGATCTCGAGTTTTTGTACTGATTTAATTTGTTCTTAATTGCTTTCGTTGTTTTTGCATTCCCGCTTGTTTGTTGTTTAATAGCCACTGTATCCATTGACTTTTACTAATATTATGGATTTGTGATGGGGGGTTTTTCACAGGTGCACATTTCAATCCAAACAAGTTGACACACGGTGCTCCAGAAGATGAAATCCGGCATGCGGGTGACCTGGGAAACATAGTTGCCAATGATGACGGTACAATTTTTTCCTCAGTGCTGTTTGTTGTGCTTTTTCATTTGATACAGGCTGAAGCTGGTTGCTGATTAGTTGTAATTGTAAACTGTTTTATGTTGGATCAGGCATAGCAGAAGCAGTCATCGTTGATAACCAGGTGCTCTCATGGTTATATGCATAAACAATGCTATTTTTACAAGAATAACATGCAAATTTCTTCCATCTGTTTTTCTGTTCTTATAATATTCCATTGATGATGCAGATACCATTGAGTGGGCCAAACTCAGTTGTTGGAAGAGCCTTAGTGGTACATGAGCTTGAGGATGATCTTGGAAAGGGTAAAATTGCTTGTAGCTGGTTCTGTTTTTATTTTGCTTTGCATTGTTTGTTTTAGTCTGCTTTAACTTGATGGACTATCTGAAAATGTAGGAGGCCATGAGCTTAGCTTGACAACTGGCAATGCTGGTGGCAGATTGGCATGCGGTAAGAGACACTGTCAAACCTTAAAAAAATGTGTCATCTTATTGCCATTATTGTGAACTTGTCCCTTTGCCATTCGTAAGCCCCACTCTTAGTCTAGCCTAGCCTAAAGTATTAAAATTCTATCTTCTTTTGATTCCTTTCCCCTACATCCTCTTTCTTCTCTCTTAATTAACATATATTCTTTAGATTTGACTAAACAACTGCTGTGCTATCACATGTAACTCTTCTCTTTGTCTTGTTTTGGATTCATCGTCCATGTCTTGGGATTGATATGGCACAGCATTTGATACATGTAGTTGACACAACCACTGCACATTGCTGAGGCAGGATTACTTTCAACATGTTTCCAATTTCCATGGAAGTTTTTGCTTCTTGTGAAATTGTTTTGAAGATATGGACTATTTAGCTTTAGGGATTTTACTTTTGTGGACACAACTGAAGGAATGGCTACATTATTCAGTTAACCCTTTTCTTGTGTTCATTTTTAAAGTTTAATTTTTAAGATTGTTGTATGAAACTAGTTCTTTAGTCAAATACTTCTAACTTGAGGCAATTAGTAGCACCTCTTATCTGGAATGGAATTTGCTGACACAGCTAGCTAAAGGAATAAGGAAAAGAAATAAGAGTACAATAAAGGAACGTGGGAAAATCCATATATATTATATAGGTAAGTGTATAAGTAGGATATTTGCTGAAGTGAAAAACTCCTAGGACAATGAAAGGGAAGTGATTTGAGAAGTTATCAGTGAAGCAAAACTACACATTCTAGATCACTAAGGATTAGCGTTGTTTGGTAATTTAGTTCAATATTCCATTAAAAATAATCACGTATATCTCCTAAATGACTCATTTGAATTGTAAAAATCACAATCTAAGGGTGTGTTTGGACTCCAAAATGCAGAGGTAAAATAATTGCATTATAATTAATGCATTTTGGAATCCAAATACACCCTAATCCATTTTAAAAGCATTTAATACTGCAAGTAGCTGTTACATTAGTCAGTCTTATGTATACTGCTCACTTCATATTCAAACAATGCAACTTGATTTAAGAGTTTTTTTTTCCTCCCTCAAATGAATTTTTTTAAAAATCTGGATCTCATTCCCAATTTCCCATTCTTTCCTTTATTTTTGTCCCTTGTTTGTGTAAACACAATTTCTGGTTTTTTTATTTTAGGGCCTGTAAGTAATGTTATTCACAGTTTAACATATAACATGAATGTTCTGGTTTGTCTTTATGCAGGGGTGGTGGGTTTGACACCTTTATGATTATGCTTCTCCAGTTCTCCTTCTTAAGCGACCATCTCAAAGCTATTTCACCATCTTATTTAAGAGTCCGGAGAGGGTTGTGCTTGTTTTGGTAAAATTGCCAATGAGGTACTGTTCTTGTGGGATATCTCATTTGTAAAACCATTGCAAATACAAGTAACTTTTCAGTTTTGTGATATTTTGATATGTATCTGGAGCATTTCACGCCTTGCATGTTTTTCAAATAAAACAGGCTCCTGTTAAGAATATGTTGGTTGCTTGCACTGTGAAACATAGGCAGTTTGATAGGCTGATCAGCCCATATACTAGTCTGTTTTACAAGTTGCTTGGTTGGATTGACTGGTTTGCACCCTGTATTTTATGCCTAGTTAACCAATTCCGATACGGTTGACACCTTTTCTTTTATTTCCTAAAGAGTTAGAAGTAGAAGGGGAGGACAGCCTTGCTTTTCCCTTGCCGTTGATAAAAATGGAAGAGTACTTGTAGTTGCTCACATTTACTGAACTTGTAAGATTTGGAAAATGTTAGCACAGTTAGCCTTGGTAAACAGATAATCACTTGGGAGTGGATTTATGGCTTAGGGTTAAAAGCTAGATTTGCCGGGACTGTTCGCTTGCAGTATGGCACTGGATATATTTTGCCATGGTGTGCTGAAGTGCTGGCTAGATGAAGTTTTGTATCATGTTCTCATGACGAGATTATGGTACATAACTGCGAGAGTGATTGTATTTCACCCTAAAAAAATACCCTATGAAAGGCATTACTCAGTATATTGGCACAAGGTTTGAGCCCAGCTTACCCCGCTCTCAGAAAGGCGCATCCTTTCACAGGGTCACTCTATATTGAGAGGGTGTTTCCGAGAACAATATTAAGATCAACCTGTTATGATGTGTGAGTACGAGCTGCAATTTGAAACCCTGGAGATATTCTGGAACATTTTTGTTTAGAGATAGATACAAGCAGGTTTTGATTGATGCACAACGATAATCCCATCACCACCTTGATCAAGATCTGAGTTCATCATCCCCAAAGCTAGGCATTGCTTGGGAGAAATCCCATTCATTCTTGATCTTTAAGCTTTCAAGTTGAAAACAAATGCAGCAAACAAAGAAATCCATTCACAATATTCCTACTACAAAAGATTCATAATATACAGCACATTTTTACATGACCCACTAATTTCACATACCAAGCAATGCCTAAAGTCCCAATGGCCATACTCAATTTCAGGGTTGCTAGGAGGAGGGATGACGTGTAGGGCTGGCAAATGGTACGGAAATTACCATACCAACCACAAACCGACTATGTTGGTAACCATACTTGTGGTAACCAACATGACGGTAACCATATTTGTGGTAACCACATGAAGATGGTACGGTAATGGTAATGAAACTTGAATACCATGGTTACCGAGTATGTGTGTGTGTGTATATATATATATATATATATATATATATATAGAGAGAGAGAGAGAGAGAGAGAGAGAGAGAGAGAGAGAGACTCCGGTGAAAACCTCAAATTGTGGTAAAAACCCGTGAGGACTACTTTATAACTTGATTTATTTGAAACTCATGCTAAAAACCTCAATCACACGGTGACTTTACAACTCAGTTTAATCTCAAAACCGTGCTAAAAACTCCAATTTTAAAATAACACATGACTTTATAGTTCGGTCAAACCTAAAAATCGTGTTAAAAAACTCATGTTTTAAAATTACATAGTAACTTTATAGCTCGGTTTTATTCAAAACCGGGCTAAAATATTTTATTTATAGATCGGTTCTATTCATAACCGGGCTATAAAGCAAGTGAACCGGGCTAAAAAGCCAGTCCTCACGGGTTTTTTCCGCAATTTTGATTTTCACCGGAGCGCACCCCTATATATATAATTATTTAATTTTTATTGTTTTTACCTTTAATTTTTATGTTTTTAATATTAAGTTTTTACTTTATCTTTTGTGTTTTGATTTTGACCTAAATTGGTCTTATCTACTAGAAACAATAGGAAATTTTGAATGTTTGAAGACTTTGAACTTGTTTTGTTTGAACTTGCAGGAGCATATATTTTGAATGTTTGAACAATTGAAATTGGCTTGCTTGAAGACTTTGAACTTGGTTTGTTTGAATTAGTTTGTACTTTAATTTGGTTGTGAACTTTGTTTATTTGAATTTTTAACAGGTGATAATCATATTATTTTTGGTAACCATATTTTTTCGTTCGATAACGTTGATGGCTACTAGACGGTAAGGGGTTTCAAAAAATACAAACAAAATTAGGCCTCGTTTGGTTAAACGTGATAATTTCACTTCCTAGGAAGTTACTTCCCATGAAATAAATTTCCCATGAATTTTACTTTCCGAGAAGTATAAAAATATGTTTGGTTAAAAATAAATTCACATGGACTCAATTCATATAAGTTGTTTGGTTGAACAGGGAAATCTCATAGTAATTTATTTAAAATTACTCTTATAGCCTTTATTTATTAACACACTCTTCTTATTTTAGGGATAAATTGGAAATTTTCTTAATCAAAATAAAAATAAAAATGAGATTTGAGAAAAAAAGGGAAGTAATTTGGAAAAAAAGAGGGGGGAGTAGATCTTACCCATCTCCTCATGGTAAGATGAATTCCACCATTTTGGAGGAATTTCAATTCCCAGGAATTCTAGTTCATGTGTTTTTTAGTTTTAATTTTTTGTACCAAACACATGTATTGTCAATCACTTCCTGGATTTTTGTATTTCCCAGGAAGTAAATAGCTAACCAAACGAGCTCTTATAGCATGGTAACCATGGTAATGTACCAATGGTAACCACAAGTCGTGGTTACCATATATGTGGTAACCACGACTTGTAGTTGGTACGTGGTATGAAAATTTGTATACCATCAGTTGGTGGTTGGTACATGGTAATCGCCATTTTTTGGTGGTTACCGTACCATGCCAACCATAATGGCATGTGTACAGTCTGAAACCATGGGTCGGGTTATCAACCCGGTTTCGTCGAACTACTACTCGACGTACTCGTACTCTTTTGTCAAGATTCTGTATTTCTCCGAGCTCCACTTTTTAACACAAAAATCAAGTTGAAACGAGTAAGATTTCTCATTTTACTCAGATATTCTTACGTTTTGTTTACCCACACGATTTAAACCAACCTAACACAGCCATACTAACTGAAGTAAGAAATCGCGTATCAACCAGCCATGGATGACTCATCAATGCATATGAAGATTCTAGTCCTTCACCAACTCTTCCAAAAGTCACGCTCTATATAAAGATTGAGCCAACCAAACGAACGCAGACACAGAGGTTCCCAAACCTGTATACGAGTCACCTGCAGATCAACCAAATCGACCAGTCTAGGCTTACCTGAAAGACTTAAAGCATCAGAGCAGTAGCACGCACCTGTGGTCTAACAATACAGCTTTTGCGGAATCTTTGACATGAAGGAGGCTATCTTGGATTGTGGTCTTCGATTCTGTGCTATAAAGAATGAACCCAAGTGATTGTTGTTGCCTTCACCTCCAACCCAATTTCCAGATTATTTGAATATGAATGTCGAATGCGTTGATATGATTAGTCCATTTCTTTCACAATGTTTGAAAGCGGATTGGGTAATGGGTGGATTCGAACCTGGGCCTCCTCTACTCCTCTCATACCTTGAATAGGTAAATAAAGAGCGGCCACTCTGGGGTTCGAACCGGGAACCTATGGGTACTACCCACAAGTCCTTTCCGGTGAGCCATTCCGGAATGGTTTCTACTCCTCTCATACCCCTCTACCAATTGTGGCAGTTGAGTCTAAATATAGCTCTATTACATATATATATCCCTGGGCGAAGGGGCGTACCTAGGGCCGCCCCTGGGTTCAACCATACAAAACCAAAGATGAAGAAGAATGAGATAAAGGATAATCCGACTATATAAGTAGAATGTTGAGATGATTCTGTTTTGTGACCTCTATGGACTATTGTGTAAGACTAAGACATGTGAAAGGAGAAAAGCATAGCCACCCAAGCTATAGAGAAGAAAGAAAAAAGATGGAGAAATTAAAGAAGTTGGTGTATTTGAGTGAGAGTGAAGGTTATAGATAGGTGATGTTTAAGCTAGTTTCACTACGAGTCTACGAGTGATTAAAGTGAACAGATGATTTTAGTATTAAGTGAGACTTATAATCCTTTTTGAGATCTTAAATTCCAGCTTATGGGTGACCACTACTACTAGGGAATTTAAATTTCCTAGATAATAACATCTGAAATCAACATTTCTTATTTTTGGGAAAACCCTACCTACATCCAGACCTCTCAAACTTAAACCTCCCATATATTGTTTTTGTTGGTGTTTCTAATCCAAAGAAAGAGGTCTCACAAAAGCACACATCGTACATGCTTATATATAAGCGATCCTAGTGGGTCTCATGAGTTTTATATGACATTCAAATCTTGATCTTCGTAGATTCTCCCGCCATACATACAAACTAAATGGAACCACATTTTACACAACCACATCCACCAAAAGTAAATAAAACTTCTAATGCAACAAGCCAACCATGGTAAGAATCATCACAACTGGACGAGAATTGAACTTTTACCAGGAAAAATTGCGGATCCTGCAGCTTAACAATCACAAGAAACCGGTAAATGTTTTGATGAAGATAGCCTACAACAACATTACCAATATCCACAAATTCCAAGGACGGGCTATAGGGTTGGCTGTGAACTTCAACTTACAACTCATTTGAATGATTGGGAAAGTAGATTCTCTAATTACCTACTCAGCTCAGCTGGCAAATCTCTTTTGGCGCTTTATTCTCTCCAATGCCCCAAGAGGAGCATCGCTGCCTTTATCCCCATTTGCATTATTTCCATCTGACTCGTCCCTTTTCTGTGCCAAACCTCCAAAAACAGCACTGGGAACATCTTTCTGAGCAATCTCAACCTTTTCTTGTCCATCTTCTTCGCTATCACTCTCATCTGGCAGCTCGATGTCTTCTTGGTTAGCGATGGAATTTGTCTGTCTCGCATCTCTTTGACCTTCAACACCACCGCTCACAAACCCAACTACTCTATTACCAGCATCTCTGGCTGGTGAGGCTCCAGTCACTGCAGGGTCCAACTTCCTCTCCAGTGCAGCCATTTCATCTTCCCCTTCCCCGGCTTTCATTACATCCTCTGCTTTACCAAGATTTGCAGTTTCATCCTTTTGCATCAAGTACTCGGGGAGAATGAAATGAGTCTGATGGAAGTAACAAAAAAAATGTATGAGAGCAGTGAAACATTATCCGTTGGACAGCAATAAGATTGTGAAGAAAGGTTCATTCAACAAATGAGTACTTGAGACAGCACAAATAAATAAAAAGAGAAAACGTACAAAGACCAAATAACAGAAAATATCCAAAGAAGTTATCGTTCAAACATCAACAGCTTACCAAGAAAGTATTAACGAATTATATCCTGTCAAGATTTTTGAACATTAAGGCAAAATCCAACTGACGGGAAAGCAAATAATATATTTGTATGCCACAATTAATGTCCAAGCCCAAATAGGTTAAAAAAGAAAAATGAAAAAGATTAAAAAAAACAGAGAGGCTGTGAGTATTTTTTCTGAAAGGTACATTTATTTTTCCAGAGAAGTCTTAAAATAGATACCAACCATCCATATGCATACAGATCCCAGAACCCATTTATTTTATCTTGTGTGTTGATTTACCCTTCCAAGAACATATAGTGGTGAATTCTAGCACAAAATTAACTAGTCCAAGGGAGAGTTAACTCTTAGCTCCAATAAACAACCTAATCCACCAAATCAACTAGAAATAAGCACAGCATTCAGCTTCACGGAAACAAAACTAATCTACAGAATCAACAGATTACAATTGGAGGAGAAAAAGCAGTTTGAAAAAGTCTACCTGGCTATAGCTGGCAGACACACTTCGCTTTATACGAAGCATCTCTCGGAAGGTATCTTCATTTCCATGTTGAACTTCAAAGTCATGCCAGCGGTTCCAAAAATCCGGATCTGTTCTAGGATCAGCAAACTGGGATGCATAGGAGAAAATTGCACGTGACCTGTCGATTTCTCCCAAGCTCTTTTCTAGTTCTGCATATTTCAGGCACATGGTCTTCACATCCTTGTCAGGAAGACCAGACTGTATTGCCTGCTCATAAATTTCTCTAGTTTTGGGCACCCCGAATATCTCTGCTGCCCTTGAGATGTAAATTTCATACATGCTCAACTTCTCGACAGCAGGAACAGCTTTTGTGGCTTGATCATATACCTTCATGGCTCTCTTGGCTAATCCGTAATCTTCTTCTAGTTTGGCATATTGGAGGTACAGAGTCTTTAGAGATTCAGCTGGGGCCTAAAAAGAAATTGTAACATGGAATTCATTATTTACAAGATATTTCCATCCATCATAGAATATATACAAGCAAAAGGTGCAAGTCCTTGTAGAAAAAACTAAATTCCAGAGTATAAAACTAAAAATAAATAAATAAAACATAAAGTTAACATACCGTTTCAACAGCATTTTCATAAAGTTCTCTTGCCCTTTCCAATTTCGTACTACCATATCGCTTGACAAACTTTGACAGATATGTGACCCATATGTCTTTGACGTGTGGGTATTTGAATATTTTCACCCCTCTTTCATATACCTTAAAAGCATCTTCAAAGTATTTATGCTCCTGCAATAAAGTAAAAAAAACATAAGCTTAACTCCAAAAACAGCATAATATAATTTCCAAAGGACTCCAACAATATCAGGAGGGAGGAAGACTGTACTTCTAGTAAAACTGCATAATTTATTATTATTTGTGGTGTTGCTATTCTCAAGTCCAATATTTTCTCGTAAACTGCACGAGTGGACTCCAAGGTACCAAGGCTTTCCTCCAAATCCACATAAAACGACCACAGCCGCAAAGACTTGTGCAATTTCATCTGAACTGGCTCATTGCCATCAGCAGAAACTGCATGAAAAAAAGGTCAAATATGTCAGTATAAAGAGAAGTTTACAGACATGTCAAGTGTAAAAATAAGTTTACTAGGACACAGAACGCAAGAGATAACCCCACCCCCTGATGACAAATTGAGTTGTGATGTAGTCATATAGGACCCTGAATAATTTTGCAAACTGAAAATCTTTACTGAGGTAGGAAAAATACAGATCTATATAGGCTAGAATTGGCCACAAAGAAAGGTATCATCCATGAAAACTGCCATGTTCAGACCAAAAGATACATCTGCATTTGAGATTAAATTTGGTAACTCACATGAGACAAATCCTATACCATTTACAAAATTTATGGCCTTTGTGAGCCTAATTGTTTCCACATCAAATTTATGTCACAATAAAGGGCAGTAGATTAAATTTGGTAACTCACATGAGACAAATCCAAAACCATTTCCAAAATTTATGGCCTTTCTGAGCCTAATTGTTTCCACATCAAATTATAAAGTGCATATTATGTCACAATAAAGGGCAGCAGAGTTTCCAAAAAGGAAACATTATTTTCTCATCTTCAGGAATTCAGGACTCAGGCAAATCTCTCCCCATCCCACCCCCAATTGCAAAATGGCTTATGAGTTGGACCGTGAATAATTTTGTACTTGATTATCTTTTCTGAGGAGAAGAAAGTATACAAGGTAGAATTTAAAAATGAAAATCAGATTAATGCTTTTTACTAACAACAAAGAAAAGTGTAATCCTAGTGAACTTCTATGCTCAGACCAAAAGATACAGAAAGGTTGGGCATAAATTTTGCATGTCACCCTCATGATCTGTTCAATCCAATATAATATCACGGATTCTGGCTTTTATGGACTATGGGCTTAAATATTTCCACAAAACTCCAACTCCAACTCAGGCTAAGAAATCCTATCTCACAAATGTACTGCATATTGTATATATTCCAACCACAATCCATGAAAATTGAAGTGCATATTTACTCTTCTGCGGCCAGTTTGCATGTAAACTGCATATTTTCTGATTTCTTTTCTTTTTCTTTTTTGCTGGTAGTAAAAAACTCAGGTATGATAACTTGATAGAACCCACCAGAAGCAACTATCTCACTCCTAGGATTTGATAAGGGGTTGTGCAGCAAGGATCTTGCAAAACACAGGATTTGTGCTAAAAAATCTCTAAACGGGAAATTGTATAAGGAATCCCTCAATATGTTGTATCCAATTTAAATAATCAAGTCTCAATACAGTATTTTAATTTATATAATTGAAAGCAAATTACTAACTCCAGTGCTAATAAAGACTTAATAAACCAATTCAGGATAATGTTAGAGAACATTGAGAGTAGGGGCAGATCATTTGGGTGAGTTGAGCATCCCCTAATTTTTTTTATAAGTATATATAGTGATATTTTTATTACTATTAATTCAAGCATCCCCACTTTTGTTTTCAAAAACAAAGGAAAAGGTTTATTTTAGTACGATCCCCGGAAAAAAATGCATATATAATTAAGGTATTAAACATTATTATATTGACATATAATAAAAAGATTTATGTAAAAAAATATCATTTGTGATATTTTGTTCAGTCTTCCATAACAAAGAACAACGAATGAGAGTTTAAGACAGCCTCTATCTTTTGATATTCGCCAATAATGAAAAAAGAGCAGTTTTTCAGAAACAACTTATGAATTTAAGATATCTGTTTAAATGATTATACTAGTGGTATTTCGTTTGAATAACTGAATGGTTTAAAATTAAGTATTGTATGATCATATACCTTTTTTAATTACACCTTAAAGAGACATTTGTAACTAATAATCTATTTGGGGTTTAAATTTTTATTAACTAAACTAGAAAATATTTTATTTATAACTAATATTTTACTAATTACACCTTAAGAGACATATTAGCGTATTATTACTTTATTTTAACAAAATATTTCACTTAAAACTAAAATTATGTACATTTTTTTAACTAATACTCTAGTATTTGTGAACATGCTTTTTTTTTTGTTATTTCTACAGTACAATCCAACCAACAAAAGAGCTTCTTTCCTTCTTATAGGACCATATGTTTTTCACCATACGTTTTTCACATGAACCCATATGTGTGTGTGTGCGCGCCCAATTGGTTCACAACTAACTTGAAAATACATCCAAAGCTTAGGAGCACCCCACACATAACTTGCAGTGTTTTAAAGGTCAGCCCTAGGCGAGCAACCACCTTGGCACTGTAAGGCTTCACCTCTCACTCAATAAGGCGGCCTACTAGGTTCTAGGTGGCCCCCCACAGCCTAGCACTTTTCACTACATTGTAACTTGTATCACATTTAATCTTGGACAAGGTACTACAATGTCAGCATCAAAATAAATAATAACCAACAAGATAACGAACACAACTACTATCATCAAAGGAAACTATTCAAAGAAGAGCAGCTATTGTTGGGGTTATAACAGCCATACACCCCAGTGAAGGCTGCTTTTAGTTTGGCAACAGAATTTAAAAGAAACATAAGCAAATCAGTATAAATCTTAATAATAAATACTGCACCAATAACTCACAGAATACAAACATTAAAAAAATAGAGGTGAAAGCATTACCTCTGCGTTTAATTTCAGCAGAAGGCTCGGCAGTGGCCCGTCGCATCAGCTCCAAGGCACCTTTGAAACTCTTGTGCCTGAGCTCCATCTCAGCCCATTCGCACCAAACACTAGCAAGATGATCAACAGTCTTATAATTCACCTGCACAGCCTTATCGAAAATCACCCTAGCATTGGAAAGATCCTTGTGGTTCTCATAGAGCTTAGCAAACGCAACCCACAATGTATGAGGCTTCCCCACTGCCTTCATAGGATCCACTGTCCTAACTGCCTCCGTGTAAGTCAATATCTGCCTAGTCGGATTACCCTCAAAGAGCTTGACCCTCCTATGCCATTGTTCTACATTATGAGGGTTCTGCCTGAGAAGCACACTGTTAGCTAACTCAGGCCTCCTATTTATCAGATTCTCCAACCTCGCCAATCGTAAATCCACATCATTATCATCATGTAACCAAAAACCCTTGAATATCTTCCTCTTGAACTCATCCAGCAATGAGTCAACATCCTTGCGAACATTCTCCTCATCTTCCCCTGCAGACCCTTCATCATCATCTCCTTCCTCGTCACTTAAATCCATGTTCTCCATCTTATAAGCCAGCATACTCTCCTCAAACTGTGAGTATGCATCAAAAATCACACTGAAATCCCTGACAGTGACCACAGTAGTCATTCCTTCCTCAAATATATCCCTGGCCTTCTCAGGCAACTTCCTCCTGATATAGTAATCTGCCAAGGAAGTCCACAACCTTCCGACCTCATCAGTGAACTTCCTGATCCCTCCCCTAATAATTGCATCTACATTCAACCCTGAGACTTCAGTGGCATGCTTAGTTAACAAATCACACAACTCTAACCACAATCTATGCTTAGTCTTCCCCTTGATAGAGTAAAACTGGTCATCGTTTAAAACCCCAGCCAACCTCTCGGCAGACTCCTGCCACAGCTGCGAATTAAATAAGAACTCGATGAAATCCTCAATGTGCGTAGGGTCATACTTCAAGTACCTCCTATAAACCCTAAGCGAAGTCTCGATTGGAACCCCTCGCTGGCTGACAAACACCAAATAGGGCTCCCAGATCCTATCGTGCTGGGTAACGGGGAGAGCACAGAGCGCACGATCAAATGTCCGGCGGGTACGGGTGACCAATTTCTGCTCCGTTAGGGTTTGAAGATACATAAACCAGATCCTAGGCATTTTGTGCATAGTGACAAGAGCGCGCTCGAAGGTGTTATTTAGGGTTTCGTATTGGGAGTGGGTGACGGGGAGATTGCGAACAAGCTCGAGACGTTCGCGGAGGTAGGCGTGCCAGAGCTTGTAGCTACCGGGGAGAGCCTTGAGAGCTCGCTCGTATATGATTGCTCGCCTCTTGAAAGGGGCGTCGGAGCGAGCAACGAGGTATCGCCACCATAATCGGAGGCTGAATGGGTTTCTGAGTATCTCTTCTTCGTATGGCAAATCTTTGTCAGTTGGATACAGGTCAATTGGTATGGCCACCATTGTATGAGGGAGGGTGGGAGGAGGGAAAGGGGATGAGCAGCGACGGGGATGTGTTTTCAGTTTTTACAAAGATTTGAGGGTTTTGAGTTGGGGTCGGGGAGGACCGGAGGACGGACTCTCAGCACCGTATCGTATCGGTATTTTTAGTGGGAATCATCAAAATATTACTTTTTCCTTTTTCTTTTTCTTTTTATCTATATTATCGTAGTTTATGATAATACGTCAACCTAGGATGCATTTTAGGAGTCTTGATCAATTATATTTTTTTGTTATTTTTCTTATTTTCTTTAATTTTCCTTATTTTTTTTTAATTTTACTAACTATTTGACTTAATTCAAAACATTGAATTCAATCTAATATAACTAATGAGCTTTAACTCAAATTTATTTACTAACTATTGGGCTTAATTCAAAATATTGAATATAATTATTGATTATGACACATCACATTTAAACAATTTTTTATATTAACATCTACTACGTATTAATATTTTATAATATTTTTATATATAATATTTTAGTTTTAAAAAAACGTGTCATGGCGCGGAAATCGTACTAGTTTTATTTTATTAGGAAAGAATTTGACATAAGACATACCTGAACTTCGAAGGCCGATAAGTCAGCAGACGGAACCGTCTAAACAAACATGAAAATACAAAGATGGTCCAAGATACATGCAAAAACACTACAAAAGCGAAACCCAACACAAGTAAACCGAACAAGACGAGGTCACTAAAGCAGCACCGTAGGCCACCAGCACATCAGGAGTCACCTGTGGGCAGTAAAGACGAACCTCCAAGGAACTATTTGACGATGCCATGGAAAATAGCCCTATTAATCAACAAGGATATCACGTCATAAGTAGGTCGCCCAACGCAAAAAACATTCAGTCTACTATCAATACATCGCAAGCATCGCGAGTATAGCCATCTTGCGTAGGGGTGTGCATAACGGGTATCCGACACGACACAGTTAACCGTGTCGGATACCCGAAACCGTTAACCCAAAAAATGTCGACCCGAACACGAACCACTAAGTGACGGGTATCTGACACAGATACAAGAAACGGTTCCGTGTCGGATACATGGATACCCACCATGACACAGTTTGTAGATTTGGACAGAACGACAAGTCTATAATTTGAAGAGTTGAGATTTCCCAAATCAAAATTGGAATTTCAATGAATGCAAACAAAATAGGGAGGGGTTTTGGAGATGCCGAAGCCGCAAAGACGCCATGGAGGAAGAGGATGACATGCGGTTCCATTCGATCTGACTTCTAAAGTACAACAACGACAGACGGAGGGAGGAATGTCGGAGTTGTCAAAGTCGTGAAGGCCATAGGCAAGTTTATGAGAAATTGTGGAAAAAGAGGATGACAGGCGGGACTACCGAAGATGGTGAGCGGTGGCCAGATCTGGAGATTTGAAGAAGATTGAAAGCGAGAGAGATAGGAAAATAAGGTCGACTATTACCGAAGATGGTGAACGACGGTCAGATCTAGAGAAGATTGGAAGCGAGAGAGATAGAAATAAGGTCGTGTCAGCTGTAGGTTTAGTTTATTAGTTTAGGGTTTCAATGGGAAAGATTGGATTTAAAAATAAAAAAAACCGCATCGTGAAATTATAATGAATCGATCCCCGGACCTATTGCGCAAGTTGGAGGTGGAACATTCAAGTCGACATCGAGTTAACTTACTCCATATCGAGTAAACATTAAGTCGACAAGCATCCTGGGGCCAAGATTGAGTCAAGAGGCTGAAGACGGAGAAAACCTTGGTCGATATCGAGGAAGCTACTCGATATCGAGTTGATCCACAGAAGCCGAAATCGAGTAGTCCGAATCTTGTTAAGTTTCTATCCCGAATCCGATGGAGATATTTTCGAGAGCAAATTCCATCAAGATCTATCAATTGCTATCAAGAGGAAGAGATATTTACCTACTTTAGATATAATTCCTTGGGAGATTTATTTCTTTATTTCCATTATTTAATCTTAATAATTTAGATAGATAGATAGATATAGATATAGATAGAATTTCCTTCCTTGATTAGCAAGGATTGGAAGGCTATAAATAAAGCCTATATGGCTGGTTTTTATTCATTCAATCATACGATTCAATTCTAGAGAATGAGAAGAGGTAGTAAGTAGAGACAGAGAGAGCTTGTAGCCGAGAAGAGTTGGAGTTTGCGAAAGCGGTTTTGGCTTCGATCGGTTGTATGTTTTGGTTATTTTTAATGCAATTTATTTTCCTGAAATCTTTGATGAGTTTATTCATGATGAAGAGCGAGTAGTCCACCCACTTCTAAGGTCGGGGTGAGCCCGACGGTAGCCATGTGAGGTGATGCGGTAAAGGTTTGATCTTTTTATGCAATTCGTCTTCTATCCCTATGAGCATGATTCTTTTGCGAAAGTTGAAGGTGATCCTTGTTTGTGTTATTGAAGCGAAAGTGATCTTAATACAAATTGGGTTAATTATGTGAAAAGGGTTAGTAACAATTAGGGTTTATGCAAAAGCATCTATATTCCTA
The DNA here is from genome assembly GCA_037127255.1 of Persicaria tinctoria. Taxonomy (NCBI): domain Eukaryota; kingdom Viridiplantae; phylum Streptophyta; class Magnoliopsida; order Caryophyllales; family Polygonaceae; genus Persicaria; species Persicaria tinctoria. Next base: position 20,279,781 of record JBANSL010000019.1, on the reverse strand, counting down.
TTTGTTAATAACGAAAGTTATTTGATGAAAAGCATGATCTTTTATGCCTTTATGTGTTATTTTACATGGTTATCGTTGTGGTCTTGAAACCCTGATCTTGGAAGTCTTTAGTTTATTGAGTTAATTTCGTATTTACATTCGTTTTAGTTCGAAAAGTTGCAATTTTAGTTTCTGAGTTACTCGATCTCAAGGAAATTTGGTCGACATCGAGGAAATTGGTCGATGTTGAGTTGAGTTTTGTCGAAATCGAGTTAATTTACTGGTTTTGCTTTCTGTAAGAGTAGTTGATATCGACCAAAAATTGTTGCTTTGCTTTCTTTTTTGCTTTTCTCTGTTATTTCAGTCTGTCTGTTTAATTTTCTGCCTGTGAGATTCCTCCGCTACCCGAGATCCGCTGACGTGCTTCCTCGAGGATCGATCCTGACTTCCCACGGCTACATCGGGATGAAGTATTGTAATCATTTGCGTGGGCACGAATCTGGTTTGATTTATATTTTATATTTTGAACTCGATTTCCTTCCCACAACAAATTGGCGCCGTTGCCGGGGAAGCAACCATTCACGCCTTAGGTAGTTAGATCTCACGTTTTCTTTAAGTTTTGATTTTGCAGGTGTATGTGTCGTTCTGGTCAACCACCTGAGTTTGACGCCTTAGACGATCCGGAACGTTTTATACACATCCATTCTAAACTAAAAAGGATCATGGAAACCACCGAAACACAAGCTGAGATGATTGAGAGGCTTCAGAGGGAACTAGCCAGCCACCAAGGATACTGCTCTCATCACTGAGAGAGCACGTACTGCACAGGAAGCTGAGCGAAGGAGGCAAGCAGAAGCTAAGCTTGCCCAATACCCTACCACTACAGAGGATTACATGCACCCGTCTCTCGTCGTGCCTAAATTGGCCATTCTAATCCCTGGAAATAATTTTGAAATTCGCACTCGTTTCCTGATTGAGATTAAAAAGAATGCCTTCTATGGAAGATTTAATGAATGCCCTCTTGAACATATTACCAATTTTTCTGATATGTGCCATACTCTTACTGAAGGTACTACTCTGGAATATGTCAAGATGAAAGCTTTTCGATGGTTTCTGGCCGGTCGAGCATTGAAGTGACTTGAAGGCCTTCCTCCACGATCCCTAACAACATGGGCTGATGTAAAGCAGAAATTTCTCAACAAATTCTTTCCTCCTGCAAAGACAGCATTCCTCCGCCAGAAGATTACAGCTTTCAAACAAAAACCTGGGGAGTCGCTAGCAAAAGCATGGGAACGATATAAGGATCTACTGCGATCATGCCCTACACATGGACATCCACCCTATGTCGTTCAGGAGATATTCTTCAATTCTCTTGATTTGGCCGCTAAAGATAGGATCAACCAGTATACTCATTATGAGTATCCGACGATGCCACCAGCTGACGCATGGGCTACCCTCGACAAGCTTACCAACTACGACAATAAGTATGGGACTCCGACAAACTATGATGAGAATGCCTATGCCAGGCCAGCCCCATCCATGCCCCTCTATGAGGCTTCTAAGGAGATTGACCCAGATGTCAAGGAGCAGTATTACAGAGATCAGAATCGCAAGCTCCTCAAGCAAGTCAAGTATCTTTCTGTCAACTAGCCCTGCATCGAATGCGGCTCACAGCGGCACACCACTACTGAGTGCCCACACACGGAGCAAGTCAGGATGGCAGAAACCCACAAAGAGGTAGCTTACGCAGGGGTCCCAATCGCTATATGGGGGACCAAAGATTCTATCAACCACAATGGAACCAAGGTGCCCCTAGGAACCCCCCGCCATACCGAGCTCCAGGACATCCGGAAAGGGACCAGAAGAAGGATGACCTACAGACCATCCTTGAGGAAATGCGGAGGAACCATTCAGACACCAAGCAGTCCTTCAATTCCGTCTACACTCAGATACATGGTGTCAACGCTAGGCTTGGAGAAATCGATATCTGGAGGAAATCGATTGACACACAGATTGGACAGCTAGTAGCAGGCGTCCCCAGACAGTCAGGTACGCTCCCTGGATCTTCTAAGCCCAATCCCAAGGGGAAGACCGGACACGTCGCAGCCGTAAATCTCAAGAGCGGGTACCAACTACGCGAGCCAGAGGTCGGAAAGCAGCAGGACGAAGCTGAGAAACAACTCGATATTGACCAACGGAAAGTTGATGTTGACCAAAATTTGGTCGATGTCGAGCAACATCAAGTCGAAATCGAGCAACATCTTGGCCAAGATTCGTCTGCACAGCACTCCAACTCGAAATCGACTACAGTGGTCGATGTCGAGCAACATCAAGTCGACGTCGAGAAGAACCAAGTCGACATCGAGGACACTGCCACACCTCGTGGCCCCTTAAGGCAAAAGACTAGTAGCTCGTTGGCTAAGCACCTCCCTGCGAACAACGCCACGTATGAATTCCTAGCCCCCTAGAATGAGGGCATGCATCACACGTGTCCCTTGTTAACCAACGAGGTCGCCAGCAAGCTGCTCGCTTAACCTCCTTATAAATACCCTCCTTGAGCCTTCAAGAAGGGGATCCGATTCAAGAGAAAAGAAGAAGAGCTCTGCAGAAACTCCCTGACCTAAAACCCTTGGAGTTGAGTTCTTAAGGTCTTTGGTCGGATAAGAACGTATCTAGAATAAGAACATCATCTTACTTCCTCTAGAGACAATAATTGAACCATAACTACCTCTTCGCGAGCCGAGAGAATCACGAAGACCGCTTGGCCTGATAAGCGTATATCTTGAGCATAACCCCCCCCCCCCCCCTAATTGGGCTTGCAAGTATATTAGGACATTTATCGTCACGCTGAGGTAATAAGTATTGGTGAAATTCCATGATCGCGTCACTATTCTTCCGGAGAAAGGAGATGTCTTGATACAAACTATCACGACCTCAACCTATCCCGACTCCGATGGCCAAAGCTTCATCAAACGGCGAAGAAAGTCCAATCACGCCAAACGTAGAGCACACACCACCTGAACCGAAACGCATCAGAAACCCAAGCGGGATAAACGCAAACCCCACGGGGATTTATTTACTTTTAGTTATTTATTATAATTTACTACTTTTTATTTTGATTAAATAATTCCAAAATCCAATGGGTCAGCTTTGCTTTGGCCCAAAGAACAGAACATAGGCCCGAAGAGTAGAGAGGGATACACGCCTTCGAAAACCTCAAACACAACTGAGACAAAGGATTGAAGAAATTGGGTTCAGTTGAACCGAATCAGATATGGAAGGAGGTGAGTTTGATGAAAAGGGGCGAAAATCAGCAAAGCCCCATCTTGATTTGACACTGAGCAGATCCGAAAGAGGGTAATCGGAAAGGGGTATGCAAACCAAATCAGCACCCAAGGGAACAGAAGAACTTCTCCGATTGGTCAGGGGGAATGGAGGCGAAAAGGGGGGGGGGGGGGTCAGGCTGATAGGGTCTATTTTAGTCATATATTTGCATACTATTTTAGGTCATTTTCATGCATATTATACATATTTTATAATTTAATTTATATTATTTGGTTTTCATAGTCTACACTAGTGTTTTTATATATTTCAGGTATCTTGGAGTAAGTTTGGAATAATTCACATTGGACAAATTATGCGAGATCGGAGCGAGTTGCATGCTTCAAATTACGGATCAACTAGCTAGATGGGCTGATGAATTTCATGCGATGGGAGACACGGCTTGCGAGTGCTTGCTTTAGTGATTTGTCGTTATTTCATTACAGATTAGGTTAAATAAATTAGATTAATATATTAATATTATATAGATTAGATTAGATAGATTAGATTTATCACACTATATATACATTCATACGGAAGACATAAGCCGTGTGCACCGAGACGGGCCGACTGACTTTCAACCCTAAACCCTAATTATGTTTTGTTTTATTTTTATGGAGATCTAAACTCTCTCATTTCGTCTATGGATTGAAGTTTTGGTTTGGTAAAGATGTAAGATTTCTATTCTTGTTCTCTTCTTATTGATTCGTATTGATTCTTTTGCGAATATTGTTGATTTCTTCTAGTCCGTACAACTAGTTCAAATTATTGCTAGGATTTTGTAAATTCCTCATAGCGAAACTTAATCCATAGTAGCAATCATGCATTTTTAGGACTCGGATGACTAAATTGGTGTGTAGAGAATCAATTATATGTTAAATGCTGACTCATAGCTTGGTGTTGCATATATATCATGGTTAATCTTTAATTTTAATGCTACTATTAGGTTAAATCTTGACCGTGTTAGGGTTATCTAATCAGTAAGAGTTACTATAACTCGTAGGACTCGTAATTTACACAAGATCATGACATCAACAATAATAGGATGAAAAGAGAACTTGAAAAAGAATCGAGGATTAACTAACCAAACTAAAGTGGATATTTGTAGATGAAACTATTCCTTTAATTGTTATTTCCATTGATTTGTTTATAATTTATTTTATTTTCTTTCTTATTTTCACCACTAAAAATGACCCATTTTCTACTAATTGATAAATAGACACTACTTATGAATTACTTATGAATAACTTGATTCTCCGTGAGATCGACTCGTACTTACCACACTACATTAGTTAAGTAGTTTCGGATTTATTTTGATACGGTTTATGAGACTAAAAACCGTCCATCATAAGCCAAAGGCCATGGTCCGACGAGACAAACCTCGACCACCGAAGGGGAAGAGACAAGCCTCCAACGAGGGGCTTCTCAAATGAGAAGGACATTTGACCTCCGAAAGGAGTGAATTGCCTCCGAAGAGGGGTTCTCATGCCAGGAGAAGATCGGATGGAGGAACTCGTTCGAGGACTTCGACAAGGGTGTTCACTCCCTCTCTCTTCAACTGAGGAACAAAATCTATAAAATATAACACTTTTTCCGTATTCAAATAAAAAAATTACAAAAAATAGTAAAAAATATATTACTGAAATTATAAAAATTATTGTGATATCTGGTGAATTATTCACCTTGTCACTCTTCATTTTTACGGTACGTATTGCGGCTGTTTTGTATTACGGCTCTTATGGCCTTTGATTGATTTTGTAATATCAGACTGCTCTTGCATATAAAAAGCAATGTGCTCGTTCGTTAATTAGACACACTTCAGCAATATATGCAATCAATACAATTATAGAGCTTTTGATCAATCTTATAAGACGTTATCTACACGAGTGTTCTTCAGATCCAATTGAGTGAGACAATAGATACAAAGTAGAACATTCAAAATATACTAATTTGCTTAATTATTTTCATCAAGAAACCTTATATAAGAAGTATGCTCTGTAGTTGCGAGGGATTAAGGGATCTTCTACAATATAAACTCGTAAAACTTTGAATTTTCTTATGAAAATCAAAGGTTTCAACTCATAGAACACAAATCACCATTTATATAGTTCGGTTATGTTCTACGAAATAGTAGCAAGCAAGAATAAATTTTGCATACAAGATATGAGACGATTTCATAAATAAACTCGATATTTTATTAAGATCCAAACGAATTTACAACCAGATCGGTCTAAACTTTAAAACTAATACAAGTTTAAAACTAAAAAAAATGATTTCTTCATACCTCTTCATCAAATCTTCACCAAAATCGTTGGATCTGATTTCTTTCTAGAGCCCAATAAACCTTCACCAAAATAACCTAAAGAATAGAATCACATAGATTAATATTATGCTAATAAGTAACCCGAGATCGAATCGGTCGGAGGAGTTCATGGTGGTAGTAGGAGGCCGGAGGAGATGAGGCTCATGAGGATGAAGATAATGATGGAGATAGAGATGAGGATGACAATAAAAGTAAAAGGAGTGATGATAATTTAACAAGAAAAAGTGTGTAGAGATAGAGATGAGATTTTAGTAAAAATAAAAGGAGCGATGATAATTTAAAGAAGAAAGAGTGAGAAGGGAAATAAGAGGATGGATAGACAAAGATGGAAGATGTAAAATTTACAAGATATTTTTTCACTCGTAATTACCTCTTGAACTTGAAAATCAACACTTGATATACTCTTGTTCTTCACTTCTTTAATAATTTTCAAATATCTCATACTTGAAAAGATGAAGATTACTCACTGAAAATATTTTTTGAACTTTTAGTTTGGAGCTTTACAAAAAGAGGCTATTGTGTTTAAGTTTCGAGGGAGTGAACTTGCTTTCAAACATCAGATGATATACATCTCGCATGTATGATGGGTTACATGTATGTCTCTATACATCTTAGTTTATTACACGCATAATTGTTCAACCTATAGGTAACTATTCATACTCCTACTCTAGCTCACGTGTTCTGGTTTATAAAGCTAGACAATTAAAAAAATGAAAGAGACTATCACTACAGTTTCAGTCTAATCAAGTAAGTAATTGCATACAAGATATGAGACGATTTCATAAATAAACTCGATATTTTATTAAGATCCAAACGGATTTACAACCAGATCGGTCTAAACTTTAAAACTAATACAAGTTTAAAACTAAAAAAATGATTTCTTCATACCTCTTCATCAAATCTTCACCAAAATCGTTGGATCTGATTTCTTTCTAGAGCCCAATAAACCCCCACCAAAATAACCTAAAGAATAGAATCACATAGATTAATATTATGCTAATAAGTAACCCAAGATCGAATCGGTCGGAGGAGTTCATGGTGGTAGTAGGAGGCTGAAGGAGACGAGGCTCATGAGGATGAAGATAATGATGGAGATAGAGATGAGGATGACAGTAAAAGTAAAAGGAGTGATGGTAATTTAACAAGAAAAAGTGTGTAGAGATAGAGATGAGATTTTAGTAAAAATAAAAGGAGCGATGATAATTTAAAGAAGAAAGAGTGAGAAGGGAAATAAGAGGATGGATAGACAAAGATGGAAGATGTAAAATTTACAAGATATTTTTCCACTGGTAATTACCTCTTGAACTTGGAAATCAACACTTGATATACTCTTGTTCTTCACTTCTTTAATAATTTTCAAATATCTCATACTTGAAAAGATGAAGATTACTCACTGAAAATATTTTTTGAACTTTTGGTTTGAAGCTTTACAAAAAGAGGCTATTGTGTTTAAGTTTCGAGGGAGCGAACTTGCTTTCAAACATCAGATGATATACATCTCGCATGTATGATGGGTTACGTGTATGTGTCTATACATCTTAGCTTATTACACGCATAATTGTTCAACCTATAGGTAACTATTCATACTCCTACTCTAGCTCACGTATTCTGGTTTATAAAGCTAGACAATTAAAAAAAAATGAAAAAGACTATCACTACAGTTTCAGTCTAATCAAGTAAGTAACTTGTAGTACTGGTAAAACAGTTAGCCTTGTCTTTTCAATCCATACAAAACCATCAAAAGTATATAATATAGTTTTATTTTAAAGCATGTACGTGTATGTAACGGCCCGGAATTATGATTTCTGGGTTACGTTTCAAGGGATGAGACCCCTTGTTTGGATCTTGCAATCCAGGTACAGGTCGAGGTTTCAAACTCATTTTAAGATTAGTAGAAAGAGGGATTTCAAACCCCAAAAACCTCGAAGGGCTGTTGGGTACCCTTAACCTGTCCTAAGACTATGTCGCAGAATCCATTTCAAACAGAAGTAAAGCGGAAGCAAAGTAAAGATACAAGTGTCACGACAGAGCCGGTCAAAACCAAATCGTGAGTGGGTAATTACCATTTTACTAAGTTAGGATATTAGCCAGATTCTTCGATTCTCCAAAAGGGAACCCATCATATAGGCATCGAGCATTCAAAATCTGCAAAAAATACCTTAAAAAAGAACAGGGAAAGGAGTCAGATCGAGCCACTCATGCGGGACCGGCAGTCCTCACTGAGGCCACATAGTATGTGCTATACGTAATAAAGATGCTCTAGTGTAGTACGAAAGTCAAACACACTAGCATGCTCATGGTTCATAATAATGTGCAGAAATACTGTAAAGGGCTCAAGACAATGCCAAATGGCATATCACTCTCCTACCTCTGCACCCCTTCTCGTTAGTGCAGAGACTGGCCAGTTCGGGCTATAGCATAGCAATTTCCTCGTGGTGATGCACAAACCACGACATCATCATATCATATCATCTGATCGATTGCCCGATGGTGCTGAGCTATCATATCATGCTCATATCGACTCGATTGACTCAGGGTACCCGATGAGGCTGGGCTACCCTATGACCCTAGCAAAGACTCTAGGACTATCACAAATAACGGCCGTTCTGTTTCAAACGCATAAAGTAAGCAGATGCTCATTCAATTAGTGCAACCTAAACATGATACTACATGGCATGCTTTTATGCATATGCAACACCTAACATAAAATGCAACAACATGCATGAATGTCCAACCTGAGTAAGCCCCCTAGGGAACTTACCTGAAGATGCAGAACAGCAAGATAACACAAGTAAGGGCCCAGATGCAAGTCCAAAGCAATCCATAAGCAATACACACCTATCATCAAGCCATTGTCATAAGCTACCGGTCCAACATTCATACATACGAAACCCAAGTTCTCAACATACTTAAAACCAACCGATAGTGAAACCATTTTTCCAAAACCTTTTCGATATGATCAACATCAACCAAAATCATTCTCCCAATTTCCTTTTCAAAACCAACATCATCAACCAAGACAAAGAATCCCGACATTAAACATTTAAACCTTAAAATCAATACCTCCAAATCATATTATAGAATTTATTCTGGCATTTTGGTTTCAACACATCAAATCATTTAAGAACATTTTTTGACGACTTAAAACTTTTCCTAAATAATTTGACAATAATGTTTATCTAAAATAAACATTAAAATAAATCCCTCTTTATAATCCCCATTTATAAAACCTATTAAATAATTTACTTTATCAATTAACCTCAATTAATCACTTTAAAATTCCTAATCACATATTAAAACATCATAAAAATACATATTCCAATTAATGTCTCTTTAAACCATTTTATAATATATAATAATAATTTCAGAAATATATATCCTCAAAACTGAATATTATAGTAATACTAATAATTAAATAATCAAATAGCCCTCATATAAATAATACTACGCATAAAACCACACACAAAACATTATCCCAACACCACACAAAAGAAATGTTGGTCAGCCCACCCGAGGCAAAACAAGCCCAACCGAATCCATTTTCCCCGAGCCCATGGAATAAGAAGAAGGAAGACCCAGTGCCACTCGGATCCATCCCAACCCGGAAAGAAAGGATTCGGATCCTGAAAATTAGGCCCAAGCCCAAGAAGAAAAGAAAGAACAATCCCCGTCTTCTTCCTCACAATTCGGATAGAACCCTCGCCCACACCGGACGGAAATGAAGAGGAGGAGACGAAGCCAGGGCCTCTGGCGGCACCTTTCCGACCCAAACGTTTCCTACCCTGATTGAAGACCAAATCCGACTGAGACCACACACACACAAAGAGAAGCGAGAACATGAGAGGAGGAGGAGGAAAGGAATTCACCGAGGCGTCTCCGAGGAATACTCCGGCTGCAATGGCGGTTCCCGACTGAATCGGCGAGGAGGAAGCCTGGCTTGAGCCTAAGAAGGGAGAGGAATGAGGACAAGCGAGACTGAGGGAGTCTTGAATCGAATCGACATGAAAGCGAGAACCCACCTTGAACGGAAACAGAGGAGGAAGCTCGCGCTCCGGCTCCGGCGACGGCTCCTGCTTCTGTGACTACTGCGCTGGTCGTCCGAGGAAGAGGCTGCTACTACTCACGGACACAGGAGGAGGAGCTGCTCAGAAGGGCTTGGGACCTCGGCTCGGTCGCTGGGCTTCAACGAAAAGGAGGAGCAAGGTGAGGCGGAGATGCTGCTGCTACTGCTCGGCTCGGAGGAAGGAGTTGTCGAGGTGCCCGATGGTGCTAGGGTGGCTCAGCTGGTGGCTAGGGGAGGTGTCGGAAGGAGGTGTGGTGGTGGAGGCAACGGTTGCACAAGCGGCAATGGAGGAGGAGGGCTCTTCGGCAAAACCAAAGGGGAAGAGAAGATAAGGTGATTTTTTGGTTTTGTGTGGTTTGAAATGGGTCAATGGTGGTCTGATTTTTGAACAGATAAAGATGTTGTTTTTTTGTCAAAGTGTGTGGAATCAAAAAGAGAGGAAGAGAGGTTTAGGATAGAATTTTTCCCAAAACAAGAGGAATGAGTTGTTGTGTGTACAACTTAGTCAAACGGCAAAGGGAGAAGGGGTCCTTTCCTACCAATTTCAGGTTAAGACAAGAAGAGCTATTAGCCTACTACTACTGCTGCTCGAAAAGGGGGAAGAAATGAGACACACAAAATGGTACCAAAAACTACATTTGAAATAGCCGATAATAAAACGCGGAACCCTCTCTCTCAACCTCATCCCAACTCAAAATTTCAAATCGAATTTCCAAACTCGAATTAATTAATTCGATAAAATCTCGCTCATATTCCAAAATCTAAAGCCAAAATAGCGAAATTGAAATCCGTCGGAAAAATCCGTTAAATCATGCCGGAATTCATTTTAAGAGATTTTGATTAACCCGATTTACATTCATTTTTAATTTTTTTTTCCAAAATTTAGGATTTAAAATCTGGGCCTTTACAGTGTACACACTCCATATTACTTATGTTTGTATATATAGAGTATAAATCGCTTGTAATCAGCCCTTAAGATGTACCTTGTACACAATTATATATGTTTGATCTTATTGCGATGGATGACCCAAATTAAAAGGAATTTTTCCCTTTTTTATAATTTAGATGTGGGACCCACTAAAAATCTGTCCAACTCTCCTATAGTGGGCGCGTGTGTAACGTGAAGGGGTGGAAAAACTGATGTGGATGATGGGGGACCCGCTCAAAAATTAAAAAGGATGAAAGCGGCTAATTTGATTCGGAATTGGGATGGGGACAAATTGTAGATGGTGATGTGGGACCCTAACAACAATAATAAAAGATATGAATCAAATCAAACCATTAATCCACTCCTATTTTTTTTCTTTTAATTCGGAATTGGGAGGTGTCAATAGAATCGATCGATTTAACGTGCACATTGAACGATAATTGGGAGATTATTAAGTGAAATTTTAATTTTATGAGGTACAAAAAAATGACGAATAATTGCATAATATCGGGGGGGAGAGCAGAGAAATTACGTGGAATGCTTCATTATTATCTCATATTGATCCACATACTTATTTTTAATTGGGATATTATTCAGTGGAATAAAGCGAGAAGAGACAAATAAAATGAAGAATAATTGGGAGATTATTCAGTGAAATTCTTATCTTTAATTCGGAATTGGTTTTGAATCAGCATCGATAATTAAGTATCTTGAATTAACCAACAACAAGAAATTTATATATTTACAACAAGGTTTGTTGATTGTCATTTTCATGAAAATCTATTCCCAACTTTTAGGTGTGAAAAGAGCAAAGAAATTACGTGGAATGCTTCATTACTATCTCATATTGATCCACATACTAAAGTGTGTGAACAAGAAGTGGAGAAAATCATACATTTACAAAGTATAGTGAATCAATTGACAGATTTGTTTACATGCACAAAGAAAGTGACAAAGCCACATATGCTGGCTAGAAATGCCCCTAAAAGGATTACAATTCCTGAGAGAGAAAAGTTGGGCAAAAACCATTAAATGAGTCCACGATAGAATGAAAACGTGGCTGATCTATTGGTTATAAAGATTTAAAACCAAGGAAAAGTAGACGTCAAGAAAATGTCATGAAAATTGCCCCACTAATAAGTTTAGGGGGGGGAGGCCAAAATACAAGAGGAAAGTGATAAAGACACCTCGAAAAATGTGGATGGCGCATTAGAAGACAAAAGTATTATGGATGAAGATAGAAACATTGATAATTATGAAATGTATGTGAATAGTGTTTCTACCATAATACAATGGAATAGAAATGATATTACCCTTGATGAGATGTTTGCATACTCTGTTGCCACGAAAATAATTGTTGATGACAATGAAGTGAGCCACAAAGTGTCGACGAATTTCGTCGTAGAAATGACTGCCCAAAATGGAAAGAGGCAATCCAGATCGAGTTAAAGTCACCAGGAAAGTGCGAAGTTTTTGGTCCTGTTAAACTTACATCAAGAGGTGTATAGTCAGTAGGCTACAAATGGGTATTTGTACGAAAGCGAAATGAGGAAAATGAAATTGTGAGGTACAAAGCGAGGCTTGTAGCCCAAGATTCCCCAATAGTTTATGCAAACACTACTAAAATAGTTTGATATAGGGATGGATATTCGAGACGGATTTCACTTGTAGCTAATTATGTCTCTATTAGGGATGAATTTTGGAACAAAATGTCATAATTGACGCTAAATTTGAAACAAATTAGCATAGCGTCAGTAATTTTGTTACTAATTGCATTATCCCATAATAGGTCCCTAAATCCATACCTAATGGGAACATGGTGAAATGTCGTGTCTATCTTTAACTCTATATAGCAATAGATATAGCAACCAATTTATATTCCGTCTCTATATAGAGACGAATTGAAACATGTGCCTAAATTCCTCTCTAATTACTAATGAATATAGGGATGAATGAGCGTTCGACGCAAACTCATTAACAAAATAAAAAAGCGTTACAATATTTGTTGGTGAATAGTCACGAGCTTAAGTTGGTTACAAAAGCCAATCTCGATTCCATCCCTGATTTTCTCCATGAATCTGCCTCCGAATCCGTTTCTGAATTCGTCTCTGAATCCATCCCCAAATTCGTCCTTGAATCTGTCCCTGAATTCATCTCCGAATTCGTCCCTGAGAATCCACCCCCGAATTTGTCCCCTAATCCGTCCTTGAATCTGCCCTCGAATTAGTTATGGAAAAGAATCATGTTGAGGGATCGATATGCATAGATTACTCTTGTCAAGAGTCGTCTAATTTTTCTGTGCATTACTTTTCCAACTCATGTTCCATCTAAATTGAGGAAATCAATAAGAAATGATGCGTTTGAAGGCGTTTAAAATTCTATTTCTATTTTCAGTTATCCTGGTCAAAGTGGCAGCAAAGCGAGAACAATGTGGATGACGATGGACAAAGAGCGGAATGCTACACAAAAGGTTATATTACTCATTTTGATAATTAAGTAAGAAGTTACAAAAGTTTAAATGAAGGGAAATGTTATATTTTCTATTTTTGCAAGATATTGGTGACGCACATTTCTATCCTTTAACCACACCTTCTGGAAACAAAGAGCTAAAATCCTATCCTTTAACCACACCTTCTGGAAACAAAGAGCTAAAATCAAACATATTAAACTAGCGGACAAGAATACAAAGTATTACCAATCCGTTGTCAAGATTCGAAATTTCAGAAACTCCTCTTCAACTTTTACAACTAAAGATGGAATTGTCCTAACAGAAGACCAAGAGATAAGAAACCAAATCACCAAGGAACTTTCCGATAGATTTGTTGCTCATCATCCGATGATGATTCATCCAAATATGATTACGAATATAAATTCAGAAATTACAGATGCTGAGAATAACACTCTTATAAGACAACCAACAAATAAGGAAATCAAAGATACAATTTCCAGCATGGCAGAAGATAAGACGCCAGGACCGGATGGTTCCCCCCCAGAGTTTTATAAAAAATATTGGCAAATTGTAGGTCCCCTGGTGTGCAAGGCCATCAAAGCCTTCTTCCATTCGGGTAGCATGTTATCTAATCTAAATCAAACCTTTATAGCCCTTATTCCCAAGATTGACAATCCGACTACCATTAATCATTTTAGATCGATTAGCCTTTGTAATACTATCTACAAAACAATTACGAAAATTCTAGCAAATCGCCTAAAGCCTATTCTTCCAAGGATCATAAATCATTTCCAAGGAGCCTTTGTGGAAGGAAGATCCATCCAGGACAATAATCTGATAGCACATGAAATTTTTCATACTTTTCATAAACAAAAAGGTAAAAAGGGATGGATGACATTAAAACTTGATATGGAGAAAGCTTATGATAAAATCAACTGGAATTATATTGAAGCAATCCTAACCAAATTTGGATTCCATAAAACCTGGATTAACTGGGTTATGAAATGCATAACCACTCCAACCTTTTCGGTCCTAGTAAACAATAACCCGGGCAAACAATTCAAACCTCAGAGGGGTATCTGTCAGGGAGACCCATTAGCCCCCTACATTTTTGTCATAATTATGGAAAAATTTGCTAGACAACTCCATGAGGAAGCAAAAATGGATGATGCACTCATAGGAATGTAATTAATCGCCAATGGGACCCCCATTCCATTTCTCACATTTGCAGATGACATGCTAATATTTGCAAATGCTTCGCACAAAAGCCTTCACACAATTCGAAATATGCTAAATAATTTCTCTAATCAATCTGGCCTGATCATTAACTATCAGAAAAGCTCTATGCAAGTCTCCACAAATGTGAATGCTAATCTGGCCCGTTCACTCTCCCAAGATATGAACATCCCTCTTTCCTCTGGGTTAGAAAAATATTTAGGTATCCCCATTATCAAAGGTAGAGTTAAAAAATTTGTCTTCGAAGAAGCAATCCAAAGCCTGAAAAAACAACTTCCGAAATGGAAGGCCTCAACTTTATCTCAAGCCGGGAGGGTTGTGCTCATCCGGGCTAATCTTAGTTCCAAACTCAACTATCTCATGCAAAATTTTCTTTTACCAAAGGGCATTCTTCAACAAATTGACCAGATTAACAAAAACTTTTTCTGGAATAAACTTAACTCGGAACGATATAACCCTCTTATTAGCTGGGAAAAAATTTGCACAAGTAAGGAAAATGGAGGTTTAGGTATTAAGACGGCGGAAGAAACCAACATCAGCCTTCAACTAAAATTGCTTTGGAAGATAATCTCGGAACCTCACAATATATGGGTTAAAGTTATTCAAGAAAAATACCTGAAAAATGATAATATCTTTAATTTTAACAATAAACAAGCTACTTCTTGGCAATTTGGAAGGCTTCTTCATCTTCGAGATACCTTTAATAAAGGTCTTCTCTGGATTGTGGGAAATGGAAACTCCATAAACGTCTGGAAAGACCCGTGGATAAATAACCTACCTCTCCAGACCTATCAAGGTAGCAACAACGCTAACATGAAGGTAGCAGACTTGTTCACGCACCAAAAAGAATGGAATTTACCTCTCTTAAGACAACTTTTTCCCCCTCAGGTGGTTAATCCCATTATGGAGATCCCAATCCCAACTTGGAACACCCCTGACAAACTCGTTTGGAAAATGAATTCTAATGGTGAATTTTCAACAAAATCTACACACAAAATAAATTGTACTAATGCTCATAACAATAACGATTTAAAGTGGATTTGGAATCTCCGATTACCACCAAAAATTCAAAACTTTATTTGGAAAATTATGATTGACGGTTTACCCACCAAAGCCCAACTAAATAAGCATTTCAACAGAGTCCCAGCTCAATGCATTTTATGCCAAGGTTTTGATGAAGATGCACATCACCTTTTTCTAGAATGCCCAATCTCGAAATCCATTATTTCCACATATGAATATGCAACTAATAGAACCTTTATTAACTTATATTCAAACCAGTCAATTCAGACTGACCTTTGTATTATCAACCATGATAATCAAAATTTTGAGGACTTATGTTTTATTTGGCACGCCATATGGGAAATGAGGAATAAAATATTTTTTAACGGACGACAGCTAGAATCAAACACTTCCATTGTCCATAAAATACTCCAACTAGTGAACAACTGGAACGAAGCCACCCCACCCAAACCACAAACGATTAAAGGAAATAATAATAAAAGGTCGTCCAGGTGGTCAAAGCCACCACTTGCCATCTACAAAATAAATGTAGATGGTTCGGTTAGAGGTCCCTCATATTGCAATTTGGGGGGTATTATTAGGGATAGTAGGGGACAAGTACTGGACATCTTTCAACAGAAAGCATGTTCGGGTTCTATTCTGCAGACAGAGGCGTCCGCATTCTGCTTAGATGTTCAAAAGGCTATGGAGAAAGGATTGAGGAAGGTCATTATTGAAGGAGATAACTTGAAGGTGGTTGAAGCAATAAATGACAGCACCAAGGTTGATTGAGAGATTTTCAGAACAATCGAGAAGATCAACATAATGAAGGCCAACTTCGATAAGATTGAATTTCAGCATTGCTTCAGAGAATCTAACGCAGCGGTAGATTATATTACTAGACATAGAGGTACTTGTAATATGTCTAATCTCCCCTTGCATGGGGATTTATTTAGCATCATCTGTAAGGATGATCAAGAATGAACCTTGTCTCGGCAGGGCATTCTGATGTTTGCATACGGACACAAAAAAAAAAAAAAGTCACAACAGATGGACTACAAACAGAACAAGGATAGACTATCGATTGACTTCGACCAATTGAACAAACAAGAGATTGAAAAAAAAAGTAAAATAGCTAAGTAGCTTTCATTATAGTCAATATTTCATATTATTTCACAAGGATAGATTTGGGAATGAAATTAACAAACGTAACAATTCATATATATGAACCGGAATAGTCTATTCTTTCTATATATATATATGAGGGAAATGCACAATCTAACCCAAATATCCGGATTTATTGCGAGGTTAACCCAATCCGGGAAAAAATTGCATATCCGGTAACCCTTATACCCGGTAGCCCGTTGCAAAGGAGAGAAAGGGAAGAGAGAAGGAATGGGATCGGAGACGGGGACAGGCGGAGGCATCTCCCTCGAGGCGAGGCGCAGACGACTAGAAGGGGATCGGAGGCGGGTGAGAAAGGAGGGAGAAGGAGGGGGGTCGAGGGAAGGCGCAGGCGGAAGCATCTCCCTCGACGGTGGATTGCTCGAGGCGAGGCGCAGGCGGCGAGTACTTCCACTCTCTCTTTCTTCAGGCGATTTCGAGCCCCGTCGAGGATAATCTCCATAATTGGCTTCGATTCTGCGATTCCAGGTACAATCCTTCACCCTTCTTCTTCTCTGCTTTATCTTCCAAACCTTTAAATTGGAATTTTTTGTTTAGGGCTAGAGACTGAAATTTTGAATTTCGGAATGGTTTGGTTTGAAATTTCCCATTCGGTTAGGGTTGGGGTTTGCTGTCTGTCATGTCTGAATAAACAGGTGACATGTTGATTGGTGTAGGTGTCATGTAGTAAGTGATGTTGCCAAATAAGGGGTTGAGTTTGTCCGTGGGATTTAGAGATGAATCGACTATTTGTCCCTAAACATAGCGTTGGTAAATAGCAACGACACATAGCGACAAATTTAGGGATGAGTTTTAAATTAATCCCCAAATCCTTCGCTATCACCAACAACTTCCGATACGAATTAGAATGTCCCCAATAGTAACCATAATTGTGACGTCTTATATTCGTCCTTATTTTTGTCCCTATATCCGCCCTTATAACCATCACAAAATATATACCTATTTTGGTCTTTAAGTTCGTCGCAACATTCATCTCTACTTCTGCCCTGAAATCACCCCAATTACCGCCTCTAAATTTCTCCCTGCTTGCCATCTTCATCCGGCCCTCCATGCGATGCCGTCGTCCTTGGAACCGGTTCTCTGCTAGTCGGAAGGCATCCCGAACGTCCCTATAACATCTTAATTTGGTGATGCACCCATATCCGAAATCGCAAGTCCGCCACCTCGTTCTCTTCGTCTTGATTTCAATTCATCTTTGGCTCCTCTCTGGTCATGGCTCGTCATATATTGCTCATTCATCCAGGTTTTGTTTGTGTTTATGCTTTGTTATTCAAGAAATTTTGAAATTTATGGCAATTTCTTAAAATTGATTGCATCAATTGATTTTAGCGTTCAATTTCATAAATTTATGTTGATCATATTTGTCGATCTAGTCACAAGATTTGTTTGATTTCTCTCAATTTTGCTTAGTGAAGTGCTGAAATTGCAACTTGAACTTATATAATTGAACGACCGTATTTTTTATTTCTCTCAAGATTTGTTTGATTTCTTATGACGTTGATTTAGATGGTAAACCACCGTATATAATTGAACGATCATATTTTTAAGTTCACTAAAATTAAACTGAAATGTAATTTCTTTGAATTGCAACAATCAGACTTTCTTTCCTATTTGTTTAGCGTTATCTTTGAATTGCAACAATTAATAAGCGCTTTTTTATATGATTAATCACCCTGATTTATACTTGCTCATTTTTAATTTTTACATCTCACTTGTAATTTGAAAAGTGAGTAAGTAAATCTTATTATTTTTTGTTTCATAGGAAAATTATGAAACATTGCTCGAACAAGCAACACAAGAGGCTTCGGACAATGAGGTACCTCCCTTGATTGCTAAGAATTAAATATGGTTGAAAGCAACTGGTGACTCAAGAAATGGACGAGTGAGAGGCATGGGATCTAAGTCTAAATCCATGTTGAAAAGGACTCACTATGTGCCTGTGCTACGTCCCTTGGTGAATGTGGATCATCTGAAGTATTTGAGTCTAGGAGAGGACATGATGACTTAACTATCATCATTGCAGGCACAAATTACACAAGGAATGGCAAGCTTGAATGAAAAAATGATAATTTTGCAGGAAAACCAAGAAGAAACAAGGAAGGATGTGATCAACTTGGCGTATACTGTGCAACGAAACCAAGATCAAGTAAGAGAAGATATAACCATCATGGAGGAGTATGTAGAGAAATCTGTTGAAGCTATCCTAACAGAGACAAGACTCAATAATGATGCAAGAGATCAAAGTCTTCAAGAAACCATTCTCAACTCGGCTAAGCAATTCGTTGCTAGTAAACAATCTTCTTAGCATTTCTTTAGAAACATTCGTTATATATATACATTAGACATTAATTATTTGCTAAACAGTTTGATTAAGATTTGTCTAATGTTTTTACTAGTTCAATACTTTTTGTTACCAAGAATTATTTGATTGATTTAAATTCAATTTTCATTGACAATTGAATATTTATATACGAATGACAAAGATTTAGAACGGATGAATTTGGGACCAAATAGTGATGAATATAGAGATGACTTTAGGGATAAGTTTAGCAACCAATATAGAGATGAATTTGGGGACAAATATAGAGGCAAATATAGGAATGAATTTGTGGACAAGTATAGAGACAAATATAAGAATGAATTTAGGGACAAATATAGATGCAGATTTAGGGACGAACTTGGGGACAAGAATAGAGACAAATGTAGGAACAAATTTGGGGACAAATTTAGAGGTGGTAATTGGGGTGATTTCAGGGCAGAAGTAGAGATGAATGTTGCGACGAACTTAAAGACCAAAATAGGTATATATTTTGTGATGGTTATAAGGGCGGATATAGGGACAAAAATAAGGACGAATATAAGACGTCACAATTATGGTTACTATTGGGGACATTCTAAGTCATATCGGAAGTTGTTGGTGATAGCGAAGGATTTGGGGATTAATTTAAAACTCATCCCTAAATTTGTCGCTACCTGTCGTTGCTATTTACCAACGCTATGTTTAGGGAAAAATAGTTGATTCATCTCTAAATCCGTCCCTGATGTGATTAGGGACGACCATTTGTCCCTGAATCTATTCCTAATGGTCGTCCCTATATCAAACTATTTTAGTAGTATACATTAAGATTTTTAATTAGCCTAACCAAGGACTACATATGTGACTAATGGATTTGTAACTGCATATTTGTATAGATCACATGATAGTAGCATATACATTAAAGTCCCAGAAGGACTAATAATACCTTATATGCAGAATACAGAGAATAGAGAAATGTTCTCTATAAAGTTATAAAGATCATTATATGGTCTTAAGCAATCTGGAAGAATGCGGTACAATCAATTAAGTGAATATCTTATTAAAAAAGGATACCACAATAATACTATTTGTCCATGTGTTTTTATAAAGCGTTCCCAAAAATAGTTTTGCTATTATTAATGTAGTTTATGTTGATGATTTGAATATTATAGGTACACCATACACCAGATGAGTTGGAAAGCACTGCAAAATATTTGATGAAAGAATTTGAAATGAACGACCTCAGTAGAACCAAGTTTTGTATCGGTTTACAAATTGAACTTTTAAAGGATGGAATATTTGTTCATCAAAGTACTTATACCGAGAAAATCTTAAAAAGCTTTTACATGGACAAGGCACACCCATTAACATCACCTATGGTAGTTCGTTCTATTGGTATAAGGATGATCACTTTCGACCTAGAGAAGAAGATGTGGAAATTCTTGGCCTAGGAATTCCTTATTTAAATGCATACAATTGTTGCACTGATGTATTTGGCAAATGATACTAGGCCATATATAGCTTTCTCTATAAGCTTATTGTCAAGCGGTATCGGATTTCAGGTTTATCCAAGCTCTTTACTCTTTTGATTATTTAATTGAGTGATTTATTTTCGTGCCTTATTTTTCACCATTCCCGCTTCATAAAATTTAATTCTTTATTATTCACCTTATAAAATTGGCACTTTATTTTAGTTTCATCTTGTTTGGATCTTTAATTTGGAAGATATTAAGTTCTTGATTACAAGTTTTGATCTTTTATTCATTGTTGCTACACATCATTCCTATGAATATGATTCTTGGATTTAAGCATTATATGAACTTGCACCACTAAAGAACCCTAATTCCTCCAGTTTCTAGCCTATTTCGGTATTTCCCATATTTCTTTATTTTTGCTTACTTTTAGATCATCGTAGCGTAATTTTATTTTTTACTTTCGTCCTTTCTTGGCATTTATGTCGCATTACAACAACATTACAACAGCTATTTCGTAGCAAAAAAAAAAAACAGAAAAGCTGAGAGCAATTAAAAAAAAAAAAAAAAAAAAAGAATAGCATACCTTTCTTGTTTGAGTTAGTAACTCATTGCATCTTGTTATTTCTTTTCCTTGCTACTTGTTAGATGATCTATCTGGTTTAAAGCATTACATAAGAACCCCTTTGTGTGATTTTGTGCTGTGCCGACACAGGAGCCTTGGTCACACCCCTCTTTTTCTGAACCGTGTTGCAACCGTCAGATAATAGTTGACGGAGTGTGTGCACTTGCTTACCCTTGTGATTACATTGCTTATACCATCATCTTGATCGATTATTTTGCATCGCATTGTATTCTTTTTCTTATTCATTAGCCGCTTGTTTATACTTGTTATCCTTGATATCCAACTTGTGGCTGATTTAATTTGCAATTTTGATCTTTACTTGCTGTCTTCAATAGTGCAAAATTCTGTGTCTAGGGGAATCGCTTGAATATAGTACCTTGTTTTTCTCGCCTCTTTGATTTCTAAAACTGACACACTCTTAAGAATCAATAGGGCTTCCATTACTTGGTTTCTGGTCTTTGCTCCGTTTACTTGTTTCTCTCCTGATATTGTAGGAACATGTCGAACGACAATAACCCCAATCCTTCCCCTACCCCTCCTACGCCACTTATTATCACTGACGTTCGATCCCTCTTGCAAGCTGAAATAGCCCAATGGACCAATCGCTTAGCCATTGAAAGGGCGCAAGAACGTGCTGATTTCACTGCCTAGATCAACAAAGCCAAACGAAGTATACTACCATTTCAGGAAGCGTTGGCGGCTGATCAAATAAAGCACACCTTTCACACCAAGTGTATGGTTCAGGAATCCACACTCTCAGTCATCGTCGATGAACGGAGCTCTTGTAACTTGATCAACGAAAAGGTGGTCGAGTACCTCCATCTAGCAACTGCACCTCGACTGCAACACAATGGTTATAACGGTATCACGGACGGTAACTCTGGCCCTCTTGTTACTAGCTAGACAATGCTTGATTTCGTTTCAAATGGGTAATTATTATGATCAAGTGTTGTGTGATGTCGTTAAAATGGATTGTTGTCGTATTCTTTTAGGCCAACCTTGGTTAAATGATCGACAAGTTCTTTATAATGGTCGCTTAAATACCTTTGTTTTTCACTTTTCTGGGAGGAGATTCACCCTCCTACCCTTATCTCCTCAAGCTGTTTTGAATGAACAGGTACGACAGCGCCAATACAAAGCCGAGAAGGAGGCTGCTGCAAGACGGGAAGCGCACTGCGGCACAGACACCAATCAGGCTGCACCCGCGGCCATACCATCCGGCACCCCTGATTTAGTCGCGCCCGCAGCCTAGGATGAGATCAAAATGGTGGCCCCAGATTCAGCACAGCGTGTCAAACTGTTTCGCAGATTCCCGTTGACTCCGACCTTGGAATTGAGTCAACTCAGTCTTGTTGCGAAGCTGACTCGACGAGCTTTCCAACGGTGGGTCACACGCTGCAGGACTTCTCCGTTAAGGCACTCGAAACTGCTCTGCAAGTGGACTGAAGTGCTGCGCATGATGTGTTGGTTGCTTCTGACGATAACGATGAGGACGTTGGGGACACTTCTCTTGAGTTAGCTATTGTACCTCTTGAGAATGTTCCTAATGTTGCGGATTATGAAGTTCATAGGGTTATTGAGCCTTTTAATATTTTTCCTTTTGATTGCTCAATGATTGTTATGTCAGGTGTTGTTTTTGAGGTTCCTTTGCCTCAAATTCTGCTGGCGCCATCTCAAGCTGAATCTCAGGGAAGTTATTTTTTTTTATTGCTGATCATTCCCATTTGCTCCTCAATGACGCGATTCGAGGAAGAATCGAAGCTAAGAAGGGGAGTATAATGCGGATCAAGATGGCCTTTTGTGGGTCAAACAATGATCTTGATCCAGGCAGGCTCTCAAGACTGATTTGAGGGCTATTGAAGGCCCCACCATGGAAGAAGGTCCAACAATGCAATGGGAGCCTAGGCACACATTTTGGTTTGTTCATGTGGTTTGACAGCTTTTTGACGTCTCAGTAAAATAAGTCGTACGGAGTCAATATTTATCAGATTGGTTTGTGCCATACCTTGTTGGAACGAGGACGAAAAAATCTACAACTTTTCTGTTGAAGGTTTTCCAGAATCTAACTCGAAGTTGGCCGAAATTCATCATCTTTGCAGTTGTCACTGTTTGGACGAATTTCCACAAGCTTTTTAAATTAATTTAGGATTTTATGTATTAAATTAGATTTAATTATTTTATGTAATTTAGAAAATATTGTGGAATAATTATATCTCCTGTAGATATAATTCATTTCCACCGAGTTTTATCTTTATTAGGAATAATCTATCTTAGGATTATTTTATCTAGCTTTATCAACCAAAACTCTATCTTTTGCACAAGATAGAATTGGTCTATTGTCTATTTAAACTCATTTTTTACATTCAATAAAAATTAGATTGGAAAATTATATTGTGGAACCTTAATAAGATTTTAAGGTTTCTACAATTTCTCCAATCCAAAAGCTTAAACTCCATCTTATGTTCTTAGTTCCATCGGCATTCACAAGATCCCACATCCAACCAAACACAATCGGCCAACCCACAAAACAACACGCAAATCCAGAATTTCTGTCGCTGATCATAATAAAACTATAGAATTCTTAATATATTAATAACTCCTTGTTGACGAGGCTCGATACCCTTCTTTTACGAGTGTTGAAATCCATATCTTGATTGATCGGTTTTCGTGTGTTGTCGCCGGGTAGATGTTGGCTTGTTCGACTTCGTTGGTGTTCCTGAGCGGGCTACAACTTGGTTGGGTGTGTTACGTCCAGAGTCAGGACATATTGGGGTCGTGGTTGTGTGCAAAGGGCGACTGACTCCGTATCCGGGAGATTGGTCATTGGAATTTCGTCTTCACTGCCCACCGGAGTTAGTGTTTTGTTGTACCGCTGACCCGCGGTGCTTCCCTTTGGTAGTGCTTGGTTTCGTTCTTTGTCTGCATCCTCAACATTTCGGTTCTACTTCTGCTTAGGTTTTCATCTCAGAGCTTTTGTTACGCAGTGACTGTACCCTTTTCTTTTCTTGTATTTTCGGTTTTCTGTATGTTTGAGGGTCACCCGTATGCTAACTTGTCGATCTCTCGATTTTCAGGTATATCTGATCAAGAATTTTTATTTAATTAAAAAAAAAACAGATCGATAATATTTTGTTGTGACGGATGGTGAGAAAGAAACATATATTCAAGATCGACACAAAATTTTTCATCATAGTTCACTAAACTTTGGCCACACTGAGCGATTTCACTAAGAAGTTTTCCCAAAACCAGATAAATATTACAAGATGTGTCATCCGAATTGACCGTCCTCTTCCTTGGACCCCTGAACCCTTGGTGGTTACTGGTTAGCCATCAAAATTCAACACAATTTTGCTGAACACCTCTATAGTATGATTACAACTTACAAGAGATTATATGACCTTAATTAAACTTAATCCGAATTCTATCTAAATTTCAATAAAACTCAAACCTAAAAAACCAATTAGAGACATTTCAACATATTTCAACCTTTTGGTTTATACTATTTCAAACTTCCGCGGTTATGTATTACATGTAGTTGGATGCAACATTTTCTACGTATATTCGACAGCAATTTTAGAAATTATTTCTTTTGGCCATTCCGCAGATTGCGAACAGTCATTACAAGCTGTTGCCTTTCTCCTTCAACCTCAGCAAATCGCAGGCTGACCCCTGAGTACTTCTCCTGCATTTCTTTTAGCTCGCTTTCCATTAATTTGTTCTTCTCCTTCAGTTCCGCAACTTCAGATAACAGTACTGTAAGGTCACCTTCATTAACTGAGTGGGCATCGGACACTTTCTGATTTTTCTCTGAACAAGCTTCCTTCCGGCTGTTTGGAGGTTGGAACAAGGAAAGGGAGAAAATCAATACTCTTTTTTTAGGAAAAAGGGTTGGCTCTAGCATTGCAATGGAATTTACAAGCAATCATCATCTCTTAATGAGTAATTTAGAACAGAGCGACGACAAGAGAACTCAAGTTCAAATGTGTTTCAGCTCTTTTACCTTTTGCTTGATCCTCTCGCGGTTCCATTCTGTGACGGTAAACTTTCTGGCTGCACCTTTCTGCCATTATGTCTCCTTTCCTCCACTTTGCTTCCAATTTCTGGAGGTGTTCCAGGGCTTCTTATAATCTATGGAAATGAGATTCAGATGTTAATATGCAAGTGACTTTATGAAGAAAGTCCTATTTTTTTACATGCTTCACATTGAAATCTATTATGATGTGTCAGCAAATTAGTTGCATGACAGCATGAAAGTGTACATGAGTGATCCTTTCTGTAAACTAACAATAACAATAATTATATCAATAATAATAATGATGAAAAATTATTTCAAATAATACTACATGATATATATAAGAGCAAGAATAATACTCTCTTTAAAAAACAGCAAACTCAGACAAACAACCGAAAATAGCATGGGCAAATTTTTCGGCAACAATTCTTCTAATGTCGTTATGTTGTTGTCAGAGGGATGATTGGAAGCCAAATTGGCGAAACAAAAACCCATGTCATCCAACTCTTTATGAATACAAATGTACATGTCATTGTGTCAGTAATTCAACTGGTTTTTGGAATCAGTAATCTAACCAATTTTTGTAAAATTTTCAATGGAAAAATTGCCTTGTATTTTTTGGTCAGCTTGTCATTCAGTCACTCATCAGACAGCCAACATCACCACATTAGCTGGCACTGTTCCCAATACCCCCCCCCCCCCCCCTCACATATGTTGAAATACTTCATACATCAGTTTGTTATTTAGAAGATCCACCCTTTTTATCATGCATATGGGGCATAACTCGTTACGAAATCATATTAAGTCATGATGATGATGATGATGAAGTCATATGACAGCAATAACACTGGGCACTTTGAATCATATAAAATCATAAAAAGGGGATGAATAATTTACCTTGCTCTGCTTCACTTTCTCATTCAAGACATTTCCGTCCTTTCTATTCTTGTACTTCTCCTCCATGTGGGATATTTCCTGATCCTTCTTCTTCAGTTGTTCCTTTAGGTTCTCATTCTGCAGCTTTTCTACAGACAAGCGATCCTTCATTGCATCATGCTGCACTCTAAGCTGTTGAAGTTGAGCTTGGAAATTTTCAATCATGGCATTCTTCTTTTCAAACAAGGACCTTGTATTGTTCAAATTCTCTAGTGATTCTTGTGCTTCCCTACTCAGTGAAGCATACTTTTTCTCTACATCCTCCCTTTCTTTCTCTGCTATTTCGGCAAGTCTTTTGGATTGTTCCATTGATGTTCTCATGACTTCCAGCTCAGATCTCAAATTTACAGTCTCCTCAGACATTTTAGACAAATGATAATTCTCTTCCGTAAGCCTCTCCATCTCAACCCGAAGAGCTTCATTCTCTTTTGAGAGTGTGTTGGACTTCCATTCATGTTTCTGCTTTGCACTTTCAAGCACTGTGCATTCCTCTTGAAGTTTCACCAACAGCTGCTCTAATTGTGTGTCTTTCTCCATCAACTGTGCAGAGAGCTTTTCCACTTCAATGTCATAATCATCTTTCATCAACCGAAAGTCTTCATTAGCTATTCTGAGCTGTTCCTCTAGAGTTTTCACTTGAAGGTAAAGTTCATTGGCTTCAGTCTGAGCTTGCAAGGTTAATTTTTCATTCTCATCAAACTTGGATGCCAGTTCAGTGGATAGTGTTTGGAATTCCTCTTGGACGCGCTGGGCTGCAGCTGCATGGTTCATTTTAGTCTTTCTCAATTCTTCCTCCACCTGGAGGGCTCTTTCCTCCATCTCAATCTTCGCGTTAATAATCTCTCTGAGATTACATTCATTTTCTTGGGTCTTATCCTGCAACTCATTCTCCAAACTCTTCACTTGCGTTTCAAGCTTGTGAACAGTTTCAGTTGCTTCAGAGAATTCTTCTTCATGCTTTTCAATAACTTTCTCCAATTTTGTGATTTCGGACTCGAGTTCATCTATCGCACGCAAATAACAATTGCACTGGTTTTCTTTCTCAATCACCTGCCGATGTGCATCCTCCACCTGTGAGGAGATATCAAAGTTTTTTTGTTTTGAACTCTCATAATCCCGAAGAACCTGTGACATTTTCTCCTGCAGCTCTTTCTTTGCTTCCATCTGATTCTCCAATTCTTCCTCCAGGTCCAGAATCTTTTTTTTTAGGGATTTTACCTCTTCAATAAGATTCCCATTAGGGAATAAATCTTTACTGAAGCCTTGATTCTCCTCCATGCCATTTTTTTGACGAGAATCTATCTTTTGGAAATGAAGTTCCTCACTTTTCTTACTCTTTATAAGCTGAGCCAATTCCTTTTCTCTCTTATCTAGTCTATCCTCAAGATCTTTCACCAACAGAATCAGTTCAGAGTTTGAATCCTGTGTCTTTCCCAGTTGTCGCTTAAGCATTTTGTTTACGCTCTTTAAATGAGCAAGCTCTGCTTCCACTTCTCTTAGCCGATCGTTTGAATCTACACTATTTGTTTCCTTTACCCATGGAACTTCACCTCCGCGCCCCTTCTCAATTTTCCTTAAACTGCTCTTCTCGGATTCGATTATGAGCGCTTCATTTTCATCTTTCAAAGAACTGACCTGCCTCAACAGCTCTTGCCCCCTTTTGGTTTCCTTCACTAGTTGTTTTCTGAGGGTTTGTAGTTCAAGTTCCATCACCTCTGCCTGCCTCTCCAGTGGAAGAATTTCCTTTTTGAGTTGTTCAGTTGAAGCATCTGACAGGGTTCCGCGGTGCCTTGTAACTTTGTCATCTGAATTTCTTGCGAGGCTAGCCATATCGTCAGCTAGAGGCCAATCCATCTTCAGGGATCCTTCTCCTTGACTATTTTCCCTTGCAATATGTGGCATCTTTCTCTGAGAGACAGAGTTCCAGGTTGGAGATGGCTCCGAGCTGGAACTTTCCAGATACATCCTCATATCCTGCCTGGAATTGCTTGAGGAATTCCTTCTGGGGTCCAGGACTGATTTCTGGTCGGAGAGGGGGTTGAAGCTTGTCTGCTCATTGTAGTTTGTTCTGCTTTTCTCAACATCTTGAGAAAGTAGTGTATTCCAATAATCATCCTGTCATAGAAATCAACAATATTCAGTTTCGAGTACATTGTAGAGGGATATATTCCGCATAATTTGATTGTCATCAGAATCGTTGATAACATTTAGAGTGATGAAAAAAAAAAGAGTAGATGTGAAGGAGATGAAATCATCAAAATTTCTTTTCAGGGCAAAATCATGAGCATCTAAGTTGGGAAGAACAGAGTTTGCATTGAAGTTAAGGGCAATGTAGCATAATAGATGGGTTGATTCAGGCCAACAATCAAACACTAAACAAGACAAACTTGAATAGTTGAATTGAATAAGGATTCTGAAGCATGAAACCACAAAGGGCTTGTCTAGATTATGTTGCTGCATTTAAGGACCTTACTTCAACTGAATTGTGATCGCTATTTCTGTCTTCTGTTGTAGAGTTGCTTAGTTGACTCATCAAGGACCTGTCCTGAGACTCTACTGTCCATTCTCCATTTTGTTCTGTCTCCCTGAAATGTCCCCCTCAATAAAAATCAAGTTAGAAGCCAACACCTCCCTGGTTGCAAGCCTGAAGATGAAAATAAATAAAAATTGCACATACAGACAACCAGACGTCTAGAGTTTTTGTCATTACCTTGGATCGGATCGTCCCCTCCCTGAGTATTCTGAATGGTAACCTGCCACGAAAAGAGACTCCTATCAGGTAGATAATCAAAGAGGAAGTGCTTTGCCTTTCTGAGTAGTGCTCTAAAATAATCTCTTTTTAACAGTAGATGAGTAATTAGGTTGATCTCCTTGGTCCTTACCTAATGCCTACTGGCTACCTTCTAGATGTTGAGCCAATTTGCTTTTGTATATAGGAATGCTTAATTAATACTACTACAGAGAAAAATCAAAGCTGTTTCTGAGTAGCTGGTTCTGCTATAAATGATTTTTTTTGGGGGGGGGGGGTGAGGAAGCTTACATGCAATGCTGCATCTGAGTTGGATCCATGGATGGGCTGCCAAACTGTAACAGGTGCTGCAGCATCTAAAAAATCAGCAAAATTGAATAGAATCTCTCCAATAAAACCTTTCTTGGACGGTCCCTGAAACAAACAAGAACCGAAATAAGATGAGATGATGGCGATAGGTATGTCAACAACGAAACATCCACCAAGTGAGAAGTGAGCTGATTCCTTACATACCGTAGCCACAACAAAATGGTAAAACTTGTCATGGACCTTTCCCGTTTTGGTCTCCCTCGAAAGTTTGACAGTCTCATACACAGGATCCTCCCATGTGCAGTTTCCGTCCTCTCCAACAACCACCTTTCCAAGTCGAACGGACGGGCGGCCAACATCTTCAGGGACCAAGGACACCATCAGCTTTGTTCCTGGATTTCCGACCTAAAACAAACAAAAGAGCACCGCCTCCGAGATCCGGTCAATTGAATCACTCTCTTGGAAGCAGCTAGCTAGGGTTGAGATGATTACCTGAGTTGCTCGGAATTGCAATTTGAAAACCACTTTTAACTTGTCGATTCGACGTTTTCCGACCTTGAACATCTCTGAGGGGAGGAAGGAAGAAGGTGCGATGAGGAGAGGAGAGGGATCCGGATCTCAATTTGTCCTTGTTCAGCTTCAAGCCTTAGTGGCTTTTCTCATCTGTGAAGCAATGAATTCAACGATTCAATTTGAAAACGAACAGCCAACGCTTTTCTTGCTTTAACTTTGTTTCTACAGTCGAGCTTAAGCAAGCAAGCAAACAAACAAAACTTAGTACTCCATAGAATGTAGAAGAAACAAAACACGGGATAAATTAGAGCTTGAGTCACACACACAGAGACAGACTCGTGTTGTGTGATAGATAACTTGATTGATTTCTTTATTATTCCGGTTTCTTGTACTAGTCCAGTAGAGAAAGGGAAAGGGTGTCATATCTTATTCTTAGGGATCTGGACCTTAATTTTCTTATGAGTCAGCAATCAGCAATTCAGCATCTACTGACATTTACCTTGCAAAGTGGGCCAAATCCCCACAAATGAGCTGTCAGTGACAACCATATTTCCTCTTATTTAATTTAATTTGCCCAAGACTATAATAAATTACTAATACGGAGGAGTAATATAAAGTATACTTGCTTATTATATGAATGTTACTACTGGCAAGTAATTTGTATGGGAAAAATGAGTAGATTTTGTCGGAGAGGCCATGTGAAAATGTGCCCTACACCCACACTAACCATGCCACCACTTTTAATGCGCCCTGGTTACCCTTCCACAATAGTAGTATTAATCTAATTTGTTTTTATTTTTATTTTTATGACCACCCACCGGCCACCATCACCATTTGAGGTAGGGTCGAACCAATGGATAGTCACTAGTCAGGGTCTTAAGATAGGATTTATGCAAGCGTTTAGGATTGGTATCATAATAACATATAATTGGATCCTTTCAATTGAGACTTATGTGGTGAATTAAATGTGATAACTTGTATTGTAGTTTTTTTTAATCAATGGTTTAATTCACCTCATATGAATTAAGACAGTTTGAATCCCCTGCAACATTTTACGTTTTACACTCGGTGGTACACTTAATTATTTCAGATATAAATTAAAATAGATTAAAAATAATATCGTAAGAAAGTTAGAGTGTTTACTCACAATAAAGTGAAAATAGAAAAATAGTCCATTCTTAAAATTCGAATTCCGAGTCTCTTATTTAAGGTGAAGATATATTATAGAACAAATTTCTATGAGTCCATCATCACAACGATAAATGAAGAGGGCCTAGTACGGTGCACGGTAACACCTAATCAAACACAGATGATGCCTTTGGGTACTCATCAATGCAATCGGCCCATGGGCCCATCTTAGGCCCACTTGAAATGGGCCCAATGCATTCCCAAACAACACTTGAACTCTTAACACCACTCCCTATCCCCAACAGCCACACCTTGTCCCCAATCTTCACCCTCCCCTTAGCCTCCAAATAGGCCAACTCATACCACAACCCCGACGAAGATTGATTCCCAAATCTATGTAAAGTCGCCATGGCAGCCTCTGTGTCCCCGACGTCGAGCCTTAGCCCCTTGGCTATCTCTTCGATCATTCGCCTTCCCGTCGTTGGGAAACAAAAATGGCCGATCACGCTCTTGAAGTTAGGAACATAGACTCCCTCTTTTCCTATTATTCCCTTGAACAAACGCGTCTTGATCAAAGACTTGACGTACTTGAGCTTCTCTGACATGGGTAGGATCGATAGCCCTAGATTAGTTATGTTTATCTTCAAGGCCTCATCCGCGAGTTGGAGGATGTCACTGCGTAAGCTCACCCCTGTTATACCGTGGTCATCTTCTTCGCGGAAGGCCGAGTGATAAGCCTTGTCTTTGTATGCTAGCTGAGTTCTTATGCTTCGGACGAGCTTGTACTTTGGTGTTGTCTTACCTTGCTTGCAGTTTGTAAGCAAGATTGCCGCGCTTCCCATTCGAAACACGCAATTCAGGACTAGCTTGATATGTTCCTTTCCTGGATACCATCCAGTGGTAAGGATCTCAGCGCTTAAAATCACTGCATTACTGTTTTTGTGAACCTGCATATGCAATTATTTAACGTATATAAGTAGAACAAGTTGCACATTAACTGTCATATACACACATATGTGTGTGTGACACTGTGACAGTGTGTGTTTCATTGGAAAAATCCAGGTAGATGATTACGCAGTTGGCAGGAAAACTAATGAAAGGAACATGACTTTTGATTTATGAATGTGTAATAAATATCTGAGGGACCATCCCACAGGAAAACTAAAGGTAAAATACAATTTGTGAGAATAATACTTAGACTGTATAGTCTGTATGCTTTTACTCTGATCCAAATAAATAAATAAAAATACTGTATGGTTTATGACCAATATTTATGTATAAAGATATTTTAGGTAGTATTCTTTTTTATTTTTTTGATCTGATATACTATTAGGTTGTCTTAAATCAATCAATTGCAATAATAGAGTTGTAT
Source organism: Persicaria tinctoria (assembly GCA_037127255.1). NCBI lineage: Eukaryota > Viridiplantae > Streptophyta > Magnoliopsida > Caryophyllales > Polygonaceae > Persicaria > Persicaria tinctoria. Next base: position 20,247,883 of record JBANSL010000019.1, on the reverse strand, counting down.
AGTTATAAACTGAGTTTTAATTTTAGGTGTACGTCTACAGTTATTCTATAGGATTAGAAGATAAGTTTGTTTTTATAAAAAAATCAAGGTAATGATTCCAGATATCAAATAACACTATTATTCGATAAATTGAGAGGACAAAACAATCGTCAAACGGCCAAACCAACAACGTACAATCGAGCAAAAATAAAAATATCAAAGTCCTAATTGAACACTCATTATATATCATTGCAGTTTAAGATGTGAAGTTTTTTATTTTGACTAAAATGTATGCATTCCACCCATTTTTTTAGATCTTCTTCACGCCACCCTCATCAAAATTCAAATCTTTTTTTTTGTTCTTTTAAAAAAAATTATCCTCTGTCTCAAAATAACTATTATTTTAAAAATATAAAAACTATATAAGTTTAAAAAAAAACAATATCTTAAAATAATGTTTACAAAAAACAATTATGTATGAATTTTTTTTTAAATTAATAGTTCTATAAAATAATGTTTAAAAAGTCAAAAACATTATTTTTTTTTTGAAACAAACGTGGTATTTTTTACGATGGGAAATTTACCAATTCTACCCCAATTTGGATCATATCCCATAGTTTCTTAGAAACTCCTAAAATTCGGTGTAGATCCTCTGTTACCCTCCATGTTACCCATATATAGTGCTACAATTAAATATTTGAGACATTTTTTTGTAATAAAAAGTAAGTAAATAATATTTACATTATAAATGTCCAATAACATATAATTGTATTACTTGCATATATTTTTCATATGAAATGATATTAATAAAAATATTAAAAATGAAAGAGTGATAATTTTATAATATTAATTATATTTTGTAAATACCATTTTGGAATATACGTGTATATATTATTGAATATTTACAATTTAAATATTTTTTTTTATTATTTTTACCATTAAAAAATAACATAAATAATTAAATGTAATAAAGGAGAAATTGAATTGGACCCATTGCCAAAACAGAAAAAATTGAATTCAGTTTCAACACAAAGAGGAAACATATTAAATGGGAGGTCTAGCTAGGTGTAGTGACTGTGGAGATCGACACAAATAGAGTGACATTAAATATAAAATAAAATTAAATGCGTACTCTGAGGAGGTTGGCTGCCAAATCAACAGCAAGCAGGCTGGCACTGCAGCCCATGCCAGAGAGGTTGAAGGCCTTAACGTCCTCCCTCAGTCGGAACCTGTTGACGACGACGGAGGAGATCGAGGGCGAGGGGCAGAGGCCGCTGCAGTTGACGATCAGAATGTCGACGTCTCGCGGGGAGAGCCTGGCTTTGGAGAGGAGGCTCTCCATCACCGGGAAGAGCACCATCTCGACCTCCTCCAGGCTCTCCCGGTGGCCGCCCCGCGGAGGTATGTAGAAGAGGGAGGGCGGGAGGGCAGCCCTCTCGCCCTGCCCTGACGTAGCCAGCACTCTCTCCATGAACTCCAGGCTCTCCTTCCCGAACACCCCCGCCGACGACAGGTTCTCGATGAAGGTGGCGTGGGGCACTCGGAGCGAGTTTGGAGGGGCGTAGCAAGAGTAGTCCACCATGTAGACTTGGCTACTCGAGCGCCAGTGTTTCACTGCTACTGCTACTGCTACTACGATGAGTGCGAGTACATGGGGTTGAGGGAGGAGGAAAGTGGGGAGGCTTATGATGCTGATCCAGATTGCCAACCTCTTCCAAAAGTGGTGGGTGGTGGGTGGTGGTGGGAGGTGTTGTTTGTGGAGCTTGGCCGATGACTCCATAGGTATAGCTAGGAATGACTACTTGGTATTGGCCGTATATGAGGATGGGGCTATATATATAAATTACAAATACACTGTGTCTTTTCATAGTCTCATAAATTGATATAGTTGATCCACTGCATTAGTGCATTCACTCTTTCCCTCTATTTTCCGTTTCATATGCCGGCCATGGAATATACATGTGTCAAATTTATTATACGGCAGAGTCGCCTTTTTTTTTTTGAAAAAAAAAAGAAAAGAATTTAGAAGGGCAGATTAACAAATAGGATCACCGTGGACGAGAATATAAAGTTAAGAATCAAAGGGAGGATAATCAGTAGAGATGAAATAACTCAGACGAGTCAAAATGGAAGAATGTTTGGTATACCACGTAGGTAGTCCACCACCCTACCTTTTTAGTTAATGTAAAAGTAAAAAGTAAAACACATTAATTACTTAGTTTTCACCTTTTACTAATTTTAATTAATGACCCATAAAATATTATATATTTTGTGATGAGCCCCTCTTTTTGGGCATGTTCTCATTGGGCCGAGTTTGGAGTTTGAGTTTTGGAGGCAATGAGCTTAACTCGAAAATTGTTATTTTAACTTAAGTAGGAACATATGGATTTTCATTTTAAAGTTTGAGGGCCAAATTAGCGGGGGTTTTCGGTGTGGTTTAAATTGTAGATATATTTTATATGAGTTAAGTTTTAAATACTTTGAAAAAATATATGATAAACTAAAGTAAAACTAGTTAGATCTAATTCGATTCAATTGAGAGGTGTTATTTTTAACTTTAAAATTGTGAGATCTTATAAATAATTATTTAATTAATTTACTTGAACAATATAAAATAGTTAATTCAATGCAAACTTTATATTTTAAGGAATATTTCCCTTGTTTTTATTATTATTTTACTTCATCCAAATGATACCGATATCGGTATCGGTATCAAGATATCGATATTGGTGATGTCTCGATATCAAGATATCGATATCGGTTGATATCTAGATATCAAGTGATATATTAAATAGGCACAAATCTGATATCTGTCTATACCAAACACTAGATATCAGATATCTCGATATCAAAATATCGATATCGGATTTGTTAATTTTTTTTCATTTTTTAACAAAAAATCGTATTTTGATGACTTTATGATAACTTCAAAATGTAAATTTAAAGATGTGATTGATAAGTTGTTATTTTTGGGCTATATACTTATTAGAAGATATCATCTAAAACTCGAGCACTTGTAATTTTATATATACCACCTCTGATATAAAATATTTGATTTTTACTATTGCTCGGGTCTTGATCCCAAAAATTCCGGATGTTCGAATCGAGTTTTTGAGTCGGGTTATGTTATGACATGTCTAATTCTATTCAATTGGGTTTGAGAAGAAGATGAAGCAATGAAGGGAGCTGCCATGGGAGTTTCAATTTGCGAAATTTGAATAAATTTGAATTTTTTACCACATAAAGAAAACCTAATTAAATTTTTAAATGCCGTCATAGGCTTTTTTTACAAGGCTGTGGGACTTTGAGAGTTTTAAGTTGGAGTTCTAAAATAAATAAATCGAATTGGTTTTCATTAGAATGTGAAGCAACGAGACTCAATCTACATATAATACTGGTACAATGGGTATAGTGTACATATAAGTAGCTATATATTATACGTTTAATACAGTAAATGTGATTTCTATCAAATATATATAAAAGCTTTTTTTTATTGGATTATTTTAGAATTTTTTTTTACGAGGGACAAGTCCCGTCCCGTCCCTCGATGGATAAGACCCTGTGGGATTCAAAAAAAATATTTCAATCCCGTCCCGTAAAAAATACGCGGAACGGGACGCGGGATTGCTCATCACAAAATATACAATATTTTATGGGTCATTAGCTAAAATTAGTGAAAACTAAGTAATTAATGTGTTTTACTTTTTACTTTTACATTAACTAAAAAGGTAGGGTGGTGGACTACCTACATGGCATACCAAACATTCTCCGTCAAAATGATGTGCTACACGATTTACTTTTCTAAAGTGCTTGGAAACAATTAATTGAACCTACATCCAAACTATTCCGATATAAACATTTCATAATTTCTCAAGAGCGCGCACTTCCATATGCGCTTAAATTGTGTTAATAATGCAGATATTGTTGATAATATAGTATGTGATATATTTTTATATGATGGAAGACAAATAATATCAATCAGTTTATACGTGCGGATATATTCATTTTATTTGTTAAAAATATTAATTATTTATTTTCTTTAAAATATGGTTTCTTCTAGAAGTTTTTTTTTTATCTCTTGGGATTTAATTTCAAAATAATTGTTGGAGATTTTGTGCAGAATTTGATTGGTTGTTGGAGATTTGAGGTTGACTTTCTATAAGCTTCTTTGGTGCAAACAACCGCTTTTTAATTTGATTGAGGATTTTGTAGAGCCTTTTTGAATTATTTCAGCGGCACAAATTCAGCAATTAATGAGGTTATTTTCAAGTAGCATTTTTCAACCCCTGCGCCTTCATAAGGAGCAATTGCAGTAGAGAAGAATATTCGACGAACTCCAAGCGCTTATCACCAACCAAGCTTTCTCCACTACAATCGATCTTCATCTTTGATTCTCTCTTTCTCCATTGTTGTTCTCGTTTATCTTTTGAGAGTTTCTAGAGCTTCATTGTACAAGTCTAAAGTGAATTATACTAAGAGTATACATCTACTCAAACGTATTCACTAGGCTATTATTTCACGAGTGTTTTGGGTTGACTAGATAGTAGAGGGTGGGGCTACGAGTTGAGAGAAGGGTTGTTCTTCTAAATTGTATCTAGGACTAAGGAATCTGAGTTGACTAGAAAGAAGCGGGTGAGGCTTCGAGTATTTAGAAGAAGGAAAGATCTTCTCGGTTGTATCTAGGATCCATATAAGAAGTGAAATAACAGTGCTTTTGAATCCTACGGGTTGGATAACCCTGGGCGAGGACGTAGACCAAGTTCGTGCCGAACCTCGTTAACAATTCGTGTGTCCTTTGTTTTTCTGTCATGTTTAATTTTCACATTATACTTTGATGAGTTTTATTTTCGTACAGGTTTCTGGAATCATTTCAAGACCTTTGACGTCTGGTTCAAAACTTTGAAATCGATTTCATCATTTAGTTAGTGTGCTTCCTGGATGCTATACCAAGCAAAGACGTCGACTCCAACAACCGATCCCAAAGAGCAACGCTTTGCACTAGCTCGTGCTCAACACATTTGCCTCGTGACCCCAAATGATGAAATCGAATGATATTTCTCCATTCGCGGATAAAGAACCATCAAAATTGAGTTTATATATGTCAATTATAATTGGGTTTTACCCATATGATATTCTTCTTTTTTCCAGGGATGGATCTTGAATTGAATTGCTACCCTCCCTAGCTTACATAACGATTTATTGTCTGGCTCATCATCACCTAATCCCTCCATTGTTTTTCTTGCTGGTTTCATAAAACTAAAGTTTATTATTTCATTTTTAAATATGGATTTATTTCTAAAGAACCAGACGAACTATCAATCCATCGCCAATTATCTATGAAACTAGCTCCTATTTATGTTTTCAACTCTTTGGATCTTTTTGAAGATCGATAGATTATTCCTTTTAATTATTTTTCATGGATACAAGATTGTTAAAAAGTAAGCGGTGTAGATCTTCATGTGCATAATAATTGTAGAATGTGCAAGGGTACTACAATTTTCTTTTCAAAGAGTTTGACTTTAGTGGGAAGACCATTTTTTTTTCCAAATGAAACTTTTCACTTTGGGTATCTAAGCTCGTAAATCCAATTGCACTCATAAACCCCTTGATTTCTTTTTTTTTTTAATAATTAATTAATCATCTTCATCGTCGATTTTGTCGAAAACCATCCATCAATACTTGGTCCCTAGTAAATGGTGGAACCTCTTATGTTGGAGAAAGCAATGCGGACTCACATTCAGGTGTGCCACAATGGAGATAAGTAGGGTGTTCAAGTTATTTGAGTTTATATTTTTTGCCTAGCAAAAAAGAGGGGTTTCTTCCAACCATACATCTATCCAAAAGTTAATGCTCTCTCAATTGTGAATCGACCATCTTAATCCTAATTTGAAATTATCCATCAAGATCACCGATTTGCTCCATTGCCAGGAGTGTTGTCCTTTTCGCTTATAATAGAGTAGCTAGGTGGATTTGCTTTAAGTATTTTTCACTGATAATCTTCAACCAAGGATTCTCGAGCTCGACAAGAAATTTCCAAAGAATCTTCATTTGTATGGTCGGCAATGTTTATGTCTTTGATATTTCTAATCCTAACACCGTACCCCCATTCTTTTTAGATTTATAGATCTCATACCAATTGATGAGAGGTAGGGGTTTGTGATTTGTTCTTTTTAATATTACTTTTTTATTTTATTAAGATTGTAGTTTAAAAAAATAGTGTCATGGCATGGGAATCGGACTAGTTATTTATATTTTATAAATAGTATAAGTCAATTTTTTTAAGGTATCATTATTCAATATCTATTAATCTATTAATAATACTAAAACAGATGCGAATGATACACGTGGTGACCTTACATTAAAATTGTCACATGTCGTCCATATGCTAATGCCACATCCACATTGACTTCAAAATTTCATTGGTTTATTGTGAGCCCTCTTTAACAATTAGCAAATAAATAAATAAATTTCACAAATTATAAATTTGATAAAGATTTTTTTCCAGATATTTTAATCCATTTTCACTGAAATATTTCAAATCCACTTTTTTTTTTAAAAATTAATATAACTGATTGAAAAATCAAAATATCAGTTTGATATTGAATGCTTATCACCTAAACTTTAATTTTTTATCCCTAATGATTTTTTATTAGAGATTTGTTAACTATATTTTTACTAGCTATCTTTCCTAATCAATATAAAATTCAAAATAGTTTGACCATTAATATTTCCTTATCAATTATTTATAATTTTAATGTGTTTTATCATGAATATTAATCAGTATTCAAATCTATTTTATCACTGAAAAATGGGATGATCCACTAAATATAAAGCTATTCTTGGAATTCAAATGAAAGATGTATCATATTGCTAAGTAAAATCGATTTCAAATTTGATTAAATAAGATGTTACAAAATGTTAAGCAGTAATCAAATCTATTTTATTACTAAAAAATGTGGTGATTAACCGAATATAAAGCTATGCTTAGAATTCAAGTGAAAAATGTATAATATTGCTAAATAAAATCTCATTTCAAATTTGATTAATAAGATGCTAAAAATGATGATTTTATCCAATCAACTAATAACTAACAGGAATCATTTACATACTCCTAAGTAAACACATATTTCTAAGAGTTTATTTTATGACTATGCAAATAATATATTCCTAATATATAAATTTATAAAACTATATTTGTTCATTAATATTCAGTAAATAGATATAGATTATTGTTTAGCCTTTATTTTAGACAGTTGGCCTATTTTTACAAGTGACTTTTTTTCCAAAGAAATAACCTTTGATTTGTTTATTTTTAGTTAATTATACATTTTATTTAAATTTTTTTAAATATATAATATTGAAATATACAGTCAAAATATAACACTAAAAATTAGTGTATTTCATGAGGTTTTACTATAACAAAAAAAAAACCCTACGGATACTTACTTTATAATAATCAGATCCTAACCGCATTATTTCTAATTAATATTTCTTATAAATATTTTTAATAAAAAATTTTATATACTAATTCATAAAAAAATACTAACAAATAGTCAAATAGTATACCCAAATTATTTATTTTTGAAAAATATTATGTTCATAATTTATTTCTGAAAGTTTTTTTGGGCAAAATTTATTTATTAACTTTACAATAAATGTTAATTAGAAGGGGGTACAACATTGAACCAAAAAAAAAGAAGCGGGTACTACAAAATTTCAAACAAATATGATTTCCGGGCTTATGAAAATTTAGACCATCCACAACCATGAGGAAACCTCTTTCCCCATTTTTTTTCCATCTTCCTATCACAATTTTACAACTCATTTATTTTTTTGTTCAAAATAATTTTCACTTTTTCTACCTCTTTCTAAAAGTTTTCCTCTACAACCATGGGAAACCTCTTTTACCTCTTTTCAAATTTATTTTCACCTTTTCTTTTCCTTTATATCTTTCCCTTTATTATATGTGTATCATCATATCTTATTGTGAATTATTTTTATTTATAATGTTATAAATAAATAAAAATAGCAAGTAGTTAATATAAATATATTTTATTACATCTAGATTAAAATAAAAAAAAGTTAAAAACATATTTTATTGTGAACAACAACTTCTTCATTCTCTTGTACTTGATTGATTTGCCTTGCATCTTCGTTTGGATTTCGAGTGGCACTCCCTTGAACACCCGAAGAATGCTCAAAATGTTGTTGGTTTGGAAAAAAAAAAAGAAGAGGATTGTACACATTGGTAGGATTATGTGGGGTATAATTTGGATATTCGGGTGTTGAAGAATTGTTAAACATTTGCAACATCACTTGAAATTGAGGATTTTTTAGAAGATTTGGATCAAAAGACATATTTGGAATGGGTGGAGTATTTGGATTATTGTGATCCATGGTTAAGAAAATAGGTGCAACTACAATAGATCAAGATGTGGTTATATACAGGATAAAATTGGGCTCAAATTATAGAAAAAAATAAAATTAAACCAATGAGATATTTTTTTAAAAAAATGAAATATAAATATATTTTTCTTTTATTTTAAATCCTTTTACAACTAATAAATCTAAATGTAAAATATATCAACCTACTTTATCATATAAAAAAAGAAAAAGAAAATTAGAAAAGGGAAGAGGTTACCTTTCTCTACCAAGGTAACCCCTTCCCACCTCTTACCTTAAGGTAAAGGCTACAACCATGGGCTTACCTTTTAACAATCTTAAGGTTGCTAAAACCCATGGTTGCTCATGCTCTTAGGAGGCAAAATTTTATTTTTTAGCAGCATACGTGGCGGTATAAAATGAATTGTTCCCTTTTGTAACCCTAGATCTATCATCTATTCACTCCCCCGCCTCCTTCTCCTTGTTCTCGCCCGAGGGGCGCTTCCGCTTCCTTCATGGCTTGCAGACGGCTCCTTGGTTATTAGCAACGCGTCGACCTCTCCGTCGTTGCTCACTCGGTTCTCAGCCACTCGCCCACCTCTCCGCCGCTTCTCGGATGGCTTGAAGACGAGATCTGGACCTATTCTCGCCTCCCTCTCAGAGGCTCCTTGGTGTCGCCTCCCTCTCAGACGCTTCTCCCTGGTGTTGCTCACTTCTCATCCGCTTCTCGGATGGCTTGAAGACGCGATCACGACCTGTTCTCTCCTCTAATGAAGCCGAGATTTCTCTCCTATTCCACTATGGTAAGCGGAGATCCCTCTCATATCCATCTGTCTTCTATTGCGTTTTTGCGTTTATCTCTCATTTTTGCGTTTATCTTGCTGTGTTTCTATTGAAGATGAGATCCCGACTTCCTCTTTTGTTGTCTCATTTGCAGCCTCTCTTTACATTTTGTTGGTCACTCACATCAAGGTTTTTTTTTGTTGGAAGGAAAATTAGAGCCTTGCTTCTCCCTACTGGTTTTGCATCAGCCTCAAATAAGGTACTTTTTTTTTAATTTCATTTTCTTTTAGGGTTGTGCAAAGGGGCTGCTTGAGGATTGATTGTTTAATGGCTGCATTTCTCTCACTCGCAGCCACCAAATCATCTATACTGGTGTATTTCAGCCACCAAAAGGTGCTTCTGTATTTGTGCAAAGGGATTGCTGGTTGTCGCTCATAGCCACGGAAACAAGGTTTAATGGCTGCCATGTTTTTTGGGCTATTGTAATGAATAATTTCTATTTAATTTCAGTTTGGTAGGTTTTTTATTAGGTTACAACTGTAATTGTGATACTAAGCTTAGTGCTTATGTTTGTGGTTATGGCTGGTTATTGTTGAACTAGCCTTTTGTGTATATGTTTGTTTATTAATGTTATTTAAAGGAAAATTTATGTTTTATGTATGTCTAAATTGAAGAATAAAAAAATTTAATGCTAATGAATTTAACCTCAAATTTGGCTATAAAATTTAACCTGAAATTTAGGAACCCAAATACAGTAATATAACATCCAAAATTGACTATAAAATGATTTGATAAAATGCCCTCGAAAATATATTTACCCTTCAAAATGCCCTCAAATTCGACCTCAAGTCATATTTCGAGGCGTATATTGGCTGGAGGTTATTTTACTCTCGTATTTGCACTTAAATTATTTTGAGGCTATGAATCGATACTATTTAGCCTTGAAATTTATACCCTCGAAAATACCTACTAATTTCATTTGAAGGTAATTTGAAGAATAATAGCACTAAATCTAGTCTCGAAATAGTTCGATACCATTGCTCTCGAAATTACCCTCGACAATAGTTAGAGGCTATTTTACTCTCGAAACAAAAAATTCAAGGTTAGTATTCGAGGCCACATTTAACCTCCCTCCTCTACGCCTCAAAATGTGTCTTGAGGTTGCATTCGAGGGCATGTTCGGGGGTAATATGTTTTCGAGGCTAATGTTGAGGTTATGCTCAAGGTTAATTTCGAGAGTATATACGCGTTTTCTAGTAGTGGAGGTCGGGGTTTGTGATTTGTTCTTTTATTCAAAAATAATTTTTTGGAGGGTAATGGGGTTTTTAGACCCTTTTTATTGTTTTTTTTTTTCAGTTTATAGACATCATAATAAATTTTTTAATTATATAGATCTTTTTTTATAGTTTCCTTTCTTCTGGTTCTTGGCTTGAGCCCGTGTGTAACGGGAGAGTCATTTAGATGATTCTTCCTATCTTGCCTTGGTCTTGAACCCGACATAGGGAGAAAAGGGTCCGTGATCTAGGCTGTTTCCCTCTCGACGATGAAGCTTATCCCCCGTCGTCCGTCGGATCCACTTAGAATTTGATAAATACAGTGTAGTATTGGAAATGAACGGCGAAGTGGTGGAACGCACAAAGTCCCTGAAAGGTATGGTAGAAGTCGATGACGGGGAATAACCTCTCATCATATTGCAGCAGGGACATTGGGCGCGCATATTGGCTGGTCTATATCATCTTAGTGTCCGCTCACCCCATACAAAGGCTCAAACCAATTAAGTCTGTAGAGTCTATCGATTTCGCGATATCCCCTCTTATCCTTCTAATAAGGAAACTAACCTTACCGCTCCGTGGAAAACCGATTCACCCACTACTGCTACTACTAGTATAGAAGAAGATCTATTAACACGCACGACTATCTTATATATTATTATCCCATTTATACCCTTCAATGCTTTTTATTTTTTTAAAAGTTAACCTCTTTAATAATAAATTTGAAAAATGGGTACAAAAAATATTCAAAGATAATATTAGAAAAAAAATTAATAGTTTATTATATTCAATCCCTAATGTAATATTTAAGTACGTACATTGAAATTAACATTATTAATTCAACACATCTCAGTATTCTTGTAACACAACAACTTGTGTATTAATTGATACAATATTTCGCCTCTATTGTAATAAAATATTGCTACCATAGAGATTCCATATTGTAATACAATGAATAATGTAGTGTAGTTTTTCATGTATTACAATAAATACAATTGTTATGGTAAATGTATCGTAATTGATTATTGCAATCCCGTATGTAAATATTCCAAACAAAGCTAGTGTCATTATTATTAGGCGAAACTAATTAAAATAACCCAACCTTTAAGGAGGTGTTAAAAATATATCCCAACCTTTCAAATGTAAAATAAATATCCCAACCTAAGTGATGGTAATATAATATCCTAATGATTTCTCCCCCACAAAAATGATTAGTTTCGCCCCTAAACATTCAATTTAATACGTATTTAATTCAAATTATTCAATTTAATATGTATTTATATTATAATTAAATTTAATCAAAACAAATATAATAAAACAAGTAAATATTTAAAATATAATTTTTAATATCTTGATTGTGTAAAATATCATTCAAGTTTATTAGATTAAATTAGATTGGTTTTTAAGTTTGTCTTTTTATTTATTTATTTTGGATTTAAGGAAAAAAAAAATTTACATTCTTTTATATAATTTTTAATAATAATAATTTACATCTTATAAATAAATGAACACCATTGAATAATCTAAATAATTAAATTTTTATTTCAATTTCGTAGTACATAAAGTTTATAATTGACAAAATATTCTTTAGTTTTGATAAGTTAAATCACTAGCTAATCATTTACTAATTGAAAATATGTTATTTTGCTTTAATTTTTTTTTATTTGACTTGTTATAGATATTATTGATTTAAAAAAAGATATAAAAAGTTAGGTACAAATTAAATCTAAAACTACAAAAGTTTATTAAATAAACTTTTAAACTCATCTAATTTAATTTTATATGTTTTATTTGAATTAAAAATACATGAGTAATACAATAAAAAAATAAGAATTTTATTGGAGAGAAATCATTAGGATATTATATTACCATCACTTATAAAGGTTGGGATATTTATTTTACATTTGAAAGGTTGGGATATATTTTTAACACCCCCTTAAAGGTTGGGTTATTTTAATTAGTTTCGCCTTATTATTATTATTATTATTATTATTATTATTATTATAAAAAATAGATTTACAAGAAATTAGTGGGCAACCGAGATACTATCTGGGCGCCCACTCCCTTAGCGATAACAAAGCTAACTCTAGTAAAAATATAAGCTGCAGCACAAGCCCCAACATCGTGAGATACCGAGAATTTCTGAATCCGCTTCAACAGGGCAAAAACATCCGTATCTAACTCCCCCAATGACGAGAAGGAGAAGGGTAAGAAACCATAACCAGCCGCTATGCACAAATCCCGATACTTGGCACACTTACGCTGAGTAGCATTAACAACGACATGGCCGGGCACAAATCCTGATATTATTATTATTATTATTATTATTATTATTATTATTATTATTATTATTATTATTATTATTATTATTATTAGGGCAAATTGCATAAAATAGCACTAACTTTAGGGGTGGTTGTACTCAGTGGCACAAACTTTTAAAAATTCAAAAATAATCACCAACTTTGGGGTTTAGTTGCGGTCAGTGGCACATACCCCATATCTCGCTAATGTGGACTTGGGGGGGTGCTTACTTGGAATTTTTTTAATTTAAAAGGTATATAGCGAGATATGAATTAGTGGGAATGCTTACATAGATTTTTTTATAAAATTATAAGACATAAAAGATGTGCCCAAATTATGAAACTAGCTAGGTTCCATTTTTATTTTTTTATTTCATGTACTTCCAAATCAAAGATAATTGTGACAAATATAACATTTGCAAATTAAAATAACTAGTACCAAATTTTAATTTCCAAATGTTATATTTGTCACAATTATCTTTGGTTTGGAATTACATGAAATAAAAATATATAATTGGAACCTAGCTAGTTTCATAATTTGGACACATTTTTTATGTCTTGTAATTTAAAAAAAATCATGTAAGCATTCTCACTAATACATATCTCGCTATATGCCTTTTTAATTTTAAAAAATTCCATTTAAGCACCCCCACTAGTACAAATTAGCGAGATAGGGGGTACGTGCCACCAACCGCAACTAAACCCCAAAGTTGGTGATTATTTTTGTATTTTTTTAAGTCCGTGCCACTGAGTGCAACTATGCCTAAAGTTCGTGCTATTTTATGCAATTTGCCCTTATTATTATTATTATATGCTATAAATTAGTGCATGCTCGTATTATATGAATGTAAAATTTCCCAAAAAAAGTTATTGTAATTATCTGTAATGATTTTTTTTTGGTCAGAATCTTTAATGATTTTTAAAAACATTTTTCAATTTTATTACTAAATTATATTAAACTAAAACATTTAAGGATAAACAAGTAATAACACCAACAAAGGGGTCTATATACTTAAAAGATTTATTATGAAGTCTACTAACTATTAATTAGCTAAGAGTTTTGCTTTAATGATTGTTCATCTACCTTATTGCAATAATGAGTTGGCTTTCCAATTAGGTTGTCAATGAGAGACACAAAGTATTGAGAATATGAAAGGAAATATGAAATGGGATAGGATAGTATTCTACATGGAAAATATAGTGAATTTAAACATTGTATATAAGTGGATGGGCTAATCCTCCTATCACCAACTGGTTTTAGGATATGTAATTCAATGCGGCTTATGTGCTCGACTTGGTTAGTGCGTATTGCGCTTGGGTGTGCATGGCCCCCACGTCGTATGACTCACCTGTATTTAAAATGATATTGATTTTAGGATGGAACTCCATTCGACTTTTTTTTTTGTTTGGCTAAGATTATTTGTTGTTTAATAAATTGACTTTTGCTAATCTTTTGTACCAATATATCACAATATTCTCTCCTTTACAAATTTTTCGATGGGGTGATTGTGCTTTAGTTTCCGCGATTGCTATTATTTTGTGCGAGTGCTATTCTCTCCTCCACAATATGTTTTCATTTTTTTCAAATTTCTTCGAGATTTACCCATAATTTTTTCATGGTTAACACTCTAATATTCCAAAGGCTTACTTTCATCAAATCTGAAACGTACAAGTAGGCAATTGGTACTACACAATCACATAATGACATAAATGATTCACTATAATGACATAAGAGTTGTACTGTTGTATTGTTGAATTGTGTCTTTAATTCAGTTATTTGATAGGTTTATATTGTTTTGGATGAGGCTCCATCTGAGTTGATTAGTAGCTAAGATTTGACAAAACAACAGTGGAGAAGAAAAATCACGGATAAATATCCGTCAAAAGAATCATTAATGGAAAGAGGAAGGCTCAAAATTTCCTGGCAATTTGGTTGACTTCTTAACATTAGATATCTATTCTCTAAAGGGTTGCTATAACTAGTTGGTAATGAGAAAACTATCAATGTGTGGTCTGACATTTGGGTAAATGCACAATATCTAGAGTGTTTTAGATCATCTGCATTCGTGAACCCAACCTCAAATCCTTAACTTACTTTTTCACTGCCACCTCAGCTTAAGAACCCTATTCTAATTTTTTTCTTTTTCACCCTCATTCGTGAGCCCAAACCCCGGATTCATAACTGACATTTTACTATTTCCCTTGTATTTTAACAAATTATTCTATTATTTATTTATGTATTTATCTATTTATGTAATAATAACATATGAGTTAAAAATTTTATTTTTTAATATTTAAAAAAGAACATATGGTATTATTTATTAAAAAAAATTATCTAAAATATATGCAATATGGGTGTCTATGGGTAGATACAATTAAATTACAATCAAAAATAATTTTTATTTTTTCCCCGATTTTAAAAAAATACCGAAAAACCAATTTAAAAAAAATATCTAGCCATTGCCCCTTCTCCTTTGCATATCCCACCAAAGTCTAATGGAAAAAGCATATCCTACCCAAGTGTCAAGAAGTGGATGGATGAACCTGACCCATGAATCCACTTTATGGGTTGCATACAAGCGAACCCTTTCAACCGGATTCATCACTCTAAATTATTTTTTTCTCAATTATTTTCACACGTGGCACTTTTATTAACCGGGTGATTCACCGTTGCAGATGACATTAGGAATGACCGTGACCATAATTTAAAAGTCTGTGATTTAATTACAAATATGAATTCTTTGGATATTGATAAATTAAACACTTTATTTCCCTCTCATATTGTTCATATGATTACAAATATCCATATTCCAATAACTGATATTCCTGACAAGTTAATTTGGATTTATAGTAATAACGGAGATTTTTTGGTTAAATCCACATCTTCTCTCTTTAATACAAGGAATGCAACAAAAATCTCGACGAACTGGATTTGGAAACTTAATATGGCTCCGAATATTAAAAATTTTATTTAGAAAATTATTTTAGATATCTTACCTACTACTGTTCGTCTAAATAGATATATAAATGGAGTTCCTTCTACTTGTTCTCATTGTAATTCTGATATAGAAGATACAAATAATTTATTGTTTAATTGTCAGATTGCCAGATCCCTCGTTCAAAATCCGGGTGTTAAATTGGAAAAATGTTATGTTATACCAAATTTAACAAGTGATGTCTCAGAAAATATTCTAAATACCAGGGCTCTTAATATAGACTTTACAGACCTGTGCCATTTATGACATTCAATTTGGGAGTTGTGAAATATAATTATTTTTTGCAACAACTCTGATAAGGGTATTATCAATGTGTTAACTTATACTATTGATAAGATTTCATACTAGAGTAAAGAACAAGTGAAAACCAAATTAACAAAACGTAGCAGGCCCCCTGATAAAAGAATTTGGAAATGTCCCCCAACAAATGTCGTCAAGATTAATGTAGATGCTTCGGTTAAAATTGCTAGTCATCCTCGGATTGGGTGCATTCTTAGGAATAATTATGGTCAGGTTATTCGGATACATAAATGAAATATTAGGATGAGCTCTGTCATCCTAGCTGAAGTGTTTGTAGTATATGTAGGTATAAGACTAGCAGTGGAGCTTGGGATACAGAGAGCCATAGTTGAAAGTGATTGCTCAATAGTTATCAATGTCATTAATCAGGGGAACAACATACCATGGGAGGTGGTGTAAATAGTTCAAGAAATTCGTTCATTTAGCGAAGAGTTGGAGACCATCACATTCCAGCATTGATATAGAGAGAATAATTTTACAACCGATTTTCTAGCAAAATCTCAGTTGAGTTGTAATGTTATTTTGAGTTCTTGTTGTGAGTTTTAGAACATCATCATGTTAGATGATCATGAATGTCAGTAGAACATCCAACTTTTTGCCTACTATAAAAAAAAACAGTTGAGAAGAAAAACAAGGTATCAAGAACCTCAACCTTGTGAGTTGTGACCAAGAATCAAAATGATATATAAATGATTTTCGTATACTTATAAGAATTGTGCAGAACACCCTATTGAGAAGAAACCTCTTTTCAACCCAGGATTCTTTAATGTGTTGGTTTGATGGATATATCGCGATCATCCAAGAGTGGGTTGAGGAAGTGAGGTAGCCAGCGTCAAACGAGCAATTCTATCCACCATTGTGAAGACTTCGCGAAAAGCGTGCAAGATGGAAACTGAGTGCAACTATGTGAGATTAGACCCTGCTATACCACTAACAAAGGAGAGTAAGGGCATCCTTTCGGATGTGGATAAAAAAAGGGGGACTGATAAATACAACGCTAATTTTTACTTGATACACCGCTCATCTTCGCAACATGTTACATAATAGGCTCTGCAACACGTTGCGAAATAGGTTCAATATGTGACCAAACGGGACCCAAGGGGGCGACGAACTAAATGTCCGCACTATATATGTTGTGAACATACTCCACAACTTGTTACGTAATACCTTGTCAAATGCGTAAAAAATTCGGAGGAAAAAATAAATTTTCCACTATGCAATTATTCCGCAACATGTTGCGAAATAATTTTTTTTATGGATGGTTCCCAATCCCATAATCTAATGCCTTTAAAAAATGAAAAAGGATACTATAGTTATTTTAAAAAAAAAATATATGGATATGAAAATTCCGCAACTAGTTGCGGAATTCTTATATTAAACTTTTTTTTTGTCTTAGACAAAAAAAAAACTATTTTTTTTGTCTTAAACTTATTTTTCACCTTCCGTAACCTGTTGCAAACTTAGTTCCGTAATATATTGCGGAGTCTTTTTAGCTTCTCTACGGACGTGTTTAATGTGGTTATTCATGTGTTTCATAAATTTTTTAGGAATCCACTCCGCAACTTGTCTATTCAAGCAAAATAAACTTACTAATTTCAAGTCAGCATAAAATCAGATTTTAATTTAATAACAGTGAGTTGTTTTTATAAATTCACAATGAAACATATAAAACGAATTATTTGATCATCGTTCCCCACTAAGACCATCCACATCCCCAAGCTAAAATGTTAAAATATGAACTCCCATCAAAATATTTGTTCACATTCCATGAATTTTGACTGTCAAAAAAGTTAAAAAATTTTAACCCTGTACAAATACCCATGGAGTGATGGGAGAGTGCAAAATGGGTGGGCCCCTCCTCTGCCACAATTGTCTCTATCAGTTTTTTTCTTTTCTATTTTTACTTTTATATAAAAAAACTTGCTTTTCAATTATTTTGACCAAAAAGGGTGGGCATCCAAGCAAGTTAATTTGCAACGGTAATAAATTTTGAAACAAATGTTCAACATCAACATTTTGGATGGGCACCAACAAAAACAATATTTATACGGAGCATGGAAGCAGTAGCTATGTGCTTCATTTTAATACTACCAGCCAACTCTCAAATTTCTCTATTTTCTTCATCTTTTTCATTAAATAAAATATTATCATGAGTTCATCAAAGAGAGGTATGAATTGGAGTATCTCCGAGGATACAACTTTATATGAAGCATGGGTTTCTATTTCCAAAGATGGTGCCGTCGGGAATTATCAAGCCTCCGACTCAATTGAATCTCGTTTCAAGTTTATTAATCATCAATGCTCTCTTTGGAGGGAAAGCTTAAGGAAGGCAAACACCAATCCGTCAAGCGGTGTTAACCAACTCGATGTGGTTAGTATTTATTTCGCCCCTACTATTATATTATGTACGCATATTCATATTCCCCCCAAAGTATAAATTATGGAGTCATACTTATATATATAGTGATTGCAAACTTATTTTTGTAAACAAATGTATAGTCTAATTTGGCACGTGCACATTCACCAACGATAACAAGGGGAAGTCGTTCAAGTTTGATCATGCTTGGTCTATACTAGAAGGTTGCGCAAAGTGGAAAAATCAATTCACACCGCCTATTTCTATACCTACATGTCTCATTGAAGACTTAACCGAAAGTGGCTCCCCCATCAGAACCGGTAGTCCTAACTCACAAGCCGGGAGCAGTCGTATCAATAGGCTCGAGGGTCGTAATAAACAACAGCTAAGTAAGAAAAGGGCCAACTCTACTAGGATTGATCCGGAGGCTTTCGATAGTTTTATGGCTAAAATGGTGAGCACTTCTGATGACTACAATGTAGAGACGCGTGAGAAAATGAACTTGAGATAATGATGATCCAAGTGGAAAAGAATAAGGTTGAGGTGTAGAAGAAGAAGGTTGAGTCGGAAATCATGCAAAGAAATGTCGACTTAATCACGATGGACCTCTCAAGGTTTTCTCCAAGGAAGAAAAATTGGTTACGGCACCAACAAAATCGTTTGCTGGAAGAAGACAATGTAGATGTATCGACGCCCTCGTCAAGCGACCCCAATTGCTATTATCCCAACCTTGCGAGTGATGATAACTATTAATGTAAAAGAATATGGACTTTATTTTATTTAATGCAATGTGGTGTAGTATTGTTATAATTTCTCTTATGCATAATTCATGATTACTATTTGATGAGAAACAATTATAATAAAATACAGCCACAAACTACATAAATTCCAAAGTACACTAGCTTAGAGATACTAATCAATCAAGGAAACTACATGCTATTTCCGTACAGAGACCATAGATGACTAATTAGATTGTTCCTAATGGAATGATGCGTTGGGACATCTCGGATCCTATTATGACTTTGCATATATGTACTCTGTAATAGTAGGCCTATCACGATAAATATCAAAAGAAACACTTGAATCTATTTCATACCCAGCCGAAAGAACTACTTCATGATCTTCATCGTCAACATATTCATCTTCTACGATCATATTATGGAGAATAATGCATGTGAGCATTACTTCACCGAGAGTTTGTGTATCCCACATGTAAAGGCTCGGATTTTTAAATACTAATTCTTTGAAAAAAAAAGTTAAAATGAATTTAAAAGCGAAATTTAACGAAAACTCGCTAACTCGGATTTTATAACTCATGGAGTAGATTTCCGACCTAAAATAAAATTTTGAAAGCTAACTTGAAATGGCAACACCATTCTTAAAATTTTAAAAATCTAATTGATCGATAGTGCAAGTTTCGAAGATTGTTTCCGGGCAATTTCAAATTGGATACTTTGCAGATCACTAGAAATGTTGTCTTCTTCCTTCCTTACACTTTTGAATCTCAATCTCAACAAGAAAAGTAGTCAACAACAACTGCTCCCTTCCTCTTTGGTGTAAGCACCATCACACCCATCCTTCTCCCACCCACAATTTCTTCCCCATTTTGGGAATAAGGTCAAACAACCCCTTGCTTTGGTGTAGCAACCCACGCCAGTGGTTGATTTGAAAATCAGGATTTCGATTCCCCTGCTGTTCAAACCAAACCCCTTTTTATTTCTAACAGGGCTCTCTTCACACATACTTACAAACAACACCCCCCCGGCATTTTTTTTGACCAGCAAAAATTTCAGGAACCCTCCCCCCCCCCCTCCAAACACCTTCCTATGTCTAAATTCATTTTTGAATCCTACATCCTCTCTTTCATTTTAACCCAGCAACCCTGCCTGAGCTTCTGACCGCTACCGTCACCTTCACCCCGCTTCGGGTGTCCGATAGCAGCAGCCCCGAACACCACCCGAGTGTCGACCTCTGTTTTCTCCCAAGAACCGAGCGCCTCCGCCCTCCCGAGAACTCCAAGCTCCGCAACCCTGTTTTGACGTCCCCGCGCAGCCGACCAGTCCAGAAGCAACCCGAACCGCCGTGGACGTCGTCCTCCCTCCTCCGCTCCCCTGTTTTTTTCGATCAAGAACCCCGGTAAGCTCCTTTCCCTTTTTCCGACCAAATACCCCGAAAAGCTTCACCTTTCACACATTTACTTCCGATCTAGGCCGAGGAACGTAGCCCGAGCCCCCGACGAGCCCCAATCGAGTCCCGACGGCGAACTCCGACGAGTCGATGCCCCTCGGTGAGCTTCCCTAAACCCCTTCAACTCTTGTTTTCTTGGAATCCTCGTGTGTCTTCATTCCTGATTGTTGTCCTGAAAATGGTGAGATGGTGAGAGAGAGAACGCCGGAGAGCGTAGCGGTGAGAACGAGCGAGGGCAGTAATGTGCGAGAGTGTGTGAGGATCGACGAGGACGTAGCGGGTGAGCGGTCAGGGTGAGAGTGGGAGTGAGAAAGGGAGGCGGAGCCCTGGTGGCGATGAAGAAGAACGAGAGGGCGAGCTCGGGCTTCCGACGGGTTTCCGTTCCAACAGAGGCGGGGGACTCTGATTTTCAGAGGTAGAAGAAGGCCGGGTGGGCCCCACCTCCAGCTCCGCATCCACGTCAGCGGGTGGGTCCCCATTCCTTTTGTTTCTTATGATTTCGAATGGTAAAAGAGAGCTGGGAGCGGGCCTATTTTTAAGACTAAACAAATTTTGGGCCGGGGTTGTTTTAAAAGTCAAAAATGATTTTGGGCCTGTTTTCCAAAATGAGAACTGATTTTTGGTAATAATTTTAATAAAAGGCTTGGTTTTGGGATTTATAAAATACGGGCGATTTTGGTGAATAATAAGGGTTGATTTGTATAAAATAAAAATGGTTGAGATTTTGAAGGGATTCGGAAATAGTGTATGAAAGTGTTTAATAAATGGTATTTAAAATATTATATAATATTATTTTGAGATTAAAGATATAAAATCATGGTATTTTGAAACGAATATAATATTACGAGACTTGGAGATTTAAAAGGGTATTGTTGAATTTAAATCGGAAATATACATTTTGACGAACATTTTCCAAGGTTGGAATTGAATTTCTAACTAGTTGACTCGGTTTTCGAGGCGGTTTTCGGGACTAATATGGGCATTATGTGATCGATGACTAACTAGCATGATGCTATGATTGAGTGACTAATAACATGTTTTGTGTGGACTAATGATGTGTATGAATGATTAAAGGCATGAGATGTTAGAATTATATATCGCTTGACTTATACTTTATGAACTATATTGAACTGTTGAGATATATACGGATATGTTATTATGAGAAGGTGAATGTGGCTAAGGAAATTATGGAGAATGATATGGTCTCATGGAATGTGGAAATATGATGAATGGTTGAACTTGACAGAATGATGATTGCGATATGGTTGCTATTCCCGTTGAATGATATGCTTGAGTGCTTGGATGATTAGACGTAGACTTATACATATATGTTCTGATGTGTATCTAGGTGATACTTTGTGATTATGAATGATGTATGCCGGATCTTCTATTATGTTGTTCTGCATAGCCAGGTGAGTTCCTATATGAGCTCACTCAGATTCGAAAAGAGATCTCCCTGCTTGTAGCCATGTGCATACTAGGTGCTTGCATTCATAATAAAGCATGCCATGTAGTATCCTGCTATGATTGCACTCATGATTGAGCATTCGTTTACTCATTACTTTTGTAAACAGAACGGCCGTTATCTGTGAAGTAACTAGAGTCATTGCTAGGGTTATAGGACGACCTAGTCTCATCGGGTCCCGTCCTGAGTCAATCGAGTCATGAACTTCCTTATATTATGAGATGCCGGCAGGCTTTATTGTGGATACGGGTTGGGCATGCGTGCAACCCGATTATATGGAATGCATTCACGAGCTGGCCAGTCTCCGCCCTATCGGAAGGGGGTGGAGGTAGGAGAGGGATATACCACTTGGTATTCGGTGCTAAGGCCTTATTATATTTATGCACTTGATCTTAGGACCATGCTAGTGTGTTAATATTCCGCCTTGCATCTAGAAGCATCTTTATTAGGACTAGCGTGTGTATATGTCTGCTTGTTTGGGATTATATTGCGTAGGGCTTCGATCTGACACCGCCCCGCATACATTTTTTTTAGGTTTGTTTTGCAGCATGATTATTCCTTGATTCCGTAACGTGGGAACTCTCTTGGGCGATCTCAAAGAAATGGTTTAACTCCACTAACATTGTATATTAAATTTCGATAAATACGCTTATTGATTTGGTTTTGACTCGGCTCTGCCGTGTCACCCTCTTGTATTACACCTTGATTCTACTATGTGCATGACTGTTGGTTTTCCATGCTTAGACTTATGACAGGTACATGGGACTTCCCCGGGGATTCCAACGATCCCTTCGAATTTTGGGTATGAAATCCCACTTTAAAATGTTAGGATAGAATTTCAAACCTTCAACCTGTACTCGGGGCGCAAGATCCTAACGAGAGGTTTCATCCCTCGAAACGTAACCCGGGAATCATAATCCCGGGCCGTTACAAAGATGGTATCAGAGCGAGGTTATGCAAACCGAGTATGATAGGTTGAAGTGGTTTTGGAAATGGCCCAAGGTTTTCAAATGTTTTTACAAAATGTTTTAGAAAGGGCAAAATAAATTTAATATGGCTAACTCAAATGGACTAAATATGAACTTGACTCAATAAATCCGGTAATCAAACAAAGGGAAACGAAGGGGTAGTAGAGGCGCTAGACCATCCCTATTGGATGTAGTTGGGAACGGGTATGCAAAATATAGCTTGTTCTTTTACAAGTGGACTTGAAGACTCCAAGGAACCTGAAGGTTGGAGTGACATGGGTTAGGAGGCCGTGAGGTATTTGCCCCTCCGATCAGCCATCCCTCGAAGGACGGCATAGATCGTTTATGTGATTATAGGCACTATATCCAATTGGGCCCGAGGGCGATCCTCCTTGAAGAGGATCATATTAATCACGTTGATTGCTTCCATGCTGAGTGCTATTGTGCTTAGGATAGAGAACTAATCAGTATGCCTTGACTTGAATCATGTATTGAATAACTGTGCAAACGGGATAGTGGGTGAATACCTTGTTCTTATCTCATTGGAACTCATGTCTTGTCGAAATAGCTCTTCCATAATTCAAACCCCTGATCATTCTGACTCCGTCAACCGTCCCACCAAAACATTTAGGCATGTTAGCAAGGGTCGAAGAGCATCCGCTCTCCCCGTTTCGAGTCCTGTTTTGTATCCCACCACCAATGCTTTTATCGAGTCTCGTACCTTAGGTTGGTGTCTTCCACGGGAAATTTTGGGCCGGTCAACTAGATACTTCCGGGGTGTGTCGGATATAGGAAATTCATGAGTGTTTTAGGGAGGGTGATCAATGAAACAATTTCGAGTTGGAAGTGATTGTCTTATGGAGTTATCATTCTCGATTCCTATACCGGTCAATTGTGTCTTCTTACCACGAGAGTCTAAACACAAATTATACCCTCTCATCTCGAAAATAGTGTGAATGTCCTTGTGTCATACCGAGCGAGTCATACTAGCGTCCCACGGGGAAACATGGTGATGAGTCGGTGATTGCCCTTAGAGAATTTTGTTTGGTTATAATAGTGGGCCCCCCCCTCTTGTGATTGTATGACATGATGTGTTGGTATATTTCAGCATGACTTGTTTGATAACTTGCATGATTGCACTTATGAACGAATATATATGTGTCGAATCTATGAATTCCCATCATTGTTACTCTCCCTTGAATTAGGTCCATGATAATGTGGTCAAGCCTCTTTGTATGAGTGCCATGAGAAATGAATTTCTGATTATGTTAACTTAATCAAATTGAACCTCATTGACTATGTATTTTCTTAATGAGTGTTGATAGTATCATGTAGGATATACATCTCCTAATTATTGACCATCATGCATCTATGTGCCATACTTGTCATACTACATGTATATGGTTGTATTGGATGTGATAGTTGTTATGCCCAAATGACTTAACCATACCCCTTGACACAATTATTAGAGTGCATCTTAACATGCTTACCTGGAACCCACATTGTTTTGACCTACTTATGTGTACACTATGTGAGTAATGAATCATACACGTGATATCCTATAATGCTCGCTATGTCATATATAACTTATGCTGCATATGTCTATTGTCGGTTTGTGCATACATGATATTAATATGTCAAGCATGATTAGTGCATGAGATGATAAGTTTTAGCCTGTCCCATGTGCATGTAAAGTTGATTATGTGAAATGTTATATGGATGCATAGGACGCTATTCCTTTAATAGGCACATGATAGAGTGGAATGATATGATTGAAAAATTTTGTGATTGCCATGTGCACCTATAACCTTATAGAATACCCTAAGGGCATGGTTGTAACTCTCGGGTTCGCGTCTTGTCTTGGGCCTCGTCATCTCTAGTCCTTGTCTATGTTTGAATCCTTAAGGAAGTTGTGTTGTCTGTCATTGTCTCTCCCCTATCTCCGTAACTTCTAACCCTTGCGGTCCCTTTGTTGAGCGTCGACATGGAAGAAAGAGCGAACAACCGAATGACACCGAACTGGGCATCGGAAGTGTGATGGGTCCATGACCCATGGGCTCCAGGACCGACGTCACCAATGGCAAAAAGGAAGAATATGTGTTCAAGATGGCAGGCGTGCACAAGATTCTCCCAGTTGACTCAAGGAAGGGTGTTCTTCATTCAATCGTGGATTCCTCTATATCAATCGGAATTCGCGTAGTGCGATGGGCCTAGAATTGACTTAATTCGATGTGTTAATATCTGATGTTCTGAACTAGTAATGAATGATTGCCTGACTAATTTGTACTTGTAATGATGTATCATGATGCTTGAGTGTACTGACTTGCTGGTAAATAGGTTATTAGTTATATGTAGGATGGTCATTTCTCCTTGAACTTGAGTTGTGAGATTCTTCGGTGAGACGGGTTGGAAAATGGAAGGTAGATTGAGGTCTTCGGATGGGTCATTGGTTGTGTGAGATGGACTGCAGGAAAGATGTGTTAGCTTAGGTAGAGCCGAGTGAGTTGGGACTTGTCAGAGATAGTGGTCAATGAATAGAGTTGAGCTTCCAAGTAAGTCTTAAGTGGATGACTGAGTCAAGAGTGGATCAGAGAGATTTTTGAGGAGATGTGTTGATAGACGAGTTAGTGTGCCAAGAGAGAGTATCAAGATAGTCAAGGAGCGGATCATGGACGACGCTAAGGATGAGCAGTTAGAAATGCATAAGGAGTCATAGAATTTGAGACTAGATTGTATGTGCGGTGAATTGGGAGTGGTTTCGGTAAAGGATAAGATTGAGGAAGTGCCAAAGAAGAGTAGTGTAAAGGCTCGGATTTTCAAATCCTAATTTTTCAGAAAAAAGGAAATTAAAAATGAATTTAAATCGAATTAAAAGCTTGTTTAGCGGATTCCGACTGTAATATAAAATTTGACGAATGATTTCCGTCCTTTTACCTCGAAAATTGAAAATAATTTTCAGATGGCGATATCCTTGTCAATTTTTAAAATCTAATTGATCGAGAAAGCGGGATTCTAAAAAAAATTAACATTCGAGAACTAATTCGAGGTTTGAGATTCGCCTATTCGGGATTTATTGCCGGGTATTAGTTTAACCAATTTCACACTCCACCCTTACCTTACCTTACCCACTCCCTCACCTCACCTTACCCTGCAAACCGACCCATCCCCTGCGGCCCTGCCTATTTCACCCGTCACCTTCACCATTACCCTTCACCATCACCGTCATCAACTCATCCGCTTCCACCTGCTTCACTCTCCTTCATGCCATCGCCTTCACTTCGTCACCATCTCCATCCTCCATTCCGTTGAAGCCAGCAGCTTCCTTGGCACCTCCACACCCTCCCCAACGTCCGAAGGTGCAGCCAAGCCACCCAGGAGCCACCCAACACCGCCGTCGAGCCACTGAAGCTCCTTCCCCTGTTCGAGTGCGCTTCGCCGCTTCGGTAAGCCGTTCTCCTTCGTTTCCGATCTAAATCACTCTCGAGACCTACCATCACACTCACCCATGTCCGACGCAGGTCCGAGAAGCCGTCGCGAGCCACCGACGACGACCATAACTCCGATCGAGAGCTCCGAAGTCGCGAACCTCCTCGGTGAGCTTTCGAACTCCCTTCCCTTTCCTTGGTTCATTTGGGTTCCTTCTTGTTTTCGAGGGGTCGAGAGGGAGAGTCGGGGATGGGTAGGAGAGGAGAGGTGAGCCTAGGGCGTCGGCGAGCTCGAGAGCGAGTGCGGGAGGGCGAGGGGACGCGAGGAACGTCGTGAGCGTAGGCCGGGAGCAGCGAGCGCATGAGAGGAGAAGGCTTCGAGCGGGGGCTATTCCAGGTGAGCTGGCGGCGTGGCGGAGGGCGGACCAGGACCGGCGAGCTGCGCGGTTCCGGTGGGAGCAGTCGAGCAGCTGCAGACGTAGGCGGGCGAGAGTTCTCCTTTCCGGAGGAGGAAGATGAGTCGTGGGGTCCTTGCCCAGTCAGCACAATGGGGGCCCACTCCTCCTTTCAATTTGTTTTAATACTTAAACCGGGTTGGCAGTTGCGGGTTCGGTTCGATTCAGTACGGTTCGGGTTATCCGTTTATTATTTAACTAATTAACGGTAATTAAAATATATTATAATAGTAATTTAGGATTTAAAAGATAAAGTATTAATTTTAGATATTTATAAAGGGTTGATTTTATTAAATAAAAACGGTTTAGATTTTAGGGGATTTGGAAATAACTTATAAGGGTGTTTTATTAAATGGTGTTTTATAATATTATATCTATAATAATAATTGGGATTTAACATAAATAAGTTGGACTTGCCTGTTAGAAAAGAATTTGGAAAAGAATTTCAAGGTTGGAAAGTAGTCTAATAAATAAATTAAAAAGAGAATTCGACGAGTATTTTAAGGGTCGGAATACTTAACTATTTAACTGGGATTTGAAACGGTTTTGGAACTAACTTAGGAATAAGACTTATTCGTTTGACTAACTAGCATGATAATATGATCGTTTGACTAACAGCATGATATGTATGACTAATAGCATGACTTGTGGTGAATTATTATATGAGATTAAATGTTGGATAATTATGGCGATCTAGTAGGATTTTAAATCACACAAATTATGTCTTATGATTTTGATGAACCGTTGAGGTATATGCGGAAATGACGTATATGAACATGCAGAATTGGTTGAATGATTTATGGAGAACGATGTGGTCTTGAAGAGTGGATGATGCGATGAAATGACTTTCATAATATGTTACTTGTTCTATTGATTGAGGTGTGCTTGGGTGCTTAATAGTTGAATGTGGACTTATGTATATTCCATTATGTACTAGGTGATACTCTGTGATTGTGAATACTGTGTGATGGATTGTTCTGTTGCCGGTCTGCTAGCCAGGTAAGTACCTCCGGGGCTTACTCAGTAACCAGTACCTCCTGCCTGATGTGTCATATAGTATGTAGGTGTTGCATATGCATAAGAGCATGTCATGTAGTATCATGCTTAGGAATTGCATTTACGAATGAGCATCCTTATTCTGTATGCGTTTGAATACAGAATGGCCGTTATCTGTGAGTCCTAGAGTCCTTGCTAGGGTCATAGGGCAGCCCAGCTTCATCGGGTGTTGTCCTCCTCGAGTCATTTATATATATCACGAGATACGAGATGGGCATGAGATATGATACGATGATGAGATATGATATGATGATGAGATTTGATATGATTATAGCATCGAACTGGCCAGTCTCCACCTTGTCTGGAAGAGGGGTGGTGGTAGAAGAGGGATATACCGCTTGGTATTCTTTGTTAAGGCCTTACTTAATATTCCACACATATGAGTTAGGAACATGATAGTGTGGTTAATATTCCAGTACTGCATGAAGGCATCTTTATTCTAGGTATAGGCGTATTATATGTCCTCAACGCAGTCAGAGGACCCGCGGGCGAACTCTTGGCCTGACTTGGTGGTATAGTTTTAGGTACCCGATACACTGCTTGATTTTGTGCTGTTATGACGGGGTCTATTCATATGGCGGAGAGTGAGTGGTTGAAACATGACTTCACCAGATTCACGCTTTTAGGATTTCTCCCTAATTATACTCTGTTTTGACCCGGCTCTGCCGTGACACTGGTTGTATCACTTTCAAAACTTATGCCCTTTGCATGATAAAGGATTTCCCGCGTTGTAAACTTAAGACAGGTACAGGGGTTTACTCCGGGGTCTCCAACGGACCTTCCGGATTTGGGTGCGAAATCCCACTTAAAACTGCACATCTCCGATTTCAAACCTTCAACCTGTACTCGGGGCGCAAGATCCTAACGAGGGGTTTCATCCCTCGAAACGTAACTCGGGAATCATAATCTCGGGCCGTTACAAATGTGGTATCAGAGCTGAGGTTTTGCAATCCGAGTACAATAGGTTGAAGAGGTTTTGAAAATCGCCCAATGTTTTCAAATGGTTTTGGAAAGAATTTTATAAAGGGCAAAATGAATTTAATTGGACTTAAAACCTAAAATGAATAAAGAGGAAATAATCTCGTGGGTAGAGACCCAAGCGATAGACATCCCTTATGGATTTAGAATTCGGGGAACGGTAGGTAAAATACTAGCTTTTATTTACAGATGTGCCTAGAAGACTCCAAGGAACACCACGGAGGTTGGAGTGTTGAGTTAGGAGGCCATGAGGTTTTGCCCCTCTGGTCAGTCGTCCCTCGAAGGACGCCATAGATCGTCTCTATGCTTACGTTTATATATATATATATATATGCAATTGGGCCCGAGGGCGATCCTCCTTGAAGAGGATCATATCAATTTTGTTGATTGCTTCCGTGATGAGTGTTCTATTGTGCTTAGGATAACGAACTAATCAGTATGCCTTGACTTGAATCATGTGTTGAATAACTGTGCAAACGAGATAGTGGGAGAAAGCCTTGTTCTTAAGTAATCAGAATTCTTGTCTTGTCGGAATAACCCCTACATAATTCAAACCCCCTGATGGTTCTGACTCTGTCATCCGCCCCACCAAAACACCTAGGCATGTTAGCAAGGGTCGAGAAGCATCCGCTCTCCCTGTTTAGAGTCTTGTTTCGTATCCCACCATCGATGCTTCTATCGAGTCTCGTACCTATGGTTGGGGTCTTTCACGAGAAATTTGGGTCGGTCAACTAAATACCTTCGGAAATCGTGTCGGATGTGAGGGTTACATGAGTGTGTTAGTGGGAGTGAGGATTTAAATCGTTGCTAGATAGAAGTGATTTGTCTTATCGAGTCATCCCTTTCGATCCTCGTAATGGCCAACCATGTCTTCTTGCCACAAGAGTCTAAGCACGAGTTCTACCCTCACCTCTCGGAAACAGCCTAAATGTCCTAACCCAGCGAGTCATACTAGCGCCTCACGGGGAAATGGGGTGATGAGTTGGTGAATGGCCTTGGAGAATTTTGTCGGTTATAGTAGCAGTCATTCTTGTGGATGCATGACATAGTATATTGATATATTTCAGCATGACTTGCCTCATATCTTGCACGGTTGCTCCTATGAGGCGATGTATGTGTCATATGTATGGAACTTCCATGATTATTGTCTTCCCATGAATTAGGCCCATGGTAGTGTGGTCAACTCTCGTTGTATCATGTATGTTTAATATATGAGATGATTGTCCTAGCATGCTGAATTAATCTAATTAGACCATGTTGATTGTGTATATGTTTAATGAACATTTCTAGTATCATGTAGGACTTATGTCTCAATTATAGGCCCTCGTATGATCATGTGTCGTCCTTGTCATACTATGTGAATATGGATGTATATGATGTGATAGGTACTTCCTAGCGTGCTTGCCTTGGCCCCATGATATTACGACCTGCTTATGTGTATCTAACTGAGTGATTAGTCATGTATATAATGTCCTTTGATGTTGTTAAAACTAATGCAACTTATGCCACGCATGTCTCATATTCGTTCGTGTATGTATGTTCTTAGTATATCAAGCATGATTAATGAATGAAATGATAGGTTACTAGCTTCTTCTGTGAACGTGTAAAGTGGATGAGATGAACATGTTATGAATGAATAGATCGCTACTCCTTGAGATAGGTGCATGTTAGTGTGTAATGATGTGATGATATTCATGACTATTATGTGTCTACGTACCACAATTATAACTTCATGGAATACCTTAAGGGCATCGTTGTAACTCTCGGGTTAGAATCTTCTCCTTGGTCTCGTCGTCCCTAGTCCTGGTCCATGTCTGAACTCTTAAGGAAGTTGTGTCGTCCGCCCTTGTCTCTCCCCTATCTCCGTAACTTCTAACCCATGCAATCCTTCGATGAGCGCCGACATGTAAGAAAGGACCGATGACCAAGTGGCACCATAGCAGCGCAACGGAAGTGTGATGGGTCCATGACCCATAGACCACAGGACTGACGTCGCCAAAAGTATACAAAGGACGAACACATTTGAAAGATGGTAGCCGCGTACGTGATTCTCTTAGATGACTCAAGGAAGGACGTTCTTAATTCAAATCGTGGATTCTTCTATACTAATCGGAATTGATGTTTTGTGATAGGCCTAGAACTGACATAATTGAATGTGTGATGATGGATGTGTGAATATATTGGTAGCAATGATTGCCTGACTAACTTGTTTCTATGACGATGTGCCTTGGTGCTTGGTATACTGACTTGCCAGTGAGTAGGTTATGGGTTATATGTATGTGAGTGCTTTCTTCTTGAGCTTGAGTCGTGAGATTCTTTAGCGAGACGGGTTGGAAAGTGGCAGGTGGATTAAGGTCTTCGGATTGGGTCATTGGGCGTGTGAGATGGGGTGCATGAATGATGCGTCAGCTTGAGTAGAGCCGAGTGAGTTGGGAGGTGTCGAAGATACTGGTTCGTGAATATAGATGAGCTTCGAGGTAGGTCTTAGGTGGGGAGTGGGGCTAGTATGTTGAGATTTTGAGGGAGATGTCCTAGCTAGGAGTGTCGGTAAGTAGTGGGTGCGCGGTGTGAGTGGTTGAGGTCTAGACTAGTTGCATGAGAGTGACCTTGCGAGTGGGTGTGAGTATAGGCAGTTGGCGTAGTTATAGAGGTGGATGGGCGAGATAGGAGTTGATTGGGGGATTCTTGAGGGGAGGTTTTGTGAGACGGATTGGTGTACTAAGGAAGGTGTCTAGATAGTCTATGAGCGGATCATGGGCGATGTCGAGGATGATCGATTAAGGAACGTCTGAGGAATCGTAGAATATAGGACTAGGTGATGTGTGCTGTGAGTGGGAGAGATTTCGATAAGGGATGAGGTTGAGGAATTGCCAAGGAAGAGTAGTATGAGGTCGCTTGGGAAATTATCGATCGGGGATATTAGATTGTTCATATCAGGGTTGTTCATGTGATGGGTATTTGAGGGTTGTACAGATAGGATTGGTAATGCTTGGGGAATTTATGAGTGAAGGATCTCTAAATGCATTTGTTGGAGGATTTTGGGATAGGGAATGAATCGGGATTTATGTGTGGAGATCATTGTGGCTATTGAGGTAATTGAGGATGTGAGATGAATCTTCGAGGAAAGGCTGGTAGCTAGGCAAGGATGCAGTTGACATTCCTAGTAAGACTGTGGGCTTAAGGTTGAGCTAGGGAGATTATGAGCATGGATTTGGGAACCAGGCAAAGCAGAAGGTATTGAGGACGCTAGAGGATAAGAGATTTTTGAAGGTTGGTGAAGTTACGGTGCTTAGGAAATTCGGACGAGCATGTCATACGAATTCGGTGAAAATGATGATCGGTACATTAGGGTTTAAGCGGTAGAGATTTCGAAGTTTGAGGAAGCGGGATTTGAGGCAATTTGGGGAAACATGCGGAGTTAAGGGAACTAGTCAAAGTAGAGTATGCTGGGAAGAGGATCTAGAGTGGGGGTCGGCTTGAGGGTCATGGTGATTCATGGTTGGGAGTACCACTAGTTGAGTTCTGCGTTAGAATTGGACGGGAGTGTCAGGTGTGAGATGGTCAGCATGAGTTGGGTCCTTAGAGGTGGATGGTTAGTGAGAGTGGTTAGTGGCGTGGGAAATATGATCAGGTTAGCAAGGTGATTCGAGATGTCTTTTTAGGAGATGTTGGTTGGGCGGAGTCTTGAGAGGCTAGGAAGAGTAAGCGAGATTTTTAAGAAGTGTCTAGATCAATCGTGAGAGCGGTTCAGTTGAGGACTCGGAATTTTCTATTAGAGGGTAAAGATGGGGCTGATAAAGGACCCTAGGGCAAGGATGTGTTATATATGGAGTCTTGGTAGTTGGTCGAGTTGTTAAGCTTGTCGAATCAGGAAACCGTGTGATTGAGAACTCCGAAAAATAGTTTAGATGGTCGAGTGGAAGGTGAGAATTGAGATTGGGATGTCGAA
Source organism: Persicaria tinctoria (assembly GCA_037127255.1). NCBI lineage: Eukaryota > Viridiplantae > Streptophyta > Magnoliopsida > Caryophyllales > Polygonaceae > Persicaria > Persicaria tinctoria. Next base: position 20,215,033 of record JBANSL010000019.1, on the reverse strand, counting down.
TTGGATTGGCCCTTAGATGGCTTGATTACATAAGATTTGGGATACCTAGTAATTGGTTTGGGTAGTCGGCCTTGATTGCGAATAGTTATGAGGCTAGAAAGGTTGTATGTGAGCGAAATACAATGGTGCCTAGAACTGGTAGTGAATTGAGTTGGTAGACCACAATGAAGTTGATCTTAGTGCAAGGGATGGTGAGTAGTGGTCGTGTCTCGTCATGATTGGTAGTGTAAGGCAGATTCTCCTGGGATAGTGATCTAGTGTATACTTTACTTGGGGCCGAATGTTGTGCGAATTCTATGCTATAGGCGATGTTGATTCTCCGATGTGTTGCCGTTGACAATAGGGAACTGTAGTACTAACATAGTTATCCCTGAACTCGATGGAATGCTACTGTACGGAAGCAGTTGTTTGCCTCTAATGCGATGACGTTTGGTAGTTAGAATGAGTATGATGTACTTATCTGATTGATATAACGTGCTTATATGATTGATATGGTGTGTAACTTCCGTGAGATGATGTGATAAATTCTACCATATATGATACGATGCTAGATATGCTATGCTATGTGGCTATTCTTGAGGTGATTATGTTATGCTATTAGACGTGAGGTGATATTGTTATTCGATATATATACATGATGCTTGATGATGGAAATGATAGAAATTGAACTGTTGAACCTTGATTATGTCTTAGAACTTAGGAAGAGAATATGAGATTAGCCTTTAGAAGTTGATGGTAGGATGAATGAAGAGGTTAGGAATGCTTTTGACTAATGCCGAACTTGAAGTTTTGAACGGTGTTTTAAAGAGGACGTTGTGATGTTTTGAGTTATGATATGACCGAGGAGTCGGAGTAAGGATGTGGTAGGGGCCCATATCACATTCTTGCTACGGTCTATTGGGGATATTATGATCACGGCAACGGTACGGTGAGGATCTCATAGGGGCACTTATGAGATACTTACGGGATCAATGACATGATCTTTGGACTCACCTATTTCAAACTTCATCCCCTAATTTAAAATGATTTTAGTCTCGGGGACGAGACTTGTTTTTAGAGGTGGATGATGTAAAGGCTCGGATTTTCAAATCCTAATTTTTCAGAAAAAAGGAAATTAAAAATGAATTTAAATCGAATTAAAAGCTTGTTTAGCGGATTTCGACTGAAATATAAAATTTGACGAATGATTTCCGTCCTTTTACCTCGAAAATTGAAAATAATTTTTACATGGCGATATCCTTATCATTTTTTAAAATCTAATTGATCGAGAAAGCGGGATTCTAAACAAAATTAACATTCGAGAACTAATTCGAGGTTTGAGATTCGCCTATTCGGGATTTATTGTCGGGTATTAGTTTAACCAATTTCACACTCCACCCTTACCTTACCTTACCCACTCCCTCACCTCACCTTACCCTGCAAACCGACCCATCCCCTGCGGCCCTGCCCATTTCACCCGTCACCTTCACCATTACCCTTCACCATCACCGTCATCAACTCATCTGCTTTCACCTGCTTCACTCTCCTTCATGCCATCGCCTTCACTTCGTCACCATCTCCATCCTCCATTCCGTTGAAGCCAGCAGCTTCCTTGGCACCTCCACACCCTCCCCAACGTCCGAAGGTGCAGCCAAGCCACCCAGCACCGTCGTCGAGCCACCGAAGCTCCTTCCCCTGTTCGAGTGCGCTTCGCCGCTTCGGTAAGCCGGTCTCCTTCGTTTCCGATCCAAATCACTCTCGAGACCTACCATCACATTCACCCATGTCCGACGCAGGTCCGAGAAGCCGTCACGAGCCACCGACGATGCCCATAACTCCGATCGAGAGCTCCGAAGTCGCGAACCTCCTCGGTGAGCTTTCGAACTCCCTTCCCTTTCCTTGGTTCATTTGGGTTCCTTCTTGTCTTCGAGGGGTCGAGATGGGGAGTCGAGGATGGGTAGGAGAGGATAGGTGAGCCTAGGGCGTCGTCGAGCTCGAGAGCGAGTGCGGGAGGGCGAGGGGACGCGAGGAACGTCGTGAGCGTAGGCCGGGAGCAACGAGCGCAGGAGAGGAGAAGGCTCCGAGCGGGGGCTATTCCAGGTGAGCTGGCGGCGTGGCGGACCAGGACCAGGACCGGGGAGCTGCCCGGTTCCGGCGGGAGTAGTCGAGCAGCTGCAGACGTAGGCGGGCGAGAGTTTTCCTTTCCGGAGGAGGAAGATGAGCCGTGGGGTCCTTGCCCAGTCAGCACAATGGGGGCCACTCCTCCTTTCAATTTGTTTTAATACTTAAACGGGGTTGGCAGTTGCGGGTTCGGTTCGATTCAGTACGGTTCGGGTTATCCGTTTATTATTTAACTAATTAACGGTAATTAAAATATATTATAATAGTAATTTAGGATTTAAAAGATAAAGTATTAATTTTGGATATTTATAAAGGGTTGATTTTATTAAATAAAAACGGTTTAGATTTTAGGGGATTTGGAAATAACTTATAAGGGTGTTTTATTAAATGGTGTTTTATAATATTATATCTATAATAATAATTGGGATTTAACATAAATAAGTTGGACTTGCCTGTTAGAAAAGAATTTGGAAAAGAATTTCAAGGTTGGAAAGTAGTCTAATAAATAAATTAAAAAGAGAATTCGACGAGTATTTTAAGGGTCGGAATACTTAACTATTTAACTGGGATTTGAAACGGTTTTGGAACTAACTTAGGAATAAGACTTATTCGTTTGACTAACTAGCATGATAATATGATCGTTTGACTAACAACATGATATGTATGACTAATAGCATGACTTGTGGTGAATTATTATATGAGATTAAATGTTGGATAATTATGGCGATCTAGTAGGATTTTAAATCACACAAATTATGTCTTATGATTTTGATGAACCGTTGAGGTATATGCGGAAATGACGTATATGAACATGCAGAATTGGTTGAATGATTTATGGAGAACGATGTGGTCTTGAAGAGTGGATGATGCGATGAAATGACTTTCATAATATGTTACTTGTTCTATTGATTGAGGTGTGCTTGGGTGCTTAATAGTTGAATGTGGACTTATGTATATTCCATTATGTACTAGGTGATACTCTGTGATTGTGAATACTGTGTGATGGATTGTTCTGTTGCCGGTCTGCTAGCCAGGTAAGTACCTCCGGGGCTTACTCAGTAACCAGTACCTCCTGCCTGATGTGTCATATAGTATGTAGGTGTTGCATATGCATAAGAGCATGTCATGTAGTATCATGCTTAGGAATTGCATTTACGAATGAGCATCCTTATTCTGTATGCGTTTGAATACAGAATGGCCGTTATCTGTGAGTCCTAGAGTCCTTGCTAGGGTCATAGGGCAGCCCAGCTTCATCGGGTGTTGTCCTCCTCGAGTCATTTATATATATCACGAGATACGAGATGGGCATGAGATATGATACGATGATGAGATATGATATGATGATGAGATTTGATATGATTATAGCATCGAACTGGCCAGTCTCCACCTTGTCTGGAAGAGGGGTGGTGGTAGAAGAGGGATATACCGCTTGGTATTCTTTGTTAAGGCCTTACTTAATATTCCACACATATGAGTTAGGAACATGATAGTGTGGTTAATATTCCAGTACTGCATGAAGGCATCTTTATTCTAGGTATAGGCGTATTATATGTCCTCAACGCAGTCAGAGGACCCGCGGGCGAACTCTTGGCCTGACTTGGTGGTATAGTTTTAGGTACCCGATACACTGCTTGATTTTGTGCTGTTATGACGGGGTCTATTCATATGGCGGAGAGTGAGTGGTTGAAACATGACTTCACCAGATTCACGCTTTTAGGATTTCTCCCTAATTATACTCTGTTTTGACCCGGCTCTGCCGTGACACTGGTTGTATCACTTTCAAAACTTATGCCCTTTGCATGATAAAGGATTTCCCGCGTTGTAAACTTAAGACAGGTACAGGGGTTTACTCCGGGGTCTCCAACGGACCTTCCGGATTTGGGTGCGAAATCCCACTTAAAACTGCACATCTCCGATTTCAAACCTTCAACCTGTACTCGGGGCGCAAGATCCTAACGAGGGGTTTCATCCCTCGAAACGTAACTCGGGAATCATAATCTCGGGCCGTTACAAATGTGGTATCAGAGCTGAGGTTTTGCAATCCGAGTACAATAGGTTGAAGAGGTTTTGAAAATCGCCCAATGTTTTCAAATGGTTTTGGAAAGAATTTTATAAAGGGCAAAATGAATTTAATTGGACTTAAAACCTAAAATGAATAAAGAGGAAATAATCTCGTGGGTAGAGACCCAAGCGATAGACATCCCTTATGGATTTAGAATTCGGGGAACGGTAGGTAAAATACTAGCTTTTATTTACAGATGTGCCTAGAAGACTCCAAGGAACACCACGGAGGTTGGAGTGTTGAGTTAGGAGGCCATGAGGTTTTGCCCCTCTGGTCAGTCGTCCCTCGAAGGACGCCATAGATCGTCTCTATGCTTACGTTTATATATATATATATATATATATGCAATTGGGCCCGAGGGCGATCCTCCTTGAAGAGGATCATATCAATTTTGTTGATTGCTTCCGTGATGAGTGTTCTATTGTGCTTAGGATAACGAACTAATCAGTATGCCTTGACTTGAATCATGTGTTGAATAACTGTGCAAACGAGATAGTGGGAGAAAGCCTTGTTCTTAAGTAATCAGAATTCTTGTCTTGTCGGAATAACCCCTACATAATTCAAACCCCCTGATGGTTCTGACTCTGTCATCCGCCCCACCAAAACACCTAGGCATGTTAGCAAGGGTCGAGAAGCATCCGCTCTCCCTGTTTAGAGTCTTGTTTCGTATCCCACCATCGATGCTTCTATCGAGTCTCGTACCTATGGTTGGGGTCTTTCACGAGAAATTTGGGTCGGTCAACTAAATACCTTCGGAAATCGTGTCGGATGTGAGGGTTACATGAGTGTGTTAGTGGGAGTGAGGATTTAAATCGTTGCTAGATAGAAGTGATTTGTCTTATCGAGTCATCCCTTTCGATCCTCGTAATGGCCAACCATGTCTTCTTGCCACAAGAGTCTAAGCACGAGTTCTACCCTCACCTCTCGGAAACAGCCTAAATGTCCTAACCCAGCGAGTCATACTAGCGCCTCACGGGGAAATGGGGTGATGAGTTGGTGAATGGCCTTGGAGAATTTTGTCGGTTATAGTAGCAGTCATTCTTGTGGATGCATGACATAGTATATTGATATATTTCAGCATGACTTGCCTCATATCTTGCACGGTTGCTCCTATGAGGCGATGTATGTGTCATATGTATGGAACTTCCATGATTATTGTCTTCCCATGAATTAGGCCCATGGTAGTGTGGTCAACTCTCGTTGTATCATGTATGTTTAATATATGAGATGATTGTCCTAGCATGCTGAATTAATCTAATTAGACCATGTTGATTGTGTATATGTTTAATGAACATTTCTAGTATCATGTAGGACTTATGTCTCAATTATAGGCCCTCGTATGATCATGTGTCGTCCTTGTCATACTATGTGAATATGGATGTATATGATGTGATAGGTACTTCCTAGCGTGCTTGCCTTGGCCCCATGATATTACGACCTGCTTATGTGTATCTAACTGAGTGATTAGTCATGTATATAATGTCCTTTGATGTTGTTAAAACTAATGCAACTTATGCCACGCATGTCTCATATTCGTTCGTGTATGTATGTTCTTAGTATATCAAGCATGATTAATGAATGAAATGATAGGTTACTAGCTTCTTCTGTGAACGTGTAAAGTGGATGAGATGAACATGTTATGAATGAATAGATCGCTACTCCTTGAGATAGGTGCATGTTAGTGTGTAATGATGTGATGATATTCATGACTATTATGTGTCTACGTACCACAATTATAACTTCATGGAATACCTTAAGGGCATCGTTGTAACTCTCGGGTTAGAATCTTCTCCTTGGTCTCGTCGTCCCTAGTCCTGGTCCATGTCTGAACTCTTAAGGAAGTTGTGTCGTCCGCCCTTGTCTCTCCCCTATCTCCGTAACTTCTAACCCATGCAATCCTTCGATGAGCGCCGACATGTAAGAAAGGACCGATGACCAAGTGGCACCATAGCAGCGCAACGGAAGTGTGATGGGTCCATGACCCATAGACCACAGGACTGACGTCGCCAAAAGTATACAAAGGACGAACACATTTGAAAGATGGTAGCCGCGTACGTGATTCTCTTAGATGACTCAAGGAAGGACGTTCTTAATTCAAATCGTGGATTCTTCTATACTAATCGGAATTGATGTTTTGTGATAGGCCTAGAACTGACATAATTGAATGTGTGATGATGGATGTGTGAATATATTGGTAGCAATGATTGCCTGACTAACTTGTTTCTATGACGATGTGCCTTGGTGCTTGGTATACTGACTTGCCAGTGAGTAGGTTATGGGTTATATGTATGTGAGTGCTTTCTTCTTGAGCTTGAGTCGTGAGATTCTTTAGCGAGACGGGTTGGAAAGTGGCAGGTGGATTAAGGTCTTCGGATTGGGTCATTGGGCGTGTGAGATGGGGTGCATGAATGATGCGTCAGCTTGAGTAGAGCCGAGTGAGTTGGGAGGTGTCGAAGATACTGGTTCGTGAATATAGATGAGCTTCGAGGTAGGTCTTAGGTGGGGAGTGGGGCTAGTATGTTGAGATTTTGAGGGAGATGTCCTAGCTAGGAGTGTCGGTAAGTAGTGGGTGCGCGGTGTGAGTGGTTGAGGTCTAGACTAGTTGCATGAGAGTGACCTTGCGAGTGGGTGTGAGTATAGGCAGTTGGCGTAGTTATAGAGGTGGATGGGCGAGATAGGAGTTGATTGGGGGATTCTTGAGGGGAGGTTTTGTGAGACGGATTGGTGTACTAAGGAAGGTGTCTAGATAGTCTATGAGCGGATCATGGGCGATGTCGAGGATGATCGATTAAGGAACGTCTGAGGAATCGTAGAATATAGGACTAGGTGATGTGTGCTGTGAGTGGGAGAGATTTCGATAAGGGATGAGGTTGAGGAATTGCCAAGGAAGAGTAGTATGAGGTCGCTTGGGAAATTATCGATCGGGGATATTAGATTGTTCATATCAGGGTTGTTCATGTGATGGGTATTTGAGGGTTGTACAGATAGGATTGGTAATGCTTGGGGAATTTATGAGTGAAGGATCTCTAAATGCATTTGTTGGAGGATTTTGGGATAGGGAATGAATCGGGATTTATGTGTGGAGATCATTGTGGCTATTGAGGTAATTGAGGATGTGAGATGAATCTTCGAGGAAAGGCTGGTAGCTAGGCAAGGATGCAGTTGACATTCCTAGTAAGACTGTGGGCTTAAGGTTGAGCTAGGGAGATTATGAGCATGGATTTGGGAACCAGGCAAAGCAGAAGGTATTGAGGACGCTAGAGGATAAGAGATTTTTGAAGGTTGGTGAAGTTACGGTGCTTAGGAAATTCGGACGAGCATGTCATACGAATTCGGTGAAAATGATGATCGGTACATTAGGGTTTAAGCGGTAGAGATTTCGAAGTTTGAGGAAGCGGGATTTGAGGCAATTTGGGGAAACATGCGGAGTTAAGGGAACTAGTCAAAGTAGAGTATGCTGGGAAGAGGATCTAGAGTGGGGGTCGGCTTGAGGGTCATGGTGATTCATGGTTGGGAGTACCACTAGTTGAGTTCTGCGTTAGAATTGGACGGGAGTGTCAGGTGTGAGATGGTCAGCATGAGTTGGGTCCTTAGAGGTGGATGGTTAGTGAGAGTGGTTAGTGGCGTGGGAAATATGATCAGGTTAGCAAGGTGATTCGAGATGTCTTTTTAGGAGATGTTGGTTGGGCGGAGTCTTGAGAGGCTAGGAAGAGTAAGCGAGATTTTTAAGAAGTGTCTAGATCAATCGTGAGAGCGGTTCAGTTGAGGACTCGGAATTTTCTATTAGAGGGTAAAGATGGGGCTGATAAAGGACCCTAGGGCAAGGATGTGTTATATATGGAGTCTTGGTAGTTGGTCGAGTTGTTAAGCTTGTCGAATCAGGAAACCGTGTGATTGAGAACTCCGAAAAATAGTTTAGATGGTCGAGTGGAAGGTGAGAATTGAGATTGGGATGTCGAATTGGATTGGCCCTTAGATGGCTTGATTACATAAGATTTGGGATACCTAGTAATTGGTTTGGGTAGTCGGCCTTGATTGCGAATAGTTATGAGGCTAGAAAGGTTGTATGTGAGCGAAATACAATGGTGCCTAGAACTGGTAGTGAATTGAGTTGGTAGACCACAATGAAGTTGATCTTAGTGCAAGGGATGGTGAGTAGTGGTCGTGTCTCGTCATGATTGGTAGTGTAAGGCAGATTCTCCTGGGATAGTGATCTAGTGTATACTTTACTTGGGGCCGAATGTTGTGCGAATTCTATGCTATAGGCGATGTTGATTCTCCGATGTGTTGCCGTTGACAATAGGGAACTGTAGTACTAACATAGTTATCCCTGAACTCGATGGAATGCTACTGTACGGAAGCAGTTGTTTGCCTCTAATGCGATGACGTTTGGTAGTTAGAATGAGTATGATGTACTTATCTGATTGATATAACGTGCTTATATGATTGATATGGTGTGTAACTTCCGTGAGATGATGTGATAAATTCTACCATATATGATACGATGCTAGATATGCTATGCTATGTGGCTATTCTTGAGGTGATTATGTTATGCTATTAGACGTGAGGTGATATTGTTATTCGATATATATACATGATGCTTGATGATGGAAATGATAGAAATTGAACTGTTGAACCTTGATTATGTCTTAGAACTTAGGAAGAGAATATGAGATTAGCCTTTAGAAGTTGATGGTAGGATGAATGAAGAGGTTAGGAATGCTTTTGACTAATGCCGAACTTGAAGTTTTGAACGGTGTTTTAAAGAGGACGTTGTGATGTTTTGAGTTATGATATGACCGAGGAGTCGGAGTAAGGATGTGGTAGGGGCCCATATCACATTCTTGCTACGGTCTATTGGGGATATTATGATCACGGCAACGGTACGGTGAGGATCTCATAGGGGCACTTATGAGATACTTACGGGATCAATGACATGATCTTTGGACTCACCTATTTCAAACTTCATCCCCTAATTTAAAATGATTTTAGTCTCGGGGACGAGACTTGTTTTTAGAGGTGGATGATGTAAAGGCTCGGATTTTCAAATCCTAATTTTTCAGAAAAAAGGAAATTAAAAATGAATTTAAATCGAATTAAAAGCTTGTTTAGCGGATTTCGACTGAAATATAAAATTTGACGAATGATTTCCGTCCTTTTACCTCGAAAATTGAAAATAATTTTTACATGGCGATATCCTTATCATTTTTTAAAATCTAATTGATCGAGAAAGCGGGATTCTAAACAAAATTAACATTCGAGAACTAATTCGAGGTTTGAGATTCGCCTATTCGGGATTTATTGTCGGGTATTAGTTTAACCAATTTCACACTCCACCCTTACCTTACCTTACCCACTCCCTCACCTCACCTTACCCTGCAAACCGACCCATCCCCTGCGGCCCTGCCCATTTCACCCGTCACCTTCACCATTACCCTTCACCATCACCGTCATCAACTCATCTGCTTTCACCTGCTTCACTCTCCTTCATGCCATCGCCTTCACTTCGTCACCATCTCCATCCTCCATTCCGTTGAAGCCAGCAGCTTCCTTGGCACCTCCACACCCTCCCCAACGTCCGAAGGTGCAGCCAAGCCACCCAGCACCGTCGTCGAGCCACCGAAGCTCCTTCCCCTGTTCGAGTGCGCTTCGCCGCTTCGGTAAGCCGGTCTCCTTCGTTTCCGATCCAAATCACTCTCGAGACCTACCATCACATTCACCCATGTCCGACGCAGGTCCGAGAAGCCATCACGAGCCACCGACGATGCCCATAACTCCGATCGAGAGCTCCGAAGTCGCGAACCTCCTCGGTGAGCTTTCGAACTCCCTTCCCTTTCCTTGGTTCATTTGGGTTCCTTCTTGTCTTCGAGGGGTCGAGATGGGGAGTCGAGGATGGGTAGGAGAGGATAGGTGAGCCTAGGGCGTCGTCGAGCTCGAGAGCGAGTGCGGGAGGGCGAGGGGACGCGAGGAACGTCGTGAGCGTAGGCCGGGAGCAACGAGCGCAGGAGAGGAGAAGGCTCCGAGCGGGGGCTATTCCAGGTGAGCTGGCGGCGTGGCGGACCAGGACCAGGACCGGGGAGCTGCCCGGTTCCGGCGGGAGTAGTCGAGCAGCTGCAGACGTAGGCGGGCGAGAGTTTTCCTTTCCGGAGGAGGAAGATGAGCCGTGGGGTCCTTGCCCAGTCAGCACAATGGGGGCCACTCCTCCTTTCAATTTGTTTTAATACTTAAACGGGGTTGGCAGTTGCGGGTTCGGTTCGATTCAGTACGGTTCGGGTTATCCGTTTATTATTTAACTAATTAACGGTAATTAAAATATATTATAATAGTAATTTAGGATTTAAAAGATAAAGTATTAATTTTGGATATTTATAAAGGGTTGATTTTATTAAATAAAAACGGTTTAGATTTTAGGGGATTTGGAAATAACTTATAAGGGTGTTTTATTAAATGGTGTTTTATAATATTATATCTATAATAATAATTGGGATTTAACATAAATAAGTTGGACTTGCCTGTTAGAAAAGAATTTGGAAAAGAATTTCAAGGTTGGAAAGTAGTCTAATAAATAAATTAAAAAGAGAATTCGACGAGTATTTTAAGGGTCGGAATACTTAACTATTTAACTGGGATTTGAAACGGTTTTGGAACTAACTTAGGAATAAGACTTATTCGTTTGACTAACTAGCATGATAATATGATCGTTTGACTAACAACATGATATGTATGACTAATAGCATGACTTGTGGTGAATTATTATATGAGATTAAATGTTGGATAATTATGGCGATCTAGTAGGATTTTAAATCACACAAATTATGTCTTATGATTTTGATGAACCGTTGAGGTATATGCGGAAATGACGTATATGAACATGCAGAATTGGTTGAATGATTTATGGAGAACGATGTGGTCTTGAAGAGTGGATGATGCGATGAAATGACTTTCATAATATGTTACTTGTTCTATTGATTGAGGTGTGCTTGGGTGCTTAATAGTTGAATGTGGACTTATGTATATTCCATTATGTACTAGGTGATACTCTGTGATTGTGAATACTGTGTGATGGATTGTTCTGTTGCCGGTCTGCTAGCCAGGTAAGTACCTCCGGGGCTTACTCAGTAACCAGTACCTCCTGCCTGATGTGTCATATAGTATGTAGGTGTTGCATATGCATAAGAGCATGTCATGTAGTATCATGCTTAGGAATTGCATTTACGAATGAGCATCCTTATTCTGTATGCGTTTGAATACAGAATGGCCGTTATCTGTGAGTCCTAGAGTCCTTGCTAGGGTCATAGGGCAGCCCAGCTTCATCGGGTGTTGTCCTCCTCGAGTCATTTATATATATCACGAGATACGAGATGGGCATGAGATATGATACGATGATGAGATATGATATGATGATGAGATTTGATATGATTATAGCATCGAACTGGCCAGTCTCCACCTTGTCTGGAAGAGGGGTGGTGGTAGAAGAGGGATATACCGCTTGGTATTCTTTGTTAAGGCCTTACTTAATATTCCACACATATGAGTTAGGAACATGATAGTGTGGTTAATATTCCAGTACTGCATGAAGGCATCTTTATTCTAGGTATAGGCGTATTATATGTCCTCAACGCAGTCAGAGGACCCGCGGGCGGACTCTTGGCCTGACTTGGTGGTATAGTTTTAGGTACCCGATACACTGCTTGATTTTGTGCTGTTATGACGGGGTCTATTCATATGGCGGAGAGTGAGTGGTTGAAACATGACTTCACCAGATTCACGCTTTTAGGATTTCTCCCTAATTATACTCTGTTTTGACCCGGCTCTGCCGTGACACTGGTTGTATCACTTTCAAAACTTATGCCCTTTGCATGATAAAGGATTTCCCGCGTTGTAAACTTAAGACAGGTACAGGGGTTTACTCCGGGGTCTCCAACGGACCTTCCGGATTTGGGTGCGAAATCCCACTTAAAACTGCACATCTCCGATTTCAAACCTTCAACCTGTACTCGGGGCGCAAGATCCTAACGAGGGGTTTCATCCCTCGAAACGTAACTCGGGAATCATAATCTCGGGCCGTTACAAATGTGGTATCAGAGCTGAGGTTTTGCAATCCGAGTACAATAGGTTGAAGAGGTTTTGAAAATCGCCCAATGTTTTCAAATGGTTTTGGAAAGAATTTTATAAAGGGCAAAATGAATTTAATTGGACTTAAAACCTAAAATGAATAAAGAGGAAATAATCTCGTGGGTAGAGACCCAAGCGATAGACATCCCTTATGGATTTAGAATTCGGGGAACGGTAGGTAAAATACTAGCTTTTATTTACAGATGTGCCTAGAAGACTCCAAGGAACACCACGGAGGTTGGAGTGTTGAGTTAGGAGGCCATGAGGTTTTGCCCCTCTGGTCAGTCGTCCCTCGAAGGACGCCATAGATCGTCTCTATGCTTACGTTTATATATATATATATATATATGCAATTGGGCCCGAGGGCGATCCTCCTTGAAGAGGATCATATCAATTTTGTTGATTGCTTCCGTGATGAGTGTTCTATTGTGCTTAGGATAACGAACTAATCAGTATGCCTTGACTTGAATCATGTGTTGAATAACTGTGCAAACGAGATAGTGGGAGAAAGCCTTGTTCTTAAGTAATCAGAATTCTTGTCTTGTCGGAATAACCCCTACATAATTCAAACCCCCTGATGGTTCTGACTCTGTCATCCGCCCCACCAAAACACCTAGGCATGTTAGCAAGGGTCGAGAAGCATCCGCTCTCCCTGTTTAGAGTCTTGTTTCGTATCCCACCATCGATGCTTCTATCGAGTCTCGTACCTATGGTTGGGGTCTTTCACGAGAAATTTGGGTCGGTCAACTAAATACCTTCGGAAATCGTGTCGGATGTGAGGGTTACATGAGTGTGTTAGTGGGAGTGAGGATTTAAATCGTTGCTAGATAGAAGTGATTTGTCTTATCGAGTCATCCCTTTCGATCCTCGTAATGGCCAACCATGTCTTCTTGCCACAAGAGTCTAAGCACGAGTTCTACCCTCACCTCTCGGAAACAGCCTAAATGTCCTAACCCAGCGAGTCATACTAGCGCCTCACGGGGAAATGGGGTGATGAGTTGGTGAATGGCCTTGGAGAATTTTGTCGGTTATAGTAGCAGTCATTCTTGTGGATGCATGACATAGTATATTGATATATTTCAGCATGACTTGCCTCATATCTTGCACGGTTGCTCCTATGAGGCGATGTATGTGTCATATGTATGGAACTTCCATGATTATTGTCTTCCCATGAATTAGGCCCATGGTAGTGTGGTCAACTCTCGTTGTATCATGTATGTTTAATATATGAGATGATTGTCCTAGCATGCTGAATTAATCTAATTAGACCATGTTGATTGTGTATATGTTTAATGAACATTTCTAGTATCATGTAGGACTTATGTCTCAATTATAGGCCCTCGTATGATCATGTGTCGTCCTTGTCATACTATGTGAATATGGATGTATATGATGTGATAGGTACTTCCTAGCGTGCTTGCCTTGGCCCCATGATATTACGACCTGCTTATGTGTATCTAACTGAGTGATTAGTCATGTATATAATGTCCTTTGATGTTGTTAAAACTAATGCAACTTATGCCACGCATGTCTCATATTCGTTCGTGTATGTATGTTCTTAGTATATCAAGCATGATTAATGAATGAAATGATAGGTTACTAGCTTCTTCTGTGAACGTGTAAAGTGGATGAGATGAACATGTTATGAATGAATAGATCGCTACTCCTTGAGATAGGTGCATGTTAGTGTGTAATGATGTGATGATATTCATGACTATTATGTGTCTACGTACCACAATTATAACTTCATGGAATACCTTAAGGGCATCGTTGTAACTCTCGGGTTAGAATCTTCTCCTTGGTCTCGTCGTCCCTAGTCCTGGTCCATGTCTGAACTCTTAAGGAAGTTGTGTCGTCCGCCCTTGTCTCTCCCCTATCTCCGTAACTTCTAACCCATGCAATCCTTCGATGAGCGCCGACATGTAAGAAAGGACCGATGACCAAGTGGCACCATAGCAGCGCAACGGAAGTGTGATGGGTCCATGACCCATAGACCACAGGACTGACGTCGCCAAAAGTATACAAAGGACGAACACATTTGAAAGATGGTAGCCGCGTACGTGATTCTCTTAGATGACTCAAGGAAGGACGTTCTTAATTCAAATCGTGGATTCTTCTATACTAATCGGAATTGATGTTTTGTGATAGGCCTAGAACTGACATAATTGAATGTGTGATGATGGATGTGTGAATATATTGGTAGCAATGATTGCCTGACTAACTTGTTTCTATGACGATGTGCCTTGGTGCTTGGTATACTGACTTGCCAGTGAGTAGGTTATGGGTTATATGTATGTGAGTGCTTTCTTCTTGAGCTTGAGTCGTGAGATTCTTTAGCGAGACGGGTTGGAAAGTGGCAGGTGGATTAAGGTCTTCGGATTGGGTCATTGGGCGTGTGAGATGGGGTGCATGAATGATGCGTCAGCTTGAGTAGAGCCGAGTGAGTTGGGAGGTGTCGAAGATACTGGTTCGTGAATATAGATGAGCTTCGAGGTAGGTCTTAGGTGGGGAGTGGGGCTAGTATGTTGAGATTTTGAGGGAGATGTCCTAGCTAGGAGTGTCGGTAAGTAGTGGGTGCGCGGTGTGAGTGGTTGAGGTCTAGACTAGTTGCATGAGAGTGACCTTGCGAGTGGGTGTGAGTATAGGCAGTTGGCGTAGTTATAGAGGTGGATGGGCGAGATAGGAGTTGATTGGGGGATTCTTGAGGGGAGGTTTTGTGAGACGGATTGGTGTACTAAGGAAGGTGTCTAGATAGTCTATGAGCGGATCATGGGCGATGTCGAGGATGATCGATTAAGGAACGTCTGAGGAATCGTAGAATATAGGACTAGGTGATGTGTGCTGTGAGTGGGAGAGATTTCGATAAGGGATGAGGTTGAGGAATTGCCAAGGAAGAGTAGTATGAGGTCGCTTGGGAAATTATCGATCGGGGATATTAGATTGTTCATATCAGGGTTGTTCATGTGATGGGTATTTGAGGGTTGTACAGATAGGATTGGTAATGCTTGGGGAATTTATGAGTGAAGGATCTCTAAATGCATTTGTTGGAGGATTTTGGGATAGGGAATGAATCGGGATTTATGTGTGGAGATCATTGTGGCTATTGAGGTAATTGAGGATGTGAGATGAATCTTCGAGGAAAGGCTGGTAGCTAGGCAAGGATGCAGTTGACATTCCTAGTAAGACTGTGGGCTTAAGGTTGAGCTAGGGAGATTATGAGCATGGATTTGGGAACCAGGCAAAGCAGAAGGTATTGAGGACGCTAGAGGATAAGAGATTTTTGAAGGTTGGTGAAGTTACGGTGCTTAGGAAATTCGGACGAGCATGTCATACGAATTCGGTGAAAATGATGATCGGTACATTAGGGTTTAAGCGGTAGAGATTTCGAAGTTTGAGGAAGCGGGATTTGAGGCAATTTGGGGAAACATGCGGAGTTAAGGGAACTAGTCAAAGTAGAGTATGCTGGGAAGAGGATCTAGAGTGGGGGTCGGCTTGAGGGTCATGGTGATTCATGGTTGGGAGTACCACTAGTTGAGTTCTGCGTTAGAATTGGACGGGAGTGTCAGGTGTGAGATGGTCAGCATGAGTTGGGTCCTTAGAGGTGGATGGTTAGTGAGAGTGGTTAGTGGCGTGGGAAATATGATCAGGTTAGCAAGGTGATTCGAGATGTCTTTTTAGGAGATGTTGGTTGGGCGGAGTCTTGAGAGGCTAGGAAGAGTAAGCGAGATTTTTAAGAAGTGTCTAGATCAATCGTGAGAGCGGTTCAGTTGAGGACTCGGAATTTTCTATTAGAGGGTAAAGATGGGGCTGATAAAGGACCCTAGGGCAAGGATGTGTTATATATGGAGTCTTGGTAGTTGGTCGAGTTGTTAAGCTTGTCGAATCAGGAAACCGTGTGATTGAGAACTCCGAAAAATAGTTTAGATGGTCGAGTGGAAGGTGAGAATTGAGATTGGGATGTCGAATTGGATTGGCCCTTAGATGGCTTGATTACATAAGATTTGGGATACCTAGTAATTGGTTTGGGTAGTCGGCCTTGATTGCGAATAGTTATGAGGCTAGAAAGGTTGTATGTGAGCGAAATACAATGGTGCCTAGAACTGGTAGTGAATTGAGTTGGTAGACCACAATGAAGTTGATCTTAGTGCAAGGGATGGTGAGTAGTGGTCGTGTCTCGTCATGATTGGTAGTGTAAGGCAGATTCTCCTGGGATAGTGATCTAGTGTATACTTTACTTGGGGCCGAATGTTGTGCGAATTCTATGCTATAGGCGATGTTGATTCTCCGATGTGTTGCCGTTGACAATAGGGAACTGTAGTACTAACATAGTTATCCCTGAACTCGATGGAATGCTACTGTACGGAAGCAGTTGTTTGCCTCTAATGCGATGACGTTTGGTAGTTAGAATGAGTATGATGTACTTATCTGATTGATATAACGTGCTTATATGATTGATATGGTGTGTAACTTCCGTGAGATGATGTGATAAATTCTACCATATATGATACGATGCTAGATATGCTATGCTATGTGGCTATTCTTGAGGTGATTATGTTATGCTATTAGACGTGAGGTGATATTGTTATTCGATATATATACATGATGCTTGATGATGGAAATGATAGAAATTGAACTGTTGAACCTTGATTATGTCTTAGAACTTAGGAAGAGAATATGAGATTAGCCTTTAGAAGTTGATGGTAGGATGAATGAAGAGGTTAGGAATGCTTTTGACTAATGCCGAACTTGAAGTTTTGAACGGTGTTTTAAAGAGGACGTTGTGATGTTTTGAGTTATGATATGACCGAGGAGTCGGAGTAAGGATGTGGTAGGGGCCCATATCACATTCTTGCTACGGTCTATTGGGGATATTATGATCACGGCAACGGTACGGTGAGGATCTCATAGGGGCACTTATGAGATACTTACGGGATCAATGACATGATCTTTGGACTCACCTATTTCAAACTTCATCCCCTAATTTAAAATGATTTTAGTCTCGGGGACGAGACTTGTTTTTAGAGGTGGATGATGTAAAGGCTCGGATTTTCAAATCCTAATTTTTCAGAAAAAAGGAAATTAAAAATGAATTTAAATCGAATTAAAAGCTTGTTTAGCGGATTTCGACTGAAATATAAAATTTGACGAATGATTTCCGTCCTTTTACCTCGAAAATTGAAAATAATTTTTACATGGCGATATCCTTATCATTTTTTAAAATCTAATTGATCGAGAAAGCGGGATTCTAAACAAAATTAACATTCGAGAACTAATTCGAGGTTTGAGATTCGCCTATTCGGGATTTATTGTCGGGTATTAGTTTAACCAATTTCACACTCCACCCTTACCTTACCTTACCCACTCCCTCACCTCACCTTACCCTGCAAACCGACCCATCCCCTGCGGCCCTGCCCATTTCACCCGTCACCTTCACCATTACCCTTCACCATCACCGTCATCAACTCATCTGCTTTCACCTGCTTCACTCTCCTTCATGCCATCGCCTTCACTTCGTCACCATCTCCATCCTCCATTCCGTTGAAGCCAGCAGCTTCCTTGGCACCTCCACACCCTCCCCAACGTCCGAAGGTGCAGCCAAGCCACCCAGCACCGTCGTCGAGCCACCGAAGCTCCTTCCCCTGTTCGAGTGCGCTTCGCCGCTTCGGTAAGCCGGTCTCCTTCGTTTCCGATCCAAATCACTCTCGAGACCTACCATCACATTCACCCATGTCCGACGCAGGTCCGAGAAGCCGTCACGAGCCACCGACGATGCCCATAACTCCGATCGAGAGCTCCGAAGTCGCGAACCTCCTCGGTGAGCTTTCGAACTCCCTTCCCTTTCCTTGGTTCATTTGGGTTCCTTCTTGTCTTCGAGGGGTCGAGATGGGGAGTCGAGGATGGGTAGGAGAGGATAGGTGAGCCTAGGGCGTCGTCGAGCTCGAGAGCGAGTGCGGGAGGGCGAGGGGACGCGAGGAACGTCGTGAGCGTAGGCCGGGAGCAACGAGCGCAGGAGAGGAGAAGGCTCCGAGCGGGGGCTATTCCAGGTGAGCTGGCGGCGTGGCGGACCAGGACCAGGACCGGGGAGCTGCCCGGTTCCGGCGGGAGTAGTCGAGCAGCTGCAGACGTAGGCGGGCGAGAGTTTTCCTTTCCGGAGGAGGAAGATGAGCCGTGGGGTCCTTGCCCAGTCAGCACAATGGGGGCCACTCCTCCTTTCAATTTGTTTTAATACTTAAACGGGGTTGGCAGTTGCGGGTTCGGTTCGATTCAGTACGGTTCGGGTTATCCGTTTATTATTTAACTAATTAACGGTAATTAAAATATATTATAATAGTAATTTAGGATTTAAAAGATAAAGTATTAATTTTGGATATTTATAAAGGGTTGATTTTATTAAATAAAAACGGTTTAGATTTTAGGGGATTTGGAAATAACTTATAAGGGTGTTTTATTAAATGGTGTTTTATAATATTATATCTATAATAATAATTGGGATTTAACATAAATAAGTTGGACTTGCCTGTTAGAAAAGAATTTGGAAAAGAATTTCAAGGTTGGAAAGTAGTCTAATAAATAAATTAAAAAGAGAATTCGACGAGTATTTTAAGGGTCGGAATACTTAACTATTTAACTGGGATTTGAAACGGTTTTGGAACTAACTTAGGAATAAGACTTATTCGTTTGACTAACTAGCATGATAATATGATCGTTTGACTAACAACATGATATGTATGACTAATAGCATGACTTGTGGTGAATTATTATATGAGATTAAATGTTGGATAATTATGGCGATCTAGTAGGATTTTAAATCACACAAATTATGTCTTATGATTTTGATGAACCGTTGAGGTATATGCGGAAATGACGTATATGAACATGCAGAATTGGTTGAATGATTTATGGAGAACGATGTGGTCTTGAAGAGTGGATGATGCGATGAAATGACTTTCATAATATGTTACTTGTTCTATTGATTGAGGTGTGCTTGGGTGCTTAATAGTTGAATGTGGACTTATGTATATTCCATTATGTACTAGGTGATACTCTGTGATTGTGAATACTGTGTGATGGATTGTTCTGTTGCCGGTCTGCTAGCCAGGTAAGTACATCCGGGGCTTACTGAGTAACAAGTACCTCCTGTCTGATGTGTCATATAGTATGTAGGTGTTGCATATGCATAAGAGCATGTCATGTAGTATCATACTTAGGAATTGCATTTACGAATGAGCATCCTTTCTCTGTATGCGTTTGAATACAGAACGGCCATTATCTGTGAGTCCTAGAGTCCTTACTAGGGTCATAGGGCAGCCCAACTTCATCGGGTGTTGTCCTCCTCGAGTCATTTATATATATCACGAGATACGAGATGGGCATGAGATATGATACGATGATTAGATATGATATGATGATGAGATTTGATATGATTATAGCATCGAACTGGCCAGTCTCCACCTTGTCTGGAAGAGGGGTGGTGGTAGAAGAGGGATATACCGCTTGGTATTCTTTGTTAAGGCCTTACTTAATATTCCACACATATGAGTTAGGAACATGATAGTGTGGTTAATATTCCAGTACTGCATGAAGGCATCTTTATTCTAGGTATAGGCGTATTATATGTCCTCAGCGCGGTCAGAGGACCCGCGGGCGGACTCTTGGCCTGACTTGGTGGTATAGTTTCAGATACCCGATACACTGCTTGATTTTGTGTTGTTATGACGGGGTCTATTCATATGGCGGAGAGTGAGTGGTTGAAACCTGACTTCACCAGATTCACGCTTTTGGTATTTCTCCCTAATTATACTCTGTTTTGACCTGGCTATGCCGTGGCACTGGTTGTATCACTTTCAGAACTTATGCCCTTTGCATGATAAAGGATTTCCCGCGTTGTAGACTTAGGACAGGTACAGGGGTTTACTCCGGGGTCTCCAACGGACCTTTCGGATTTGGGTGCGAAATCCCACTTAAAACTGCACATCTCCGATTTCAAACCTTCAACCTGTACTCGGGGCGCAAGATCTTAACGAGGGGTTTCATCCCTCGAAACGTAACTCGGGAATCATAATCCCGGGCCGTTACAAGTAGTATGAGGTTGTTTGGGAAATAGTCGATCTTGGGCATTAGGTTGTTCATATCAGGGGTGTACGTGTGATGAGTAGTTGAGGATTGTTTAGATAGGATTGGTAGTGCTTGGAGAATACATGGGTGAAGGATTCTAGATGCGTTGTTGAATTGGAGGATTTTATTATAGGGAATAAATCGGGATTTATGAGTGGAGGTTATTGTGGCTATTGAGTTAATTGAAGATGTGAGATGAGTCTTCGAGGAAAGGCTGCTAGCTAGGAAAGAAGGTCGTTGAGATTTCTAGTAAGAATGTGGGCTTGAGGTTGAGATAGGGAGATTTTGAGCATGAAATTGGGAATTAGGCAAAGCGTAAGGTATTGAGAACGCTAGAGGATGAAGGATTTTAGAAGGTTGGTGAAGTTGAGGTACTTGGGAAATTCGGATGAGGATGTCATAGGAATTCTGTGAAGATGATGATCGTACATAAGGGTTTAAGCGGTGGAGATTTCGAGGTTTGAGGAAGCATGATCTAAGGCAATTTGGGAATGTGCGGAAATGAGGAAATTCGGGAATGTGCTGAGATAAGGATCTAGAATAGGTCGGCTGAGGGATCGTGGATGTCAAGGTTTTGTGAGATTCAGATTGGGACAAGTAGGTAGAATCTGTTATTGGTCATTGAGGATAGACGCGGGTGATGAGGAACTCGGTGATTCGTGGTTATGAGTAAACACCAGACGGTTTTCTGCATTTGAGTAAGTTGGGAGTGATAGGTGTGAGATGGTAAGTATGAGTTGGGTTCTTAGAGGTGGATGATTAGTGAGAGTGGATAGTGGTGCGGGAAGTATGACCAGGTTAGCACGGTGAGTTGAGATATCCCTTTGGGAGATGATGGTCATGCGGAGTCTTGAGAGCCTAGGAAGAGTAAGGGAGATTGGTAAGGAGTATCTAGATCGATCGTGAGAGTGGTTCAGTAGAGGACTTAGGATTTCTCTTAGAAGGTAAAGATAGGACTGGTAGAGGATCCCTAGGACGAGGGTGTGCTTGATAGAGAGTCTTGGTAGTCAGTTGAGTTGTTAAGCTTGTTAGTATAAGGGAGTTGTATGATTGGGAACTCCGAGATATGGTGTTAGGCGGTTGAGTAGGATTTGAGGCCGAGATATTGAAGTATACTAATCCTTAGATTGCGTGATGGCATATGAGTTGGGATACCTCATAGTTGGTTCGGATATTTGGCCTTGAGTGTGGATAGATGTGAGGCTAGAGAGTTTGTATATGAGCGGGATGCAATGGTAATTAGAACTAGTATCGGGTCGATTTGGTAGACCTAGTTGAAGTTGATCTTGATGCGAGAGAGATGAGTAATGGTCATGTCGTATTGTGATTGGTGGTTATAGGCAGGTTCTCTTGAGGATGTGATCTAGTGGATGCTTTACTTGGGGCTAAGTGTTGTGTGAATTCTATGTTATAGACGATGTTGATTCCCTGATGAATTACCATAGATAATAATGAGTTGTTAGTACTAACATAGTTATCCCCAGAACTTGATGAAATTCTAGTGTACGGAAGTACTTGTTTGCCTCTAATGCGATGACGCTTGGTGGTTAGTATGAGTATGATTTTCTTATCTGATTGATATAACGTGATTATCTTGTGATATGATGTGCAACCTCTATGATATGATGTGATGGACCCTACTATGGATGATACTATGGTAGATATGTTATATTATGTGACTATGCTTGACATGAGTATGATATGTTCATAGACGTGTGATATGATTTCTACATTTAACGATTGCTATGATATACAATGCCTTGAATTGGAATTGCTAGGATGCTACAACCGAATTGATGAACTGTGATTCTAACTTGGAACCTAGGGAGGAAATAAGGGATTAGCCTTAGAGGTGGATGATTCCACCTCCTAAAATTTGCAACATGATTGATTAACGTCAGGTTAAGGGATTTTGAATTGTGTTAAAAAAGACTAACTCGAATTTTGGGGAATCAATCACGATAAAAAAAATTTAAATGATTTTGAGACCAAACTCTTCCAAACTGAGGACTCCTTTTGAAACCTTTCCGACCCGAGCTCGCATTGTGACGCCCCACGAAGTAGATACAAGCATTGTATAGGGACCCTTATAGACTGCTTGCTAAGACCTAGTGGAGATGTTATGATGCTTTTCGAGTTATGATATACCTGAGAAGCCCGGGTAAGGATGTAGTAAGGGCCCACACCACACTCTCGCTACGACCTATCGGATATATTATGGCCATGACAATGATACTCTGGGAATCTCATAAGGGCACTTATGAGGCACTTACGTGATTGATGGAATGGTCCTTGGACTCACCAATTCGAACTTCATCCCCTACCTTGCTTTGGTTTTAGTCTCGGGGACGAGACTTGTTTTTAGAGGTGGATGATGTAAAGGCTATGATTTTTAAATACTAATTCTTCGGAAAAAAAAAGAAAGTCAAAATGAATTTAAAAGCGAAATTTAACGGAAAACTCGCTAACTCGAACTTTAGAACTCATGGAGCAGATTTCCGACCTAAAATAAAATTTTGAAAACTAACTTGACATGGCAACACCATTCTTAAAATTTTAAAAATCTAATTGATCGATAGTGCAAGTTTCGAAGATTGTTTCCGGATAATTTCAAATTGGATACTTTGCAGATCACTAGAAATGTTGTCTTCTTCCTTCCTTACACTTTTGAATCTCAATCTCAACAAGAAAAGTAGTCAACAACAACTGCTCCCTTCCTCTTTGGTGTAAGCACCATCACACCCATCCTTCTCCCACCCACAATTTCTTCCCCATTTTGGGAATAAGGTCAAACAACCCCTTGCTTTGGTGTAGCAACCCACGCCAGTGCTTGATTTGAAAATCAGGATTTCGATTCCCCTGTTGTTCAAACCAAACCCCTTTTTATTTCTAACAGGGCTCTCTTCACACATACTTACAAACAACACCCCTCTGGCATTTTCTTTGACCAGCAAAAAGACTCCCCTCTTCTACCCCATGTCATTTCAATTTCAGGAAACCCCCCCCTCCAAACACCTTCCTATGTCTAAATTCATTTTTGAATCCTACATCCTCTCTTTCATTTTAACCCAGCAACCCTGCCTGAGCTTCTGGCCGCTACAGTCACCTTCACCCCGCTTCGGGTGTCCGACAGCAGCAACCCCGAACACCACCCGAGCGTCGACCTCTGTTTTCTCCCAAGAACCGAGCACCTCCGCCCTCCCGAGAACTCCAAGCTCCGCAGCCCAGTTTCGACGTCACCGCGCAGCCGACCAGTCCAGGAGCAACCCGAACGGCCGTGGACGTCGTCCTCCCTCCTCCGCTCCCCTGTTTTTCCCGATCAAGAACCCCGATAAGCTCCTTTCCCTTTTTCCGACCAAACACCCCGAAAAGCTTCACCTTTCACACATTTACTTCCGATCTAGGCCGAGGAACGTAGCCCGAGCCCCCGGCGAGCCCCAATCGAGTCCCGACGGCGAACTCCGGCGAGTCGACGCCTCTCGGTGAGCTTCCCTAAACCCCTTCAACTCTTGTTTTCTTGGAATCCTCGTGTGTCTTCATTCCTGATTGTTTTCCTAAAAATGGTGAGATGGTGAGAGAGAGAGAACGCCGGAGAGCATAGCGGTGAGAACGAGCGAGGGCGGTAATGTGCGAGAGTGTGTGAGGATCGACGAGGACGTAGCGGGTGAGCGGTCAGGGTGAGAGTGGGAGTGAGCAAGGGAGGCGGAGCCCTGGTGGCGATGAAGGAGAACGGGAGGGCGAGCTCGGGCTTCCGACGGGTTTCCGTTCCAACAGAGGCGGGGGACTCTGATTTTCAGAGGTAGAAGAAGGCCGGGTGGGCCCCACCTCCAGCTCCGCATCCACATCAGCGGGTGGGTCCCCATTCCTTTTGTTTCTTCTGATTTCGAATGGTAAAAGAGAGCTGGGAGCGGGCCTATTTTTAAGACTAAACAAATTTTGGGCCGGGGTTGTTTTAAAAGTCAAAAATGATTTTGGGCCTGTTTTCCAAAATGAGAACTGATTTTTGGTAATAATTTTAATAAAAGGCTTGGTTTTGGGATTTATAAAATACGGGCGATTTTGGTGAATAATAAGGGCTGATTTGTATAAAATAAAAATGGTTGAGATTTTTAAGGGATTCGGAAATAGTGTATGAAAGTGTTTAATAAATGGTATTTAAAATATTATATAATATTATTTTGAGATTAAAGATATAAAATCATGGTATTTTGAAACGAATATAATATTACGAGACTTGGAGATTTAAAAGGGTATTGTTGAATTTAAATCGGAAATATACATTTTGACGAACATTTTCCAAGGTTGGAATTGAATTTCTAACTAGTTGACTCGGTTTTCGAGGCGGTTTTCGGGACTAATATGGGCATTATGTGATCGATGACTAACTAGCATGATGCTATGATTGAGTGACTAATAACATGTTTTGTGTGGACTAACGACCTAGTCTCATCAGGTCCCGTCCTGAGTCAATCGAGTCATGAACTTCCTTATATTATAAGATGCCTGCAGGCTTTATTGTGGATACGGGTTGGGCATGTGTGCCACCCGATTATATGGAATGCATTCACGAGCTGGCCAGTCTCCGTCCTATCGGAAGGGGGTGGAGGTAGGATAGGGATATACCACTTGGTATTCGGTGCTAAGGCCTTATTATATTTATGCACTTGATCTTAGGACCATGCTAGTGTGTTAATATTCCGCCTTGCATCTAGAAGCATCTTTATTAGGACTAGCGTGTGTATATGTCTGCTTGTTTGGGATTATATTGCGTAGGGCTTCGATCTGACACCGCCCCGCATACATTTTTTTTAGGTTTGTTTTGCAGCATGATTATTCCTTGATTCCGTAACGTGGGAACTCTCTTGGGCGATCTCAAAGAAATGGTTTAACTCCACTAACATTGTAGATTAAATTTCGATAAATACGCTTATTGATTTGGTTTTGACTCGGCTCTGCCGTGTCACCCTCTTGTATTACACCTTGATTCTACTATGTGCATGACTGTTGGTTTTCCACACTTAGACTTATGACAGGTACATGGGACTTCCCCGGGGATTCCAACGATCCCTTTGAATTTTGGGTATGAAATCCCACTTTAAAATGTTAGGATAGAATTTCAAACCTTCAACATGTACTCGGGGCGCAAGATCCTAACGAGAGGTTTCATCCCTCGAAACGTAACCCGGGAATCATAATCCCGGGCCGTTACACCACATTCGAGAAGGGCCACGAACGATAGCCCATCTTGCTTGTAGTATCTTGAAAGCCCTTTCGACGTCTTTACGGTATGCCTCTTGCATAGTTGCAAACAATTTTTTCTGTGGGGTGTTTGGATGGCTAATCGTCTTGACAAATGTCGCCCATGAAGGGTAAATTCCATCAGCTAAATAATATGATTGATTATAGACTTTGCCATTTACTTGGAATCGAACAGTATGCGCTTTTCCTGTAACAACTTCATCGAACAAGGGGGAGCTCCCTAGTGTATTGAGGTCGTTGTTGGATCCGGCAGTGCCTAAAAAAGCATGCCAAATCCAAGTATCATAGGATGCAACAGCTTCAAGCACAATTGTTGGCTTCCGTTTGTAACCAGTGTATTGGCCAGACCAAGCGGTTGGACAATATTTCCACTTCCAGTGCATACAATCGATGGATCCAATCATTCTCGGAAAGCCTCTACGAGAAGCCTTAGTGAGCAAGCGGTGAAGATCACTAGGGTTTGGTGATCGTAGGTACACATCACCGTATGTGTTGATTATGGTTATGCAAAATCTCCTCAAGCATTGTAGTGATGTGCTCTCCCCTATTCGACAATACTCATCAAATGAGTTTGTCAAACAACCATTCGCCAACAACCGTAATACACTTGTGAGTTTTTGTTGAGGGGAAAGAGACAACTGGTTGAGTGCATCTCTCGTGCGTTGAAAGTAAGGATCTCGAGACACCACATCATTCATGATGCGATTGAATAATGCAGGTTGCATACGATATCACCTTCGAAATATCCGAGCATCATAGGTTGGGTTGGGATCAAAATAATCCTTCATCAACCTAATATGTCCTTCTCTCTCGCGGTTTATGTATTTTCGTCGTGGACGAATGCGACCACCTTATGAAGAACTTGAATCATCATCCATAGATGAATCTTGCTCCATCATGATGCCCATTGCACCCACCATGATAGTTCTCATATGTTTAAAATGAGCATCGATCTCATCTTCCCGACTTCGAGATGAACCCATGGTTAATTTTGGTAGTGAAGAGGAAAGAAAAGTGTAGAGGGATGAATTTTAATGTGTTTGAAGTGTATTTCAGATTTGTGAATTGGAGATGGAGTAAGGAATTGTATTTATACGGAGTAAGGTGAAATTTAATATGTGAAAATTATATTTAACATTTACAAAAGTGGTCAAGATATAAGATTTGATTGATATGAATTGTCACTGCACTTGTTGCCATATAAATAAGATAAGATTCGATTTTGATGTGAAATATCAATAGATTTCTTGACATAGCAGTGAAGATTCGATTTTGAGTATTATTTTGATGTGAACTATTACTATTATATCTGATTTATTTTTTTTAAATATCAAAATGTGTGTAATAAAAAAATATAATCATCTATGATAAAATTGTGATTTTATAAATAAATCATATAAGAAAAATTAAGATTATAATTATTTATAACAAAAATAAATTAGATGGATTATATTATGGACGGAGTATGGGATGTGCCAAAAACACATATAGATGGAGTGTATACACAAATAAGTGTATACACAAATAAGTGTATAATGTGGTGTATAAATAAGATTATAGACCCGGGGATGTGGATGGTCTAACAACATACACAGTATAATACTACGTGTTGACGGAAAATTTTTATACAAAAAAGAAATGATATTACGCGTCTAAATACATATGTACCGTATATCATTATATTCCTCCCCAATTTAAATTAAAGAGGGGATAAATGTTAATGTGGACCCTCAAATCCTCAATTATGTTGTGTGGTTTAACGGGCAAAAGAAGAAAAAAACGCCTAAGCTAATGAATGTCGGCCAATCAATACGTGCATAAATGTATGCCAATTTGTAACGGCAATTTTTTGTAACAGATGATGGGTGAGTGTATATATAGACTCCATTCATGTATATTGGGAGGGGGTCTACTAAAAGAAAATACAAACAAGAAGAGAAAAAAAAGAAGAAGAAGAAGAAGAAAGAGTTCTTAAGAGGGGCTGTGCAACGAACTAACGAAGACTTAGGCCATCAGCATCTTGTCAATCTGCAAAGAAAAAAAAGGTATAATCTCCTTCTCCAAAAAATGGTGTTCCTATTGCAGGTATGGCGGCAAAGATGAGTTCAGACGAAGGCTCTGAGGCTGGCTCGAAACACTCCGTTTCGCCTCCTACATCGAGGACTCGTAGGCTGGCTCAAACCATTTAACCTCTTGCTCCAAGGGCGGTAGAGCGCTCGAAACATTGATCTGGTTCGCCCCTGTTACGCAGCGGTGGCCAGTCGCCTCTACCAGGTGAAGAATGGGGAGAGCGAAACAAAGCCAGACAACACTGCACATCCTACAAATAATTGAAGAAGAGCGGATGAATTGAAAGAGTTGAGAGCCCAATGTTTACCTTCAATCTGAAGAGCCCTTGCGGCCTAAGAAGCTCTTGCGCCTCTGTGATACTTTGATTGAAAATTAAAAGAAAAAAAGAGAGAGAAAGTGATGGAGAAGATGTACCGTGGTCTTTATATAATTCAAAACATCCCAAACATTCACATTGAGCAAAGCACGCCATGGAGCAGTAGGAAGGGCCCATCGTCATCATCAGGAGTCTATCGACATCACCAAAAGCTTGCTCTCGGAAGCCCAACAGCTGCACAAGGCGTCTTCCACTCTCCCGCAGCCTCAAAGGTCACCAATATGACTACAAAACGATCATCAAATGCAGCTCAAGGAGAGACATGATACATGGCCAGCAAGGCATCTTTCCGCGACTCTCGATCGGTCACTGATGGTCCCGGCATGTCTGCGACCCAAATTCTCAAGCCTATGCCATGTCACCTACCACCGAAAGTCAACAAGTTCCTCTAAAGAGTGGTCGAAGCGGCCTCGAACGCCCAACAAAAGGGAGTACAAAATAGGCCTAAAATCATGCTTTTACGGAGGGAGAACAACTGCTCAGGCAGTCAAGTTACGGGCCGTGTTACGAATAGCTCGAGAGGTATCCAAGACTGTGAAATGTTGAGTCTGAAAAAAGGCTATGCAAGGAGTATGTCGGAAGAAACGACGGCAAAAACGGAGCTCTGTGGTGGCCGCGACAAACACCAGAAGTCGGCTTGTCGACCACCTTTGGAGGACTCCTGCGCAACATAGCAACTCTTGTGCACTTCTCGAACAACCGACGATGATCTCTGCGTGCTCTTGGCTCCATTTTACAGATTTATGCCATACCTAGTACATCCTAAGGCCCACAAATGCCCCCGAGGATCGATCGAGTCAGTCTCGAACACCACGCAAAAGGAGCCACGAAGAGCATATATATGCTATATAACAAATATATATAGCAGTCAAGTTGGTGATACTATTGTGAACAACTCCATCTATGTCTAAGTATAAAAGGTGTTGGGCACAATAGAAGGCACTGCAAAGAAGGCGACCGAAGAAAGAGAAACAAAAAAAACGAAGCTCTGTAGCTGTGATGGTGAACCTGCGAAGGTGACACGTTCATGCAGTTTCTGCGAAAGAACTGCCCGGCAGCCCATTTTAAAGCTCCATTGAGTTCAGATCAGGGTGTCTATAAGCAAACAAAAACTTGTGATCGATAGAGGACATCACGAGGAACATATAGAAATACAAATCAACCAAAGAGAAGTTCTGTAGCAGCAGCAGTAAGGCTCGGAAGTTGACACATTCACGCAGTTTCTGTGAAAGAACTGCCCAGCAGCTCACTTTAAGGCCCTATTACAGGCAGTTCATGACATATCTATGAAGAAAGAAGGTTGTCATCGATAGAGGATATTGTAAGGAGCATGTCAATGTAAAAATCATCACCAACAAAGCAGCGTATCAGCAGCTGCAAAGCCCAAAAGATGACCCGTTGACACACTTTTTTTCACAGATTTTCGGTGGTGTTTTCTTCCTCTTCTGGTCAGCTGCTGCGTCGGTGCATGCTCCGCAGCCTCCTAAGTGCTGGCAGAGCGAAATGGTGGTGGTCAGAAACCTCGGTTTCACTCCCATTGTGATCGAGATGATCCGAAACAAGCGAAAATCAAGTCAAATACATATTGTTGCTTGATATGTGGTAATGGGATTTCGATGGCTCGGGGTGCGTTAACTTTCAAGTTGGCGACGTCCATAACCCAACCATTAATGAGGTCGACAAAAAGTTACAAGGTGTCGATACCTCGATTTGCTTACAAAAATACATGAAGGTCTCATACGACATGTTTGTAAGCGCTTCGGGTCCCAACCATCTAAAGGATCTTCAAGTTTGACATTTCACAGCATTACAGCAACATGGATGGATCCTCGAGTTTGACCGAGTATTTAAAAAAGGCTACTTTTTAATGATATTGTTTCTCATATAGAGATTTGCCGGTTCGGTCAACACAAAAAAGGGACGCAAAACTCTCTTCAAAACTCGTCAAAATTAAGGAGTGCTTTATGGAGATCGAATGGGTGCCAACACTAACAAGAAACAAGGCCGCGTCTCTCATACAAGTGCATCCCAAGTCATTTTAGATCGCCTATAATTGAAGTCGATTTCAAATGTTCAAATGAAATTCATACGGATGAGCTACGGGTGATTTGATCCCTTCAAAAGGGTACGTAGAACACTCGATATAAAGTCAAAGCTCATCGAGTTCAATCGCCAAAAGCAAATCAAATAAAGTTGTTCCATAAAAACTACGTCAAGATTTGATGCTCTTTACGAGCTACGTAGGAAATCCGGTAAAAACACATGTATATCGGATTCAATCACATGCCCCAAAATCAAATGATGTTCCCCAAGAACTACCTAGGTTTGATGCTCTCGAAGAGCTACGTAGGAAGCTCGATAGCAAGTCATACAACAATCGAGTTCAACCCCAAATTCCAAAAGAAGAGATCGAATGAAGTTGCTTCAAATGTCAAGGCGGAACTACGGAGACTTGATTCCGTCTCAAACGGATAAGTAGGAAGCTCAATACAAACATAAATTAAATTGAGTTCAGTCGCAATCCAAAGTCAAGGATCATACTCAAGACGGAACTACGGAGACTTGATTCCACTACATATGAGTGGATACGTAGGAAATCCGATCGTATATATATCGGATCCAGTCACAAGTCCAAGATCAAATGAAGTTGTTCGTGAGAACCGCAAATGACGATATTTTTTATCGGTCCCAATCACAAGACCATATGCTCAAATCCAACTCCAATATGCCCGAACTACGAAGGTTTGATGCTCTCAAACGAGCTACGTAGGAAACTCGACCTCAAGTCATACAAATGTTGAGTCCAGCCACAAGTTCCAAAGCAAATTCATACATTGGAACTACGAGTGATTTGATTCCGTCATCACGGATACGTAGGAAATCCATATCCGGGTCCAATCACAAACCTCAAAGAAAACAAATCAAACCCGATACTCTATCGAGTTGAAACCCAAACACATATACCCAAGCATATACCCAAACTCAAATCCGACACCAAGTCTAAACCAAATCAAATTCAAACACCTTACCATATACCAAACTAGACACAAAGTCTACCCAAACCAACCCCAAATACATAAAACCTTATATCTTCGAACTACGTTGGACTTGATCCTTCCCATGAAGGTACTTAGGCAACCCTCATCAACGGGTGCAGTCCAAACCACCAAAAAACCCAAATCCTTATCCTTTTAAAATATCTGCATAATTTAAAATTGTGAAGAAGTACAGATAAGAGTCGAACTTTATAAAAATAATTCAAATTGAAATGTGTTATACGAGATTGTTCCTTTAACAATTTTTGCCTAAAACTACGTACATAATATAGTGCATCATACAAAAACATGATTACAACAAGTAATTAAATTAGTACTATTTGAAGCTGTACGTGCGGACGCGCACTAGTTGCCTCCGTAAAATTTGGTACCGTTGATTAAGGGTCGGTTTGGTTTGGTTTTAATACTTTATAATTTTAAATAAGTTAAATATACGATTTTAATTTAATTAGCTTTTGAAATTGGATTTTCAACCGCTACTCACCCCAAACTTTTCAGAATTCTATTTATTTTCTACTATCTGATCATCTAGTTTGTATTAGTTACTTTATCAGTTGGATTATCAAACACTTTGCTAGCTTATGAAAACTCTGATTTAACATATATTTAACACACTTAGGACCTGTTTGGTAGTAGGTGGAGGTTATGGAGTTGGAGATTGTGGAGTTGGAGATGTGAAAGGTGAAGTTTATTTTATTTTTAAAACGTGATTGAGTGTTTGGTGATTGTAAGGTTTGTAAATAGATTTTGAGATGAAAATATCTAAAATACCCCATACCCCTTCGGCCCTTTCCCTTCTTTTGCTCTCATTCCCTGCAATTGAGTTCCAAGGGCAAAAAAAATAACACAAAAAAATAACCTCCCAAAGCTTGTTCCCCAAGCTTTTTTTTTGGGCAAATTTAACCATCCAAAACCTCCACCTTCCCCTCTATCTTCAAACACAAACCTTTTGCCAAACACATGGAGTTACAGGTTTTTTTTTTAACCTCCAACCCCTTCCAAAAAACCGTTCCCCCGTTCCGGCAATGTAGTGGGGTGTTATGTTCGAGTCGATACAAGCTCATTTATTTTCCAAACGTACAAGTCGAGTATGCATACACTTTTAAACTCGGTTTAAAGCTCGATCCGCTCAATTTAAGCTCGAATAGCTCGAATTTTGTGAAATTTCTAAAATTTTCTTTAAATTACTATATGTTATGAGAAAATAGGCTAGGTTGCTTAATGGTCGAAAAAAGCTCGGCTCGAACTCGTTCATTTCCCAAATGAGCCGAGTATGAGCACTTTTTAAACTCGACTGAGTCCAAATTTAGGCTCGGCTTAAGCTCGGTTTGGTTCTAAACGAGCTGAATATAAACCAGCAATACTTGGCTTGTTCGACTCAAATAACAGTCGGCCTAAGATAGATAGGTTTAAACCAAATTATCTCTCAATCATTTAATTTGCACAAATAAAATAATTGAGCCGGCTAAACATATATTTAAGGACAGAAATGGAGGGTTAGGTTTAGGTAAATGGGCATAATTATATATTTACTAATTTTATAAATATATATAGGTCAATCAATCTTAGTTCGATCGATCGATCGTAATTGGACTATAAATACGCCTCAACATTTGGGTGAGGGAAATCAAATCAGGTCTCAACCTAATTTAATTTGCAAGGGAGGAAACATACACAAACAAACTAACCAAATAGGTAGTGATCGAGAAATGGCTAGGGCTGTGCTCTTGGCGTCGGCACTTTTGCTGGTCCTGTTTGCCGGCCAATGCTACGGCCAACTGACCTACGGTTACTACAACGGCAAATGTGGCAGCATCAACGTCGTCACATCGAGGAGTTTGTATTCCGCATCATTAAAGCCAAGATGGAGACCGAGAAAAGCCTCGTTGGTGATCTCGTTCGCTTGAATTTCCATGACTGCTTTGTCAAGGTATACGTAACAACGTAATTATTCATATATATGTATACACATTGGTTCTCTTCTGACGGTTTAACTTTATTGTGTGTGCTTTTTTTTATCAATATGAAGGGGTGTGATGCATCGCTCTTTTTGGATGGCGAGGGAACGGAGAAGATGATGGGCTAGAAACCACTTTCAAGTTGCACCCGGGAGCGAATTCGGGTAATAAGAGAATCAACAACAATCAACCAGAAAACCAATGACCAACCGATAATATCCAATCCGGAAACTAAACAACCAAGCAACCACAAACACAGATAAAAGCACAAATATTGACACAAGATTTATGTGGGAAAAAAACCCTCTGTAACCAGAGGATCAAAAAACCCACCTTCCGCCCATCAGAGCAACCAATCCACTAATCAATACTCCCTCCGTTCGGCAAAACTTGTCGTTTTAGAGTTTTGTTTTTGTTCGGAAAAACTTGTCATTTTAGGTATTTTTGCTTCTACTTTACTAAAATGCCCTTGATTTGATTGATGTGTTGTGAGTTGTAGTTTTTGATAAAGTAAAAAGTGGAGTAATAAATGAGGGTAAATTAGTAAAAAGGGAGTGTAATTATTAACTTTATTAAAAGTTGTGTGGAGAGTTAAAATGACAAGTTTTGTCGAACGGATGGAGTAGGTCAATACAAGTGTTTAACAATCCAGTCTCAAACCGGGGCAAACAAATATGGAGATCTCAAACACCAATCTAAATACAACCCGATCTAGAAAGGATTCCTCTCCAAAACCTAGCTAAACATTTGTAATCAGATTAGATTTTCAATGAGGAGAAAATACCTATCAACGAATACCCGTTGTTGACTTGCCGAAGGAAGAGGAGGGATCGCCAGATTAGGAGACGAAACACCCGCTCAAATCTTCTATCTTTCTTCTCCAATCTCCCTCTTCTCTCTTTTCTTTATCTCTCCTTTTTTTTTTATGGTTACTGCGGCACTAACCCTTGGAGCACTCTTTTTTCCTAACAAATAAAAGGCAAATGATGCCTTTTATATCCCAAAAGAAGTCATCAAGCTAGGCTTCACATTGGGCTGGAATTAAAAAAAAAAAAAAAAACCCTAATGGAACACCATTTTTCACCGAAGGAACGCGCCTCCACGCACCTTCTCTTTCCCTTCTCCTTTTGTGCGCAGCCGCCCTGTAACAACCCTAAGTCCCTGCCGCCTGGCCTTCTCGCCGCCGACGACCTGCCTCCCAGCAACTCCAATCAATTGGATTCTTACTCCTCTTCGCCTAAATGCACCACAACGCCTTGCTTGCTCGTTTACATCACGAATCCCTCGTGTTTGATCTTTGGTAGTGATGCGGCAGAGGTATCGGTTTCGATTTCGCCGTTGTCGAAAAGCTTCTGGCGGAGACCGTTTGCAACTTGCATAAAAAAAATTAATGAAGAATGGGAGAGGATGGTGCTCCCTTGTCGGTTGGCGCCGATTTACCAGGTGGAAGGGCTGGCTGTTCGATTGGGTGGTTGCACGAGTCGAATCCTCCTATGGATGGATCCGAGCGTCTCATGTCGTCTCTATGCTTATAAGTCTATGTCCTGCTACTCTCGACTCCCTTTTACCCATGTTTGCCTACCAATTTTATTATTATATATCACAACTTTCCCTTAGTCTTTGGATTCACAATCCCTCTTTATCTCCTGTTGAGATGCAAGTACTCCAGTACACCAGTAATTCGGTCACACGACAGTGTAGTCATCCTAATTGTCGGATTTACACCCACTTGCAACTATTTTTCTCTGGGCTTGCCGCCTATTTACCTATTGACGTTTGCGATAATTGTGGTTATCGGTTTACTCTTGATTTCTCTCGACGTTTAAGTGTGTTCTTTCCCTGGTTGGGTTATTGGTTTGTGTTGAGCTGGGTTTATTGCTTACTCAGTCTGGTTTTGCTTGGTTACCAATTTCTTCGGCAGGAATTTACACGCACAGATCTTGTGCACCTGATGTCTTTAGCCTTACAGGCTCGTACCTATGGGAGATCTCCCTTCTGATGTCCATTTGTTTGCTTACAACTTCTTTCAAGTGGGCTTAATCAACATCTTAGGTCTTATTGGACGGGAAGCCTTACCAGGGAGACAAGCTGCCTCACAAGAGTTTGGAGGACCACCCCTAATGTATTTCCACTTGTCCGGCTCATGCACTTACCGGTGCCAAGTTCTCCTTTAGGTGTAATGCTTAGCATTTTTACTCATTATCAAGTCCTGGATGTGATCACCAATTATTTTATCCATTTTGGGCATGGATGTTCGTTTACGAGGATTCCTATGCCGAAATATTCAATTGTGAGGGACGTAGGCTTCCTCCGGTTGCTATATGTAAAAACTTATGCCTCAACTCAATTGGGTTGTTGGTTTATAATTTATGTCAGTCAGTTAAGGGTGCACATCACCAATGTTATGGTCGCATCTGATTGCTCATCAGTGGACTCTAATTGTTACCATATTTTTTATAAATTGTTACCATATTTTTCACAAGCCTCACAAGGCTAAAGACTTAGACTCAACCTACTGTACAACTTACTCAATTTGTATTTGTCGTTATTACTAAAATTGGTGACTCATATGCACTTTACTCATAATTATACTCATTGTTTCGGGGTCCCCCCCCCCCCCCTTTATTCAACAAACTATATAAATGGGTATTACCAGACCAAATTCAAGCGAGCCTTCATTTTGATTACAAAATTCGTTTAATAATTAAAGTCGGATACTGACGGGTATACAGATCTTGGGGTTCCCCCCTCGTTTTAAACAACTCATTCATAAGGGTCACACCGGACCACCTTGCTCCCACCATGAGTTGTTTACTAAGCCAACTCGATAAACCAATGCCCTACTTGGTTTCTAAAACAACAACTGATATTGTTATGATCATATATTCTCTTCGAAATATCCCTTCCAAAGCTTGCTTACACACTTCGTTTCGAATCACAATTGAACTTGTACTAATTATTTTCTTCAATCGAACTATCTCATTTATGGTTCTTTTCTTTAAGACAGAGCACGTCGGACCTGGATTAGTACAAACAGTTCGCCTTAAAAGGTTTTTATGAATATATGTACTTGGAACTCCCTCGGCATCCGGAGCCGTAATTTCTGGACAAATGTAGATATTTTCTGTCAAAATAATAATATCAACGTCCTAGCCCTTTTAGAAACTAAGAATGATAAGGTTCCTACCGAAAGCACACTGCATAAATGTGGTTTCTCTAATGTTGCTTTTGATCCGGCAATCGGATTTTCTGGGGGAATTTGTCTTTTGTGGAAAGATATCCCTGCCTCACAAGGATCCATTGAACTTATTTTGGTTCATCACCGATTTATTCACTTTAACTACTCGGACTACGCTACTAAGCGGTGTTTTGTTGTTCTTGTGGTCTGCGCCCCACCAGATGAGCGTCGCAAATCAGCCTTCTGGGATACGATCTCCCTTTATATACAATCACTTCTTATTCCCTTCTGTGTTATGGGAGACCTTAACGAAATAGCTACCCCAGCTGATAAACTTGGAGGGGTCTATCCTTTGACGTCGTGTTTCACGCGTTTACTAGATTTAAAGAACAGGTTATCACTCCTAGAAGTACCATCTAGCGGTGGTGAGTTTACTTGGCAACGAAAATCGAAAGATGTGGTCATATGTCTGGAAAAACTTGATCGCCTATTAATCCACACGGACATGCTTACCATTTTTTACTCACTTCGTACACAGATCCATCCTTTTACTAGATCTGATCATGCTCCGATCTCCACAGATTTCCGTCACAACATTCAGCCTAAGAATAGACCCTTCAAGTTCGAATTGGCTTGGGCCTCAAGGGCTGATTACAGGAACTTAGTTTCGCAAGCTTGGAGAGCGAACCCACAAGTTTCTTTGATGTTTAAATTGCTTCAGAAGGCAAAAGTACTTAAAAAACTTTCTAAAACCTGGCATAAGAATATTGTACGCAATATTCATAACCAAATTCTAGTAACGGATCAAAAGATCCTTATTTTACAAACATCTCTTATCTCAAACTATAACAACCAGGATGTTCAAATCCTAAAATAATTACTTGTTGTGAGCTGAATCTGCCATGTTTTACAGTATCTTTTATATCGTTTTCTGTATGCATTTCATGCATTTGGGTTAGAATAATACATAATTTGTGTAGTTTACATTTATTTGGAAATATATGGAGGTCTACACAAGTTTTTGTTATATTTCGTAGAAATCGGACGCACTTTGGAGCTTAAAGGAAAGTCACGAAGAAGCTAAGAATGGTGCATCTGGAGAAAATGCCATTTTTCGGTATTCATCATTCGGAATCAAGCTTTGATGTCTTCATGAGAATCGTATCCCTCGAAGAGAGCTTTCCAACGCATGGTCATATGCGTCAATCCGACGAACGAGGACTCGGGAAAGGGCGTTTCAAGAACAGGGCAGAAAGTTGAGAGAACTGTACTCGATCTCGAGTAAATGTACTCGATCTCGAGGAAAGATGTCCGAGCACACCTGGTCGAGCAGAGCGTGGTCGAGAAGATGAGAGGCAGATCAACCCGTCTCCGGAAGCCTTACTCGATCTCGAGGAAAACTAGTCGAGATCGACAAACCTTGATGCCATGTCCGGAGTCGATGAGATGTGCCAAGTCGAGAAGCCGAGGACGGAAGACGCCGAGCACCAGCCTTACTCGAGATCGAGTAAACAAATCGAGATCGAGGAGACCCCAGGAGCCAATGTCCGAGCATGTCGAGGAAGAGCAACCCGAGACGCCGAGCTGAAGCTGAAGTCGACGACCATCCTACTCGAGATCGAGTAAACCGTGTCCGGCAGCGCGTTACGCGGTTTTGTTGTCCTACTCGGATTGGGAGTCCTTGGATCCGATTCTATCCAATTTTGGCCGAGATCTATCTACATCTATCAAGATCCATCATGGAGAAGACCTATCAACACATGGAAGATATTTTACCTATTTTAGATGTAATTTCCTATTTAGATTTAATTATTTATTTCCATGTTTTATCTTTATGTTATTAGATAGATAAAATTAGATATAGGTATAGTTTCTTTTCTAGAATGGCTAGATATAGATATAGTTTCATTGAATTCAAGCAAAGTCGTTTTAGGACGCAAGAAGGAGGAGGAGAGAGAGAGGAGGCGAGAGAGAAGGAGAGAGGAGAGAGAGAGGAGGAACGTTTGGAAGGTTTTGTAAGTTTTAGTTTATTTTATGTTAAAGTTAATTTCTTTTATTATGGTTTGTTTCTAATTTCTTTCTTCTAGAGTTGGGGTGATCCCAACATAGATATGTGTGTTTGATTTATAAATCCATGAATTTATATGTCTTTATCATCATCTACCTATGTGCTTAATCCTTTGCGAGAGTTGAGGAAATTCGTTATTCATGATATTGAAGCGAAAGTGATCTTATTATAAATTGGATAGTAATTAGGGTTTATTTGCGAGAGCCGACTAATCCTAATTAAGAAAAGGTAGAAACAAATTAGGTTTTTATGCGAGAGCCTCTATCACCTAAATTGTTGGAATTTGCGAAAGTCGATTCTTTGATATAAAGCATGCATCTTTATGTGATTAATGATCTGCGCATATGTTTATTGTTGTGGTGATCCCTAACTTTGGAAGTTTGCATCTTTATTTGTTTTATTTTATTATTTTTATTCGGCACATACTCTACTCGATATCAAACCACCATTCCCCCTCCATCCCTCGACATTGACCCCTCTATTCTTTGTTGACAGCCACCCTCATCACCTCTTCCCGCTATCCCTGAACCCCAAAACACACTAATTCTAGAACCGCTGACTTCTCTCCTGAGGACGAACCTGACTCCCCTATACTATAGCGGGGGTCTTGGCTATAAATTTATTTGGTCGAGAAACCCTCTCGTCATTACTCAACAAGAGAGAACGTGTGCTCGACTTTCACCGTCGCTATTGGAGCCAGCGAGCTAAAGTTAAACATACCAAACTTAATGACTCCAATTCAGGCTATTTCCATAAGATCGCAACTGCAAAAAGAGGCAGAAAAATGATCAAGTCTATCCTACTTCCCGGTGGGGAGTCCACAGCTGATTTCCATACAATCCAACAAGAATTTGTCCGCGACTTCAAAGCTCGTTTCAAAGCCTCTTCGATCCCTGTTTCGGATCTGTCTCCAGACCTATGTGCTTAATCCTTTGCGAGAGTTGAGGAAATTCGTTATTCATGATATTGAAGCGAAAGTGATCTTATTATAAATTGGATAGTAATTAGGGTTTATTTGCTAGAGCCGACTAATCCTAATTAAGAAAAGGTAGAAACAAATTAGGTTTTTATGCGAGAGCCTCTATCACCTAAATTGTTGGAATTTGCGAAAGTCGATTCTTTGATATAAAGCATGCATCTTTATGTGATTAATGATCTGCGCATATGTTTATTGTTGTGGTGATCCCTAACTTTGGAAGTTTGCATCTTTATTTGTTTTATTTTATTATTTTTATTCGGCACATACTCTACTCGATATCAAACCACCATTCCCCCTCCATCCCTCGACATTGACCCCTCTATTCTTTGTTGACAGCCACCCTCATCACCTCTTCCCGCTATCCCTGAACCCCAAAACACACTAATTCTAGAACCGCTGACTTCTCTCCTGAGGACGAACCTGACTCCCCTATACTATAGCGGGGGTCTTGGCTATAAATTTATTTGGTCGAGAAACCCTCTCGTCATTACTCAACAAGAGAGAACGTGTGCTCGACTTTCACCGTCGCTATTGGAGCCAGCGAGCTAAAGTTAAACATACCAAACTTAATGACTCCAATTCAGGCTATTTCCATAAGATCGCAACTGCAAAAAGAGGCAGAAAAATGATCAAGTCTATCCTACTTCCCG
The DNA here is from genome assembly GCA_037127255.1 of Persicaria tinctoria. NCBI lineage: Eukaryota > Viridiplantae > Streptophyta > Magnoliopsida > Caryophyllales > Polygonaceae > Persicaria > Persicaria tinctoria. Next base: position 20,175,047 of record JBANSL010000019.1, on the reverse strand, counting down.
GTGGGGAGTCCACAGCTGATTTCCATACAATCCAACAAGAATTTGTCCGCGACTTCAAAGCTCGTTTCAAAGCCTCTTCGATCCCTGTTTCGGATCTGTCTCCAGACCTAGCGGTCATTCCACCCTTAGTTTCACAAGCAGACAACGACATGATCTCTGCTCCTGTAACCAACAATGAGATAAAAGCGGATGTGTTTTCTATGAGCCCGGATAAGGCTCCGGGCCCTGATGGTTTCCCAGCTGGTTTCTACCAAAAGTTCTGGCCTACAGTAGGCCCCTCTGTAACAAAAGCCGTCAAAGCTTTCTTCACCAGTGGCAGGCTACTGCGTCAGACAAACCATACATTCATTACGCTTCTGCCGAAATGCGATGACCCAACTGTAGTAAACCACTACAGACCTATCAGTTTATGCTCGACTATTTATAAAATCATAGCTAAAGTGATTTCAGCACGGTTAACCAAAATTTTCGACAAACTAATACACCCTCTCCAAGGAGCTTTCACGAAAGGGAGATCTATCCAGGACAATATTCTGATTGCTCATGAAGCTTTGCATTCGTTTCGGCTGAAGAAAGGCAAAATGGGCATGGTTGCTCTTAAGTTAGATATGGAAAAGGCATACGATCGCATCGAATGGCCTTTTATGTTCCAAGTTTTATCTAAGTTTTGTTTCAATGACCTCTTTACTAACAGAATAAAGGAATGTGTTTCAACTGTATCCTACTCGGTCCTCGTTAATGATGAACCAACTACAGTTTTTCAACCCACTAGAGGATTAAGACAAGGAGACCCCCCCTCTCTCCTTTTCTCTTTATTTTAGCCTCTGAGGTATTAGCGCGTACACTGCATAACCAAGGGCTAGTAAATAAGGACCTGGGTATCTCTTTCGCTCGTATGGGTATCAAGGTTCCTTTTCTAGCGTTTGCTGATGACATTCTTATTTTCTGCAAAGCTTCCCATTCGGCATGTACATCTGTACTGTCCATTTTAGACAGATATTGTTTAATTTCGGGACAAAAGGTGAATCTGCATAAATCTAGCTTCCAAGCATCTCCTAACACGACTGCTACCGCCATAGCGTCTACTATTGCAGTGCTTGGGATTCCTCAGGCAAATAATTTCGACAAATGTTTGGGTTGCCCTGTCATTAACAGTAAGACCAATATGGACACATTCGCTGATGTGGTTCTCAAGACTAAAAACCAACTCACAAAATGGAAAGCCTCGCATCTATCTACCGAAGGGCGACGGGTTCTTATCTAACCAAATCTTAGTGCCAAACCGATTTTTCTTATGCAAGCTTTCCTGCTACCTTCTCATGTTCTTCATGAACTTGACAAAGTGTATAGACAATTTTTTTGGAACAAAACCTCTAAAGCACCGCCGCTGATTAGTTGGGACAAAATCTGTTCGGACACAATGAAAGGTGGTTTGGGGATTCATAAAGTGGAGTCTATGAATATAGCTATTCAGATGAAGCTTCTTTGGAAAATAGTTTCTGAACCAGACAACATCTGGGTTCGTGTCATCTCACAAAAATACCTTAAAGGCCACGATCTTTCCAGTTATAAGAAAAAAGGTAACACCTCGTGGGAATGGTCCCGCCTTATGTCCATCAGACCTCAGTTCCTCCCAGCTCTACAGTGACGGGTTGAAAACGGGGAAACCATTGATTTCTGGTCCCATAATTGGGCCTTCCAGAAGCCGTTGAGTTCCAAAACACTGAGACCCATCCCAAATAATCTCAAGGGCATTTAGGTAGCTCACTTCATCACCAACTGCCAGTGGAACAAAACATTTATAAATGACTCATTAACAAATGTTCTGAAACAAGATGATATCGACCACATCATGGGTTTAACTTTCCCAAGTAACCCAATCACGGATCGTCTATATTGGGGTCCTAGCAAAAATGGTTGGTTCTCAACCGCCTCTGCCAACTCCTTCTTATCTGAAAACACCGGGTTGCCAGATTTCGATTGCGATTGGATCTGGTGTCTTGATGTGCCCCCTAAGGTTCGACACTTCCTCTGGAAAATCTCCCGTGATGGTCTTCCGACTAAAACCAGATTACAGAAGTCGCACATGGTTGTACCTGCTGGTTGTGTTTTCTGTGGCAATACAAATGAATCGGGTGATCACCTTCTTCTTCGATGCCCCATGGCTACTGATTTGCGTAAAGCTTTATGTATCCACATTTCGGGGTATATCACTGCTTCTGTCGGCATGGGCAATGTGATTCCACTTACTGCGAAAAATGTGCGATTGAGACCAACAAATTTGCCGTTCTAGCCTCAGCTTGGTGGGCCATGTGGTTCTTTAGGAACCAACTCGTTTTTGATCATACTAACAAGGTAACTATCAATGAAATATTGTTGTTCCATAGCACAACTACACATTGTTGGAAACAATCAAAACTTTTAGACGATGATCCGACTGGATCGTTGATCCCCAATCGTCGCATCCATAGCAGTATACACAACCAGGCTATTAGGGGTAGTGCTACGACTTCCAGGTCCCAGAATCGGTCCGGGAAGTGGGAGAACCCCCCCCCCCCCCAATTGCTATAATCTCATTTGACGGTTCGGTACTCTCGAGTGGCAACTCGTCTTATGGTTTTGTCATCCGTGACTCTGCTGGTTTAATTGTCTCTGCTGGCAGATCTGTTTGCACAAATATCTCGGTGATTTATGCCGAAAATCTCGGACTCAGAATGGGTTTGCTACGAGCAAAGGAGTTGCAACTATCTAAACTTCTGATCGAATGAGATAATTTACTAGTGATAAAAGCTCTACTGGGGGATTGGAAATGCCCCTAGACAATAGAGATGCTACAAGCTGATATTCTATTTGATATCTCGTCCTTTACTTATGTTGCTATTCGTCATATTTTCAGGGAATCGAATGCTGTGGCTGACTACCTTGCTCGTAGTGCCCATGTATCCCCTACCGACGTTTGCTGTGAAGATGATCCAGAACTGCCAGTTCTCGTCCGGAAGGATGCGCTAGGAAGGGCCTCTGCTGCGGCCGACCCGACCTAATTCTTATCTTGCGTCAAAAAAAAACATTGGGCTGAAATTTCTGGACCCAACAGAAGATGTCGCCCCCAAATTTGGATTTGGATAGTTTTGAAATCGTCGATGCAGTGAAAGATATGTTGGAAAAGTATTGCCCTGGCTTAGTCTCTTGTGCCGATGTTATCATCAGGGGCGGCCTTAGGGTGGGGCGCGCGTAGGCGGCCGCCCCACCTTTTGACCCATGACCTCTCGGAGTTTAGAGAAAAAAATAATTTATTTATATATATGGTATTTTTGTAATAAGTAAAATTAGAATGGATATTAAATCAATTAATTCAGTTAGCTCAGTTGGTAAATGTGAAATTAAATGATACCAAAAGGCATAGGTTCGATTCCCCATTGCTCCCTTTTTATTTCTTGTTTTTTTTCTTAGCTTCATTTTGCCTTTCGTTTTTATTTCTTGTTTTTTTTCTCACATTCATTTTGCCTTTCGTAAAAAATTAAAGTGAATTTATACATATTAACTCTTCTATCTTATTAATTATGACAATGGTAAATAATTTATTTATATTAAAAAATAATTATATCTTTTTATTTAGCATATCTTGAATGTTTTAGTTTTTCCTAAAACACTCAATTATAGGATGATAACATTTCAAATTATTTTTCTCAACTTTAGTAATATATAATATTTCATAAATATTTTATACTTTTAAAAAAAATTAAACATTCAAAATTGCAACATCCTATTAAACAAATTAAATTTACTAAAAATTAATTAGAACCCATAAAATAGGCGAATTAAAAAAATTATAATGAAAAGAGACTTATAATTCATTGAAACCTTTGTAGAAAAAAATAATTCATACTGCATAATGATCTATAATATTTGTACTATATCATATGACATAAATATAAACTTTTTATTGTAAAAAATCTCCACAATGAACTTTATAGACGGGCGCACGCGAGGGAATCTCTTTTGTTGCGTGCATCCCAGATTTCATGCATTGCACCCGCGCTTTACGGAGATACGAATGCCCTCGATCGCCTATAAAATCCGACGTCTTCTGCCTGCTCTTCGCCACACAGCTTTGCATTGCCCATTTCATTGTAACTTTGGTTCTGAAATTTTATAGTCGTAAGCTGTTCATTGTGTGTTATAGCCTCAAGCTGTTCATTGGGTTTAATTAAGTGCATTGTGCACTTTCGCATCTCCATTTGGTTGAAAAGGTGAGAGTAATTTTCTTCTTTATGCATTATCTTCATTTTAGGTTTTGTGTATAGCTTACACTAATTAAATTTACATTTAGTTAATCGGAAATCATTTATCTTCATTAGGTTTGCAAATGGCTTACATTAATTAAATTTACGTGTAGATAATCGGGAATCATGACATCCAAAATGAAGAAGGTTGCAAGTAGAGCAATGGGTTGGCTTCGAGGGGATTGATCTTCGCAAGATAAGGATGAGCGTCGGAGAGCTTGAGGGGTAAGTTCATTTTAGTTTTGATAAATTTTATGACATTTATAATGTTTAGTGAAAAAAGAAAAAAGTTCCATGAAATATTAGAAATTGTAAGATGTTATGACGATGAAAATTCAATGGTTAAGGAAAAAATTACGTAAGGTTGTGATTTTGTTTTGAAGTGTTTATTAATCTCATTAGTGAATTAGTGTAGACATAAGATAATGATAATATCATGTTAGTTGAAAGATATTTTTTATACGAATTTGTATGTATCATTTATGTTGAAATAAGCAACTGAAAATATATGATCGAAATTCATTATGTCATGAGTTAGATAAAATTACATTGACAGTAGGTAAGCGAAATAAAGGTTTGTAGGAGTTACATAGATAGGAAAAATTAATTTTGAAGTATATAAGCGACATTATATTTTGAAAAATGATATCGGTTTATCTATCTCATTACTGAATCATATCCATCTATGTTAGTGTTATATTAAATGTTTATGAAAGAAATGTAAATGCTAAAAAAATGTAAGATTTTACCCTAAACCCAAAAATAGGTAAATGAAATACCAATGAAAATAGGTAAACAAAATGCCCTTTAAAATAGGTCACTGAAATTAGCTAAATGGAAAAAGTAATTCGTGTTTATCAATTATAACCTTATAGTAATAGATAAACATAATTGATGTGTACGGACTAATTTTTTGATATTTATACTGATAACAAATTGTAACATTGTTTATTTGTTATGCGATATGATAGCGAATTGCTACGGCATTGGAGCGGCGACGGCCCACGGCTTCAGCCCGTCGAGGTGAACAGGGCTGAGGAGGCGCAGGAGGAGGCTCCAGCTACCGCTACTACTGTACCCGCTTGGGCAAGTACATCAGTTATACGGGAAAGGACACGGTCGACTGGCCGAGTCGGCCTACTCTGAGACGCTCCTCGTCAAAGCGTACACCGTCTCCTTTCCCGAACGGGACATTAGGGCTTGAGGATATTCAGTCGGATGTCGCAGTTGGGTCAGATGTGTCTGATGAAGAGGAATTTGAGGACGCCAACACAAACGATGGTGATAATCAGGAGGCATTCGGTCCTGGAACATATGACTACCACAATGTGGCGACGGGTGTTGGTGCCGACTACGAGGACTATTATGAGCAACAAGAGCATTCACATCAGCAGCCGGTCCATCAGGACCCACCACAACAAGGGGCACAACACATAGATGAGGCACAACTGCAACCACCAGTTACCAATGAAGGCCGACCACTAGAGAATCAACCATTGACGTGGTATAGGACACACAGATGCAGACTTATTTGGATGGGTGAGGTATGTATTCATTATATTTTCTTGTGAAAGTTCTTACTTAAATTAAATATTTAATTATTAACTAAAGAATGATATGTTTTTCCCTTGTAGACGAACAATGTAATTCGATGCATTCGACGCGACACCCACATTCACTTCCTCAGAAACTTGCCTCGTGTTGTTACCCCTATGAGTTGGATCGGGCTTGCAAGACTAAGTGGCTTGACAGATCTGGAGGACATTGAGTTTGGCAGGATGGATCATTCTTTGATCCAAACATTTATCTGCGGATGGCACCCTGAGACGAACACGTTCCACTTTCCCTGGGGTGAGATGATTATCACCCTCCATGATCTAGCCATTATAATTGGCATGCAGATTGACGGAGTTGCCCCACGTACACCTATGACCGACGCGCAACGCCGGTCTTTCCTCATCACCAGACTTGGCATATCCATTGAAGACATGAGCAGTCGAGGGGTGCGCTTCCGTCAGGCAAAGTTAGAGGAGATGATGAAGGCGATGATTCCTAATTGCGATCCTTATGCCCAATCTGTTGCGACCGGGTATCTATTGATAGTACTTGGGGCGATCTTTATCAATGATAGGTCGACTACACACATACCCCCTATTGCTTGATCTGCTCGTTGATCATTCCGTCGATGCACTTGACCACGTCTTCAAACCCCCTATTGACGTGTTCAACATATCCTTCAGCTTCCCATGCTGCGACTCACAACTGCATGGTTTTCAATAGATTGGTTGTTAAACATCTATTTATCCAAAATAACATGACATACGTAATTCACTAGTACAAACATCCAAAATACTTACCAGTTATTTGTTCTAGTCCCAAAGTGAGGATAGCAATCAACCCAAGCTCTAACAAGTGCCTCCTTAAAGTCCTTGAGCTAAGTGGTTTCAAGGTATTCCATGAGGTTCCAACATCTTTCCCACTTGATCTTCATTGATTCAAGACGTCGTTTGTAGCTTAATTCTAATGTTGACTCTACCAAGGCGTAACAATCATGGACAAACTCATTTTCTTTAGCTTTTGATCTTGTGATCTTTCCCTTCACTTCGATATTTGACATTACATGTCATCTGCACAATAAATGCTTCACGGTTGGAAACACTTCCTTGATGGCTTTGATTACTGTCAACTCTCGATCTGTGACAATCACATCTGGCATTCTAAGTTTACAGAGATCTCGGAGCCTCTACATCACCCAACTGTAGTGATCTGTGGTCTCCTTCGTCATGAATGCAAATGTTATTGCAAATGTCTTTTTTGTGTTAGTGAACCCAACTATTTGCAACAATGGCATCATAAATCATGAGCAACAAATTAGAAAAAGTTTAAATCTATCTGTACAATAAAAAAAAAAGGGAGGGGGATACACGTAGATAGAGCTGGCAAAATCTGATCTGACCTGAGAAACCCGACCGACTCACCCGAACCGAAACCCGGCCGAACCCGAAAATTTAGCGTTATGCATGACCCGAACCCAAAACCGAACCCGACTGATTTTGACCCAAACCTAAAGTGACCCGAATACAGACAAACCCGACTCAACCCGAATCCGACTCAAATCAGACCCGACCCGAATTCCAACCCGACCCGACTCCCAACCCGACCCGACTCCCAACCGACCCGACCCCCAACCGACCCGAGTCCCAACCGACCCGACCCCCAACTCTACTCAAATATCCTTGAATATATATATATATATATATATATATATATATATATATATATATATATATATATATATATATATATATATATATATATATATATATATATATATATATATATATATATATATATATATATATAATACATTTATACTACAATTTTTGTTATTGTAATCCATTATCGAACTATTAATAGTTAATGGTATTTCTAAACAAAATAAAATTTTCGTTGATCAAAGTGAAAACTTACAACCATTAGTGGATAAGTGCATTCCATTGATCAAAGTTAAATTTACCATAAATTTATGGTAAATTTGAGGACAGTTTAGAAACAAAACAAAATAAGTCAAAGTCCACAGTAGTAACTCATAAAAAAATATGTTTAATATTAAATTTTATTTTAAATGAAGTTAATATGTTTAATATTAGATAAATATTATGTTAAATCATAAAAAATACCCATAAAGATGTAAAATTTTAAAAATAAACTAAATATAATATATATTAACTAAATGTATTATAAATTTCTTAGATATAAAGGGTAAATATTAGAAATTTCTTATAATAGACATTTTATGGGATTGTTATAATCACAATAAAGGACCGGGATCGTTTTTCCATTTTTAGATCGTAGGATCGAATTGAGAGTTTAACAACATTGAGTTTACGAGCCAATGAGTAGATTATTTATTGAATCATATTTGATTTTACTAAAATGCTTTTTGAAACCCATAAATAACATGAATTACATATTCAATTTAATAAAATTGATTACCCAAAAGCAAGGTTCTAAATATCGCTTATCGGGGTCGTATCGGTTAGGAGTAAAAATGATATAACAGAGATATATCGGATTTATCAGTTTCACTAATTTTTAACCATAAATATTATATTTATACTTCAAAATTTAAAAATAAACATGAAAAATTAATATTGAAATTGTAAAATTACCCATAAACTTAATAAAATAAAAAGTTTACATTCAAATTGATATACGTTTAAATTTTGATCTGATATACCTATACGGTAACGGATTCTAAATATTTCCGATATATCGGCCACCGGCCGATTTATCCAAATTAGATATATCGGCGGATCGACCGATATATCGGGGACCGACCCGAAACCCGAATGAGACCGACCCGATTCTGACCGAAAACCCGAATGGGTCCAACCCGATTCTGACCGAAACCCGACCAATCTGAATTTCATTTTGACTGAATCCGACCCGACCAAGCCCGACACATAAATTTTGACCGAGTTGACCCGACTCATCAGTGACCTGACCCGAATGTGATCGACCCGAACCCGACCGGATGACCCGAATTGCCAGCTCTACACGTAGACATGGCCAAGGGTCACGGGTCGGGCGGGTCGACCCGGGACCCGCCGGGTCAGTGACCCGCTAGGGTCCACGGGTCCGAGGGTCGGCTCGGGTTGAGGGTCAGGGTTAGGGACGGGGAAAAGATAACCCGTGACCCGCCGAGTGAACCCGCCATTTTAAAATATTGTTTTTAAAATAAAAAAATTCGTAATAAAATAAATTTATAATTATTATGTAAATTATATAAATTATTTTTGGAATAATTCATAATTCATAATATTAAATAACCTAATATGCAATGGCAATGTGAGACAAATGAATCCCCATGCTTCTCCTTTTATAGACTTAGCACCCTTCTCCCTTTCCTCTAGTTTTCAATGTGGGACAAGAACAAGGGTAGAAAGTACATCATGTCTTCAATCTCTACCATTCGGTTTTTTCATGTCAATCCATACTTATAAATTTTTATCATATACATACACTAGTACTACATTTTATATAAATATTATTTAAAAAAAATATTTTACCTATCAATTATGAAAGAAATAACGAACGGGTAACAAGAAAGTTTGAAGTTCAACAAAATACTTTAAACATTTGTGTTATTTGGTGGATCCACTATTAAATCATTCTATATCATTCTATATGATACAAAGTTAGGTGTCTTTATGATATAATTTCAAATAATACAAATATTGTTATTCATAAAGCCGTTACACTTGTATAGTATCCTTAATGTCGAGTTTTCGTTTACTTTCAAAATGATATAGAACTTCGGATTTTCAAACACAAGAATGAAATATAATATTGGCAATACTTTTTCAATGTGTCTTTTCATGTCATAACAAGCAACCCAAGTATGTAATTCTAATTACATCATCATTAAGTGTATACACAACATGTGGCTAATTCAATTTTGTAACGGCCCGAGATTATGATTCCCGGGTTACGTTTCGAGGGATGAAACCCCTCGTTAGGATCTTGCGCCCCGAGTATAGGTTGAAGGTTTGAAATTCTACTCCAATGTTTTGAAGTGGGATTTCATACCCAAAATTCGAAGGGATCGTTGGAATCCCCGTAGAAGTCCCATGTACCTGTCATAAGTCTAAGCGTGGAAAACCAACAAACATGCAAATAGCAGAATCAAGGTGTAATACAAGAGGGTGCCACGGCAGAGCCGGGTCAAAACCAAATCAATAAGCGTATTTATCGAAATGTAAGGTTAGACCATTTCTTTGCAATCACCCAAGAGAGTTCCCACATCACAGAAGCAAAGAACAATCATGCTGCAAAACAAACCTAAAAAAATATGTATGCGGGGCGGTGTCATATCGAAGCCCTACACAAAGTAATCCCAAACCAGCATACACATACATACACTAGTCCTAATAAAGATGCTTCTAGGTGCAAGGCGAAATATTAACACACTAACATGCTCCTAAGATCAAGCGCATAAATATAATAAGGCCTTAGCACCGAATACCAAGTGGTATATCCCTCTCCTACCTCCACCCCCTTCCGATAGGGCGGAGACTGGCCAGCTCGTGAATGCATTCCATCATAGTCGGGCGGCACGCATGCCCAACCCGCTCCACAATAAAGCCCGCAGGCATCTCATAATATAAGGAAGTTCATGACTCGATTGACTCAGGACGGGACCCGATGAGACTAGGTCGTCCTATAACCCTAGCAATGACTCTAGTTATTTCACAGATAACGGTCGTTCTGTTTACAAAAGCAATGAGTAAACGAATGCTCAATCATGAGTGCAATCCAATAGGATACTACATGGCATGCTTTATTATGAATGCAAGCACCTAGTATGCACATGGCAACAAGCAGGGAGATCTCTTTTCGAATCTGAGTGAGCTCATATAGGAACTCACCAGGCTATGCAGAACAACATAATAGAAGGTCCGGCACACATCAATCATGATCACAAAGTATCACCTAGATGCATATCATAACACATATACATAAGTCTACATCTAATGACTCAACCACATAAACACACATCATTCAATAAGTATAACAACACCATAATCATCATCTCATCAAGTTCAACCACTCATCATATTTCCACATTCCATAACCTTCAAATCTCCAAGTCTCATAATATTTCATTTTCTTTTAATCATCGAAATATTATATCTTTAATCCCAAAATAATATTTTATATTTTAAATCTCAATTAATATTATATAATATTTTAAATACCGTTTATTAAACACTTTCGTAGAATACTTCCAAATCCCTTAAAAATCCCAACCATTTTTATTTAATAAAATCATTCCTTTTATGGAATTAACAAACAGCCCTTATTTTATAAAAATTAAAACCGACCCCCTTTATTTTATTAAATGTCAAAACCGAGCCCCTTCATTTCATTACAACCCCAAAACCTTCGGGACAAAAAGTCAATTATCATAAATCTAGCTTCCAAGCCACAAAAGGCATTTCGAACTCTAGGATCTCAGAACTTAGCAGTTGCTTAAGTATTACACATGAAAACTCATTAGAAAAATACCTTGGATGCCCGATTATTAACGGCAGAGTAAACAAACATACTTTTGAAGACATCATATGTAAATCTAAAGAGCAACTAAGTAAATGGCGAGCTAATGCTCTATCACAACAGGGACGTGCAATCCTCATTAATACAAACTTATCGGCCAAACCGTTGTATACAATGCAGAACTTTTTGTTACCCTCATCAATACATAAAGAGCTTGACCAGGTTAACAGAATGTTCTTTTGGAATAAAGATCTACAACACCGCCCGCTTATTAGCTGGGATAAGATTTGCAGACCAAAAAAATATGGGGGAATCGGGCTGAGGAAATCGAAAGAGATGAATGAAGCCCTCCAAATGAAACTACTTTGGAAAATACTGGCTGAACCAGAAAATGTCTGGGTGTCCCTCATTAAGCACAAGTATCTTTGTTCAGCTAACATCCTTGAATATGTGAAAAGTGGAGATTCTTCATGGCAATGGGCCAAACTGACAACTCTTATAGATAAATTTAAGACTGGCCTTATTTGGTCAGTAGGGAATGGTTCATCTATCAAATTCTGTACGGATAATTGGATTACAACAAGCTCTTTGCTATCTAGGGATGATTGCCCCCAAATTAACAATATAGAAGACACTGTTAGTGACTATATTTTAGGTGGTAGATGGTGGACGGAAAAACTTAGCAATACATTACCAAATGACGTAGTCAAAGAAATCCTGGACATTCCACTTCCCGTTTCCCCCTTTGAGGATCGCTTATACCGGTGGCCTGATAGGGCCGGTTGGTTCACCACGTCAAGTGCATATAAGCTAATCACAGCTCAATCCTCACTGAGCATAGACAATAACGCATGGATATGAAATTTGGATATTCCGCCTAAGATCAAAAATTTTCTATGGAAAGTTTGTCAGAATGGCCTCCCTACTGCCTCTAGGCTGGCTCAACGTGGGACTTCTGTACCTTCCACCTGTCAACTGTGCAACTGTGCAGTTGAAGATGACGTTCACTTCTTACTAGAATGCCCATATGTGCGCCCTCTCTTTCGCTTACCTACACACGTAAACTCAACTATATCCAGTATGATAAATCATTCACGGGAGATAAAACCTATCTTTTCTTTCATCGGAAACAAGCTTACATCCGTTGCCATGGTGGAGCTTGCCTTTTCTTGGTGGACGGCTTGGTACATTCGGAATCAATTTGTTTTTAGACAGGTCCCCATACCTCATAGAGAAGGTTCATTACGTATCATTAAAACCCATAAGGAAAATTGGAGCAAAACAACTCACTTTGAGTATAGCTTGGATGAGGACTTCCCCTTATGCACCCGAAGGGTCATGCATCCAAGGACGAAAAGAAAGCATGATAACATTACTTGGAGAAAACCCCCTAGGGGTACTTTCAAATTAAAATTTGATGGATCCACAATTTCAAACAATGATAGCTCGGCTAGAGCCGTAATCAGGGACTGGGACGGACATCCAATACACATCTGTTATAAAAAACTTGGCAAACAAAGTCCTTTGAAAGCGGATGCGCTTGCCCTTAAACTGGGAATCCAAAAGGCTCTACAACTGCGTATCAATAAACTCCACATAAAAGGTGACTCCATGATAATCATAAACCACCTAAATAAAACATCTACATGTCATTGGGAAATTGAACTAATTTTATCATATGTTAAATTTCTACTATCGACTTTGAAAGAAGTTTCTTTCTTTCATGTTCCCCGATTAGGCAATAGAGTGGCTGATAAGGTTGCACACCTTTGCCACTCTGCCTGGGGTATCGATATTAACAACGATTCTGGTCTTCTAGACCTCATCCGTAAGGATGCCATCGGGTAGAGCGAGCTCGCCCGAATTCTTTCCTAATCAAAAAAAAAAAAAAAATTACAACCCCAAAACCAAGTTGATCTTTTTTTCAGAAATAAAAAGCCCCAAAACTTTGCTTTCTTTTAAAACCCATCTCGGCCCATGAAAATTAGGCCCAAAGTCATCATTCATTTCATTCCATCTGAAAAGCCGAAGGAGACCTTTAAAGAAAAAAAAGGAGGGGCCCCACGCCTACAAGGCTACAGAGGTGGAAGAGACAGCGGGGCCTACAAGCTTTCCTCCTGGGTTGTTCGAAAGACAGAGCAGAGAACGACGTTCTCTTGCGTTTCAAAGGCCCGAGAAAGGCAGAAGGAGGATAGGCTGCCGACGATGTCCCAGCTCCCGCTCCGACCACGAGACCGACACCCATACCCATAAACACATAGATCCAGAAGGCAACAAGAAAGAGAAGAGGAGCGAGAGAGTCTCTTCGAGCTTCGCCGGAAGGTTTCGAGGTCGTCGGAGTCGACTCGAGGCTCACCGGAGACGGATTAACATCGGAAATGGCCTAGGAAGGGAGGTAATAGCTTAAAGGAGAATATTTATTGCATTTTGGAGCCAAAGGAAAGGGGAGACGAGCTTACCGTTCATGAAGTCGAAACAGGGGGAAACCGAGGAGGATGGGGCGTCGGCGGCGGTCCGGGATGCCGCTGGGTTGGTCGGGGACGTCGGAGAGTATGAGGAAGAGTCCGCTGCTCGCCGAGGAGGAGGAAGATGGGTGTTGGAGAGGCTCGGCCGTCTCGGCCTTTGGACAGCGAAAAATAGAGAGGGAGACGGGAGCTGCTCGGTGGCTCTGGAGGCCGACGACAGAGGTGACGGAAGGGTGGTGCAGGCTGATGGTGGTGAGGATCAGAAGAGGAACAAAAGGATTGATGGTAGCTCAAGGGATGGAGAATCATAGAATAGAGAGGGAGGAGTGGGATTGGGGATTTGAAAGAAATGTGGGTGAGGTGGGTGCTTGAATTGAAGGTGAAATGGGGAGATTGGTTGGGGCTACACTTCTGATTCGATGAGGATAAGGCAAGGTGCAGCTGCCTTCGGTTCGGCTGTTCAGGGAGAAAGTGACAGATCGATGGTCCTTGGTCAAAGTTTCATAAGGGTTGGTGTTTGTTTCTAAAGAGGGGAGCATGAAAGGAGGGAGGAAAAGTATAGGATAAAATTTACCCAAAGAAGAGGTGATGACTTAGAAATTGATAAGAATGGGAGAAAGAGGACGAAATTGTGGTCCTGAGTCGGAAATTTGAATTTCTGCTCTCTTGATCAATTATAAAAACGAATAAGATATCGTCGACGGAAGGAATTTTCGAATCCCGAGGTGAAAGACGGATTCGATCTATAAAGTTAAAAAAAATTGGGCCGGAATTCGCTTTAAGAACTTTGAGTTAAATTGAGGACGAGTTTTTCCTTGAAATGTCCGAATTAAATCCGTTTTAAATTCATTTTTAATTTCTTTTTTCTGAAAATTTGGATTTTAAAATCCGAGCCTTTACAAACTTTAAACGAGAAAGTTTAACATATCTATATGAAGATGAACCTAGATTTGAAATCAATGATTAAGAAATTAACATAATAATGCAAGTAAAATAAAATACTTATGATTGATTAATGGATCAACACAACAATCAATTTAATTAAATAGAAAGATTAATCCAACATAACTTGATATATTGTATCATGATGTTTCATCACCATGTGTTATTCATTTCATTAAATCCTAAGAGTTAAAGACTTTAATTATATTATATGTTACATCATATAATCCAAATACTTAAATTACATTATATTCCACCACATAATCCAAACATTACATTTTACATCATATAATTTGATTCGTCGAAACATCAATTTCTCACATTTTCAAAATATCTCATATTTCTGTCCCACATCGAAAGTAGGCTATATACCTCTATTTTCTCTATATATAGATCCTCATACCCTACTTTTGTCATTCCCACAATCCAACATTTTCTTTCCCACATCTAAAGTGTGATGAAATGATGAGAGTGGAATGAAGATATATATATATATATATATATATATATATATATATATATATATATATATATATATATATATATATATATATATATATATATATATATGGAAGCTTTAAAATGTAAAAAGTCCTTAACGTGTAAAATTTGCTTAACGTGTAAAATTTTGTTTTTTTATTGCAAAACCGGACACGCTGGCTGGTTTAAAAAAAACGAACCGGACCCGTTTCATAAAAAAAGGCTAAACCGGAAAAATAGAAACAGGCTCCTCTCTGATTGCTCGCTGATTGAAGGCGGAGGTAGGGCAGGGAGCGGCGAGTGATTCTTCTTCATCATCTCAGATCTCCGTCGATCCCTCTGTGCTCGCAATCTCTCTCGTTCGCTTGTTCTCGCACTCTCCCTCGCTCGCGCTCGCCAATCCGCATGGCTGCTGCCGCCAATTCTCTCTGATTGCTCGCTGATTGAAGGCGGAGGTAGGACATGGAGCGGCGAGTGATTCTTCTTCGTCATCTCAGATCTCCCTCGCTCCCACTCTGCTCGCAATATCCCTCGCTCGCTTGATCTCGCGCTCTCACTCTCCCTCGCTCGTGATCGCCAATCCGTCATGGCCGCTGTTGGCTCTCAAGTAAGCAGTTCTCTATCTCTCTCTGTATCTACCGCTCCTTGTTCTATCCGAATCTGAAACATGTTGAACAATTTCACCGCATTGTTAGCTCGATCCCGAGTTCATGATTGCCTTGCCTTCGTTTTATTGCTTCAATCGTGTTTTGAGCGAGGTTTGATGTCTGATAACACTTTATATTGGATGCGTGCTGTTGTTTATTGCAATGTTTGATTAATTTGTGCTATTTCTGTTGGGATATTTTCTGATATTGTAGCTATTAGATGGGAATTTGTGTTCTGAAATCTTCTGATAGGGTTAAGTTAGGAGGGATGCCAGCTTTCTCTTTTTTCTCTGCTTAATCGCACCTAAGGTGTTTGTTAAAATGCCTCTTTGTCAAATTGCACTGAGATTTTAGTGAATGAAACAAATTTGAGGTTTGATGAGACATTTGATGTGCCGTGATTTCTATTTTCTGAGTTCTTGTCCCGATGAGATTTGTGTATATCTAGGGTTCTTGCTTGATTTCTACATATGGATGCAAATGTTGTTCCATTTCTCTTGCGATTGACGGTGTCACTTGTTTTTATTGAAAGAGTGGGCGTATCTTTTTCTTTATGCATACTGATGATATTGTCATTGTGTTATTTAGTGCTGTGAATTAGACAACATTAGTTTTCCTTGAGATTTTGCTTGTTTAAGTAGTTTAGGTCCTCCCCATTTTTTCTGGATCTGCTTGCGTGTTGCTGCTTGGGTTCCTGTGATTGTCCCTTTGACGCTTTTGACTTCAAATTCCTTGAGGTTGAACCTGTTATAGATCCATCTCTTCCTTCTGTTTGTTTTCTTGCATCTGGAAATGCTAGAAGATCGCAGATGAGTTCATTGCTTGAAGGAGGTGCTGAGTTGGTGTATGGTACACATAAGGACTGTGATTTTCATAAGCAAAAGGGAAAATTAGCTTGTTTTTTTCACTAGTCTGCATAAATGTTTGATGATGCCTTCTCTTTGGCCCACAATTACCTTTTGATGATGCACTGGCAATCTATGAATTTATTGATTTCTGGTGTCCGGCCAACAGCGGTTCATTCTAGGATCTTTTCTGGTATACATTTTTTTTTAGGATGCTTCTAGGAGTTAATGGGACAAGGGGATGCTTTTAGGATGCTTTCTGATTGAAAAAAAAAATGATTTTATATTGCCTTATTGGAGTATCTCTACAGTATTTCAGGAGGGAGTAAATTTTCGGATGAAAGTGGAGTAACTCACTAAAAAGTTTTCTTGTGCATGTCAGGTGTAATTGAAGTGTTGTTAAACAATTGAGGGCAAATTGATGCTGTTAATTTGGCTTTTGCATTTGAGCTGACTCAGCAGTTTTCACCGGTTGCTTTACTGAAGTCCTACTTAAAGGAGGCAACTAAGGTTGCTGCTCTGAAGCCTAGGAATGCATCTCCGTCATCTCCGAGTGCACATGTTTCATCTGGCTCTGAATTTCACTTATATTTACGCGAACCCTTAATCATTATTGCAGTAGTTGTGATTCCTAGACAGTATCTAGATAGTTTGCAAATGCATTGAAGCATTAAGCATTTGCAATTTCACAAAAGGGATTCTGAACTTGAGATAAAAGTGTAAAATGGATCTGTTGAATTGAAGGTTGTAAAATGATCTTTTTTTAAGCATCCTTGAGCTTATTTTCATGCTTGGTTAAAAGCTTGTTTATGAACTTATTATCATAAGCATTTTAGATTGAGGTAAGTGACCATGAGCTCGCAGCAAGCTGTGATCAAGTTTGTGGAGGAGCACTAGAGATTTTTTCTTCATTTAGAAGTTCATTGGACAAGGGACTGCTTTTAGGAGTAATCTTTATCTTAACACTCTAGAGAATTAGGTAATAGAAAGCAGTTTAGCAGTAAGCACATCTTCATGCTACAATGATTCACAAAGGAATCCATGTCAGCAGTCATGTGCTTTATCTCAATGGCCTTAAACTCTCAATTTACCCTTAATTTTTTTGACCTATTAGCTCAATTGGTAGAGCGATGTGCGTATTCACAAAGATGTGGATTCAAATCCCACATAGGTTATATTGTAAACAAGAACACATCAATCCCAAATTGTTAGTCATGCACATTATAATCTTAGTTATGCACTTTTTAACCTTAATTATGCACTTTTTAACCTTAAGTATGCACTTTAATTTGAAATTTTTATACGTAAAAAAATCAATTTCAAACTCACATCTATCAACCTAAATTATGCGAGAGGTGAATCTAAACTCTCAAAAGTAATAAAAAAAAACAAAATTAAAACATCGATTTCAAAAGCACATCTTTTGTCTTATTCATGCACATTATGATCTTACTTTTGCACAATTGTATTCTAAATCTGCACAATTGTATCTTACTTTTGCACACTTGTATTCTGAATGTGCACAATTGTATTCTAAATCTGCACAATTGTATCTTACTTTTGCACAATTGTAGTTTAAATTTGCACAATTGTATCCTACGTACACTTGTATTCTAAATGTGCACATTACAATTTTATTTTTACACTTTATGTTCTTATATTTGCACTTTACAGTTGCACAAAAGCACTTCACAGTTGCACAAATGCACTTCACAGTTGCACAAATGCACATTATAATTTTATTTTTGCACCTTATACTATTCACGAAGAGAAACATAATAAGAGATACTACATAGATAGCCTATACGGGGTTTGAACCCGCATCTTTGTGTGTAGGCATATTGCTCTCCCATTTTCAGTTAATAGGCTTATAATCGGACATCACGCATATTAATGCAATTTTAGAATACAATTGTACAATTTGAACTATATTAAGTGCAAAAATAAGATATATTAGTGCAATTTTAGATAACAATTGTGCAATCTGAAGTCAACCAGTAGTAGAAGCATATTACTCAATCCAGCTGCTATTTTAATAACAACGAATGAGCTCTTAATTATTTATTTGACAATAAAGGAAGTTGACTAGCATAGCACTAATTCAGATACAATAGTGAAATTCAGCACTTCTCAACAAGTGCACATACTTGTCAGACCAGCAAGGTATATCAATGTTCAAGTTGAAACCTAAACTATAATAATTAATTAACAATCCTCCATGAGTTTGTGTGTTCCCCCCTTTTATACTGTTTCAGACTTTGGATAGCATAAACCCTATATAGTAGAATTCCCAACTGATCAATAAGCAGTAGAGGTGCACCACATCATACAGAGACTGTGATTCACTATATTCATAGCAACTAAAATCAGGCTAGCTACGGGAAAGAAAAAACATGGAAACTTAGTCTTGGTAAGTATCTATCATCAAAACGTGATCAAAGAACAACTTCAGTTTGGTACTCCATTTAAGACTACCTAACCTTTCCTTCATGTATAAAAGAACAGCTTCAGTTTTAGCCACATCTCTTGCTTTCTTCTCCACTAGAATTATAGCATCGCCTCTTAAACTCTTCAACACTTCTTCATACACGGATGAATCCAACTCGAACCCAAAAACTGAATCACATAACACTGACTCCAATTCATGAATGCGATGTTTCAAATCCCTTCTAATCGACGGCCAGTAGTCACTTTGACCAGCTTTCATCATCTCCTTTATTTGGATCACTTCTATAGTGTCTGATATTTTTTTCTGCACAGAAAATAAATAGAAGTGTTTTTTAGTTTACAGCTGATACAGATTTTTAAATTACATATTTTAGTTTACAGCTAATACAGATTTCATATTATATGATTTGCAGATTTTAGATGATAGTTTATACAATTTCAGATTTTAGTTTACAGCTTATACAGATTTCAGATTTTAAATTTACAGATTCTAGATGAGAGTTTATACAATTTCAAAATACACATTACTCCCTCCGTCTCATATTAAATGTCGTTTGTCTTTTTCTTAATAAGTATCAAATTATATAAAAAAAATTAATTAAAAAAATAATATTTCATAGAGTTTTTCGCTCCTTAAAAAACGTGCCGAAAAGTAAAACGACATTTAATTTGAGACGGATGGAGTATATAATTACATATTTCAGATTATATAATTACAGTTTATACAATTTCAAAATACAGATGACAGTTTATACGGATTTACAGATTATATAATTACAGATGCCCAGCAAGAAGGGGAGTATTTTATTCTTAACAATACAAGATGGAAAAAAGGATAAAAATTACGACATGGAAAAGCCCAGAAGCACAGATCACAAGGTCAACCAATCTATGGCATCTGATGTTGAAAAGCTAACTCATTTATGAGAAACAGGAAAGAATTATGGACATTATACCATCTGCAGTAAGATTTTCAGTAGACTTTTTAGCTTAACTGAATTTTTAAAGAAGATACTGAGCATTGACAATGATTGACTTGGTTTTCCAGTTCTAATAGTCTCTTAGGAATATCTTATATGTTTCCACATTGTTAGTTATATCAAAATTATACCTCAAAGTTAGCGATTCCAACCCTCAAAAACCATTCAACATTAATATCCAGCTCGTGTTATTGCCTTCTGTTAGAGAAAATGACAAAATGAAAATGAACAAATTATAAAGTTCACCAATAAAAGACACATAAAAATCAATTTCTACTACCCTATCAAATCAGAACTTCTAGATAACCAATGAAAGAAACTAAAAATCATTCAATAAGAGTTGGTTGATGTGTTATTTCTCATGTTTCACAAGAAATGCTTGCTTGGAAGGAATCTTCCAATTAAAAGATGTGAAAAATGATTCAACATTTTCACCAAGGAATCGACCTTGAATGTATTGGATAATTGAAAGCTTGCTTGCAAAATCTTAAATCCCCAAATATCTACCCCTAAATCCCTACAATTTAGAAATCCCTAAATCACAATCGAAATATAAGCATGAACCAATTTATACCAATCTCAGAGCTCTAATTACATTAAGAAGATGAAACCGACGAATAATTGATCGAAGAGGGCCAAAATAGAAGCAACGAACGAACCTGAGACTCTGAGAGCCCTAGGCGAATAGATTGGGTCGAGAAGTGCTGTAAATGGAGAGGACGAACCGGCCGATTGGGGCGAAATCATCCAGAGCGAGGATGTGGCGGGGGTGAGAAAGAGATGGGGTCGGGAATATGGGAAGGTAGCCATGGATACCAAGAGTAACGATGGGCTCTTCTTCTCCATGGATTGAGAGGAGCAAAAGAGAGGTAAGCCAAAACGCGTAGTTGAACAAGAAACCATTGCTAATTTTGGATTAGCGTGTCCTAATTTAGAAATTTTACACGTTAAGGACTTTTTACATTTGAAGCAAACCCTATATATATATATATATATATATATATATATATATATATATATGGTGAGGTTAAAGTGAAAAAGGGGCTTAAAGTGGAAATAATGCTTAAAGTGAAAATTGGATAATTAAGGAAAAATTTGTGCGCGGGTTCACATTAAAAAATACTGAACCGCGCTAAACCGGGAAAAAAAACATAAGAAATTGAACCGGTACGCGTCTTCCCTTCCCTATCTCGAATCTCTCCACCTCAACCTCCACAAGGACCGCAACCGAGTCCAGAATCTCATCTGCGTCGGCGACCTAGTCTCCGGCTCCACCCTCTCCTTCGAGACCTTCTTCTCCTGCACGCTGGGACTATAGAGCCCATGGAGGAGACCTCCCTTCCGAATTCGAATCTGAATCCCTCGGATTCCGCCGTCGAAGCCACCGTCGTCTCAAATGCTCCCCAGTGCTCCGACTCCTCCGTCAAGATAGAGAGAGTATTGATCACCATTTGGTAGGTGCTCTAACAGGTGAACACAAAATCACTCTCTATTTTTTCTGATAGTTGTGATTTCTAATTGATCCTAATGGTACGTTTCGATTTCAAGTTTTTTTTTTCTCGTGTGAAAATTAGGGGTTTTTCATCTCTCCTCATCCATAGTTCCTCTGCGTGCACAAATTCACAGGCTATAAAAGTCTGATTTCTTATGTTTTTATTTTTTTCTTAATCCAATTTCGAATCCATTGTTCTGGATTATTGATTGCTCACTAAATTAGTTTGGATTTAGAGGTTTGTTGAAGGTATTTTAACATGTTTATTGTTCAAATTGCTGCAATTCATCAGCAAGGAATTTGTGATTAAGGTGTTCGATTAAATGCCGGAGAGGGAAAGAGCATATATGTTTTTAGTTTGGACTTACTATGTGGTTCTTATAGACATAGTTGTAGTTATGAGTTATAAGCCTCTTATCTTCTTACTTTGAAACAAGTAAAAACACACAAATACCACTTATAGGCATTTGTTTCCTTTAAAAAACTTAAATGTGTGCTAGCTGATATTTGCTCTTTGCATTGATTTTTAGTATATGGTTGTCACACTTGTTGTTGGGCTATGGGTGCATCTAATGAATGTGTTGATTGCTAGTACTCCTGATCAACCACTTCAATAGAATTCCCTGTTTGCAAAAGTTGATTAATGTGCTTGAATTCCAATTATCTGATCAATAGAGTCATCTAAGCTAAGGAGACCTTTGAATTTAGAAAGCAGCAAGGGAAACATAATCGGAAAGAGTTAATGACCAAGGAGGAAATAACTATTAGCCCAATTCGCTCCATGGATGGTGTTTTTTTTTATGTTGTGTATAGAATGCTTTACGTTTCAATCTCTTTAGCAATCTTGATGTTGATTTTCCTTTTAAATTCTAGCCCTCTCATGATGATAATTAATCTGTTGATGCATGCGTTTTCGTATGATTTTGATGTGGCCTGTTTGTTATTTGATATGTGTTGCTATCATGAACAATTTGCTTTTATGTTGTATATGAACAATGAGTTGCTTAGAGGCCGTAGCTAATTGAATTGATTTGTATCTGTATCAAGAATTTGTCAGGAGAGATGTAGAAATGCGCGTGGCCTTGAGTTGGCTATGGTTCGACTCCTCTCCTTGTGCCAAAATGCCATTGCTCATGCCAAGTAAATCTGTAACTACTGCTTTTTTCTGCTGATCTTTTGAAAACAAGAACAAGTTGATGGAGCTTTGAACTAAACTTTCTCTAATCTGACTCTAATTTGTTAGGAAAACGGCACCATGTGAGATTTTACTCACCGATACTCACCATGGTGATTCCCCCAAGCTGATGTTCATCTACAAGAGGTGGATTTCCTCCTTGTTTCTGACTCTCAACTGATTGGTTGTTGCTTCAATTGAGTGTGATTGTGCATTTTAGTTTGGTAGTGGGCTCTTCTGATCATGTTATATATTGTTCAAATCTGAAATCATCTCTTTGCTGACCAATTCCAAAACCCCAAATCTGAAATTAATCCCAGGAAAGTGACTGATAGTACATAAATGCAGTCTTATTCATTTTTTTAGTACATATATCCAGTTCTTTCTTAGGGATTTCACTTTCTTGGGTTAGAAATACAAGTAGAATCTAAGCTTAAAGGATAAGCTAATCATATGTTCTCAAAGGTAATTTTTGGATTTGACTAAGTGGATATTGATGCAATGCAAGAATCGGTACTCTTAAAGATTTATTTTGATGAAGCATATTAGCTCAATAGTAGAGTAATGTGCTTATGCGCAGAGATGTGGGTTCGACTCCTACATAGGCTAAATTGCTTAATTTTAATAGTTTGTATTATTTTATGATAAAAGTGCAATTCATAATCTTAATTGTGCACTTTATAATCTTATTCTTGCACTTTATCATTTTATTTGTGCACTTTACAATCTTATTCTTGCACTTTATCATTTTATTCATGCACTTTATAATCTTAAATGCGCACTTCATAATCTAATTCATACACTTCTTCATTTTATTCTTGCACTTTATCATTTTATTTACGCACTTATAATCTTAATTGTCCACTTCACAATCATATTCATGCACTTCATATTTTTATTCATACAACATCATTTTATTCTTGCACTTATCATTTTATAATATTATTATTTTATTCTTGCATTTTATCATTTTATTTATGCACTTTATAATCTTAATTGTGCACTTCATAATCTTATTCATGCACTCAATGATTTTATTCTTGCACTTTATAATTTTATTTATGCACTTTATAATCTTATTCATGCACTAATATTATTATTCATACACTTCATCACTTTAATTATCATTTTATTCTTGCACTTTATCTTTTTATTCTTTCACTTTATCTTTTTATTATTACACTAATATTATTTTAAGTTGTTGTGTGTCATATGTTTTTGAGCTAAAATCTTGTATTTTGTGTGAGGTGTATAATATACATATGAAATCTGATTTTATATTTAAAATCTAAAAGCTGTTTTTTTTATTCTTACACTTTATCTTTTTATTCTTGCACTTTATCTTTTTATTCTTACACTTTATAATCTTAATTGTGCACTTCATATTATTATTCGTACACTTCATCATTTTATTCTTGCACTTAACATCTTATTTATGCACTTTATCATTTTATTCTTGCACTTTATTATTTTATTTTTGCACTTTATAATCTTAATTGTGCACTTCATATTATTATTCATGCACTTCATGATTTTATTGTTGCACTTTATCATTTTATTTTTACACTTTATAATCTTAATCGTGCACTTCATAATCTTATTCATGCCCCTCATCATGTTATTCTTGCACTTCACTATTTTATTCTTACACTTTATAATCTTAATTGTGCACTTCATAATCTTATACACTTCATATTACTATTCATACACTTCATCATGTTATTCTCGCACTTTATAATCTTAATTGTGCACTTCATAATCTTATTTATGCACTTCATATTATTATTCATACACTTCATCATTTTATTTTTGCACTTTATAATCTTATTTATTATTCATACACTTCATCGTCTTATTTATGCACTTTGTCATCTTATTTATGCACTTTATCATTTTATTCTTGCACTTTATAATCTTATTCATGAACGAGAATAAAAAGAAAATTATAAATATTATGCTTGCACTTACTGATATTAGTTATGCACTTTATAGTATTATTCTTGCACTTCTGGTTGGTGTTCAATATGAATATTTATACGTTATCTAGTTGGACTTCATACTTAGAGTGTGTAAGCATTGGATCTAGGTTCATCGAGCAAAAGAAGGCCTCTTTTGATGATATAATCTTATGATTCTTATATATTTATACACTAATCTAAAACAAAAACCTTTTATTCAATAATAGAACACATAACCATAGGTATTCTATCTGCCTATGCAGGATTTGAACCCACATCTATGTACATGGGCACATCGCTCTACCATTTGAGCTAATAGGCTAAAAATCCTCCACTAAGTAGAATCACCGACAAAGATTAAAAAATGCATTTATTATAAATATTATTGCACTCTCAACATTTATAGTTGAACAATCATGTCTCTCCTTAATGGAAGTGGAGCAAAATATTATAGTTGATTGACATAACAGAATTTAAGAACAGGACCACTTCATACATAACCAGATGGTATTGGAGTAGGAATTCCTGAAGAAAGAGCAACTTTAGAATCTGTAACTAAACAACTTTGCTTTTTTACGGATAAAAATATTTCTGGTAACACCTGGATATGTAATTGAAATTACTTCATAATTGCTAAAAAGAGTTTTATTCAGAGGCACCTCCTTGCACCAAAATCTGTCAGAAGTTAGTGTGGCAGTAGTGTTATGGAACTTATTTACCCAGAGGAACCAAGTTTATGTCCACTGCTGTTCTTTCTTGATCTTGAGCATCAACACTAGCCCCCACTATTTGTACTTGACTGTGTTTGAGATATGTTCCTTCTGCAACCTCAATTTCTAGCTCATTGACCTCAGAAAAGAGAGCATACACAGCTACATTCAAGAGAAGCCCCACTTTCATTGGAATAGCACAACCACAAGGAGATCCAATTGTTTTGGAGGTGAGTGGATCCAAACAAGTTTGGCCACAACCTGTGAGATAATCTAGGATACAAACACTATAAATGCGTGTTGTCCTCAAGAAAGAATTACAGAAGTTGAGAAATCAACCAAACACAAGGCAGAACAAAGTACAAATCATGGTAGCAGATAACTAGATTTTTTTTTAAAAAAAAAAAAGAAAGGAAACTTGTGCCCTTTCCCCCTTTTTTGACTCAACTGTACATATATTATTCTCATACATACTCTTCCCATGACTACGATTTGACTATGTTCTCAAATAAAATGATTTTGCCTATCTTCACATGTACGTTCTCGTTGTTATGTCCAGAAGCTCAAGCTAATACTATTTTAACCTCCTTAAGTTAGGAATGGATTATTCTGCAGCTCTTTCCAAGACTAATCAAATTACTAGGATTTTCGACAAATATGATGTTGTGGTATGAGAATTCAGGGGAATGTCCCAACAATTAAATTACAAAGGGAGTTTTCCTTTAACATTTATCTTTTCAGTCCTGACATCCTAACATTCAGAATTTCTAAGAAATCTTCCTGGTTTTTCAAACCATACCTGGAGCTACTACAGAAGTTGGGGAGAAAGCTATATGAGGCCTTCTTTGATGGCGACATGATGGTGCATTGGTGACAATTTGTTGGCAGGAGTAGCTTCTGGACCTATAACAATTTGTTCAACATCAGTGCAAATTGATATTAAATGAACAATAGAAATCATGCCTGTAAACCCACACCATCTGCCCATTTTATTCTTCTTTGACTAGAGTATGTATCATTTTTCTTTATAGCATTCATCTGAACAAAATTTCATAGGTTTTATCTAACCATTTCAGAATCATTCTATTGGCACAAAACCTCACGCTCTCAATTTAATTAGGTTTGCCTGAACCCACAAAAACAAAGCATCTTCAAGATATGAAATAGCAGCAGCATTAGAACACAATTACAGCACACCAGCACCAGCAGTAGCACAAATATGAAATAGCAGCAGCATTAGAACACAATTACATCAGACCAGCAGCAGTAGCAGAAGAAATATAACACAAATACAATGAATTTTAGCAAAAAAAAACAATTTGCATTCGGCTACATCAGCTATACATCCCTCAAAGAGTACCGATTTCAAAGTTCAGAGTGAGAAAGATAGAGAGGAGAGTTCAAGAGAAGAATACCTGGTCGGGAATAGGCTGTGCAGGAGGAGAACAAGAGGAGGAGGAGGCCGAGCAAGCTGAGCAACCTAGAAGGAGGGGCGAGTCGCCGGTCGGGGAACTATCGCCAACGGAAGCTTCCACGTAGAGAGACGAATTGACAAAGAAGATCGCCCACTGTAATTCGGATCGACTGGGCGAGTCGGAGAGAGCGTGAGCCGTCGTCTGCCACAACAAGAAGCAGACAAGTCGCAACGCCCTTCAACTGTTCAACGGAGAAAGACGACACGAGAAGGCGGAGTAGGGAGTAGAACGAGGAGGCGAAAAACTCAATTAGGGTTTGGTTAGCGATGAGAAGGCGGAGGAGGGAGAAGAAAGGGATGGAGAGGAACAAGAAGAGAAGATGAAGAAGATCAGGAACGACCTCTCCCAGGGACGGAGGAAGAAGATGAAGCCTAGAGGAGGACGGAACGGGAGACCAGCTTGGGAAGCGGAAGAAGACGAAGGACCGAACGGAAGACCTGGTGGGTTTTTTCTTGTTGGACAGTTCGACCCGTTTTTTTTAGTTAAATTAGGTCCGTTTACCCATTTTTATTTTAAGACATATTTTCATTTAAGCCCAATTTTCATTTGAACCTTTACATATATATATATATATATATATATATATATATATATATATATATATATATATATATATATATATATATATATATATATATAAAACGTGGCCGACCCGGCAGTCCGACCCGCCTACCTGCCGGGTCACCTAACCCGTCGACCTATCCGAACCGCGGGTCAGGGTTAGGGTCACCCTCCTCGGTTTGTCGACTCGGAGGGTCCGACCCGTCGACCCGGCGGGTCGGACCCGTGGCCACGTCTAGATACACGTACTCATTTGTCTTGTATGTTGCATCCATCATGATGACGTAGGGAAATAACCTCCATAAATGTTGTGAGTCTGGGTGAGAAAACATTAAATCACTCAGATGATTAGACTCGTGCACTCTACGTACGAATAAATCGTACTACTTTCTTTCGAGTGAATGCAATGCTTGTTGTATATCTCCACGACCCTTCGCCTCTACCCTTTTCATCTTCTGAATAGAGTTGTACACTTGACGGATACTCGTCACACATTGGGAATCTTCATCTTCAAGGATACTCAACAGCTATCGAGGTTTTAACTCAATCATTGCACCGCGTCGTACCTTATGATGCTGCTTATCAGTCAACCTTCCGACAAAGGTATGCCCGTACAAGTTATCCGGAATATTATGGTTGTGAGAACTACATATATCAAACACTCTCCATTTACCTGTCTTGTACTCACGGCCCTCGAGCTCAAATGGACATCCATTTTTCTTCGATGGTTTCTCTTGGTGTGATGATGGTGGAAAATCTTTATCCACATCGGTCGCATCTCTAGGATAGCCATAGTACTCGCAAACCAAACGAAAGACACCTAACCCGTTTCGCTTGTTCTTCCAAGACCTATGAGTTATTAACACCATATTTCTAATTCTACCCATAAAACGAGCCCACTCCTTTGCGTTCTTGGAGTCAAAGAAATATCCATCTATCCGAAACATATCTGAATAATCGGTACCCTCTTCTAGAGGAAAGTCGACGAGATCCTACAATTCGAAACATATTGATGATATATACATAAATACTACAATACACACACATTGAAAACAAACACATTCAAAACATATAATCCCTTTGTTTCACAATACATTGTCACCTCACTTTTTCACAAATTTTATTATTTTTAATAACCACTACACATTTTAACCAATTACAATATTTTAAAAAGTCAACAATACACAAAACAATACAAATTATTATAATCACCTACCTAGAAAATATATAACACCATCTAATTTGAAGCAAAAATTATCATCTAAAATACCCATGTATTGTGAAATCGATAGAGTACATGTTAAATAAATCTCTCTTATATTGGCATATACAACTATATATTCAAACATATTGGAAACATGGAAGATATATACATGAGATTTTAGTACAATCGTACTTAGACTTACATCGACATGAGTTAGAAGTTCTTGCGGATTGTTGTAATCGTATGGGTTGAATGGGATCATCTTCAACTGGTGACGACATATGAAGAAATTTAGGATATTCGAAATATTAGCTTCACAAGAGGCGTCAAATTGTTGATATTTGTGCCCTAAACACGCATTGTATATATAGAGATCGTCATCTTTTATTATTGGTAAAAAAAAAAATATCTATTCGCATTTATCTCCAAACATATCTATCTCTAAATATATATAGGATATATATACATTTATCTTTCGATTATCCATCTTATTTTGATTCGCATATATCCCGTGTACATCTTTGGATTATCTATCTTATTCCGATTCGTAGACAACTACGCATTGCGGGTGCGCGGATCCGCACACTCGTAGTGCGCAGTTGCGTACCTTGTAAACCGCGATATATTGACCATGCAGACAGTAACCCTCTAA
Organism: Persicaria tinctoria; assembly: GCA_037127255.1. Lineage (NCBI taxonomy): Eukaryota > Viridiplantae > Streptophyta > Magnoliopsida > Caryophyllales > Polygonaceae > Persicaria > Persicaria tinctoria. The sequence goes on along the minus strand of JBANSL010000019.1, from coordinate 20,145,672 downwards.
AAAAAACAGTATGAAAAACTTAAGGTGAATAACTATTGAAAATCTAAATCCAAAAACTACTTGCATTATGAAACAGCCCTCATTTGAATTTCCAACATATTTTTTTAATAAATTAAAAATTCTATAAATTTTTTTTTTTTTAAATTTATAAAGTTTTTAACTTATTATAAAAAAATGAGACAAAAAAAAAGTCAAAATATAGATATGGAATAGTACTTTATTAGCTGCACAAACACGCGTTATAAAAAATTCCATAATCCATTGCCAAACAATTACAGAAAACAAATCAAACCCAACTCCAATCAGAGAACCCAATTTAAATCATCTTCCTACCATTACCAAACAAAGAGGTATCCGAGCAATGCAATGCACAACACATGAATCACACATGAGCTGATGGGCTTGAGGTAAAAAAAAATTTTACAGAATCAAGATTTACCAAGGAGTGACTCTTAACGTTACACAGACCATAACAAACGCCCAGAAACAGGTAAGGAGAGAGAAATGCCAGAAATACTGGATTCAAGAGTAGGGAGAAAGGCTGAAATTACAGACAAATGCATCATATTTGGAGTTGCTAGCAACACAAGTAAATCAGAAGATATTGTTGTACTGGCTAGTAAGCGAATTTTTCAGATTTGAATAGAGACCAAAGAGAGAATATTGACGAAGGTTGCTGACTTCATACCAAGAGTTGAGAACTTGATAGTGCTTATCTGTCCCAGAAAATGCCATTTGTATACCCAGGCTGCAATCTACTTTACCCTGGTGGCTCTTACAATTGCTGAGGGGGATGGCACAATCTTGACCATTCAGGCAAACAAAGTTAGAGTTCCCCTTGCATGATGCGCACTTATCTCTTTTCCAATATAAGTTATTTAGACGACCCTTCTTGAATTCCAAAACCTATATTGAGAACAATGTATCAGCACAGGAAACGATACAATAAAGCATGAAGGCTGATAGAAGTAAAAGATAACCGAGTCACCAGAGTGAAGCTGGTCACAATATGTGAACCATTTGCAATAAAAGCCAGAGGAGATCTTGCAGCGTATTTTGAGCCAGCAAATGCCACCATGTAGCCAGCACCATAGGATTCCTGAAGAAAAAACGCGATGTCAACAAGAATGACCAGACATCGGCTAGTAATTTCCTAACAATCCTTCAAGTATCAAAAAGTATACAGCTTGGTTCTCAAAAAAAAAAGTATACAACTTAATTTCTTCTGCAACAAAGCCCAATGTCCTGAGAGGGGTCAATAATAGTTTTCTTTTAGAGATCAGCATGGATCAGTTGTACAAAGAAACTGATAAAGCCCATGACCATGATCTTCCAAACTAGCAGGGGTCTTCTTGCTGCTTTTATGTTGGATCTAAATCTGGGATTAGTTCCCCCGAAAAAATTTGGGATCACATCTAAAAAAGCACAAATACATACAAGAGCGCCAGAAATGAAACACAGAGAGCAAAATCCCTCGTAAAATTATAAATCATCACGAGGGAACACTCTTCAGCCAAGGCTGCCACCTTGCACTGTAATTTAAAGAAAATATCAATAACTAACTATGGTAAAAATGCAGTTAATTGCACTAGCCTCCCTGTGTTCAAGTTAGTGTCAGTGATCTAGCAGAGAGCCTAACTGCAAGTCACTCTAAGCTTCCCCATTTCTCAAACTGATGGCCTAGCCTTTCTTCCCTCATCACTACTCAATCCAAGACCCTCCTGCACATTCTTCGATGGAATACTCATACACAAAATCCCAGCTGTGTCAAGAATAATCCTTGTACTTGAGACTACACAAAATTCCAAATTGGCAGCAAACTTTCCACTAAGATCATAAGCATCTCCCTGCAGCAGAAGATGCTTGTCATCCAAGTCCAATTCAATGGGAAACATGTCCCAATCCATGACAATGCTTCGTAAAGATGCCATCCATTCACTCCCAACAAGATTAGAACAAACACTGCACACACCTATCGTACACAACAAAACAATTGAAGGATCCCTGTTCAGAGTGAAAGCTTAGGACGCTTTTTATTCCAACATAGTGGCGTACACTGTAAATCATACCCTTTTTCCAGTTAGCTGAAAGACGATGAAGGGCACCTATCTGATGGAATTCAGCAGCAAACTCTACGGGTCCATTTGGATTACAAGCTTATGCTTTATAATAATGGATTTATGTGTTATAAACAGCACTATTTTTTAGGCGAGTTTGGATATCCAAATTTATTATATTATGAAACTATAAGGATCAGAATGTATCATGTTGTGTAATAGTCAATCCACACCCCCTTTATTTATTTTTTCCTGCTCCCCTGCTCCCTCCATCACATCATCTTCAACCTCAGTTATTTGCAATCTGCACCACTCCATCCATGGTAAGAGAGAAATCCAACCTTCATCTTTCTTTTCCATGCTTTGCTCGCATTGATAGACCAGCACTTAAGTTTCCAGCCACCAAGTATTTCTATCATATTCAAACGGTTTTAAGCATGATCAAATGATTTTCAAGGTTGCTTGAGAGTTTGAAACCCAAATTTGAAAATTGGATAAATAGATTGAATCTGAATTGAATGAAATCGATGGCTGGATTGTAGTTCTTGTTGTCTGACTGGTGAAACTGGTTGGCATGCAGTAAAAGAATAGTGCTCATTTTCTCATTTGGGAAAAATACAAGAAACTTATATCGCGAAAAGTCTAATATGCTTGCACATTGTCATGAAAGGTAATATGCTTGCACATTGCTTTGCAAGCTAGATGTTAGAACAGATGAAGATTGAAAAGAGTAGGCAATGGCCCATCAAAGCTCAAAGAATTTGGGTAATATGCTTGCAAATTGCTTTGCAAGCTATAACATTAGAAGGGACGAAGATTGAAGAGCTTGAGCAATGGCCCTTCAAAGCTCAAAGAATTTGGGTAGTATGCTAGAGGATACATTTGTATGCATTTGTATGCATTCGAACAAGAATGCATTCGAACAAGAATGCATCAATCATCATGGAGAGAGATTTCAAGTTCCCATGGGATAGTCGTCTTAATTAGCTGAAAACTTCTTCATTTTTTCGAACCTCAAACAAAAAAAAACATCCTGAGAAAGGTAAGACAGTTTAAAATCTCAAAAACCATGATTCCTTGCATGTTCATATGAAGCCCAAACCAGATATTTAAAGAAATTGCTGAAAGTCATCAACTGTTGCTCCAAAACTACCTATGAGCTTCTTTGTGCTTTTCAAAGCTTGAAGAGCTTGAGCAATGGCCCTTCAAAGCCCAAAGAATTTGGGTAGTATGCTAGAGGATACATTTGTATGCATTCGAACAAGAATGCATCAATCATCATGGAGAGAGATTTCAAGTTCCCATGGGATAGTCGTCTTAATTAGCTGAAAACTTCTTCATTTTTTCGAACCTCAAACAAAAAAAAACATCCTGAGAAAGGTAAGACAGTTTAAAATCTCAAAAACCATGATTCCTTGCATGTTCATATGAAGCCCAAACCAGATATTTAAAGAAATTGCTGAAAGTCATCAACTGTTGCTCCAAAACTACATATGAGCTTCTTTGTGCTTTTCAGTTTTCACAGCCTAACTTCATCACCAATTACTTAGAAATCATAATCATGGTCTAATTGTAAGAACCTCTAACCTTAGGAGTTAGGACCCTTTAGTATCTCCATGAAGCCAGAATTATAAGTTTATAACTTTCATAGGTAACCCACCATTTCCATAAGGGCCGAAAAAAAGAGTAAGTAGTAAAGAAATAATTGAGGGAAGTCTTGTTGTTGTTGTTTTTGTTTAAGGAACATCAATGAGAGTTGGCCTGACAAAGGATTTTACAAGTGAGATGACTGAATTTTCCTCGATTCAGTAGGAAAGAACATTGTCCTAGCTAGCCCTACAACCTATTCAGAGATCCTAGTGTAGATAAGGTAGAATGTGGTGATACTGATATGTGGTAAATGCAACATTCCTAAGTGAGCATTTGTTAGCTCGTTTGTGGCAAAAAAGAAAGCACACACCCATGATATAGTTAAGGGATTCCAAATCATAGATGAGGGTGTTTGCTGCCAGTGTGAGCATAATGGAGACCCTGATTATCACCATCAAAAAGGATTATCTGTCTCTCTTATGCAGATGTTTTACTGCCACCATTTACTTCATTTGGCATGCTAGAAATATCAAAACTTCCAAGCAGAGTGAAGATTATATCATGATGATAATTGAAAAAACAAGATCAGGAGTGCATAGCAAGATGCGAGGGTTCCAACAAAGAATCCAGATCCCGGCTTCATTTGATTTCATTTGTTTTTCACTGATTCTTTAATGATATTTGTACTATGCTATTACACTATTTTGAGGGGACAGCATTGCTACCGTGATGTGTATTTGTACGTATATGTGGCGTTTGTGTGGAAATATATTCACCATTTCCAGAAAGAAAATCAATCATTAGATGCTATCTACACACATTCCTATTGTTATTTGAAGCAACTCAATCCAGCTACATCACTTGTTAGCAGAGAAATTATCAAGAACCAAACAACAATGAACGAAAGATGAAAAAAAAGGACTAGATCTAGTTCAACCACAAACAAGCTAACATCAAATTAACCTAGAATCAACTATTACCAAACATGAATCGCAACGCCTGAAAATTTGGGGGATAACAACAATTAAGATCCCAGAAGAGAGAAGTATCGCATCGCACGGAAAGAAAACAGATCGACCTAGAGAGAAACGCACCGGATTGAGGGATGAGGAGTTGATGGTGAGGAGAGATATCTCGTCGACCTTGGGGCGGAAGACAGCAAACTGAGCATTGGAATTAGCGAGGGAGAGGCGCTTGTCGCAGGGAGAGAGCTGGACGGTGGTATTACTACTAGAGTAGAAGGAGCTCTTGCCGGCAAACGCTATACCGAATGTGAAGCCGTCGTGCCTCTGTACTGTCGTGTCTTTGCAGGGAGAATAAGCGTTGTTATTGTTGCCGGCAAGGACGGTTATGACCAATGCCGCCACAGTGATTGAAAGCACCGCCACCCTGACATCCGCCATTGATGAGATCTATGGAGTTGTGGACGGAAAGGGAGAGCGAAAACCGTCCAGCGAGGATTTTGTTGAGAAAAGATTAGATCCGGCCGTCAAAACTCCAAAGACTAGGCGTGTTTGGCTTCGCTACAAAATATACGGAGTAAGTCACTTGCCAGTTGCCACTGACGGGGTGGCCGTGTGGGAAAAGGGAAGGAAGGAGGATTCGGGTTCTATCCCCGCCTCCGCCCTATTTTTGATATTTTTTTTAATGTTTTAAAAACTTTACAAAATATCAACTTTTTTTAAAATTTTTAAAATAATTTCAAATTACACTAAAAAGTGTGCCAAAAAAAACTTACCTTTTGAGATAGATGTAGTATAATTTTACGGACAATGATAAATTTAAGTTAAATAATACGCAGCATTAATAATTTTTCAAAAATTTTAAAATAATTTCGTATTACATTAAAAAAGGTGCTAGAAAAAAGAAAACAACTTATATTTTGATTTGAGACAGAGGTAGTATACTTTTACGGACAATGATATATTTAACTTAAATTTTAAATTTAAATTTTACTCTACAAATGAAAAGATGTTGATAAATATATCGTATATCGCAAATTCAAATTCAAATTCTGTTAGTTCACATCTGACTCGACATGGTAAATGTCCCCAAGAACGGGGAATTGAATATTGTAATTACATCAGGCACTTTGAGATACAACATTGTAAGGCACGCGTGGGCCACATCTAAGTGTGCATGAAAAATAGAGTTGAGACGGGCTTTCGACGTTGAATCAGAGGTGAAATAGTTTAATTATTTTCTCTTTCTATTTAAGAAATCTTTAGGCCAACAACGTAAAGTGGATGCAATTAGTTGAAGGGGATGTTGATTGTGAGTTCTATTAAAATAAACTATAGATATTTTGTTAAAGTAGTTGTTGAATTTTGACCTGTTTGAAATACTTGTTCAAGTGATGAAACAATTTACATGGGATATAATTTTTCCTACAATTTATACTTCGTATTATACTTATGAAGATCATATCATTTTTGTGTCATTAAAATCATTGTGATAACAACGTTGTGGGGATCTGACCTCTATAATATTTGTTCTCGTATTCTCAGTTTTTATATTGTTATTTGCATTACTTATTAGGTTGCATTAGTTCTTCATTCCTAGTTTGCATCTTGACAGAGTCCTTGTGTTCAATCCTTATCATATACTATTTTAACCTATGATTCGATTTACTATTTTGACTCAAAAACACACGTGTCAAAAGATGATTCGTTTGTTGCAGAAGAGACTACAAGTGATCCATTCATTTTGAGAAGCAATGGAGGACAACGATCCACATGAGAATGGCCTTGGTTGAAAGGATTAATTTGGTATGAAAATGGAAAAGACAAGATCTTCTACATTTTGATCAATGGTCAAGATGATGAGTATGTTGAGTGGGATGTCAATGAAGAAGAAGAAGAAGAAGAGTTCAATGAGGAGTTCGTTGTGGGAGAGGATAATATGGAAGTCAAAGTCAATGATCAAGGCTTTGCTCATCTCAAAGGCCCAACTTATCATAGTCATCATTTTGAAGACATCTGTGCATCTTTGGATGGCTGAAGGTTGAGTTTTGAAGAGATATGGAGAAGGTTTGAATAAGCAAGGAGATGCATTGATGAGACACAGGCAGACCAAGACTTGATTCATAACAAGGTCTACAAGATGTATTTGATGCAACGACAATGTCGACAACACATCTTTGGTACGCCATGGGTGCCACTTCTGCCTTTTTCTCCTTTTTGATAGCCAATTTCTCGAGTTGCAAAGCTGTTCACGCCTTAAAATCACTTTGGAACACATATATATGTTCTTACACAATCGCAATTGCAAAGCTGTTCACGCCATAACTGAAGTCAAAACAAACCAAATATATGTGTAGGAAAACAAACAAGACTGCAATGTCAATATCCCACACAACACTCTTCGTATCTATGCGCCGAAGAGACACCCTGACAAAATGCAAAACCATATACACTGAAAAAACTTGTAATCATCGGACTCAATTTCCTTCGGTGACCCTGATCTCATCCACTGCAATAGCATCCTGAAAAGAAAGGTAAACCACAATGGTTATGAATGCATACAATGAACTAATCACATTTGCTGTATTTGTTCCTACGTAAAAGAGTTCAACTCCTAATCAATGTTTAAAGCTGAAGGATTGACTTATGGAACATCTATCTATACAGATGAAGAAGCAACTATCATACCATGTTTTCCTTATTTTCGTATAATACCTCCACTCTTTCTGGAGACTTGGTTGGAGCTGAAAACAATTTTGAAAAGTTCCAGATTAGAAACTTTTCACTTCTGAAAACAAGGAAGATCCTTTACAATTATGAGATGAAAATGTACCTTCACTTGCTGTTTTCGTCTCTTGCTTGATCTTATCCTTCCCATTGCTACAAAACTGCTTACCTGCCTTTCTAGTTCTTCTCAAGTTCTGAGTTCCATTTTCATTAGCCAGTTTTGGGGTAGCGGACTTCCTACTTAATGATCTATGGAGCCTTGATGCAGCAGTAATTTTGGAAGCAGAAACGTTAGGAAATGATTCTTTGCCTGATGAAACTTCGCAAGCCTCTGTGTTAAGAGATTTAGACTTCAGGCTTCTAGCCCCAGGTGGCAAGTCAGACCCCTGAACAACCTCAACAGATGATAATGTTTCTTCAGGCACATGAGAACAGGTCTCGGAGACTTGCAACTGCTCCAAGGTTTCTGTAATGCCGTAGATTTCAAACACAGTTTTCACAGTTTCTTGCAGTTGGATGACATTGTGTTTAAGGACATAGGACTTGAGCTCATCACAAAGGCGCTGGAGAGGCTGTCCGTTAAGAAAAAAAGCAAAATAAAAATGAGTGAGATGTCTCTATTAGATCTTATCACAACCAGCAAAGAAAGAGGTTTATCTGCTGTTAAGTGTTCAAAACAAATACACTGAAACCAGAAATGCAAAGTCAATCAGTAGCTTTAAATCCAACAAATTGAAGGATAGCTGAACTTCCCACATAATTCATCATCTAACCAAGTCACCAAGGATCATATCAGACTAAATTCAAATGATAAGAGAATATGACATAATAGTCAAAATTATTCTTTGTATCACAAATAATGTTTCTAGTGTAACCATCATACCCCAATCCACTCATAGTAACTGAGTTTAATTCTAAGTTTATGGTTATCTTGATTTAAAAATAAGCAGTGAACTACATATAGTCAAAATTCAAATGATAAGAGTATGACATAATAGTCAAAATTATTCTTTGTATCACAAGTAATGTTTCTAGTGTAACCATATAGTCCATACCCCAATCCACTCATAGTAACTGAGTTTAATTCTAAGTTTTATGGTTGTATTGATTTAAAAATAAGCAGTGAACTACGTCGATATAACTAGCGTAAGACCACAGGTATCCACTGCATTAAGAATGCATTTTCAGTAAAATAGACTAAGCCTTGGATAATTTACCTCACATCCAGCTTCCACAGCAAGCTTGAAGAAACCAAGTGAAACAGCATGATTAGGCACAGATTCTGAGAGCTTAATTTGTGAAAGCCAATATGAGGCTGATGATAGAACATTAAACTTTCGACGAGTAGATGATTTGGAAATGGAAACATCAGAAATAGGAGTATCACTCTTTCTTGCCCTAGTCTCAGATATTGGAGTAAAGTTGCCACTAGGTTTTGGGCGAGGGGCAGCAGTGGGTTTGGCAGGTATGGAAAGCCTTCGTCGGGGCTTGGCAGACTTGTCATCTACAGATTCAGAAAGATTCAGCACATTGACACTCTTGCTGACACCAGAAGTAGCTCGTGCCCTGGATCAACAACAAACATTTAATACACCATCAGAGAAATGAGGGATCACTTGGAAGTAAGCCAAGATTTCATCAGTTGCATAACTAGTGCACATTGATTTAATCAGGCAACTGCTTTTCCTCTGTAAAGTATTTGAAACAACCTTCTTACTGTTCTTTTCTCACCTAATGACAGGCAATCCCATTTAACCCAAACCTAAGGAAATTTCTGACCCAATGCTTAGTTATGATCAGATAGAATCTATTATTGGAGCAGTCCCATTTAACCATGTTTGGTCAGATCAATTTTTCCTAAACAGCTGGTTTGATAAACAGCTCAATAACAAATTCAATCGATATGGCGTTCATATTACCTCTAAGCACAAAATTTAGACTGTAAAAAGATGAAACACCGACCACAAACCATTTCTCAGAAGAAACAGACGTGTTCACCGAGACAATAGGAATTCAAAAGAAATTCTGAAAATAGAACCAACAAATTAGTAAGCGTCCGTATTTGTGTTGGCGAAGGCGCGCCTCAACTGAAATCAAGTACCAATTATTCAACCGATCACTCCCGGTGACATAATTATTGTAAAAATAAAAATAAATAAATGCACGACTCATCAAATTTGCAGTGGGTGGGAGTAAAACCTCTTATAAGCAGAAACAGATTTGTCAGTAGGAGGAGATTTTTCCGGCTTGAGTTTTGTATTTGTAGTAGATGAACGCAGAGGGTACCTCAGCTTCGTCCTCCCGTCATTTGCTTAAGAAACAAAAACGCAAATACAATTACGAGACAAAATCGAAAACCTAAACCAGGGAGACGGAAATTGGGAGATCATCAGTACCTGTAACTAGAGAAGATTGTTGTTGCCCTTTGACAGGAGCCTCCATTTTTCTTGTTTCAGATCACAGAGGAGGGAGGCGGTTTCACTTCGAGATGGCCGATGCGGAACAAAAACTGAATGGAGCGTTACTTGATTGACTGGGAATTTAATAGGCGGGAATTTTCCTCTAAAAATAAATTAAAAAAATCTCCCTGTTATTTGAATTTTAAGTTTTAAATTTTAAATTTCCCCAAAATACCGGCTTTTCTTCTTATCACTTTTTCAAGTTCTCCATTTCTTTTCGTTTCTTTTTTTGAAAGGGGTTGGGATTTCCGAAAGATAATTTCAAAATCGAAAATAATTTTCGACCTTGTTAAAATTTGAAATTCAAATGGTTGAAAAGTAGAATGTAACAAGTTGTAAATTAACCTTGTGAAATCTCCGACTTGGCAGTAATGGAAGGTAAATATATGTCGGGTTGTATCGATTTATTATTATTACTTTTGCAATTATAGAGTTGGATTTACCAACTTAACTCAAACGTTTAAGCTATTGTGTAATGTTTCACCCTTTCTTATAACCCATTATTTTTAGTTTTTTACAATAAATGTAAAATAGACTGTAACATGGTTAATCCATTGCAGTATTTTAACTCAAACATTATTCAGTGAAATTTGAAGCATTATTCGGTGAAATGTGAGTATTGTTTAGGGGAATGTAAAACATTATTTGGTGAAATTTGAGGCATTCCATATAAATTGTAACTATTGTTTAGAGAATTGAGGTTTCTTTTATTTGAAATGGATAAATAAAAAAACTAAACATTATTCAGTAGAATGTTATAAATTATTCAGTGGAATTGTGGCGTTTTCATCTGAACTGAACGGAAAAAAAAAACATAACAGTGTTCGGTAGAATGTTTCACATTTCACCGAATAATGCTTAAAATTTCACCGAATAATGTTTCACGTTTCACCGAATAATATTTGTGCACAATGCACACGCTAAGGGGTGTGCACTCTGAAACCACTCCATATATATATATAGAGATTAAAAAAAAAACGTGTCATGGCGCGGGAATCGTACTAGTTTTCTTTATTGTGGTTCATGTGAACCCGGTTCAACTTTTTGTAGTTGCTTGAACCCATCTTCTATATGTAAACGACAGTGGCCTCAGTTGCTAATTAATCAAATACAAAATCAATTTTTCAATCCCTAACTCTCTCAAACTCAATTGCTTCCTCCTCATTCGAATCAACTCTTCTATCTCTATAGTTGATTTCTAGGGTTGGTCGCCCTCACCTTCGAACTCGAATCTGAGTTTCTAGGTTGAGAACTATCCTCGGTTTGCTTGTAAATCGTTCCCACTGTGTCAATGGTTTCGATCGTCGGAAATCTCGTCTCATAGACACTCCCATATATATCAAACCTCTTAACAAAACTGATACCTCTGTTTAGTTGAGAGATGTTTTTTATCCATTCAAGTTATCTTGGTTGAAACATTTGAGAGATGTTTTTGTTAAATTCACGGTGGGTCATACGACGTGTGGGGGGGTCACGCCCAAGCGCATACGCGCACCAACCAAGCCGAGCACACAAGCCGAGTGGGGTTCCATCCTAAAACCAATTGGTGTTAGGTGGGGTAGCCCACCGGCTTATATGCAAGGTTTGGATTCAATTTTTATTCAATGTGAGATCTATCCGACACAATTTATATTCTCCACACTCCCCCCTTCAAGCGCAACTGTCTGGCCACGCAATATCTGCCAGTTGCGCTTGACGACATAAGCCTTAAGGCTGGCCAGCCAACTAAGACCAAGAATCCAAACCACACTGCACCTAGCCGAACCTCGACTCTGATACCATGCTAAATTCATGGTGGGTCATACGACGTGTGGGCGATCACACGCCCAAGCGCATATGCGCACCAACCAAGCCGAGCACACAAGCCGAATGGGGTTCCATCCTAAAACCAATTGGTGTTAGGTGGGGTAGCCCACCAGCTTATATGCAAGGCTTGGATTCAATTTTTATTCAATGTGGGATCTATCCCACACAACTTATATTCTCCACAGTTTTTTACCCATTCAAGTTATTTAGGTTGAAATATTTGTTAACCTATCCGGTATATGTCTGGTCGGAAAAATAAACCGATTTGCGTGCCTATCAATCTAAATGGCATTTTTTGCCTGCAAAATATAAAGTTGCGTCTTATGCTTGAGTTGGTTAAAATTTATCAATTTAATTTCAACAATATAGATTTATTGGTTGTAATTTTAACTCCATATATATATTATAGGTAGTTGAATTCACATTTTTTATTACAAATTAATCTCGAAGCCAAAGCAAATCTATACAAATATAAATATAAAAGCAGAAGTATCTCACTCCTAGGCGGCTTCACCAAAACTCTTCATTCCAAATGTCTGATTATAAGAGCCTCCACATCATGTTCTTTTTAATTCATTTTCCACATCTCTTCCACTTGAACTCCGCTCTATCTACGCGTACTTCAATTCCCACCGCCTTCATCTTTACGGTTTGTCAACTCCCACTAATCCCACTTGCACGTCCCCACTGAGCCACTATACATTTGTAACCTCCATCTTTACAGGTTTACAGTTTCAAACATTAACCTCCACCATGCATAGCCAATCTATTTAAAGCTCAATTTCAATTAACCAGTTCGATAAACAAAGCAAACGAAGGCAAACTCTTGCTCATAGTTGGCGTTCATACCTTGACAGTACAATTCAGGCTTCAAAGAATGTCTCATATCGATTGTAAATGCTTATTAGGCAACCATTTTCTTCTATATATTGTGTAAAGATTGCGATTTTCTAAGTCAAGTTGAATTTTTGAGTTAAAAGTTGAGCACATTTACTTTCTTTGATTCTAAGTTAAGAATCATGTTTTGGGTGAGATGCTAAAAACAAAATCCTTTAGTGAGATACCGAGACAGACATCCTAGCGAGAGAGGAAGATATTGAAGGGTCAAGATTTTCGAAGTGTGATTCAGAGATAATTGAAATCGAGTGTGAGTGAGAGATTCAAAAGTGAAAGGTCTGCGAATTTCGCCATACATATCCGGTTACTAGTAGAAAAGTTTATCTCTTCAAATAATCAAAGAACCTCGCCGGTCCTAATAGTTCTGATACCACTTGATATGCAGATTACCCATTTTAATGCACATTTTTAGGTTGACTATGTTACTGAGAGGAGTTAGATCAACCAAAAGAGGTGAAGCATTTGGCCCAACTGAGCCAAACCCTCAGCATGGGAGGCAAAATAAAGCAAACTAAACCAAACCCGGATATTCGTACGTCTATGTAGAAAAAAAAATACAAAATCATCAAAAAAAATCAAGGCGCATGTGTTCATATGTGATGTTTCATATATCCTATTGATTTGTTAGCCTAGTAGGAAGGTATTTCTCTTGGTCATAGATTATGTTTGGTGAAAGGGTAGCAGATGGGGTAGCTGGAGCTGATGGATTATTTGTGTTAAATGTATGTTAATAAGCTTGTATGGTGTTTGAAAAATCTAGCTGTTAGCGTAGCTAATGGAAATTTGTAAATAGAAAACCAAATGCTTTGAAAATCTTGGTGAATAAATGTTCAAAAGCTCTTTTTTTTTATTAGAAAAGAATTTGTGCAAGCAAGCTCTACTCGGCGGCATCCTTTCGGATGAGGTCTAAAAGATCAAAATCGTTGTAGATATCGACTCCCCAGACATAATGACAAAGATGTGCAACCTTATCATCCATTCTATTGCCTAACCGGGGAACATGAAAGAAAGAAAGTTATTTCATAGTCGATAGTAAAAGTTGGATGTCAGACAAGATCATCGCAATATCCCAAGGGCATTAACTGATTTATTTAGATGATTTATTATTATAATAGAACACCCTTCTATATGAATTTTATCAATATGGAGTTGTTGAGCATGTTGTATTCCCATCTTAAAAGCAAGTGCTTTCGTAGGGCTCTGTTTATATAGCTTTTGATAACTTATGTGTATCAGATGTCCATCCTAACTCCGGATAATGGATCCAACAGAGCTTACGCCGTTTGTAAGAGTGGAACCATCGAAGTTTAGCTTGAAAGTTCCTGTAGGTGGTTTTCGCCATGTCGTCTTACCAAGCGACCTTTTCTTCTTTAATTGTTTAAAATTTTGTGAAAAATGTGAGAGATCCTCATCCAGACAATACTCAAAGCGAGATGTTTTACTCAAATTCTCCTTATGAGTTTTAATGATGTGTATCGAGTTGTCACAATGTGGGATGGGGGCTAGCCTAAAAAAATATGTTGGTTACGAATATACCAAGTCGTCCACTAGGCAAAGGCAAGCTCAACTTTGGTCGATGCAGAAAGGTTGTTTCTGATAAATGAGATTATAGATTTTATATCTAGAGAATGATTTATTATACTGGATAATGGATATAGTGGTGTGTATGCGTGTCGGGAAACAAAAGAGAGAACGTACAATTAAAGATGTTGAAAAACTCTTAATGCAAAAGCTAATTAAACCAAAATTTTATATTTATTTCATTTAAAACTATATAATATCAAAATCATAAGCTCTGAAAAGTTAGCTAATTGTGTAGTTTTATACCAAACATAGCCAAAACTCGTTTGTATCATTTATTTTAAACTAAGAAGTTGTCTCTACGCGATCCAACAAGTAAGGTCATACTACATAGGAGGTACTAGCATTGGTTATCAACCCTCTAAAAGCGGAAGCCATCACACTCTTCATGGGATCCAATAAGCAAAACAACTCGTCAACTCCATATCAGAAGCATCGAGATCGAAAGCAATTCCCTTACATATGATGTATCGAAGGGGTATGAAAATCACCCTAGAAAATTGAGATGCTAATCACGGATTTACTGATGCATCTAACGACTTTCACGCAGTTACATGTTCTTCACGTGGCTAGGACGAGTAATTGTGTGGTAGATAAGGTTGCACATCTGTGTCACACAATCCAATGTCACAAATCACAATCTTGATAACGCTCCATATCTACGAGACCTCTTTCGTAAGATGCTCTCGGATAACACTAACCACACTACATCCGAATTCTTTCCCACCAAAAAAAAAAAAGAAAAAAAAAACTCTTCTCTCCACCTCATACCAAGAGCTTTGACTTCACCTATTCAAATCCACCGCCACTCCTCTCAACTACATCACCAAGTTACTTTCAGCCAACAAATCTTATCTGGGCTATGATTTTGAAGAATAAATTTGAGGCATTTTCACCAAAAATATCTAAATAAAGAGGAGATAACAAAATTAGAAGCTTGACCACCAATAAGCACGACCCAAAAATATCTAAATTTGAGGCATATGGTGAAGGACAACACCAGATGTCGGAGGTGATCTTGACCACCAAATGGATCTTGTCTTTTTTTTTTGGGGGGGGGGGGGGTCCTATAGAAGCTTCATCCTTGGCAAGGCGAGGAATTGAAGACAGACACAGAATGAAAGAGAAGACGAATAAGCACGACTCAATACCTTGTTCTAGAATAGAATTTCAAAACAAAAAACATATCAACGCCACCTAACAAGTTCATCCATCAAGACAGTTAATCTATACTCCCTCCGTTCCAAAATACATGGGTTTTTAGTTTTCGGCACGCTTTTTAAGGAGCAAAAAACTCTATGAAATATTATTTTTTTAATCAAATTTTTTATATAATTTGATACTTATTACTAATAAGTATCAAATGATATAAAAAATTTGATTAAAAAAATAATATTTCATAGAGTTTTCCACTCCTTAAAAAACGTGTCAAAAAGGAAAAGCCCATGTATTTTGGAACGGAGGTAGTATGTGGTAACCATCTGGATCTCAGCGAGAAGAATCGGCCATGTAGCAATATCATAATTCAAATAGCTTGGCCATGTGCTCAAACAAAATGCGCAATCTATGAAATAGTTAGGTGTGTATACCATTAAGCATGCTGATAATAGTAAACAAAAAAGGATGCAACTGTTTGCTAAATATTCCTTGTTTCTCTACCAGGGATAGGATTAGGAGGCGCTTTACAAACGATGCAAAATCAAAAACTGGAGAGAAGCAAATGAACCAGGCCGCACAACTGCTAAAGTTGATAGCTTATTCATCTCCATCCTCACCATCTTCGTCGTCATCCTCTTCACCACTTTCACCATCCTGTGCCTGTCATATGTAAGATCCAATAATGTTTACCGAACGAAACAACATAGCAACATTTGCCATTCAGCAGGTTTTAAGAGAGCAAGATAGAGCAAGTCCCATAAAGAGAGGCTCCAACACAGAAGAGTGGCTTTTCCATCCTTGCAACCATGTATCAGCAATTACTCAAGAAAAACAGAATCTTTTAAACAGGCTGCACTAAAACAAATCACCACATGCTGAAAGTGAAGGTCAAACAGGCGAAATGGATTTATCAAAACAAGAATCAACAACTTTGGTGGCCACATTTTATGGTCTACAAATGTCCTGTGTCCACCAATAGAGAGAACAGACAATAAGCCAAAGTCAAATATAAGGCTACAGTAAGCCTGAGTAAAAACTAATAGGTGAAAAGGATTATCACAGCAAGAATCAACAGCATTGTTGGCCACATTTAATTGTCTAAATATGGCCAGCGATGTAAATTACATGATCAGGTAACAAATATTTCAAGGAGTTGAAACAAATCAGCTAACACAAATTACACGAACACCTAGGAAGGAGAGTTGAAAAGAAGGAAGATGCAAAAAAGAACTGAGCCTAATGCTCCACACTGATCTACAAAACAAAAACACTTTTGAGATATCTTTTAATTTCATTTTGTATAGCACTATAGCATCAACTAGGGAAAATTGTTAGCATAGATCAAATAATAACTTAATTGGCAAGATTACAGGAACATAAAATCAGTCCTGAGTGCTGACAATGTTTATCTACCTCATCATCATCACCCTCGGCTTCAAAATCTTCCTCATCATCAGCTTCCTACATAAAAAAATGGTTCACTTAACAGTCAAAACAACCCTAAAAGTAAAAACAATAAATTGATGGAATCAATTCAAGATGTATTACATTGTTGAAATATGTAAGTGGGTTAGGCCACAAGTCTTCCTTGATTATCTCAGCAACCTGAAAGATTTCTCAGCACATAAGGGAAATCAAAAGAAAAAACCAAGCACAGACTTGATGCTAATATATTTGACATAAAAAATCCACACACCGTAATAAATAAGGGGAAAAAATTTACCTCATCATTCAAGTCCTCCAGGTTTTCTTTTACCTGTGTGTCACTGAACCAGGTGAAGAAGCTGTATCCACATCATTTCAAAAACAGAGAGCTTAGAAATACAGAAAATGATTTCCAAAGGAATTCTAAGAACAGTGCAACTTTGAATATTCTCCTAACAAAGTAACCTTCTAAAAAGATACAAAGGCGAGTTGACAAAATACACGTTAAGTGATCATTCATTCACTGCAATAGTTATCACAGTGACCCTCGTGAACTGATCAAATGAACATTTAGTGAACCGGTTTGGATCCGGTGGATTTTAATAGAGTTTCTCATTCCTCTCACAAAAAAAAAAGAAAAAAAAAAGAGAAAAATTTGGGGTTGGTGGGGTTTGAGGAAAAGGAGAGGGGATAAACCCAAATCAACGATTGAGATTTTACCAACTCTACCCATAGAGCTTTTTTAAAACTCTATGGGGTCCAAGGTGTTAGTGAACATCATATCTGTTGCATGGAAATGGAAACAAAACTAAATACAGGGAAGCCAAAACCCCCTAAAGAAAGATAATAGAGAAGAGATGGATAAGGAACAAAAGTATGATTTACATGTTGTTTACTACATTAAAGAATAAAAATACAAGATTAAAAGACAGTCCTAGGACATTAAAATAGATGGCAACAACAAACAGAGTTTGATTCAATTAATTCCAGTTGCAACACTGGTTATAGAAGACCTGTGTTGGAGGACGGCAAGTGAAGATGTAAATGTCAAAAGATGTTTAAAAAAAAAAAAAAAATTTTGATTCCCAAACTTTAAGTTTTAACCAAACAAGGAGTATAATGAAGGGTTTAAATTGTACCAAATAGATCCTTGATTCCACACAAACCCTTAGCAGTGACAGAAAAAGGTAAGGCAAACTCTTGGACTGCAGCAACACACCGGTAGTAATGGAAAGCTATTTGGTGGCTCAGTGGTGATATACTAGAGATATTGAAGGCCAATTTAGCTTAGACCCCCTACCAAAGATTGCATAGTTCCTACTAAATCCCCACCCTGGCAGTTCATTCAAAACTGAACAAACCGAGCCTAAACCCATGCTAGTCACACCACTGTTATCACCAGCCAATCCACTTCCCTCACATGTCAGATTCAGTTCATGAAACTGAACTGTTTCCAGCCATTTCCACATCATTTCCCACCATTCCTAACCACTTCTTGCGCATGTGTGAATCAGCTGGAGGACAAGGAGACCAATCCACATAGAAGTATATAGAACATCATAAACTGACAACAGCAAATAGAGCATGACAAATTAGCACACTGACCTCTCTTCAGGAAGAGCCCGTTTATTTCCTTTCTTATCATTTGTACCATTCGAAAGAATCCCCTTCAAAGATATAAGCAAAAGATGAGATAATCAAAACATAGCTTTTATGGATTGAACACCAAAAAAAAATAAAAAAAAATAATTGACAAGAATCATACCGAACCCTCTTTCCACTTAATTGATGTTGCTGTAACCTTTGTTGTTCCTTCATCAAGGAAGGTGAACGCCTTCGTAAGTTTTGTGTCTTCAAAGTAAGGATTGGTTTGAAAGTTCTGCATTTAGCGGAAGAGTAAGGCAAATAAGAGAGATTGAGATAATAATGTGGATATTAGATAAGTATCAGCAAGATGTTGCATGGGCCCACTACACACTTACAAATGTAATGGAGTAACCAGATTTGACATCTTTTGAATCCTCAACCTCAAGAGAGCTTAGATACTTGAAGATCTAGAGATCAACGAATTTGAGCAAATTAGATACATACAAAGCAATTCCACCAGACATCCCATACTAATGCAGTTAATGGAGCATATCATCAGAATCAGTTCAAATGTACTCATATAGCTCCAGGAAATGTGTTCATACCTTTTGGTCTTCTTCAGTTAGCAGTTCACCCAGAACAGGATGGCTCAAAACCTTCAAATGGTTATTAGGACATTAGCTTAGTACTAAAAAGCACAAATGTATAATCTGAATGATAATAAATGGTTTGTATAAAGCACGTACAGCAGTTAACCAGAAGTCCGGAATGGCTTTGATTATGTCATTTCGTTTGTCGTATACTGGTTTCCTTATCTCATTATACTTCTGTTCCACCTCCAATACTTCATCGCTTGCTTTCTCATTGATCTATGGCAGGAAACAACCAACCAAACAAGCAAGCAAAAAAGGTTCAACATTTCAATACATGTTATTCAACATCAAAACATACATTTTACATTTAAACCAAAACAAAGATCATGTGCTCTCTATTTTAGAATAGATATGGCAACAAACAATAAAGCAAGGCAAATTTACAATAAAAAAGATGTGAGAACGACTGAGGAGTACAGCAGTAAAATAAAAGGGGGAAAAGTGAATATACATTTAAAAGGCAATATTTTAACGAAAAAAATAATCAGCTGGAGCTGGACTTCTTCATTTTAAAAAGAAAACGCCTAGAAAATAAAATTGCTTCATCTCCATTCTCCAGCAGATAAAAAAACACCAAATATAAAGAGCTCAACAACCAACAATAAACATCTCAAAATGGGAAGAAAACTAGAGACGGAAAACAGGGTTCAGATGAGGGAAATCAACAAACATGCATATTAACTAAATAAATTGGTTCACGCGAAAGCCCTAAACACGATAAATCGTGGTCAGAATAAGGGAGCGCTACGCCTGGGAACAGGATAAACAGCAGAAGCTCAACTAAAATCAGTCCATTCCAATCCAGGATAATTAAAAAAAAAAAAAAAGGGAACTTTGTTTGGCAGAGATGAAAGAAGGGGGTAAGAACCTTCTCGAGTTCGTCCTGGATCTCCTGGAGCTTCTCAATGGAGACTACGAGCTCGCCGTCAATCTCCTCGGCGTTCTCTTCGTCATTCTTGTCGGCGACTTTCAGTTTCTTGCCCTTGTCCGCTCCCATCCCCAACGTTTGCGGAGGCCAAAAACCCTAGATTTTCACTCCTTGAAACAGAGAGAGACTGCCTAAAACCCTAGCTTTTTTTTTTCCTTTTTACAACACACTTCCTCTCTACTCGTCTTTTTATCGAGGGAGAGGGGGAAAAGGAGCTACGGCTTCACATAGAAAAGAGCATTAAATAGGGTTACATAAAACCACCCTCAAAATAGTCTAGTTTTTACAAAAAATCGCCTTAAAATAACAGTTTATAAAGAACTACCCATAAATGTATTTTTCTTTTAAATAAACACTCATGATCAATTAAATATGTAAAAAAATCTTTAAGATGGTAAATTATCACTTTTGTATTTAATATAATCTAACTACGATAAATTAACCAAAATATTTAAGAAAATATGAATACTTAACATTTGTTTTATAACTTTTTACACGTAAAATTCACAATGGGTGGTCTTTTGCCAAAAAAAAAAAAACTAAATTTATGGGTGGTTTTCTGATTTATTTATTTATTTTGAGGGTAATGATTTTCAAAACTCATCTACTTGTTGAAGGGTGGTTTTTTGTAATTTACCATGTTAAATAAATAAAGAGTAAAACTACATGTAAGAGGATAAAATAGTTATTGACAAGATAAATTTCACTAAATTGTTCAATAAGTCATTTTTCATTTCGGAACCCTAGTGATTTCAATCAGCGTTTGCGCCTCATCGTACTCTTCTTCTTCAATACCTCTCCTCAACAACAACCACTCACCATCACAAAGGGCAACACTAACCCGGTTTTTTCGACAGAGGTCATGCTAGACGGGAAAGCGACGACAGCCTAGTCCACCATCGAGCCACAAACAATCGACGTCGCCATAATTGTTGCCCTTGCAAGCCCCATCGTTGGCGATCGACGTCGTTGTAATCGTAGTCGAAGGTGTTGGCGCAATTGCACTATCAACCTTCACAACCACCATTGAACCCTCAACGATCTAATTTACCATCGAGCCACCGACAATTCCTCCCGACGCGAGAACCACACCATCAATGCCTACTTTTTCATGCCATTCACAGCGGTCATGATCAATGGATGGTCAAGCCAAAACCACACAATCACATCTTGTGCAAATCAACGCTACAATGATCACCGACTTTAGATCTTCAAAAAATCCCACCGAATTCCAATATATTTCAACCAACTCGGCAAAAATCCAATATAATTCAACCAGATCGGTAGAAGTCAATTGAAATTAAATCCAAGAGCATGCGGGAAGACGGGGGGCGGGACTTGAATCATACTAGGATTTTGGGGCAGAGGTTCAATTGAGTAAAAAGGACAAATGAGTAATTTAGTTAAAAATATCTTGTTAATAACCCCTTTTCATCTTAATAATAACCCTTATGATAAATAAATATCAAATTATATATATTTTTTGTAATTTTCGTCGGTTAGCTGGTTCTGTATTAGACCCAAGTAAATGCGGAGAAGCTTGGGATAAGTTTTACCAAAATATTGTCTCGGTGGTGTGTGTGAGTAAGGCTAAGCCCGCTTCACTAGTTGGATTTCTTGTTCAATCCTATCTAATATTGTGGGTGCAGGCTACCTACAGTACTCACAAAACTTGTCTTATTATAGCATTCACACTAATATATAAATAAACAGGTACATTGACAAAAAAAAACAATGAACATCGGCTTATATATAACCCTTAAGGGCACGAACTATTGAGGTGAGTTCAAACTTATTCATATACACGTTCAGATATACATTGAAGGAGAGTTGAGCCGAATTAGGGTTTATAGAAATGCTTAGCCGAGTTACAAATTCATGTTTATTCTTATGCTTATGTCGATTATAGATACGTTTGAGTAGTTTGATTGGTTCAAGGTAAGAGATTCGATGTTTGAGCATGATCAATGATTTGTTATATGTGCATAATAAGCTTTTTATGGTGAGTTGCAAAGTCTAACAGTACATGTTATGAACAAGAACAACTAATTCAAATGGGGAACCCATTGATAGTCATGAAAGACAATAAAAAGTGGGTTTCAATCATTTGAGTTTTGGAAAATTGAGCGTCTTAATAACATTAGACATGGATTTAGTTAAACGAAAGTTGAATTTTGAACTATCGGATTATTTCCAATTGAACGAGCATGAGTAAAGAATCCATGGATGAAGATATAAATTTGAATTTTTCATCGTAACTAAATCTTCTATTTTTGATTTGTCGAAAGGACATTGAAGCAAAAAAATGGCTAAAAAACGATGACTTTAGTTTACTAAAGTCATCGATTGGCATATTCTATTCTTTTAGCTCAGTAGAAACAAAATGTTTTTCCTCAAAATTCTCTAAAATAAAATTAGAGAACGAAGTAACTAGAAAAACTTTTAGAATACACATCTTTTAGAGGGATCATCTATAAAGCGAGTACTTTTTAATGATATCTTTTACATGAATTGTTTTTTCCTCTGGTTGACAAAAAGTGATTTGTGATTGCAGTTTATGTACTTGGTTGATCATTAAACTTTGAATTGACATAACATTCTTAGACTGGTATGCCTATGTTTACATGTATGTAGAAACAATTACAATGTTTCTTATAAATTGCGTTCAACGAGCTTGTCTACAATTTTTCACACGTGATGCCTATGTTTATGTTGTATGCAGGCACAATTACAACATTTGTCTTGCGAACTAGTGATAGCTTAGGGAATTTATATCTCATATTAAAGTTCATATTTACTTGAGTTTATAAAGAAAACTATTTTTTGATTGTCAACAAGATCACGCTAGGAAGACATTGGTAACCTAAAGCTCTAGAATCTGCGTGTCTATTGCTAATATTTGAATTGAGTTTATAAATAAATAATGTCTTATTTTCAATCATTTCCATATACTTAAATACGTGCGTGTTTGGAGAATTATATAAATTTCATTTGATATACATTTTAGGGGGTTGCTAATAGATATTTTTACATCTTATGAACAACAATTGTGATTGACTAAATATAAATGGATTTTTATCTTTTTAGGGGCCACTATACACATGGTGAATTTTTCGCAGAATGCAAGGTCCTAACACAATTTCAAAGTCGGTAAATATTTTTATCTTAAAGCAGCTTACCAACTGACTTTCCGCGTCGACAAACATTTTAGCAACCGACACCGACTTTCCAACTTGACAAAAATTTTACCAAACTCGAAAAGTATGTATCGACAAGTTGTTTTCAAGCAAAAACGCTTATCGAAGTTAGTGCCAAACCGTGCATTTGACGGAAATTTCACCATGCAAACACCAAACCAATATCTTTTCAATGTTTTAAACCAACATATACAAATGCAATGAAAACTCATTCATTGCTTGTTTTCCCAAGTTTTGTGCGCTATTTTGAATGCATCAAAGGGGCAAAGAGATTAAAGATAAGGAAACGCCCGCATGAACTTAGCTCAACCGGCGACAGAGGTGGTATGTGGAGCAACCTCTCAAATGAGGGGAGCTCCTTGTGCGCAGACTGCGCAGTAAGCATTGGTCCAAGATCATTGTTACCGGTTGAGTCACCATGATTTTACCTCCTCTTACCATCTTCGTCGGACCGGAGGGTGAGGGGCGTACGGGGTGAGCGATTTCACCTTTTGGAGCAGGAAAACGAAACTAAATTGGGTGAGTTTAGATATCAGAACAAGTCATTAATGGGACTATCCCGACCCAAACAATAAATAAAAGACACAGATTGAATTAAAGCACAGGGTTGGATTTGGATGTCAAATAAAGCAGGTGAAAATAGATGCTTAGATAACTAGCACAATCCCCTACCTAGATGCCCTATCTGCCACAAGGGGTTGTCAGTACAAATACTCCTTTCAGACCAATCACCGATTTTCGACACACACATACGGGTATCAGCCCCAACACAAACATCATCTACATTTCACCTTTCCCATTCGAGATCCAAGGCCTTGACTGCATTTGCTCCCGTCTCCTCAACCTTGTCGACACTCTCTTTCAACCCTTTTGTCTGGTAGTTGGTGCACAAGTCCCATGCCATAATGTGCGGTAAAGCGTACTACACAAACAAATACACAAACCATTACACAGTGAGCAGCATCATAATTTTGTTCAAGCAGTGAAAACTGCAGCTTATTAATGAGATCAAACCATTACACAGTGATAAACTGGTGATAAATTTGGCTAGGAGACATATGTGCAGGACATGTAGGTCATGCTAGCATAATGCCCAATCTAATGATTCTCAGCCACTGATACCAAATATCTTTATTCTTAATCAAAGCAAGTCTCCAAAAGTTTGATAGTCCAATCATTCTATGAATAATAACAGAAGCCTATTAATTAGCCAAGTCCACATGACAAGCTTTTAAACATGTAACACTTCCCTCACCCACGAACAATCACCATTGTTAATTGATCAATTGATAAGAGGAATGCAAGGAAAGTATACTGTATTACATCATACGTACAGTGAAAGAAGTGCGTATAACAGCAAATTCAGCAGTTGTGACAGGAACCGTGAAACGCTCATTGGTCTGTGTGATGTTATTTACAACATCTGCAAAGAGAGTGAAATAGCTGACATATTCACAGATAAAAGGAGTGATCGTGAAATTTTTGCAATGAATTGGAGAACAATACAAGTAACAAGTGGAAAAGGAGAATGACTGCAGTACAACATCTGTAAAATTTGCATAGATAGGACAAAAGCCCCAACTAGCACAATTGAGGTAAAAAATGAAAAAACAGCTTCGCGTTTTCTGGTTCTCATTCACAAAAATTTGTCCTAATTTTCCTTCCCTCTTATTCACATTTTTTAAAAGTCACCATATGTAAGTTTTAATTTTCCAAACTTTACTTTTACTATTAAATTTAATTAACGTGTCCATTGCGTGTCCAAGTCCGATACTTTTTAATTTGGCGTAGTACTATGTCCAAAGCGACACATGCTCATTGGTCTGCATGGTGTTACTTACAACATCTGCAAAAAGAGTGAAATAGCTGACATATTCTCATATAAAAAGAGAGATGTAGCTTAGACTCCATCTCCCCCTTAAACTATTCATTTGCATATTCTGTTAATTTTGTAAGACTGCCTCTGATTCACCGCTTATGAAACAGGTCAATGGTTAACTCTGATTTTGCCCTATAAAGAGCATATCTCCTACACATGAAACAATAATCTGTATTGCTTTACAACCAATACATTCCGCACTAAAAGAACAGAAAAATCATTGTACCTTCTCTTCATGATCTATTTTTTTGCTAATGTTTGGGGAAACAACAAAGTATTTTGGACAGATGAAGAAATTTAACCTGAATGAGAAAAAAGAAGAATTAGATAGTGTTCTTACTCAGAGAAAAGAAAAAGCCACTACCACCTGGACTGGGTTTGATTGATAAGCTTTTTCTTACTTGACCAGCAGAACTGCAATGTAAACAAATTAGTAGGTATTCTCAACCAGTGGAAACAACAATTCCATGAAGAAAGCAACCTTGTTTTCATGGAAGGGTCATGGAAGAATTCACAAGACTCATTAAGACCCATACTAATTAAAGATCCAGCTTCTGTGGGCGACAAAGCAAAGAACTGCAACATGCAAATAAAATTTGATCGATTAGCTAAAGGAAAGGGATCAGATTATCAGAAACAAAAAAAAAAGGATTAACAATCTCAGAGTTCTGTAAGTGCGCTGCTTGTAGTTTAGGAGTATAGTAGGCAAGCATCAAAAAGATAAGATGGGGTCATGTTTGGAAGTAAATTTGCAGGGCAATGGAGGAGAGTTGTGTTTTTGCAGGGCAGTGGAGTGGAGGAGCCATTTTTGGAAGTAAATTTTTGCACACATCAGCAACAAACAAGGCTACAAATTATAATCATGAAAGGAGAATCATTGAAAACCAAGAAGTCCGGCCTCAAAACTAGATCCAACTGAATTATACTAGGCTTCAACAACTAAAAACTCACATCTAAAATAACAACCAAAATCTGAGATGACTGTGAATCCAGAGTATAACCCACAGATTAGACTGATCACTGTAAAAGCATTAGGGATACACTCATCGCTTTCGACCTGGAATATGAAATCAGTTCAGTAGAGGACCTACTAGAAGGTTATCATTGCTAAACATGGCATGCCCAATCCAAGTCTTTTTGTCAGTTCCAAAGGGAACATATTGAATCAGCATTATCAAGTAATGATAGGTATTGCGGCAAAATCTAACTGTACTAATCATACCTGTTTCCTGTCCCAATCATACTTGCGCTCCCCAATGGATGGTGTAAATGTTAACATCATGACACCATTGCGATCAACTTTGAGGCTCCCAGACTATTAACAACGACCGAAAATAATTTTATCATCCACCTTCTGGAAATAATGGTTTTAAGGCAACAAAACATCCTAAACCTTAAATGTTAGGAAATTTAAAAATAACTATATTTAAGAGATAAAGACAAAAGAAGAAGCATACATTCAATCTGCTCAAAGTTGGTGCAACAGGCTGAATAGAGAGAGCGGCTTTGCCTTTGTAGATACAATAGGTAGCATGTATCTTTTCTGTGGCATTCACAAATTACAATGACCATTAAGTCTTGCAAGGATTTAACACAAGGCAAATGACAATAATGAGATCAAGATATAATTTAAAGCCTACTTCGCAATTACTACATTGTTAAAAATGCATAAAATGTCCAAGATATCCTATATTCAACATCTAATGGTTGTCTTTGTCTAAAGGGTATTTTGGATACTCTATACATTTATTTTTGAAGTGTAAATAATGTTAAAATAGTACATATATACGGGTTTTGAATGTGCTAATACATTAGGGATGTTGGGTGGATAAATGTAATTTTGTTAATAGTGCCGGGTTTTGTACTAAATATTAGGCGCAATTGTGTTTAGTTTACCCTGCAATTGAACTAAACATCTAGCAAAATGGATACATAGAATGAATATCAAGCAATGAAGCAAAAACTTGTTTAGTACCATTGAGTCTAAACTTTGGTTCAAAAGTTGAGATCCCAGCCTTTGAGAAGACATTCCTCCCCAGTAGGCTTTGAGATGTCTTCCACCTAAACAAATAAATAAAAATAAAGACAAAATTTGAATCCAAAATCGACAGGATTTGAACCAAAAGAAGAGTAGCTTATACATCAATTGATAACCATTCGAATCGACCAAATATTTAGCAGTTCGTCAACAGAAAAATGAAAGAGTTCAAAGAGGTGTAAAAATTGCTCCAATGGTAGTACGCATAGTCAATAGAAGAACAATCTTTGCTTATTTGGTTTTGCTTTTCTTTTCAAATATCACCGCATGTAAGGATTTTGGGTTGGTGTTGGGAAGATTGTTATGGGTGCTTGAAGGAGTTAATGGATTTCAGCAAGCAGCGAGTACAGTAACAACGAACAACCTCAACCAGTAACAAAATTGGGGAAAACAAAAGGAAACAAGAACAGAAGAGATTTAGGGATACCTTAGAATGCTCGCCATCTTCATCATATTGGCCTGAAATTTGCAGCCGCTTGCCTCTCCCCTTCGCCGTGCAGACAACCAGAGTGACTGCTGCTGTGCTGCACACACAAGGAAGGGTTTCACTTAAGGTGACGCTTTCAAATCTTAAGCACCCCATTTCTGTAAATTTACAAATTGCCCCTCTCATTTCGATTTTTGTAAAGAAAAATAGATTTTTTTTTCTTGGTAAAATTGCATAAAATAGCACGAACTTTAGACATAGTTGCACTCATTGGTACGAACTTAAAAAAATACAAAAATAATCACCAACTTTGGGGTTTAATTGCGGTCGGTGGCACATACCCCTATCTCGCTAATGTGGACTAGTGGAGGTGCTTACATGGATTTTTTTTTAATTAAAAAGGCATATAGCGAGATATGGATGAGTGGGAATGCTTACATGATTTTTAAAAAAAAATTAAAAGACATAAAAGATGTGTCCAAATTATGAAACTAGCAAGGTCCAATTTTATTTTTTTTATTTCATGTAATTCCAAATCAAAAATAATTGTGACAATTATAACATTTGGAAATTAAAATTTGGTACTAGTTACTTTAAGGGAAATTTACAGAAAACCACCCCTTAAATATGGGTGTTTTCACTTAACCATCCCTTAAATTCAAAATTACAGAAAACTACTCTTTAAATGGTTTTTACTTACAACTCACCACCCCTTCATCTATTTTCATTAATTTATCATTAAATATAATATATTTTAATATCTTTAAACTCAAATTTGATTATAAATATATTCAAAATTTGAATTTAAGGACTCGATTATATTTTAGTGATCATTTTATTTATTTTTAAAAAAGAATAATAAATAGTTAATAATTTT
This sequence comes from Persicaria tinctoria, assembly GCA_037127255.1. NCBI lineage: Eukaryota > Viridiplantae > Streptophyta > Magnoliopsida > Caryophyllales > Polygonaceae > Persicaria > Persicaria tinctoria. Next base: position 20,117,424 of record JBANSL010000019.1, on the reverse strand, counting down.
CAACTTAAAATTTGAGTTTGATCCATTTTATTTGTTATATGTAACATTTTTCTTTAAATTTACCTAAAATTAAAAAAATTAGGTTATCAATTAATCATATAACTTAAATATAATTATTAAGATAATAATTGTAGGCTATATTTATTATTGTTTTTTAAAAACAAATAAAAATATCCCTAAAATATAATCGAGCCCTTAAATTAAAATTTTGAATATATTTATAATTAAATTTAAGTTTAAAAATATTTAAATATAATATATTTAATGATAAATTAATGAAAATAGATGAAGGGGTGGTGAGTTGTAAGTAAAAACCATTTAAAGGGTGATTTTCTGTAATTTTGAATTTAAGGGGTGGTTAAGTGAAAACACCCATATTTAAAGGGTGGTTTTCTGTAAATTTCCCTTATTTTAATTTGCAAATGTTATATTTGTCACAATTATCTTTGATTTGAAATTACGTGAAATAAAAAAAAAATGGAACCTAGCTAGTTTCATAATTTGGGCACATCTTTTATGTCTTATAATTTTAAACAAAAAAATCTATGTAAGCATTCCCACTAATTCATATCTCGCCATATGCTTTTTTAATTAAAAAAATTTCAATTTCAAGTAAGCACCCCCACTAGTCACATTAGCGAGATATGAGATATGTGCCACTGACCGCAACTAAACCCCAAAGTTAGTGATTATTTTTGTATTTTTTTAAGTTTGTGTCACTAAGTGCAACCACCCCTAAAGTTCGTGCTATTTTATGCAATTTGCCCTTTTTTCTTCTTTAGATTAACCGAAAAAGAAGGGAATTTATTTTAATAGAAAACTGGCCAAGATCCCAAACTATTTTGAAATTTATCAAAAATGAAACTAGTCCAGCTTAAAATATATATATATATATATATATATATATATATATATATATATATAATACTACTGATGGGTAACACGTAGCTAATGGGATAGATGAAGTTGGTAGGGTAGCTGAAATTGATAGATCAAGTGTGTTAAATATTTGTTAAATTAGAGTGTTTATAACTAGTAAGATGTTTGGTAACACAGTTGATAGAGTAGCTGATCCAAACTAGCTCATGAGATATGAGGAAATAGATAGAGTTTTGAAAAGCTTGGAATGAATAATTTTTGAAAATCCAAATTCAAGAGCTAATTAAACTAAAGTCTTATATTTAACTTATTTAAAACTATAGAATATTAAAACTAAAAGCTCCGAAAATCTACCTGCATTGTCAAATAGACCCTAAACTCACTCCTTCAAACAATGACTTAGAATTTTTTTTTTAAAATTCAGTTTAAATGGAATAAGGCCGAAAAACAAAAAAAAAATACGTGGAAGAGTCAATTCCTTTTTTTATCATTTCCTTGAAATACGTGGAAGAGCAATCATTACCTATAAAAATAATAATTATAGCTAAAACAACAAGTTTTTTGATACAACTTTACCACTCTAAAACTACAAGTATTGCGAGACGGAAGGAGTAACAAACAACCCCCCTCTCATCTAGCCACCCCTATCTCTTTCTCTCTCCCTTTCTCCCCTCCTTGCAAAAGCATTCTCCCACGACCAAAGCACTCTCCCATATGCTCCACTTACTGCCCCTATTTCTTTGTTGTTTCAAAGTTTTTTTTAAAAATAAAATAAAAAAGAGAGACTCGTTGTTTCAAACAACGACTCTCTTGTGTATATTTTTTTCTTCGTTTTTTAGTCTTTTTCCCATTTAAACTGATTTTTTTCCAAAAATACTTAGTAATTGTTTGAAACAACGACTTTAGTATTATATTTTTTTTAAGCTAGCCTAAAGTCAGCGATTTAGCCATACTTTGGCTAAATCCCAAAATAGTTTAATCTTGGCTATTTCTCTAAAAAAAAATCGTATTTTGCCTAATGTGGAATAAATAAATAAATCAGAAACTTACTTATCAAACAATACCATTTTTCTACTAGCAAGCTTTTTCTATCTATTTAAACGATAGAGTTAGACACGTGTGTACTACACAAATTACAAAGGTCGGTAACATTACACTCCGTATTGTTATTAACTATTAATAATATTATTTTATTCTTAAGGGCGAATAACTTGCTAAAGTTAGTAGTATAATATTATTAATAAATAATACTAGTATTATTATACTCTTACTGATGGTAACTAGTACTATATTATTTTCAAGGATTGATAATATCATACTTCCTCAGATCACTTAATTTTTGCACGTACTTTAAGGAGTGAAAAACTATATAAAAAATTAATTTTTTAATCAAATTTTTTTTCACAATATAGTATGTATTATTAATAAATATTATATTACAGAAAAAACATTTACAAAAAAATTAATATTTTACATAGTTTTTCACTCATTAAAATACGTGTAAAAAGTCAACAATCTTATATTTGTGAACGGAGGGAGTATTTCTTAGGCTAATTTGCTAAAATGACCCATTTGGGTGAAACCCTTGCACACATAACCCCATCCGGAAAAAATTTGCAGAAATCCAGTTATCCGGATTTTTGGCTCAACCGGTAGCAGGTAAGTGGGGGGGGGGGGGGACTGGACAATGTGAGTATGACAGCTGAATAATTGAGAGAGGAAGAGAGAGAGAGACGGAAAAGTGAAGAAAAGATAGAGAGAGAGTCTGTGTGAGAGAGAGAGGGTGGAAATCCTGATCAATATTGAAAAGACAGGTAGAGAGAGGGAGAGAGAAGGAGCAGCTGGGTACGGTAAAAAGGAGGGAGCCAATTGTTCCCGCCCAGGAATGACGCCAAAAAAAAAAGGGAAAAGGGAGGGAGGAGGGGGAGGGTATATAAGTTTTGAAGAATGTCTGAGGGAAATCATTAGTTCCCATTAATGAATTGCAAGGGAAATGGAACTTGAAGAAGGGGAATGACCGGCGTTGGATTTGAAGAAAGAGGGTATGTGTCAAATGATGTGTGGTCTATATAAAGAGATCAGAGAAATTCCGGGCGTCACTTTTATTCACAAAATCTGAAGAAAGAGAGAGAATCCATTGAAGAAGAAGCAAGTGGGTCTGGGTTCAGTAAACGGTTTACTTGTACGAAGCCACTTTTCACTGGACGGTTAAATCGTACCCACTGGACAGGTGTTGGAATTTACTGGACAGTCCTCTGATCGGACAGAAAATGGGTAAGTGTTCTCTCTATGTTTGGTAAGTGTTGTTCATATGTAAATACCGTCGATACAAAATAATTTGTGTCTCCCTATGAAATGCAACAGGGGAAAAATCATCAGTTTGTATCACTGTATTGTTTGGAGGATGGTGGGCGTGTGAAGGCGGCACTTGGGTTTTCACGGGAACAAAGAGCCAGAAAGCCATGGTGGTGGACGAAAGGATTGACTATGTAAAGCTGAAGAAACAGGTGATGGACAAGTTTAATGTCGATGGGAGGAGGAATGATGTGGAGCTCACATATGTAAAGCCAAAGAAGGAAGGGTCCAGGCCTTTTGCTATCGGGGATGACGAAGACTTGGAGGCCTACAAGTTTGTAAACGGGCTGTCTGGAGAACGAAATTGGCCTATCGACCTCAATGTCTCCCTGCGACGCAAGGTTGGTGGAGACGTGCCCGAAGCACAAGGATCGACAACGGATGACTCAGACGGTGGTGGTTTGTCTCCTGCAGGCTTGGAGGATGTTGTAGTGCCGTTAACTGGTCCGCCCGTGACCCAAGAAGATCACCCAAATACAGATCTCCCCGTGGGGCTTGACGGAGAAGACGAATATTTGGGAGAAAAAATTGTCGAGGTAAACCAAAAGGATGTCCAGTTGGAATCATCGGATGTCCAGTTAACACAAACAGCCGTCCAGTTAAAAGAGACTTCTGACCAGTTAGGGATAAGTGAGGAGTTGGAGTTGGAGTTTGCGAAGAGGGAAAAGAATGCCGACGCAGTGAATAAAGGGAAGCAGGTCATATATGTCAGCAGTGACATGGAAGATGGAGCCATTGACCTTGGTAGCTCCTCCGACGAGGATGATGCAATCCCAAAAGTGGTTAAACCCGAACACGGTAGTTCTGGTCCGACGAAGTCTTGGTCATGGGATTATGAGGCGGAGCGAGCGGTGAGGGAAGTCGAGGAAGCATACGAAAGACGAAAATGGAAGTCGACCACTTCTTCGAAGCCTGCTGAAAGTGAACAAATGGTGGAGGGGAACCCATTGGATACCAGCCAGTGTGGTATTAAGCTCCGGGAGGGACAAACGTTTCGGAGGAAGGAGGATGTGCAGGAACTCGTAGCGTGGGCGGGTCTGACTAGCTGCTTCACGACGAAGGTGAAGAAGTCAACGACGACCTTGTATGTTGTAGGGTGCGCTGCTCCCAAGTGCAAGTGGTCATGTCGGGCTTCGACTTACAAGGGAACGGGGTTATGGAAGATCCGAAAGCTTGTGGACGAGCACACGTGCTCACTGAACGAGGCAGTCAGCCAAAAACGCAGTGCATCATACACGCAGCTGGGGCGGCGCATTGTCGAAAGGTATGTGACCCAATACGTAAAACTTAACTGGACTCTTGCCTAAATTCCACTGGACATATAGATATATACACTGGACACACAACACTAGTAACTGGACACACAACTATATTAACTGGACACACAACTACAGTCACTGGACACACAACTATCTTAACTAGACACACAACTATCTTAACTGGACACACAACTAACTTAACTGGACACATGTGTGTGTGAATGGGTATGTTCAGTTTCGGACGGTCGAAGAAGCCCCTCGATCCGGATCAAGTGCAGAGGATGATGAAGTCGCAGCTGGGGGTCACATGCAGCTACTGGAAGGCGCGCCGAGCCCGGTTGAGTGTGAGGGACAACGTGTATGGAACGGACGAGGAAAGCTATCGAAGCATGTACTCGTACATGTACATGTTGGAGCAGGCCAACCCTGGGACGTACACGAGGATAGAACGCGACACGGAGGGGCGATTCAAGTATGCGTTTGTGAGTCTTGGAGCGTGGCGAAGGGCTATCCCCCACCTACGGAAGGTCAGTCCTTCCTTAAATAGAACATGACGCTCAATTACTATAAACATGACGCCCATACGAATAACACATGACGTATGTTTGACTAGACATGACACCTCTAAGTCCTCAAGATGTTTATTCTCCAGGTTATATCGGTGGACGGGAGCTTCTTGAAGGGGAAATTTCGAGGGTGCTTGCTATTTGCTACTGCACAAGACGCTGACCACCACATTTACCCCGTAGGCTTCGCCATGGTTAACGGCAAGAATGATGGGTCTTGGGGGTTCTTCTTCAGGTAGATGTTGCGTGTCGTTGAAGACACGACTAATCTGGTGTGGGTATCTGACCGCCACATGAGCATCCTGAAGGGCATACGGGATAACTACATATTCGCGAAGCATGACATATGCACATATCACTTATTTCAAAACGTCCGTTTCCGGTTCAAGTGCGGGGGCTTGCAAGAAGAGTTCATGACGATGTGTAAAGCTTACACGTACGATGAGTTCCAGGTGTTGTACACGGAGTTCTGTGCACGGGTTCCCGGAGCTGGCCAGTATCTGAAGGAGGCCGGGTTCAGCAACCAGGCAAGGGCTTTCTACACTGGGAATAGGTACAACATCACAACCACTAATAACTCCGAGTGCTTGAACTCGGTGTTCAAATATCCTAGAGATTTGCCGCTAACAACCCTTGTAGATGCCATCCTTGAGACCGTCGGCACGTGGTTCATCAAACATAGGAAGACAAGCGGCGAGCAGGGGAAAGTCGTAAGCGACTGGGTTGGTAACGCCATTAGAGCAAACTTCGTGCAGTCCCTTTCCATGGTCGTCAGACAGCTGAGTGCACATGAGTTCGAGGTACGCAAGGGAACCTCCACTTGACTTGTAAACCTTACAGGATGTTTATGCAGCTGCAGACGCTTCAAAGTCGACCAGTACCCATGCGCGCACGCAATGGCAGCATCCCAATTGCACGGGATGGATGTGTACTCGCTCGTCAACGACTTGTATAAGGTAGACGCGTGGCGTGCGTGCTACAAGGACGTGATCTACCCAGTCCCGTCGCGAGAGAATTGGAGGGTACCCGAGGCAATCACCAAGGAGACTTGCCTCCCCCCAATTATCAAGGTACGCCCTGGCAGGCCGAAGACATCTAGGTACCCGTCTCAGTGGGAAAGGAAGTTCCCGAAAAGGCGCCGCACATAGTAACTTGCCAGGTTGTATTTTGACATGACATCTAATGGGTTAGACATGACAGATAGCTATTTTGAGATGACATATAATGGGTAAGAGTAAGACATGCCAGTAGGTATTTCACGTGTTTTGTAATCAGGGCTCACTTATTCGGAAACGTTATCGCTCCCCCTTTTACATTGAAGTATGAACGTCGCCCGGGTTTTGTTATTAAGGCTTGTTGGGCCTGGGTGCAGCTATTACTTTTTGTACATGACATGCAGTTATATAAACTTGGCAGGTGATATTTTGGACATGACATGTTTTAATTGTGCATTTTCAATGGAAATGTGGACGACGTAAATATATAAGTGTCAACCATCGTACGACCTACATGATAACATAGTTTCAAAAACAACAAGACATCATAGTTTCAAAACCTGAGCCCTAGGTTTCCCAAAACGACATACCGTCGATACCAAAGTCAACCAAATTAAATCCTACGAAAGCACAACTGTTCAAGCCACCAACAATATGTCCAGACAACAGTACAAACAACAATGTTCTTGTAAAAAAAGGACGGAGCCAATGACTACTGAGGATCGGGGCTGGGTCGGAAGGCACCATGGTAGATGGCGACACATAGGACTAGGCGGTAAGCATCGATAAAGGCGTCGTCCACCCCTTTGAATACGCGGTCGCCTGATGCGAGCATCTACATGAAACGGAGAGCGTAGGGGCCGGAGTCTCCTCTGCGTCGCAAAGAGTATGTGTCAAACCTATTGCGCACCAATTACACTATAAATCAAAAGATGGACTACGACGACTTACGATTGCTTGTTCTGAGGGATCCCCTTCACACGGTTGTACTTGAACGGTTAGGGCAGTTTCCCTGCATGCTTGGCGTGCAGCTCTTGGTGGCCATCCATCATTGGGGGAAGGGTGTGCGTGATGGGCTTCAGAAGGTCGGGCAAATGTCGCTCAGGAGTCAGACGAGTGTCCGGATCATACACACGGACAGTCCACTCGGCCAGGCCGATCTCAACCGCTACCCAATGGTTGTCCTTCAGATTCCATGGGGCCAACACACGGTCAACGCTGGCCCAAGGCTTCGCACACATCTCCGGCAACATACCGCTGAAGTAGTACTCCAACTCCTCGTCGACAGGCATGCCGGTTTGTCTCTGCAGCAGTACCCCGAAGTAGGGGTCAACGACTGCGATGCCTGCATACTTCGACTCGCTGGCTACCTCCTTTCGGAGGATGCCACATGCTTCATCGATATGCTGCAAACAAGGAACACGTGTCCAGTCAACCACAAAAATGTCAAGTTATCGGAGCACGGGTGGCCGGACTTTACCTCTTTGCCCACCACTTTCATTGGCGTTTTTAGGTCCCCGAAGAAATCCCTCTCAAGGTGGGTGCCCAACATTGTACGTGCGGGTTCAGTCCCTTGGGCGTCGTCGGTGGTCAACCACTCGGTGAATGCGTCCACGTCAGCCCTGGTCATCAGGCCCAAGGCCACGACGTCAACCCCCACAATCACCTTCTTCTCCTTGGCGGCCCGCGACTTCTTCTGCCCCTTCGTCACGTCCTCAACCACCTCCTTTTCCTTGTTCCCCTTGTCGACACGCGACTTCTTCACCGGCTAAGTAACTTCGTGGCCCTCTAACTTCGCAGGCGCTTGCCTCACCCTTCCGCCCTTACGCTGAAGGGGAAGTACGACCTCCTCCTGTGCCTCCTATGGTTGATTACATGACACAAAGTTAAAATAACATGACACATAAGTGTTTTTGACATGACAATATCATTAACACGACCTACCTCAGGGGTTGTCTTTGTCGTGGGTGCTTCTGGCTCGGAGATGGTTGACTTGGCCCCAGGCCCTTTGGCCACAGTCTTAGTCCCCTCAACTAACACATCATCCTCATTAGCCCGGTCCTTCTACATGACAACAAAAGATTTTTGACATGACGACTAACAATCTTCACATGACACTAGGCGGCAGATGGCTTACCTCAGTGGTTGTGACTTTGGTAGTGGCTGCTACTGCCTCAAGCCCGGCATCCCCTACCATTTCAGTTGGCCCTGTGCTATCAGTCTCACCCTTGTCCTTCAACACTTCATCACCCTGCGCAAATATGCGAAGGAACTTAGACTCGACACCATTATCAACAGTCACATCGTAGTACGACAGGGATGACTTACCTGTGTGGTGGGTGTTTCTTTGGGGGGTTCTTGTGGATCAGCATCCTTCTCCATTTCGGTCTCCCCATGGACTGGTCCCTTACTCTTATCTATCTCCTACAGATTATGAGTTGGTGTCACCTTCATTCACAAAACTTACATCACGGTTTCAGTTAGGTTACTTACCTCAGAGGTTGTCTTGGTGGTTTCATTTTCACCTGCATCAGTACCCGATTTCTGGCCCATTTCCTTAACCGTTTCCTCAGCCTACGGAATTATGGGAAAGGTATGTTACCATGACGCCTATATTGTTATACATGACGGTTAAGGATACTGACATGACAAATTGAACATCTTACCTCCTTCGACTGCAACTCAACATCTTTGGTTTCCTCACCGTAAGTTCCACGCCTGTCCTGCGAGTGTGTCACCTCGTCCTCACCTCGCTTCTTCACCCTCACCTCCCTTACCTCCCTTCTCAGCTCCTGCATCGCCCCCTCAACCCTTTCCATCCTCTCGCTAAACGTTGCCAATAAGCTCGTCCCCAGCTCATCCATCTTAGACAAAATCCTTGACACATCCACTTGGGTAGCCGTCGTACTTCCCTCACCCTGCGTGCCTGACCCGGATGCTTCCGTCGTGCTCGGCGCATGCTTCGCTTTATACTCCACCACGAGGTCGTCGAAGAACTTATCCGGCTTCTTTGTCGCGAACATGGCGCCAAGGATAACCCCCTTCCTGACCTCCTCGGCATCCGGGAGAAGGACTGTCCGAACAACGTCCACCTCGTCGAACATGCCCAACTCGTCCTTCAACTGCTGGATGAGGGAGGCAAGAGAATCGTACATGATATTGTGCTCTTTCGACTTATATCTCAGGCACCGAGGGTAGCACTACTAGAATTCTGTTAATAGACATCAGGTCTTTTATATCGGTTAGAAAAACGCCTGATGTTAAAAATAGTTACAACATCGTTTTAAAAATTGTCGATGTTATTGAGATTTAATACATCGGCTGTACTCCTTGGACAATCTTAAAACTTCATTTTAAAAAATTTCGAAAGCGCGCGTTTAACACTTAGTTAAATTTTGAAGCGGTAAAAGAGGTAGCTCTAATCATTTCAGTCAGATCCCAACACTTAAAAAAAAGGAAGAGTGAATCCACTTTATAAAATTTTCACTCGGTGTTTTCCTTCAATACTTCAAAAAATTTCACCCTTAAACTCAATTTACCCCAAACTGATATTTGAAATCTCTAATTACTATTCTTCGTTCTTCTACACTGATTCAGTTTCTATGGTCTCTCTTCCTCGATCTTCTCTCGATATGGGAACTCCTACCCTCAGCCATGGCGAATCCCGACGTACCCCATGGTCTCTTTCCTCTCCCCCTCTCGATTCTATCCTTGCCCTCAGATCTGGCGCCTTTGACTACCACGATGCCGAAGTCGGAAGCCCCACCTGCGCGATTGAGTGTGATGACGAGATGATCCAAGTACAACTCTTTCGTAGATCTGGGTAAATCTTTTGATTTTTCTCCTCTTTGTTTGGGTTTTATGAGTATCTTTGATTTTTTTAAACCTTTGCAAAAAATTTGTCTTATGATGTTCATTAGGAGATAGCGGCTGCAATGGCGGATCTTGTGTTTGGGATGGTAGATCTAGGTAAGTATCACTACAAAAAAAAAAAGAATTTTGCCACGCACGGTAGCAACGGCAAGGGTCTGCCGTAGCTAGTAGGGTGATTTTGGCCACGGTGGAGCTACGGATGAGGAGCCGTAGCTGAAATTTGCCACGGCAACATCTATCCCGTGGCTAGCTTTACCTCATCCGATGGGCATGGGTGTGACGGCAAGACTCAGCCGTGGCAAAAAAATTTGGGATGGCGAGTCCAATCTACCCTAACCCTATACCGAAAAATTAATCTAAACCCCTTTTCACTTTCTTTCTTCTTCTCTCTCCACTTTCCGTCTTCTTCTCTCTCCATGTTCAAACCCTAAATCCCAAATCCCAAATCTCCTACATTCAACCCCAAATCTCCCCACATTCAACCCTAAATCGCTCAAATCCGAGGCACGAAACACAAACTCCTCTCTCCAGATGTAGATAGCTTCGAAAATGGATGGGAGTTGAAGGGAAAATTGTTCTTAGTTTGGTGTTCTATGTCTAAAGTTGCCCGAAGTGAAATCGCCAGTCGGTAGTTCATCTTGGTCTGAAGTCGGCCTACATCCGAAGCCCAATTTGTTCCCTCCCGCCTCTGGTGCCGTCGTTTGTTCTGCCGGTGAGATTCGCTTTAGTTTCCTCTTTTGTTTTGTTTATATTGACCATTAGGTTTCTGGATGAAGTAGCTGACTCTACCGCTTGCAGGTTTCCATTGCGCGCACATGTAATTTTATGTACTCTCTGCTGCAGCAGAGGCAGCGTGATATCGAATTCAGAGAGTCCGCCAATGACCAGAGACAACGGTATATGTAGTTACACTTATTGATTGTGTACGGAATCAGGCTTGAGGATTCTTGTTCTCCTTTCTGAATCATTAATTGTTTTTTTATTTTTAAATTCTTCTCATATTCTGTTGGTTTTTGCTTTAGTAGTTTTGAGCAATTGTGCCAAAATAGACTAATGAAACATTAAATATTGAAACCAAGGGAGTCTGGAATAAATCCAAACACTAGGGGAATGGGTTACTACTATGAGAAATGTTTTATCATACTCTGGCCCTAGCAAATTGGACAATGTGTTGGGCATTTGAAGAATATAATGTCAACTGTCCACCCAGATGTTATATAAGTCCATTGAATTGATGTACTATATTGCTGCATTTGTCTTTACACTTGCAAGTTTTTTTGTTCTAGAAATTGCTAATGTTGTTTCCTTTATTTACTCCATTTTGTAAAGCAATCAAAATCTGGATATTGAGAATTACATGTAAAGAAAAGGAAAAAGTTTTTAAGTCTTTCGCCTGTTATTAGTGTTAAAGATGGACTAGATGAGTCCATCTAGTCCATCTATTTGCACTTATTTTTTGTAAAAGGACAACAAGATATTCTTATATTTATCTATTTGCACTTAAATTTCTTATCAAGGCCCGGTTAGTGTTCCTTTATGAGTCCAACGAATTCAATTACACATTTACACTGCATGCTCAACTTAACTTTAGAAATTTCATCAACTAATGATGTTATATTATTTTCAGAATTATGTCATAAATAAATAGTTCACTTGCAACGGCTTCCATTGAACAGAAGAAAGCAGATGAGAATGTTACAAGGCTAGTTGAGCAACAGCAGGTGAATGTTCATATATATTTACATTTGTAATGGTATTCCTTAATTTGAGAGATTATTTTTGCAAAATTCATATGTTCAGAAGAGGCATTGAAATAGGTGCGGTGTTCCTGCATATTTGCTAGAGAATAGCATTGCAAGTCCACTATGATTTAAACTGCGTTCTTGCATATTTGCTAGAGAATAGCATTGATTAGACTTTCTACCCAGAGGTTGTTCATTTCATGATTGATACTTGCTACTTTGCTAGTATCCACTTGTTCAGTTCAGTATTCTCCTTGTGATCATGACTCAAGGCTCTGTGAATGGTTGCAACTTTTCTGATTGTTAATAACCTTCGTCTGAATTCAGTTCCGTGTCCTTCATAAATTGGACCCTGAGCAAGAGATTCTGGAGCCTATCCAGGATCTGATTTGAGAACCATAGTGTTATTGTTTCTATTATTTTAGGCCTGCTTGAAGTTATTCGAAATGCTCTAGCTGTTTTAATCTGCTGAGATGTTTGTTATAATGTTTGTTCTAGTGTCAAACCAAAGATGTTGATTGACAGACATTAGAAAACAAAATTACACATCAAACTGTGACCTGTCAAGTTTTGAAACTCTGTTACAAAAACCTTGTAGCTTATGAGTATGAAGCCTCTATGATTTTGTTCGATCCTATCAATGCATTAATGAATGCCAAATCCTTTCCCTTCTGAATTGAGTTGCTGTAGTAGTCCTTGTTTTCTTCCTTTCTTGTTGCCTGTTGTTTCTACTTTGATTCAGTTTCTGTTGGCTATGGCTTAGCAGTTGGGTTTGCTGTCCATTGTTAGGCATATACCTCCCTTGAATTACTGTCATTCTTTACTGCTCTTGCCTTTTTTAGTTGATTCACTTTGTACATCTAAATAGAGATTCTTGCTAGTGGGTCTGCTTATTTCAATATGGGTGTCTGCAATTGTATCGTATGGAAAATTTCATCTCATATAAACTAGCAGGTCAAGATGATTTAGTGCCTTAGTCAAGTTAACAATTTCCTATTTTTATTCCTGTCAAGTGTGGTCATGGTTCCAATTGCGGTCCTTGTTGGATAGATGATACTTTGCAGCACTGGAAAAATGGAAATTCGGCACATTCCTACCTTACTTTCAGCAATGTGGAGACAATCTCTTTCTATTTTGCAAATAAAGAACTGTGGTATATTGATTTCTTCTCTTTTTTTTGTTTAATCTCTTATAGCTGTCATTAGGTATCCTTCTCCCATTTTGCAGGCTTTGTTTGCAGTGTGCTACATGGGAGAATTTGTTGTTAATTAAGAAGCAGATTTGAAGCTTCGATATATGCTGAATAAATATGCTTCAGAACAATTCTAAAGAAATTTCTTTCTATCTTATTATATATAAATAGTATTATAGTATATATGTTAATACATATGCTTTAGAAAAATTCGGAAATTTCTTTCTATCTTATTATATATAAATGGTATTATAGTATATATGTTAACTATGTTTTCACATCTTGATTTCTAGCTCATTTTTATGTAAGAAAAGTTTCTTTATGTCATCACTCACTATTTGAATATTTTTAGGTCCTTACCAGGGATGCAGGCCGTGCTCTTGCTTCTTTGCCTCCTAATCAGAGGCTTTCTCTCCCATATTGTTCTGAAGAAGTTCTATGTATGGAAGCATGGCTTGTGGTTAGCCTATTAAAGAGTTGGAAGCAACATTCTACGAAGAGGTCTTATTTTTATCAGATTTGACTCCAATTTCTATATGGATACCATTTTCTATATAAATAAAGCAGTATCAAACTCCAGTATGTGCTTTGTACTATAGCTAGCTGATGTTAGGTATAATCCAAATTCCGAATGCTCTCCTGATAGATGTATTTTGGCTTGTAATTTGCAGGATGGGATTGCAAAAGCAGTAACTCCTTAGAGAAAAAGTTTGCTGTCATGATGAACCCACAAAAGAGATGGGCAAACAGCCATGAAATTAATTAGGTGTACGAGTGTAATCCCACTACAGTCCAGCACACCAAAGGCAGATGGACAACTTCTACAAAAAAGAATGAAATGCTTATATTGCAAGTGAGCTTCTTATTTATTTATTACTATCATTATTATGGTATTAGTTAGTTGCATCTATACTCTTCTTCTTTTTATTTTATATTTTATTTTCTTAAAGGTTTGTATAATTATATTTATGTAAATTTTATAATTATGTATATTTATTGTATATAAATTATGTAGTTTGTGACATTTTATTATGTGTAAATTTTGTATAATTAATGGAATTTTATTATATTTGTAAATTTTGTATAATTAATGAATTTTTATTATATATTTAAATTGTGTGTAGTATTTTATTTATTTTTTAAAAAAATATTGGACTTTTTAGCTCGGGTATGTAAAATCCGGGCTAAAAAGCAGGTTTTTTTTTTATTTTCCATCCACACTTTAGCTACGGCAGCTTGCCGTGGCAAATGTGGTGTGTCCTTTACCGGGGTCGCATAGCCGTGGCTTTGCCGTGGCTAGATTCTTTGCTACGGCAAGCTTCCGTAGATACTATCATTTTGCCACCGCAGACTTGGCCACCCCTAGTTTCCCGTGGCTACGTCCGTGGCTAAATGGGTTTTGCCACCCCAGATCAGCTTTTCATCACGGTAAATTGCCGATGCTAAATTGTTTTTTTTTGTAGTGTATCGAAGTATTTTGTTAGATCTGGCCCTTCTTCTTCCTTTTTTTTTTCTCATTCTAGTAATCTTTTTCTTGCCGAATCTTGTGCCTTGACATCCTCCTTCCCTGTTGTGATTGCAGATTTGAACGTGTAGTTCTAGGGTTTGTTTGCTGTGATTTTTCTTTTTTCTAGATATAAGGTTGTAAATGTGAACCTATGATTGCAGATTTTAACTTGTAGATCTAGGGTTTGTTTGCTGCGATTCTTTTTCCTGTAGATCTAAGGTTGTAAATATGAACTTCTGATTGCAGATTTGGAGTTTCCTTAGATATTTCATACTCCTATCATTCATATATTAGATTTGGAGTTTAAGGTAAGAATAAACTCCTAAAATGCAATTGTTTGCTGCTGAAAGTGAAGTACCTATTAGGCGGAAAAGTGCAGCATCTGAGGCTACCGAGGAGCAGCAAAATGGAGCTGTTGGGGCTGTTAACATGCTGGAAATAGAGGTTGTTGGGGCTGCTGTAAACAGCACTTGGAGGTTGCCTTGAGCCAGCAAACCGGAGAGGTTGTTGCTGCTGAAAACCGGCCGAGTCATGCTCCTGAAAGACAGCAATTTGGAGGTTCTTTTGCAGCTGGAAACACACCAAAAAGAGCTGCTGTAAGGGCTGTTGAAAGACTGCAATCTGCAGTTGTAATTGCTGCTGAGAAAATGCCATGTGCTGCTGCTGATCAAGTGTAGAAAAATAGTGTTTGTGCTGAGAAAGAAATGCACAAAACCGAGCACCAAGAAGAAACAAAGTAAGCCACACTCACACATTGTTTATAGACTTAATAGAACCTCTGCTGAATCATGTGCTAAAATGGATATCAATTCTGAAATACACGTTGTTAAACCCATTGTGATGCAATCTGATTGTGAGCATGATGTGTTGAAGTGTGATATGCATAATCTAGGTGACTTATATGAATCTCATGGTGATGTTATTAAGTTTGTTGTACCTAGTAATGTGATGATGTGTGATTATAATTCTTCTTTGAAACGTACATGCTGGAAAACCTAAGAGGTTTAGTAAGAAAATGTTTTGTCCTAGTTGGTTGAAAAGGGTGTTAGCATTGGGAGGGCATAGAAAGAAATTGTCTATGACTTGTATTCAATCTTGTATGCTTGATAGACATCCTATACCTATTGCTAATTATAGCGGTGTAAATATATTTAATTGAAAGCGATAATCAGAGTGTAAATTGAAAGTTAAATTAAGTGTAAAAGAGTTTAGAATGCTATAATTTCATCAACGTTAGCCTTTTTGATAATAATATATTTAGTTAATTGAAAGCTAAAATCATAGTGTAAATTAATGGCTTAAATCTATGAAATCAAGCTACACATTTCAGTGCTCAAAATTTTATATGACGCATATTTTCTAAACATCTTTTCTTGTGTTCTTAATTATAAGATTTGCCTTGTAGTCTTCATTTACTATTTATCATCATGGTATTATCAAATTGTCCTCTCTTTTTGATAATTTAGTGTTGGCTTTCTTTCATTTAGGAGTGAGCAGACATTGGAAGAAATAAAATTCCACTTGCTACCCTTCTTTTCTTTCTTTTGTAATTCAATTTGGTATGCTAATATGGCAGTAGGTTTTACTTCAAATGAGTGTGATGCTCATAATGCATGCTTTATTAAATAAAATATTGCCTCTTTATAGTGATGAACTGGTATAATCTTGTTCCACTGGTTATTTTGATCTTTTGGTTTTGAATGATGCAGGCCAGGATCATAACTTTTGAGCTTTATCTATGCATGGTAACTTTGACCAGATTGGCCTTGCACATAAGGTATCCATATTCTAAACTTTTGAAAGTTCTGTTCGTACAATTATTTTGAATTATCATTTAATTTCTTGCGCTACATTTTATTAACTGGTTGAGAAACATGAACTGCTTGAAATGAGCGTATTGTTGCTTATATCTACAAGAAAGCTGGAAGGTGGAAGCAATCCATTGCATTGTCAAAGAAAGACAATCTTTACAAAGATGTTATGGAGACGACATCACAGTATGGTGACTGTGAACTCGCAGTGGAGTTGCTTGTTTACTTCATTGAGCAGGTATGTTTTTTCAGTTGTTACTGCTGCATTGAGCATGTATGTTTATTAGAAGGTGTAAGATTTTAGGTTTTGTGAGGATGGAAGGTTTTTCATAATCAATACCTCATACTATCTAGTATATGGCCAGGGAAGACGAGGAAATTCTAGTTTGCTTGTGGGTTTGTGCTAATGATTTGCTTTCACCCAAAAGGGTCAACTATGAAGGTAAATTTGACTCTTACTTTCACAAAACTTGATTTTCTCACATGGGTAGCTTCTACAAGTTCTAGAAATTTAGGTGAATATGCTAATTTTTTCCTTTTTAGTACAAGCTTTGATGGGAATGAAAAGCTCTTGTGTGACTGATTTATTATGATATGATATAGAGTAATTTGTGTGAAATATCTTCATAGACTAGTCAGGCGACCAACTAAAATTAGTGGACTAGGGTTTCTTGTTTAGCTCAATTGCACTATCTGCTGATTTATATCTCTTCGCTCACTGTTTGTGCTTTCATGGTGCTCATTCACTATTTGTTGGTTCCCTCTGCAAGAGGTTTGAGTTTCTTATTAGAAATTATAGTTTCTAATGTGTGCTTTCATATATTATAATTTGAGTTTATGTTTTTTGTAATTTCAATTGCTTTCATGTTATATATTACAGTTTGTTGTTTGCCTCCTTGGAAGAGATTTTATGTTGGTGAGCCAAGGGAAATCCACAATGTTTTTAGTTGATTTTGATCTTGAATTGATCATTAGATGTAGCTTTTCTGAGAAAGATAGCAATAAAGCCGATTTTACAAATCTTCTTGTGCATTTTATGCTGACAAACAGCTAGTTCTTGCACTCTTACAACCGTCCAACAAGGTTGACTCCTTCAGTCCTTCCTATACAATTACAATGTGGTATTTATAGATGTTCCTCATTCATGAAATGTTCCAGACACTTCCTTGAATCATTAAGGTATGTTTTACATATAGTACTACAAATTACATATATTAAAATATGTAATTTTGAACAGATTTTAAACAATTGTCAGATTGTTTAAAGGATTATCTTGTCATATGAAATGATTATCTTGCCATTGTGTTCCTATCTCTTTTGAATTGGAACTATTTTCATAGAAAGGTGGAACAAGTTGTCAAAGAGGCAGATTCTCCAAAAGATAGTCTTGACAATTGAGTACTTCCTAAGGCATCAAGGGCGCACATATGAAGCTAAAGAGAGGGCCGAATTGCTTGGCCGAGGTATGGTTGAATATGGTAATGCAGGCATACACTTGTGGTCTAGCTTTTGCAACCTACCAGGCCCATTAAATGTCTTAGCTAGCTGTGGTATGTGTTGGGGTCCTCAATCATTTTTTAATGAAGTTATCAATGTGAGTTTAATATGGTAATGTATGTTGGTGGATGATGTATATGGTAAATGTATGTTGATGGATGATATATTGAACGTGGTTAATGCATGTTGGTGGATGATATTTTGGTTGTAATTAATAGGTGTGTTGTAACGTATGCCATATATAATTGATAACAGAAAGACATCGGGCATCCTAACAAAAAACAATGGCTATTTTTGTACATACGTTGACCGCAAAGACACAAAACGAATCAGAAGCCTCGAATATATCAAAACTGCAATGCTACCCGATGTCAAGAGGAAACACTTACATCATTAAACTAGTATAAACTGATATCTTACAACATAAAAACATTATTTTCCAACTGAAAAAACGATTTCAAAATATACTAATAACATCGACTTCAAAATATTCAATATTATACAATATATTTATATAAATTAATATCATAAACTTATAAATGAATAAAGAGTGCACACAAAATGAATAATGTATTACTGATGTGTATATCATCATAAAACATCTTTTCTAAAAAAAATAGCGATGTTAATGTCAAATTTTTTATTGCCCTACACTGTTTCAAACGTCTAGAAATGAAAAATAACAATGGTTGAACATTAGGTTCATCAACCAAAACATAATTATATCAACGTACTTAAATCGTTCTCAAACGTAAAAACAATGTTACAAATTATTATAGACATCGGTTAAAAACTAATGTGGTAAAGTTTGGATTTTTAACACCACCCACTAACACGTTGAAAATATTTTTGTCTTACATCAGTTTTTAACCGACGTCTATGAACAAAATTCTAGTAGTGTAGGTTGTGCTTGTGCTTGTGCTGGTGTCAACAAATTGTCTTGCAACTGGCCGCAGAGCGTCGTACACCCACAACTACAAACAAACAAAACAAACCAGGTGATGACATGTCGACACTTTGCATTTAATTGTGTTCAGTTTGCATTTTTCAATGCACAGTGCCTATGTCCAGTTACCAGGAGGCAGTGTCCAGTTTAAATCACTATTTTTCATGTGAGATTTATGTCCATACCTGGAATGCAAGGGGGAAGCCGCCTAACAAGTACGACGGGCGAGAGCTGCTGACCCTGTGCTGGAGCTTGCGCTCAACACACCGGTAGAGGAACTCGTTGGTTCGTTCGTAGCACAGTCGCCCCCACGGGTAACGCAAGAACGCCTCAGTGTCAGACACCATGTTTACAACCCACCCGTGAATAAAGTTGCGGGGTTCCTTCGCAAAGAGCACCGCCTCCACCAGCAATATGAGCGCGAACTTAAAGCGCCTTGCGGCCGAACGCTCTGACTTCATCGCCACTTTGTACTCCGTCTCGAAGACCTCCATCCTCATCTTTTCCACCCCTAAGAACTCTAAGCAGGCATCCTTGTCCGCCTCAGTGTCCACGGTCCGCAGCACGTTTGCCGAGCACTTCAGTCTGGTCACTAGCGTGAACTCCGCGATGGAGAACCGGACTATGGAGTCCTGGATCATGTACCACGTTTCTTTTTCCTTTTTTGACCGCAGCTGCCGCTGCAGGACGTAGTGGACTAGCTGGGCTGAGAACTCAACTTTGGCACCGAGCCTCGCAATGCCGCCAAACTGGCTTTCACAAGGACATTGGGCCTGGCGTATTGGTTTCACCTACACTTGAAATGCTGGTCCTCGGGGACATCATATATCGCCTGCACAGTGGGGTGGAATGTTAGACCGACTCATCTGTAAAACACTCTACCCTTGATCGACACTAGCCAACCCATACCTCGCCTGTTGTCGGCGTCTGCGTTACCCTTCTTTCTCCTGAATCACCCATGTTGTTGTTTGATACCCTGCAGGTTGGGGAACAATACTTTAGCATTCTTCAAACATTTGCAGATTTTCATCACACAAGTCACAATGCACACGACGTTAAGTTCATAAAACATGTCATGTGATAATTTTAACATGTCAAGTGACCATTTTAACATGACAGACACCATATCTTTCTTGCACTTATCCCAAATGACCGTAAATTTCTCGCCTCACCATATCTTACCCTATACTTATCACCTGAGCATTGTAACCATTTTATAGCTTCCACAAAATATAAGCAGCGCAATTTTGCAATTAAACATGACAGGAAACATATTAAACATGACAACTAAATATTAACAACATGACAGTTTACAATGTAACAACATTTACATTCAATAACTTGTTCCTGAAATTTTTTTAACCACATATAGGTTCCCCGATTTTCCTCTATCTATCCTATTTCCCCAATCTCACCAATTTCCCCAATTCCCACATTTTCCCCAATTTCCCCAATTTCCCAAATATTCACACAATACATGTATCGATTTCCCCTAATTTGCTTCCCCCTTCAAGGCCTTTACCATATCATCACCACAATGGTACTGCCATTCTCTCCCCAACTCGAACACCCCCGTTCCCACATTTCCACCCATTGTTTTCATACTAGACGCCTGTTACATCCCACATGACAGGGGCGGATATTCCACCTGTTCTTTCATCCAATTGCAAACCATGGAAAACAAATTAGGTTCTTCAAATGGTCCCTCGTCCTTTCAATTTCTGCAATCAGTACAAAATCGGTAGGGTTAGGGTTTACTTACTTCAAATCGGTCGGTCTCTCTCTTCTAAACGCCCACATGGTCGTCTTCTACACGTCGGGTTTACTGGCTTGAAATCCGGCGCCGTCTTCTCCTCCGCACTCCCAGGTTCGTCTTCTTCTTTTGCCTTCTTCTTCTCCTCTCTCGTTTTCGTTTCAAAAATGGCGGTTTCGTGCCTTCTCCCCTCCCTCCTCTCTCTCTCTGTTTTACACAGTTGGAAGAAGTGACAGGTTTTTAAAACTGCCATCTCTCTCCTCATCCCCTCCACACTCTCTCCCTTCTTTAATGACTCCCAACAACCGGTTTCCACACCCCTTTCCCAACCGACTACCTTGCCATTTTTTAGGGGGGGGGGGGGGGGGTCTAACCCTTGCAATTAGAAACGGTTAGTGGGTTAGGCTAGCAAACCAAACCGGGGCAAGGGTTACTTCCTTTAATTCCCTCTATTTCTTATATTATAATATTATTATTTATGTGGACGAAGACAACCTCAATTCATTGTAGTTTTCTTTATAAAGGTTCTTAACCGTAAAAAAGACATATTCTTTCTTCTCCTCTAATCTTACAATGAGGTTGAAATATTCTACGATCAATTAACTTTAGTCGGTATATAATGAATTGATTTTGTTCTTTTTATTAGTGTTTTAGCCATCTTAATCTCATCCATATATACATAATCTATCATATGTAGGCATGGTCACAAGTTTTTTCCGTTGGATGGATTGACGGGTTTCATCATTCGAGTTTTAAAGTGTTTTAAATCTGATGAAAAACATTATTGAATTATGAAATGTTGTTGGAAACAAACAAAAAAAGAGAAGAAGGGTTTTTGAACCAGTCTCCCAATTACCTACACTGTAACGACCCGAGTTATAGAACCCAGGATACGTTTCGAAGGGATGAATATCTTCGTTCGGATCTTGCAATTCAAGTGCGGATTGAGTAAAAAACAAATGATTAGTGTTTTAAAAGTAGGGATTTCGAACCCTAAACCCGCGATAGGTCCATTGGAGACCCGATGTTTACACACTGAACATGTCCTAATTTTTACTTTGTGATGGACGGTTTTTAGTCGCATAAACCATATCAAAATAAAACTCAAACCTACAACCTAGTATAGCAAGCAAGTAAGAGGTCGATCCCACAGAGAATCAAGTATTCATTTGCAATGTGTATTTACCAATTAGTGAAAAGGGGGATTTTTGGGTGATTGAAATAAGAAAGAAAACAAAATAAACTATAAACAAGTTGATGCAAAACAATTTAGAGAAAACCGATCTACCTACAACTATCCGCTTTATTTGGTTGAATTGATCCTTGTAACTTCTTCTCGTCCTATTAAGTTTCCTATGAATGCCCTTGTCCCGACCTAATATAGTTACTAGTCCAACCAGTCCTAGCAACCCTTATCAATCGAACAGTCCCTAAAGAAGGATTTAACCCAATTGATAGCTTTAAGTTCAGAGATTAGCCAAGGTATTTGCAGTCCCTAAAAAAGGATTTAACAACACATTCAACTTCCTACTCATTCAATTAGTTCAACCAGCCCTAAAGGAATAAGTTTGCCACTTAGGTTAAGGTTCACAACCAGAAATCTACAAAACCTTAGCGATTGAATTGATCTAACAAGTTGGCCAGACAAGATAGAACAAATCAATAATCAATCAAGCACAAAGAAGTTGAAGCATTCACAAATAGGAAACAAGGAGCGAGAATTAGAAACTCACAATCAATCAAAATAAAGCTTCAATTTGCAAGTAGAACGAAGAGAGTTTAGTCGCCCATGGCGAACATCGCTCTCTCTCTAATTGTCTGATGGAACGTGGAATAGAATAGAAGTCCTAGAAAAATAACTAAAATTGGCCTTATAAACAATCCCAAGTCGGCCATGAAACAAAACAAAAGCATCTAGGGTTTATTTAATCAAAACGCAGCGTTATGCGCTGACGGCAGATGCGGCGGTCGCCGCATGTATGCTGCGGCCGCAGCATCAGTATTCTTTTTGCAACGTCCCTGGCGGCGGCCGCTGCACACCATGCGGCGGCCGCTGCACACCATGCGGCGGCCGCTGCATTGATCTTTCACGGAAAATCCGTCTTGAATTAGCTCTCGACGTCAACATGAAAGTTGTAGCTCTTTGAAAGAGCTTTCCAACGCATGGTCATAATAGTCGATCGGACAACCGAGGCCTCCAGAAAGTGCAAAACAAGTTCAGCATGTCTGGCGACAACTTTTGCAGACTTGTTCTTCGTTTAAGCTCGCTTCTTCTTCTCAGGACCTCTTGAGATCTGCATGTAAGCTTCTTCGATCAACTAGACATTCTCATCCAATGCGTTATCAACCCATGCCTCCTCCTCGGATCTACCATTACCTGAAATAATCAATAAAAGCATGTAGATTCCGACTCCACCAACATAGAAAGCAAATATGCAAATTCTACTTAAATCATGCATGATATGCATCTTAACTAAGCTAAATGCAACCTATTATGCCTACCTAAATGCATGCTATCACTTTGCACAAAAGAATTTCAGTTTAAGCGAGCAAACAACATAAATCCAAATACAAGGTTGCCACGGCAAGGCCGGGTCAAAACGAGAATACGAATACGAAATCTCAAAACCATAAAGTATAAGTGGTCAACTCAAGCTCTCCAAAACGCCAAGGTAATTAATCCCTGCCAAATCAAGCAATCAACATAGCCAAAAGGGTTAGGTACTTGAAACTGTACAACAAGTCAAAGTGAGTCACTCATGCGTATCCAGAAGACATCGCTGAGGCCATATAGAATGTATCCTATACCTAAATAAAGATGCTCTAATGCAGTGTGGAAAATTTAAACATACAAACCATTTTCTACCTACTCCCTTTCCCCTGCTCCTTAGGGCAAAACCCAACACAAGAAATGCTTATCCTAATTTTACCATCTACAACCTTTCCTCCCATATTGGTTTCGAAAATCACGCTGCACCCCTCCCCTTGTCCTCTCTCTCTGCTCGTTCTCAACCTCGGAGCTAACAACTTGAGATCCTATCGCGATTGTCGACGCCTTCTATGTTTCACCCATTCCCTCACTTTCCAATGGCCGACTGTTTACCCCTCTCGTGCGCTCTCACGTTCGTCTCCCAAAGTCCAAGTCGCTGACACCCAATAACAACCGATGCCAAAAGAATGAGGGGTTGATTCTTGCAACAACTCGCCACTCGTGCACCGATGCTCTTGCGGAGGGGTCAGCAGATCCGAAGTCGGCGTTGGGCTCGGTCTCTCTACTGCTCTCTCTCTAGATTCCGATGGAGCAGGAAGCTGGCGAGCCTGGTGTTCAATCCAGCACTACGAAACCGAAGATGGTCAAGACGAGTCCTTGCAGGTCCGACAGCAAAACTCGAGCCCTTGTCCAATTGAACTCTGTGATGGGTGATTTGTGACCTGATTGGATTTCCTTGCTTGATTCCTTTTGGATTCTTCTTCTTCTAGGTAAGTTCTCCGGGACTTACTCAAGATACATACCTCATGCTTGGGTGTCATGTAGTATGTTTGGTGTATGCATCTTGCATCTCATTATCTCATATGGTAACATGCTTAAGCTTTGCACAAATGATTTGGCATATGATTTCTCTATGTGACTGGTAGAACGACCGTTAATTGTGAGTCTAGAGTTGTTGCTAGGGTCATTGAGGGCATTCATGTTCCAGATCGTTTAGGTTCTCCAGTCGAATCATATGAGAGAGCATGATTATGTTTATATTTGACTGTGGCGGTGACCGAGTGTCTAACCCCGGCTGAGGTATGACTGAGATATGAGATCTAACTGCGGCACCGACCGGGTCTTCAACCCCGGTAGAGGCATGGACATGAGAGAGATATCCAGTCCCGACTGAGGAGTGTATATAAGAAAGGGATATGCCACTTAACATTCTTTGACGGATCCCATTTACTAGACTTCTGCATTTATATATTCCTGTCAACATAGTTGTGTGTTTAAATTCCCAGCACTGCATTAGAGCATCTTTATTTAGGTATAGGATATGTTCTATATGGCCCCAACGATGTCTTCCTTGAATTGGTAAAATAAAGAGCGGCCATTCCGGGGTTCGAACCGGGGACCTATGGGTACTACCCACGAGTCCTTTCTAGTGAGCCATTCCGAAATGGTTTCAACGATGTCTTCCGGACACGCATGAGTGACTCACATTGATTTGTTGTATAGTTTCAGGTACCCGACTCCTTTGGCTATGCTGATTGCTTCATTTGGCAGGGATTGCCTTGGCGTTTTGGAGAGCCTGACAGTTGACCACTTATACTTTATGGTTTTGAGATTTTGGATTCCCATTTTGACCTGGACCTGTCATGGCAACCTTGTATTTGGATTTATGTTGTTTGCTCGCTTAGTCTGAAATTGTTTTGCGCAAAGTAGAAATTAGGACATGTTCTGTGTGTAAACACCGGGCCCCCAATGGACTTATCATGAGTTTAGGGTTTGAAATCCCTACTTTTAAAACACTAATCCTTTGTTTTATACTCAACCCATACTTGAACTGCAATATTCGAATGAAGGTATCCATTCCTTTGAAACATAACCCGAGTTCTATAACTCGGGTCGTTACATACGTCACTTCTCAAAGAAGTTGAATAAAAAATCACATAGTTCTTTATGGTGTTAATCAAGTCCAAACTGCCTAATTTTCCGGTTTCACCATCTGAACTCCCCACCGAAGTAGCATTGTCATCGAATCCCTTGTCCGGGTCTGACTTGGTTGATAGAGAGGTTGTTCTTATGAATTCTCATCTCTGACCGCTTCCAATTGATGAGGCAAACTTAAGTATTTAGTTTTTCATGTAGCAATATTGATCTCTTCTCTATAAGGATTTGACCACCTCAACTAAAAAGGTGACAACCACTACGGTAGAACAATGAGCTATGAGCGTTGAATGTGTGATTAGTCGATTACCTATTTTATTTTTAGAGAGTGTTTGAATTTAAATAGAGCATAGGAGGCAACCTCTTTGACACTTGATTCCTTCTTACTTGATATCCCCGTTTTATACCATGTTTTCATGTTTAATTCTGCTTCTCATTCTATTATTTTGGGATGTAATTATTAGGAATTTGTGTAGTTATGCTTAATATTGCCAGATATGGAGTCTACACAAGTTTGATGTGGTTTTCAGGAGTTTAGAGCTTATTTGGAGAAGTTTGGACACACTTTGGAGCTTAAAGGAAAGTCATGAAGACATTGGAGAAGCTAAGGAAGAGCACAAGATGGTGCAGCCGGAGAAAGCACAACTTTTCACCATTCATCATTTTGAATAAAGTTCTGGTTTCTTCATGAGAGTTGTATCCCTCGAAAACATCTTTCCAATGCATATTCATATGTGTCAATCGGACAAACGAGGACTCGGGAAAGTGTGTTTCAAAACAGAGCATAATGCTGAAAGCTGGCAGAATTTACTCGGCATCGATCACATCTACTCGACGTCAACTACAGACAGGAGCAAAATCCTTGGGAAGACTTCAAGCCACTCGAGTTTGACCAAGTACTCGACATCGTCCAGAGCTGAAGACCTACTCAAGTCCGACTAGGAGAAGTACTCGAGATGCACTGAAGAAGCCGAGATCGACCACATTCTACTCGACGTCGACCAGTCTACTCGACGTCGACTAGAATTTCTGCTGGATCGAGACGAATTAGGCCGATCCGAGACGAAGAGAAGACTTGACCACTAAGGAATGACGAATCTATCTGGATTTATCAATATCTATCAACATGGGAGAAGACTTATTTTACCATAAGGAGATCTATTATTTACCTTTTATGATTTATTATTTATTTATCAAGTTTTATATCTTTAGGACTCGATAGAACTTGGTTTACTTGATTAGAAAGGATTAAACTCTATAAATAAAGCCCTAGGGGCTAATTTTTATTCATTCAATTTCAGAGATACAATTCCAATAGCAAGTAGAGAGTTTGGGAGTTTAAGGCTTTTAGGGTTTTGGTGCTTTTACGAAAGTTGGAGTGTCGGGATTCTAAAGGTCGAGAATTTAGTTTGATGCAAGTTTCGTTTCTTTCAATGATGTCATCGATTGCGATGAGGCATGAGTAGTCTACCTACTTCTAGGGTCGGGGTGAGCCCGACGATAGTCATGCGTGCTTGAGGTAAATATTCGATATTTATTATGTTTTGATTATCCACTATCTTTATTATGTTTATTCTCTAGTTAATAGAGATTCAGGTTAATCACCTGGATTGTAAACATAAACTTGGTAGATACGATTAGGATTACTTGAAAGAGTTGTCTAATTGTTGGAAAAGATGAAAGCTTGCTCCTTTGATGTGATTGCATAATTAATTATATTTATCTTGTCTTATGCATGTTTGGTTATTGTTGTTGCAAACCCCGGTCTTGGAAGTTTTATTTCATATTTGTTTATCTCGAATCATCAACCTTGGTTTATTTCTATCCACGATTCTTTGACATCCTCACACTCTTCGGCCACCTTTGCTTACACAACCAACGTCATTGCAAGACTACTCGACATCGACTAAACTGGTCGACGTTGACTGTTGACTACTCTAGATCGAGTATCCCACTCGAGATTGATTGCGGTTTTCGTTTTGCAGGTACTCGAGACGACAAGTTTAACTCAACGTCGAGGACACTGGTCGATGTCGACTACTCCCAATACCTGTTGTTGCTACTTTTTGCTCGAAATCGACTGCACTAATCCTCGTTGACTACAACCTCGTCGAGATCGAGTACTTCTGAGTTGATTTCTGAACATGATTCACCCGCTATCTGAGATCCGCTAGCCAACTTCCTCGTGGATCGATCTTGACTACCTTCTACTACAACAGGGGGGTGTCTTGAACTTTATTTGCTCGGAAAGGAATTGGTTTGCTTATTTTATTTATATTCTATTTGCAATCTAGATTTCCTCCTACAACAATACTCTCTGGTATAATGTACTTTTTCTAAAAGAGAATATTTTCCCATTTATAGTGGAATTATTGAAGAGGTTGAATACGCAGACTCAAATCTGTATTTCATACCCAACATGTGTTCTAAATGGAAACAAGCAAATAAAAACTAATAGAAACTACGTGTTTGTTGTTTGACTTTAAATAAGAAGTTGAAACAAAATAAACAAAAAATATAGATCTTGGTGTTAAGGGTGATAAAATTTATTTTTAGTTTGGAGTCGACTCTGCAGAAGTCATGGCTTCATTGGCTCCCACTAGAGCATCAACCATATTAAAGTTAAGGTTCCCTCTTCCATTTCGTCCTCCATTCCCAGAGTTACCCTTCATCATTGCAGCAAACTCTTGATAATCTATGCGTCCATCCTATACAATGTCAAAGTAATAAAAGAATATCATAAATTATGATAGATGAAAGTTTGTTAACAAAAAATTAAATTGATTTTTGTATTAAAAAAGACTATCACATTATCTTGATCAATTTCATTGATGGTATCATCAAGATGAACTTCATCTAGACCAAACTCTTTGCATGCCTGTTGAAGCTCCTCAATTGTTATAAAACCACTATTGTCTTTGTCAAAGAACGAGAAGGCTGCCGTTAAGTTGTCTTCTCTGTCAATTTTATTCATATGCAAGGTGGCCGCGAGAAATTCACCATAGTCAATGCTTCCATTTTTGTTAATGTCAGCCTAATGGAATGATAAACAATGACATACATATTAATGAACTAGAACAACCTGAAGAATTTATTAGATGGTAAGCTAAAAAATCTTCTTCGTCAATATCTCTAAATTATATCAAGACAATTAAAATTTCCATATTACCGCATCTAGTAGAGCCTTAATCTCAGACTCGCCTAGTTCAGATCCAACCTTGTTCAGACCGTCTTTGAGTTCTTCCAATGAAATCGTCCCACTATTATCAGTATCAATCATTTTAAACAACTCCTTCAAACCACCAATTTCTTCCTCAGAAAGTCTTTCAGCTATGACCTGCATAAACATTAATAGCAAAGAAATTATCTAATGTAAGAGAAGTTATAGGATACTATTACAACACCAAAACAACAAGCCTTGGATTTTACCATCAAATTCTCATTTGGGGTTATGTTAAAACAGACAAGTTGCTAAAACCGCGAGTTTCTTAACTAAAATGATGATGATTGAAAAATGCAATAATACATGTCTAGAACTAAATGGTAAAGGTTGCTGCCTGAACATAACAATTTGATAGGTGTAAATAAGTGTAAGTGTTGGATGTAGAAGTGCACAAACTTTGCTTGATAATAGTTGTACCTGTAGTGACAATATCATTTGTATTCATTAATATCAACCATAATACATTTAAAGAAAATATTTACGAGCATGTTTTGTTAAGGTTTCCCCCCCTCTCTCTCTCTCTCTCTTTTAATTGAGATATTGACATACTAGAGATTAAATCGGAATAAAAACAAGGTACATACACGCAGAGCCATCTTCTTAAGCTTATTCATTGCTGAGAATTGCTTCAAGCGTGTTATAACAGCTGAATCAAGAGGTTTATCTGGAGCAACTTTATCATCCACAATCCAAGAATGGCCTAAAAGATTGCAAAGTTTACTAGTTGAAAATGTTTTAATTGCAATGAAGCCATATTAATTAGAAAAACTGAATGGTAATAAGACTAACAAAGAACTTGATATGCTGTGAATCGTTTCATGGGATCTCTCTCAAGCATATTGCGAATCAAATCCTTGGCACTATCTGAAATACTTGGCCAAGGATCAGATTCAAAGTCCAACTTGCCACGCAAAATTTGTTTAAAGATCCCTGTCTCCGTCTCTGTGCATATGCAATCAAGGAGATTGAGAAAAAATGTGGATCAACAAGTGAACCAATTCAAGGAAGAACAAATGAAGGGTAAATTAGGGAGATGACATACCGGCCCAAAATGGGGGACTTCCACTTAACAAGATGTACAAAATAACACCAGCGCTCCACACATCGACTTGAGGCCCGTAGCGCTTGCATAACACCTCAGGTGCAACATAATATGGACTACCAACAACATCCCCAAAATATTGACCTGTCAAATACGAGGACTTCCACAAATAAATCAGCTTAATTTATTAATGTTTTGAACATTTAATAAAACTAGCAAGGGCGGGAAAGAAAAGTAAAACAGCTCGATCTTGGAGGAACAAACCGGGTTTGTAGAATACAGACAAACCAAAATCAGTAGCCTTGAGTTTAGCATCATCAGCGGTGCTATCAAAGAGGAAATTCTCAGGCTTGAGATCCCTGTGCATAACACCAAGGGAATGACAAGCTTCAACCACACCCACAATCGTCTTGATGAGTTGCGCAGCCTGACGCTCACTGTAATGCCCCTTGGCAACGATCCTGTCGAAGAGCTCTCCTCCAGCACATACATCCATTATCAAGTGCACGAATATTGAATCCTCGTACGTTCCTTGTATCCTTACCACATTTGGATGCTCCGACAAATGATGCATTATTTGTATCTCGCGCCACACGTCATCATAATCCTCTTTGCATATCAGCTTTCTCTTCGGGATCGACTTGCTTGCATAATCCTTTCCTGTTGCCTTGTTAGTGCACAAATATGTCGTCCCGAATTGGCCTTGTCCTAATTTCTTCCCTACCAAATAATGATCTCGCAACTTTGGGGTTTGGTGTGGGAGCACACTCCTCGTCGGTTTCCCTCGCCTCCCAGCCTGATTTCCTTCCTCACCCATCCGTTATCTTCCTCTATCTTGATCTTGCTCTTGACTTTCTTCTTTTTCGATCTTAATATGGGATATATGTTATCAAAGACATGCACGTTATGTGTAACCCTCTATTTTTTTTAGATAATACACATATTTAAATATATTATATGCCTTTGTGAATTGAATTCTTGAGTAATTTGAGTTCTTCTAATCCCAAAAACTTAAAATTTTAAGATGTTCTTCCCAGAATGTAAGCATTGTTTACATTTTTTTGATTTGCATGCCGAAAACCAATCCCTTATTTCTCTCAAACATTGTACGGTGTTCGTTCTATTTCTCTATTACCTATTGAAATGAGAGGATAAGGCAACAAAGGGTTTCAACTTTTAGTTGCGATTTATGTCAAATACTTTTATTGCCAAAGATCGTGGACAAAACAATTCGTTTTCTAATTTATGCATGTCTTGATTTTTTTTATATAAACATTGAAAATCCAATGTGACGTCTCTTTATTTTGTATATGTTTTATTTGTAAATATTAAAACTAACAAACTTCAGTGATGAAATAATTATGAAGCTCTCTCTCTCTCTTGCTAGCCTTGGTTTTAACCTGTATGGATGATGAAACAATTATGAAGCTCTCTCTCTCTTGCTAACATCCAAATCTTACACCTAAAATAAAACCTACCTTAATTGATCTATTCATTTTTCTTCTTGATGGATCCAATATTCTAAAAATTACACGTAGACATTAAGCGGAGGAGCACATACCAATTTTCAGAGTTGGGCGAGTCTATAGATGGTGCCAACATCTACAAGGAGCCAGTCCCTAGATGTCAACTAGGAGAACTTAGGCATCATTTTTTTTACATCTCTCTCTCTCTCTAAAGAGTGAAGAGACAAGATCAAGTTCCGATTTCTACTCTTCTCCTTGTGCTCTATGTCGCTCTCTAGCTTGTTGATTCAATCTTACTCATTCATAAGAGAAAACTATCATTGTTCTTATTAAAATAAAACTCAAACAAACAAATTAATAGGTCAAACCTACAAAGAAATCTTATCGATTTGAGTGTGAACTTAATCTCAAGTTAGTAAAGTAGGGGTTTTTGGTGTGAACACTACTAGAAAAACGCAATTAGACATATGTTGTCAACAAATGTCTTTCAAAAAAAATTCCGATCTCTATCTGCGTGTAATAAAAGATCAAAACTTTTCACATCAGTTTTAAGCAGATGTCTTTTCTTAGTTAAAACATATATTTTATTTTGAATATAGATATAAATCAACCCCTCAACTTTGTTTATTACATGTTCAATTGTTATTAAACCCTTGTTATTTTTCATTTTTAAGCTTTTGAAGATGTTCGCACCAAGCCGAAATTGGACGTTTGCCTTTTGTGAAAGCAGAAAGGTGTTATAACGAGCATGAAAATAGCGAAGAAAGACACGGAGATTTACGTGGTTCGGCAACGATGTGTTACCTACGTCTACGGGCAGAGAACCGTACCAGTTTTTTGTATTAGAGGAGACGAAAACATATTAGGGTTATAAAATTGGATGCCTCTAGGGTAGGCCTGTAGAAGATTATATAGCCTTACCTAATTCTAATCCTACTATGATAAATATATAAATAAGGCCTAAAGGGATAAATCTAAATCTACATAAATATATCTTTATCTATATCTTATCATAGATAACTCTACCTATAATAAATATATCCCTAAAGATAAACTCTATTACATAGATTTAAGTTATTCCAATAAATCACCACCTTGACTTGAAATCTCTCAGATGTACCAACCACATTGCAGCGCCAGACGTACCACATGCAATGCCATGCCAGATGTACCAGATGCGCTTCAATGATGGATGTACCAGAATCTCCTCTTAGAAACAGATGCACCATGACAAGTGCTAGACGTTCTTCTGCCTCAGATTTGTCCTCGTGGGAGGACCCAGATTGCCCCGCAGGTTGCATTTAGCTTAATTAAGATGCATTTCATGCATGGATTAAGAACAATTTGCATATTTGCTTTCTATGTTGGCGGAGTCGGAATCTACACATTTTTATTGATTATTTTAGGTAACTGTGGATCCGAGGATGAGACATGGGTTTGCGACGCATTATATGAGGATGTATAGTTGATTGAAGAAGCTTACATGAAGATCTCAAGAGGTCCTGAGAAGAAGAAGCAAGCCTAAACAAAGAACAAGTCTGCAGAAGTTGTCGCCAGACATGCTTGACTTGTTTTGCACTTTCTAGAAGCCTCAGTTGTCCGATCAACTATTATGACCATGCGTTGAAAAGCTCTTTCAGAGAGCTACAACTTTCTTGTTGATAACAAGATCAAATTCGAAACATATTTTTCGTGAAAGACAGTATGCCGCGGCCGAAGCATGCTTGACGCGGCCGCCGCCTGAACCGATGCTACGAGTTTGGAAGATGCTGCGGCCGCAGCATATGCCACGGCCACAGCACGGGTCGTCAGCGACGCCGTTTCGGTTTTAAAAACCCTAGTTTATGTTATTGTTTCTTGTGGTCGACATAGATTGTTTAAAAGGCCAATTTATGTTATTTTTACACAACTTCTATTCTATTCCACGTTCTATCAGACAATTAGAGAGAGAGCGATGTTCGCCATGGGCGACTAAACTCTCTTCGTTCTACTTGCAATTTGAAGCTTTATTTGGATTGAGTTGTGAGTTTCTGAATCTTGTTTCTTGTTTCTTATATTTGAATGTTTCAACTTCTTTGTGCTTGATTGTTTATTGTTTTGTTCTATCTTGTCTGGCCAACTTGTTAGATCAAATCAATTTCTAGGGTTTTGTAGATTCCTGATTGTGAACCTTAACCCAAGTAGCAAACTTATCCCTTTAGGACTGCAAATACCTTGGTTAATCTCTGAACTTAAAGCTATCAATTGGGTTAAATCCTTCTTTAGGGATTGTTCGATTGATAAGGGTTTTTAGGACTGATTGGACTATTAACTATATTAGGTCGGGACAAGGGCATTCATAGGAAACCTAAAAGAACAAGAGAAAGTTACAATATTAAATCAACCAAATAAAGTGGATAGTTGTAGGTAGATCGATCTTCTCTAAATTGTTTTTGCATCAATCTTTTTATAGTTTATTTTGTTTTCTTTCTTGTTTCAATCATCCAAAAAGCCCCTTTTCACTAATTGGTAAATACACTTTGCAAAGGAATACTTGATTCTCCGTGGGATCGACCTCTTACTTGCTTGCTATACTAGTTTGTAGGTTTGAGTTTTATTTTGATACGGTTTATGCGACTAAAAGTCGTCCATCAGCAGGGCAACTCAACAGTTGGTGATGTTAAGCAAGTCCAAACAGTGTTGGAACTTGCTCTTCGGAACTAGCTTGGTGAACATATCAGCGGGATTATCAGATGTTCCCACCTTCTTCACCCTGATTCTCTTCTCAGCTTGCCAGTGTATTGACTCACCTCTAGAAACAGCAACCTTGTATTTGGATGGAATGCCATCCTCCCTCATCGGCCACATGCAAAGCATATCCCACCAGATCGTCAGACCTGGTCTCGCAGCCCCCTGATGTCAACCTTTCTTGGTCGATCTAGAGCAATACTTTGATATACAGCTCCACGATACCTGTTCATGTGTCTAGTGGTATATTCTTTGTCACACCAGTATCTGACTTAGTAGTCCATGTTTGTGATGATTGGTCAGTGACCAACTCAAGTGCTTGAGTCTCTGTTGGAGTGAAGTTCAACTCCATCTCCTCAGCAACAGTCTTTTTAGCCTTAAATGAAACAACATCTATAGCACCTGTGTCTACTGAACCTTTTAAGGTATACAAAGTTCCCTTTCCCTGCTTGACTCATTGCAAAACCACATTAGAGCCTTTAAACACGCGCAACTTTCCACCATAACCTGTGTAACTGAAACCTCTTTTCGTCTAACACCGTTAGGGATATTAGATTCTTCATCATAGATGACACATGTTTGACATCCTCCAATGTGTGAAACTTCCCATCATCTGTCTAAAGCATGGCTGAGCCGATCCTAACAGCCTTACAGATGACATCGTTTCCCATAGAAACATTGCCCTTTTCTACACATCTATATTTTGTAAACAACTCTCTTCTAGGACATATATGACAGGACGCACCCGAGTCAAGAAACCACACATCATGATCTGTGCAATTACTTGCTAGTAGAACAATATCTTCCTCAAAAGTATTTCCACCATGAACTACTACTGCAGATCCAGGTTTCTCCTCCTCTTGCTTCTTCTTCTTAGGACAATCATTCTTCCCATGCCTTTTCTCCTTATAGTAGTTACATACGTCATCTGGTTTAGGGCTTGATTTACGACTTTGCTTCTTGCCCCTTCTACCATTAGAATTGCCTCTGTTGGTCATAAGCCCGGAAGCCTGATTGTCTGTAATTGATGCGGTTGCCTTCAGACGCAACTCTCTGCTGTGAAGCGACGATATAACCTCTTCCAGCGTGATGATATCCTTCCCAACGAGTGAACGAAGTTCTCGTATATGGGGGGTGGGGGGGGGGGGGAGGTAGGGATACCGGCAGAATTAGGGTAGCATCTTCGTCCTCCACCTTAACATCAATATTATGCAATTCAAGTAATAGCGTGTTAAGTTGATCAAGATGATCTTTGAGTTGTGTACCTTCCTGCATACGCAGCCCGAACAACCGTTGTTTCATAAGCAACTTGTTCGTCAGAGACTTTGTCATTTACAAACTCTCCAACTTTAGCCATAAGCCACATGCGATTTCTTGATCAGCATCCTCTATTATGACATCTTTTGCGAGACACAACATGATCGTTGAATGAGCCTTCTCCTTCATAAGGTCGTACTCAACGATGGTTGTATCTACCCCCTTCTTGTCGGCGGTTAACGGTGCCCATAAACTTGTTGCTTCAACAAAGCCCGCATCTTTATCTGCCACAGACTGAAAGATTTTCTTCTAGTAAACTTGTCAATCTTCACCACAGATCCAGACATCATTCTTGACGAAAATCACAACCAAACTCTGATACCAGTTTGTTATAATGAGAATGAAAATAGCGAAGAAAGACAAAAAGATTTACGTGGTTTGACAACGGTGTGTTACCTATGTCTATGAGCAGAGAACCAGTTTTTTATATTAGAGGAGACGAAAACAGATTAGGGTTACAAAATTGGATGCCTCTAGGGTAGGTCTGTAGGAGAGTATATAGCCTTACCTAATTCTAATCCTATCCTACTAGGATAAATATCTAAATAAGGCCTAAAGGGATAAATTTAAATCTACATAAATATATCTTTATCTATATCTTATTATAGATGAATCTACCGATAATAAATATATCCCTAAAGATAAACTCTATTAGATAGATTCAAGTTATTCCAACAAAAGAAAACAAATTAACAATGTAGAGTGAGTAGTATAATGCAATGGAGAGAAACAATTTCACTTAGGTCCCGTTTGGTATGGGTACTGAAATTAGAATGGAATAAAAAAATCATAATGACCCATTGCATTAAACAACTCACCATGGTCGTAGCACACCTCCCACGGCCACAGAACAACTTTGATAATCATTCATTGCTTTAGCTTTTTACCCTTTCACTTGACCTTTCTCTAGATCTCAAATAAGCATTTCTCCTAGCATATCTTGCCTTCTTGCCTCACATCGTATTCATAAGTCCTTGAAATCATCACTAAACAACGTAAAATTTGAGTCCACAACAACAAAAGTATGAATGCAAATCCTTACTAGCTAGAATGAATGTAGTATGCAACTAAACTAAACTAAATATGATCTATTACTACCATCTAAATATGGGCTATCACTCATCTCAATTTCCCTCTCTCTTCCTCTTAATGTTTGCCAATTTGACGACTTTCTCGAATCCCCCAATCGCTCCAAGCACCGAATTATATAATTTATTCAATTATGAGTTTATTTATGACATTATGAATTATTATCACACTATATGAATTATTGTTATGTAGTAGAGGTTAAATATAAGAATACAATCAAATTTGTTCAAAGTCTGTCTAGATGTCCGCCAAGCTAACCTTTAGGTAGCCACTCATCGCCTAACGCCTTTTAGAATGCTAGTTGCATCTAAAATACATAAAACAAAACATAGGCAACCACCTGCATATAGAAATTTATTAGCATAATTCTTACTAATGATGGGTAACAATCCTCTTGAAATCTAGATGATCCATTGGGATCCCTATACCCTTTCCAATTTCAAAACAAAAACCTAGAAAATAACTCACAAAAATAAGGCCAATAACATTCACTTTATCAATTATTTGATTGGGTAGTCCTTTGGGCCTCTCAATTTCATTGCTAATCTTCATCTATTAGGATATATCTACTTCATTAGATCTATAGTTTCTCAAGACGAAATGATTTTTGTAAAGGCTCGGATTTTTAATATTGTAAAACGGATTTTCAACCTAAAATAAAATTTTGAGAGCTAACTCGACATGGAAACATCTTCCTTGGATTTTTGAAAATCAATTTGATCGAGTCGGGATTAGATCTAGAGAGCGGAATTCGAAAGACCAATCGCCAGAAATTTAAATTTCTGTCTCAGGACCACAATTCCGTCCTCTTTCACCAATTCTTATCCAGTCCCCATTGCCAACTCATCTTCTTCTAGTTTGGGTTCTTCACCACCTTGCTTCCCCAGATATGACAAAGAACCAAATTTGCCGGCCTGATTCAGCCTACTGCATACACCTATTCTCCCCCATCTCACCTTTAACTTTTCAAACAACCACCTTAAGCAACTTTGACCAAGGCAGCTGACTGCAAACCCCACGCCTCTGGCTTCCTTCCAAAACTCACTGCCCATTTTTCCCTTGTTTTGGAGGACAACCTCAAGCTGTAACCTTCCCAAATCTATGAAACAACAAATACAAAAACAACACCACCCACCCACATATCTCTCCCTTCCTTCTTGTCTCACCAGGCTCCATTCCGCCACCACCATTTCGGGTTCCGGCCTCCACCAGCGGAACCGCCACCTTCCCGGTGCTGGAGCCCCGTCGCCGACCACCACCCCGAGCGCTCCCAGCGCTTCCCTGTTCTTTGAGGAGCCCGAGCAGCTCTCATCCTCCAATCCTCCCTTCTCATTCGTGCCTACACAACAGAAGCAATGACCTGGGCTTCCTCCGAGGTCAACACACCCCAGCAGCACACCAGAGCCACCGCCGAGCCTCCTGTGCGCTCAATTTTCCGGGTTCGCCTCGGTAAGGTTCAATCCCGCTCATTCTTCCTTCTTTCACCTTTTATTAATCCAAAGCTTCCACCTTTCACCTTCCCCATCCCCTTCTAGGCAGATTCCGGCGAGAATCGTCCCTGTCGCAGCCGAACGAAGCTCCGAGCATCTCCGGCGAGCCTCACATCCGAATCTAAACACCTCGGTGAGCCTATTTCTTCTCTCTTCTTCTTTCCCTTTCCGTTTGTGTCGGGTTGCCGGAGTCCAGCGCCGCCGCCGGCCCTTCCTCCTCTCCCTCCATCGGTCCTTTTTTCGAGCGCTTGAACTACCTCCCCTCCGTCGTCTTTTTTTCTTCGAACCCAGAAGAGCTGTATGCTCTGTTTTGCAATGGGGGAAGAAGAAAGAGACTGGGGCCCTCTCGCCACATCAGTGCCAACTCACTTGGGCCCATTCTTCTTTTTAAAACCTCCGGCTCGTTTCTTTTACAATGAATGTAAGAGTGGCTTTGGGCCTATCCTTTTTTTTTTGGCCAAACATGTGGTGTTTAACAAGAAAATATTTGGGCCTTTTCTTACCAAATGAGCTCGGTTTTGGAGGATTTAAAACAAGAAGGGCCGGTTGGGATTTTTGTAAAATAAGAGGGTGGTTTTTGGTAATTTAAATAAACTAGGGTCGGTTTAGAAATTTAAAAGAGGCTGATTTGATTAAATGAATAAGGTTGGGATTTTAGAAATATTTTATGAAAATGTTTAAAATGAAATGGTATTTGAAATATTATGTAATATTATTGAGATTAAAATATGAAAACATTATTTTAAGATTAAAGATATAATATTACGGTGATTAGAAGAGAATATAATATTATGAGACTTGGATTTTAGAAAAAGGAATTTGATGAACATTTTCCAATGACGGAATTTTTAACTAGTCAACTCGGTTTTCAAAACGGGTTTCGGGACTAACTCGGAAATTATGTGCTCGATGACTAACTAGCATGATTGGTGTGATGATTGTCTAATATCATGATTTGTGCGGAATAATGGCATGATTGGTTGACTAATAGCATGATGAAATGTTAAGATTATTTATCGTTAACTTATGCGTTGAGATATGATGAATATGACGCACTTGAGCTATATGATATGCAAATATATGGTTATGAATATATGAATGTGATTTAATGGAATGATGAGAACGATATGGTATTGTGGAATGTGGCATCATGATGAGTGGTTGAACTTGATGTGATGATGATTGCGATATGATTGTTATTCTCGTTAAATGATGTGTGCTTGAATGCTTGAATGATTAGACGTAGACTTATATATATGTTCTGATATGTATCTAGGTAATACCTTGTGATTATGAATGATGGATGCTGGATCCTCTATTATGTTGTTCTGCATAGCCAGGTGAGTTCCTATATGAGCTCACTCAGATTCGAAAAGAGATCTCCCTGCTTGTAGCCATGTGCATACTAGGTGCTTGCATTCATAATAAAGCATGCCATGTAGTATCCTGCTAGGATTGCACTCATGATTGAGCATTCGTTTACTCATTGCTTTTGTAAACAGAACGGCCGTTATCTGTGAAGTAACTAGAGTCATTGCTAGGGTTATAGGACGACCTAGTCCCATCGGGTCCCGTCCTGAGTCAATCGAGTCATGAACTTCCTTATATTATGAGATGCCTGCGAGCTTTATTGTGGAGCGGGTTGGGCATGCGTGCCGCTCGATTATAATGGAATGCATTCATGAGCTGGCCAGTCTCCGCCCTATCGGAAGGGGGTGGAGGTAGGAGAGGGATATACCACTTGTTATTCGGTGTTAAGGCCTTATTATATTTATGCACTTGATCTTAGGAGCATGTTAGTGTGTTAATATTTCGCCCTACACCTAGAAGCATCTTTATTAGGACTAGCGTGTGTATGTGTCTGCTGGTTTGGGATTACTTTGCGTAGGGCTTCGATCTGACACCGCCCCGCATACATATTTTTTTAGGTTGTCTTGCAGCATGATTGTTCTTTGCTTCTGTAATGTGGGAACTTTCTTGGGCGATTGCAAAGAAATGGTCTAACCTTAGATTTCAATAAATACGCTTATTGATTTGGTTTTGACCCGGCTCTGCCGTGACACCCTCTTGTATTACACCTTGATTCCACTATTTGCATGCCTATTTGTTTTCCACGCTTAGACTTATGACAGGTACATGGGACTTCCCCGGGGATTTCAACGATCCCTTCGAATTTTGGGTATGAAATTCCACTTGAAAACGTTAGAGTAAAATTTCAAACCTTCAACCTGTACTCGGGACGAAAGATCCTAACGAGGGGTTTCATCACTCGAAACGTAACTTGAGAATCATAATCCCGGGCCGTTATAATTTTTTTACACCCAATCAATGAAGTCAACTATCAAGGCTCTTCTCTCAAATCACTGTTTTGGATCTTCGAGTGATGGAGGTCTTTTCCCATGGCCTTTTATTCTGATTAGATATTCTTTTAAAAAAAATCTATATCATTAAATAATCTAAGAAAAATTCACCTCGACCAATATTGATATCAATCATCACCAACCTTTCAAAGCAAAAAAATATAGGAAGCTTAGCTTTCGTAAAAATTCAAAGTTTTAGTTTCATTCTTCTGTGTAAATCAAGTTGGGAATTTCCTATACTCTAAATCGTATAACTAAAATTTCTTCTCTAATCTCTATAAATATTTATTGCATGTGTGCGTATTGGGCATCTTTTCTTATTTTATGCTAACTTTGGTTAATATTTTATTTTATTTTAATATAAATCTCTTATATTATTAAGTTTTTTTTTTTTAAAAAAAATCTCGTCATGACGCGAGAGCTATACTATTCACATTTTAACTATGCAATTTTAAGATGTGTATTTTTTTTCCTTTTAATTAAAAAATGGTAAATAACTTGGAAAATAAAGGATGCTCGGGCTAGAATAGGGTGAAATGATTGATCCTTGATGTCCACTAAAATAGTCATGTTGAAATGCACATTTTAGCTCCGTATTCT
This sequence comes from Persicaria tinctoria, assembly GCA_037127255.1. Taxonomy (NCBI): domain Eukaryota; kingdom Viridiplantae; phylum Streptophyta; class Magnoliopsida; order Caryophyllales; family Polygonaceae; genus Persicaria; species Persicaria tinctoria. The sequence continues at coordinate 20,077,090 of JBANSL010000019.1, read as the reverse complement.
ATATACTTTGCATATTTCGAGCTGGGAATATGTTGAATTTATGTAATATATGCTTATTTGCAAGAAATAGAGGTCTACATAAGTTTTGGTTTAAAATTACAGAATTTGGAGCTATTCCGGTACTAAGCCAAGAAGCAAAGACGGGAGCCAAGTTTTACTCGATGTCGAGAAGAACTCCTCGATATCGACAAGAATGCAAAGCCAAGCCTGCTCGAGGAGAAGCCTGATCGAGGAACTGAAGACGAAGCCAACTCGAGTTTAGGGCATTACTCGATATCGAGTAAACTAATCGATATCGACCAAGACTTGAAGCCACACCTGGACTCGAGGAAGGAAATCCGATCGAGAAGCTGAAGAGCAAGACACATCGAGCAACATTTACTCGATATCGACAAAATTACTCGATGTTGAGTAAACCAGAAACACATGTCCGAGCCAGTTCTGAGGAAGAATTACTCGAGAAGCCCAGTCGACGAAAAAAGTTCCTCGATGTCGAGGAAATTCCTCGATATCGAGCAGAAAGTTCCTGGGCCGCGTGACGCTGTTGGACTGTCCGAGTCGAGTTGGGCTTGTTTGGATTGCGAGAAGTCCGAGTCTACCAAAGATCTATCAAGTATATCAAGATCTATCCATGGAGAGAGGATTTATCCACACATGAAGATATTTAGATATTTTAGATATATTTCCTTTTAAGATAAATGTTCCCTTTATTAAAGTTTTATCTTTAGAAATTAGATATACTTTCTTTCCTTGATTAGCAAGGATTGAAAGCCTATAAATAAAGCCTATAGGGCTGGATTTTATTCATTCAATCTTAGGAAGAGAAGTAGGAGAGTAAAGAGAGAAAGAGAGTAGAGGCCGAGTAGGAGCAAGAGAGCGAAAGCAATTTGGCTTCGATCGGTTGTAAGCTTTGGTTTATTTTAATGCAATTTAGTTATTTCCTTTTATTATTGATGTCTTTCCCTGCGATGAAGAGCGAGTAGTCCACCTACTTCTAGGGTTGGGGTGAGCCCGACGATAGCCCTGCGTGTTTGAAGTAAAAGATCCGACTTTTATCATGTTTTGAGCATCTACTACCTTTTATGTGTTTATTACCCATTAAATGGAGATCTATGCTAACAACTTGGATTATAAACCTAAAATCAGTAGATACAATTAGGGTTTCTTGAAAGAGTTGTCTAATTGTTGGAAAAGGCAAAAGCTTGATCCTTCGATGCAATTTGCAAGATTATTGTTATTTATCTTGCCTTATGCATGCTTGGTTATTGTTGTTGCAAACCCAAATCTTGGAAGTTTTCTTTCATATAGTTTATTTCGAGTTTCGCAAAGCCTTGTTCTTTATTTTTTTTCGTTTAAAGTTTCTGTCTTTCTCGATTTCGACCAAAACTGGTCGGCATCGACTACTGACATTCGATCAACAAGGATCGCCGTAGCTTCTGAACTGCAGGAACTCGACGTCGACAAAAGGTTTACTCGATATCGAGTAAATTCTCCTCGATATCGACCAAAACCCGGGAGATGCTGCTTGCTTGTTTCGACTTGCCTGACCTTATGTCGAGTAACCTTACTCGAGGTGGAGCATCTGTAGTTGACTTCTGCCGTGAGATTCATCCGCTGCCTAGGATCCGCTGACACGCTTTCTCTTGGATCGATCCTGACTTCCCACTGCTACATCAGAAGGAGGTCTTGTAATCATTTGCAAGGGACGAAATCTGGTTTGCTTTGCTTTATTCGTATTTTATTTGCATTTTCGATTTCCTCCTACAACAATCCTACCCTTATCAAATCACTCGGATCTCAAAAATCCATTATGTACTTTTTATAGTATGGGCATGTGATGTGTGTCTCACCCCATATAACTTTGGGCTATTACAAAACAAAACCACAATCATTTCAAATAACCTATTTGTATTTACTCCAGGTTATTTACTACACATAATTCTAATTTAAAAAATAAAGTCATCAAAGTTTACAAGAAAGAGGGAGGCAAATTCAATTGCATAGATCTTCACCCTTTCACCTCACTTTTAATCGCCTCTTCCTCCCAAAAGCTCATGTACATACCTAGCATTGAAATATTGTCATCATTTTGAAATCAATCATAGAAAGAGCTTCGTGATCTTATCAAAGTCCATTGACGAGATCGTCATCTCGCTGATGCAAGCTATGGTATCAGTGATAAGATCGAGGATGTATTGTATTATTTTGGAGGAGGAGGAGGAGGTAAGGAGATGGTCGAGTAATATGGTGATACTAGACTATATATCTATGGAAAACAACAAGTTTACAATGTTTGACAATGACCGAAAAGAATAAGTGGATAATAACAAAACACAAACTTTTAAAAAATGATCGTACGAACCTATTCAGTTGGTCGTTGTCAAACGTCGCCGACTTGAAAGACCCGAGGGTTAGAGAAAAAGGGAAATAATCGTACGAACCTATTACCCTATGGCCACAGATGAAGTATAATTTTTTTTGAAGATGGAGCATAATTTTTAAGTCTTTAAAAAATGTGCTATAAAAGAATTTATATTTTTAATGGATAAAATATTAAAAGAAGCAAGATCAAATTTATATTTAACTTAGTTGTTAATGGAAACGAAATAATGATTAATCGATTGCTAATAGGTGCTTTATAATGGATGATTTTTAATAATTATGCATATAAGGAATGATTATGGACAATGTTGTCTATTTGATTGGAGGATTTATTAAGTTTACCCTATGATTTGAAGAATAAAAAAACATTAGCTTTAAAAAAAAGGTAACTACGAAAAGTTTCTCTATGTTGATTGTGTCCAAATGGCAAATGATCGTACACATGACACATGTATAACTAATACCGTATTATTCGGGCCCATTCATTTCTTCGATATTTTCTTTTTTCCTTCTTGTTCGCGGCTACACAAACAGGGCAATTTTGTTGAACAAGAAAGGGAAAAAAAAAGGAAAATCCAATCCCTAAACAACTTGTTCCAATTCTCAACAATTATGTTTTAGTTCTCTCTCCCCCATCCCCCTTTCATGATTCCAAATTTCATTACACAATTTGTCAACCACTTTCCGATGCCAAAAAACCGCAATGCAATGCCACATTCGCATTGTGGAAGAACGTACATTCATCAAATGTGATTTTGTTTTCGATTTTGATTTTAGAGGTGATGAATAATTAATGTTGATTGCGAATTTGATCCGATTTGGCTATAATAATGTTTTCTTGTCCCCGGTAGCCTGATGAAGAATAATAAGTAGAAGTAAAGGGGAGGAGAAGACAAAAATGTCCAAAATCCCCGAGTTGTCATCCATGGTAATTGATATCATTATCTTCTCATTTGGTTATTTTGATATTTTCATTTCATCGACAATTTGTCCGTCTTTTGCTTGATTTGGATTGGACTAAAATGTATATATACGTGTGTGTGTGATGTATGAATGTATGATTTTTTTGGTTTTAGACGCAACAAGGAGAGAGCCCTCCTCAACTAACGCTTCAGGACAACCAGCAACACCCTCGAACTGGAAATACGGTAATTTTTCTTTGATTGTGCATTAATTTCTTTATTATCCCTTTTATAATAATAAAATAATTTGTTTTTATCATCTTCCGTTCCTAGATTTGCAATCCATCAATAATTCTTGTGTGCTAAATTGTAAAGGGGATCCTTTCATTTTTTTTTTTGCAGGTAAAGAGTGGGCCGCTCTTTATATCATCCAAAGGTAAGCTTTTTACCATTCTTGATGATGATCCAACAATTCAAGCTTTAGGAAAGTTATATGATTCCATAATAAACTATTCTTAGCTAATGTGAATTTGGGGCACTTTGTTGGTTGTTTTGTCTAGGAATTGGATGGACTTCTTGGAAGAAGAGATGGTTTATCCTCACAACCAACTCTCTTATCTTCTACAGAAATGATCCAGTAAGTGCCAACATAAAAATACTACTTTGACTTAATTTTTGCCATGAAGTTTGTTTAAATATATTTTTATGTTATATTATGGATTAGTGCATGCAAGAGATGTGGACAATCTTTTTCATTCAACAATTGTATACTCTCCATTCTAATTTGCATGGTTTGAGTGACCATAAATTTGATAAACTAGGCACCAACTTGTTGCTTTTTCTTTTTATATATTTATATAAAGAAATACTCAAGAGAAATAGTGGGAAAATTAGTTAGGATGAAAGGACTATACAAGTAGTTCAAAATAGGAATCTAGTTGGCAAACTAGTATCAACTTCGATCTTCTTCTTTTTCTTATTTTTTATATCGCGTTTAGGTTTATGATTTTCTTTTATTCATATCCAACTATTATTTCTTGAAATAAGTACAAATTGTAAAAGTGTGAAACATACAATGAAAAAGTACAAAATGTTGTAGAGGGTTGAGGTGAGTATTCACTTAGAGAAAGTGTTGTTAATGCTTGTTTATTATGTAGAATGCTGTTGTTCAAAGAAGCGGCGAAATAAATTTAATACTTGGTGGAATTGACCTCAACAACTCAGGCAGGTTAGCTAATGCATATATATATACCCCTTTGATCTCCTCTTTCATGTTAAGTCTCTTCCAATATTAACAAGACACTATTTTTTGGATAGCGTGGAAGTCAAACCAGACAAGAAACTACTGACTGTTCTTTTTTCAGATGCTCGTGATGGGCGTGCCTTTACGCTTAAGGTTTTGCTAAGCTCTGAAGTTTCATTTTTTGTTAACAAATTATGACTTTTCTAATTCATGGTTCATTTAACGGATTTTTTTTGACTTTCAAGCTATTCCATTTAACATAAGGCTACTAGTGTCTGGATGTTAGGACATGTATTAGCTTATTAAAAAAAAACTATAATTAGTAAGCTATTATCTATTACAATAACTTCATTATGAAAGTTAACTAGATGTAGCTTATAATCTACCAACAAAATAACTAGATATATAAATGATTGTCTATAGAGCATATAAGCTACAAGTTATCATTTAGGCACGACCTTAGTGTGCTTCCCTATACTAAAAAATTAGTTGTTCGCCTTTCAAGAGTCATGAATAATAACTTAAATAGGGTGTATTGTCAATTAATAATCCATCTATTAAGAAATATAAGTCATTTGAAATTTCAACATTTTTTCTAAGAAATTAAAACTATTTTCCCACCTATATTGAGAGAATATCCTAAAGCCAAATAGAAACCAAACACAAGTATTCATAAAGGCAAAAGGTTATATATATATATATATACTTTAATAATTAAGTAGAAATAATTTAATATTGTGTTATATATATATCCTTCAATCTATAGTATTGATTATTGTTGTTGTTCAGTTAAAAATAACATAGAATAAAATCATCAATCAATTAATTCAATACTCGATCGTAATCCTCTCAGAATCGCACTACCCTTTAACATGCATCTTCATCTCTCACTAGAGAGTTCCCCTTGGGCTCTCACAAAACGATTTGCTCTTAGCCTCTCACCAAAAACTTAATCCTTAACCCAAAATCAAATTAAGTTATTAGTGGCTCAAACTTTACCTCAACTCAAATTTATTAAAAAAAAAAAGTGTTCAAACACACACGCACGCACGCACGCACGCACGCACACACACACACACGCACACACACACACACGTCCAACTTTGGATTGTTGTAAAATAACAAGACATCAGACCATTTCGATGCTAATTCGACAAAATTGTGATTCATGAATGTTATATCCAACAACTTTCCAACAAGTGCTCATGGGATTCAGTCTGGATTTTATACAACTCAAAAGAGTCAAAATACTGAGGTGTTGCGAAGCAAATTTCTCAAACGAGAGTTTGTGTTCAGCTTCGTCAACAAATTTTTGTAGGCAAAATATGTTGTGATCATAAGGGATCAACATCATATCTTATTGTGTACACATAAGATATTTTCCGTACTTAAGCAAGGTCTGAGGGTCAAGATGTAAGCACCCTTATGGAAGTTACGCTGTACACAGACCTTATTGTGTACACATAAATTATTTGTTACTTTTCTCATGAATATTTGTCTATAACAATGTAATTATTTGTCTATAACAATGTAATTATTTGTCTATATAAAAAGTGTAACAAAATTTAAATTTCATTTTAATGAATAATTGCTCGTACCACCGAATAATTTCATTCCAACGAATAATCATCCAACATTACTAAATAATTAGAAACTTTTAATCCCATCCGTTGATTTTTTAGTTCAATGACCCAAGTTTGTTAATACGATACACCATAAGGGCCAAATCTATTGAAGGGTTAATTTATTTAACATTTTAATTAAGATAATGGGTGTTGAATGACACATCTATTGAAGGATTAATTTATTTAAATAAATATAAATGACCAATATATATGGCCATCTAAATAACCCTATATTTTTGTATATATTGAGGTTAAATCTTATAGTTTACAACTTTAATAAATTGTGATACTTGTAATACTTTTATTTTTATTACTCTATTGATCTATCACCATTTATCATCATCATCATCATCAAAATGTTTTAATTTTTAGATTTCATAATAGGTTGTTCAAGAGCACCAATTGTATGAACTAGTAAACTACGTCAACATGCACCTCTCCATTGCGCCAACTAGTCCTTTTAAACTCTAATAGCCAAGGTAATTAGGATCGGGATTCTAGGATTGAATCACAACAGGGTATGTGGATCGGATCGTAAGATCCCATTTAGGGATCGTAAGAACCTCAAAATATAATAAAATATAAAAAAATATATAACAAATTAAGTGGCTTAATTTAAAGTTATAGAATGAGGAAAAAAAATGTTAGTCACACAATATATTTTGGTTTCAAGAGATAAAAAGCTACATTTATGACCTTAGACATTATCATATTGATTAAAAGACTCGAAAACAATTGTGTCTAAGCCATTTTTCGCGTTTTATACATGAATGTATACATTTAAACTCCCTAAAGTCAACCAAGGAAACAAAACAAATGTTTAAAAACTACATATTGTTAATAAAAATAGAATCGTAAGATCCTATCGATCCATTAAGATTCAATTGTAGATCCTACACAAAAAAGATTCTATGTATATATAGATCTGGATCAGACTCCTGAGTACGATCGTAGGGTCTTAGGATTCTAAAGATCTGGATCGAAATTCTAATACCATTGTTAATAGCATCGAAACCTCAACTCACGCAGTTTATCCTCTGCATGTGTCTCTCAAACATGGCAACATGCAATATGCATTTAAAATAGCTTAATTATATGATTTAAAGAATTTAAAATGAAGTTGTAATGCACTTTTCTCTACAGGACGTACTTACATGAATATTATTCTAATTTCTCACTGTAGGCTGAAACTTCGGAGGATCTTCATGAGTGGAAGAATGCACTTGAGACTGCTTTGGCACAGGCACCATCTGCTTCAGCTACCACCGGCCAAACTTCCATTCTTAATCCTGAACAAGTTGAGCCTGTCAATAAATCTTCTGAGCAACGTATCTCTCTCTCTCTCTCTCTCCCCCCAACCTGTCTCAGATATTTTTTTTTTGTCTTTCAATTCAATATTTCTTTATTTTAAATATTTTTTCTTTTATTTGAACCTTTTTTAGAGAAGGATGGGACGCCTGTAAAATATTTGGTCATTGGGAGGCCAATTTTGCTTGCTTTGGAAGAATCTGATGGAGATCCTTCTTTCCTGGAAAAAGCTCTTAAATTTATTGAAGATCACGGTGAGACATATATGTGTGTGTTCTATATTTGCTATAACAATTTGTTATTAATTATTATCTCCACTTTCTTATTTTTCATATATTGACTTAGATAATGTAAATTTTATAATTCAAAATAATCATTTCAAAAGAGGTCTTAGTATTTGCACTTTTAGTCCACAAAGCTTCCGTTTCAATTTTTTTTGTCAAAAACTTTTCCAAAGTATTTTTTTCATGGATCGATTTAATCATTATCTTCTTGTTTCGCCACATGCATTAACATGAATAATTATCCTAGATACAAAAGGTGTACTACATTTTCTCCATATAAATATATGCGATCATGCCATCTTTTGTTTTGTCTTTTTTTTTACCACTCTTGGCCATATTGGATCAGGTGTCAAAACTGAGGGCATTTTGCGACAAGCTGCAGATGTTGATGATGTTAATCGTCGAGTTCATGAATATGAGCAGGGTTTGCATCATTTCCTTTATATTTACTATTCATTAGAACTTGCAAGCACATGTTTCTTGGATCCGAGTACAAAATTTTAAGTGAAAGAAGGAAATGTTAGTCATTTTTTTTGCTGCGAAAACTTAAAATCTAACAATAATTGGATAATAAATGACACATAAGTCTAGAGTTAGAAGGTTGTTTTAAATTGGTAAGAAAGATGAGTTCAAAGGGATGAAAGTGTTTGGAGAACTAACCATACTAGTAAGAGTTAATGAGTTGTTCCTTTACGGTATAAGACCATGTGCAATCATGAGTTTTACTTACCTTATAGGTCTTAAAAGGTAAACTCGTGGTTGCAAGCCAAACCTTAAGGGAAGAGGTTGGAAGGGGTTACCTCTTGCTACTAAGATAACATCTTCCCTTTTATTTTCTTTTTTTTTAAAACACACAAGTGGATCACTACATGTTATTTATATTTTTTAAACACACAAGTGGGGAACAAGGTAACCTCATGGTTGCAAGGGTTACCTCTAAAGAAGAGGTAGAAAAAGTAGAAAATAATTTAGAGAAAAAAATATATGAGGTGGCAAATTATAATAAGGGGGTAAAAAAGTTTAAAAGGGAAGAGGTAATCCCATGGTTGCACATGCTTTAAGCAAGGAAAAATGACCAAGTTAATACTAGTGCATGATCTAGCAACTTGTTAGCTCGGAGCCTTAGGAATAATGGTTCTTTCTTCTTCTTCTTCTTCTTCTTGTTTTTTAAGAAAATCTTTTTTGCCTGTTGTAATTCGATTTAGTTGCATTGTACGTTGATTCTTTTAATAAATCAGGGAAAACTGATTTTTCACCAGAAGACGATGCACACGTTATTGGTGATTGTGTGAAGGTATTCTGTCTAACAACACAATTATTGACTTATTGTGGTGGTCATCTTGTATTACAATCAATAGTTGATATTAATGGAACCTTGTTTAGTTTATAAATAAATTAACGTATCTATGTTGAATATATAACTGTTAATAATGAATTGCAATTTAACCGAATCTACAGCATGTATTGCGTGAATTGCCCTCTTCTCCAGTTCCTGCATCTTGCTGCACTGCACTACTTCAAGCATTTCGTAAGTTTACATTGAAATTCATGGCTTCCTTTATTATTGACTTCCGCGATGCAAAATATCTTAGAAAATATGACATCCAAGAAGATTCTAACAAAATCCCTGACAATATATATTATGGTATTATATGAAGCTTATACAATGACGGAACAATTTTAAAAATTGCATCGATGTTATTAACTAACCCAATTCATATTTTATGAACTAACAAAGGATTGACTTAGCTATTTAACATAGTGTTTAATTCTTTATAAGGCCAGGCTATATGAGCCTCTTAATTCTCAAAGTTGTAGATTTATGTTACTTTACTTGATTCTCCTCCTTGGTATAAAATTTGACAATCTTAATGATGTATAGGAACCGACCGTAGCAAAAGGACTAACGCTATGCGTACAGCAATATTGGAAACATTTCCAGAACCAAATAGGAAGTTATTGCAAAGGTAATTTATGTAGATGGTAGTTTTTCTAATGCCTGCCATTGGATTATCTTCAATGGTATGATTCAAATGATTAAATGTATTACATTATGATACAAATTGTGCTTAAATGATTATCTTTTGGTCTTCAAAATGTGCACATTGCACATAAGGTGCTCAAATATAAACACAACACCTCCTCGATCAATGTGTTAAAAAAACTTTTATCACTTTGCAATAAAACGTTCCCTCTATTAGTTGTTTTTAGTTTTTCTTTTTAATTCACTAATCCGTATTATTTATTTAGGAATGTGAGATTGTGAGAGTATAAAATACATATTTAATTTTAATAGACCAAAATACTAAAAAGTGATGTGCATTTTGCATACCTTGTACAAATATGTACATATATGTACTCAATCGTTGGAGTTACTTTTGAGGTCAAGTAATATTGTATACATCAGTTTTAGTATTGATATATAAGATATAAGAACAGTATAGTCTCCTTGCAAGACAAGGTGTATAATTGAAAAATAATATGTTAATTTGTTATTCTATTGCATATTCTAAAATATTTTAATAATTGATTAATATTTCATTTATAAATTTTATTTGAAATTAGTATTTAATTAATTATCATTTACCATCATTAAAATTAGTGATTTTTGTAAATTTATTATTATAGCAATATATACATATATTATATATTATATATTTCCATGATTTTCTTTTTATATAAATAGAATATTGTATAAAATGATAAATTTTTAGAAAAGAAACTTTCACAATAAAATAAATATATTTATATGATATATATATAATTTTACATAAAATGATAGAATATTTGTTATGACAAAAAAAAAGTAATGATTTGAAAAATTACACAATAGCATAGAAAACACCTAAAAATTCAAAATAACCAATTTGTTGTTGTTAGTGAGGTTAAATAAAAATGAATTTTCTAACCTATGTCATAAGTTAGTATGTCAAGTTGGAAAAGATTTCACTAGATTCACCAATTTGCCTATTTCCGTTAAGATTTTTTTCCATACTTAGCCTATGCCAACTGGATATATGTTCAACAAATCGAGAAGAGAGAGAGAGAGATCATGAGTGTTAAAATTCAAACATATATATATTGATACCTCAAAAGTTGAAAAAGTAAAAGAATCCTCAATTATCATAAACACACATTAGAAAATCATTTTAACACATTATATATTATGCCTTTCTTGCATCCCTGCATAAGTTGGCGCTACCATAGAGATATTACATCAAGTTGTCCTTATATGTTCTTTCATTTTAATTGTAGCAATAGTAGTCAAATTAAATATTGATTCTAATAATCTCTATCTTCTTAAAGAAAGCTTTGCAGAAGCGGAGTGGTATATTGCTTATCCCTCATTAGTTCAGTAACCGTTTTTATCGCTGCATATTAACCAACGTCCAGTTTATATATTGCCCTGATCATATATGTTTCCTCCATTTGTGTGAAAATTTTGCCCTTCTGGTTCAGACTTCTAGTGATGATGCAAGCTGTAGTTGCTCATAAAGAAGTGAATCTAATGAGCACGTCAGCTGTAGCAGCTTGTATGGCTCCTTTGCTTCTTCGTCCTCTTCTTGCTGGTGAATGCGAAGTAGAAAACCAACACATTGAAATGGCCGGTGACAGTTCACTTCAACTGTTGCAAGCAGCTGCTGCTGCAAACCATGCTCAAGCCATAATTATAATGTTGCTGGATGAGTACGATAAAATCTTTGGTGTAAGCTCTGGTTGCTTCTTCCCACCTTAATTTTCTTATGTACACTTTCGTTTTAGCTTTTCAAGTTGCAGGCTTCAAGATTGGTAATTGAATTCTTCCATGTATGCAAATTTGGTTTCACAAACCCATTACGTAGGATCCATAACGTACTATTGAATACAAATGCGACATTTATACTCCGTCAAATGCAATTCAGGAAACTTCACTGTCCTCTGAGTTGTTCTCGGAAGAGGAAGGAGAGTATAGTGGGACTGAGGAGGAAACTGAATATGAGGATGATGATATGTACGAAGATGAGGATGAAGACAATGAAGATGGCTCGGATGAAGATCATGATATTGGATCCGATGAAGAGGAAGGTGAAACTGAGGATGATGATGATGATGATGATGAACATTCAGGAAGTGAAATCTACAATGGAAGTGATCGTTCTACAGATGGTGATTCAGGTCATCGAAAGGTAAGTACTGAACAACTCTCTTAACAAAAATGATTTACAAATGTAAAAGGCTTGCTATTTACATCTATCTCCCCTTTGGCCAATTCAACCTCGATTAAAATGATATTAAAAAACATGGAATATCCAACCTAGCTATCTCATTTGAAGAAAAAAATCCCCATCAAATATGTCTATAGGAACTTTACTGAAATCACTCATTGTCTAGTCAGTAGTTTCATCACAAACTTCTCTCATGTGCTCCCTTTATATATAACTGTATTTCAATCATATCTGGTATTTATAATAGTCAACTAACAAATGAACTATTTTGTATTTTAGGCCAAGGTGAAAAAGAATCTTCCGGTGGAGTCTATCAGTTATTCATCTGATGATGAGTAAGTCCTTTACCTCATCCAGTCATCCCCCCCCCCCCCCCCCCCCCCACAATTGAAAGAAAGAAAACAACACAATATGAAAATCTTATGCAGGAAGGAAGTCAAAAGGCTTGAAGCTGACAAGAAGGACTTGGAAATGCAAATTGCACAAGTGGTACATAAATTATTATCCTTCCTTTTTCGCAGCAGTCGTTTACTGCACTGCTTGGAAAAAAGTTTTATTCCGGAGATTCTCACTTGTTCGATTTATTTCTTTAGGCCAATGGCAAAGGAAGTCTGTTGTCGATTCTTGGAAGACAAAGGAAATCTATACATGAGCGCCGTTTAGCTCTTGAAAGAGAAGTATATAAACTTTTCTATTACATTGTTTCTATTTGTGAGGGTGTACAAGTATTCAAGTCAAGTATAAGGTGCTACAATCAAAGGAAAAGAACTATATTTATTTATTTATTTATGATCTCATGTCAACTATGAATACTAGAAGAATTTCATCAAGAGCACTGGCCTTTATTTTTTCGTAAAAAATGTATCCATTATTATTATTATTTACCGTTTCTACCACCACTCGACTGAGTTCTTTTTCCTTGGACAAAACCACTTAGTTTTCCGTTGTATATAATAATTATGTTGAACTTTCAACTTGATTCTGTTTTAAATCTTTCTCCTCGATGGATGTTTGTTTTGAATGAATGTTAACAAGTTTATGCATTTCAATTTATTTATTAGATAACTAAAGCAACATCAGTTGTCACACAGGTGGTGAGAATGCAAGAACAACTGCAAAATGAGAAAGATTTAAAGGAAGCTTTGGATGCTGGACTTGGCATATCCCAAACCCAAACCTCAGAAAATGTTGATGAAAAGGTGAGGCCAATGGTATATCCGGCTAATGCCATATTTCGAGCTTTCATCGTATCTCTATATACATCAGGTTCATAAGCTTGGATATTTTTATTATGTACGTTATAGATTAAGACAGAGATGAAGGAGACAGATGTAGTAGAAGATAATACAAATAGTCAGAAGCAGAGAGCAGATGATCCAGGAATGCATCATAATCGACAATCTGAAGAGAACATTTCAGCTACATTTGATAAAAGCATTCAGCCACAAGAAGCTCCCAGTCAAGAGACGAAATCGTAGGCTTTTGAACCTCCTTGCCCTTTACTATTTAACCTTGGGAGCCATACATACCCGTTTGCTACAATATCTTTTATTTTTCCTTCTTGGTTGCAGGACAAATAAGCCAAAGGCCAATGAAGCTGGACCTTCTTCACATAGTTTTGATAAGCTAGCTAAAAACAAGGTATGGTTGATTATATCGTTGGACCTTGCTCATCGGATCAAAGAAACAATCAAAAAATATTTGTTGCTCGCGTCAGCAGAGTTTTGTATCTAGTTTAGTATGCAAATTGAAGCAAGCAGCTTTTGGAACCAGGTAGTTAACAAACTATGACACTGTGAAGTAAAAAGGTACTGCCATTTTATGAATGCATCTGGGCTAGAACGAGCCATAAATTGGTTTGTAACTCTTCAAATTATGATGTTGACTGGAAAGATTGCTCTTAGATTTCACATTCATTCATGTAATCAATAATCATGCTGTTGATTGTTTTTCTATTAGTAGGTCATTTTCTGTTCAATTAGAATCTAATCACATATGATATGATGGTATTGTTTGAATATATGTCATTTGGATTTCACTTAATTTTAGGGACATATGAGCATGAAAGCCGATGGATCATTTTCTGTTAACGAAAGAAAGCACGAATCGTCTTCTTCGTCAAACAAAATCCACAACCAACATGGTAGTATCAGCATGAAAATTCCCAGCCATTCATCTGCAGATGGTGCTTTACCAAAGCCTATGAGCTCATCTACATCTAGGAAGTTTAACCCCAAGGCCGAGGTTATTTGTCTTATCGCATATTCATTCATCAAAAAATAAATTTATTTTTCTTGTTTTTTGCATATTGGCAATTCTACGTCTAAGACTCTAAAGAGTATGAATTCAAAATGTCCAAATATTCCATATGAGGTTCAGATTGATGGTTTAAAGAGTACTTGTGGTTTTGTGTAACAGGTACCTTCTAATAGTTTTACTCTATCCAAATTGACAACCAGACTGAACTTCTTGAAGGAAAAGCGTAACATGATTGCGGATGAGCTCCAAAATATGGACAAAGGCACAGAGTCAGCATCAAGCCATTCTCCTCGAAAGGCTGAGAAGGGCAAAGGAGCAGAAGGTGGGCAGAAACAGGAAGGGAATGGGTCCCAATCACAACAAAATTCAGAGAAGAAGATGACAACAGAAGCTAGTTCACCGCCCTCTAACCATGATGGAGTGAAGAAGAGCCATGTTACAAAATCAGCTACTGTTTCATTCTATGATTCTGATAGAGGCAAGGCAGTAGGAGGACATCCAGAGAAAGCAAAACCATCAGAGAGTAAATCCATGCGGAAACGTATCATCTAAATCATCAAGAAAGACAATATAAAAAACATTTTTATAGTATCCTTCAAGCTAGCTGTGTCAGCATCACATGATCGAGTTTTAGCTTACCCTTCTTCAACTATTTATTCTACCACAACTGAAATGCCGTTGCGATGGAAAGTAAAGAGTTTAACAGTAACCATATATACCAAAGGTACGATATCACAAGTGTAGAGCAGATAAGACTGATGGTCCTGCTATGTTACCCAACTTTTGATTTTTGATGAATGTTAACTATGCATAGTAGTACCTCATAAATACATATTCCTGATTCTAATTTCTACCTATTTCTTGTTCTGCCCCATCTCGATCTCTTGGATAACCGAATTATTCACAAGTTCATTGACCGCACCCTCACTATGATTATGCTTTCTTGTATTTTTTTTCCCGTTTAATTAGTACCTTTTTACAAGTACCACTTGAATCTATAATATCCAAAACACTTAACATGACTCAACAAATTAACTATGTATATGTTACCTAATTACCTAGGTTCTTCATGGATAAGAACGGGTTATTAGGAAGTGACACGCTCAGTTACAAGCATCACAACTAGCTAGTTTTATTCACCCTTAATAAGTACATGTATATGTAAGTGTTTGGATAACTGAGTCATTGCCGGATCTCAGAGGCCCACTCTTGTATATATATATATATATATATATATATATATATATATATATATATATATATATATATATATATATATATATCAATGGGTGAAAACCCTGAGGGTACAACCGTCGCTGTACATGATATGGACAAGTATAAAATAATATCTGCTAACATCATCCCTCAGTCACAACTAGAGGTGAGCGAATAGCAAGACTGGAACAAAAAAAAGTAAAAAGATGAGTAGGTAATCCTTTTGTGAAAATGTCTGCATATTGATGTGCAGAAGGGACATGTAGTACCCGGACCTGACCTAGGGCGACCTTCTCTCTTACGAAATGGATATCAATCTCGCTCAGTCAGCGTCAGAGTAGGCAGTGAGGGTGTCGAAACGACCGCGACAAAGATGCAAACTCATGTCACTGGTGTCCTTGATGTACCGGATTATCCGCTTGGCCTAGTGAATGTCAGATACTGAAGGGCACCTATCAAACTACGGTAGGATTTAGGATCCTTAACTTTAAGACTGGAGGCAGCATCAAGCTTGGACTTGCAGTCTGTTGAGTCGTAAAATTTTATAAATTTTATGATTCACTTTGAATCACAGTTATTTGTGTGATCACCAAGTTAACTTAACTAACTTGTTGATATAGGCTTCATGGACACCCCCAAAAATGGGCAGCCTTTTTAGCCTAGTTTAAAGTCCAAGGTTAAAAGCTTGAGCCAAGCCCAAATTAAATTCCAATGTGAAGCCCAAAGTTTTCCATATAAATAAAGAAAAGAGATGGAATTACAATGAGAAAATAACACTGATGGATGGTCTACTCTACAAATTCAACTGCCCCCATCAGTAAACTCCATAGCCCATACCGTCCAAATCCAAACAGAAAAAAAAAATCTCTGAACTGCTCCCATCAATCTGTACAAGGGGGTGAATTCACTAAGAAAAGTAGTCACTTTTCACCTTTTCTCAGCTATAAAGGGGGTTTGATTTCACAACTTCTGGGGGCTGCATACTCCAATCTGCAAAAAAAAAAACAAAAGCAGAAAACAAAAAAATCAGCAAGAAGGGAAAGAAAAGAAAAGAGAGCAAAACATTTACAAAAAAAATCAGTGTTCATCTCACACATAAGGAAAAAAAGAGAGAGAGCTAAGGTAGCATTCTTGTTTAATGTTGTTTTCGATTCATGAAACTCCACCCTCGACAACCTCGGCCTTGCGAGCTTGTTCGTGTGGTTTGAGTTTCAGAATCAACAAATGACCCTAAATCAAAGGGAGGTGCTGCTGAAATTTTCCTAAATAGTTGGTTATGTTTTCAATTCTTGAAACTCCACCCTCGACAACCTCGGCCTTGCGAGCTTGTTCGTGTGGTTTGAGTTTCAGAATCATCAAATCACCCTAAATCAAGGGGAGGTGCTGCTGAAATTCCTAGAGACCTAATTAGCAGATGATGGAATCTGTTGCCCTGGCGTTTCTTGAATCAAGGAGCCAAATAAAAATACAAAAGACCCAGTGACTAAAGCTAAATCCTTGGTTGCTACCAAATTGCAACTAAATGTAAATTCTAAGCAAGAGAACAGGTAGAAAAAAAAACTACATAATCCTAAATAGGATAATTTCAGTTGAGCAAACAACCATGAAATTGAGCACCTGATATTATCTAATAGGAATTATGTGTTAAGGGAAAAGGGGGAAATGAACGTACCTCAAAATGGGCACTTCGGGGTGGAATCAATCTGGCTCAAATTGCAGCCCCGGATCCACCGGTCACGTTTAATATCTCCCAGCTACAGTCCTCATGTCGATACCTTGCCCTCTCGTTTGTTCAAACCCCAAAACGAAAAGCCCCAAATCGCACAAATCGAAACCCTAGAAATTGCAACAAAATCTGCCAAACTCGAAGATTAAGCGTTTGATTAGGGGCGAGAGCGAAAGAAGTCCCTAATTAGAGCTTTAATCATTCAAACATGGCTGAAAATTCGGGATTAAAACAAAAATAAAAACCTAGAACATACCCGGGCTCAGAATCCTCAGATCTTCGGTTCGTATCGGAGAAGCGCGGTTTGTTCCGTCCGTGCTCCGCCATCACTCAGCCTTCTTCCGTTTTAGTTGCCAAAGCCAGCGCTTCGAGCCTTCAAGGTGGCTTGTTAATGGGCGTCCCGGTTGCGTCGAAGAGTTCCCATCGCGTTCTCTTTTTTCGCCAGGAGCCAAGAGGAAGAGGATGAACGAAGGAACTAAAAGAAAGATTAATTAAAAAAAACGTCTCTCTCACTGTTGGGTGCACGAGCTGTGCGGGAGTGCTAGGTTTAAGAATGTGAAATAAGGGCTGAATTAACAAGAGAGAGACATTGGGCTCAATAAAAAAAAAATCAAGAAATAAAATGGGCCAAGTATAATGTATTTGAAATTGGGCCAAGTTTAATGTATTTGAAATGAAAGCTCTCGGCAAATTTGGGACCAAAATGTATTTAAATACAAAATCTACCCACTAAAATATAAGAATTATAATTGGCGCAAATTAAGAATTCGAGTTTGATCAAAATATAAAATTAAACTCGTCAAATTTTATTTGTCAATTAATTCTTGTTGGTCAATCTCAAATTGGCTTCAACAAAAACGGAGTCAAAATCTCAAATCGAGTTTCGTCAAATATAAACTCGGTTCGTTTTAGAACTACGTAAGACTTGATACTCTTTTACGAGTTACGTAGGAAATTCGGTATAAAATTTAACATATACTGAATTCAGTCACCTTTCCCAAAATTAAACAATTTCTTAAAAGAACTACGTAAAGACTTGACGCCGTAAAAACGGCTACGTAGGTAACCCGATATTAAATTCTAAAATATATCGGGTACAGTCGTCCACCTATAAATTCCTTTTAAATGAATATGAGGTCAAAACCAAACAAATTAAATTGGTTCGTTTTAGAACTACGTAAGACTTGATACTCTTTTGCAAGTTACGTAGGAAATCCGATATTAAAATTCAATATATATATATCGGATTCAGTCGCCCATCTCAAATTAAATCAAATTTACCTACGATAGAACTACGTAAAGACTTGACGCCTCATATCGGCTACGTAGGTAACTCGATATTAAATCCTAAAAATATATCGGGTACAGTCGTCAACCTCTAAATTCACTTTTAAATGAATATGAGGTTAAATCCCACTAAATTAGATCAAAACCTTTTGAACTACGAGTGATTTGATTCTCTTCCAAGAGATACGTAGGAAACTCGATATAAACCTATTACTAACCGAGTTCAATCACATGGTCTTCAAACGATCAGAACCAAGTTAAATCGGTTCTTCTGAACTACGTAAGGCTTGATTCTCTTCCAAGAGATACGTAGGCAACCCGTTAAAATTCGGGTGCAGCCCAACTCACCAAAACCAAAATTCCTGGTATCGATATGACCTCGAATCAAGAGGATAACCAAAAGGGGTCGAATTTAAATATTAAAAATCAATTAAAATGTGTTGTACGATTATTGTGCATTTTTGTTCAACATGTTTTTTGCACGCCCAGTGGGACCCTTTTTGCCTTTTCATCTCTTGGTTTTATTCGATACTACTATTCACTACTTTATTTTGGGTGATCAGGAAAATGGCACCAAGAGCAGTTGTGAACTTCAACGAGCTGCCTGCGACCTTCCTTATTGAAGGTGGTCATTGGGTCAAGAAGAGGTCTTTCCAGGTGCGGTTCGAAGTGGGTCGCGATTCAATCTCTGCTGAGATCCCGACGAGCAATGTCTTTGAGGCCATCAGGGAGGACATAACCACGAAGACCCGGGTCCCAAGAACATTAGTCCATTCCTTTGGACAAAGTGACAAGAAGTCTGCAAGGATGTTCATAAAAAGGAAACCAGCTTATGTCCAAGTCGAGAGTCCTATCTTGGCTAGTGGCAGTGAGAGCAGGCCTGCCTGCGTTGCTCCCCAAGGGCCTATTGTTCGAGTTATCAAGAAAAACGATCATCCGATGAAGGTCTCTATTTCACCAGTGGTTGAGACCAAGAAAGAGAGCAAGCCCCGAAGAAGAAGGGGACGAAAATGTGGCTCCCAGCGCAACAAGGCAGAGGCACTACGAAAGTTAGCCCCATCCCCTGCGTTGGAGCAAGCCAATGCTACTCTGTGGAAGGCCGCAAAAGATCTCCTTGATGCAGACAAAGTCATCATTGCACCTCAAATTGCAAGCCCAAAGAAAAGTCACTCTGGGTCAGCTTCCGTGAATATAGACCATGTGGAGCAAGCCATGGTTACTTCTTATTCAGAAGAAGAGGCTGAAGCAAGAGCTTTGAAAATGAAAACTCGTCAGGAAGAGGTTCCGAGGGTTCAGGTGTCAAAGCTATCAGAGCTTCAAAAGAATATACAGGCATCTTCTCAAGCCCAGGGGAAGGGTTCAATGGTGGCGAAAAAATCTACCTCACTCCCTATTTATATAGGGGGGTATGAGGGGCGAGTAACAAGGTCTATGTCTAAGGCGGTGTCTTACGCCGGTGCAGTTGCTCGTTCTTTGAGTCCGCCAGCCGCTCAAGAAAGGAAACAAAGTTCTCCATTATATGGGGATTCAAGCTTTTTATTTCATGAAGACGAATTCCCACTGGTGGCTGACAGTGGCATCAGATCAAATGATGAATCTGAAGAGGAAGTCGAAAGCATGCCAGTGCTGGTCACTGGAGCTACAACTGTTGAGGAGCAACTCCAAGAGTTGCAGAAAAAGTTGGAAGAAAGAGATGCTCAAATACAATTCCTTATGGCTCAAGCGCAACAGCAAAATTCCGGAAACAGACAAGAGCCGCTAGGACAAGGGGAGAGCAGTTCTTCCATTTCTCCTCAAGAAGTAAAGGATTTAATTGCTCAGGGTATTCGAGAGTTTAAGATCTCACAAAATCCGCCTGTGATTGGCTATAGAAAGCCTTATCCTGTGCATTATGACACGATTCCTTTCCCTCCAAACTATCAAAGACCAAATTTTGATAAATTTGATGGTATTCATGGTTCGCCTCATGAGCATTTGGCTCACTTTTCCTCGGCGTGTGGGGAAACTGCTTTGAGTGATCAATTATTGATTAGGCAGTTTGTTCAATCGTTGAGAGGATCTGCCTTTACCTGGTATACACAACTTCAGCCAGAATCGATCCATACAAAAAGAGTTTTTTGCTCAGTTTGTGAGTTCAAAGGCCAAGGTTTCCATTATGGATCTCGCTAACGCTCATCAAGGCCCGAATGAGTCTGCAAATGATTTCATCGCGAGGTGGAGAAGTTTGAGACTCCAATGCTCAGAAAAGTTAAGTGAAGAGGCATGTGTGCAGATGTGCACTAATAATTTGGTGCCAGAGCTAGCGGTACATGTGGGTAGTGCGGAGCCTCGAGCTTTTGATGCTCTAGTATCGAAAGCTTGCAATGTTGAGCGTCAGTTGGCTCGGGGTAAAACAGGACCTAATCGACATCAAGTCAATGAAGTAAGAAAAGATGAGGGCAGGAAACCCGTGAAGAAAGGGGAGTCGATGGCCACCTTCGTTAAGCCCCAAGGAAAACCCTCTGGGAATACTTCTAGGGCACAAGAGAGGGGTCAAGCCAGAGAACCCGTTAAAAGACTATCTCTCGAGGAGAGAAAACAAAAGAAATATCCGTTTGATGATGAAGATGTAAGAGGGATATTCAGTGAGTTGATGAAAGAAAATATGATTTCACTTCCGAAATCGAAAAGGCCAAATGAAGCAAACAAAACAGGCGATCCAAGATATTGCCCTTACCACAGAATTGTTAGTCACCCGATTGAGGATTGTTATGTCTTTAAAGACATCGTTGAAAGGATGATTAACAAGGGTGAGATTGAAGTCGAAGGGGTAAGCTCTAAAAACCCGACGGCTTCGTCAAATCCTATCTCAATAACAGAAGAGGTAGAGAGCAACCCTTCATCAGAGGCTATTAAAGGGGACATTGTTTCTACAGTGTCATTGCCGCCAAGGGCAGTCCCTGTGCAGTTTCAAATGCACAATGAAGTGCGTACTGTGTGGGCCTATCCGGAGATGCCTAGAGATGAACCAAACCGCATGACTCTCTATGAGGTTTTGATGCAATCAAATATTAAAGAATCGTTTTCCCATGATGATGAGGTTGAAAATGATTCTAAATGGCAGACCTATATAAGCCAAAAGAAATCTCATTCGAAGAGTACTCAACGTGCTGGATCTACGGGTTTCAGAATGATTGGTAGAAAACCCGAGAAGAAGAATAGAAAGAAGAAGAACAAAAAGAGCAAGAGGCCAGAAACCGATTCGGATGAAGAATATGTTCAATGTGGACGACAAATTATTACTCTAAAGGACTTTGTCCTAAAAGAGTTCTTAGAAGAAGACTCTTCCGAAGATGAGTTATTCTGGAAGGGTGAAGTTGTCCAATGTTGTATGGCCACATGGGCCGACATGGCCGAAGAAGAAGAGGTCGATGAAGTTGCTCTTCGTTCAGGAAAAATTTTGTCTTCTCCTAAGCCTAAGGAAAAGGAAAAGGTTAAGGAGTCACCCATTTGTGAGTCTTCAAAGACGTCAAATTTTAAAGAGGTGGTTGACAATGAAGCTTCCATACCTAGCCAGAAAGGCAAGGAAGCTGAAGCATCCGAGCAAAAAGAAATCGCATCACGGATACCAATATCGCTTCTTAAAGCTTCATTTAAGGAGAAGGTGAAGTATAATGTTATCGGTCACTTGAAGCGTATTCCTGCGCGTTTAAGTGTATATGATGCACTACAAATGTCGACCGACTTAAGGAAAGCCTTGATCCAAGCTCTTATGGATCCAGAGGATTATAAAGATGAAGTTGATCAGATAGAGGTCGATGGGGTCAATTCATCTCCTCCGGTTCAGTGCGCTTCTTGCATGGCGTGCATAACTTTTTCTGATGAGGATCTTCAATTAGAGAACAATGACCATAACAGGCCGTTATATGTAACGGGCAGGGTTGGAGAGGCAAAATTGAATAGAATCCTATTGGATTGCGGGTCCGCAGTAAACTTATTGCCTTTGCGGGCTTTGGAAGCGATGGGGTTGACAATCGATCATCTATCGCCGACATTACTCACCATTCAGGGATTCAACCAAGTGGGGCAAAAAGCGCTGGGTGCTATTGCTTTGAAAGTAGTGCTAGATGATCTTTATAAGGATACATTATTCCATGTTATCGATGCCGGAACCTCCTATAATGCTTTGCTTGGAAGGCCGTGGCTTCATGTCAGCAAATCAATTGCGTCTACACTTCATCAGTGCTTAAAATACACCGATGAGAACGGTAATGAGAGGACTATCCGAGGTGATAGTAATCCTTTTCAAGGGGAAAGCGTTAATTACGCAGACGCCAAATTCTACAAGTCGGTGTATTGTAGTCCTAGCACGCATTTAGAAGTGAAAGAGGATGGTAGAAGTGCAAATCCTCAAAAGGAAGCAATTGGCCAAAAGGAATCTCCAATGCCTAAAGTCTCTCTTATATGCAAGAAAGAGGGGCAAGGGACACGTCCTAAGGTGTTATTTAAATACACACCTAAAGGCAAGCGCCAACCTGGTCAAAAACCGCTAAGTGCAACGGAGAAGGCCATGCATTCTTTAATGACAAGTTATACTTGTCCTCTTCGCAAGATTGATCAATCCATTCGGAAGAAGAAATTGGTCATTCATAGACATTTCGGAGAGAAAACAAATGAAAACACGAGGGTGGTGCTCAAGGGTGAATCTTCTAAGTCGCCCGATGAACAAGTCTCTTCAAAAATTGAGGAGAAGGTCAAAGTGAGAGTGACAAGACCTTCGTTGGAATTCAAGTCTCCGCGAAAACTCCCTAGAAAAATCTCGACTAATGATTTACAAATTTACCAAGAAGGCGATTTATTGTCAGCTAAGATATTGGAGCCTATGACCCTAACAAGTCAAGAGCAAAGTATGTTCTCACAGGACACAACATACGCACCTCGAGTCTCGGTCTTTGAGAGGCTAGAGACAAGTTCCCCAAGAGTTTCTGTGTTTGAGAGACTTGGGAGAGTCAACGTGTCCAAGAACAAGAAGGTCGATACTAAGAAGAACAAGAAGTGGAAGCTTAAGAGTAGGATATCAAAAGCTCCTACTTACAAGCCAAAAGATCCCATGGATGCTCAGATGGAAGAAGTAAATATGGTGTTGGCCTCCATTGAAAGTGAATCAGATGGAGATTCAGAGGATTTTGTTAATGTAATCCAACCAGCTCCACCAGAGATGGAGGAGAGTGGTCAACCCACGGTCGATAAGCTCCAAGAAATTAATCTGGGGAGTATAGAAGATCCTAAGCCCGTGTTTGTCAGTGCTTTCCTAACGGACAAAGAAAAAGGATCATATGAGAAGCTTCTCCATGAATACAGAGATGTGTTTGCCTGGGGGTACCAAGACATGCCTGGTTTAGATCCTAAGGTGGCAATGCACCAATTGTCCGTCTTAGATGAGGAAAAGCCAGTGAAGCAAGCACAACGCCATTTTCGACCTGAGTTGACTGTGCAAATTAAAGTTGAAGTCAATAAACTCATTGAGGCCGGATTCATTCGGGAGTAGAGGTGGCAATCGGGCGGGTCGGATCGGGTTCGGGTTCGGTTAGTCGGGTTTCGGGTTATTCGGGTTTCGAGTAATTCGGATTTCGGGTCATTCGGTTTCGGGTAATGTCTAATAATTTGGTTATTTGGTTGGGTCGGGTCCGGGTTTCGGTTGTATCGGGTTTCGATTCATTCGGGTTTCGGTTGTCTCGGGTTTCAGTTATTTCAATATTCATTTTGAAAAATTTACTAGAATGTGTCTTAAAGTTCGGGTTATATCGGGTTTCGGTTGTAACGAGTTCGGGTCTTAATGGGTTTCGGTTGAATCGGGTTTGGTTCATTCGGATTTGGGTGAGTTTCGGTTATCGGTTATTCGGATTTCGGGTCCAAAATGGCTCGGGTTGATCGGTGTTCAAAACAATCGGTTCCGGTTCGACCGGGTCGGGTTTTCGGGTTCGGGTCGGGTTTTGCCAGCTCTATTCGGGAGGTCCAATACCCAATATGGTTGGCCAACATTGTTCCCGTGAAGAAGAAAAATGGCCAGTTGCGCATCTGTGTTGATTTTAGGGACTTGAATGAAGCGTGTCCTAAGGATGAATTCCCTCTTCCGATAACAGAACTTTTGGTGGATTCCACTACAGGGTTCCAAGCTTTGTCCTTTATGGATGGATTCTCTGGTTACAATCAGATCAAGATGCATCCCGAGGATGAAGAGCTAACGGCTTTCCGTACACCATTAGGCACATATTGCTATACCGTAATGCCTTTTGGATTGAAGAATGCGGGGGCAACCTATCAAAGGGCCATGACGGTCATCTTTCACGATCTACTTCACAACACCGTTGAGTGCTATGTAGATGACCTTGTGGTGAAAACAAAAAAGAGGGAGGATCATGTAAATGATCTTAAAATCATCTTCGAAAGATTGCGCAAACACCAACTGAAAATGAATCCCCTTAAATGCGCCTTTGGTGTGACGTCGGGAAAGTTTCTTGGTTTAGTTGTTCAAGATCAAGGAATAGAAATCGATCCTGATAAAATTAAGGCGATTATAGAAATGCCAGCCCCGAGAAATCTCCGTGAACTGCGAGGCTTGCAAGGCAAACTTGCTTATATTCGTCGGTTCATTTCAAACCTGACGGGGAGATGTCAACCTTTTCTAAGGTTGATGAGGAAAGATGTTCCGTTCATATGGGGCCAGACTTGTCAAAACGCTCTCGATAGCATCAAGAAGTACTTGACTGATCCACCGGTTCTTATGGCACCAGTTCAAGGAAGACCTTTAATTTTGTACATCGCAAGTCTCGAGCGGTCACTAGGGGCTATGTTAGCTCAAAATAATGATGACGGAAAGAAAAATGCCTTGTACTACATCAGTCGAACAATGGTGGGGGCAGAACAAAATTATTCTTCTATGGAAAAAGTATGTCTAGCATTGATCTTTGCCATCCAAAAGCTACGACATTACCTATTGTCCCATCAAATCACACTAATATCCAAAGCCGACCCTTTGCGATACATTTTGTCAAAAACTGTGTTGTCGGGAAGATTGGCCAAATGGGCTATGCTTCTTGCTCCTTTTGATATCAAGTATGTACCTCAAAAGGCAATAAAGGGGCAAGCGATAGCTGACTTCTTAGCAGCCCACCCTACTCCAGACAATGAGGAGTTGTTAGACGATTTGCCAGATGAAGAAGTCTTCATGATAGAGGAAAATTCTTGGCAGCTGTATTTTGATGGTGCTGCAACAAAAAGAGGAGCTGGTGTGGGTATTGTTTTCATTACCCCAAATGATGGGATAGTGCCTTATTCATTTTCCCTTTTGGAGAATTGCCCAAATAATGTGGCAGAATATGAGGCACTCATTATCGGCTTGGAGATAGCTCTTGAAATGCGTATCGATCCACTAAAAGTGTTTGGTGATTCTCAATTGATAATCAGACAATTAAATGGACAGTACGAGGTCAGACACGCAAATTTGATTCCTTTGCATCAAAGAGCTAAATGTCTTGTGCATCAATTCCGTCAAATAGAAGTGGTGCATATATTGAGGTCTGAGAATGGAAAGGTAGATGCATTGGCGAAATTAGCTTCATCATTGACGTTACCAAGCGAAAGGGAAGTTCAGGTTACCATTGGTGAACGCCATCTGCTTATGTCAGCCTTAGAAAGAGTCGATCCAGCAGAAGAAATGGATATAGCTTCCGTATATGAAATTGAAGAAGAAACGGATTGGCGACAACCACTTATCAAATATCTTCATCACGGGACCCTTCCCGATGATCCGAAAAAGAGGGTGGATGTTAAAAGACGAGTGTCGAGATTCTTACTTAAGAACGATACCTTGTATCGAAGGACGTTTGATGGAATCTTGCTAAGATGCTTGTCTAAAGAGGAAGCTAAATACATTCTAGCCGAAACTCATGCTGGAGTGTGTGGAGCACATCAAGCTGGTCCTAAATTGGCTAATCAGATCAAACGATTAGGCTACTATTGGATCACTATGGTGAAAGATTCTATGGACTTTGCTAAAGCTTGTCATGCTTGCCAAATTCACAGCGACTTCATACATCAACCTCCTCAAATGCTACACCCTACCATTCTATCATGGTCATTCCACGCATGGGGTCTTGATGTCGTAGGGAGTATAAATCCATCTTCTTCCCGAGGTCACCAATATATTTTGGCGGCTATGGACTATTTCTCCAAATGGGCTGAAGCTATACCTTTGAAGGAAGTAGGAGCTAAGGAGGTCGCCAATTTCATAAAGACTCACTTGATATATCGATATGGAGTTCCTTCAAAAATCATCTCCGATAATGCTCTTTACTTCAAAAATCAAATGTTGGGGAAGTTGAGCGAGAAATTCGGGTTTAAACATAGCTTTTCATCTAGCTATAATCCATCATCAAATGGTCAAGCTGAAGCATTTAATAAGGTGCTATGAAAAATCCTCAAAAAGATGGTTTCAAAATCAAAGAGAGATTGGCATGAGCGGCTACCGGAGGCACTATGGGCATATCGGACAACAACTCGAACATCAACGGGTTGTACACCCTACAATTTGGTTTTTGGGTCCGAGGCTGTTTTGCCACTAGAAATACAATTGCCATCTCTTATAGTAGCAGTTCAATTTACTGATCCAGAAGAGAATGTCAAAATTCGTTTGGCTGAGCTTGAAGCATTGGATGAGCTTAGACTAGCGACAAAACAAAAGCTTGAAATCTACCAAGCTCAAGTGGCTGGGGCATTCAACAAGCGGGTCAAGTTTCGCTCTTTCGCTATTGGTGACTTGGTTCTCACCATCTGACGACCGATTGTCATCAATCGAAAAGCGCAAGGAAAGTTTCAATCAAAATGGGAAGGTCCTTATGTGGTGACCAAAGTTTTTCCTAAAGGTGCATATGAACTCTCAAATACCGAAGGCGAAATTGTGTACTCATGTGTGAACGGAAAATTTGTGAAGAAGTTTTTCACATGAAGTGTAAGAGTCAAGATGTCAAGAACTAAGTGAAGACTTGATCTCCAACAAGGAGTACGTAGGACATTTGACATCAAAAAAATTATGTCAAATTCAGTCGCAAAAAAAAAAAAAAAAAAAAAAACGGGTTCGCAAATGATAGTCGGGTTACTTGGGAAACCCTTCCTAGAAGGTGGGCTCAAGTGATCCGGATGATGCGGTAAAAAAAAATGAGTAAAAGAAAAATATCCCGATAAACAAACAAAAAAAGAGGACTTGAAATTTGTCCAGAATCGAGGCCCCTAGATCATATGTGAAAAAAAGGTGCCCGAAAGAACTACGAATGGCTTGATCCCTCACAAAGAGGGTACGTAGGCAGTCTAGTTAGTAAGAGAATAATAGACGCATCCCGAAAAACAAACACAACCAATTGCCCTTTTAAAGGAGAGCAAGTATCTTTTCGTAATAAGGTGTTGCTCTTAAGGGAAGACCAACATTTCCATCAAAGTTATGTTGATATTAAGATATTATTCCAATGAAATGTGGCCAGGTTGGAATTCGTTAAACCAATTCTAAAGTATGGCTTTAAAAATACAAAAGTGTTGTCATTCCTTATGTCGAGTTTGTAAGCCCAAGCTCCCTTGGTTGGACATGAGTGATCGACAGAAAAGTGCAGGGAGCTACATCGTTTCGGATACATGTAATATACATGCAAGGACTTATACTGTCCAAGCCAAAAGCCATGTATGTGATGCAAGGACATATACTGTCCGAGCCAAAATGCATACATGTAAAAAAACAAACCAACAACATAAACGGTGAAAGGAAAAGTTCACTAACTACCAGAGGCGAACGAAGTTAGAGTGGTGACGAGAGTTCGGAGGTGGGTCTTCTTCGACTCGAGATCCTTCAGCTTGGCCTTGCCTTCCTGCTCCATCTTCTCTAGGCCTTCTTGTTTCTGTGTGGAAAGTTGGATACAATGTTCAATTTCAGATGTACTCTTTGCCAGTACCTCTCTGTCCTTGTTGAAGTTTTCTTCCAAAGTTCGAAGCTTCTCTTTCAACAATATAATCTCCTGTTCTCGCCCTTTCATGGCATGAGACTGTTCCTGCATCTTGGCTAATTTCTTTCCTACGGAGGCCAGATACTCCTTACCATGAGAGACCTTGGTAGATACCTCTTTTAAAGCTGTAGAATCGATCGTGCTCTCTAAGGCAGACACAACATCTGCATCCTCGAACAGATTGTTGACTTGGCGAATTATCCAAGAGAGAATCACATCATCCACTTTGGCAACTTTGGCAGTAAGCTTCAACACCTCCAAGTGATCAAAAACTTCATCGTGAGTAGACTGCAAAGTTTGAATCGATTGAGGAGCTGAAATAATTTCAACAATGGCTTTGACACCTTCTGTAACAGCCGTGCGAAGATAAGGCTTCACCGAGTCAGGAAATAGACCGTCTAAAGAATCTGGCACATCCTCGATAGGTATAGAAACATGCAAATCCGAGGTTGGCTCAGGAGATTGCTGTTGCGATCCAACGATGAGAGTATCATCAGCAACTAGTGTTGTCGCTGGAGTTGAGAGCTCCAAATCAGTAGAGTTTGCTAGGCCAATATCAAGGTCCAGATCTTGATCAGTTTCATAGTAAACCTCATCATCTGAGCATTGCTCACTCAAGAAAATTGGTCCCCATGTCTCATTAACATTGGAGACAGATTGTTGAAACAAAGTTAATAGCACAAAGAAAATGAGTATATGTATGCAAATACGTTCAAGTTCTATGAAATGAGGGAAAAGAAATGATGCAATGTGTAAAGAAAAGTATTGCACCTTTGTTTCTAGCGTCTAACTCTTTCAAAGATGTGGGACTCTCATGTCTCGGTTTTTTCCAATCCCTCTTGAAGTTCGCGTCAGAACTCAAGGAATTGTCAGAATCTTCCGGTGTAGGCGTTGACGCACTTCGTTGGCCTCCCTCTACTACCTCATCGGGCATTGAAATGCTTTTTGGGTACCTTTCTGACACATCTTCAAGAATTGGGAGACCTCCTGAGTTTTCCCCTGCTGAGTCTAACGGTGTGAGTGAGCTGATGATGGGTGAGCGAACCACGTCACTCGTTGAAGGTCCAACTGTCTTAGGAGTGTTACCAATACCATGGAACCCACTAATCATCGTCCTCACATCAGTAATCTCATAAACAGGCTCTCTAGGATGCTTATCGGTTAAGGTTACATTAACCTTCCGAATTGACTGACTCAAGTAGGGCGTTGAAGCCCCAACCCGCCAGGCACAATAGTTACGGGTACACTCTCCAAGATAGTTGTAGTTAGGTATACGAAAAACTTCTCCGGTCTCCGTCTGGAAGAAACGAGCATAAAATTTAGCTATATCCTTCAAGGATCTCCTAACTAAGTGCACAGCCAAACCTTAAGTATTTGCAGGAACGCCCTGATCAAACCCAAATTGACGAGCAAACCTGTTGGGGTAATAGGGTTCCAGAATCAAAGCATGACCCATCCGAACAGGCAACACACTGGAGCGTATACAGAGTAACCGCTCAAAATCGGTGTTTGAAAGTCCACCAGCATCAGCTAGGTCTAAATCGACCCTATCGCCGAAGGGTATAATGCGATATCGAACAAATTCATCATGCCTCAATATCAGCCTAGCATGATGAATATCACAACCTTTCGGTCGGAGTCCAGCACATCGCATGAGGAGAGGGAATTCCTGAAGGAGGTCTCTGCTATGATGGCACTTGTATATGCAGGGGAAATACTCTGACAACCAGCCAATCACGAAATGGAGGCCAAAGCTAGGATTGGCCCTCCCAGGATGTGATGGATGGGTGGCCATTTCATTAAGGCCGTGATAAATGTGCCCTAAAACTGTAGGTGCCAAAGAGATTTGCGTACCTTGCGCCATAAGGCACGCCATGACAAAGGTCTCGGGACGAACTACTTGAGATTTCTGCGGCAAGACAAATCTGCTAAGCAACAAAGCAAAAAACGCAGCCAACTCTCCTTGGTTACTTACGCTCATGGGAGGTAGTTTTGTTATACGCAATCTCTCAAAATATCGTACAGGTTTGTCATGGATATCTTGCTTCTTTCTCAGCCCAATACCGGATTGATTCTGGATGGCAGCAATATTCCATTCACCTCTATAAAAGTAATCTGTCCAATCCTCCCAAGAGACCCGATCCTTGTTACGAAAGTCACAAATATCATAATGGATTCTCAATTGTTCAAGGGCAAAAATTCCTCATATGGGATACCCAGAATTGACAAACCTGCAATCTACTTTAGATCTTTGAGAGAAATCCCAAGTTCACCGCCACCATGGTGCAAAGTTTTCGTCAAACGGCTCCAAAGTTCACAAAAGGCTCTCCATACCTCTTTATGATATAAGTAAGGAAAGTGTGAAACTGCTACAAGACCATACACACCAGCATGATGCAGGGTCTCCTCGTGTTGGTCCATTATCTTCTCGGTCCAATCCGACAATCCAGGTGAGAAGGTCGCGAGTCCGCTAAACCTAAATTCTGTACCCCAATACAGCTTCTTCCCCAACAAATTCTTGAGAATTGGGTAAAACTCTTCGCTCTCGGGAAGCTTGTTGGAGAATTCTTTGTCAACTTGAAACTTTTTGAGAAAGACACCACTGTGTCGCTTACCAGAGCCCACGCTAGTTTGCACACAACCCCGCACATCCTTACCAGAAAACGTCAAATAGCCAAAAAAGGCATCTTCCTTCTCAGTCCAAACTTTCAGCGAGGGAACAAGTCTAGAGACATCGGTCTCATGAATGGAGAGTGATCTTTGATAAAGAACTCCATGTTGAGCCTCCTCACCAGTGTTACCCAAAGCCCTCTCGGATTGGATACTCCCATAAACATTCATCTTGATGATCTGAAAATCAAGCAAGTAAAATGTTGGATTAAACAAATTAAACAAGGGACGAACTTTGAATATGTTCGACAAATCCCTAACAAATTCAAAGTTCGGGGGCATCTGTTGAGTCGTAAAATTTTATAAATTTTATGATTCACACTTTGAATCACAGTTATTTGTGTGATCACCAAGTTAACTTAACTAACTTGTTGATATAGGCTTCATGGACACCCCCAAAAATGGGCAGCCTTTTTAGCCTAGTTTAAAGTCCAAGGTTAAAAGCTTGAGCCAAGCCCAAATTAAATTCCAATGTGAAGCCCAAAGTTTTCCATATAAATAAAGAAAAGAGATGGAATTACAATGAGAAAATAACACTGATGGATGGTCTACTCTACAAATTCAACTGCCCCCATCAGTAAACTCCATAGCCCATACCGTCCAAATCCAAACAGAAAAAAAAAATCTCTGAACTGCTCCCATCAATCTGTACAAGGGGGTGAATTCACTAAGAAAAGTAGTCACTTTTCACCTTTTCTCAGCTATAAAGGGGGTTTGATTTCACAACTTCTGGGGGCTGCATACTCCAATCTGCAAAAAAAAAAACAAAAGCAGAAAACAAAAAAATCAGCAAGAAGGGAAAGAAAAGAAAAGAGAGCAAAACATTTACAAAAAAAATCAGTGTTCATCTCACACATAAGGAAAAAAAGAGAGAGAGCTAAGGTAGCATTCTTGTTTAATGTTGTTTTCGATTCATGAAACTCCACCCTCGACAACCTCGGCCTTGCGAGCTTGTTCGTGTGGTTTGAGTTTCAGAATCAACAAATGACCCTAAATCAAAGGGAGGTGCTGCTGAAATTTTCCTAAATAGTTGGTTATGTTTTCAATTCTTGAAACTCCACCCTCGACAACCTCGGCCTTGCGAGCTTGTTCGTGTGGTTTGAGTTTCAGAATCATCAAATCACCCTAAATCAAGGGGAGGTGCTGCTGAAATTCCTAGAGACCTAATTAGCAGATGATGGAATCTGTTGCCCTGGCGTTTCTTGAATCAAGGAGCCAAATAAAAATACAAAAGACCCAGTGACTAAAGCTAAATCCTTGGTTGCTACCAAATTGCAACTAAATGTAAATTCTAAGCAAGAGAACAGGTAGAAAAAAAAAACTACATAATCCTAAATAGGATAATTTCAGTTGAGCAAACAACCATGAAATTGAGCACCTGATATTATCTAATAGGAATTATGTGTTAAGGGAAAAGGGGGAAATGAACGTACCTCAAAATGGGCACTTCGGGGTGGAATCAATCTGGCTCAAATTGCAGCCCCGGATCCACCGGTCACGTTTAATATCTCCCAGCTACAGTCCTCATGTCGATACCTTGCCCTCTCGTTTGTTCAAACCCCAAAACGAAAAGCCCCAAATCGCACAAATCGAAACCCTAGAAATTGCAACAAAATCTGCCAAACTCGAAGATTAAGCGTTTGATTAGGGGCGAGAGCGAAAGAAGTCCCTAATTAGAGCTTTAATCATTCAAACATGGCTGAAAATTCGGGATTAAAACAAAAATAAAAACCTAGAACATACCCGGGCTCAGAATCCTCAGATCTTCGGTTCGTATCGGAGAAGCGCGGTTTGTTCCGTCCGTGCTCCGCCATCACTCAGCCTTCTTCCGTTTTAGTTGCCAAAGCCAGCGCTTCGAGCCTTCAAGGTGGCTTGTTAATGGGCGTCCCGGTTGCGTCGAAGAGTTCCCATCGCGTTCTCTTTTTTCGCCAGGAGCCAAGAGGAAGAGGATGAACGAAGGAACTAAAAGAAAGATTAATTAAAAAAAACGTCTCTCTCACTGTTGGGTGCACGAGCTGTGCGGGAGTGCTAGGTTTAAGAATGTGAAATAAGGGCTGAATTAACAAGAGAGAGACATTGGGCTCAATAAAAAAAAAATCAAGAAATAAAATGGGCCAAGTATAATGTATTTGAAATTGGGCCAAGTTTAATGTATTTGAAATGAAAGCTCTCGGCAAATTTGGGACCAAAATGTATTTAAATACAAAATCTACCCACTAAAATATAAGAATTATAATTGGCGCAAATTAAGAATTCGAGTTTGATCAAAATATAAAATTAAACTCGTCAAATTTTATTTGTCAATTAATTCTTGTTGGTCAATCTCAAATTGGCTTCAACAAAAACGGAGTCAAAATCTCAAATCGAGTTTCGTCAAATATAAACTCGGTTCGTTTTAGAACTACGTAAGACTTGATACTCTTTTACGAGTTACGTAGGAAATTCGGTATAAAATTTAACATATACTGAATTCAGTCACCTTTCCC
This sequence comes from Persicaria tinctoria, assembly GCA_037127255.1. NCBI lineage: Eukaryota > Viridiplantae > Streptophyta > Magnoliopsida > Caryophyllales > Polygonaceae > Persicaria > Persicaria tinctoria. The sequence continues at coordinate 20,043,470 of JBANSL010000019.1, read as the reverse complement.
AAAATTAAACCATTTCTTAAAAGAACTACGTAAAGACTTGACGCCGTAAAAACGGCTACGTAGGTAACCCGATATTAAATTCTAAAATATATCGGGTACAGTCGTCCACCTATAAATTCCTTTTAAATGAATATGAGGTCAAAACCAAACAAATTAAATTGGTTCGTTTTAGAACTACGTAAGACTTGATACTCTTTTGCAAGTTACGTAGGAAATCCGATATTAAAATTCAATATATATATATCGGATTCAGTCGCCCATCTCAAATTAAATCAAATTTACCTACGATAGAACTACGTAAAGACTTGACGCCTCATATCGGCTACGTAGGTAACTCGATATTAAATCCTAAAAATATATCGGGTACAGTCGTCAACCTCTAAATTCACTTTTAAATGAATATGAGGTTAAATCCCACTAAATTAGATCAAAACCTTTTGAACTACGAGTGATTTGATTCTCTTCCAAGAGATACGTAGGAAACTCGATATAAACCTATTACTAACCGAGTTCAATCACATGGTCTTCAAACGATCAGAACCAAGTTAAATCGGTTCTTCTGAACTACGTAAGGCTTGATTCTCTTCCAAGAGATACGTAGGCAACCCGTTAAAATTCGAGTGCAGCCCAACTCACCAAAACCAAAATTCCTGGTATCGATATGACCTCGAATCAAGAGGATAACCAAAAGGGGTCGAATTTAAATATTAAAAATCAATTAAAATGTGTTGTACGATTATTGCGCATTTTTGTTCAACACAGTCGATAGGAGTGGTGGCGGGCTTGCAGGACGTCATCCGGGCTTTGTCGACGATCTCAAGAGCATATTTCTTTTGATAAAGAAACAGCGCATCACGAGTACGAGTCACAGAAATGCCAATGAAGTAACTCAATGAACCAAGATCAGTCATGGCAAACTCCGAACGTAGCAAAGCCATAAGCCTAGACAGTAATAAAGAAGAGGATGTTGTGAGCACAATGTCATCGACGCTGATCAGACCCCGAATGGAACACAAAGAGGGAGTAATCAGACTGACTGATGATGTCTCCAAAGTAGCCATGTCTTTATGCATATTTTAGTTCGATATTCTTTACATTTTGCATATTTCGGGTTGGGAATATGTCGAATTTATGTAGTATATGCTTATTTGTCAGAAATGGAGGTCTACATAAGTTTCTGTGTAATATTGCAGAATATGGAACCATTTCAGGAGATAATCAAGAAGCGAGAACCGGAGCTCAAAGTCACTCGACATCGAAAAGCCTTAGTCGATCTCGATGAATCACACCTAGACACACCCTAGTCGAAGAGCACATGTCGAGGAGCGAAAGACGAGCCAACCCGGAGCCAAGAAGGGATTATCCGGATCTAAGGAGAAATTACCCGGAGTCGAGGAGAGACTACCCGACCATGCCCGGACATCTTCCTCGAGATCTAGGACTGTTACCCGATGTCGACAAAGCCAAGGAGCCATGACCGAGCACATCGAGAAGATCTACCCGACACTGTCGAACACACCAGTCGATGGGCCCAGGTTAGTCGAGATCGAGGAGAGGCCCTCGAGATCGAATACACTCATGAGCCCTATCCGAGCCAGTCGAGCACCAGCAACCCGAGACGTCGAGCCAGCCAGTCAACCTACACTTCTACTCGAGATCGAGTAGCCTTACTCGAGATCGAGTAAGCCTCCAGAAATCGCGTAATGCGTTTTGATCTATCCTATTCGGATTGGGATTCCTTGGAGCCGAAGGTTGCATATTTCTATCCGATCTATCAAGTTCTATCATGATGAAGAGAGATCTATGCACTTGAAGACACTTTAGATATATTTCCCTTATTTAGATTTAATTATGCTGTTGCTTTTATTTATCATTAAGCCTTTTAGATATAGTTTTAGATATAGATAGATGTTTCTATCCTTGAGTAGCAAGGTTTAGAAGCCTATAAATAAAGCCCATGGGGCTGAGTTTTAATCGTTCAATTTCAGTAGTAGTAGAGAGAGAGAGTGAGGTCGAGTGGAGCAAAGGAGCGAGAGCAAGTTGGCTTTGTTCGGTTGTACTTTCTACAGTTTGGTTTAATGCAATTAGTTTCTTTTCATCAATCAATGTCTGAGATTGCGATGAAGCGCGAGTAGTCCACCCACTTCTAGGGTTGGGGCGAGCCCGACGATAGCCCTGCGCGTTTGAGGTAAAGATCGATCTGACCTTTATCATGTTTTGAGCATCTGCTACTTGTTATGTGTTTATTACCCATCTAATGGAGGTCCATGCTAACAACTTGGATTGTAAACATAAAATCGGTAGAGACAATTAGGGTTTCTTGTAAGAGTTGTCTAATTGTTGGAAAAGGCAAAAGCTTGATCCTTCGATGCAATTTGCATGATTATCGTTATTTATTCTTGCCTTATGCATGTTTGGTTATCGTTGTTGCAAACCCCAATCTTGTAAGTCTTTTACATACAGTTTAGTTCGAAATCCCAAAGCACTTGTCTTTACTTTATTTCGTTTTTATCTTCTGTCTTACTCGATCTCGAATTGCACTACTCGACCTCGAGTTACCGATCCTCGATCCAGAATCGCCGTAGCTTATGTGTGCAGGTACTCGACAAACCAAGCCGACGTTGACAAGGACCCTACTCGATCTCGAGTAGCCTTAGTCGAGATCGACCACCACCCTGTGCCTGCTGCTGCGCTGTGTTCGATTGTCCGATCTTCTGTCGAGTTGCTGTACTCGAGATCTAGGACCACTGTTGTCGACTTCTGTGATATTTCTCCGCTGCCTAGGATCCGCTGACACGCTTCCTCGTGGATCGATCCTGACTTCCCGCGGCTACATCTGGAGGAGGTCTTGTAATCATTTGCAAGGGACGGAATCTGGTTTGCTGTACTTTATTTATATTTTATTGCAAGTCTCGATTTCCTCCTACAAAAACTGCCCTGAAAGCCAATCCCAGTGAGGTACGTGTCGAAACGCTGATACCATAGAGAGACTTCCGAAGAAGACAGACGTGGGAGGGGCGCGAGCGATCAAAGTTGCTTGGAGGCTGATGCATATACACAGTCTCCTGAAGGTTGTCGTGGAGGAAGACATTCTTGACGTTCAAGCTGGTGAATAGGCAAGTCCTTGGTAAGGGCGATGCTCAGAACTGTGCATATGGTAGCGGGTTTGACGACATGGTTGAATTTCTCGTCACAGTGCACTCCAACCTCTCGAGACTTGCCATTGACAACTAGGCGAGCCATGTGACGCTCAAGAGTCCCATCAGACCTGTACTTATGTTTGAACAATCACATGCAGTTAATGATATTAGAGTCCCGAGGCGTTGTAACGAGGTCCCACGTGCCGTTCTTAATCAAAGCACTAAACTCATCGACCATGGTGGCGTGCCAGTTTGGGTCCTATAAGGCCTTTTGCGGTGATTTAGGGAGAGGTGATATGTCTGTGGAGAGGGTGAGGAGGTTGTATTTGGGGTGGGGTTTGAAGATCCCGGATTGAGACTGGATCTTCATGGTTGATGCGGGGAGGGGGGGGGGCAGCCTGAGGCGGCGGAGGCAGGACAAAGCCAAGCAAGGGGGTTGGGGGTGCTGCGGCCGCGACATGGGGGGTACACGGGGGTTGGGCGCAACATCTAGCTGTGGCCGCGGCACATGTTGCATGGTTGGGGCCTGACGGAGTAAATGGCGGATGAGGGGTGGGAACCCGTCAGTGTCGGGTGGTGTAAGGGGGATGGGGACATGTGTAGGGGTGGGTTGGGAGGCGAAGGGGAAGGTTTGTTCGTCAAAAATCACATGGCGCGATGTTACAACTCGATTGGTATCCAAGCGAAGACAACGATATCCTCGATGGTGTGGGGAGATACCTAAGAAGACACAGTTGGTGGATCGTGGGGAGAGCTTGTGAGGAGTAGTGACACTCATGTTGGGAAAACAAAGGCATCCAAATACTCGAATGTGATTATAGGAAGGGTAGCGACGGTAGAGTGCCAGAGTTGGGATTGAGTTGTTAATGGCTTTGGAGGGAAGTATATTGTGAAGGTAGGTGGCCATGTGAAGCGCCTCAACCCAAAAAGAAAGAGGGAGAGAGGCGTGATGGAGGAGGATCCGAGTTTTGTCATTGAGAGTGCGGAGGATGCGTTCCGCTTTGCCATTTTGTGGGGAGGTTTGTGGACAAGAGAAGCGGAGGGCTATCCCATGTTGTTGACAAAAGGAGCGGACGAAGGTGCTGTCGAACTCGCCTCCCATGTCACACTGAATAGACTTGATAGGCAAATTAAATTGGGTGCGGACAAACGTTTGGAAACTAGCAATATGACTTTGTGTTTATGATTTGTGGCGTAGAGGAAAGACCCAAACCAAATTGGTAAAATCATCAAGAATAACCAAATAATATCTAAAACCACTAGCACTCGGAATAGGAGATGTCCACAAGTAGCAATGTATAATATCAAAATGTGCAAATGTAAGGGAATGAGAAATGCTAAAAGGAAGTCGTTTGCTCTTGACGATTTCACATGAAGTGCAAACGCCCAAGGCTTTATTACATGAAATGAAATTGCTAGAGCGAAGACATTGAAGAACGTGATCGCTAGGGTGCTGACGGAGGGAAAACCTGTCGTTGATCCCGTCAAAGTAAACTCAAACCTATAACTAGTATAGCAATAAGCAAGAGGTCGATCCCACAGAGAAATTACTATTCAAGTGTGATTTAGATGCCAATTAAGTAACCAAAGAGGAGGGTTTTTTAGTGTGAAAGTTCCACCTTTTATCAAAGCGGATTGAAGCAAACAAAAGTAAATAATTGTATTTCAGACAATTAGGAGAAGCAATTCTACCTACAATTTTCCACTTTATTGGATTGAAGCGATCCTTGTAACTTCTTCTCGTCCTATTAAGTTTCCTATGAATGCCCTTGTCCCGACCTAATATAGTTACTAGTCCAACCAGTCCTAGCAACCCTTATCAATCGAACAGTCCCTAAAGAAGGATTTAACCCAATTGATAGCTTTAAGTTCAGAGATTAGCCAAGGTATTTGCAGTCCCTAAAGAGGGATTTAACAACACATTCAACTTCCTACTCATTCAATTAGTTCAACCAGCCCTAAAGGAACAAGTTTGCCACTTAGATTAAGGTTCACAACCAGGAATCTACAAAACCTCAGCGATTGAATTGATCTAACAAGTTGGCCAGACAAGATAGAACAAAACAATAAACAATCAAGCACAAAGAAGTTGAAACATTCAAATATAGGAAACAAGGAACGAGAATTAGAAACTCACAATCAATCCGAATAAAGCTTCTAATTGCAGGCAGAATAGATGAGTTTAGTTCCTCATGGAAGACATCGCTCAAAATCTCTAAAGTGTCTGATGAATGAATAGAATAGAAGTTAAGTGCTGGAAAAATCACTAAAAGTCGGCCTTATAACACCCAAGTCAGCCATAAAACAAATAAAGAAGATCTAGGGTTTTTAATTATTTAAAACGCTGCGGATAAGTGCTGACGGCTAATGCTGCGGGCGCAGCATGGATGCTGCGGCCGCCGCAAATTGATTGGCCGCGGGCGCCGCATGATTGCTGCGGCCGCAGCCAGAGGCCTTTCACGGAAAATCTGTTTTGAATCAGCTCTCGACGTCAACATGAAAGTTGTAGCTCTCTGAAAGAGCTTTCCAACGCATGGTCATAATAGTCGATCGGACAACCGAGGCCTCCAGAAAGTGCAAAACAAGTTCAGCATGTCTGGCGACAACTTCTGCAGACTTGTTCTTCGTTTAGGCTCGCTTCTTCTTCTCAGGACCTCTTGAGATCTTCATGTAAGCTTCTTCGATCAACTATACATTCTCATCTCATGCGTTATCAACTCATGTCTCCTCCTCGGATCCACCATTACCTGAAATAATCAATAAAAGCGTGTAGATTCTGACTTCGACAACATAGAGAACTAATATGAAAATTGTATTTAATCCATCCATGATATGCATCATAACTAAGCTAAATGCAACCTATTATGCCTACCTAAATGCATGCTATCAAACTCCCCCACACTTAACTTTTGCTTGTCCTCAAGCAATGATAGAATGAACATGAATCAACACATCCCACAGGAAATCCCTTCAAGTTTCAACCTCATCAAAAAGCAACATCATAGCAGGTGAAAACATAAACCAAGCAAACAAACATCATAGTATGTATTTCAGTGATCAAAGCTTAGAAGTAGACATCATCCAACCTCACCAGAAATATGTGTTTCACTCATGTGTTTAGGCTTTAAGGTACAACTCTCAACTCAATCCAAAATGCACTAAGCTCATAGACATTGACCACCATATCACCAAATATCTACCGAAATGTCATTACTTGCGGGACACAATAAAGACAATAAAATGCCACACTTTTTTTTTCTTTTTCTTTTGTTTTCTTTTCTCTTTTTTTTTCTTTTTCTTGTCTTGGTGCTTTCCTTACGCGAGGCGCAAACATAGGTGTCATGAATGGCCCCGGTCTATCAACACCTCAACCTACTAATATGAAGTCCACTTGAACATCTTTTGACGCAAGTTGCAAACATGGGTGTCATGAATGAACCTGGTTACTCAATGATCAAGCTTTCTTTCCCAGTGGATAGTTTTCAACACCTTTTTGCGCGAATCATACCCATGGGTGTCATGCGTAGACCCGGTTACTAAGTGCATCAACCATTGCCACCTTATTCACTAAATATGTACAAATTCAAACAAAAGACTCAAAATATAACATAAACTCCGCAAGCAACAAACCATGTGCATTGGTCCTTAAAAATAGATACTGCAGTCAATGCCAAGAGGTAGCAACACTAGGCGAGTAATTCACACAACTGAGCAAAAGAATTCAAATAAGGCCAAACATTCTCACAGGGTCATGTTTTTAAGACTTCAATCATACTTTAGCCCAATCATACATGCTCAATTATATTTGCTAGCTCATGTTCCACAAAAATAAAAAAAGACAATAATCAAAACATCCAGAACTCCATGGGATTTTTATGAATCGTGCTTGAAATTTAAAATAGAGGACAAACTAAGCGAGATGGGTATTTGAATAACACATATCATATGTATGCAATGCATGATTATTTTTGGATTTTTCGAAATTTTTTTTAATATGAAAATAAACAAAAATTAATAAAAATGATTACAAAAATTAAACATGATGCAGAAATTTAAATATGATCTCCTATAAGCATCTATATATAGAATTCCTCTCCCCCACACTTAAAGTTTTCATTGTCCTCAATGAAACAATAAAGACAACAAAAGTAAATCAAATATAATCAGGGGTGAAGGAAAAGAAAAAGGAAAAAAAAACAAAACTTACCTTGGGTTTCCTCCCGAGAAGCGCCTTTGTTTCAAGTCGTTGGCTCGACGTTTTGCTTAAGCTTACGAAACTAATCAGACATAGTCAAAGCCCTCAACAACCTGTCAAACTCTTGTGCACAACTAATAAACAAGCATGCGCTAGATACAAATAAATTGAAACTAAATAATAATACATTTAAGAACCATTTATACTTATTGTATTCAGGAGCTTGACTACCCACAAAGGGTATATAATACCACCAATTCAGTTCTACTGGTGGCTTGTCAAAGTAGCAGTCAAATGGATCAATGTATTCACCAATATTCTCTCGAGTGTAGGAGACAACCTTTACTTTCTCTGTAGCCTCAGCAGTAGGCTCTAGATCAGATTCATCAATGGGGGAGCTAGGGATGATCTCATCAGATGGAGTGTCTTCTTCCTCAATCTTCTCAATGTGATTTTCCACAATGACTTCAAGAGGTGCAACAGAGGTCTCAACGATTTGAGATATTGGAGAAAGTGACTCGTTCTGCGCACAATGATTATCCATGTAACAGAAAAATTCCCACATCTCCGAGAGTCCCATATCTAATAAACCTCCATCACTCAGGCGCTCGGCAAGACTTCGTGTCTCAGCAGTCATGCCATCAAAGATGCATAGAAGCACTTCCCTTATACTAGCTTGATATCCCCATGAATAAACATCGTTAATGTACTCCTGCAGTCTGATAAAGTATTGATGAAAATTCTCTCCAGGTAACTGCAATAACCTCACCATTAACATATGTTAGTAGCAAGAGTGCAGACCATGTAAGTGGTCCACACCAAAAATCAGCACTAAAAACACACAAGAATCAATAAATTTCCCCAGCAACGGCGCCAAATTTGACGGAGGGAAAACCTGTCGTTGATCCCGTCAAAGTAAACTCAAACCTATAACTAGTATAGCAATAAGCAAGAGGTCGATCCCACAGAGAAATTACTATTCAAGTGTGATTTAGATGCCAATTAAGTAACCAAAGAGGAGGGTTTTTAAGTGTGAAAGTTCCGCCTTTTATCAAAGCGGATTGAAGCAAACAAAAGTAAATAATTGTATTTCAGACAATTAGGAGAAGCAATTCTACCTACAATTTTCCACTTTATTGGATTGAAGCGATCCTTGTAACTTCTTCTCGTCCTATTAAGTTTCCTATGAATGCCCTTGTCCCGACCTAATATAGTTACTAGTCCAACCAGTCCTAGCAACCCTTATCAATCGAACAATCCCTAAAGAAGGATTTAACCCAATTGATAGCTTTAAGTTCAGAGATTAGCCAAGGTATTTGCAGTCCCTAAAGAGGGATTTAACAACACATTCAACTTCCTACTCATTCAATTAGTTCAACCAGCCCTAAAGGAACAAGTTTGCCACTTAGATTAAGGTTCACAACCAGGAATCTACAAAACCTTAGCGATTGAATTGATCTAACAAGTTGGCCAGACAAGATAGAACAAAACAATAAACAATCAAGCACAAAGAAGTTGAAACATTCAAATATAGGAAACAAGGAACGAGAATTAGAAACTCGCAATCAATCCGAATAAAGCTTCAAATTGCAGGCAGAATAGATGAGTTTAGTTCCTCATGGAAGACATCGCTCAAAATCTCTAAAGTGTCTGATGAATGAATAGAATAGAAGTTAAGTGCTGGAAAAATCACTAAAAGTCGGCCTTATAACACCCAAGTCGGCCATAAAACAAATAAAGAAGATCTAAGGTTTTTAATTATTTAAAACGCTGCGGATAAGTGCTGACGGCTAATGCTGCGGGCGCAGCATGGATGCTGCGGCCGCCGCAAATTGATTGGCCGCGGGCGCCGCATGATTGCTGCGGCCGCAGCCAGAGGCCTTTCACGGAAAATCTGTTTTGAATCAGCTCTCGACGTCAACATGAAAGTTGTAGCTCTCTGAAAGAGCTTTTCAACGCATGGTCATAATAGTCGATCGGACAACCGAGGCCTCCAGAAAGTGCAAAACAAGTTCAGCATGTCTGGCGACAACTTCTGCAGACTTGTTCTTCGTTTAGGCTCGCTTCTTCTTCTCAGGACCTCTTGCGATCTTCATGTAAGCTTCTTCGATCAACTATACATTCTCATCTCATGCGTTATCAACTCATGTCTCCTCCTCGGATCCACCATTACCTGAAATAATCAATAAAAGCGTGTAGATTCCGACTTCGACAACATAGAGAACTAATATGCAAATTGTATTTAATCCATCCATGATATGCATCATAACTAAGCTAAATGCAACCTACTATGCCTACCTAAATGCATGCTATCAGGTGCCCAAGACGAGCGTGCCACAAGTCGGAACCAAGGGTGACGAGGGCGGTGGGGGTAGCGGGGGGCGAATGGCGGGCTGCGGTGAGTGGATAGAGGTAGCCGGAACTATTGCACCGCATAATTGGGGTCCCTGTACGAAGATCCTTCACAAGAAAACCAAAAGGGTCAAATTGGACAACCACGTGATTATCGATGGTAAATTGACGAACATATATGAGGTTTTTGACGAGGTCAGGGGAAAATAGGACAATGTTAAGGCGAAGTGGTGGGCCATTGGGGAGGGTTGTTTGACCCGAACCGACAATTGAAAGGGGTGTGCCGTTTCCGACATAGACAGACGGTAAAGTGCTAGAATTAAAAACAGTGTGTAGGTTACCTGGTGCGTTCTTCATGTGATAGGAGGCCCCGATATCCATATACCAGTTATCGTTCGGATGTTGAAGTCCCATGGAGGAGAAGGCAGCGGAGAGATTGGTGTGCATGAGGGTCGACGGCTGCGGCTGAGAGGCGTACAACGTCGGGGAAGGGGCCGGTTGCGGTGGTTGGCATTGCGGAAAGACCATACCCGATGGAGGGTAGCCCGCCCAGGTTGGATAAGGGCAAGGCGGCGGGTTGGCGTTCCACTGCTGCGGCTGCTGCGGGTACCAAGGGTGTTGCGGCCGCGGCGGTTGCTGCTGCCGCCTCCTCTCTTGCGGCCTCCGCATTGTTGGATTGACCTGGGCTGATTGACCTGAGCATGCTGTGAGCCACCATGAAAGTCAGCAGGGGCGAGGTGTTGCTGATCATACTGCCAACGACGTCGAATTTGGTAGAGAGGCCATTGATGAGTTGAAGAACGAGTCGCTCTTCACTGACCTTGTGTCCGACGTCGCCAAGTTGATCGGAGATGGCCTTGATGGCAAGGAAATAGTCGGAGACGGTTGAGAAACTCTCCTGACGGGTGTTGATGAACTTGCCCTCAAGATCCATAGCCCTAGTGGATTGGTTGTCGTGAAAAAGGCCCTTGATGTGGAGCCAAACATCACGAGCGGTGGAGCCGGGTTGAAGGACGGTGATCAGCACATCCTCAGATATGGTAGCATAGATCCATCCTAGAACAGTGGAATCAAGGCAGTTCCAGAGAGGCTCGGGGACGTCATCCGGACGGCCAGAGTCGTCGATGTGGGCGATGACATCAAGACCCTTACAGGCGGTATTGAAGAGTTCCACCCAGGTGTGGTATTGAACCTTCTTGAGGTCTAGGGTTAGGGGAATTTGGTTTTTGATGTTGGTAACGGATTGGGCGGAGTGGAAGGGGTTTTGTGGCGGCGATGGGAGGTTAGGGTTAGTTGGGGGTATAGAGTTGTCATCAACGATAGACATCGTGTGGCGGTGGCAATTGGGTGCGGCGGCTAGATAGCGGGGCGGCTACAGTGGTGGGGCGGCGGCGGCTACAAGTCGGCGGCGGCGGCAAGAGGAGCAACGACGGCGACATATCGATTTTGTGAAACGGGAATTTTAGGGTTTCACAAACAAGGCTGATACCATGTAAGTGTTTGGATAACTGAGTCCTTGCCGGATCTCAGAGGCCTATTCATGTATATATATCAATGGGTGAAAACCCTGAGGGTGCAACCGTCACTGTACATGATATGGACAAGTATAAAATAATATCTGCTAACAGTATACACATTGTAAGTATCCAAACATTCACTCTTAGATTTGAACTGCGCGCTCACAAGTGTATTGGTAATCTGTATAACTATATGAGCGACATCAACTACTATATATATGTTTCTTATAATTAGTGAGGGATGGACCATCTACCAAGTATGCATGCATAATAAAATAATAAAAAATGATTTTATCAACTAACTTGTTATCATCTAATAAAACGAGTGATTGACCGTCAACTACTATGTTTGCTATAATTAATGGGAAGGGAACATGGGCGAAACTAGGAAGACAAACCGGGGTAGGCTGAATTAGCTTTGTGATAGGGCAAAAATATTTTTCAAAAATGTGGTTGAAGGCTCAAACCCAACATCAACTGGTGATGATATTAAGAGAAACTAGTTGGGCTACCGTGCATTTATGTGCTAGTTTAGCCTCAATATACTTAAATTCTTATTTTTCTTTATGGGGTGGGCTGGAATTTTTATTTTTGGGGTGGGCTGCAGCAAAGCCCAACTAACCCTGGATTCGTGCTTGGAAGGGAAGATATTGCTTGGGTGATAAGAAGATCGATCTTAATATGCGCGCATTATCATTTCATATAAGAAAGTATGTGTTAGGAGTTTCATTTTCCGTTATTTCCTTAGAGAATATAGTAGGGTTTATATATTGCTCCATGAAACCAATAGAGGGTGTGAGCAATTGGAACAGGGTGATCTTGTGTATGCTTGGTTGCTTGTGTGCTCGTGAGCTAGTTGTCATAGGTCGGTGTTGAGTAAGTTTATTTTGGGTTTATCATTTGTAAAGTTATAATCAGTAAGCTTTTTTTTTAATCTTAATCCAGTTCGGTTGACTTAGTCGCTCTACATATGGATTGGGTACTGTATAACTCATTTAAGGGGTTAACCCTCCCACTCACAAGCGACTCCATGTTTTTAAGGGAATTTGTTAGGAGGAAAATCAAGTATGAAATATAAATTCCAAATTCGCCTCCCTGTTCTCCGCAAATTAATTACAAGACTTCCTCCCGCTGTAGTAGAAGGTAGTCAGGATCGATCCACGGGAAGGCATGTTAGCGCCCGCCTTTTCAGTTCCAAATCTCAGCAGAAAATCAACCAGACAAAGAGCAAACACAGAGAAAAGCAGAAAAAGAACAAAAGCAGCAATTTTGGTCAATATCGACCTGAATGAACTCGATATCGAGTAGGAAAATCGACTTAAAAGAACTCAATATCGACTCCATCAGAAACTTAAAACTCGAAACTTTTGAAATAAATCAATAAAATAAAGGACTTCCAAGATCAGGGTTTCAACACCACAACGATAACTGAGTCCTTGTCGGATCTCAGAGGCCTACTCCTGTATATATATCAATGGGTGAAAACCCTGAGGGTACAACCGTCACTGTACATGATATGGACAAGTATAAAATAATATCTGCTAACAGTATACACATTGTAAGTATCCAAACATTCACTCTTAGATTTGAACTGCGCTCACAAGTGTATTGGTAATCTATATAACTATATGAGCGACATCAACTACTATATATATGTTTCTTATAATTAGTGAGGGATGGACCATCTACAAAGTATGCATGCATAATAAAATAATAAAAAATGATTTTATCAACTAACTTGTTATCATCTATAAAAACGAGTGATTGACCATCAACTACTATGTTTGCTATAATTAATGGGAAGGGAACATGGGCGAAACTAGGAAGACAAATCGGGGTAGGCTGAATTAGCTTTGTGATAGGGCAAACATATTTTTTCAAAAATGAGGTTAAGGGCTCAAACCCAACATCAACTGGTGATGATATTAAGAGAAACTAGTTAGGCTACCGTCCTTTTATGTGCTAATTTAGCCTCAATATACTTAAATTCTGATTTTTCTTTATGAGGCGGGCTGGAATTTTTATTTTTGGGGTGGGCTGCAGCAAAGGCCAACTCACCCTGGATTCGTGCTTGGAAGGGAAGATATTGCTTGGATGATAAGATGGTCGATCTTAATATGCGCGCATTATCATTTTATCTAAGAAAGTATGTGTTAGGAGTTTCATTTTCCGTTATTTCCTTAGAGAATATAGTAGGGTTTATATATTGCTCCATTAAACCAATAGAGGGTGTGAGCAATGGGAACAGGGTGATCTTGTGTATGCTTGGTTGCTTGTGTGCTCGTGAGCTAGTTGTCATAGGTCGGTGTTGAGTAAGTTTATTTTGGGTTTATCATTTGTAAAGTTATAGTCAGTAAGCTTTTTTTTTTAATCTTAGTCCAGTTCGATCGACTTAGTCGCTCTACATCTGGATTGGGTATTGTATAACTCATTTAAGGGGTTAACCCTCTCACTCACAAGCGACTCCATGTTTTTAAGGGAATTTGTTAGGAGGAAAATCAAGTATGAAATATAAATTCCAAATTCGCCTCCCTGTTCTCCGCAAATTAATTACAAGACTTCCTCCCGCTGTAGTAGAAGGTAGTCAGGATCAATCCACGAGAAATCGTGTCAGCGCCCGCCTTTTCAGTTCCAAATCTCAGCAGAAAATCAACCAGACAAACAACAAACACAGAGAAAAGCAGAAAAAAAACAAAAGCAGCAATTTTGGTCGATATAGACCTGAATGAACTCGATATCGAGTAGGAAAATCGACTTAACAGAACTCAATATCGACTCCAACAGAAACTTAAAACTCAAAACTTTTGAAATAAATCAATAAAATAAAGGACTTCCAAGATCAGGGTTTCAACACCACAAAGATAACCATGTAAAATAACACATAAAGGCATAAAAGATCATGCTTTTCATCAAATAACTTTCGTTATTAACAAATAGGAAGATAGACGCTTTCGCATAAACCCTAATTGTTACTAACCCTTTTTCACATAATTAATCCAAGTTGTATTAAGATCACTTTCGCTTCAATAACACAAACAAGGATCACCTTCAACTTTTGCAAAAGAATCATGCTTGTAGGGATAGAAGACGAATTGAATCAAAAGATTGTACCATTACCACATCACCTTACATGGCTACCATCGGGCTCACCCCGACCCTAGAAGTTGGGTGACTACTCACTCTTCATCATGAATAAACTCATCAAAGATTTCAAGAAAATAAGTTGCATTAAATAAACTAAATAAGATTTACAACCGAATAAAGCCAACTCCGCTCTCGCTTTACAAACTCCACTCGGCTCCAAGACTTCTCTCTCTCCCCTGCTCTCTCTCTCTCTCTCTCTCTCTCTCTCTCTCTCTCTCTCTCTCTATCTATCTATCTATCTATCTATCTATCTATTGACTTGTAGCTTGGATGATTGAATTGGAATTGAATGACTAAAATCCAGCCCCCTAATGCCTTGTTTATAGTGTTCCATGTAGCTATTCTAGGATAGAACAACTATATCTAAATCTATCTAATAACATAAGATAAAACTAATGGAAATAAAGAAATAAATCTAAAAGGAACTATATCTAAAATAGATAAATATCTCTTCCATCTTGATAGAACTTGATAGAATTTGATCTTGTGGATATCTTCATTGGACTTCAGATAGAACTTTGATTAGAACTCGGACTAGCTCGAAATCGGCCACTGTTGGTCAACTCGATATCGACTTGCATGACTCGATATCGACCTGCAATTTCCCGTCTTCACTTCAGCAACTCGATTTAGGCTTCCTGGGTGAAGATCGACTTGATAGTACTCGATATCGAGTTGGTTAACTCGATATCGACCTACTCCTTCCTGCTCCAGCTTCCTCGGTCGATTTCTGGATTCTGCTCGAGTTTGGATTACTCGATATCGACTAGGTGAAGTCGATATCGACCTTTGTTCTTCCTCTTCACCCGATTCTGGCTTGTTTGAGTGGAAATCAACTGGACAACTCGATATCAACTAATGGTACTCGATATCGACCAGTGTGTGTTGAGTCGATTTTCTCGTTTCTAGCTTGATTTGTCCTGGTTCCGCTACTCCTTGACCTCGGAATTTCTGTAGTTGACTTCAAGCTTTCCCTCCTTTCTCAGAACTGTTGTAAATTGTCTCGATTTCTGTGAAATTAAACAGAAACTGGTGTAGATTCCATAATTTGCAAATAAGCATAAACTACATAGATTCTGAACTATTCTAGCCCGAATGTATGAAATGCATGCAGAAAACGATATAAAAGTAAGTATAAAACATGGCAGATTAGGCTCACAACAGAATTTGAACTTCGAATCTCTTGGGATGGGATGTAGCCCCATAACAACTATACCAACTTAAGATTGGTGTTACAATCAGTAAGTTAGCTAGTACAAGTTTTCCTATTGAAGTTTTAAGTGTCTCTATTAATAAGAGAAGTGTCTTTATTAATAAGAGAAGTATAGTTGTTCGAAAATCCTCCCCATATTTTGAGGTTTCCACCTATAAATATTGTTGTAACGAGAACGATAACAGACGAAGAAAGACACAAAGATTTAATGTGGTTTGGCAATGGTGTGTTACCTACGTCCACGGGCAGAGAAATATGGATCTTTATTATGGAGGCAAACAAGAAACTAGGTCACAAATTGTTAGGTTTCATGAGTATATATAGTGCCTCATGAAACCATAGTCTGACAATGGGTCTTAACCCAAAACAAATAATAAGCCTACTTCAAGGCATATTAACAAATCTCTACCTTGACTTGAATCCTCTCAGATGTACCAACCGCATTGCAGCGCCAGACGTACCAAATGTAATGACATGCCAGATGTACCATATGCGCTTTAATGCCTGATGTACCAAAATCTCCTCTCAGAAACAGATGCACCAAGACAAGTGCCAGACATTTCTCTGCCTCATATTTGTCATCACATGAGGACTCAGGTTGCTCCGCAGGGAAGCTCAACAATTGGTGATATTAAACAAGTCCAAACAGTGTTGGAACTTGCTCTCCGGAATTGGCTTGGTGAACATATCAACATGATTATCAGATATTCCCATCTTCTTCAGTTTGATTCTCTTCTTAGCTTGTCAGTGTACTGATTCACCTCCACAAACAATAGCCTTTTAGTTGGATGGAACACCATCCTCCCCCTCCTTGGCCACATGCAAAGCATATCCCACCAGATCATTAGACCCGTATCTCGCAGGCCCCCTGATGTCAACCCTTCTTGGTTGATCTAGAGCAATACTCCGATGTACAACTTCACATGTTCCTGTGTCTAGTGGTATATTCTTTGTCTCACCAGTATCTGACTCAGTAGTACTCGTCCATGATGATTGGTCAGTGACCAACTCAGGTGCATGAGTCTCTGTTGGAGTGAAGTTCAACTCCACCTCCTCAACAACAGTCTCCCTAACCTTGACTGAAACAACATCTGCAACACCTGTGACTGCTGAACCTTGTAGGCATACAAAGTTCCCTTTCCCTGCTTGAATCCATGCAAAAGCACATTAGAGCCTTTAAACACGCGCAACTTTCCATCATAACCTGTGTATCTGAAACCCTTGTGGTCTAACACGATTAGGGATATCAGATTCTTCGTCATAGATGTCACATGTTTAACTTACTTCAATGTGCGAAACTTCCCATCGTTTGTCTGAAGCCTGACAGAGCCGATCCCAACAACCTTGCAGATGACATCGTTTCCCATAGAAACATTGCCCTTGTGTACACATATATATGTTGTAAACAACTCTCTTCTAGGACATACGTGACAGGACGCACCTGAGTTAAGAAACCACACGTCATGATCTATATGTGCGGTTACCTTCTAGTAGAACAATATCTTCCTCAGAAGTATTTCCACCATGAACTACTGTTGCAGATCCAGATTTCGGCTCTTATTGCCTCTTCTTAGGATAATCCTTCTTACAATGACCTTTCTCCTTACAGTAGTTACAGACGTCGTCTGGTTTAGAGCCTGATTTGCGACCTTGCTTCTTGCCCCTTCTACCATCAAAATTTCCTCCGTTAGCCATAAGCCCGGAAGCCTGATTGTCTGTAACCGACACGGTTGCCTTCAAACCCAACTCTCTGTTGTGAAGCGACAATCTAACCTCTTCCAACGTGATGGTATCCTTCCCAATGACGAATGACTGAATGAAGTTCTCATATGTGGGGGGTTGGGATACCAACAGAATTAGGACAACATCTTCGTGCTCCACCTTAACATCGATATTACGCAATTCAAGTAATAGCGTGTTAAGTTGATCAAGATGATCTATGAGTTGTGTACCTTCCTGCATACGCAGTCCAAACAACCGTTGTTTCAGAAGCAACTTGTTTGTTAGAGACTTTGTCATGTACAAACTCTCCAACTTCAGCCACAAGCTGCTAGCAGTTTCCTGATCAGCAACATCTGTTATGACATCATCTGCGAGACACAACATGATCGTCGAATGAGCCTTCTCCTCCGGAAGACCGTAATCAGCGGTGGTTGTATCTGCCCCTTTTTGTCGGCGGTTAACGGTGTCAATAAACCTTGTTACTTCAGCAAAGCACGCATCTTTATCTGCCACAGACTGAAAGAGTTTCTTCCAGTAAACTTGTCAATCTTCACTACAGGTCTAGACATCAATCTCGACAGAAATCACAACCAAGCTCTGATACCAGTTTGTAGTAATGAGAACGATAACAGACGAAGAAAAACACAGAGATTTAATGTGAACGTAGGTAACACATCAGTTTGTTGTAACAGGAACGATAACAGACGAAGAAAGACACAGAGATTTAACATGGTTCGGCAACGGTGTGTTACCTACGTCAACGAGCAGAGAAATATGGATCTTTATTGTGGAGGTAAACAAGAAACTAGGTCACAAATTGTTAGATTCCATGAGCATATATAGTGGCTCATGAAACCCTAGTCAGACAATGTGTTTAAACCCAAAACAAATAGTAAGTCCAATTCAAGGCATATTAACAAATATTTTTCTAACTTTAATTATTTTTCCAAGTGTTTTTTTCAGCTTAATAATTCTTTTAGTGCCACTAACTCAATTAATCATGGTCCAACAATTGATAATCTTCTTACCAAATTAGGATGAGTATTAAATATTTTTTTTTATTAACAATCATTAAATTAATTATTAATTTCTATCAATATGTTTAATCGGCTACAAATAAAAAAGAGAGGGAATTAAAGGATATAACCCTTGCCCCGGTTTGATTTGCATGCATAACCCACTATCCAAAACAATTGCAAAGGTTAACCCTCCCCTTTAAAAAATTGCAACCCAGGCGGTAAAAGTGACCTGGAGTAACCGGTGGGTGGTCTTGACATGGGAAGAGAGAAAGAGAGAGGCATCGCGCGAGAGAGAAAGGGAAGGTCTCCGGCTCGGAGGCGGGCGCGACAGGTCTTCGGCTCGGAGGTGGGCACAACCGGTGCTCCTGACATCGGAGGCGGGCACGACGGGTCTCCGACTCGGAGGAAGGGCTCGAGCGCAGTGCAGCCCCTCTAACAACAATCTCCTCCCACACCACCTCCTTACCCTTTGATTTACTGGCTTTGATTTTCAACAAGAAACATCACAGGTAATACCTTTGACAAGGATTAAAACCTCTTACCTAATTGTCCAACACTCTCTCTCTCTCTCTCAAGTTCACTTCCCCCTTTCGATTTACTGGCTTTGATTTTCAACAAAGTATTTTTAGGGTTTGAAAATTGGAATGTGATGAATTTACAAGTTCTAATTAACTGTTCGATTATTGTGCAGCTGCAGAGTTGTGATTGACAATGATGCTTGTGAGGATGCGACTATTATCCAGGTATCATCACCTTCTTCCTCTAATTCGTTTGTTTGTTCTTTGTGTTTTGGTGTTTTAGGTTTAAATTAACCCTTAATGTGGAAATTAACTCGATGATTTTCAAAATTGAGCATTTGGAAGGCCAAACAACGGCTTGAAAAATCAGTGGACTTGTATCCTCATCTGTCTAATGCAACCTTTTCTTTGTCAAGCTTGTTCTTGAATCTGGATGTTTCTTGTAAGAAGTATGGGAATGCATCTGGCTGCTTCAATTCATTAGATTTTACCCGCCGCCTATTCCATTTTACATGACACTTATTCCGTTTTACATGACACTTATTCAGTTTTACATGACACTAAAGACTTAAAGCACAATCTCCACCTATGATTTCCTGCCAATGTTTTACATGACACTTATTCAGTTTTACATGACATTTATTCAGTTTTACATGACACTGTTATTCATGAATTCATACTTTGGTTGGAGGTAATCACTCTTTTCCTTTTGACAGCAAACTGCATTTCTATAATATGAAGGCAAGTGAACTAATATTTTTTCCATTTTATAAGCAAATGGCTGCTAATTTTTCCAAGTTTCAGATAGGTGTTGATGTTTATGCATTCAGTGATAAATACACTGATATAGCTTCCTTAGGTATGCCATTATCACCCGAAATTAAAAAAAATTTATGTATAAATTCAGTTATCCTGATTAGTATTTCTTGTCTTAGCTTATAGCAATTGATAATGCAGTCTTACTCTTACCATGAGTTATTTGCTTGATGGATGTCTTACTCTTACCATGTGAGATGGATGTTTTATTCTTGTCTTACCATGTATGAGTCTGGTTCTTTGAGGAAAAACTTGCTTGCTAATGTGCAATGGAGTCGAAACTAGAAATTAGGCCTCCGGCTTGCATTGCAATAGTTATGTCTTCTTGCTATTATCTAGAAATTCAGTCCTTGGGAAATCGTCAGGCATGATGTTGTATTCCCAGTTCAATTCTTTAGTCAAGTTCAGGTCAATCCTGATGGATCGTAAGTGTTCTATATACTCACTCTAAGAACCGACTTTGTTTAATTTTAATTTCCTATTCTAGTATGTAATTACAATCTGTGATGACAATAAGACCTCGTTTGTAGTTGTCAAAACATCCGATCTGATTTGAATGCATTGTAAGTCTGTAACTGAATTGATGTCATCCTGATTTTCAAACGCCGGTTGGACCATAGAATTCGTTGGATTTTATTATCTTTTCATCATTACACTGTTGATTGAGAGTGAACTGTTGAATGTGACCTTTGAATTGCTCTTATGGTGCTTTTGTCTGAGATGCGTCCATTTGATTCCAGGAGGAGATCTTGAAGATAGTGCTCCTCTAAAATTCCAAGGGAAATCCTCCGCTTCAGTTTTGCCTTATGTTGGCGTTGCTTGCTTGGGAGCTATTCTCTTTGGATATCACTTAGGGTATGTGTGTAGTTTTCTTGCAAAGACTAGTTTCAGGATGACTGAACTCCATTAGAAACTTGTGATTGTGTTTTGAAAGAAAACATCTTTACCACCCTTGACATCCAACATAATCCACAGACCCAATTTTCGTAATATGAGATTAGGTGAAGTTGATCTCCTATTGATAGATATGGTGAAATCTCAAACTCCACCAACTCCACTGAATCCAAACCGAATGTTTGTATATCGTTGGACTTTTGTAATGTTACCCGGTTAGATTACAATGCAATATGTTTATAAATGTCAGAAACTGCTATATACTTATTTTGGCTTGGCCTGTCTTTTCTGCATTTCTTGAAGGGTGGTGAATGGCGCTCTAGAGCACCTATCTACTGATCTTGGTATTACTGGGAATACTGTCTTACAAGGCAAGTTAGATGCATTTTCTTTGTATATTTTGTAGAATCAGTTAATGCAATATTCCATGTGGGATGATATGGTTGCATGATCTACGCATGGTTGCATAGGCTGGGATACATAAATAAAATTTTGTCATTCAGTGCTGGAAGTGTTGTGTCATAGAATATGTGTGAATTGTTGCTGATTTTAAATTTTTTTTTTTACCATCATTCATCCATTTTAATCATCCTTGCTGGTGCAACCTTGGGTTGTGTCATAGAATATGGGTTGCATGATCTACGCATGGTTGCATAGGCTGGTGCAACCTTGTTGCTGGAAGTATTGTGTCATAGAATATGGGTCGTTAGCACATTGCTTGCTGGTGCAACCTTGGGTTCATTTACTGGAGGTGCATTGGCTGACTAGTTCGGCAGAACAAGGACCTTTCAACTAAATGCAATTCCACTAGCAATTGGAGCTTATCTCTGGTTTGTGCTTTCAATTATTGAAATTTGGATCCCCTTCTTGAATTGATTAATTTATATTAACCTCAATTTCTTGGTCATTTGTAGTGCCACATCACAGAGTGTAGAGATCATGATGATTGGACAGGTACTTTCTGGCTTGGGAATCGGCATATCATCTGCATTAGTGCCTCTCTACATCTCTGAAGTAGGTTTTTTTCCTTACTGTGCGAGTCGTGTACTGGGATCTTCTTTTTTATTTGATATTTCGGTTTGTAAACATGCTCTGCTTGGCAGATATCACCAACTGAAATTCGAGGTGCACTTGGTTCTGTCAACCAGCTTTTTATCTGCATTGGCATTCTTGCAGCACTGATAGTTGGTTTGCCCCTATCAGGAAATCCCTTATGGTACAATGAAACCTTCAAATATAAATTATACAACTTGCTCTGAATGAGTCTTTTTTTTTTATGTGGTAAAGGCTTGCTCTTTGGAAGGGAAAAGGGGAAGAGCGTGTTTGCAAGGTGATGTCCTACATGTTCTAATGAGAGAGGCATGATTGAGATTTGAGATACTATAAATCTCTTTTGTAACATAATGTACGACCTTCCACTGAAACGATTCAGTTGAATAGGTTTATTGACTGTGTAATTGGTTGATTTTACTATATTTAAATTTTTCTTGCTTCCAAGTTTAATTTGTATAAAATGGTGAATTATTGTAAGAAAGTTTCTCTTTTGCCGAATGAGACTTGCTTTCCATCTTAGTCATTGCCTACTTTAAATCGAACAATGTCTCTCTTTTATCGAATAAGCTTATAGATTGCAAATCAGCAAATAACCTGTCATGTTAACGGGTATAACCTGCCATGTTAATAGCATTACCTGTCATGTTAAAGGTTATAACCTGTCCTATTAAAGGTTATAACTGGTCATGTTAAAGGGTATAACCGTCATGTTAAAGCAATTCTCGTGTCTACAAAGAGTTCCGTTTACGAAAAAGCAAACAAAGAAACATGCTAATCCAAGCACTTATGCCACTACATTATGTGATAGCAACACCAAAAATAACCCATAACCCATACTGAATTTACATGTCACCCATATCGGATTCACATGACATATAATGTATTTTACTTTGACATATGAATTTTTTTACTTGACACCTGAATTTGAGACATATTCTATTCCTTTTTTATTATTCATAATTTCTTTTGCTAGACTTCTTTTTTTTGAACTTGGTTTCAAATTCAGCCTTGGATGATTTCTGGGGTAAGTTCAGTCACTCTGACTGTGATGTGAAGTAACGTAGGTGACATGTCAAACATATCTCTTGTCATGTTAAAGGTTATAACCTGTCATGTTAAAGGGTATAAACTGTCATGTTAATAGCATTACATGTCATGTTATTTTCTTTCATTAAGAAGAAGATGATCGATTCGCATTACCTGTCATGTTAAAGGGTATGAACTGTCATGTTAATAGCATTACATGTCATGTTATGTTCTTTCATTAAGGAGAAGAGGATCAATTCGCGTTACCTGTCATGTTAAAGGTTATAACATGTCATGTTAAAGGGTATAACATGTCATGTTAATAGCATTGGATGTCATGTTATTTTATTTCATTAAGGAGAAGGGGATCAATTCAAATTACCTGTCATGTTAAAGGTTTTAACCTGTCATGTTAAAGGTTTTAACCTGTCATGTTAAAGGGTATAACCTGTCATGTTAATAGCATTACCTGTCATGATATTTTCTTGCATTAATAGCATCACACACAAAGAAAAAAGGAGTTTAGCGGAAGGAATTCTGAAGCCTACCAGAGTCCATTTCCGGTTTGTCTGAGCTCAGAGCGCTCTTGCTGAATGGGTTTTATTGTTTAAGAGCTTAGAATATTGCAATCACACTTGAGTCATGCTAGTTTCTTTCCAATTAATAATACAAGTGTATGTAGATGTATAGTAGATGTAGCTGGAACATTTGAATATTGCAATCACACTTGAGTCATGCTAGTTTCTAAAATATTTTCTCGAACCAAATCTAGTATACTTGACGTGTCATGCAAAACAATTCAAATGTCATGTAAAACAATTGACGTGTCATGTAAAACAATTCAGGTGTCATTTAAATAATAAATAAGCCTATGTGGGAATTTGTATGTCACCACATCTTTGTATGTCACGACGACAGCAACGTATGGAATAAGTGATCAAGATCAAGCTCTACCCATACACTAACCATTTATGTTGTTATCACAATCACAGACTGACAGGTGGTAATTTAAGATGGCATAATATATGTTGCAAATGAATTGAAAATTGTTTTGAAGAGAGATTAGAGAATGTATCGGTTGGAGCAGAAATTAGGATGGTTCATTGGCCTAAAACCGAATCATATCGGTTGGATAAACCGAACCGAAAACCAAAATTCTAAAAAATCAAACTGAAAACCGAACTTAAAATAGTCGGCATTGATTCATGAATAATAAGCCTATGTGGGAATTGAACCCACATTTTTGTGTATGACCACAATGCTCTTCCATTGAGCTAATAGGCTATATGAGCATTTTTTAACAAGGAAAACTACACGAATCTCACAAAAATTCTATGACATGAACTTGAGGACCTCCATGAACGCAAACACAAAAAACGGCAAACTAAATGGCAGAACTACTATCAAGAACTCAGATGGCCTCTCCTCCAATATCTACCCATCTACTGCTCTCACCCTGAGGGGGGAAAAAAAAGTAAAGCTGAAAAATAACTTTAAGAGGCCAAATGAAAGCAGTTCATTAAGGAAGAGAAACAACTGCAAAACATAACTGAGATGATACTAATACCTCAGGTAATACGGCAAGATGCCGGTTGGCTTATTATTCTTCTCGTTTCTTTGTATCTGGTGACAAGCTTCATCAACAAACTTAAGGAAAAAAAGAAAGCTCGATGTCATCTTCGTGGTTTTCCACTTTAGTAGCTATCTTATTGGCATTTCCAGCATAAATGAGACCTTTAAAACCTTCTGTCTTTAGGATATCAGACATTATAAAGGACATTGTGATGCCAGGCAGCACAAACCATCCATTCTCTACCTGCTCACAGACAAGTGCAACATAGAGAAAGAGAGGGTCAGAGGCACTACAGGCAGAAATATACAGCATCACTGAAGGTCTGGTTCTATAAAGAAATTCATCTTTCATGGTTGCGTACCGTCAAAGTTCCAGATTGCTCTGCCATATGGATAATTAGAGCAGAACTCAACTGATGTGACAAAATCCTTCTCACTTTACGTTTCTTGTGCTGCTTAAATTCATATTCCATCTTGCATCCAGGAAAGAGCTTCACCTATATAAATGGGCCAGAGTCATTGAAAAAGATGTGCATTATCAACAGCTTAGTGTACCAATGAAAAGCTGTCAACAATTGAAAAGGGAAAAAAAAACAGTTTGCAGCATAATCACATTTAAAGAAAAATAGGTAGTTATTGCACAAAAAACTCATTTGTTAAAACTTAGAATAATTTCAGCCAGATACCTTTGGTATATTATAATACCAGATCAACATGTCCAAGGTATCTTAAATATCTTGGAGGTATCTTCTTTAAGAAAGCAAGTAAACTTTGACATAATGGGAAATTGAAAATGTCAAAATGCTACCCTATGAAAATAGCAGTCTATTTTTAGTTTTAAGCATGAGAAGTTTATTAATATTCCCTGTTGTTTTTCCAATCTCATATATCTGACATAAACCTCAGAAAGTTAAGATTTATTGATACATAAACTCTCCCTTTTGTGGGAGTACCATTTTCAATAAAGTTAGAAAATATTGTTGATATAAATCATACATTTCCCTATTGTGGTTCTAATCTACCTTTTGTGAAAGTACCATTTTCAATAAAGCTAGAAATATCTACCATGATGAACATGTAAGAATCAAGAGCATTACTGCTGGCAGAATTCGTTGGATTTTATTATCTTTTCATCATTACACTCAATTCATTATCAAATCAAGAGCATTACTGCTGGCAGAAAAGCAACACATAGATCAAGTGTTCTTTCACATGACGCTTACTTTAGTTTTACATGACACTTACTTTAGTTTTACATGACGCCCAATAATACATTCCTTTTTGAATCTGTGCTATTGATAAATTTTGTAGTTCAGGTTAAATGTAAAAAAGAAGTATCATTCTAGGTTGGATTATGGGTTGAACTTCAAGGGGTTAAATAGTTTAATTTGGCTCAGTTTATTTTACATATTGTTATAATTATAAGAATATATATTAGATTTCAACTCTTGAATTCATTGATCTAAGCCAATTGAAAACCTCACCAAGACATATATTATATTTCAAACATAGGAGTGGAGTAAGGAATATGTTTGCAGCTGTGCGGTGGAGATAAAAAGACAGCAGCACTTACAAGAATCAAGAACAAAACCAGCCTTATTCCATCAAAATGCAAATGGGGCAGGATTTGAAAGATGATATGATGCCAAGAGAACACAATGAGCCTCTAGAAGCTTCTTACGCCACTGGAAAATAGACCTCAGCTGCTTCTCTCTCACAGCTTTCTGGGAGGCCTGCGCTTGTCTGGAGAGTTCTAAACGCTGGCGTTCACAGAGCTTAACAAATTTCCTATACTCTCTGTCATTCATCCCCATTATCTACTGATGCTCCTGATCAACCTTTTCCCTTAAATGTGCCTGGAGGCCTAAAACTTTAACTTCTTTTCTTCAATTTGCAATCGCAAATGAACAAAAAACACCTATAGACGAATCCTATCACCTAAAAACACCTATAGACAGGCATTCAGCTCAACACATTTCCACCAAACAAGCAAATTCAATAATTCACCAAATATAATGTGCGAACAAAAAAGCCCAAATTGGTCAGCTTATTTACACAAGAATTTACCTGTCTAGCCCCAAGCTGCTGCTGCTGCTGTTGTTGTTGATGGAGCTGCTTCTGTTGGTGCTGGGTTTGTTGCTGCTGAATCAAATCAAACCCCAAATGGGGAACAGACGAAGACGAGGACGACGGAGAGCCAGATGCCGACGTTGGACTGCGTCCATGGCCTCCGGAGCCGAGCCCTTCTGTGCACCACCACCAGCTTGCATTTAAAATTAACGCCCACAACCAACAACCAAAGGGGTTCATGGACGACCTGCTCAACTTCTCGTCGGATATCGTTGAGGAAGAGGAGGAAGGTGATGACGAAAGCAACAAAGCCGAAACCCTAACAGCTCTCCCTTTCTCCCTCCTCTCCTCTCGCGGCCCCCGACCCCCTTCCTTTCGACTGCACTCGAGCCCTCCCACAGAGCCCGGAGCCCGGAGCCTCCACCTCTCGACTGCACTCGAGCCCTCCCACGGAGCCCGGAGCCTCCGCCTCCGCCTGCGCGCCTCGATCCCCTTCCTTCTCCCTCCTTTCTCGCTTCCCTTTCTCTCCTTTGCAACGGGCTACCGGCTTCACCGGGTAAGCGGATATCCGCTTTTGTGCAATTTTTTTCCGGATTGGGTTACTCATGCAAAGCTTTCGGATTTTAGGGTCATTTTAGCAAATTTGCCTAAAAGAGATATAATATAATATATCCATATTTAATAAAATTTATAAAATCTTATAAAAAAAATATATTGATATCTAATCAAATGGGGTTAAATATTATCTTAAGCATATATTGCTCTGGCAAAAAATATATCGATATCAAACTAAATTTGATAAAATCTTATCTTAACCATATACTCCCTCCGTTTCTAAAACATGTTCACTAGTGTTTTTAAAATGAGGAAAACTATATAAAATAATAACTTTTTTTATTAAGTTTTTTAAACAATTTGTATTTATTACTAATAATTAAGTACGAAACTATTTTTAAAAAATTATACATATGGAGTATAATTTTTCTCATCCTAAAAATACATACATGAATGATAAACGACTTGTTTTTCCGAACGAATGGAGTATTTCTATATTGATTAAGTGAAATTGGATAATAATTTAGTAAAATCTTATCTTGAGCATATATTACTATATTATATTGATCAATTGAAAAAAAAAGTTCATTCAGTATCAATATAAAATACTAAAACAGAGGTTGATTGACATTGTTTTAAAAAAAGGTCTGGGCCTCCTCCTAAACCTTGCCTAGACCCTTGAAGGCCCCCATACTTTTGAGTTTAGCCTCCTAGACCATTGAAGGTCACCCGCAAGGTCTTCACGGCCTTGCGGGTTTGGCGAATTAGTGAAAAAAACCATTTTGTGGTTTTAACTCCTAAAACCCCCCAAACATCTCTCTCTCTCTCTCTCCCTCCCTCTATACTCTCTCTTACTCTTGATCCCTCACTCCTATAGTCCTCTAACTCACGGCTTAACTTCCGTTGTTAACGTCTATACTATTATTTAAATTTTATTTGTTTATGTTATGAATTAAACTTTATTATTTTATATATGTATGGATATGGCATATGATTAA
Organism: Persicaria tinctoria; assembly: GCA_037127255.1. Lineage (NCBI taxonomy): Eukaryota > Viridiplantae > Streptophyta > Magnoliopsida > Caryophyllales > Polygonaceae > Persicaria > Persicaria tinctoria. The sequence goes on along the minus strand of JBANSL010000019.1, from coordinate 20,015,666 downwards.
AAATACATCTCATAATAGTAAATCCGCCTAGACCCTGCACAATCCGCCTAGACGCTTGACCCTATCTAGCCGTCGAGCATGTTCAAGCGTTTTTTGGAACATTGGCATCTGGTGCGATTCACTTACGTGAAATTTTCTGGATTTAAACGAGATTATTTTTGCATACGTGTCATATTCTGGATTAAAATGGTATTATCTTTTTGGGCCCACATCAACTATTAAGCCAATATAGTTAGGTAAAAAACACTTATCTTTTTAGATCAATAATCTATCCAATATAACCTTGTATCTTGTTTAGATAAATATATCATACACTTACTACGGTTAATATTGTTGAAATAATCAAATATAATAATAAGTTATTGTTATCATACACGTACTACAACATATCCAATCTAATTAATCAAATATAATAATAAGTTATTGTTGAAATTAATTATGACTTTATTACAAAAGAAATCTATATAAAATATAAATATAGCACCGTTAAATGATAAGATTTTTTTATATATTATATAGCATCGTTAAATTTTAATCAGTTTAGATCAAATTAAATATTTTTCAAACATTCTATCTAATTAATAATCTGTTAGGGAATTGAGTAGTAAGCCAGAGCACGTGCTTATCACGTGAGGCTTAGAGACTATAAAGGATTGAAGATGTAATCAGTTGGGCATTCATGTGAAATACAATTGAGAATTCATTCTCTATCTCTCTCGTCAGTTAGATAACAGATCAAGGTTCCTAAGACTTCATCCGTGAAGTATGTGAAAACCCAAGATCTGGGATCGGGTGAAGAAGATGAGCAATAAGAGTCAATTTCAGAAGATGATGTTCAGACAGATGAGGGTCAAGAAGGGTTTGTTCGCGCACTTACGGGTAATGGATCGGACACCTCGATCTTGGTCAAGGGACTTGTAGGGGACAGAGTAATCAGTGTACTAATCGAGAGTGGATCAACATATAGTTTTGTGGATCTAGCAATCGAGAATAAAGCCGGATTCAAATTGGTGCCAACAAATTTGATGATAGTGGAAGGGATAAACAGAGGAAAGTTGTTTTGTCGTCAAGAATGTAAAGGGTTGACAGGACAAAATCGTCGGTTTCCTATCAAAAGAATATCCAAACTAACCAACTACTATAGCTAGTAAGTCCAGAGTCGATCCACAGGGAACTACCGTTACTTTATGCGTTATAATCACCAACAAGAATAAACAGGGGGGTTGTAGAGATGTAAAGATGCAAAGAATTGAATAAGGAAATAACGGTGATGGTTGTAAACAGTGATGAATGAGATGCTTCACCTACGATTCTCAACCGTGGTTTATCTCCTTCATCATGGTTCTTCCTTCTAGTTGTGTCTTTTCTATCATCCACTCTAATCTTGATTTAAATAGATTATTAGTCCTATGAGTCCTAATAATCCCTTATTCCTAGGCAATCTTAACACGGATTAAGGTTTAATCCTAGGAATATCACTAAGTCTCAAGATATATAAAGCTTATAAGCAATATTAATTCCTTAAAGAACAAGCATTTAACATATAGTCAACTTCCTATACGATCAAGCTTTTCTATGAGATCCACTCAATTGTATTCGCTACTTTGGATTAGGTTTCACAAACGTATGAATCAAAACCCTAGCAATGATGCAATTCTAACGAGGTCGCGAATCAAGATAGAATCAACACCACAAGCAATTAAAGCACAAATAAGTTGAAATAGATAATAGAAAACAACTAGAATTCCAAACTCACAATTCAACAAAACAAGTCTTGATCGTAGGCAAAACAAGATGAGTTTAGCTGCTCATTCTTCCAAACGTCATCTCTCAATTCTTCAAAGGATCAAAGATTCCTCAAAACCATCTAAAATAAGTCTTTATATAGCCCTAATTACCGTCATAAAACCCTAGAAAGTGTTTCCCAAAGATAGGCCCAACTTAAGAGGCATAGAAAATCGGCGCTGAATCCGGCCCAGGAAAACCACAACCAGGCCGCGAGTGCTACCCAAAATTGATGCTCTGCTGTAATGGCCGCGGGTGCGGCCACGGGAGCGAAAACGGGTGCGGTTTTCTGTCTTTCCTTGTTTCTCTGGCCGCGGGTGCCGTTTTCTCTCTTGTATGCCCTTTGCCTCTTCCTTGTGCATTCTAACTTGGCTTCTCTAGCTCGTTCTTGCCTCCATATGATCCATATGACTCTCATGAATGACCTCCTCCCTTCTTCGAATCCAAAATCTGCAATTACTCGCTAAACTCGTGTAGATTCCGCACTTAAGTACCAAATGAGCAAACAAGTAAACTAAACCCTTAAAATGTAATATATATACATCTAAATGACCCTAAAACTACTCTATAATGCCTATCTAAATATGCATTATCAAACTCCCACACACTTTGCCTTTTGCTTGTCCTCGAGCAAAATAAAACATTTATGAGTCATTCATCCCACAAACACAATCCTTCATGCAATAGCCTCATCAAAAGCAACATCTCATCAAAGTGCAAACATAGACAAGGCAAACAAATGTCCTAGCAAGTATTTATGTGATCAAGTAACCTGCATGCTTATCCATCCAACCTCACCGGGAATAAAGTGTTTTCACTCTCACTCAAGTGTTTACGTTTATCAATTAACACTCAAACTCAATCTAAAATGCAACTAAGCTACATAAGAATTGAAATTGAATCACAATCTCGACCGTGAATGTCATTACCGGAAAAAATCATCATGAGGTCTTTTTATGGGTTGTAATGGGACCAAGGTAGAAAACATAAGGTATGGAACAATTTAGGCCATGTGGTGCTCATAATCCGGGAACTAAGGAAGCAACCAAATCACAATACCACTCATAAACTCATACCATAACTCTACAATGTAATACAACTCCAATCTCAAGCATATAACTTTACAAACCATACTCAACTCATTCCTTTATTCTCTCTCTCTTTTTTTTCTTTTTTTTTTCCATGCTATATCAAATGATTTTCCTTGACTTTTACCCCTAAGTGAATTTTATCCTCCTTAGGTCCCAAGTAATGAATGTACTAGCAATAATCAAACATCTCATAAGGGTACATCAAACATACAATCCACCGGCCACTAAAACCCATCATCCACAATATAAATATTCACCAACCATTCCTAATTCCCGGATAGGGTCAGACTATAATTGGCTATGGAAGATCTCATGGAGCTACAGAAGAATAGGAAATTAGGCTCAAATTGGCTTAAAGTAGAGGATCATATGTAAGGTGGAATAGAGTCAAATAGAGCTAATAAAGGTGCCTCAATCATGTGAAATTCACCAATAAAAAACATATAAGTACATCCTTAACACATATAACAAAATCAATTCCAAGAGGTAGAAGCATTGGAGAGTATTCACACACATGAAACAAGAGCAAAAGGACTCAATGAAGTGTAGTCCCAATAAGGCCAAAAATCAATCTCACAAGGTTAAATTTTTGTTGGATTTCAGTCATACTAGGAACTTAGATCATACAAGCTCAATTATGTTCACCTAGCTATGTTCTACATAAAAACCATAAGTGGGATAAGGCTAAAAACAATTCAAACATGTCATGGGACTTATATGATCATAATTTCAATAAAATTTTGAGGACTCACTTGGCTAGGTGGTTGTTTAGACAATGGCATACTTTATGCAAATGCATGATTTTTTCTTTTTTTTTTTTTCAATTTTTTTTTGTTTTCTTAAAATAAAACTAAGATGCAAAGCATTAAGATGAAACACATGAATATTATGCAAACTAATTTAAAGATGCTTGATATTCAATGCAACTCTAATACGTACATTAATTTAAAGATGCTTGGTATGGTGGAGGTGGAGGTGGGCACGACAGGAAGAGCGAAGAAAATGAACGAAAATGAGGTTGCAGGGCTGGCCGCGGGTGCTGCCTTCTGGGCCGCGAGTGCGGCTATTCTAGTTCCATCCCCAATTTTTGGTCGTAGGTACGGTTTCTGGGCCGCGGGTGCGGTTTTTCTAGAACATCCTCCCTTAGTCTTTTCCTTTGTCCTTCTCCTGAAATGTTAGCCCAATATACCGAAAAACAACTACCTAACCTCTAAGAGAATCTTAACTATGCTGGAAAAATAATAATTAATGAACTAATAACGCAAAGAAATTTTAGCCTACTTACCTCGAGTTGCCTCCCGAGAAGCGCCTTTGTTTTATGTCGTTGGCTCGACTCACTTTGGTTTTCCGTTTAAGACTTAAGCAGACATTGTTAGCATCCTGAAAAGTAAATCAAACTCTCGTGCCCATCCAAGAGATGAATGGATACAAAATATGAAAAAGTTGATAGAAAATAGTATGGAGTTCAAGAATCTTACCAACTCATCATATTCTTGAGCCTGACTTTCAGTCGAGGTTATGTAAGTCCACCAAAACAGTTCCATTGGTGGTGCATTGAAGTAATGCTCCCATGGATCGTCATAATCACCACTACCTTCCCAATCGCAATAGTTGGCCTTCATTACCTTTTGAGCCGCCTCAGCAGCTGGCTCTAGACTTGGTTCATCAACGGACGAGCTAGGGGTAATCTCATCAAATGGAATGTTGTCATCCTCCATCTTCTCAGTATGATTCCCCACAATGACCTCAATAGGTGAAACAGAAGTCTCAAGGATTTGAGATACTTGGGGAAGTGACTCATTTTGTGCACATTGAAAATCCATTTTGCAGAAAAAATCCTACATCTCCAAGAGTCCCATATCTAATAAACCTCCATCACTCATGTGCTCAGCAAGGCTCCTTGTCTCAGCAGTCATACCATCAAAGATGCATAGAAGCACTTCCCTTGTACTAGCTTGATAGCCCCATGAACAAAGATCATTAATGTACTCCTGCAATCTAGTAAAGTATTGATGAAAACTCTCTCCATGTAACTGCAATAACCTCACCGTCAACATTGGTTAGTAGCACGAGTGCAGACCATGTAAGTGGTTCACACCAAGGTTATGTCCCCGGCAACGGCGCCAAATTTTGACAGGATAAAATCGTCGGGTTCCTATCAAAAGAATATCCAAACTAACCAACTACTATAGCTAGTAAGTCCAGAGTCGATCCACAGGGAACTACCGTTACTTTATGCGTTATAATCACCAACAAGAATAAACAGGGGGGTTGTAGATATGTAAAGATGTAAAGAATTGAATAAGGAAATAATGGTGATGGTTGTAAACAGTGATGAATGAGATGCTTCACCTACGATTCTCAACTTTGGTTTATCTCCTTGATCATGGTTCTTCCTTCTAGTTGTGTCTTTTCTATCATCCACTCTAATCTTGATTTAAATAGATTATTAGTCCTATGAGTCCTAATAATCCCTTATTCCTAGGCAATCTTAACACGGATTACGGTTTAATTCTAGGAATAGCACTAAGTCTCAAGATATATAAAGCTTATAAGCAATATTAATTCCCTAAAGAACTAGCATTTAACCTATAGTCAACTTCCTATACGATCAAGCTTTTCTATGAGATCCACTCAATTGTATTCGCTACTTTGGATTAGGTTTCACAAACGTATGAATCAAAACCCTAGCAATGATGCAATTCTAACGAGGTCGCGAATCAAGATAGAATCAACACCACAAGCAATTAAAGCACAAATAAGTTGAAGTAGATAATAGAAAACAACTAGAATTCCAAACTCACAATTCAACAAAACCAAGTCTTGATCGTAGGCAAAACAAGATGAGTTTAGCTGCTCATTCTTCCAAACGTCATCTCTCAATTCTTCAAAGGATCAAAGATTCCTCAAAACCATCTAAAATAAGTCTTTACATAGCCCTAATTACCGTCATAAAACCCTAGAAAGTGTTTCCCAAAGATAGGCCCAACTTAAGAGGCATAGAAAACCGGCGCTGAATCCGGCCCAGGAAAACCGCAACCAGGCCGCGAGTGCTACCCAAAATTGATGCTCTGCTGTAATGGCCGCGGGTGCGGCCACGGGTGCGGTTTTCTGTCTTTCCTTTTTCCTCTGGCCGCGGGTGCCATTTTCTCTCTTGTATGCCCTTTGCCTCTTCCTTGTGCATTCCAACTTGGCTTCTCTAGCTCGTTCTTGCCTCTATATGATCCATATGACTCTCATGAATGACCTCATCCTTTCTTCGAATCCAAAATCTGCAATTACTCGCTAAACTCGTGTAGATTCCGCACTTAAGTACCAAATGAGCAAACAAGTAAACTAAACCCTTAAAATGCAATATATACATCTAAATGACCCTAAAACTACTCTATAATGCCTATCTAAATATGCATTATCAAGGGTTCAAGTGGCAAATGCAGGGAGGAGATTATGTGTTTGGTATACGGGCACTAAAGATTGGAGAATTTGAACTTCTGTTAGGAGTGAACTGAATGAGGAAGTTCAGTCCGGTGCAATTCGATTACAACAAGATGACTATTGCATTTTCGAAAGATGGAAGGAGGGTTGCGATGCAAGGGATAGTAGAAAAGAGGAAAGAAGCAACTATATATAAGGAATCTCGCAGGGAAGGAATTGCACTGGTTAGTCTAGGAAAATGAGCACGAGTCCATTATTCAAGTGGCACAAGTGTTTCAGTTGTGTGCCAAAGTAGATGACACAGTGCCTGCAGTACGACTGTTGTTAGAAAAGTTCAAGGAAGTATTTGAGGAACCCAAGCAATTGCCACCAGAGAGGGTTTGCGAACACAATATCCCCTTGACACCGGGTATACAATCTTTATGTTCTAAGCCCTATAGATACCCCCATGGCTAGAAAGACGAGATCGAGAGACATGTTACAAAGATGTTGTAAACTGGGTTGATCAAACATATTCAGAGTCCGTTTGTGTCTCTGACATTGCTAGTGAAAAAGAAGGATGGGATCATGGAGGTTTTGCGTGGACTATAGAAAGCTGAACGAGGCTACAATCAAGGACAAGTTCCCTATCCCCAACATTGAAGAACTATTGGATGAGCTTCATGGAGCTGCAGTGTTCTCGAAATTGGATCTCCGAGCTGGATATCACCCGGTGCGAGTAGCAGAAAGTGATATACCTAAGACGGCTTTTGAAACTCACGATGGGCATTACGAGTTCAATGTCATGCCCTTTGGCTTAACAAACGCTCCAGCAACCTTCCAATTGTTAATGAACATGGTTTTTGCATAATTCTTAAGAATGTTTGTCTTGGTCTTCTTTGATGATATTCTAGTATATAGCCGAAACTTGGAAGAACATTTGAGTCATTTGGAATTAGTGCTAGATACTATAAGGAAACATCAGTTGTTTTCCAAGCTTCCCAAGTGCAGTTTTGTCATCCCAAAGGTGGAGTACTTGGGTCATGTGATCTCAAGTGAATGAGTGGCTACTGACCACATGAAGATTGAGGCAATTGTGAAGTGGCCAACTGTTATTGCAGGAGGATGGTCAAGTATGAAATAAATATAAAGTAAAGATCAGACTGACTTCCCTGTCTCAGCAAATAAATACAAGACTTCCTCCCGTTGTAGTAGAAGGTTGTCAGGATCGAATCCACGAGGAAGCACGTCAGCAGTTCTTAGGTAGCAACAGATCTCACAGACAAGCAAACAGAAGACAGAAACAAAGGGACAAAGAAAGAAAGACAAAAATAACAAACGAAAGCAAGAAATAAAACAAAGATAGCAACTAACTCGATCTCGACAAGCTGTACTCGAGATCGACAAACAACAGTAAAAGACAGAAACTTCAAATCGACGACAGAAACTCAACTCAGACAACACAGTACTCGATCTCGACAAGATGCTACTCGAGATCGACAAGAGACAGTAAAAACAGAAATTGCAGAATCGAAAACAGAAACAGAAAATTAACTCGACATAGACCAAAACCATACTCGAGATCGACTACAGCCTACTCGATCTCGACGAGACTCTCCTCTGTATCGACTAGAAAGACAGAAACTTAAATTGCAAATTTCGAACCAAAACTCAACTTTTTGACAGAAATAAATCAATATATGAAAAACTTCCAAAGCCAGGGTATCAACACCACAACGATAACCATGCAAAGTAACACATAAAGGCATAAAAGATCATGCTTTCCATCAAAATAACTTTCGTTACTAACAAATAGGTATATAGAGGCTTTCGCATAAACCCTAATTGTTACTAACCCTTTTCACATAATTAATCCAAGTTGCATTAAGATCACTTTCGCTTCAATAACACAAACAAGGATCACCTTCAACTCTCGCAAAAGAATCTTGCTCATAGGGATAGAAGACGAATTGCATAAAAAGATCTGACCTTTACTGCATCACCTTACATGGACACCGTCGGGCTCACCCCAGCCCCAGAAGTGGGTGGACTACTCGCTCTTCATCATCAAGAAAGACATCAAATAACAAAAGAAACTAACTTGCATTGAATTAAATAAAGAAAGCTTACAACCCACAAGACAAATCCGCTTTCGCCTTTCCACCTTGCTCGTTACAAACTCTCTCTCTCTCTACTCCTACTTACTGAATGGAATTGATTGTGTTTCTGAATGAATGAAAAACCAGCCCCTAGGGCTTTATTTATAGGCTTCTAACCCTTGCAAACCAAGAATAGAATCTTCTATCTATATCTAAAATTATATCTAAAAAGCCTTAATGATAAATAAAAGCAATAATGAAATTAAATCTAAAATAGGGAAAGATAAATCTAAACTAGGTAAGTCTCTTCATGTTGATAGATCTCCCTTCCATGGATAGAACTTGATAGATCTCGGCCTACTCGACTTCCTTCGGCTCCAAGTAACTCCAACTCGACTCGGACTGCTCACGGCGACGCGTTTCCAGAACTTGGTCTACTCGACATCGACAAGGGCTCGTCGACATCGACTAGGATTCGTCGTCGACTGATCTTCTCGGGTGACTCTGCTCGACAAGCTCGGATCTGGGCTCCTGGGCGTCGTCGATCTCGACTAATCTTCCTCGAGATCGAGTAGGGGTGTACTCGAAAACGGCTCTCTGGTGATGTCGAGGACTCCTCCTCAGTATGGACTCGGACTAGGGCATGGTGGCTCCTCGATCTCGACAAGGCCTCCTTGAGATCGAGTAGGGTTGCTCAGCGCCTTCGTCCTCGGCTTCTCGATCAGCTCCTCTTCTCGACTCCGGACATGGCCTCTCAGTGTCGTCGATCTCGACTAGGTGGTCCTCGAGATCGAGTAGGGTCCCGGGAGTCGGGTTGCCTAGGACTTGGTTTCCTCGACTAGGCTTTGTCGACCAAGTCTGCTCGGGCTCTCTACTCGAGATCGAGTAAGGTTTACTCGACATAGAGTAGCTCTGGCTTCAGCTCGGTTTGTCCTGGTTCTGTACTCTCGGATTCTGGACTTCTGTAGTTGTTTTCCGAGCTTTTCTGACCTTCCTTAAAATTGTTGTAAAGCGTCTCGAATTCTGCGAATTTAAACAGAAACCGGTGTAGATTCCATAATTTGGCAAATAAACATAAACTACATAGATTCTGTACTATCTAACCCAAATGTATGCAATGTATGCAGAAAATGATATAAAAGTTACTGTAAAACATGACAGATTCAGCTCACAACACCAACACCCAGATATAATAAAGAATTGAGAAGCTTTCTGGGTTTAGCGGGTTATTATCGACGTTTCATTCGGAAATTTGGCACAATTTGCCGGCCCTTGACAGAATTGCTTAAGAGAGACGCATTTCAATGGTCTGCTGAGAGTGACATTGCATTTACTCATATTAGGGCTCTGTTAGCTACTCCTCTTGTATTAGCCTTGTCGGATTTTCCCTCCAATTTCAGGTAGAAGCCGACATATGTGAAGAGGGAATATGAGCAGTTTTAATGCAACAGGGGCGCCTTCTAGCATTCATCAGCAAGGCTCTCCATGGGAATTACATGCTGCTATCAACCTACGAGAAGAAATATTGTTGGCTAGCTATAATGTATGTTATAGACAAATGGCACCACTACCTTGAACCTAGTCCCTTCGCGATCATTACAGATCACCGGAGTTTGAGGCATTTGCTCGATCAACAAGTGACCACGCATTTGCAGAAGAAAGCAATTAGGAAGCTGGTCGGCCTATCGTATTCAATTCAATATAGGATGGGGAAGAGCAATGTGGTAGTTGATGCTCTGTCAAGACAAGGACTATCAAATGACCATATAGTGGAAGGGTCATGCCATTCTTTGGTGGAGATCAAACCGGCCTGGATACAAGAAGTGGTGAGTAGCTATGCAAGGGACCCTGAAATTGATAAACTGAGGGCAAGTGCAGTTGTTGACCCTCGTTCAATGTTTAAATGGAATGGTGATATACTAAGGTATAAAGGGAGAGTGGTAATTGGTAATAAGAAGGAGCTACAACTTCACATTATCAAAGCATTTCATACAGAAGCAACTGGTGGGCACTTGGTGATAAGAGCTACTTATCAAAGGATTAAATCTCTATTCTTGTGGCCTCAAATGAAAACATCCATTGATCAGTACATCCGGGAGTGTGATGTGTGTCAATGACACAAGCATGATACAATAGCTTATCCTGGGTTGTTGCAGCCTTTACCCGTTTCAGATGCTCCATGGGTTTCAATTGGCATGGACTTTATTGAAGGGCTACCTATTGAGATATCATATCTTGTAGATATCGATTTGATTCTGTCTTGTATGCTAAGTAGTATATCTTGTATGTTAGGATAGTTTTCCTCTAGTTTACCCTAATTCTTTTGTATAAATACATATCTTACTCTAATGGAAAAGGCACGCTTTACACCATACGGTATTCTACATGGTATCAGTCTTTCCGATCCTCAAACCCTAAACACCTAAACCGCCGACCCTACCCTACCCATGGCCGCCGCCACCCCTGCTGTTCTTACCCCGGCCTCGCCCTACTACCTTCACCCTTCCAATCACCCTGGCCTCGCTATTTGCCCCGTGATCTTGCGTGGTGAAAATTTTCCTGAATGGAAGACCGCCATAATGAACGCCTTCTCTGCCAAATTCAAGGATGGGTTTCTTGTTGGTTCTCTCAAAGAGCCAGACGATGGCTCCCCTTATGTCGTTTATTGAAAGCGGGTCAACTCGATGCTTATCGGTTGGATTGCTCAATCTCTTGAGCCGTCTGTTCGATCTAGCATCACCTACTTTGCCACGGCCAAGGAGCTTTGGGACGATCTTGATCAGCGCTTTTCTGTTGGCAATGGTCCTCGCATTCTCCAGATTCGTTCTGAGATTGCCCGTTGCCGTCAGGAGGGTTAGTCGGTCTCTACCTATTTCGGACGCCTCAAGAAATTATGGGATGAACTCGCGACATACACCAAAGCCACGGCTTGTACTTGCGGGAATGCTGCCAAGAAGCGGGAGATGGAGCATGCTCATCAACTTCTGATGGGCCTCGACGACACTTCGTACTCCACCATCCGGTCTACGATTGTCGCCCAGGATCCGCTTCCCCTGTTCAACAGAATTTACGCGCTTGCTGTCCAGGAGGAGCGGCTTCAGATGATTTCCAAGGACCGTGAGGTGCGCTTTGACTAGTTTGCTATGGCTGTCCGCCCTTCGTCTCGCCCTACTTCTCGCAAGTCGGACAAGCCAGACAAAAGCAGCCTTCACTGCACTCATTGTGTTCGCTCTGGCCACGACGTCTCCTCCTTCTTCAAGGTGATCGGGTTTTCGGACTGGTGGAATCACGGAAAGGGAGTTGCTGATCCTACCACTAGCGCCCCTCCCGGTTGTGGTCGCACAACCCTTGCTTCCCAGCCCTCCAAAGGTCCGACTCATGGCTCTGCGATGCACACGGTCGTTGCTAATTCGGCCTTCTTCCCGGGCGCCTCCAACCTGACTATAGCAGATCACGATGCCTTTGGTTCTGTCGTCTTTGAGACTGATTGGGCAATGTTGTTCGAGAAATTTAAGGACTTTCACACCAAGTCCTTCAATGATCGGATGTCAGGTATTATTTATGTCCCTTGGATTCTCGACTCCGGCGCCTCCTCTCATATGACGGGCGACGCTCGGTTGCTTCATGATATAATTGATGTTCATCCTTGCCACATCAAGCTTCCAAATGCTTCGATCTCTACTGCTACTCGAGCCGGCTGCCTTGCCTTATGCCATGGTGTTACTCTCTCTAATGTTTTGCTTGTTCTAGGCCTTGATTTCCACTTATTATCTTTTGCTTGTTTGTCTGCTGAGCTCGCTTGCCTGGTTATATCTTCTGACAAACTTTTCATCATACATGACAGCACTTCGAGGATGCTGATTGGAGTGGGTGAAGTTCGGGATAGGGTGTCTTGGCTCCGATGGCTCACTCCACCTCCGTCACCTCCCCATCTGTCATGTCATGTTCCTGCCGTCACTCTCTCTACCTTGTGGCATCACCGCCTTGGGCATCCATCTTGTTTGTTCGTCTCGTCGTCATCTAGCTCTTCCGTTTCCACAAATAGCTCTAATAATATTGACCCTTGTGACATTTGTCCTAGGGCCAAACAAACTCGGCTTTCGTTTCCTATTAGCACTTCTCGTGCTCCTTCTTGTTTTGATTTGATTCATTGTGACATTTGGGGTCCTTACTAAACTCCGTCTATGTGTGGTGCTTCCTATTTCTTAACTTTGGTTGATGATTATTCACGCACTACATGGGTTTTTCTTATGATTCACAAATCCGAAGTTGCAACTTTAGTTCGCAATTTTTGATCTATGATACAAACACAATTTCAAAAGACAATCAAATGCTTCCGCAGTGACAATGGGTCCGAGTTTATTGCTCTCAAGCCCTTCTTTCGGGACCTGGGTATCCTCTTCGAATCCTCATGTGTTAGCACCCCTCAACAAAACGGTAGGGTTGAGCGAAAGCACCGTCACATCCTCAATGTCTCTCGAGCCCTTATGTTTCAAGCCTATCTTCCCATCAAATTTTGGGGCGAATGTGTGCTCACTGCATGCTACCTTATAAACCGCACCCCTTCGGCCCTTCTCCACAACAAAACCCCCTACGAACTTCTCTTTCAGAAGCCCCCAGATTACTCTCCTCTCCGCGTCTTTAGGTGTCTGTGTTACTCCACCCAAATCCCCCGTAGCACCGACAAGTTTGTTGCCCGTGGTTGCAAGTGCTTGTTCCTCGGGTATCCCTTTGGTCAAAAAGTTTTGGCGCCTATATGATTTGGACCGCCATGTTCTATTTACTTCCCGTGACGTAGCCTTCCATGAACAAGTTTTCCCTTATGCCGACTCCTCTATCGAGTTGCCATCTCCACAGCCCACGTCTAGCCCTCCGTCCCCGATTACCCACGACGATGAGGAGCTGTCCACTCCTCCCACTTCGGACCTCAGGGGGAGTCCTCCTCCACCTCCTCCGCTTCCTCCACCTCATCGTAGTAATCGTCCAGTCCAGCCCAGCACCCGCCTTCGGGACTTTGTCTCCACCACTGTCCGCCAGCACCATCCTATCCCGTCGGATCTCTCTTCCGGCTCCTCGTCAGGTACGGTGCATCCTTTGGATAAGTTTTTGGCCTATGACAATTTTTCTGCAGCCCATTACCACTACCTCGCTGCAGTAACTGCGACTCCAGAACCCACTACCTTTCGTGATGCATTTTGACATCAGCCCTGGCGGGATGCAATGTGTATTGAGATTGATGCTTTGCATCGCAACGGGACATGGGACATCGTGGATCCACATGCCGGTAAGACCCCTATCGGTTGCAAGTGGGTCTTCCGAATTAAGTATAAGGTGGATGTGAGTATCGAACGATACAAGGCGCGCTTGGTTGCTCTTAGTAACAGACAGGTTGAAGGTATTGATTATTTTGAGACCTTTGCTCCGGTAGCTAAGATGGTCTCTCTCAAAGTGTTCCTCGTAGTGGATGCTATTCGAGGTTGGGAGCTTCATTAGATGGACGTCCACAACGCCTTCCTTCACGGTGACTTACATGAAGATGTTTATATGACGATGCCGCCTGGTTTTTCTATTCCCGGATCTTCCAAGGTTTGTCACCTTCGTAAGTTGTTGTATGGTCTCCGTCGGGCTCCTCGTAATTGGTTTTTCAAACTGGCTTATGCTCTGAAGTACTTCGGCTTCCGCCAATCCTATGCCGATTAATCCTTGTTTTCTTATATAAGGTCTCGTATCGTCATTTATGTGCTGATTTACGTGGATGATCTGATTATCGCTGGGAATGATTATGTTGCTATTGTTCGCTTCAAGACTTTTATGAATACCCACTTTCACATGAAGGACCTTGGGCCCCTGAAGTACTTCCTCAGGATCGAGATTACTCATTCCTCGGATGGCATCTTCCTGTCCTAACGCAAATATGCGCTAGACATCCTCGCCGAGGCTGGTCTTTTGGGTTCTAATCGGGCTGCTTTCCCTATTGAGCAGAACCACAAGCTCACCTTGGATACGAGTCCTCCGTGCGCTGATCCGGAACAATATCGTAGGCTAGTTGGCCGACTCATATACATCACCATCACTCGTCCGGAACTCAGCTATTCCGTGCACATTCTTGCTCAGTTCATGGCAGCTCCTACGACAAATCATTGGCAGGCGGCCCTACGAGTTGTTCGTTATCTAAGGGGTTGTCCAGGTCAGGGTATCTTTCTCTATCGATCCAGCGACCTCCGCCTCAACGCCTATTGTGACTCCGACTATGCTACATGTCCTCTAACTCGTCGGTCTCTCACTGGTTTCTTTATTATGATCGGAGAATCACCCATCTCCTGGAAGACTAAGAAGTAGTCCATTGTTTCTCGGTCGTCTGTTGAGGCCGAGTACTGTGCTATGGCCACTACAAATTGTGAACTAGTTTGGCTCAAGTCGCTCTTGGCTTCTTTTGGCATATTTCATCGGCAACCAATGCGCTTATGGTGTGACAATCAAGCTGCCCTTCACATTGCCTCTAATCCGGTCTTTCACGAACGTACGAAGCATATTGAGGTTGACTGTCACCTCATCCGAGATCATGTCCGAGTTGGCACCATCGTTACTGCCCATGTTCGCTCTGCTCAACAACTGGCGGATATTCTAATAAACGCGCTTGGACAGTCCTAGTTTCACGCTCTTCTTCGAAAGTTGGGCATTCGGGATCTTCACGCTCCAACTTGAGGGGGAGTATTGAGATATCATATCTTATAGATGTCGATTTGATTCTGTCTTGTACGCTAAGTAGCATATCTTGTATGTTAGGATAGTTTTCCTCTAGTTTACCCTAATTCTTTTGTATAAATACATATCTTACTCTAATGGAAAAGGCACGCTTTACACCATACGGTATTCTACACTACCCAAGTCTGGGGGATTTGATGTGATATTGGTAGTGGTTGACAGGTTAATTAAGTATGGCCATTTTCTTTTACTAAGTCACTCGTTCACTGCCAGTCAGGTTGCTAAGTTGTTTCTGGACAATGTCTACAACCTTCACGAACTTCCTTGAGATATTGTGTCTGGCCGGGACAAGGTGTTCATAAGCCATCTATGGAGAGAGTTGTTCAGTGCCCTGGGAACCACACTCAAGTTGTCGACAACCTATCACCCTCAAACTGATGGACAGACAGAGATGGTGAACCAATGTCTAGAGGCTTACATGTGTTGTATGTCGTCTACGATGCCAAAGCAATGGGCTAAGTGGGTGTCTTTAGCCGAGTGGTGGTACAATACCACCTACTAAACCGCTCTGAAAACCTCACCCTTTCATGCTTTGTATGGATATCCACCTCCACAATTGGGTGTTAGATCAAGTAGTGTCACTACGGCATCAGTGGAGGACTGGTTTCAGGAGAGGGATCAAGCTCTGATAGTGCTAAAATCCGGATTGAGCATGGCCCAAGAGCGAATGAATTTTTTTGTTGATGTTAAGCGTTCGGAGAGGACACTGCAGGTGGGGGATATGGTATACTTGAAGCTTCAACCATACAGACAAACGTCCATGGCTCTTTGGAAATGTCTCAAGCTTAGTGCTAAGTTCTACGGGCCGTTTGAAGTGATAAGCCGGATTGGGGAGACAGCTTACAAATTGGCCCTGCCCACAACGTCAAATCTTCACCTAGTTTTTCATATTTTCCAATTGAAGAAGAGAGTAGGGCCTGATGTATCAGTTCAATCGGAGTTACCCTCAACTGATGACTCGGGCACTATGGTTACGGCTCCAGAAGCAGTCTTGGATTCACGAGTCAAGCACATGGCCAACGGCGATCCCGTGGTGGAATGGCTGATTAAGTAGGTCAATTTGCCCAGGGATGAAGCAACTTGGGAGCCTGCAAGCCACATCCTCCATCAATTTCCTAAATTTTCTTCTTCTTAAAGCCTTGGGGTCAAGGTTTTTCTTAAGGAGGGGAGATCTGTTAGGGAATTGAGTAATAAGCCAGAACACGTGCTTATCACGTGAGGCTTAGAGACTATAAATGATTGAAGATGTAATCAGTTGGGCATTCATGTGAAATATAATTTATTAATAAAACGCGCGCGGCCGCGTGAGTAACGAATACTAGTTAGTTAAAAATACTACTCCGTATATATATGATCAAAGAGAAATCTGGTGCAAGTCCCGTCCCTTGTTCTTTATAATAGATAGATAGATTCCTTGCAAAAAAAAAAAATAGATAGATAGATAATAATAGGTGGGTGCTCCTTTGGATTCCCTTCTTTTGAAGCTTTCCTTTTCCGACCAGAACCTTCTCATTAGTGTGTTAAAGTTGAATTTTGTTCAGTGGGATCATCAAGAAACCATTTTAATTAGGAAAAAAAAAAGGAAGGGAAAAATGGTAGCCCTTTGGATACCAAACGTATCTAAATCAACTATATACAACAACTTCTGAAAAGGCAATTCAATTCACCCAATCGAAATCAGGTAAAAGTGTTGACGAAAAAAGAAAATGGGCGTTGGAGAGAACATCAAATTCTTCACACAGGTAAAGCATACCAGTAGCTAGGAGGATGATGATGGTGAAAGAAGATGAAAAAAGAAAAGAGTCAAACGAAGATGGCCATCTTCAATTTCTTACATTTATATATTCATTATTAATAATGATGATTAATGGATGAATAGAAAACAAAACAAGCATATAATAATATAATAGGCTAAAGCTATCCAAGCCTTGCCCTTTTTCCTCTATTAATATTATGATAATTGAATGGTCTACAAATTGATGGCAGATTAAAAATCATGGAGGATATTGCTTAAGACACCAATGTCAAGCAATCAATCCCTTTGCTTCTTCAGATTCTACACTAAAAACTAAAGAGGTTATACAAGACCAAATTTCAACCATGCCCTTGTATACCCGACGCTACCTTCTCTATTTACCTTATCCATAAGGAAAGTTAACGAACGAATGCCCGGTTCAAAAGACATAAAACAAGATCTCTTGAACCGAATTGACAGAGAATGATGCTATGAACAAGAGTGTATATATATGCCATTAGATGCTTTGTGCACCCTTGGGTCATATATACATGACAAGTTGTTTGTCGTGGCGGATGGAGAAACCTCAAACCCCAATATTTGAGTTTCTCACCTCCTCAAAAGTTACAAATGGAAATGAATTAAATGGTTGGCTTCTTCAGCATGATTTTTTATCCTAAATGCTCCTTATGACTCCTAAATTGATGACTTCTATATCCCTAATCATAATTTGTAAGACGACGACGACGATGATGATGATGATGATGATGATGATGATGATGATGATGATGATGATGCAGATGGCGGGAAGCTATTGAGAGTACAGGTCTTCATTATCCAACTGTCAATCTCAAATTTTGTTATTTCTATCTGAGCGAAAAAAACTCGCCTGAGAGGAGTGCCTCATCTCCCTTTTTCTGATCTCTTTCAAGGGCAGATGCAAGGTGTTCTTTGGTGCCGATGTATGTGCCTGCTCTTCGAACCCACTCTATTAGCTAGGTGGATGACGAGTTGTTCTCTGGGATAGATCCGCTAGCCCCAGCTGCTTGATGAGGAGGATGAACCTGCCCTAGTCCTGCACCGCTTTGCGTCGACCCAGCTGTTGGTGTCAAACCTAAAACACTTTGCTAAACTTAGCCACAAAAATTTACAAGCAGTACATATATAGGAAAGAATAAGCACCTTTAAAGTTATTCCTAGTGTAAAGAAACTTTGCAGTTTTTTGATGGGATTAGTCCCGGCCTAGAACACTGCCTAAGAGCATTCTTGCTGATGAGAATATAGACGTGCACACAATGTTTGGTTGCTAAACAATTCAAGAGAAGTGCACGCAAGTGAATGATATTGTAAATAAGTCAAAAATAGAGGGAGTGGATGAGAGAGATAGAAAAGGGAATGAAGAACCAACCTAAGGAGATGGCTGCAGCAGCAGGAAAGGCGAGGGAAGTGGCCGGGAGAGACAAGATGCCAGAGGTGGATCCGGAGGGGAAATAATGATGCTGCTGCTGTTGTTGCTGCTGCTGCTGGGTGAAGTATGAGTATTGGAGCATGTGGGCTGCAGCAGGGTGGTTGTAGTGGACCCCATATCCGCCGTGGTGCTGCTGGGTTTGGCTTCCCTGTCCCGCCGCGTATGAACCACCATAGTATGGGTACATATACCCTGCTGCCCCTCCTCCTGTTCCGCCTCCACCTCCGCCTCCACCTGTGTAGTATGGTGAATATTGTTGACTTCCATACACTCCATAGTAGCTCTGTCAATTCATACCATAATTTAAAATGATGTTATCTCAGTAATTAATTAATACGTACATTATTTATTTTGTGGAGTATATATGCATGCATACATAATAATAATACTGTAATATATATAGTGCTGGTAATTTATTTATATATATATATATATATATATATATATATATATATATATAGGCCATACATGAATTAAATGTAGTGGTCAATTATAGATTCATAAATTAAACTAAGCACTTACCACGGGGTACATTGCATCATGTGAAAACCCAGTGTATCTGTCAATTAACAAAAGGGGAAAATATTAATTTTGCAATGGGGACAGAGAAAATGAAAGGTAGAAATTAAATTACTCAGAAATTCACAGATGGGAGTGTGTTGATGGGGGAAATTGAGTTGCAGTAGTACCCATAAGCTGAATAATTAGGAAAAGTTAGGTGTGCAGATTGTTGAAGCTGAAAATAGGTTGAGGCTGCTGCTGCAGGGAATGCTGGTGGAGCCACCAAGCCTGCCGCTGATCTCATCCATCCTATTCCTCCTCCTGGGCCTCCCACTGGACCACCCATTTTACTTATTTAATCAGTACTTAATCCCACTTCTAGCTATTACAGTAGTAAAACCTCGATCTATTTAATTATGCATAAAATTAAATAGAACGAGCTGAGAAGAATTAAATTATATAAGCACTTGAGAGGGTATGATTTTGAATGAAGAAATTATAAGTAAAGATGCAATTTATTCAATTAGAGGTAGATGCAGCTGCAGGTAGAGTAGAGTTGGGGGAACAAATTAATTAATAATATAAATAAATAAAACCTTGGGGATAGGAAGGTGGAGGAGGGGGACGGTTCTTGTGAGCACCAAGAGAAGCAAGATTGCAGTTGGCCTTCCTTCCATCAATTACTGGAGCTGGATTTTGACATGCCCTTACTGCTGCTTCTGCATCCTTAAATGTTACCTATAAACAAACCCTTACACTGGTTTAATCATCTCATCCAAATTCCATCTATCTCAATATTCATTATTAATCCATCCAGCTCCATCCATCTCATTCTCATGCACTGGCTGGTATAGCTAGCTAGTGGTATCACATGACATTACATTGAACCATTGAACTATTTAACTATTGAAATTCAAGTAAGCTGATATATATACATTCAAAAAAAAAAATTAAGTTGAGATTTTCGTAAACTTACAAAACCATAGCCTTTGGATCTTCCAGTTGCTTTATCAGTGATGACAACAGCTTCCAAGATCTCACCAAACTCTTCAAAATACTTCCTCATAGTGTCCCTTTGAGTCTCCCAAGCCAAACCTCCAACAAAGATCTTGGTAAAGGTTGTATCGTTGAACTGGCCTCCGCCGCCCATCATGTGCTGCTGCTGGTGGTGCTGAATTTGTCTAGCGGCCGCCTGAGACGACATCAGCATATATATAGACTGTACACTAGTACAATGAAAATATCCTAATTAAAGCACTGGATCTCCCAAAACCCTTAATCCCTTAATGGGAAAATTAAACACAAAAGTAGATCAGAAATCCAAAACCCCCATAAAAGAGAGACCTAGCTAGCTTGGACGACCAATTCAAGACCACCTACACAAAACAAAACAAAGTAAAAGGCCTTTTTAGGAGGTTTTAACGGGTTTGAAAACCTCATAATTATAACCAAAGAAAATGGAAGATCCAGAAACTATATCCCAACCACCGAAACACATATAGGCTAATATACATCTATCTCTCTCTCTCTCTCTCTCTAAGACGGGAACGTGGGGTCTTCCTCAACACTACTGTGCTGAGTTTTATTTTATTGATTTATATATATATATATATATAAACATAACTGTACGTTGTTCCGCCTTTGCAGAGCCCACCACCTCATGATGCCCCAACCAGCTATATATTTAACAAAGGTGGTGGAGTGGAAGAAAAGAGAGAGAGAAAGCAAGCACAGGAATCGAAGAATGAAAGAAATTATAAACGGAGTTTGTTAGTTAGTTATACTCCGTATGTAATGTAAATTGTAAATTGTAATACTGCATCTGCTGCATGTGTAGAGTGTAGGTTAGATGTTTGTTAAAATGTGGGAGTAGCTGGAAAGACAGCGAAATATTGACGCCAGAGATTGGTAGACAATAAAGCTGATAGTTGGAGCCCACGACAACAACAATCATATTCATTATTCATAGCTGTGGCCTGTGTCTACACAGACCATACAACTATACTTTAGGGCGTGTTTGCCCACCCATTACCCATTAAACTACATTCTATTTCTGTAACCATATACTACTTGAATTATGAATTCCCCCACCGTTAATTAAATTGGGTTTTTCCTTAATTACTCCGGTCCGGAACGAGTAATTAGAACTGGCCGGCCGCAGTTGAATTGAGAAGACATAATTTCAACAGAATTTATGGGTACGTACGTTGTTTGTTGGTGGAGGAGGAAGAATTAATGTGATTTTAGATATTCAAGTGGGTCTCGCTCTCGGAGAAGTGAGATCCGTGATTCGCTGTATTCAACTATCCCTCTCAGGCTGTCATGATCTGTCACTGCATTCTCTGTGGGCCTTTTTCTTTCTTTCTTTATTCATTTTATTATTTTATTTTATTTTATTTTAATGTTTTGGGGTATAGGAATTGGGAATTCCCACTTAAAGATCCCTTGACTTGACCGGCCTCCGTTGAACCAACGCCCTTCTTTGTTCCAGATGTTCTGTTAACGCCAAAAGTACACACACACACACAAATAGGGAAATGGAATGGGGCTTCTACTTGGTCGTGGGCCCACAACCCCATTCGCCATCTCTATATTTTTTTAAAAAAATTAATTAAAAGAAATTAATTAATTTTTTTAAAATGCTAATTAGTCTGAAGGGTTGCACGTCGTCAAGGACATGCATTTTTTATCTTTGGATTTACGGTGTATCTATTAACACCCATTTTTTTTCCTTTTCTTTTTATTTGGTCAAAATTTCATCAAATACTCCTTATTATGAGTATTACGGAGTTACTCTATCCGTTCGCGAAAACTTTTCATTTTAGACTTTTCATTTTGTTCAACAAAACATGTCATTTTAGATTTTTACTCCATTTATTTCCCAATTTACCCCCAGTTTAAATTTGAATTTGTTCATTTAAATTTTGGCTCCAATGTGAAGATGTGAAATGTGTCATTGTACTTTGTTTTTGGGATAATAAACACAAAATTTAAATAAGGGCAAATTAGGTAGCGTAATATATTCCTTAATAATTGCGTCGAAAGCTAAAACGACAAGTTTTTGCGAACGGAGGGAGTATCATTTTTTGTAATCAGAGGTTGTGAAAATAACCCTTAGTATCATTTTTTTTATCGTATGTCCAAAGTGTATAGGATAAGATTTCTATTTTAGAAATAATATATCTTTAATTAAAATGTATTAGCCAAATTTTAAATTAGATTACTAAGGTCCCTGTCTTTGGTAGGATATCTTTCTCAATTAGGATCTTATCATATGTTCTTATAGCACAGGATAGAAAGAACGTATTATAAGTTACTATTTTTTTTATACAAGTAGGGGATTTGGATGGGGCTAGTCCCTACTAGACCACCACCAAAGAGCATCCTTACGGATGAAAATACAAAGATGTCTATCTATCTGAACATCTAGACAGGCAGCATACTGGATGAGGCGAGAGGTCAACATGGTTGAAGGATCGGAGAAGCAAGAGAATGCATGTCGTGAGCATCTCAATTTCTCATGGGCAGCAGGACCATCACCCCTTGATTTTTTTTAATTAGAAAATAATTCGAGACCAGACAAACCCGGAACCTCGAGAGGCCGATATAGTCGGCAGATGACTAACCGTCTAAACATACAACATAGAACCAGAAAAATACAACATAGAAATAGAAAAAAGGTGCAGTACAAACAAAGGGAGACACACAAATGCAGTCGAACAAGCGAACCAAGCCCAACCATGCTGGAGACAATGTAGACTAAGAGCCGCCACCAAGCAGTGACATCGCTGGCCAGTGGTACATGCAAAAGTCTCTGTGGGCAGTGAAGACGATCCTCCAAGGAAATATCCGTAATGTGGAGTCGTCTCGATACACACTGCCTCGACCCCAACCAGACTCGACACCGGACGCTAGAGCTCCAGCTCATACGAAGAACGCCATGAACAACCAGACTCGTTGCCGAGAACCACCCTAGCTTGTACGACACACCAAGAGACCCTTTCGGGATTTAATAGAAGCCCTTTCGGGATTTAATGAAGCCATTTCAAGATTTATATATAATGAACAACTGGGATTTAATTATTTGTATTTATTTATTATACTTTATTATTCTTATTTCAACTTTATTTAATCCATAACCCTTAGGGCCAGCTTTGGGCCCAAGGCCCAAAGAACAATGCACGAGCTCAAGGCTCAATTCTGGACAACAGAGCACCACTGCTTAACGGGAACCTTAACCCTAAGCAGAGGGGAATATGCCAAGCAGCAGTGAAAGGCCACTGGCGGCAGCCAAACAAACAACCGGGGAGGCAAGGGGGTCGAGGACCAAAGTGGCGTCGGAACCAGGCCAAGCAGCACCAAACATCCAGGCTAGAGCAACTAGACCTAGTACCCACTACCCACCGCAGACGACGGGAGAGGCGAGGGAAGAGGCTTTCCACCGACCCGGCCACGATGACCGGTGGAGCGAGCGCAGAGAGATTCAAGGGCCACTTGCTCAGACGAGATAAACAATTGAAGAAATTGGGTCTGGTTGAAAACAAATTAAACCAAGAAGGGGAAGACAGAGGCTAAAGGGAAAAAAACCACAAAAGCCCACAAACCCCAACTTGACATTGGCAATACACAGATCCGGGGGTGAGCAAACGAAAGAGGGGATGTAGCTAGCCTATATCAGCACTAGGGGGTGAAACTTTGCCATACCTGAAGGAGGGAGGAAGGAGGTGAAGTGAGAGACTAGCCTATCGGCCAAAGACGGGCGAGAATGGACCGACCTCCGAAGAATGGACTTACGAGGAGCACCTCTGTCGAGAAGGAGATCCGACCTCCGAAGATGGGTTGATTGACTCCAAAGAGGGGTTTATTGCCCCCGAAGAGGGGTTCTCAAGTCCAGCGATGGTCGGAAACTCTATCAAGAGAGATGGCCACCTCTCTCTAAAAAACTAGAGAGAGAAGAGAGCTACTTTGAGATGTTCTCATATTTGAATATGTGTATGCTATACCAGCACCCCTTGATTGCGTTGATCACAGTTAATGATATGGGGTTAGCCGTAGATGGTCCGATCTTCGACAACAAGCAAGAAACTTAAGAAAGACTCAAGAACTCAAACTGACGCAGCAAAGAAACTTAAGGAATCGATCAAGAAACAAGCAAGATCGATCAAGACTCAACAAGAATGCAGCAAGACTTCATGAACTCGACCAAGAATTGATCAAGAACTCCAAGACTCAATGTCGACTAAAAGAAAGAATGCAAGACTCGAACAAACAGTAGTAAAGACTCAAAATTTAATAAGACCAAAGACCGATAAGGACTGAGTCGATCTATATAGAACAAGATAAAGACCCCAGGCCTCCTAAGAGGATAGGAACCAATATCAATGACTATATAACCCGCCTCTACAACCCTACACAACCAAGCGGACAATTTTGAGGCACAAGGAGGGGGCTTGTGGATACTAGGATCACCAAGTCTTGCGAAGTTGATGAACACAAAGCAAACCAAGCTAGATCAATACCAATATTTGCAATTGAAGAGCACAACTCTATTCAATCGACAATCACTCATTGTGTTTCACACAAACTGAAATTTCATTCATAATGGAAGACGTCTTATGTTTTACAAGGAGATCAGCCTCTATTTATAACCCTAAGAGATGATTTTAGATAGAAATAATAATTAAAGAGAAATTAAAATAAATCCCTAAATTACCTAAAATAACTTAAATAAAGAAGGTTACTAAAAATAACAAAAGAAAGTTCTTTATTCCCGTCAAAACAGTGAAAGCTTGCAAAGATGTTGATTTTCGGCCAAGCTTTAGGTCGAATCTGGAAAAACATTCAACATCAAAGTTGTAGATCTCTTCGTCCTCGTCCCGGCAAGGTATGACACCCCTCAATCCGATAAATATAGAATCCGAACGATCCATTTTACTGAGACGTCAAGCTTCCACCTTTGGACCTTCTCCCATGGTGGAGCCTTCTTCTTCCTCTTGAGAAGGACATCATCCGAAGGTGTCTTGGATGGTCCCGCATCAATCTCCCTTTCTTGAAAAGGATTCGTCCTCGAATCCACGGTCGCATATGATTCCGCAAATGCATCCACACGAGCTCCTAGATCGAAAACCTTATGTCCATGGAAATTCATCTCAAGAACGATTGTTGTAGGGATTGACCACTCCTCGATGGTTATTGTCTCAGCTTCATCTACAAAATCAAGAAAAGAAACTTTATGAGTGCATAATTCAGATTCCATATCAATGGCATGATGTTCTAACTTAATATGCACTTTAGCTTGATCATTAATCCCTAAGTTTCTATCCAATGCTAGCAAGTTTTCATCCTTATTAAAGGCTGAATTTTCAATTAATTCAAGGCTAGCAATAGTAGAAGAAGTTTCATCATCAATGATCATATTAGAAACTTTGCCTTTTTCTAAGCATGTAATATGACATAAATCTTCTCTTTGAATATCATCACAAAACATAGGTTGAACATTTAAATCAATCAAAGAAACATCATGCCCATATTCAATGCAATCATCTTTACATGCAAGTAAATTATCATCTTGATCATTATTATCAACATGCTCTTTAATTTCAGCAATAAGAAAATTATCTATACTAGAAGAAACAGTATGTTGAATAGCATTATTGAGAGTAATAGGATGAGTTTCTGCCCTTTCATTATATGGCACTTTAGCTTTAGGTGGGACTCCTTGTCCGAACACCGTGTTAGAGCGAAGACGCTGAAGCTCTGGCGCCATCATTCCTTCATTTATCTTAGCCATGCTTGCATTTATCTTAGCTAAGTTCTCCATGACGGTACTGAACCAGTCATTGCCCTGGCTATGAGACATTGCAAATAAAGACAAACAAAGAACTATGTGAAAGGTTAGAAAAATATAAACAATCTCACAATTGTGTTTCGCTCACACTCCCTCTCTAATTGGTATGTCACGCTTGTTGGAGCAATCCGCTTTGGGCGAATCAACACTCGAGCAAAGAACCTAGCAATCAAAGTATGCAATCAAGAGAATGAATGAAACAAACAGCAAGAAGTACTCGACAAGGGGCCTGAGTACTCGACAAACTCAAAGAGAACACTTGATGAAAGAAATCGGTGCTCGACAAGCTCAAAGCAACTCGATCAATGAAGGAGAGAACTCGACAACAGGCTGAAATCTCCTCGACACAAACAATAACAACTCGGCACAGCAGCACAAGTACTCGATCAAAGGAGAAAAGTACTCGACGCTAACAACTAAGCACTCAAACATAGCTAGAAGTGCTCGACAGAACCAACACAAAGCAACAAGTACTCGACAGTGCTGGAAACAAAAGAAAAATTGAAGAAACACAAGGAAAGCTGGAAAATTTACCTCTTTTTAATTGAAAACCTTAAGTTAGGATGTTGTAATTGCAGGGTAGGGTTTCAATTTTGTGGAGGTAATGTGTTTGGGATAGGTAATGTCAATTAGGGCTGGAGAGGTTCACCAAAAGAATGTCCTTGGGAGCTTTCTTGCACTAGATCAACAATACTTCTCTTTTTTTTTTTTTTTGACTTTCTTTTGCCCCTAGTGAATTTTGATCCTCCTAGGTCCAAGTTCAATCTTTTTTTTTTTGAAGATTTTCGAAACTGAATATATATATATATATATATATATATATATATATATATATATATATATTATCTAATGCAAGAAAGAACAGCTAATGAAAGAAGGACTCGAAATTCTGATAAAATAAAGGTGAATGGATGAAATTTGTAGCCCTAAAGATATATTTATAAACAACATTGGATAAATTTGGTAAGAATATCTATCTAAGCCTTAAAGATATATTTGACAGATAAAAGCATCTAACTACCACAAAATCTGAATTTTAATTAAGGCAAAATAAAATAGATAAAGCAAATATTCCAAAGATAAAAAAGATAGAACAACAAGGGTTTCTCTTGTGTGTGAGTATGGGTTGTCGACCAAGCTTTGCTCGACTATGGGGACAGATTCTGCCGTCGGCTATGGGTGATCACAAAGGAATGTGCACACCACTATGATCGACTCCGCGGTCTCGGCTAGGCTTTGTGTTTGGGCTAAGCAACCACAACAATCACAACAAATAAGGTTAGTGCAATAATCAATTCAAGAATGCAAGAAGTAAAAGACCAAAACAAGAAAAGGACTCTATTTTTGTGTTTTTGTGTTTAGGAAAAGAAAAAGACTCAATCTTGATGTCAGAAACCAAAACTCTGATGCCAATTTGATACGGGGTTAGCCGTAGATGGTCCGATCTTCGACAACAAGCAAGAAACTCAAGAAAGACTCAAGAACTCAAACTGACGCAGCAAAGAAACTTAAGGAATCGATCAAGAAACAAGCAAGATCGATCAAGACTCAACAAGAACGCAACAAGACTTCAAGAACTCAACCAAGAATTGATCAAGAACTCCAAGTCTCAATGTTGACTAAAAGAAAGAATGCAAGACACGAACAAACAGTAATAAAGACTCGAAATTTAATAAGAACAAAGACCGATAAGGACTGAGTCGATCTATATAGAACAAGATAAAGACACCATGCCTCCTAAAGGGGTAGGAACCAATACCAATGACTATATAACCCACCTCTACAACCCTACACAACCAAGCGGACAACTTGGAGGCACAAGGAGGGGGCTTGTGGATACTAGGATCACCAAGTCTTGCGAAGTTGATGAACACAAAGCAAACCAAGCTAGATCAATACCAATATTTGCAATTGAAGAGCGCTCGCATCACATAGTTCGCATGCGGATGGAAGGGTCACTTCTTTGGCGATTAGGCTAGTCTTTGTTAGGATCCCATTGTTATACAATTTCCATAGGAAATTCCTAATTTTTGGGGCTATGCATGCCTATTGCCCGGATCCATGTCGTTTTGGGTGGTGTTATTCTATTGTTTTATGTTATGTGCCGGAGTGCACTAGTTGTGCACTTGTCCTGAACCAGGCAGAATTATCTTTTCTCTAGTATAGTCTGTCCTATCTATTTGGCTTTCTGGGATGAATGTTGTTTCGATCTTCCTGATGATCGGTGTTGGTAGCATTTGTTTGAGGTGGATAGTGTTCCATCTTCTATTTTCGCTTATGTATTTTTCTACTTTGTCGCTTTTGTTGATTCTATTTGGCATTAGGCATCTATTTTCTAGCGTGTCATCGTCCAACCATCTATCAGACCAAAAGTTGATCATTTTTCCATTTCCTATTTGCCATGTAAGGCCTTTACAGAATTCCTCTTTTATCTCCCTTAGTTTTGTCCATTGCCAAGATGTTTTTCCTTTTATTTCGTAGCTTAGAATGTGTTCATCTTTCAAGTACTTATGTGAGATGGTTTGGACCCATAGATTTTCTGGCTTCGCAAGTATTTTCCATAACAGTTTCATTTGTAAAGATGAGTTCATATCTTTTGTTTTATGGATTCATACGCTACAATTTTCTTTTCTTTTGCATACTTTGTCCCATCCGATTAACAGTTTATATGACAGATCTTTATTCCATAAAAAACGTTCTATTTATCTGATCAATATATTCTTTGTGCATCGAGTTTGGGAGCATGAAGTTTTGCATGAAAAAACTTGGTTTTGCCACTAGGTTCATTCTGATAAGAATGGCTCTCCTTTATTGGGATAGTGTGTTTGCTCGTCATTTTGATAATTATGATTTTGTCTTGCATATCGTTTTTTCGAAGGTTGTTTTATTGACTTTACCATTTATTATTGGACAACCAAGATATTTGTCCAATTTGTTATGGGTTGTGATATTTATTAGACGTTGGATTTCTTGTTTTAGAGATTCTGGTACCTTTGTTGTCGTTTGGAAAGCCCACTTGTGGAAGTTAACAATCTGACCCGAGATCGAGCAGTATTCATCAATAGTTCCTTTAATTTTAATCGCAGATGAACAACTAGCTTTGGTAAAGATCATCATATCATCCGTGAAGGATAGAAATGTAATACGAGGGCCTAGTCTGGTAACAAGGGTGATCATTGAAGTCTGGAAAAAATCTGCAACCACTGATCTCGTCCAATCCGAATCCTGTGGTTATGCCCAACCCCACTGTTGAGGTTGTTCGATAATAGGTAGTTGCACTGACGTCAACGTAAATGTCTTGTGCCGGCTGGAAACCAACACTCCTCATGGATCCAACGTCAACTTCCGCATCTGAGTCGGAAAGAGGCAGGACCCCAACAAGCTCGCCCTGTGATATACTAACCTAAGCAGGAGGATCTGTGCTTTCCGCACCGCTTGAAGGCTGTAAAGCGAAGGTAGAGGCTCGAGCGGGCTGAATATCTTGCTGTCTATCTCTATCGCCCATTCGCGCTGAAGCAGTTGGGCGAACCCTCTCTCTTTGCGAAAATGTCCGTCTCAGTGTCTGTTTCAAATTCGCATCCTGGTATCAACTATTCGCTTTAAACTAATATATATGCATGACATTGCACTTAAAATTTATATTCGAGTTACAAATTTAATTTCTTTCAACTTTTAGTTCCATTTAATTATGTTAACAACTTTTTGTTTCCCTTCACATTTGCACCTTAAGGTTTAAGATCCACCTACAATTTTGAGTTTCATAAAATTAAAATTCCACATAAAATTTCATTTCAACTCATAAAATTTTCTTCACTATTTTTTCCAACTAACATTTACAATTCAACAAATTTCATTTCAACTCGTAAAATTTTCTTTTCTTAAACTAATACTACAATTGGTAACAACATAAAAAATTTATTTGAACTCATCAAGACTACTACTAATACTAAAATAATGAATTCAACTACCCTCGCTCATCAACAATAAAATTTTCATTTCTTAAACTAATTCTAAAATTTTCATTTCTTCTACACTAATACTAAAATTTATAACCATATAAAATTTTCTTTTGTTAAACTAATATTCAAATTGGTAACAACATAAAATTTTGATTTCAACTCATCTAGACTAAAATTTTCTTTTCTTCTACACTAATACTCAAATTGATAGCAACTTAAAATTGGCACATAAATTACACATAATTTACACTAAAATTTGCACATAAAATAGATTTCACCTAAAATTTGCAAATAAATTTGCACAAAAAAACAGTTCCCACGGTTTACAGAACTGCAGCAGCCGAAAATTGGGCCCTTTTTGGGCTTTATTTTTTGGGCCTTTTTTTGTGATTTGCCAAACTGTGACCGTATCTAATCCCACTATTTTCAACTCTGTGGCCGTGAATATTTCTGTTGTTTTTAAAACTGAAACCACCAGATTTTTCTAATGTTTTCAATTTCATAATCGGCACCGTGTGATTGGCGATATTTTGGTCGTGCAGATTGTCTCCACCTATCATTATTATTATTATAAGGGAAAACTAATTAAAATGCCCCCACCTTTGGGGGTATGGTAAAAATATATCCCCAACTTTCAAATGTAATAAAAATATCCCGACCTTTGAGGGTAGTGGTAATATATTACCACGAGTTTTTTCACGAGTAAAAAATGATGACATAAGGGAGCCTAAGTGGAATTTTTTTTTAACAAGTGTTTTTTTTAAACCATTTTCTTAGAAAAAATTAAAAAATTGGACCGGATTCATACACAACGCCTTTTCCTCCCTCCTATTTTCTCATGTGATCGCTTCTTGAAGTGTCTTCTAGGTCTTCCCGGTAGCTCATGGTTCCCTCTTCAATGACAGTCTTCCTCCCTCGTGGTCGCTTATCTTAAGCCGTCTCTCTCACTTCTTCTTTCTCTTTGATTCGTTCACGGATTTGACTGAGTAAGTTTTTTTCTCCTCTTCGTTGTTGTTCTTGGTTTAGTTTTGTTGTCGGGTTGGTGTTCGGAATAGTCATGTTGTGTTGATTTGAGGCAATTTTAATCGGATTAGTTGCTTTGTTGAATCAATTTCGTTTTTCGGGTTTAATTTTGTTGTTGGTTTATTTTTTTCCTAAGAAAACCGTTCAAGAAAACCCAGTTTTAGTGCTATATAATTTGTAAAAAAAAGCTTCCACGCATGCTACCTTGTTAAAAAAAATCCGTGTAGGCTGTCTTGTCAACATTTTTGACCCATGAGAAAACTCGTGGTAATATATTACCACTACCCTCAAAGGTCGGGATATTTTTATTACATTTGAAAGGTGAGGATATATTTTTACCATACCCCCAGAGGCGGGGATATTTTAATTAGTTTTCCCTTATTATAAATATAGATAGATTATAGATATAAATATAGATATGTTAGAATATCAGTAAGAAGAGAGCAAAAGAAGGCAGAGAGAAGAGAGAAATCAATTGTCTGTGTGTTCTATTAGGGTTGTAAAGACCCATATATATAGGGGATTACAAGGTAAGGGTAAAATGGGTATATCCATAATACATCTAATATACAATATTATAACACTCCCCCTTGGATATACACCCATTTATATTACAAACTGTCTCGTTAAAAACCTCGCCTAGAAAACCCAATGGGACAAAAACTAGGACTAAGGGAAAAAGAGTACAGATGTCGTTTGATACGCTTTGGTGATACTGCCTCATTAAAAACCTTGTCAGGAAAACCCAGTGGGACAAAACCTTATCAAAAGGAAAAATAGTGCAGTGCGTATATTCTCCCCTTCAAATCAATAGCTTTCTCATTCTGATAAGCACTTCAAACTTCTTGATAATGCCGACTTCATGAGTTGTAAGGTCGAGTATGAAAGTTGTCATCGATGTGTGAAAGTTAAAATGTCTTCTTGTATTACACTCGACTTTGATGCAATAGAATTCCTCGTCTTTGGTGATGAGCTGCTTTCAATTCACAAATATAAGGTACTTCAGGACCTAGTGTGCTTTTCATCTTTTGATGCGGGGGATCTGATGTATAGGTGGTGTATAAGTTGTCTCGTTAAAAACCTTACCTTAGAAAAACCATATGGGATAAAAACCAAGATTAAGGAAAAGAGTACAACGTTGTGTATAGTACTTCAGGACTCAATACACTATGTCACCACTTACATAAATATATGATACTTCAAGTATTATAAGCACCTTTTGGCTTAATCGTGTACATATGACGAGGCTTTCATATTGATGCTTCAGGCATTTCAAATTAATCAATCATTTTCAACTATATATGTTCTTTTAATCATGATCAATTTGGGTATATAACTACTATGCTCGTCAATTACATATGGAGTCAGTTCATCGACAACCAAATATTATATGCACTAGCTTCTGATGAATATATTTTCATATCATCCACTCTAGACTTTTATGCAATATATCTTGCTATAGCTTCATTTCGCTTATTATGGTTTGTATAAACACCCACTTAAAACCAATGGTGTTATACATTCCGATGTTGGAACTACGGGTCCAATAACATCATGCTTAAATAATTCATCTTTGCATGAATTTCTTCTTCATATCTCTTTTACCATCATTTCGATGTCGACATCAATGATTTGATTGATGATCATCAGATTTCCACGAGCTCTTTTCACTTCCGGGGAATCCTAAAGTGAGAGTGATGGAGGACCATCCCAAGAACCACCAAATGCACCTTGTTTCGGAGATGGACATAGACCTATCACAAGGTCACGAGCTAAGAAGATAAGAGAGGAGCTTATCGCTTTCATCATCAACCATATGAAGTTGGTGCTACCAAAGGAGCCCGAGGATGACATCATCACATTGCTTGAAACCGCACCATTCTCGGGTTCGACTAAGGGTGATTCAGCCACCACCCATACTTAGCATTTCATTTGCTTGCTTGTTTTGGACTTTGAGTTTTGGGCCTTTGTTTGGGTTTAGTAGGACTTGTTGAGACCTTGTGTTTTGGGCCCTTGCTTTTGGGCTGATTTTCTCTCCTATTTAAGACTTGTAAACTCTCATTTGAAGGGACTTTTTGAATCTTGTTAATGAAAACCTAGTTGGTTTCACTCTCCAAAGGTGAGAACTTCATGCCTTGTGTGCATGTGTGTTGCATCTAGTTCGGTTGTACTTGGTTTTGTCAATTTACCGAAGATTGGTGATTCCAAGATGAGCACGAACCTCCTCCTTGTGCTTCCATGACCAGCCATGGTTGTGTAAGGTTGTATAGGGTTGGTTTTGGTGTCATTCAAGTTGGTTCTTGGTGCATTGTCCCAATGGGTCTTCTTGTTGTTTATCAAGGTTGATTCCTCCTATCTTTCTTTTGTTTTCATTTTTCACTTGGTCAAGGCTTGCTCCCAAGGTTTAACCTTCCTTGCTGCGTTTTTCTTGTCTCACTTTGCCAATTCTTTGTGTTCTTGTGAGTCCGAGTCCACAACGTCAAGAAGGTCGGGAAATCAGCGGCTAACCCCGCATCAGAGAGCCTAGTGATCTTCAACACTTATGGTGTATTTGAGACTCACTTGATTTTGTTGGTTTTCAGAGTTACTTCTGGAACCTCCAAATGAGCTAGCTAGTGCAATATATGTGACTTAGTCACTTTCTTGGCCTTAGTAAATGCATTTGGTGGCTTTTTGCTAAACCATATAATTATCATTTGGTGTACATAAGTGCTGAACTTCTGGTTCACTTTCATTCATCCGCGGATCCCAAATGATATATAGAAACGTTGTTTTCATGCAATATCTTTCTTAATATAGTCTCATTTCCTCTCCCCCTAAATACCGAGCATTTGATCACCTTTATAAAGCTCGAGGTATTTGATATCATTAGGGACTCAAACCCCATGTATCATTCAACTTCTTTGTGGTCTTTTAGTTAATTATGGAGGAGGCCTCATAACATATATTCTCTTTTAGAGATAATATGGGAGAAGTTACTGTGTCAAATTTGAAATGCAAAATTGCATGGGCCCATTTGACTAACGACTCTTCTAGGTCGTTATGAGCTACTTAATGCTCAACGATGTGATTGATAACATTCTCTACCTTTTCATATGACCAATGTGTTAAGACATCTATATTGGAATAACATTGGTCCATATGCCAATGTTTTATGTTCGTAGTTGTCTCATTGAAACTCGGTTCAAGAGACATAAAAGACTTTGCATTTACTCTTTATCATAGACGGTCTTGTTATTATTTTGCCAAGAGAACAAGCCGTACATGTATGGTCACTCTTATTGAGGATCTTCCGGTTCTAGGATCTTCTAGTCATTTTGGTGGGTATTCATGTGAATTTCAATGATCTTGCAAGTCATCGTTTCACTTGAGCGACCAAATGCCACAAAGAATAAGATTTTATCATCAACTAACTTCAGGTTGGTGACATCATAAGTTTCAATGGTAAAACATTCTAACCATTGAACTTTGTATATACATGGTGATCCATTTATTTGACCCGATGCCGTTAACTGGGTATTTTCAGAACTTCTGTTGGAGTCATACTACAAGTATGAAACTAACGACCATTATTCATAATATTCTTCAAGACATTAGAAATTAACCATACAAAGACGACCTAGTTATAAGCCACGACAATAAACATTGGTTGCGCGCTTAACCATTACCTCTTTTACACCTTCTACGGGAGGGGCATGATTCGAGTCATGCTTAGAGGAGTGTCAGGAAGTGGCCTTGTAAACCGGATAATGCTTTGTGGTTATTTATATTGGTTGTACTTAACCAAATAAAAACAGTTCTAAATATGCCATAACCCATATTCCATGTACTTCTTCAAGAGTACAAAAGTTTAAAATAAGATCTTATATACTACTACTCTTCTTGAGTTTATAAGAATATGAAATTAGAGTCTTCAAGCTCTTATGCATACTTTGATGAAAACTCACAATCTGCTGGATTGTTTACAAATGGTATCGAGACTTTGAGCTCTTAGCGAGATAAGTGTCACAATCTACCGGATTGTTTTACCATTGATTTTAGGGACAACCCAAAAAATAGGTGTTGAAAAACTCACAAGTCACAATATAATGGATTAAGGTAATAATAATCATAATAAAACTATGTAAAAGATAATCCTAAATAGTAACGTATATCAACAACAAATAATCTTAAATAAGTAAGTAAAATTCATGTCAACTTCGAGTGACAAGAAAATTTAACATAGATCTTCGAGACCTTTTTATCACCTACGTCAGGATGTGGTATTCTTATATGCAATTTTATCATTTACTTCGGAAAACTGATGGAGAAACATTAAGGCTTAGATTTAAATGGTTTCTCTGGCTATACAAAACATCACTATAAGGATGATGTTTCCCGGTTCATCTTTATGAGGGTGTGGTTTATCACTCATCTACTTCAGGAGATGTCCACTAATCTATTTCAAAATATGTGCTTTTTCTATCTACTTCAGGAGATATGTCTATTCATTTACTTCGATCAGAAGATAAAGAATAAAAATATAATATACAAATAAAAAAATAAATAAAACAGAACGAAAGGACACTACATGGATAAGAATATTTGGTTCATCGTTGAAGGGATGAAATTAATCGGTCTATCTCAAAGATACGACTTGTTCATTCACCTACTTCGAGAGATGAGAACGCAAAGATACGACTTGTTCATTCACCTACTTCGAGAGATGAGAACGTTAATCTCTTTCGAGAGATGTACCCGTTCATCTACTTCGGGAGATGAGGAAAAACAAATATAGTTTAAATAAAATAAAATAAGACACATATGAATTACACAAACATAAATAATAAATATAATTTCGTCACTACGAGGATGATCCTCGATCATCTCTGCGATGATGAGATTTATTAATCACATCAAGTGATTTATAATATCAACTCCTCAAATTTATCCACTTCAGAGATGAGATTAGTAATTAATTTATTCACGTCAGGAAATATAATTACATAAGATTAGTTTATATCCACTTCAAGGGATAAAACTCACCACTTCGGGGGTGATATATTTTATATCTACCCATCATCTTCGGGATGTGATTTGTCTATTTCACGAGCTTAATCTCATCGCTTTGGGGATGGAGATCGGAACCTTCACAAGGGACAAACACTTTTCACCCTAGAAGTTTTGAGTCTTTTCTGTAATTATCAGAAAGATACAAGTCAAACCGCAATTTTTGGAAATTCTAGGGCTTGTTTTGTAATTAACCCAAATTCTCCAAAAATTGCTTCGTCTCCTTCAATTGATTTGCAGGGGCGGTTACGATGCTTCGTCTGCTTCGATCAGGAGCGCAGTAGCCTTCGATCACAATCAATCAAATATATAATATAATAAATATGATTTCAACCTGCAACAAATTGCTTCTTCTTCTTTTTTATTTTTGCAGAGCGACGCCGGACAGGAATCGACAACTCTTCTGAATGCTTCGTCTTCAATCAGGGGCGGAGGCAGGGGGGCATGCGGTGGCTCAAGCCCCCCTGGAAATTTAAAAAAAATATAAAAAAAAATGTTTCATATATATGTATTAAAGAGGGTATTAAAGAGACAAGATGACATTACAACACAAGTGGTTGGAGGGTGGAGTGGGTTAAATAAAGGTCATGAGTTCGTAGATCAAAGAATGAAGATGGTCGATGACTGCGAGGAGGCGTGGAAAAACAAATCGAAGAAATCAATCATAAAATTCAATCGAGACTATCGTCGGTCGATGACTGCGAGGAGGCGCTGCGGCTGGCTACTGCTTGCACTAGCAGGGTGTCTCCGCCATTGGCTGGGTTGCCTCGGGCTGGTTCAACGTCGATCATCGATTCACCATACCGTCGATCCCCTTCATCATCGATTCACCATACCAATAGAATTGAGATTTGATCGAGTTTGTTTGATGATAGGGGTACGATCGATTCGGAGCCGGTGGCGCAGAGTGCGAGGATCACCCACGAGCAGCGGTGGCCTCCACAATCCAGT
Source organism: Persicaria tinctoria (assembly GCA_037127255.1). Classification (NCBI taxonomy): domain Eukaryota; kingdom Viridiplantae; phylum Streptophyta; class Magnoliopsida; order Caryophyllales; family Polygonaceae; genus Persicaria; species Persicaria tinctoria. Next base: position 19,978,979 of record JBANSL010000019.1, on the reverse strand, counting down.
CAATCAACGCCTTTGAAAAGCGTAATCAACGGTGCACGGGTGGTGTCCCAACCCGATCCACGCACTTCTCCTCCGCCTTGCAATCAGGGGCGCCTTTCCGTCGAGTCGTTGGGGGAGATCGACGAAGTTTGAATTGACACTGATTTGGCAAGGCAATCGATTTAGGTATATTGGGCAGAGAAGAGAGCAAAAGAAGGCAGAGAGAAGAGAGAAATCAATTGTCTGTGTGCTCTGTTAGGGTTCTAAAGACCCATATACAGGGGCGGATCTGCGGGGGGGCTCGAGGTGGCTGAAGCCCCCCCCCCCCCATCCGAGAAAAATAAGGTTATATTTTTATATCTATCTCTGGATTTTATGTAATAAAATTAAGTAAGTTCCTTGTAGTAACAAGGACCCATCCTGGCGCAGTGGTAAGTAACGAGTACTCATTACTAAATCTGAGATCTAGGTTCGATTCCCCATTCTGGCCTTTTTTGTTATTTTTTTAAATCTTGTCCAGAGCCCATTGCATTTTTTTATACCAGTTGAACCCCATTACATTTTTTTTACACAGATCGAGCAAATCTATCGGGTTCAAGGTTGGTATTGTTTCTCTAGCTTTTAATTTAATTATTTTTATGTTCAATTCATTTAGATGAGAATCAATTGAGATTAGCATTTGTGGATTTGATAATAATTTGGCCATTTGAGTTAAATTTCAATTAGGGTTTATGATTTTGACAATAAATTCCGATAAATTGTGATTAAAATTTGTGGTTTTGAGAAATAAATTTGTGGTTTGTGATTTGAAATTGTGGTTTCTAAATTCATTTTTATAAAAGTATATAATATGGACAAGTTTGTTATACGATCTAATTCGTCTATTCAAAGTGTTGGATCATCAACTCATTCAACCAACCAAATTCCTAATTCATCTCAAAATGTGATGCGATTGCAGTTGAATAAGATATTTCTAGAGGTGATTTTAGGAGCAATAAAAGAGTTTGATTAGAGAAACAATAGGTTATTATTAGTGATCCGGCATTGTGGAAACCCGTTAATTAATATGGTCCGACATTGTGAAGACTCGTCAAAGTGAACTTACGTTTAGCCCCCCCTTAACCAAAATCCTGGATCCGCCACTGCCCATATATATAGGGGATTACAAGGTAAGGGTAAAATGGGTATATCAATAATACATCTAATATTCTAATATATACAATATTATAACATTCAATTTGTTCGACTTGCTACATCAGCACCGTGTGATTGGAGATATTTTGATCGTGCAGATTGTCTCCACCTATCGTTATTATTATTATTATTATTATTATTATAAATATAGATAAATTATAGATATAAATATAGATATAGATTATAGATAATCTTTATTCCTCAAAATTAATTGCCGGCCAAACACGCCATAATCTCGTACCTACTACTAACTACTAACCACTGTTTTCACTCCTCCCTAGAATAAAATCTCACGGGTCTCTCTTTCTCTACTCCATCCGCCAATCCGCCATTAAAGCAAAGGAAAGAAAAGGGGGCAAAGGGAAGGATACAATGCCATATAAAGCCTTGGATGAAGTCACAGTCGCCGACATTGAAGCTCAAGGTATCCCTTCCCAATCCGCCGAGGAGATTTACAAGAAACTCTCCCGAATCATCCGAAATCACGGACCTGGATCTCCGCTAACATGGAAAACCATTTCCAAGGACGTCCTTACTCCGGTGCTCCCCTTCTCCTTTCACCAGATGTTGTACTATGGCTGCTACAAGGACTACGGCCCTCATCCCCCTGCTTGGCTTCCGGACTCGTAAGCAATCCCTCCTATCTCCCTCCACCGACCTTTTTCCTTCCTCAAAACATTCAATTTGTTCGACTTGCTACATCTCCATGTACCTAATTGCTAATTGACTTCCCTGCTTTTGGTTGGTAATTGTTTGAAAAACCGAGCTGGTATTGTTGCTATTCTAGGTCATAGTTATTCATAAATCATGGTTTGACGACGTTGAAGGTGATTTCTGGATATCTCTCTCAAGGCTTTGCCGCTGTTTTTATATTTATTATCAGATCGCAGTATCCTTTTTTGTTTTTCTTGTTCTAGTTTTTGCATGATCCTGCTTAACTATGGTAAATTGAAATTATTAAAAACTAGATGACATTGGTAAATTGCAATTTGAAATCGTTTTGTTTGTGTTAAATTGTCAAGAATTTCATAAACAAGGTAGGCTTGCTTTGCAAATTCATTTCATCTTCTTGTATAAAGGACATTATCCCATTCGATGGAACCTCCATACATGAGATACGCTCTGCATGAGTTAGTTTAGGCATGATTTCCTGGAGGGATTTTGGCTTATTGTCACCTGATTGTTTGAACATAATCACTAGTCCCTGTACTCCAATATTTATCAATTGCTTGGTTGGATGCCTAATTTAGTGATATATAATAGCATTGACATATAAAAATAAAACTTTTCATGATACGTTGAATTGATTGATCCATCCTTTTGATGATTTTCTGCCATATTGCAAATGTCCATGATTTTCTAACATGTTGGGGTTGTTAATAATTTTCTCCCATGCCACATAGGTTCTTAAATTCATCAGGCTTCTTACATCCTATATGGATGAGTGTGTGAAAAAGTTGGTGGCTTATGAGTCTGCTCATTGACATCCTGACTAGAAGGTGCATACTAGCACACCTTCAAGGGCTATTCTCTGTCCATGATAGATTATACCCCCTAGAAAATTTTGAGTAATGATCTTTTAGAATTTGCTGGTGTATTTGGCTTGATGAACTTTGCAGTGTCTTCAATGCATGTTTTCACTGTTGATTCATTTTTGGCACCGCCTTCTTTCATTTCCTTATGGGCACACCACCACATATGCAATTCCTGCCTTCATATTTCTGAATTACCTCACTGCCAGTTAGTTTAGGGATTTGTGATTTCCTTTTAATTTCTGATTTTCTTCACCTGTCATGCACTATCTTTTTCAGTTTTTCCTTGATGAATAACTTACTTTTCTTTCTTTCTTTAAGTACTTTGGACAGATCATTGCCTTGCCTTTTAATCTATAGTTCATTGGAGTTATTTTCAGAATCAACCTCCTTCAAAACATTTCTTCATATACCAAGCTCCTGCAATCCTGTCATAATATGGAATGTTTGGGGTTGTGGTTGTCTTTCCTGCAGCCCTGTATCACATTCTTTCTGGTCAGATCATTGCCTTGCCTTTTAATCTAAAGTAATTTGCATTAAATATATGAGCAGTTTCAAAATTTCCCTGTTGCAAGGACTGACATATTATTGTGGACACTGAGCTAAGGAATTTCTCTTTCTTACATAAAGGCAGTATGCAATATCATCAAACGTTGGCCAACTTTTGGGAAGACGAGGAAAAGAGTTTCTTGGTTCCAAGTACAAGGATCCTTTATCAAGCTTCTCTGATTTCCAGGCATTTTCTGTCTCAAACCCAGAGGTAAACTGACCATTCCAGCAATAATTTTGTTTTACATTTTTTTTGACCTCAAGAGGTTGATATTTTTGTTTATGATATTAAGTACCCTTTCCTTTTTATGCTGGTCAGCTTTATTGGAAAAGCTTATTTGAAGAAATGGATATTTCATTTTCCATCCGTCCTCAGTGTATACTCCGTGAGAACTCATCTTCTCAAGGGGGTCAATGGCTTCCCGGAGCATATTTAAATCCCGCTAAGAATTGCTTGAGACCGAATCAAAAGAGGAAGTTGGATGATGTTGCTGTTGTCTGGCGTGACGAGGGAGAGGATGATTTACCACTGAAGAGGATGACACTTCAAGAGCTGCGTACAGAGGTGTGGTATGTTGATTTCTCCCCAGAATTCTATTTGCTAAGTGAGGCATAGTGAATCTATTAGCTATAAATACGGGAGTTGATTTAATTAGCACAAACATACGACAACAACAACAGCAACATCCCAGTTCATCCCGAAATGAAGCAAGGTCTGGGGATCAGGATATATGTTGTCTTTTCCCAAAAACTATAGTGTTGAACTGAGAACACATAATTGAACTCCTAATTGAACACATACTTGAATCCAGAGGACAAAAGTCCCTTAGGAAATACTATTCACCAAGAGAGAATATTCGCTGGAAAGGGTACGAGCTCCACATTTTATTTCTCAAAATATTTCCAGATAAGGGCATCAAGCCGCTATCTGTACTACAAGTTTAGTGCTCAAGTAAGTGATCCTCAACGATACTAACATTTCCCCTCAAAACTTAATGACTTATCTCAACCAACTTGGTCCCCGCAATTTTTACAATAATATTCATTCACAACAGAAATTGTTACATAATATTCCTCCCCCCCGAATCAAAGTCAAGACTTGAATTGGGGGTTTGACACTAGCCCCGCCCCTTGTTCACCATCAAGATATTCAATTGCCTGTTTGGTGCTTCCCTCTCCCTTCAAGTTTTGATGTTTCTCAGCTTATAATTTGAAGCTTTTGGCTTTGTGAGATTAGGCATTGTTTATGTGATGTTTTGATTTTCTTGCCTTTTGAGCTAGAATTTTGACAATCATCATGATGAAAACAGGAAGAATCAATAAGAAAGAGAAAGCAGGGAAATATGAGTATTGAAGAGAGGGATTGCTTTCTTACTTCCTTGGGAACGTTTCCTTGAACAGACGCCAGTTGCAACTATGCATGGCTCGCATTTCACTAGAGGAACACCGATCTATGTCCAGGATCCTCCATCGTATGCTGACGATGCTCGAATTCTCCTTTGTAGTGGTTTCTTGCCAGAGTTAGTCATTCTCAACCTCAATCAGAGGATGGAACACAATATCCACCTACGTGTATGGCCAGGGCCCATTAGCTGATGATTCTTTCTTGGGGTTGTGCTTATTAGCTACCACATCCATTCCTTTCTTCATTGATACCTAGAAGATCAACTTTTCCATTCTTGTGTCAATCTCTGTACCAAGCTTCTGGAAGCCTGCCATAAGCACGTCCCTCTCCTTCTCACTCTCTTCTCCATGTTTCTTGACATTGCAGAATTGCCCATGAATCGGTCCACCTTGTACAGTACACCCAATCTTGAATGCAGCATTTTCATGGTGATTTCTTTCAACAAGAGCACCGGTTGTTGGGTCTATAAATGAGATTCAAGAACGCAGATCATTTGACATTAAGAGGCAAAATTGCTTACGAAATTGTCATTTACCAAGAGAGAAACATTCTAGCCAACTCTACCTTGATGGTCAATTTCTCAATGCCTTGGCAGGGTATTAAAGCCCTTATTTATACTACAAGTCTATGAAACTCACTTTTCTCCCTCTCAATCTAATGCTATCTTTCAACCAACATGATCCTTGCGCTTTTCTAGACTAATCTAGCTTCTTCCCTTAATTTCTTCACGTCAATTTGTTGCATAACAGAAACATGTTATACTGCTAGGAACTTGAATGATTTGTTCCAATCTGTTTGATGGTTTAAGTTTTCACATACAGAATGTCATTTGTCTTTATATATGTTTGCTTGTTTTATTTCATACCAATCCTTAAAACACAAAAGTGTTGCATCCTGTTTATACTTATTTCAAAAACAAAGGTGAGCATATTACGTTACAGCCCTAATGTTTCCATGTTTTGTGAAACTATGTGGCGTGCTACTTGGCAGGTCTGTAGCACGTGCTATTGACACACTGGGTCTGCCTAATGGATCTCCAATAGCTATAGATATGCCGATGGATGTAACTTCGGTGGTTATATATCTTGCTATTGTTCTCAGTGGCCATATAGTTGTGTCCATTGCAGATAGTTTTGCATCTGCTGAAATTGCAACAAGATTGAAAATATCAAAGGCAGAGGCAATATTTACTCAGGTAATGTACTTCGTCCTAATGTGTGCTGGAGCACAGAAGGGTCTCCCAGACCTTACCATTTCTTTAAATTCTTGCAGTCGATTTATGTTTCTTTGTTCTGGATATTTTTTCATGTTTTTGTGCTTATCAGTATATATACATAGGGGAGTAGGGGACATATATAAATCAAGATGCACTAGTGAGAATGAGAATTAAGAGCCTCTGTTTAGATTATTAAATCTGAAATCAATTGTGAGATTAAAAACACAGCTCAAGTTAGGAAAATTATTTAAAAAATCCAACTAATTTCAATTTGGAGTCCAAATTGCCTGGAGATCCCTTTAAAGGTTGGAGTATCAGAGGGGTTAATGGAGCTGCAAAATCTGGGTATTAAAGGGCTGATAAAAACTATATAAAAATATTTATTTTTTAATAATTTTTTAACATTTTCATAGTTACTATTAATAAGTACGAAATTGTTAAAAAAAAAGGATTTATTTCCGAGCGGAGGGAGTATTCATTTATGTATAGTAATGCATTCAATTATGCTTTAGATTTTTATAACGATCATGATTATAGATTAAAGTTCTATTCTATATTTCGTAATATCTGTTCACGCACACATACACACAACCAAAAAAGTGAATTTGTAGCAAAATAGTTTGTAGCTTATGTGTGAAGAACTTGATTAGTTAGATAGATGTCTATCTAGAAGGTGTCACCAATCATTTCTACAATAAACCTGGACAATAAGTTGTTGCATAAGTTGTTCTCTGGTCCAAGGGTCTTGGAGGTGATTTGCGTTGTTTGCAGATTATTACCACTTCTCAGTTATTTGTTCCCTAATCGGTTTTTTCATATGGTGCTTTACTTTTTTAGGCCTTTTTTTTCTTCCAAGTTTATTTTTAGGAAAAATGAATTTAAATAATACGAACTTTAAAAATTGTGAATTCATATTCAAACTATGCTCATATTAAACAATAATAATATGGTTTCAAAATCCGATCAAAATTCTGGCCAAAACACAGTCGTAGAAACTAAATTTATTTTAGGGATCAAAATCCAGCCAAATAATTTTTCAGCTGCCACATTAGCATTTGGTTGGATTTTAAAATCTTATCATTACCTTTTTATTAATATGAGCATAGTTTGTATATGAATTAACAATTTCGAAAGTTTGTATTATTTTTTGTTCAAATTTGATCCTTTGTATTATTTAAAGTCATTGTTCCTTTTTTTAAAAAATAGTTTTGGATGGCTAAATTACAATATGTTTATTTACCTTGAATTTTCTTCTTTGTCATGCTAGGACACTATTGTTCGCGGTGGTAAAAGCATACCCTTGTACAGGTCTTTATCTTTAACACCTTACTCCTTTTCTTTTTTAGCTTGAGTTACATTTAACAGTATCTATTTGCATCTACAGGAGGGTTATTGATGCCCAGGCCCCCATGACAATTGTTCTTCCAACAAGAGGTTCTCACTTGAGTATAAAGATACGCGACGGTGACTTGTCTTGGCATGATTTCCGAGAAAGATCAAAGAATCCCCAGTATATCTCCTTCCTCTCTGTTCCTTTCCTTCCTGGGCACCCCGAAAAATTCCCTTTGGCTCTGTTTCATCTCTTACACTTAACTGTCTTTTCATCTTCTTATTCTGGCTATATACATTGGTAGTTTCTATTGATTCTATAAAGCCTGCAGGTCAGATGAATATATGGTTGCAGAACAACCTGTGGAGGCATTTACTAACATCCTGTTCTCCTCTGGAACTACTGGTACTCCTATCTGTCGTCTTTTCCTTTGTGTTTTTCTTGGAGTGCGTGTGTGTGGATATGCATACACAGTTCCTATCAAGGAAATGATATTTGATTGATCTTAATTATAACTTGCCAGTAGGTTATTATTAAGGGCAATCACTGAGTTATCATTAAGAGCAAATGACCTGTGATTCCTCTATTAGCACACACAGTGTCAATGATAAGATGGTGGAAGGCAGATAGGAAAATGGTGCTGAAAATATTAAGTTACATTTGTTTAGAAACTCCAATGATTTCAACTATACTCCCCTTCTTTTCAAAATAACTGACCAAATAAGTAATCAATCAGGGGAACCAAAGGCCATTCCATGGACGCAGGCTACTCCCCTAAAAGCTGCCGCAGATGCATGGTGCCACATGGATATTCATAAAGGAGATGTAGTTGCATGGCCAACTAACCTTGGCTGGATGATGGGCCCTTGGCTGGTTTATGCTTCACTGCTAAATAATGCTTCCATTGCCTTGTACAACGGATCCCCTCTTGGTCCTGGATTTGCAAAATTCATACAGGTGCTGGTCATGTCCATTACGTATATTCTAATTTCCTCTTCCAAGTTATGAGTGATTACCCTGGCTATTTTCTAAGGGTTAGAACTTCCATGGGGATTATGTATGTTAATGAGAGAGCTTATAAGGAGTAGGAGTATAATTATAGTAAGTCCAATGCTTGGATTGTATAAATATATATTAAGAACTGCTCTGTGTATACAATCTTTCATCTTGTGTCTATTTCTAGTTGCTGTGCATTACTGTCCTTGTTCGTAGTTTGCTTCTGCTCATTGATATTTTATTTCTATTCACATACTTGTAAAGCTTTGCGCAACAATCAAAATCTAATCTGCAGTTCACGGGAGCAGTTTTGTATACTCTGGTCAGCCTGTTACCTTTTTGACTTTTAAGTTTTAACACTTCTCATGTCACATGTAGGACGCTAAAGTAACCATGCTTGGTGTGATTCCTAGCATTGTCCGGGCATGGAAAACTAGAAATAGCTCTGCTGAATATGATTGGTCAACCATTCGGTAAGTGTAAGACTTCCCATTATCCTATGGCTACTTTTTTTTTAAAAAAAATCTAAAGGTAAGCATATCAATGCTCAATAAACATATACATGGATGAAACCCAGTGTTGACAAATACAAAAGAGCATGACCTAACCAATCAGTCATTGAATCTGCTGAGAAGGAATCAAAAGTTGCTAGCGTGTTATATTTGTTAAGACACATGGGTAAGCGGAAAATAATGCCCCAAACACACGTGTTTTAATCCTATGCACAATAGCATCCCAGTTGGCTAGTGTTCTACATAGTATAAACATTTCTAGCTTTCCACAAAAAATACACCAAGGCAAAATCCAATCTTTTCATTTTGCACATCTTACAGAAACTTGTACAAATACACTGAGGGACATTTGTCTTTATGACTGTCTTGCTACAGCTTATACATTTCTCTCTCTGCATATATTCTTGTATGATTTAGATATCCTATTGGTTTCTTAAGAAAAAAGAAGTCCTAGCTACTTGTTAGTTTTCACTTGTAAGCATGGGATCAAATTACCCTTGTTTATGGGATAATTGAACAACAAAACATGGTATAGATTGTCTGCAGAACTGTTAGCTAAAATTACACTTGTTTATGGGACCTGATAGCTGTTTTGGATCAACTGGAGAGGCATCAAATGTTGATGACTATCTCTGGCTCATGGGAAAAGCATGCTACAAGCCTGTAATTGAGTATTGTGGTGGCACAGAGATAGGTGGCGCCTTTGTAACAGGATCTCTATTACAGCCTCAAGTACTTGCTGCTTTTAGCACTCCAGCTATGGGCTGTAGCCTCTTTATCCTAGGCAGTGATGGGACTCCAATTGTAAGCACTGACTTATCTTATGCTGAATATGATTACATAAAGTTTATTCATTTATTGGTACTCTTTGTGCGCCTTGCTCTTTTGACTAATTGAAGCATGCCCTTAATCCTGTGTATGTAATTTGTATGTAGAATCATGTAACTTTTCATGTTTTTCAATCTTGTACATTTAACATGAAAGATGGTAATACCACTTGTTTTGACTCCTATATTTGTCACAGTTTACCTCAATCTCACCTCGTGAGTCATACACATAAATTTACCTTATATATCCTGAAGTATTACATTTCTCATATTTCTGAAAATGCTATATCCTTCATTTTTAGCCACAAGGCATGGATGGGTTTGGTGAGTTGGCTGTAGGCCCCTTCATGTTTGGATCATCACACAAACTTCTGAATGCGGACCATGATAAGGTTTACTTTCAAGGAATGCCCATTTGGAATGGGAAGGTAAAATCAATTCTAGAGCTAATCATAAGTGATATTTTTTTTCCTAACAAGGGTAAGAGATTTGATTTGTTCATGCTAAGGATGTTGACCGACTAACTGCAAATTCCTCATGTCAAAAATCTTTAACAGTATGAGACAAGTGACCCATTTTTCCTAGTTCAAACAACAGTGATGAATCTTATCCACTGTAAAATATGTAATGTCCAATGTAGTTTATGTAAATATAAATTGAGTCTCACTTGCTGTTGCCATTCTTCTTTAAGGATTTGTTTACTTACAAATCGTCTCCTTTTTTGCAATTTTTTAGTATGGTCTGCTTTTCACACTCGCTTCCTTAATGCCATTAATAATTGAATTCATGCTGAAGTACCTGTGGTTATTCTAATTACGAATCCATTATGGTTTCTTAAGATGAAACCTATGGATGCTTGTCCGTCCTTTTTCATGGATTTAGCAAAAAGTGTTTTTGTTCATGTTCGACATTCAGTCACTTACAATGCCGACTATGATTATTGCCTTCTCTCTAGATACACAAAGATACTTTTTAATGATATCAATCAGAATCTTATTACGTGATAATTGGTTAGTATTTACGAAGATAATTACGTCATCTGCAAAAGTTATGAGAGAACTCGTTTCTCCTTTTTAAATATTTAATTCTTTGAGCACTTCCATGTCAATGTTATTTAATAGTCTGCATTTCAAGCAGATTTTGCGGAGGCATGGAGATGTGTTTGAGCGCACTCCTAATGGATATTACCGTGCTCAAGGGAGAGCAGATGATACCATGAATCTTGGTGGAATTAAGGTATGGATTCTTGATGCTATTTCATAGGAAGTTCAAGCTTGCATCATGCTTATGCTTATTTCAGTTGGTGAAACACACATTTAATTTGTAGCGCTCAAGTTGATGAAATGTTGTTAAATAAGTACCGCATTATCTTGAGTGGTGATGTCGAAATGCAAGTGTCTTTAGAGGTGCATTTATTATTATTACTACTGTAGTCTTACCTAGTGTCATGTTCTTATTGGCCAAAAAGAAAAATTAGTATTTTAAAACACCGCATGAAGACAAATTGGTATGATAAACTGCTTAGGGCATGAAAAACCATCTGACACACATTTAACTATTTAAGCACTTTCTCACCCTAGGTCCGGTTCAAGTGTGACAATCTAGTTTAACAAAAATTCGGGTTAGAAAAAAATACCTCATCCAACCCTGTATTCAGATTATCCATGTATATTTATCGTTAATGAAATGGGTCCTTAAGCCAGAATTAAGGTCAGGAAAAATGTTTAAATGTCCATGGGGGTATTTTTAATGCTGAAATGTCTTCATTGTTTTTTAAAATACTAATTTGTCTCTTCAAATTACCATTTTTACGCAAAATGATGGAATCCAATTGGCAGTGTCTTATTGTATACTCAAGTCACCTGGTGAAAGTGTGTGAAAACTAAAGAAACCCGGTAAAACATAGATGATGTGGACAATTGTGGATGGATACAAGGGAGGGTCCATCTGACCCGGACCCATCCATTTACCAACCTATTATCACTGACATGGTGACACATATACGATTGTGGTATATCATTTGTGAAGTGTAAATCTTGTGTATAACAAGCTCTCCCAATTCAATGATTATGTCCTTGACAGCCCAAAAACAACCCTGTACTGCCTCTAGGCTCACCCACTCTAACATAGAATAGGCTTTGGCTTTGCTATCATCTACAGAGCATTTATCCCCAAGTCATTAGTCATACCAACCGAGCCCTTCATACTCGGTTTAGTCTATAAAGCACGTAGCTTTTGACCTTGCACACATCAACTTATTGTCAAATCTGGGTGTGTTACAAGGTTGGTTAGGTCAATACATGGTGTCCATGTTGTTCGGGAGGGTCCATATATTTCTTACCCAACTTATTGGCATCCCTGTTAACCATTGTTGTAGCTCTCAAATTAAAAATACGAGAACAAACTCAAATGGGATATTTGCTGTGGAACGGATGTAGTAGTTTAAACAAAACACCTTTTTGTTCAGGTAAGCTCAGTAGAGATTGAGCGCATCTGTAATGGAGCAGATGCCAGTGTCTTTGAAACAGCAGCAATAGGAGTGCCACCTGCTGACGGAGGACCTGAGCATCTAGTGATGGCAGTTGTTTTCAGAGATCCTGATTCGACACCTGACTTGAATGCTTTGAAGGCCTCTTTCAACTCTGCAGTGCAGAAGCAGCTTAATCCATTATTCAGGGTAACACCTTCTTACCTAAATCGAGCTTGCAACGGTTTCAAATGCTCCCTCGTCTTGTGTCTGGGCTAACAATTCATGTATTCTAATAGTAAAGTCTTGAGAGTTTTTTGCTCCGTAAGACTTCTAGCAGGATTGATCATCGACTAATTCTACAGGTTGCGAATATTGTGCCGCTTCAATCGCTACCAAGGACGGCTACGAACAAGGTTATGCGGAGGGTCCTGAGACAACAACTGGCACAGGCTAGCACCGAGAACAATTCAGCACCTCTTTCTCGATGATCAGGATAAGCCAACTTGTATCCGAAAACCGAAATAATCTGCGTTGATTGAACCAGGACTTGGAATAAAAGCCATGATAAATTGATGACATCAAATCCAAAAGAGTTCGTCTTAGAATAAAATGATGTGTTTTTTTACATTTCCATATAATACCAAGGCTCTGTTTGTCGTGAGTGCTCGAATGGAAATGGAATTAGAAACTCGTAATAAAGTAATAAATCATTCTTGTTTGGGATGTTGAAATTGACCATTCCTGTAATAGTAACAATAATATTTGCTATTTTTATGTGTTAGTTGAGTTTGTTACCCTAACAATTATTATGCCATCACTATATTTATAGTATATGCAAGTATAGTCATTAGGTTACCTTGCTCCCTATCAGAGGGTCGAGTTGGTCGGTGCAAGTTGGCTTACTAAGTATGTGGCTCTTGCCGGTTGGGTCACGTGTTCGGGGTTTACCACCGAAAGCGAATTTGAGGGCAGCAAAGGCAAGGTATGAGATGACGAAGGTTGCGAGCTCAACCTTGTATTGATGAACTACATCGTTGTCTTCTCAAGTGCAGCGACACACTCCTTCAATGCTTCATTGTCGGATTTTGCACTTGATTGTTGAGCTTCCTCCTTCGCCTTTTGTGTTTCTTCCTTGGCCCTTTGCGCTTCTTCCTTGAGCTGTTGTAGGTCATCCTCAAGCTTCTTGGCTCGATCCTCAAGCTCTTTCCTCTTCTTAGCATGAGCAATCATGAGTTTTGCTCACCTTAAGGTTCCTGAAAGGTAACCCCATGGTTGTAGGTAAAACTTTAATGTAAAGAGGGAAAAGGGGTTACCTTGGTGTGGAGAGGTAAGAAATGCATTGAACCATGTGCAAAAGCATTTTGCTTTATTTATTTTTATGTTTTTTATTTAACTAATAATCTTTTGATTGATGGAAATCATATAGTGGGTATAAATAAATGGGGAAAAGATAAAAATGAGGTAAACTCATTGTTGTGGAATAAAAATATGAAAACCTTAAAGAAAGAAGTTGATAAAGTGGATAATTATTTAAAGAAAAAAAATAAATGAGGTGTCAAAATATTATAGGGAGAGAGGAAAAAAATTGGATAAGAGGTAACTTTATGGTTGCGGATGGTAGAGCATGCCTAGCAGCTTCCTTAAAACAAACTCCAAAATAGAGAATTAAAAGTTAAATATTCTGTGACCCAATTCCATCAGCTTCTCCATTATGGAGTTTACCCCAAAATATATAGAGTTTTCTCCAAATTTAGGGAATGATCTCTATATTTTCTCTCAATTCTCTATTTTGGAGAATGTAATGGGAAAACCGTTGGACCTAAAACCATCCCAATATTCTCCAAAAAATCAAGATGGGGAATCTGTTGGGCATGCTCTTAGAGCATACCAAACAGATTCTCTAAGAGCATGCCCAACAGATTCTCTAATAATATTACTTTAATAATAAAGCAATATTATTATTAAATTATAAATTTGCAAAGTGAAAAATGCTTTTCTAATTCATTAATTTGTATAATATGTTGAATACGGTATTCTTTTCAACTATATTATTCAATAATATTATTATTATTATTAATATTAATATTATAATACTATTATTAATTCATACAATGATTATATAATTAATTATAATGTTCAACATATTTGGCTACATTATCTTACTAGATCGGGACGGAAAGGGATTGAGACGAGATTCACCAGATACTGCCTCATTATCGATTGATAGTAGGGAAGAATACCGTATTTAGCTATTTGTCTCTTGTAGCTCTAAATGGATTGTTGTTTTTTCCATTATGGAGTAAAAGTATAAGTCTTTACCATTTTACTGCTTTTTTATATGACTTTTTTAATGATGAGAGTACGAGATGCGGACAAACGTACAAATACACCACTAATAAAAAAATCTGGAAGGGTTGTTGATGGGTGAGTGTTTTTTTTTGGTCAATATAATCACCGCAACTGGGTCATAAGCCCAGAATAAGACCCTCTGAGGAGTGCATCTTCTTTAACACAAATTATGCAATTCCAGTAAATACGACTGAGCATACAAAGATAACGATTATCCTTATCATATCATCACCATCATCTACAATGGGGAGAGGTTGGGCCCAGGGGGCAGTCTGACCCAACAATGCTACATCAACCATTAATATGAGTAACAAAGTAAGCCGGAAAAGGGAGGAAGAAAAAGGGGTAGGGTGATCTTATTTATATCAATCAAATATTTTGAATTGAATTGGTTGGATAGGTGCAAAACAGCTTGTGTACCTCTCTAATTTTTTGAGTAAATTCCATTTATACACTTATCTTAACCCGATGGACAAACCCACTTTGAAATTGGATAATAAATTCTCCGTCGTTGCTCTCGTTCCAGTAAATGCAAACATAACTTAAGGTAATGTTTATTTATCGATTTAAACGTTAAGATCGACCCCAAGTGAGGACATGGGTTGACACCTGCCCATGTCACAAGAGTTCTTATCTTTAAGACTCCAAGTGAGGACAACAGACCTAATAGGGCTAGGTGACATGGGTTGACACCCCTTAAGATCGATCGCGTAAGGATGTTCGGAGTGATTTATAAGTAATTTAAGCCATATCCATTTCATAAGAGCCCTTCCTTCATAGTTGCACAATTCATTAATGCTCTTATTTGTCCACCAATTGTTTGATTTCAACTGCATTACCTTTATAGAGACACTCAGAATTGTCTCTTTACCACTGGAATGCAACTTAGTCTGAGCTTCCACTAAAAGTCAGATCATAACGTGAGCCAAATTGATATACATCTCATCTATAGTAACTCATTCATTGTTGTGGCAAGTTCTACATGGACAAAGGAAATGGACAATCTTATTCGCATTGTCTCTAATAGTGTTCACAAATTTATAAATTCCATGAAAGTAGTCATTGTGATTACGAGAGAGTTGCATCCAACTTTATTGACCATTGTCCTACCATTATCAATATAAATCTCTGATTCCATTCCCAACAAACTACATACACATTCTCAATCATAATCTCACACAAAACAAGTTCTCAAATATCAAAACACAATCCGACCCGGAAAACTCGAACTCGAACTTAGGGCTGGGCAAAAGTTGGATCGAACCGGAATCGGACCGGGTCCAGACCGGAAATTACGGTCTTTGGATCGGACCGGATGTATTACGGTCTGGTCCACAGTCCAAGAATTTTTAAATTCCGGGTTCCGGTCCAAACCCGGGACCAAACTGGAATTTCCGGGTCGGACCGGAATTGGACCGGTTTTATCTTGATTAAAAAAAAGAAAAAAGAAAAAAGGGAGGTGTGCCTAATAATCCCTAATATATTACCTACTCCCAGCACGCGGAATCCTTCTGTTCACTTTCGTCTCTCTCTGAGTCTCTCACTCTATCTATTCTAGGCTTCCTGCCTCCGCTCCATCCTCCTCCCTCGTGCTCACCAGTGGTCACCCGCCACCGCCGGCGCTCCCGTGCTCGCCGCCAGCCCTTCCGCTCTCTCACGCCCTGTCGTATCTGTAACGGCCCAGGATTATGATTCCCAAGTTACGTTTCGAGGGATAAAACCCCTCGTTAGGATCTTGCGCTCCGAGTAGTGAGTACAGGTTGAAGGTTTGAAACCGAAGATTTGTAGTTTAAAGCGGGATTTCGCACCCAAATCCTGTAAGTCCGTTGGAGACCCCGGGGTAAACCCCTGTACCTGTCCTAAGTCTACAACGCGGAAAACATTTTATCATGCAAAGGACATAAGTGCTGGAAACGATACAACCAGTTTCGCGGCAAGGCCGGGTCAAAAAGAGTATAAGTAGGAAGAAATCCCAAAAAGTGTAAACCTGGTGAAGTCATAGTTCAACACTCACTCTCCGCCATATGAATGGACCCCGTCATAACAGCACGAAATCAAGGAATGAAACGGGTACCTGAATCTAAAAAAAAGAGGGGGATCTGGGTCAATCATCAGGTTACTCATGCGCGTGTGTAACCACACTCTAAGAAACATATAATAAGCATCCTATCCCTAAGATGAAATGTGTAATGCAGTGCGAAAATTAAATCATATATATATATATATATATATATATATATATATATATATACTGATAGTTAAATATAATGCAGGAAGCGATAAATGGATCCACACCGAAAGCCAAGTGGCATGTCCCTCTCCTACCTCCACCTCCTTCCGATAGGGCGGAAACTGGTCAGCTCGTGAATTCATTCCATAATAATCGGGCGGCACGCATGCCCAACCCGCCCCATAAGAATTAATAAAGCCTGCAGGCAGCTTTCGCAATCATGCTCATAATATAAGTAAAGGAACTTCCATGACTCAATTGACTCAGGATGGGACCCGATGGGACTGGGTCGTCCTATGACCCTAGCAAAGACTCTAGTTACTTCACAGATAACGGCCGTTCTCTTGCAAGGACATATAGCAATCATATGATTTTCATTTTAGCTCCTAAGCGTGATTTTAGGTCGTATGGTGCATGGACACTAGCCTACTATATAACACCCAGTGCATAGAGCGCCCATCATGAGTAAGTTCAAAGAACTTACCTGGAGAAGCGCAGAATCCAAACAATGATTAGCAATGGCAAGCAATCCAACATATCAGAGATCACCTAGTAATCCCATAAATAACATAATAAGTCTAAGTCTAATTTACACAAAGCACACAAGTCACATATGAAACATGTAAGATACACACATATGCTAACTCAACCATCTTGCCATTATTAACATTATCATCTCCTCTTCAATTCTCATATTGTCTCATCATATCTCATAAATTAACATCTTTCTCAATTCGATCATAACATCATCCTCATCAGCTCATGACAACCTCTATATCATACTTAGCCAATTTCACATATTACCGTTTCATACTCACACTTGGCATACAGATATATATCAACATCATAATATCTAACATTTAATCTCGTATAGTAAATCACTGCAAGTCATGCTATTAGTCACACATATCATGTCGTTAGTCAAACACTCATATTATCATGCTAGTTAATCATCGAATAAGTCTTATTCCCAAGTTTAGATTCAAATCTGTGTCAAATCCGCGTTAGAATCCCGACCCTTGAAAGTGTTAGCAAAATTCCCTTTTTCTATTATTTATTAAATCATTTTCCGACCTTGAAATTCTTTTCCGAATTCTCTTTTTAAATCGACGAGTCTTAATAATTTATTTCTAAATCCCAATGATTTTATGTTATATTTTAAAACACCATTTAATAAAACGCCCTTATAAAGTATTTCTAAATCATTTATGAAATAATTCCAACCCGTTTGTATTCGATAAAACCAATCCTTTATAAATCTCCCGAAATAATATTTTATCTCTTAAAACCTCAAATGATATTGCATATATATAATATTTTTAATTCCACTAATTGATTAAATAATTAAACGGATAACCCGAACCGAACCAAACCAAACAAACCCACTAATTAAACCCAACCCGATTAAGTTATTAAATTATAAAATTAAGAGGGGCCACAAAGTCACGTAAGCTCGTCTCCCTCCTCCGGATTTGAAGCCTCTCGCCCGCGGCCGCGCCATCACTCTGCTCACGCCTCCGCTCGCTCGCGATCGCCAGTTCGCTCGACCCGCGACCACCGGTTCTCACGCTCCTGCTGGTTCGCACTCCATCGCTGGCTACTCCCGCGCTCGCTGCGGCTCGCAGCCGACATCTCTACTCGCTGCTGCTCGTGTCTCTCGCTCAGCTCGAGCTCTCTCTCGCCGTCGACGCTCGCCGGAGCTCCGCCTGAGTTCACACGGGCCACCCGACACCCCGCTCTCAGCTCACGCACACTCGACACTAGCCCTTAGCCCAAACCCAGTCAGAAATTAATTCAAAATAGAGGGAGGAGAAGCGATGACTCACCGAGAAAGTTCACGACTTCGGAGCTCTCAATCGGAGTTCTGAGCATCGTCGGTGCCTCGCGATGGCTCGTCGGACCTGCACCGGACAAGGGTGAGCGTGATGGTAGGGCTCGAGAGTGGTTTGGATCGCAAACGAGGGAGAATGGCTTACTGGAAGGTTGGTTCACGATCAAACGGACGGGGGATATTCGGAGGCTTATCGATGACGCCGAGACCTCCGGGGGCGGCTGCGATTGCTCTTCGATGAAAGAAGAGGCGGCGAGGATGACAACGACGATGAAGGATCACCGAGGCGTGGAGTGTGGCGATGGTGACGAGAGGAGGAAGTGGATGTGTTGCTCGAGTGTTTGTTCGAATCCGAGGAGTAAGGAAGGTAGTTGGGTTCGGCGGTGGTACTGTGGAGACAAGGAGGAGCTGCGACGGTGGTGGCGTTTGGAGCTCAAATGATGAAGATAATGGTGATGGAGTGAAGGAGGGATGATGGTGTTGATGATGAAGAAGTGAGGGTGATGGAGAAGGTGATGGTGAAAGGTAATGGTGATGGTGAAGTCGGATGAAGAGGGTGACGATGACGTGAAAACGACGTGAAGGTGGGCAGGTGAACCGAAGAGGGATGGGTCCGGGTTGCAGGGTATGAGGAGAGAGTGGGTGTGAGATTGAGTGTTAAATTAGTTAATAAATATCCGGAAATAAATCCCGAATACGCGAATTCAAATTCCGAAATTAGTTTCCGAATGTTAGTTTCACCGACTCTCGCTTTCTCGATCAATTAGATTTTTAAACAAAAGAGGATATCGCCATCCAATAATTATTTTGAATTTTCGAGATAAAATGACGGAAATTATTCGCCCAAATTTTTATATTTCGGTCAGAATCCGTTAAATGAGTTTTAAATTCGACTTAATTTCATGTTTAATCGCTTTTTTCCGAAAAATTAGGATTTGAAAATCCGTGTCTTTACAGTAGCTACCCTTCGTCCTCGCCCTTCGCCCGTTCGCCACCGCCCTTGCTCTTCGTTTCCCATCGCCACCACCCTCTTCTCTCCTCTCTCTTTGTAGATTTGTATGTATATTTTCATATTTATACAAAGGTAATCGATTTTAGTCTTTAGATTTGGAGAAATTTTAAATATTTATCCCAATTTCAGATCTAGATCTAGGGTTTAAGAAGATTTTTCAATTTGTACTTGAACTTTCAGATCTAGTTTCGATTTTAGGGAATTTCAAAGTGTATTTTGTACTTTTATAGATTTGATATCATGTATGAGGACATGAACCATGAATGGATGAATGTAGGCCATGAATTTTCACTTTTACAGAGACTTGAATTAGGGACTTGGGTTGTGCCGCTGTGTTTTTTTTCTTTGTCATTCAAGTGCAAACTAGGGTTGCTTGCAAGAAATTCCGGTCCGCGGACCGGAAAACCCGGGACCATATTATTCGGTTCCGGTCCGATCCGCGGTCCAAGTTTCCGAAAATTCCGGTCCATCGGATCGGATCGGGACCGGAAATTACCGGGTAGTTCGAGTAGGGCTGAGCATCCGGTCTGGACCGGACCGGACCGGATGCTCAGCTCTACTCGAACTACCCGGTAATTTCCTGGGTAAACCGGGTCCGGGTCGACCCGGTCGGGTCGGATATTATCCTCTCACTGTTAACTCTCTCATTTAACCTCTGTTCTCAACTCCTTCATTCAACCCTAACCGAGCACTGAGGTTGTGACCGGCCGCACATTGTCGTCCTTCTGCTTGCCATGTGTCCAGTGTGCTACAATCTCATATTCAGATTTCATTAAATTAATTTTTTGTTGTTTTAATTCCTTTGCAAAGATTACAGATTTTGTAATGTTGGATATTTATGCTACATGTTCAACTGAGTGGTGTGATTCCATTGAACAGTGCCTCTGCGTTGTACACTTCATTGTTGTCTTTGTATTCCAACAGCTGGGGTTGTCTTTCTGAAGGTAACTGAACATTCATTTCCCTATATGCTTGATTTGGTAATTGGCAGTTTTGCTGAATTCCCTATGATGCTTCTCTCCGCTTCTTTAAGTTATTCATTCTCAGAATTTCATGCTTTTTGTTTAGCTAGTTTTTTTTTATATACTATTTCTTGTTTGTACTTTCAAAACTCAATTTCTATGAGAAAATGAATAAAGGAGAGAAAATGAAAGAAGAAAATCAAACAGATAGATAAGAGAGAGCTCCATGAAGCATTTTCAATTCTTTCTTTTAGAGTTTTGCAAGTGCTAGATTGATGTTCGGTGTTCATACTTTCTGCTATAGCAATAACGCCTTCCATTCGAAAGAATGAATAGCATGAAGAAGCTAAGATATCTCTAAGCTAATGAACTGAATTTGAATAGCTATCCAACTGATGCCTTCTGATCTTGATTCTATAATTTTTTTTCCCTCCATATTTTCCCCTTGCTTATGCTTTTTATCTCTGCAACAATTTGGGTGAGTTGCAAGCCTCCATGTGGTATTTGGACATGGTGTTTATTAGGTCGTGTGGGTAAAGATCTATTGAGGTGTCTTGTGTCTATTAGGCCGTATCTATTGAGGTATTTGAACATGGTATTCTTACTCGTTCTTCCCCTCCCCTCTTGCAAGAAAAGCAACATGACGTTGAGATTGTGGATGCCTCGATGCGGTCTAAGGCAAAAGTGGTTGCTAAGGAAAATGAGAACCTATCCAACGTCAAGGGTCAATACTAGTTAGGGGAGGAAAAGGGTGATTTGTTTCACAGAAATAAACAAGACTTGGGAGGCTTTGAAGAATATGGAATGGAATGTGAGCTTGGCGTCTAATCGGAAGACCTTGTCCCAAGGGGTGCAGACTTCTTGGTGTGAGGGGGAGGAAGAAAGAGAACTCGTTGGTTGGTCCCATTTTCTTTCCTTATGTAACTCTGTTACACTAGCTATATATTTACCTCGTCAAAAAAAAAAAATTCTGCATAGGATTGAGTTTACAGGATGATACTCCTCGTTGTCTAGAAAGTTCAAATTAAATGTATGAAGTACTTATTGCGATTTGGGAAGACAAGTTTACTTTTTTTGTTGAAGGTTAGAATTGGGTCTTATTTTTGTTTTAATATGAATCCATTTCATGTTTTCAAAGTGATGAATTTGTTACATTTGAAATTACAACATTCTTATACTAGTTAAAGTGATTTATTGTACTCTTTTCTAATATTTTATTTTATCATTTTTTTTTATTTTATCGCGTTTATCGCAAAATTCGATTGCAAAAAGTTAAAATTGACGAACCCGAAATGACCCAAAACCCGGTCAAACCCAGGTTCGAGTGAACTCGGGTTTACCCGAGACCCGTTTTACCCAGAACCCGAATTGACTTAACCCGAACCCGACCTGAATGACCTGTTTGATAGGTCTAATCACAACTATTAATTTTACATTCTCAATCTCAATATCATTCAAATCACCATTCTCAATTTTAATCACAAACTACATATACATTCTCAATCACAATCTCGCACAGAACAAATTCTCAATCACACCTATTAATTTAAATCACAAACTACATTTTCATTCTCAACCTCATTCAAATCATCATTCTCAATTTCAATCACAAACTACATACACATTCTCAATCAAAATCTAACACAAAACAAGCTCTCAATCACACCTATTAATTTCAATCACAAACCACATTCTCATTCTCAATCTCATTCAAAGCATCATTCTCAATTTCAATCCTTAACCATATTCTCATCACCATCTTTCAATCCCTAACATCATATATACGCATGTTAAAAAAACGCACATAAAAACAAACAAATTCATATGTATCTTAATTACAAAGAGCGGAATCAACTTGAAATCTACTTGAAATGGTGGAAATGGGTATGTGGACAAATAGGGAAAAGAAGGCGATTGTGTGGGAGGTTTGAAATGGTAGAAAAGGCATGAACTTTGATGGTACGTACATTGTAGTAAATTCAACGGTTGAAAAAAGTTAAACTCACGCGATGTACTTAGATCTACGTCGGTCACCTAAATGAACAATAATAAATATTGCTATAGATCTACCCTTTATTCAGAGGACGGATTTAGTTCTATATCGATCGCCTCATTTCGTAGTAATAAATAAACCATCTAGAGGACCATATTTGGTACTCATTCAAGCAACGGGCATAAAATTAATATTCGTCGCTTGAAAAGTGCATTAAATGCGCACGCCTTTAGGCGACCAACTAAGATTCTTTGTTCGTCACTTGTAAGTTAGTTATGACATTAAATTACCACGACATGGTCAAATCAGCAGTCATTAAATCACCGGATATGGTCAAATCACAGGACATTAAATTACCAAATCAGATTTTTTACTTGCAAAATACTCCAAACAAGTAAGTATAGGAATGAAAAGATTAAATTTAGGTTTATTTTAGATTTGATATAGCAATAATTAGAGTTGACTTTCGAAACAACCCTATTGTTGAACAAAAATGCGCGAATAATTGTACAACACATTTTATTTGATTTTTTAATATTTGAGTTCGAAGTCGTATCGATACCAAGATTTGAATGGTTTTGGTGATTTGGGCTGCACCCGAATTTTAACGGGTTGCCTACGTATCTCTTGGAAGAGAATCAAGCCTTACGTAGTTCAAAGTGTTTTGGATTTTGTGTGTTTTGTTTTGTTTTGGATTTGGTTTCGTTTTCTTGTATGCATCAGAGGATGAAGTTCAAGCCCACCTTCTAGGAATGGTAGCTTGAACAACACTCCACCCGAGCAGCTTGAGCCCACCTTCTCAGAAGGGTAACTCAAGTAACTCGCCTATCATTTGCATAGAAAACGATTTGATTTTGATGATGGAGTTTGATTTGATTTGATTTGAGATTTGACTGAAAAGTCAATTTGGGGGTTGTGATTGAACTCGTTTGTGAGTCTCCTACGTACCCTTTTGGAAGGGATCAAATCATACGTAGTTCTTGAAAATGACAAATTTGATATTTGATATTTTGAAGTTTTAGTCGTGACCGAACTCAACGGGCGGAAGCTTTGTATCGAGTCGGAGGAGACACTTTGGATTTGATGAAACTTTGGTATTTGAGACAACTTAGAGTCGATAAATAAATTTGAGGAGATTTGATTTGAAAGTTTGGATGTGACTGGATTCGATGAGAATTTGATTTACACCGAGTTTCCTACGTATCCACTTGTTTGGTGGAATCAAGTCACCGTAGTTCGGGACAAAAAGAAATTTTGTATTTGGGTTTGATCATGAGATCATTTGGGGGTGGTGATTGAACTCGACGAGCAGAAACTTTATATCGAGTGTCCTACGTACCCTTTTGAGAGGGATCAAATCACCCGTAGTTCTAAAAACAAAGAACAAATTTGATCGTTTGAGGACCGTGTGATTGAACCCGATGAGCTATAGCTTTGGATCGGGTTTCCTACGTATCTCTTGAAAGAGAATCAAATCACTCGTAGTTCGTTTGATGAAATGATTTAATAACGGGTTAGAATTTAGGAGTGAATTTAGAGGCCGATGACTGTACCCGATATATTTTTAGAATTTAATAACGGGTTACCTACGTAGCCGTTTTTATGGCATCAAGTCTTTACGTAGTTCTTTTGAGAACCGAGTTTATATTTGGTGAAACTCGATTTGAGGTTTTGACTCCGTTTTTGTTGGAGTCGATTTGAGATTGACCCACTAGAATTAACTGGCAAAGAATATTTGACGAGTTTAATTTTACATTTTGATCAAACTCGAATTCTTAATTTATGCCAATTATAATTTTTATATTTTTGCGGGTCGGTTTTACAATTAAGCAAAGTTTCTTTCAAATGTGCCCAGGCTTGCACGTGTGTATGTATGTATATGGCTTGTTGTCAAAAATTGGCTTTTGTTCTTCAAGCCAACCGGCCAAGCCCAATTCCCTTTTATTTTAATTAGGCCCAAGATGCCACACACTGCAATTTGATTTTTTTTTATGCGTGTATCTTAGCAGATGAAAATCCACCGCCTCCTCCAATTCAGGTCAAACACGAGACGCACCCAATTTGATCGGAGTCAAGCGCCTTAGCGATATAGAACTGGGGACAGCTCGAGGGGGGCGAGTTTGAATCGGTATGGCGGCTCAAGAATACCACAACACCGGACTGATTTGTGATCGTTCCCTTCCCTAGGCATATGTTGGTTTGGGTTTGACAAGCCACTGCTAGCCTGCTGCAGAGGGGAAGCTTCTGAAGAGCGGAGATGCAGACCAAATTGATGCCTCTCAGGAACCCCATGAACTCTTGCAAGGAGAAGAAGGAACAGGTTTGGTTTTCTACTTTTCCCGTAATTTATCCCTAATTTGATATGATTTGGGGGATTTGGGTTTTGAGAAAATTAGGGTTGAGTTCAATTTGTTGTTTGGGGTTTCTTGGTTTTGGACAGTCGAAAGAGAAGGCAATGGATGCGGATCAGGGGCCCAGAGTGTCCCGGCTTTGAACAAGGCGGAGCAGTAAGGACCTATTTGCGCTCTTGCAACATCAGCTTCTCTAATTAGGTACGTTCGACATCTTTCTCTTCCTTCCGACAATTTGATATCTTTGATTTATCAGTAGTACTGATTTGTTAGACCTACTGATTTGGATCTCAATTTGTCTGCTTTGCTGCTGGATCAGCATGTTAATTTTGAGACGGGAAATTTGAGTTCCCATCTCTTGATTTACCTCATGAAATATGTCTGGCTTAGAGTCTGTTTCCCCCTTTCATTTCAATTTTGTTAGCGATTTGGGGCTTTCAACGTAATTGCAATTTGGTAGCAATTAGGTAGATTTTACGGGACCTTGAGGTTTAGTGCTGGTTGAAACAGCAGAGACATTGGCCTCTCAGCAAAGGGTTCTTCCCAATTTAGTTTAAGGCAAGACAGTAATTTTTTGTTTACAGTTTGAGTAGACAATCCAGCAGCACTTCGTCCCAATATTCGTTTTACTTATAGCTGATGGAATTCGGCAATTCATTTGCTTGTGAATTCCGGGCAAAATCCGGCAGCCTTTCGGCGCAATGAATCGATCCACGCCGGGATTGGGGTAGCGACGAGAGACTAAACTCTCGAGCCGCTAATGCTCCTGGTGAAATTTCTGCAGCATTTCGGTGCTGTGGGTCGATCCACGCCGGGATCAGGGTAGCGACGAGAGACTAAACTCTCGAGCCGCTGATCCATGATCGAAGGTCGCGACGAGAGACTAAACTCTCAAGCTGCTAGGATCCATTTGATTTCCCATTTTGCTTTTGTACCTGCCAAATAAACATGAAGAAAGGGAGGAAGAGTCTACCTTCGTCTGAACAGTAGCGTTTAACAACAATTACACACACACAACACTGTCTCTTGGTGTTTGCTTTCTTTTACTGTTGCTCTCTCTCTCTGCACTCCTTCTCTTTTGCTGATTGTATTTTGTTTGGCTTGTATTTGTTTGCATTGCAGGTGAACTTTTTCTGGAGCAGGAAGAGGGAAGCCAAGCCGGCTGAGCAACTGCTCTTTTGTTTTGCAGTTGAATTGCCCCAAATGGAAGAAGAAGCCAGCCCCGAAGAGGGAAGATGGGTGTACTGCTTTGCTGATGATGGGAAGCAAAAGAAGAAAAACACAGCTTTTGGCAACGTAGCTTTTTATAGGGAGAGGTAGTAGGAGTTACCTCAAAATAACTTCCCCCACCACGTTTTTTTCTGCAACTGCCCAAAATATTTTTTTTTACAGTAATTAATTTTCTTTCTATTAACTGTAATATATAGTGAGCAGTTACAAATGATAACCTCTGTTCATTCAGTCTTCTCCCACGTTTTGGACTTTTTGGGCTTCTTGAGATATATTGGGCTAAGGCTTAATTTTTTTCCAATTGATATTGTTATCATTTATGTTTAAAGAGAGGATATCAACTATAGATAACCTTGTTTATGAAATCATGAATTAGTAAAATCCATGAAATTTTACCCTCCAACACCTATATTTAAATTAAAATCCACATTATAGAAATTATTCCTTTTCATATAGAGATAAAATACGTACAAATTAATACTCAAGATCACTGGGCATATGTAAACTTTATCGTGCATGATTGAAATTTATCTAATAAATTGAGAGATAGTAGAATCAAGTCAATCTATTCTAAAGACAATCTTACCACTCAACCATAAAATCCTAGAAGCAAGTTAGTTGCATACCAGTAACCATCATTGGTTGGTTCAGCTTAGTAGGGGTCTATGGGTAGTACCCAAAGGTCTCCAGTTTGAATCTTGCCAAATGTGGCCACTACAAGTTTACATGATCGTTAACTTCAAGGCCGATGAGATTTAACTGAGTGCTAATAGTTCCGCACACCCGTGTAAATAAAAAAAGTTAGTTGTAAGAGTGCTTCAACTTTCACTTCTTGGTTATAAAGTTTTTCGAATGTCCTCTAAAGTATTCAAGACCATTTAGGCTGTGTTTGACAGTAGATTGTGAAAAGGAGATTTTGTGTAGATTTTGGAGGTTAGAGTGTTTTTTTTTTTTTTTTTGCAGATTATGGAGATTTTAGAGGTTATATTTTTTCCGGAAAAAAAATCTAGTGAAAAGTTAAACGGTGTTTGGTGTGGGTAAGATTTGTAAGGGGTTTTTGTTATCAAAATGTCAAAATTGCCCTTCACTTTTACCCTCCCCTACCCCTTTGCCTCAGCCCCACACACGCATTTCCCGTCACCATTGCAACCTCCCACAGCGAGGTCTCCCTCTTCTCGTGCCCAATCGGCCAACAGTCAGCGCTCTCCCCTTCCGGTCAGTAGACGACGAGGACTTCGAGCATCACCATCGACGTCGCCCTTGAAAGGAGCCTCCTCCTCTTCGACCTCGACCCTTCATAGCGGCGCTAAGACATAGCCGGACGTCGGCCCTCCAACTGAGACAAAATTGGTACGTCCTCCTCCCTCCTTTGTACCCTTGTTCGATATATATATATATATATATATATATATATATATATATATATATATATATATATAGAGAGAGAGAGAGAGAGAGAGAGAGAGAGAGAGAGAGAGAGAGAGAGAGAGAGAGAGAGAGAGAGAGAGAGAGAGAGAGAGATTAGGTCATGTGTTAAGTGTTCTTATGGTGTTAAATGTTAACACCTATAAGCCGTCGGATCATGTGTAACGGATGGCTGAGATTCATTTCCGGTTATTTTATTTTTTAATAAAAAAATTGAAAACCCACATTTTCTCTCCTACGAAGCGCGTGTATTCACCCAAATCCATCCTTTTTTAATAAAAAAAATCAGTTTCTTTTTGTGAGACACGAGGAAGATATATACGAATCTTTCAGATTGACCATATCGCACGAACAAAACACAAACCCTTTGTTTTGGAAGACGAAACCGGCAACAGGGATTCACCCAGCGGCGCAACCGGTGCCCGGGAACGCCTTCTTCACCGGCGGACCTGTGCATCAAACCGGGGTTGACGGCGTCGGCGAGCATCAGTCCCTGCAATCGATTGAGCAGCGAACTCAACCTCAATCTCCAAACCGGCATGGGCGAGCATCTGTGTTGGAGATTCTGCAATTGCGATTGTGAGTATGGGTAAGCCACTCATCTTTGACAATGCTTACCATCTCTTGATTGGGAAACTCGGATTTTGGATGGGTTGAACTCCGATTTGTGGAGTGAGCATAATGTCGGTTAGGGTTTTATTTTTTTGTTTTTAAATCCGGATGCATATCGGTTGATTAATGATGAAATTGGATTATAAAAGTGTTTATCCTGCTGAATATATTAGTTGAAATTTCCATTTAGTAGTTGAAATGGTTGTAGATTGGGGAAAATTTTGAAACTAACAATGAACCTTTACTTTCCGATACTGAAGGTGTATGAATACTTGATGAATATATGTTAAATCTTGATAAATATGGGATGAAACTCATGGGGATCTAATGAAATATAATCGTCAAAATCTAATGAAATATTCAATATTGAAACTGGACATCAACCATTACTGCCGAATCGTAGGTGAGAAAGTGGCAATATATTCATTAATATCTAATCAAATATTCATGAATAAGGTCAAAATGTTGCTGAATAATGAATATATATTGGATGAATACTTATGAGATATTGACTTCAGGTGATGCATATGTGTGGGAACTAGATGAACCTATTGAATACGTAAGAAGCTTTTATAAAACTGGATGAATATTTGATGAAATTAGATGAATAAAGTGTTGATTTTGATGAATGTAGTTGGTATTTAATAACGTCGTAACATATGGTTGATGCGGATGCATTGATGATGTGATTCTTTTATGAATAATTGTTGAATATTTGACCAAAACTGATGAACATGTAAACCTAGATGAATCCTGAAGGTATTGATGTATTTGGATATGGGGATGAATATTTACTACATCTGTGTGAATCTTTTGTAAAACCTGATGAATATGAGATTAATATTTTATGCTTAGTTGAGGACGAATTTTGAGATATGGATGAATCTTTGAAAATATTAGATGAATACTTGTGAGATGTTGATGAATCCTGAATTAATGGTGTAGAGGAGTTGATGTAACTATTCGGTGGTTAAAATAAAAATTGGATGAATATTTCTCAAATCTTGATTACATGTGCGTGAATATTTGACAAAACTTGGTGAATATCTGTTCACTATTTGCTGAATTTTTGGTGGAAATCGATTCATTTTGATATTTTTTTGTTTCTTTACTGGTGGTACCGATGGTTGTAATGTATATTCATGATTATTGGTTGAAATGCACAGTTGCACTAACGTGATGAAGATCGTGGCCAAATGAAAAATTGACATAGATAGGTTATGCATGTGTATGAAACCTTTATTAATACTTGATGATCACCTTTGATATCTTGATGAATCCGATAGGAAATATTTATGTATAATTGTGAGATCTCACTCATTTGTCTAACAGGGAAGAAGATGATGGCTAGGCGAGGTTGGGAGACAAGCGATGCCGGTGGGAATGAAGCATTTTCCAACAAGTCAATGGGGAAACGGGCAGTGTATCAAGAAGACAGCGGTGACTACTTTGAAGAACAACCCATGAGAGCTGCAATTTCGCATAAAAAACCAGCTACCAAGACCTACAGTTGTCGTAGAAAACGAGCAAGGATCAAACCCTCGATTGAGGAAGGTAATGGATCAACTCTACGGTAATTCAAACATGTGATTTGAACGAAATGTTAAGAATAAATGCGAGTTGTCAATGTACAAACATGTGGTTGTGGATCACTTTTACAGCCGAATTTTTTCTTTCATTCACCGAATAATTTCCCTACTAATAACGTTTCATAAACAATTACCTAAATCCATCGATCTCTCCCTGTTAACTACGACTCTCTGACTGGACTTGCTTCTTCTTCGATCTACTTCACGCTTCTTCTTCGATCTACTTCACGCTTCTTCTTCAATCTCCTTCACCGGACGCTTTGATAAAACCGTATATAATATACAAAGATATCACGTAACAAAAACATTGATCTTGATTTGTTTGATATCATATTTTTTTTATAAAAGACAATGGATAAAGTTTGGAACAATAAAAATAAAAAAAAATCAAAGTGGTCCCCAATTTACTCAAAGTGTTTAACCGTTTGTTCACTTTCTTAGATAGAATATTTTTTTATATAAGGATATATGATTAAATTACGCCCCCCCCCCCTCAATTTCTCGGAACCGGCTCCCATGCAGTTATAGTTAAACTGCATAGTGAATTTGAGCCCATCTCCACCATTAATTATATTGAATGGCTAGGATTATGTCAATTTTATTTTATTTCTTTTTAAAGAGATACCAGGGTAAATCATGAACAACCTTGGTGGAGGCCGACAATCACGCCAATTAATCAGCGAAGATGGCGATGGCCGATGAGGCCGATGGCAGCGCCGCCGTGGAGGATGATCAATGAAGTCGGAGGAGGGGCCGTGGGGTGTGCGTTGCTGCGTGTGTATGGAGAGGAAGAAGGGCGCGATGTTCATACGGTGCGGACTGCGGACACACCTTTAATTTTGCAGGGTGTGCTCCAGAGACCCTTGTAAATCAATAGCATTGAAAACCGGAGATTCTTGTTTGTTAATTTGCACTGGACCATGAATGATTAGTGCCAATAGCTTCTTGATTCATTTTGGTTGTATATATATCGAAGTTCATCCTCCCACTAGGACTCACCGTTCTGCCTCCATGTGCTCCGACGAGGAGCAGGCGACTAACGACGCCTCCAGCAGATCTTGCCTCCGACGAGTAGCAGACGGCGAACAAGAGTAAGAACGTACAAAAAAAAACAAGGCCAAATCGCAAAATCCATTTTGGAATCGATCGAAAAGTAAAAATCAAGATGGGCAACAAATGCCCCAATTTCCATATCTTGGGTTTTTGTTCAAGAAGAACAACCCCAAAAATCTGAATCAGATCCTTCAAAGAATAACAATGGAGGCATTAGGGATCATAACCACATCCAAAATCAAGCAGATCTAGCCTCGATTCGTTCGTATCCATGCCCAGATCGGAATCAAAGTCGGAGAAGAAGGAGATGCCGCCACTTCTCCCTGCGACTCACCGTCGACAGCCCTAGGCGGTGGCACCGCTGCCTCCAATTTAACTTGAAAGGGCACGATGACAAGGCCAGCGGCCCGACGCCACCCATCCAGCCCGAACTCTGGCGAGATCAATCTCCATTGAAGAATACGGCGGAGCTGCCATCAGCTTCATCAGCATCGTCACTAATTAATTGGCGTGATTGTAGTCTTCCACCAAAGATGTTCATGATTTACCCTGGTGTTTAAAAAAAATAAAATAAAATTGAAATAATACTAGCCATTCAATATAATTAACGGTGGAGATGGGATCAACTACAGTGTGCAGTTTAATTGTAACTGCATGGGAGCCGGATCCCAATTTCTCACCCCAGATTTCAACTTCCCCCAAGAGATTGTGGTTCACACGCAAGTACTGCAGGTTGAATTAAAAACGGCATGGACCCCACAGTTTTAATATTAAGCATCCACGTAGAGATTATCGATTTCCTACGTGATTATCGATTTCCTCCCCCGAAGTGGATGGTTGATAGAAATTATAATTTGTGATGATTAATCCCTAGAAGCGGATGGTTCATCCCGTTATTATCTTCCGAAGTAGATAAATAATAATATTTTTTTACAAACAATATGTGAATGCCAAATTAATGTCTATCGGTTTCATTTTCTTTTCTTCAAATTGAAAATTAATGCCCTATATTTATGTATGCATGATACGGTTATATATTATATGGCTACCTTAATTACAATTTTTATGTCACATTAATCCATTTCCAAAATCAGTGCATGAGATTGAAAAATATCATGGTGTTTATTTCCTTTTATATGTTTTTTTTATAGAAATGTCAAACCTTTCACGGTTGGAGTTCACCGCCCTTGATGTTTCCGGAAGAAACTATCCCACATGGGTGCAGGATGCAGAACTCCACTTGATTAGCCAGAATTTGGGAGAGAATATCGTACCAGGCAATAGCGCATCCCAGCAAGATTGTGCTAAGGCGATGATCATGTTGCGTCATCATCTTCACAAGAGCCTGAAAGCTCAATAGTTGACAGTGAAGAGTCCCTCAGAGCTCTGGACAAGTCTCAAAGAGCGCTATGAGCACCAAAAGACCGTTATCTTGCCTCGTGCGAGGTATGAGTGGATGCACTTGAGGTTGCAAGATTTCAAGAAGGTCTTGGACTACAACTCTGAAATACATCGTATTGCATCAAAGCTGAAATTATGTGGAGAGAACATACAAGATGCGGATATGTTGGAGAAAACATTCTCAACTTTCCATGCATCAAACCTTGTGCTCCAGCAGCAGTACATGGAACGTGGGTTCAAAACATTTTCTGAACTCATCTCAAGCTTGCTTTTAGCGGAAGAGAACAATCAATTGCTTATGAACAACCATGAGAAACGACCTACAGGTTCCGCACCACTTCCCGATAACAATCAAGGCACGCCTGAAGCGAATGCTACATCCTCCCGAAGAGGACGTGGACGTGGTGGTCGTGGACGCGGTAACGGTCGTGGATGTGGTCGTGGATATGACCAAGGTCGTAACCCGACATGGGTAAACCCTGATATCCAGAAGAATAATGGGAACAAGTCCAAGAAACAGCATGAAAAACCTGCCCCGAAGGCGGAAAGCCTTTGCCATAGATGCGGAGCACCTGGCCATTGGTCCCGTACCTGTCGTACGACATCCCACCTTGTGAAATTATATCAAGATTTTGTGAAATCCAAGGGTAAAGGTGTTGTCACTAATTTTGTCGAAGGAGAGAGCCCTGATTACTCTTTATTTGACGGACTTGAAGATGCATATCTTGAGACATCTAATTTCCTTCCATGAGATGAAAATGACAAGATCTCTCCCAAACTTGAGAAAAGTGTTGTTGATCTCCCAAATGATGTCGTCGATCTCCCAAATGATCGCACCACCCTCTTTGATTAAATCTTGAACTATTTGGCTATTTTTCATATTTTCAATTTCGCATCCTATATTTACCTAAAGTTTGCTTGCTTGCTATTTCCCTTATTTTCAATGTAGTGGACTTATTTTCCATTTTAAATAAAGTTTTGGGCAATATCAGTTTTATTTATACATGTTTTATTTATTTGTATAGAATGGATCCCAAGTGGAAAGTTCAATGGTGGGGAGCTTTGTCTCATAGATAGTGCCACGACTCATACTATTTTGAAAAACCCCGAAGTTTTTCATGAACCTGCAAATGGTGAAGACCAGTGTCAATACCATATCTGGAACAAGTAATCTTATAGGAGGTTCCGGAAGAGCCTCTATCTTGTTACCCGAAGGAACAAGAATATATGTCAAAGATGCTTTGTATTCAAGTAACTCACAACGGAATCTGTTGAGTTTCAAAGATATAAGATTAAATGGTTATCACATGGAAACCATGAATGAGAATGATATTGAATATCTATTTCTCACATCTTTTAAGACGGGCCAGAAGCAAGTCTTAGAAAAGATGAGAACATTAACACCTGGTTTATATGGCACAATTATATACCCCATTGAGAGTTACAATGTCACAAACCAGAAGTTAGTTGACAATGCAAAATTTTCTTTGTGGCATGATAGGCTTGGTCACCCAGGTGATACAATGATGCGCAAGATCATTGAAAGTTCACACAAACACCCGATAAAGGACCTGAAGTTCCTATCAAGGGGTGACTTGACATGTGCGGCTTGTTCTCTTGGCAAATTAATAACAAGGTCGTCAATGACAAAGGTCAACGCAGAATCTCCTATGTTCCTTGACCGGATTCAAGGTGACATATGCGGACCGATTACACCACCATGTGGACCATTTAGATATTTTATGGTGTTGATAGATGCTTCAACACGATGGTCACATGTAAGTTTGCTATCAACACGGAATGTTGCATTTTCAATGCTATTAGCCCAGATTATTAAATTAAGGGCTCACTTTCCTGATTATTCAATTAAAAGAATCAGGTTAGACAATGCGGGAGAATTTACATCGAAGTCTTTTAATGACTATTGTCAATCAATTGGTATTGTGGTTGAGCACCCGATGGCTCATGTCCATACCCAAAATGGCCTTGCAGAGTCGTTAATCAAGCGGTTACAGATAATAGCTTGACCGATGTTAATGAGGGCTAGATTACCTTCATCGGCTTGGGGCCATGCAATTTTGCATGCTAAGTTCTCCCCATTACAACTTGTCTCCGGAAGAGAACCCGATTTTTCTTATTTGAAAATTTTCGGATGTGCGATGTATGTCCCTATTCCTCCCTCTCAACGGACTAAAATGGGACCACAAAGAAGATTGGGAATATATGTGGGGTTTGAGTCCCCATCAATTATAAAATACCTAAAGCCTATGACTGGTGATCTATTTACAGCTCGGTATTTAGATTGTCACTTTGATGAAACAAAATTTCCAACTCTAGGAGGAGAAGATAAGGAGATAATTAAGAAAGAGATTACGTGGAATTCCACTTCTCTATTATTTCTAGATCCAAGAACAAATGAAAGTGAACTTGAAGTTCAAAGGATCATACTTTTGCAAAGTGTTGAAAATAGATTATCAGATGCGTTTACAGATGCCAAGAAGGTGACAATGTCACATATACAAGCTGAAAATGCACCAGCTCGATTGGAAATTCCTGTAGTAACTCCAAACCCACAAATAGCAAGTGATTCTCAAATACGTCGGAAGCGTGGGAGACCACTAGGCTCTAAGGATACGATTCCCCGGAAGAGGAAAGAGACAATAACAACACATAAAGGTGTTGATACTCCTATCACTAACATCCATGAAGATATAATCCCAGAAGAGATATTATCTAAGGACCCCGAAAGCAAAGAAAATGATGTCGAGGATAATTTTGAGATGTCAATTAACTATGCAACTACCGGTTTGGGGTGGCATCGAAATGACATAGTCCTAGATGACATATTTGCTTATACGGTGGCAATAGAAGTCATGGATGAAGATGACAGTGATCCTCAAACAATGATGGAATGTCAAAATCGAAATGATTGGGAGAGTTGGAAAGGTGCAATCAAATTAGAGCTGGATTCATTAACCAAACGCGGTGTTTTTGGACCAGTAGCTCCAACACCAAAAGGTAGGGGTGGGCACAAATCCCGCAAATCCTGATCCCGTCCCGGTCCCGTCCCGATCCCGGTGGGATTTAGGACAAAATAGTGAATCCCGTCCCGGTCCCATCCCGCAAAAATAATGCGGGACGAAACGCGGGACAATCCCGGTGGGATCCCGCAAATCCCGTCCCGCATATTATAATAATAATAATAATAATAATAATTTTTATAATAATAATAATATTATAATATTATAGAATAATAATAATATATTATTAGTATTATTATTTTGAGAAAATATTATAATTATAATTATAATCATAATCTTCCATTTATAATAATAATAATAATAATAATATTTGTTTATAATAATAATATTATTATTATTTGAGAAAATATTATTTATAACTATAATAATAATTTTAATTTATAATAATAATAATATTATATAATATTATAATATAATTTAATAATAATATTAATTTATAATAAAATTATTATTATTATTATTATATTATTATTATTATATTATATTATATTATATTTTTTCTTGTAAAGTATAATTATTTTATAATAATAGCAATAAAAATAAGTAATATTATTTTATTTTATTTTTAATTATAATGTGGGATTATTATTATTATTATTATTATTATTATTATTATTATTATTATTATTATTATAAAAGTTTATACATAAAATTGGATCGGAGCCGACTAACAAGCTGAGCCCCGCATCTCATTTAGAGTTACAAGAGGCAAATAGCTAAATACGGTATATATTCTTCCCAACTATCAATTGATAATGAGACAGTATCTGGTGAATCTCGTCTTAATTCCTTTCCGTCCTGATCTAGTAAGACAATGTAGCCAAATATGCTGAACATTATAATCAATTATACAATCATTGTATGAATTAATAATAGTATTATTATAATAATAATAATAATAATAATAATAATAATAATAATAATAATAATAATAATAATAATAATAATAATATTATTATTATTATTATTATTATTATTATTATTATTATTATTATTATTATTATTATTATTATTATTGAATAATATAGTTGAGAAGAATACCGTATTCAACATATTATACAAAATAATGAATTATGAAAGCATTTTTCACTTTGCAAATTTATATAATATTTTATTATTTTTATATGCGGGATAAGGCCCGTCCCGTCCTGATCCCGTCCCGTCCAGACACCATCCCGTCCCGAAAAAAAAGTGTCAATCCCGTCCCGTAAAAATTTCGCGGGACGAGTCCAGTCCCGGCTCAATCCCGTCCCGTCCCGTCCCATGCCCACCCCTACCAAAAGGCGTTAAACCAGTCGGCTTTAAGTGGGTGTTCGTACGAAAACGCAATGAGTGTAATGAAGTAGTAAGATATAAAGCCAGACTCGTTGCACAAGGTTTTTCACAAAAGCCAAGAGTGGATTATATAGAAACGTATTCACCTGTAGTGGATGCAATGCAACAACACTTAGATTCCTAGTTGGTTTGGCGGTTGTTGAACAACTTCAAATGCAACTTATGGATGTAGTAACTGCTTACCTTTATGGATCATTAGATACAGATGTATACATGAAAATCCCCAAAGGATTAGAAATGCCCGAAGCATTAAGATCAAAACCTCGTCACATGTACTTCATCAAGTTAAAGAGGTCCTTATATGGGTTGAAGCAATCAGGTCGCATGTGGTATAACCGTCTTAGTGAGTTCCTACTAAGACATGGTTTTATAAATAACCAAGTAAGCCCTTGCGTCTTTATAAAGAGGATAAAGTCGGGTTATGTAATTATAGCAGTTTATGTTGATGACCTAAATATTATTGGGACTCCTGAAGAGATTCAACAAACGACTAATTACATGAAAAAAGAATTTGAAATGAAAGATCTTGGAACAACCAAGTATTGCCTCGGCCTACAGTTCGAGCATACAAGAAATGGAATTTTCATCCATAAGTCAACTTATGTTGAAAAGGTCCTAAAACGCTTTAACATGTATAAAGCATATCCATTGAGTACACCTATGGTTGTACGATCACTTGATGTGGACAAGGACCCTTTTCACCCTCGATTAAACAATGAAAAGATATTAGGTCCTGAAGTACCATATCTCAGTGCAGTTGGTGCACTTATGTATCTTGCTACGAATACCCGACCAGATATAGCTTTTGCAGTTAATCTACTAGCAAGATATAGTTCAATGCCAACAAAAAGACATTGGAATGGCGTCAAGCACATTCTACGTTATTTACGTGGAACAAGTGGCATGGGGTTATATTTTGAAAGATCTAAAGAAGTACATGATGCAAAATTGGTTGGCTATTCTGATGCAGGTTATTTGCCAGACCCTCACAAGGTCATCTCGTAAACGGGGTACTTATTCATGTATGGTGGAACTGTCATTTCCTGGCGTTCAACAAAGCAGTCTCTTGTAGCTACGTCATCAAATCTTGCAGAGCTTATCGCATTGTATGAGACAGGAAGAGAAAGTGTGTGGCTCAGATCACTCATCCAACATGTCCAGGAATCTTGCGGGTTGGAGTCTATTGTAAAACACCCGACAGTGTTGTATGAAGATAATGCAGCTTGCATTGTCCAAATCAAGGAAGGTTGCATTAAAGGTGACAAGACCAAGCATATATCGCCGAAATTATTCTCCACCCATGAACTCCAAGTTGAAGGCAAAGTTGATGTCCAGAAGATTGCATCAAGTGAAAATCTGGCAAATTCGTTCACTAAAGCATTGTCTATAAGGGTATTTAAACAACTGGTACACAATATGGGAATACGACGCTTGAAGGATGTGTGCAAAGTTGAGGGGGAATAGTTTGCTCTAGTATTGTACTCTTTTTCCCTTGATCTTGGTTTTTATCCCAATGGGTTTTTTCATACAAAGTTTTTAATGAGGCAATACACAAACTACGAGGTGCACATCAAGGGGAGTGTTATAATACACATAGTTATTAGTTATTACTAAGTGATGTATCACCTCTCCTATAACCTCCACCATTATTTCTTCTTCCATAACACCCACATGGTAGAATATCAAAGGTCCATATTGATGGCCCCCTTATCTTGTAACCCTCTCCATCTATGCCTATATAAGGCATTGTATTTCTTCTTTGAGACACACAACAATACAAGAGAATCTCTCCTCTCTACATACTTGTTTCTTATTTTATCAACTAGTGTTAATTGAAAATGAAATAATTCTAACGATATCTTTGAATGCAATTCCAAAAATTTTAGAAGACAAGTACAACAAATGAAAGTTTTTAAAAGATAAGAGCTAAAATCTACCCTCACAAACTCCTCAATCTCTCCACAGGAAAATAGAATCTATTTCTTCTATCATTGTCTACAACAAATATACCTTGAAAATACATTTCCCAATTTAGAAGGGTGATCAGAAGCCTTTATACATGTAACGCGACGTCGTATACTTCTCTCCTTATCGATCAAGGCCATATCCATGAATTTCCTTTGACACCCAACACAAGAAGAATTTGTCAACTCATACTCTTTGTTCTAGTTGCTTGTTGTTCCTTTGCTATTATTGCTCTGTAATGTTACTTGTCTGTTTGACTATCTTCAGTTTGTAGGTTTACATTGTAAGTAGGCGATGCAAATTGATTTGGATGCCAAAGTCCTCAAGATTTATACATGGACATCATAAATTGCTCAACGCCTCGCCTAGTTCTAGGCACTCTTGTGGATTCGAGTAGAAGTAGTCCTCTTCTTTAGGCTTGGTGGGAATGACTAACCTCTTAGATGGTTTTCCCATGCGTCGTTCGTGAGCTTCTTTCACGGCAGTTGAAAAGTCATCCCAACTCAAGAACCCAGTGGTGTACTTGTCTATTAAATCAATCAGGAGTCGCCTATCCAGTAAGATTGTCTTCTTAAATCCAAGATATCTGAAATATATCATAAAATTCCCTATCATAACAGAAAGAAAACCAGACATTGGTACCTCGTGTGCTCTCATAAAGCTTAAGGTATTATGTACCTAGTGTTAAGGATTAAGGAAGTTATTGTTAATCATCCTTTAAGTGGAGAGGGCTTAGAAGGGGGCCCTAAAATTGATTGGGCATATAAATAAAAATATCAATGTGAAGTAAAGCACTAAAGCATTTGTACCTTCTATGGCCGGCGACAACTTTAGCCATATTTCCATCATATGTAGGAATGAATATATCACTCTCCAGTGAAACAAGGTAGTCCAATGCAGCCATTTGTGATGAGTGGTTTTGAAAGAATCTCAAATCAGAGGGGTCCAAAAGTGTTTCCTTCCTCACCTAATTTGGTAAATGCAAATGATTTGAGTGAATTAATAAGCTCCTAAAAACTATTACACGTAGTAAATACTTCATTAATTCACTTTTTACTCACCAACTTTGGAAAATTAGATTCCAAACTTCTCATCCTCCTCTTGCTGCCATATATCTCCCCAGCAGCAATGTATATTTGGTAGTTTGAATCAATATTCAATGCCTTCAAGGTAAGTACAGTTTCTTCTGGCGTTAATGGACAAAGTCCATCTCTTCTTTTGATGTCTGAATTTATAATTTTTTCCTTCCACCAGGGATAAGCATATCTATAGCAACACGATAAGTTAAATAAACAAAGGGCATGAAATATATTATAGAAAAAGGAGAAGATGCCTATAAAAAAGAAATATCTTGAAAGCTTATACATGAAAATTATGGTTTTGATACTTAAAAATAAAGCATGAATTTGTGCAAAATAAGACATGTTATACATGTTTTCAAAATTTTGATAAATAAAGTCTTTTTTGTTAAAAAAAATATTACTCTAATACAAGTTCAAAAAAAAAAAAATCTATTATTTGGTCATTTTTCTTTGAAAAAATAACAAAATAGCAGTAATAATAATAAATAAATAAATAAACAACCTCATTTTTGTTAATTCTTCCACCTCTTCACTATTGCAGCCTTGTGTACACCCAGAGAAAGCTAGCATATCCATTTCATATCTTAAGTGGAGAACCACAAAAGGTCCATTTTGCCTTAGTAGCTTCACAACTTTTTTTCCCAACTCCTCTATCATAGAGGTAAATTTCAAAGAACTGAAGTTCACTTTACAGCGAAGCCTCTGAACTTCTATAGATTCCCCGTTATTAGAAAGGCGAGCATCTGTTCTGTTCAAATGCAGAACCTTGTATTTTGTTATCAATGGCAAAATCTATAAGGATAAAACAAATGTAGCATGTTAAAAGTGGGTGATCAAATATATATTAATATAGACAAACACTTTGAAAACAATATTTGTGAAAAGCCATTAATGAAACTACCTGTTGATGGTAGTAAGACATGTTAGACCAACTGATAGGGGCCATGGTATATATTTGTCCAAGATCCACCCTTTTCTTGAGCCTAAGAGGTAACACTTTCAAAATCCTAACTTCATCTCTCAACGACGTAATAAAATGGCCAACATCAAATATGTCTTCAAATTCACTATCATAACAGAGAGAAAATTTCAAGTAACGTCTTTGCATCTAAAGCAATCTAGATCGAGTTTAATATAAAGATTGGAAACAAATTCATATATAGCATATAAGGAAAAACAATGTTAACATGCCTAGGATCTGCCCAAAATGATGTCTTATCCAATTCTGGAACAATAAGGGTGACATTAAGGTATCTTGCAATGGCAACCATATCACAGATCTGCAAATGATTGAAAAAAACATATACATATATATTTTAATGCTGATTTGTAATTTAAGAATGAGCGGTTTAAACCTTAATAAACAACTAACCCCAGATCTCATTTGATTTAGTCCTCCATTGCAAGAGACTAATAGGTAACCATTGTTCTTATAAATTCCTGAAACAAGTAAAACACTTGACTATTTTAATTTATTACCAATACAGATAAACAAACATATATGGAATTGATGAATACATGAAGAGAGTTAGGGATAACTCACTCTTTCGTGGAAGAACATTTGTCTTTGAGGGTGTGGAAACTGCAGACAAAACCTTAAGATCCAAAATTGATTCTTGTGTAAAACAAGAGGGCCAACCTTTCAAGACCCTAGGTCCCCAAAACTCTCCTAAAGTTGTCAATTGCACAATGCAGGTCCACAACAAAACAGATGTGGTCGCCCTCAACATCCATAACTTCATCTTTGATCTAGAAGATAAACAAGTTGGTGAAGTGGGAGAAACAATTTTTGATTTCTCACTCACAATTACCTTTAATCCCATTCTCCTTTCTCCCCAAATAGTACCTCTTCCTCTCAATCTTATGCATATCCTAAAATCATCCTTTTATAATTCTCTCATTCCAAATTGAATAAATCTCATTTATGCATCTTTGGCGTGAGATATATGGGGAAAAAAAGTATGAATCTAATGTCGGCTTGTTGTAGGGAAACAAACAACACCGTTTTTTGCAATTAAAAATCTGCAAGATCAAGAAAGGGACCAAAACTGCAATTGAAATAGCAAAGAAAGATTCCTCAAGTTTAATCAAATCTTGTTTGTACCGATTATGAAATGACAAGAAGTGAAGAAAAGGCCTAATCCACTTTCAACTTGACAACCATCTATAACTCACTTTTTTGCCCCCTCTTAAATTTAGGTTTTTAATTGTGTTTCCTTTTCCACAAATAAATTAACATAGTGAGAAAACCCTTAAATTGTGAAACCCACAAACGAAAAATGTAGAACAGGGAAAATGTGGAGGAAATGGAGAAGGTGATAGGATAGGAGGAGAAAGGGGGCAAATGAGAGGAGATGGGAATGGAGGCGAGTGGGTAAATGGAGATCCACTCATCTCCCGATTTCATCGATAAGGAATGGTGGCCTTCTATAGTTATTAGTGTTTTTGTCTGATTTGTTTTTTTTTAGTGGTTGTTCTTCGTTTTTACCCAATGAGTTTACATTGCTAAATGGCCAGGTAAAAAAAAAAAAGGGAAACACATTACTCCTTTCATCTCTTTTTATTATCTATAGTTTTTTCAGCATTAATAAGTATAAAATTAATATTTTATATAATTTTAACTTTTAAAAAAAATATTTAAAAAATATAAAAAATAAGGCATATATAGTATATTACTTTCAGCATTAACTTTTGTTTAGAAAAAATATTTTAAAAATAATATTAACTAGTACTTTTCCCGAACCATGTTCGGGGTTTTTTTTAATAATATTTTTTACCTAGTATGACATATCGCACAAATATTCGATGCATGTTAATTTTCTACTAACATACCATTTTGCTCATTCTCTTCAACATGTCATTCTTTTAAATCTTTGATTGTTATGACGAAGTCTTTTATCACGACGACCTATACTACGAATCGGACAAAGAATAGTATCCTGCAGTTTTCGCCAAATAAAATCGAGTTTGGATCCTCTGTAGTATTTTATGTGTTACACACCATTTTACACTTCTTAAATTGGTATAAATTATAAACAATTTGAGAAAAAAAGATATTCTATATTTAAATGTATAAACTCTATAGAGCTAAAACCTTAAAAATGATATTTAGTATCCTATATTTAAACGCATAAACCCTAAGATACCAAAATATTAAAAAAAATGTTAAATCTCTCAAATTAGTGTAGATTATACATCAATTTCAATATGTCAAATTTTAAAAATTAACTTTAAATCAAATTCCAAATTTGAAATATTAAGTACTTTTTTAGAGGCATTAATTCATCGAACACCACCAACCATAATGATACAACCTAAAACTTAGGCTTCGTTTGGATTCCAAAAGCATAACTT
Organism: Persicaria tinctoria; assembly: GCA_037127255.1. Classification (NCBI taxonomy): domain Eukaryota; kingdom Viridiplantae; phylum Streptophyta; class Magnoliopsida; order Caryophyllales; family Polygonaceae; genus Persicaria; species Persicaria tinctoria. The sequence continues at coordinate 19,936,154 of JBANSL010000019.1, read as the reverse complement.
ATAAATCTTTCATTATATATTATAACTGCTGCAATTGAAAAGTAGTGTTTGGTAAGCAAAAAATAAATCAACCTATGATTTCACTTTCTCTTGAAAAAATATGTGCACAGTGCACCACTGATGAATCACCTTCCTTTTTCAAATACTCCATAGGTGAATATCGCCGCCGCTCAACAGCCGTCGCACGCCCACTCACCGAAACTACAATTTATATTTTTAGTGTGCTAAATTGGGTTTGGATTTGGGTTGATGATGGTGAAATATGGGATTACAAGATCTGTATTGTTCGTTCCATTATGCTGAAATTTGGGGTCAATTTCGGTGGTGAGGTGGGGGATTTGGGCGTTCGGTGGTGGGCGGATCTAGGTGTTTGGGGTGGGGAGGTGATGGATCTAGGCGTTCGGTGGTGGGCGGATCTAGGCATTCGGGCCGGTGGATCTAGGCGTTCGGTGGTGAGTGGACCTAGGTGTTTGCCAGAAAGAAGGGAGGCCGGGTAAGAGGGAAGAGATGGCGGAACTGGTAGGTCTGGCCTTTGGGTGTTAAACGCTGATGACCATGACAGAGTTGGACCGTGACCGTCGAAGACGACGAAGAGAGTACTTGAACTGGTAAGTCTGCCCATTTCAATTTTGGTATTGGTAGGAGAGAACGTGGGTGAGGCAGTTGAAGGAGAAAACCAATTTTACCTTGGAATTGGTACTGGGAGCAGTTGAATTCATGGAGAGAACGTGGGTGAAAGGCTGAAAATTTGGCTTCTTAATTTGGCTCATTGAATGACACGTGGCTCAATATTTTGTGAAGAGATTGCTTCTAAAATAATAAGTATAATGGGTGGATAGTGGAATACCTGAAATGAACCATGTGGATAAAAACTAAGTAGAAAAGAGGTTGAAAAAAGCAAGGAAGCATACTTTTGGAAACTAAAACTCCAAATAAAATTGTAGTTGAAAGGTACATATTTGTAAACCTTTTTTAATAATGAAAAGACTCATATAGGAGGTACTATGTGCAAGAAATAAGTTTGCTTAAGCACAAGCCTCACCATCATGGTCAAACACCACCTGTTGGGAAACCATTATGAATCATAGTTGAGAATGAACTCAATAACATTGAGAATTCAATGCCATGAGATGATAAGTTTCAAATCCAGTTGTAAGGATCATTCATAATGTTTGTTCCTAGTTAAAAGCTGCAGCAAATGTAGCTTCAGGGATGGTATGAAGCAAAACATGTATAAGCCTTCCAAAATCCTCAAAATTTCGGTATACTTGGGATACGATCGAGCAAAGAGTAAACGGAGTGAATGTGAGCAAGATTTAAAAAAAAGGTTGGGGTGCTCAGAAGGGATAAAGCTTCTTTACACTGGTCTGTATAATAGATATACATCCTTCAACAGTCAACACTCAACACTCAACTTCCAAGCCCTTGGAGCACCAAAGCTTGATTCACTGCAGGTGAGCTCTGGGAACCCGAGGGCGCACATGAGTCTTTGATGGGCTCACCCTGCATATGCACAAAGTACCATTTAAACTTCAGAATTGGTGTAGTGAATGAGCAATAGAAAGAATCTTAAAGGAAGTAACTTGGTTCAATTAAGGTTGAACTATGCAGTGCACAAAGTAATATTTAAACTTCGGAATTTAGTGCAGAGAATGAGCAATACAAAGAATCTTAAAGGAAGTAACTTGGTTCAATTAAAGCAGAGTTCAACCTGATAGGCAACGATCCCAGGATTACACTGCTGCATTTCAAGGCAGCAATTGCACTTTCTGCCTGCAAACAAAAGCAAAATCAAAATCTGCATGATCAACGATGACAATATTCAGGTGCACCTACAAAACTTTATAGTTTGACAATATTCACAGTAGTACCTACTTTTCAAGATCTTTAACTCTTCCTTCAGCATCCTTGTATCTCTCTTCTTCAATTCAGAGCTGCAGAAGTTCCAGGAACTCAAGTTTCTGGTACAAGTAATAAATGGAATAAAGAGTTGAATTGCTTAGGTACTTTGAGTATGAACCTTTTCAAGAACCTTTTCAAGAACCTTTTCAAGAACCTTCTCACTCTTCTCTTGTAGCATATCAAGCTGATAGAAAAGAAAACATGATTAAGTCAATTGTTTACTCACAGTCATCTTAAGTACTGACAAGATGCTTCCTACTGACAAGATGCTTCCTACTGCAAATCTATTCATAAAAAATGTATGATCTTGAAACCCAAGGATCACATTACCTCGTGTCAAAGAGTGGAAGCTTCCAGCTGATTTCCAACAGCCTTACGACTGTTTTGCGCTACATCGACTAAGAATCTGCAAATTACGTAACGTTGAAGAACCAGTTCCATAAGCAATGAGTTCTAGTATATTTGGGGACATTTTATCAATCCTCAAACAACTAACAACAATCACTTATTCAGACTCATAAACCAACCAAATCAAGGCAAGGTCTTAAGAAATAAACCCCAAAATCACGAATTCAAGGGAAATTTATCTATCCTTAAACATTTAACACCAATCACTTATTCTATTCAGACTCATGAACCCGAATACTTAACTTTATTGAACTTAATTAGTGCCAAAATCATCGCGTTCCAGGACACAGCGTCTCTCTTAGACATTTCATCGAACATCTTGCGTGCACTACCCATTGCCCCACACTCCCAATACAAAATAATCATGGAATTCTCAATTCGCCGGTCATCTTCCATACTAATCTTTTGCACAAGTCATCAACAAATTTTACTTGAGCCCTAAAAACATCAATCGATTTTCAAATAAAAAAATCTGAAATAAAAAACCCTTGAATTGAATAGACAACGGTTGAAGAAGAGGTGAACTTGAGCAATTGAAAACAACTACAATTGGTGACTGCCATCGAGAACTGTCATTGCAGTTCAAGAGAAGAACGCGGCACTGGAGGAGGTTAGGGCTGAAAAGCAGGGGCTTCAATTGGTGACTGCCATCGCCGTTGAAGCTCGGAGGAGGCTAGAGAATAAGTGAAGAAGATCGCTTTCACAATTGCTCCAACAGAGGAGGAAAGAGAAGCAGAAACGTGGGCTAGAGAATGGGCGTTCGAGAACTGCCACTGCAGTTGAAGAGGAGAACAGTCGCCCCCTCATACCTTCGTACCCGGCTTCCTACCTGGGAATTTGGAAGATCGTGGGAGAGAGAGGCGGATTCAGCTTAGAGAGGTTGAAAATACTCCGCTTTAAGATATAGGAGGATGGAAGGAGAACGTGGTAAGGAGAAACCGCTCACAAAGGAAAATGGGTGGTTTCTTAATTTTGTTCAGGGGAGGACACGCGGCGCAATCTTTTACAAAGAGATTGCTTCTGAAATTATAAGTATATAAGGGGTGGATATTTCAAACCATTCCGGAATGGCTCACTGAAAAGGAGTTGTTGGTAGTACCCAAAGGCTCCCAGGTCGAGCTCCGGATATGGTCGCTCTTTATTTACAAAGTCAATATGGCCACTCTTTATTTACAAAGTCTTGAGAGAAATAATAAGAGATATTAGATTAAAAAAAATTGTTAAGGGCTTCCTTTTCCATCCATTGTCCGTTATTTGTGCTTTACAAAACGTTGCAAGATCCAACATTCCTCCCCTCCTTTTTCTTCTTCCATTCATGACCTCCTCCAAAATTTGCTTGCCTTTTCACTAATAGTGGTCTTTTTCTTGACCTCCTCCTCCAAAATTTGCTTGCCTTTTCACCAATAGTGGTGACAATCGGATGGGTTGAGTTTGGTTCTACCATATTATTGAATGTAAAGGTGTCAATCAGGTAGGTCAAATCAGGTATATTTGTTTAGGTTTGGTCAATGTCGGGTTAGGTCATGTACTCATGTATAAGATATTAAGATATTATATATTTCGATCGGGTCAGGTTGACTCTTAACTAAATGAAGCCTATAAGTATGCAAATCAACATGTTATCACCGACACATAACAAAACGAGCTAAGACGACTAGGGTCTGCTGCTTCTTTCTGCTTGTCTCCCACCTTGCACTCAATAGACTCGCCTAACCCTCATTCGAATTCGATAAATAAAGTTATTTTTCAACTTCCATTCCCATAAGATCAGGTTCAATTCATGCTCCCTCTAATAAAAAAAAAAAAAAAAGGTCCTCGGTTCACAAACTCAACCCCCAACATATACAAAAGACAAGCAGCATGAAAATTGTGACAGCTAATATTTACTCACACAATTCGTTTTCCGATGCAAGCGAGCAAGCATTCTGAGTTACAGAGGTGCAAATGCCTCTTGATTCGAAACCTCCCTTTCGGTATGATTTGCATCTTCAACTCCAACATAATTGCTCCAGGGGACAGTTGACACATGCTAGAATAGCTTTGCATATGTCATCTAGCTTGATCACCTGTATTTAGAAGTTACCAACAAGGCAGCGGCACGGGCTGCAGCAGCTGCACGTTCAGCTGCGGCAATTGCAGTTCGAGCTTTCTCCAAGACATCGGATGACTGTGATGCAACCTCTTTCTGACGGTCATTTGTCGGTCCTCTGTTGATGCTGCCAATAGATGATCCAATCACTTGAGCGTTGATGGATGAAGATGCGTTGTTTGGATGATTTGGAGATTGAGGACCTACCCTTCCTTTTCCATTTGTTGACACATCAGAGCATGCCTTGGTTGGTGTACTCATAGGAGGCTGCTGAACGATAGGAAGTCCCAATGCAGTACCTCCACTTGCATGCTTTGATCCATGCTGCAATTTTGTTCGAAATAAGCAATCAAACTATCAGCTTGTATTGAAGGAATTACAAATCAACACTACCAGAATATCAAACAACTAGCCTGCATATGAACGGCTGTGCATATACAAGTTTCACAAATATCACAACCGAATTGATACCGAGAATCTTTTTAGTGAATAAGTTTCACAAATAAGCATCACAGAGTGATTACCCAACTGATGTTTGTATATAACAATCAAGAGAACTAGTAAGCTGCAACAGGACTATATGCGATAACATGAGGAAAATAGTGCCTTCTAAAAACAAGCATACAATTCTTACTACCTTCGTCAAGAAAAACATGTCATTTATTATTTATACACGCATTTTATGATGATAAAAATTATATAATAGATAAACTTTTTTATATTTTTTTATGATCCTAAAAAGTTTAAAATTTCTCTAAAAAAATATAAAATATACTATATTTTATATTGTTTTTATCTTCCTACGTGAATAATAAATGACGTATTTTTAATGACAGAGAGAGTATAATTTTTTTTAATCTCAAATACAACTCCATAATTGGAATAAATGTTCATTTTTTGTCAAATAAAATGGGAAAATGAACAAACTAGGATTCCTTCAGTTATTTATTGCAAATTAAATGGGATATGAACCAGTGTATAAAATAGCTAAAGGCGATGAAAGGCATTGGGACTCGCCTAGCGCCATAGCGTGTCTTATAGGCAAAGGCGACCGCCTTTCCACAAATCATGTAAAATCACCTAAATTTTGTTACTTTCAAATTTAATACAGTAGTATAGAACCAAATCTAAAGCATCATAGATACTAAATGCAAGTCTAAAACTTAAGAGATTAAAGAAAAAAAGATCGAGTAGAATGGGGTGGAATGGTGGATGGTTAGGAAGTGGGTCAAACGAAATCATCAAGGTCATCTGCATCCTCTTCTTCCTCATATAGGCTGGATCAGTTCATCGTTCAGTACCATCTCCTGCCATATCACTATAACCTAAGAGAGAAAGAAAGAAAATGTTCAGACTGAAGAAAGAAAAACAACAGACAGTAGCAAACCAGCAGTATAGATTATAGACAGTAGTAAACCAACGACAAGCCAACAGACAATAATGGTACTAGAAAAAGAAGAAATTAGTATGCTTAAGTAGTACTAATGTATATGTATGGATTAATAAAAATGCTATACATGCAAGCATCAGTAGTAGGCCAAGTAGCAATAGTATATGAAATTGTAAAGTATTAGTAGCCTTGTATTGATGATTGATGAAAGGAAATGTTCAGAGTGAAGAAAGAAAAAAAATCAAGAGATAAAGGAAAAAATAGTACCTTAATGTGGAACAACTCAGCAACGGTGCAACACCTCGATGAGCAGCAGCTAATCAGCAAGCAACTCCAGAAAGGGAGAAAGATCGAGAATGGAGAGAATTGAAGTAGAATGGTAGGTTTGGGTGAAGAAGTGACAAGTCGCACAGGTGGGAGGAATGGAGGAGGGGTGAACTCGGTTGCTAAAGTGTGCTTTTAGTGCAAACGCTATTTTAAACACAGATGATTAACCCTAATCAATCCAACAAAAGAGAAGCTGAAATATAAATTTAAAGCCAGGCAGCAAATGTTGGTAAAAGTCTACTAATAAGCTTGATGAAATAAATAACAAACAACAACAACAACAACAACCCAGTTAATCCCGTTCTACAACGGGGTTTGGGGGGTCAGGATACACGCACTCATACCCCGAACAGGTCGAGAGAGTGTTTCCGGTAGACCCAAAACAGTAGGACAATAGAGCCACATAGGAATAGGGCACAGAGTAGGAAGCAGGGAATAGGGAAGGCGCAGGGGAGTAGCACGGAAGTAAACAAAGGCACGAGAACACCGCTTAAATAAAAACTATAATATATGACACTAAACATCAGCAGCTCGAATGCTCCTCCTCCAGTGGTCTCTGTCCGAAGTCATATCCTCCGATAGGTTCAGCAGATTTAGATCATGTCTAATAACCTCCAACCAGCTCTTCTTAGGCCTACTTCTTCCCCTACGGAAGTCTCCCAAATTCAGAATTTCACACCTATGAACCGGTGCCGAAACAGGTCTCCTACTGACGTGCCCAAACCAGCGTAATCTGGACTCCTGCAATTTATCCACAATACTCGCAACTCTAATCTCTCTCCTGATCTCAACATTTCGGATTCTGTCGAGTCTCGTGTGCCCAGTCATCCATTTCAGCATTCTCATCTCTGCAACTGACAACTTCTGTTCTTGCGCTTTAGTAATAGGCCAGCACTCAGAGCCGTACAACAAGGACGGTCTAACAACCATCTTATAAAACTTTCCCTTCAGTTTAGTTGGGACTTTTTTGTCACAAAGCACTCTCGACGCTCTTCTCCATCTAAGCCACCCAGCCTGAACTCGATGTTCGATATCTCTATCAATACCTCCATCCTTTTGAACGTACGAGCCCAAGTACTTGAAATAGTCCTTCCTTGGGATTGTAACCTCCCCCAATGCAACTGCGGATCCCTGATCATGTCCCTCTCCAAAACTAAACAGCATATACTCGGTCTTGGTCCTACTCAATCCGAGACCCTTAGATTCTAGCACCACCCTCCAGTTTTCAAGCCTACGTGCCAAACCTGCTCTTGAGTTGTCCACCAGCACAATGTCATCGGCAAACAGCATACACCAAGGGACCTCTTCTTGGAGTGGAGCAGAAAGACAGTCCATAACAAGAGTGAAAAGAAACGGACTCAGCGCTGAACCCTGATGAAGCCCCACCCGAACTTGGAAGTACTCAGAATCTCCACTCGGCGTTCTAACACTAGTCAAGGAACCCTCATACATATCTCTGATAGCTCTGATGTACGTCCCAGGCACTCCTTTCTCAACCAGGCAACTCCAAAGCAAATCTCTCGAAACTTTTTCATACGCCTTTTCTATATCGATGAATGCCATATGCAAATCCTTTTTCCTGTCTCTGTGCATCTCGATCAAACGCCTGAGCAAGTGAATAACTTCTATAGCAGATCTACCAGGCATGAAGCCAAATTGGTTCTCAGACACCTGCACCAACTTCATAAGTCTTACCTCTATAACTCTTTCCCATAACTTCATCGTGTGACTCAATAGCTTAATTCCTCTGTAGTTGCTGCAACACTGGACATCACCCTTGTTCTTGTAGACCGGAACCAATTTACTAAGTCTCCATTCCGCTGGCATTTTACCTGAACTTAAGATGGCATTGAAAAGCGAGGTTAGCCAAATCAAGCCTTTAGCCCCTAACCATTTCCAAACTTCCCCTGGGATATCATCCGGACCAGTAGCTCCGTTGTTCTTCGACCTGCATACAGCTCCTTTAACCTCTTCAATAGTGATGCGACGGTGGAAGCCAAATTCAATACGCTCTACGAACCTGGAACTCTGCTCGGAGGGGAGGAACTCTGCTCGGAGGGGAGGAACTCCTCGTTAAGTAATACCGAAAAGTATCTCTGCCATCTCTCCTTGATCTGCTGATCTTCAACCAACACTTGAGCACTCTCATCTTTGATGCATCTGACGCTGTCTATATCTCTGCTCAATCTCTCTCTCTGCCGGGCCAAACGGTAGAGTACCTGCTCCCCTCCCTTTTGATCTAAAGCCTTGTACAAACAATCAAAGAACTTGTCTTTGGCCTTAGCTACCGCTCGCTTGGCCTCCCTCTTTGCCACATTGTACCTGCACCGAAGCTCTATGCTGTCTTCTCCAGGGCCTCTGTGTAGCCACCTGTGAAACGCTACCTGCTTCTCTTTCACCTTTGCCTTCACTTCCTCACTCCACCAATTTGCGCCCCGACTGGGCCCTTGACAACCTTTAGACACGCCCAAAACGTCCCGACCAACTCTGCGGATACAACCAGCTAAACGGCTCCACAACGTGTCTGCATCGCCCTGCACCTCACCAATCCCCTCTTGTTCAGCAGCCTGCCACACCTTCTCTTTGAAAATAGACCCAGCAGACTCTGAGAGGCGCCACCACCAGGTTTTCGTGGACGTATAATGCTTTTTCTTACGGGTACGACCATGCACCACAAGGTCCAAGACCAGGAGATGGTGTGGCGTGGAGAGACCACCAAAGGGGATCGCTGTACAATCCCTGCAGCTCTGTCTGTCTTCTTTTCTCACCAAGAAATAGTCAATCTGCGATTTTCCGACTGAGCTATCGAAAGTCACCAAGTGCTCATCTCTCTTTCGGAACAACGAATTACAAATGACACTACCGAACGCAACAGAGAACTCCAACAACGCAGTCCCGCCCTCATTCCTAACCCCGAAGCCAAAACCTCCATGGGCTTCCTCAAACCCGTCATTACCCTTGCCAACATGAGCGTTGAAATCACCTCCAATCACATACTGATCCGACACAGGGATAGTCCCGACCAACGCATCCAAGGCCTCCCAAAATTCTCTCTTTTCCTCTATGCTCCGGCCTATTTGGGGTGCGTAAGCACTAATCACATGCAGAAAGGACTCTTCCAACACCAACTTGATAGTCATCAGTCTGTCACTCACCCGGTCTACGTGCACCACCCTGTCTTTCCAGCGCTCACTGACCAAAATACCAACCCCATTCCTCTTCCTGTCATGCCCTGAGTACCACAGCTTCCACCCATCAATATGCCGGGCCTTACATCCCACCCACAACCGCCTCTTATACAATGCTATCAAATAATAAACTTATTCATAAGCGTATTCAAAGAAAATCATATTTGCAGCATGAGATTTCTTAGAGGGCTTTGTTGTATACTAGGAGGTGAATTTGTCTAAAAACCACAACAACAACGGATAAGTATCACTAAAGGGGATCAAGGACCAGAGAAAGAAGAGAGACAACGATGAAGTTCTGCGCAGGGGCCACACCCTCAACCGCCTCTTATACAATGCTATAAAATCACCAAAGGAGATTTGAACCACATTGGAAAGAAGACACAACAATGAAAAGCAAAAGACAAAGAAATTTCTCATCATGAGGTATTTTGAAACTACAACACTGAATAAACTGTCATGGATCAAGTAAATGATCAGCAAAGTACTGTCAAATAACTTAAGAAGTTGCAAACTAACATTTATGACGATTTTCAAGTCGGAGCTGCAATTGCTAAATTGCCTAATTCTTGGAACAACTACATGACGAAACTTTTACACACCAATAAGGAACATTCCTTGGGAGTAACTTCATTATCATCTACGGATTGAAGAAGAAACACGAACAAGTAAATGAAATCAAAGAACTTATATTTTTTAACAGAAGAAGTATATGAAATCAAATCTTTTGCGTAGTAGTCATTACTGATTATAGATGAAATTTATCAAAAAAGTAAAAACTTTATTAATTTTAATTATCATTATCATTATCATCATTACTAACATGTTATCATAACCATATGGGTCCATATAATTACTAGGAGTTGCATAAGAACTAAAAGAAATTAATGTATAAGATCGAATTTCAATGGCTGCCAATTCAATGGAAAACATTTGAAATTAAATTAGATAACTTTTCAATCTTATCTCATATACTTTTATCGTTTTGGTTACTTATCATTCTATATTAAAAGAAAGGGTAAATTACTGAAAACTGGCCTTAAAATAGGCGAGTTATCATGAAACCCCCCTTAAATTAATGTTTAAAGAAAACCACCCATAAATTTATTTTTCTTCCAGAGAACCACCCGTGACCATTTAAATATGTAAAAAGTGTTTTTTAAAATGTTCAATTCTCACCTTTTGTATTCAATATACCCTAATGGCCTAATTATTCAATAAATTAACCAAAACATTTAGGAAAATATGAAAACATAACATTTTTATCATAACATTTTTTTATAACTTTTAACGCATAAAAATGGTAGTGGGTGGTCTTTTGAAAGAAAAATAAATTTATGGGTGACTTAATGCGAACTTTTATTTTAATGGTGGTTTTGTAAAAACTTGCTTATTTTAAGGGTGGTTTTCAATAGTTTACCCATAAAAAAAATATCAACGTATCTAAAACAAAGGAATTTCTATCTGTCAATGACTAATGATCAAACATATGAAAAGTGAGGAAAATTTTAGCATTATATACTTTTTCATACTACGAACTTGGAATGAAATTTTAATTATTTAAATTATTCAATGGCGTTCATCTATAGAAGGTAAATTATTAACCAAAAGATCTAAAAGAAAGTAAATTCTTCATTTGCATTTTTTCTGAATTTGACGTTTTATGGTGAAACCATATAAGATAGTAATAAGAATAGTTCTCTTTATAAAAGAGACATTTCTTTTGAGGAGAAAATATGAAGAAACTCATATTTGCCATCTGAGATTTTTTAGAGAGCTTTGTTGTGTCATAGAATTTGTCTAAAACGCTAACGGCAATTAAAGGGGGCAAAAATCACTTTAAAAATAATGATCTTTCAACTTGAAAGCAACGTGTAAACCCTAAATTTCACAACAACGATTCATGTCATAACGGAAGTCCATAACAAAGGGAAAAGGCGAATAAGAGAAATACCAGTAGATCATCGTGCTGTCTGTTGAACTCTGCTTCAGTTTCGGAGGAATCCCATTCAAGCTTATACTCTCGTGCAATTTCTTTTAATACCTTAAGCCTTTCTTCCTTCACAGGAGCACCAACTGAAAGTTTTTCAATGATCTGCATGGCAAACAATGAAGAATTAGAAAGAAAGAAAAACAAATCTTGCTCTTAACAATATCATGAAGCCAACTGTTCACAAGGTAAACATTCATGTAATACAAATATTATATAGTACAATTTACTAAACTGTACGGTTCACACTGGTATCAGGCCGGAGCTCAGAGGCTGCAGAAACAAACTCCTTTCCATATTTGGTAGCAAACAAATTTCTGATTTGCAAAAGATCAGGCAAATCCGAGCAACGAGGAGCAGCAAAAATTATGCTTGCAATGGCCTCCCGCAACTCTGGAGGACACTCCCTAGAGTTGAAAATATGAAGAAACCATAGCAAGAGGTATCAGAACTTGAAAATGGAATAACCATGGAATAAACAATAATAATATGAAGTATTTAAGTATAAAAGCTATAATCTCCCAAACACATTGCCATAAAATAAAATTTCTACTCCATAATATCCATAAAATTAGACATACTTCAGCAAGTTGAAATGTTGAATACATGTCATTTTAGGACTATGAAAGGAAGGAGATGAGCCAGCTTACAAAAAAAAACTTACAAAAGCAAAAAATTCAACATAACCATTTTAGGACTTTGAATGGAAAGAGATGAGGCCAGCTTTCTTTAATTTGTTTAGAGCTGCTTAAATATGAGATAAAAAAAAATTGAGAAATAAGAATAGCTCATGAAGTTGAAATGTTGAATACATGACAATAGGGCAATATAATAAAAAAACATTAATCCACCAACAATGTTTACCTTTGACTTTCAATAATGGGAACACGTGCTAAAAGAAATTCACATAATAACTCCAAAATTTCATATGCAGCCCAAATATTCTGTTCCCGTATAACATGCTCCACCTTACTTGGCAAAAAACATAAGAAAAACTTGGTAAAGACCCAATAAAAATATGGGAAATTCCAAATGGTACCCCTAAGATTAGAGCTATTCCGGTTGGTGTCCGATGAATTTAGTTTTTCCAGATCATACCCTTTATCTTTTGCAGAATTCCGTCTCATGCCCGTAGTCTCCTATACCCTTGAACTTGGTTTCTTTTGTTTAGAAAAAAAGAAAATTAAATATCCTTCCTCAACCTCATATGGTGATTCATCAGGCCAACAAGCACCACAAATAGAGATAGGGAAACCCCAAACTCTAGACCCAATTTCTGCCGCCGCCGCTACTACGTTCTCCTCCATGATAGATCTGAGACAATTTCAACCCCTTGAACTAGATCTGTTTCCATCCAAGTTTTATATTGACAAAAGTTGATTCAGTTCTCTTAGAAAGAGAGAGAGATATAGAGAAAACTAGAAAGCAGAAAGAACGAAGAAGAACAAGTCGCCAATGTCATCATCGACATGATAACTAAAAGAAGCAGATCTACATGAGGAGGAGAAAAATTCCAGCAACAACGGTGAAGTGGACGGAGATAAGTCCAGCAAATAGCGGTTAGAACCATTAGACAACAGGTTTATGTAACAGCGTGGTTGAGTGGCTGCAGAGGGTGGTGTCTCCATGGTGGTGAATGTCTGGTGTTGCTCCAGTTCCCCTGTCCGTGTTACTCTAAAAGGAAGATTATTCGTCTTCCTTTTTTTTTTAATAAATCTTTATCCTTTCCCCAGACCCTGGTTGGAGTGGAATTTGACTGGGATTGTTGTTGTTGTTGTTGTTGTTGTTTATAAAAGAAATAGAGTTAGGATTATAAGGGATTATGGGCATAGAATGCAATTTTGTAAAACTTTAGGGGCACCGTTTGAAAAAAGATTAAAGTGTTAGACACCAAACCAGGATATTCTTAACCTCAAGGGTACCATATGGAATTTCTCTAAAAATATTCAACTACATACAAAATATGGTAGTTAAGCAAGCAACTAGTTACCCGTATTCTAGCAATCGCCTCCTGCCCAGTCTGAAGGAACTGCGCTATCTCCTTGCGCATTGCCTTGAGTTGGAGATCTCTCCTATTCTGCTGTAACTTTATGCGGGAAATAGCCAAATTCAAACATGTTTTGCTACAGGATCACATAGCAGCAATATTAAGATTGAGAAGGGTAATAAATCTTTGAAAGAGAGAACAATAAAATGGTAGGAAATTGATCACTGAAACCAACAAACTAGATGCAATTACAAATAAGGGAATTCCTTCAGGTGACCACTTAGTTTTGCAACTTCCGTGTGGTGCACAAAGTTTTGGCAAATTCAGCATGGTAATCATGAATAATGGAGCCAATTCATAATAACAATAGTTAGCTGCATTTCACATTTCACTTCTCTTAAAGAGTGATTAAAACAATAACACAATTTTAGGATGTTCTTACTTCTTTCGAAATGAACATGCATCAAAATCATCAAAATCTTGATCCTATTTGTACGGACAAGAAAATACCGACAAACTGCAAAAACAACACTCTAAAACTAAAAGGGATATTCTACAAGGCGGTTGTACGTCCCACTTGGCAAAGATGAGGATGCTGCACTCGATGAGTAGACACATGAGATTAGACAAAATCAGAAATGAGGACATTAGGAATAGGGTTGGACTTTGGAGTCACTAGTATTGGGGATAAGATGCAGGAGGTCAGGTTGCATTGGTTTGGGCACGTTCAAAGGAGACCTCCTTCTGCACCCGTACATAGATGTGAGAGTTTGGATCTAGGAGCTACCAGTACTGGGTGGTTGTTATTGTTAAAGAAAAGTTGGAGGAGTGTTCGGGCGGTGGATGTTTAGCCTTTCTTGCTTTGCTTACCTGTACTGGGTGGTTGTTAATGTTAAAGAAGTTAAAAATGGCTCAAAATTTGAGTGAGCCACATGTGGAGAGAATTCTGTAATGGAAGGGGCAAAGGAATAATTCACCTTGTGAGAGGGTTAGTTATTGTTATAGGCTGTGAGCATTCAGCTTATGACAGCTAGTCAAAGTGTCCGACTCATCAAAGTATAAGAAGTAGATTTGGTTGTTCTTTCATTTAAATCCAGTTTAATTTCCAGTGACAGTGACTAGGCTTTTGCCTTAGGCTCAATAGGCGAATCGTTTGTCAATACAATAACTACTGGAATTCCTCTAAATTTCCAGGAGTTTGGTTGTGTGTTTCAGAATTGATCGTTAACTCTAATAGGAACATTCATCATATTATAAAATTGTCCCGACAAACTTAACTAATTAACAAACGTGCATCAGAAAACCTGGTGTGTAAGAAGAAAATGGGAAAACGGAAAATGACAAAGATTAACAAAAAACTAGGAATTGGCTTAGAGACTGAGCTTGTCCATCTATATAATACAAAAAGTTACAAGATTGAGCAACTTGATCTCCACTGTACAACAACATGTGGCTTCTTGTCCCTCTGTGTACTACGTGTGCAAAGGCTATGGTCTTATGGGTGTGCATTAAACTGCCTCAACGACTGTGGACAAATGATAGGAGAATCTAAATTTGAAGTTCCATTGATGGCCACATTCTGATAAATTTTAAGCTAAGGAAACACAATTACATCATAAATTCATGTTAATCAAACCCAAAGTTTTATCTTGATGACAGATTATGGTCTCATAGGGTGCTTGAGTAATCGCCCACCCTCCTAGAATTCTTCAAACACCAATTGAAATAGGATTCTTTATAACTAAAAATGAAATTTTACACTCCTTTTGACCTCATCTTATCCACCAAACTACTAGAATTATGAGTCTAGACTGTGTCAGTTCACAAGTTACTTAAGCACCAATTTACAAGTAAAAGTCCTAAAATAATTTCAAGGTCCCTCCTTTAGAAAGTCAGCTAATTCCGCATATCGTAGCAAATGAACAAACTTATAAACCAACACAGAATGTATTTTCAAAAACATAAAAGACTAAACAAGGAAGAGTTAAAGACTAAAGACCCAATATGCATCAACACCAATAACAATTCTATAAGCAATGTTCTTTTTGCTGTTGTCAACACCTTCATTCGCCCAAGAGACAATCCAGCCATTAGAATTTTCCATATTAGAAGTTTATGACAATAGAAAGTCAAACAATCACCTCATTTGAAATCCTATACCGCATTACAGATCATGACAAGTAATGACAGGTGCAACTTGCAGCACATGAATTTGAGTCCTCTAGGGGGGGGGGGGGGGGGGCACCTCAGTATTTCCGTTCCATGGGCTAGTGTTTCTATTCTATAGTGGTAACCAATTGGAGCTTCTATTCCATTAGATCCCCAAATATTTAAGATTTCAACAAAGCTCCTGATCAGATGCAAGCAATTGCTAACTAGATCGAGGTATCTGAGTTCAGGCGATACAGAACCTCTATCCTAATCCATAGCATAGCACCTAACTGCAAATCCAACCATGAGAACCTCTAGAACAAGCACAACAGACAAAATTTCTCTACTTTTCAAGGAACTATTAATAAGCAGATCAACTGAAGTTCAAAGCATACCATGATGGAAAGAACCCTAAAAATCGCAACAAAAATCAACAAAGGAAGAAAGAGAAAATCGCTAAAAGTCCGTTGTTCTACTATACAATACAATCAGTGAAATCACGCGAGCTAACCAGTCATCGGAAAGATTTAGCGATGAAAGAAACCTACCATTTGCCCCCAATAAGTCCACGGCTGAACAGTTGATTTAAGGTTGACATCGTATTTGGCAGCTTCCCGCCTCCGAATCCTCAAACCTATCTGACCTACGGGGAGATTTGTTTGCTGTTTTCGTCGACACCGAGAATCTCTCAAGACTCCATCGAAAGAGCGCAGATCGCGCCCCTTTCTGCCGAGCCGATTGCTTCTTCTTTTTTTGGTCGAAAGAGCCGATTGCTTCTTTGCCAACAACGCTCTGTCCCAAGCGGTCAAGCCTACCCACCAAAATAATAACAAAAAACGCACCGTTCTGAATCTAATTTAGGTTTTGAACTAGTGTAATAATACCCGTGACTTGAAGACAATGAATGTTTTTGAAATTGTGAATAAGACAAATATTATAGTCGGTACTGACATATCAACAACAATAATAATTTCATAGTTATATAAAGTAATTAAAAAAATATTTAGTATCAAATGATTAATAATCAATTATGATGACAAATATATCTCTGTATTAAAGATAAAAGTGGGGATCAGATAACTCGCAAACGAAAATGAAATATATATAATTATATTGTATATTTGTTGAAACGGTGGATGAAGATATGGCTCCATGCACATCATATTAAGCATTATAACAAAATTTACCTGAAAATAAATCACAAAATGAAACATAATTAGAGCATTGTAGTTATGAGAGAACTTATAAAGTGTGTAATTTTCTTGAAAATACACATAAAAATGGATGGAAGAAGTGTCATACTAATAATATATTACGTTGGCCATTATATCAGTATATTAAATGATTGATAAAAGAGATTGAGTAGAAGAAG
This sequence comes from Persicaria tinctoria, assembly GCA_037127255.1. Classification (NCBI taxonomy): domain Eukaryota; kingdom Viridiplantae; phylum Streptophyta; class Magnoliopsida; order Caryophyllales; family Polygonaceae; genus Persicaria; species Persicaria tinctoria. Next base: position 19,919,350 of record JBANSL010000019.1, on the reverse strand, counting down.
TGTCGACAGTGAAAGAAACTTAAATACTCCAATAATAAGTGTCACATGCACGATGGGTGAAGAAAGAGCACCATATTAATCCCTTAAATTCGGATAAACAAAAGAATGAACCTAAAGATGTAATATAATAATATTTTATTCATGTACGGTAATAGGTGAATACATATGCATATGTAAAATTATATAAAATTTCCATTATTTAAATATGGGGTCAACAAACATGTAGTTGATTGTTCACACTTAATTTTGAAAGATGAAAAAATTATATAAAATTTTCACTATTTATTAAAATTTGGTGACAATTACCTATTATCGAAATTAATTTATAAAAAATTGAAAATAAATATTTTATATAATTTGTACCATCCTAACAAAGCATGAATGAATATTAAACAACTTATTTAGCTAAACGAATAGAGAGTAGGAAATTTTAACATGATTGGGATAAATGTGATATAATAAACAAATATACAAATGAATTCAATCTGTACGTTAAGATAATGAATGAACTTATTTGAAAATGAACCATTTGCATGGTTGGGGAGAAAATATGAACATATGTGAAAATTAATTTATACTTCGTAGAATTTTATAAACCGGCACTTGGATATGGGTCTATGTACTATGTAGAGTATAAATTCCCAAAAATAAAGCATACCAAGATTCAAATTCAAGTTCAACGTATGTAGACGAATTATGAGAATATTGCAATTGAAAAAAGAAATAGAAACATATCTCAAGATTTACGGCAATATAACTGACCAATAAAAATGGGGGAATGGATTAAAACCATATTGAAAATAGGAAGCAAATATTTTAAAATTTCTATAATAATATTGACCAATAAGGAAATCTCATATGAATAAAAAATTTAACTTTAATTGTGGGTGTGACACGTCAGCAAAATGCTAGCAGAATTAGTAATATTAATAGAATAGATATTTTAAAATTTCTATAATAATATTGACCAATAAGAAAATCTCATTTGAATAAAAAATTCAACTTTAATTATGGGTGTGACACGTCAGTAAAATGCTAGCAAAATTAGTAATATTAATAGATAATAGATAGATAGATTGGATTTTTTGAAATTTGCTTGTCAATGAGGTTTTGATTCGGTGATTTACAGATTGGAAGGAGTACAATTTGTTGTGCAGAAATCAAATTGTTTGATCATCCTTTGATGTCTGCACAAATTGTTGATTAATAAATGAGCGTTGGGCAACTTGCGTAGTGTGGGATTGATTCGACTAGGGCTGGGCAAAATATGGATCGAACCGGAATCGGACCGGAATGTACGGTCTTTGGATTGGACCGGGACATTATGGTATGGTCCACGGTCTAGGATATTTTAAATTCCGGGTTCCGGTCCAAACCCGGGACCAGACCAGAATTTTCGGTCCGGACCGGAACCCCTGTTATTTAAAAAAAAAAGAAAAAAAAACTTAGAAAAGAAAAACCTAACGCCTAATCACCAAAGCCCATTTTAAGACTTCTGCTAAATAGGTCAATTAATTAAATTGATCCAAGCCAACCCCTTTATTCCTTTCAACAGAGCTACAGAGCTGTTCGCTCTCTGTTCATCGTTATCATGATGACAGATCAGAGCATCTACATCTGGTAGTCTCGCCGAGAAGACACACCGCCATGGCCACACGGAGCTCGCTCGGGAGAAGAAACCCATCTCCGTAAAATATAAGCTGTCATGTTGTTCCACTATTTGAGGGGGGAAAATGTTTAAAATAAAAAAAGTTGTGGTACAAACGGTCCAAACGGTCTTTACGGTCCGCGGACCGGAAAACCCGGGACCATATTTATCGGTTTCGGTCCGATCCGCGGTCCAAGTTTTCGAAAATTCCGGTCCATCGGATCGGACCGGGACCGGAATGCCCGGTCCGGTCCAGACTGGTTGATCAGCCCTAGATTCGACTTACCTTTGATAACTTAACCATCGGACATTATAATCACTCCATTCGAGTCGAGTACGCATGAGCCATTAGATGAGAGAGTTTTGGATCTATTTGCAATTTGTTTGGAAAAAAAATGCAAGAACCATAATTTGTCCACTTGAATCTAAATTCCAAAACCTAAGCCTTGAGTTTCAATCAAAAGCCTTTCTTTTCCCATGCATCATCCACATCCATCAATACCCTTCATCCATCAAAATCGATTCTTTCCATACCATCACCATCCTTACTACAAAAGAAAGACTTTGAAACCAAATCCTCATCTTCAAGGAGCAATTTGGAAGGAGTTTGGACGCCGAAACATCGACGTTGTTACTCGGATTTACGGTTCTGCACAGGCGGCGGGCGCCGCCTCATACCCGGTGCCCACCGCCGCCCTCGGTGTTCCAAAGTTTGTTTGTCCAACGATTATAACCACCACTACCGTGATCAAGTAGGTCCCCTTTTCCCCCACTTGTGCTTTATATATATATATATATATATTGTTGTCTTTATTTGATTTTCATTTAAGGATGATGAAAAGTTTAAGTGTGGGGGGAAAAGTGAAGTGAATTAGTTAGGTTATGTTAGTTAATGTTTGAATTTTTGTTATTTATTTTATGTTAAATAAAATGTCAAAAATGAGAATTTTTTTTTTGAAAAATGTCAAAAATCCAAAAAAATAAAAAAAAAATCATGCATTGGATAAATATGTGTTATTCAATTACCCATCTTGCAATATTTGTCCTCTATTATGTATTTTGACATGATCATATAAATTCCATAGCATTTTGGATTGTTTAGCCTTATCCTATAAAATTTGGTTTTCAGGTGAAACATGTTAGGTGTATTTAATTGAGCATGTATGATTTAAGTTCCTAGGCATGAGTGAAATCCAACAAATATTTGTCCTAGTGAGATATATTTGGCATTATAGGGATCACATCTATATTCCCTCTTCTTTTGTTGTGTGATTTACTCATCTTATGCAATTACCTCTTAGTATTGACATGATTATCTATTTTTGAGACCTATTATATACATTATTCACTGCTTATAAGTTTCAAGTGATAGAGGCACCTTTTAGCCATATTTTATCCATATCTACCCTACATCATGTCTTTGCTTGAAGCCAATTTGAGCCTTTAGCCTTTTTCTTTAAAGCTCCTCAAAATTCATGTTTCCTAGCTTATGATAAGCCTGATCCATCCGGGAATTAGGATTTGAGTTGGTTATGGAAGTTATTTTGAGTTGAGAGAGAAAAGCTATGGTTTGTACTTATGTTGAGAGGCTTTGACAGAGATGTAATGTTATGTGTTTATTTTCCTCATATTGTATTTTATGCATTTTGGCTCAAAGAAAAAAGAAAAAACAATGCCGAAAAAGAAAAAAGAAAAAAAAAGCATTCGAAAAAAAAAGTGATGAAATAAGAGCCAAGTTTATTTATTGCTTATGAGAGTTGGATAAATGTTTGTTGAGAGCCTATTATATTTTGAGAGTTATCATCTTTTGAGTGTTTTGAGAGTCTTATTTTCTTTTGAGAGATGATACTTATGTTATGAGAGTTTATTGTTATGAGAGTTTATTGTTATGTGTTGGAGTTTTTGTATTGGAATGGTTTGCGAAGTATGGAGGTTGGGCTGTTGTTCTGGTTAACCATTTTCCCGGATTTTTAGCACCATAAGCCTATATGTTTCCCATGCCTTATGTTCCTACCAAAAGCCTCATTACAACCCCGTCGAATGGAGTCTTCTATGAAGGTTTCCATTGAGCGAAAGTTCTCTTGTTGTTGCTTATTTGCTTAGACGTATTTGGTGGAGAATTTGTGATATAAATGTCAATGCTTATGTAGCTTTTTGTATAATGAATGAGTTGAGAGTTTTTCTTTAAAGCCTAAACACATGAGAGCATGAGTGAAACACTTTTATCCCTGTGAGGTTGGATGGATAGGCATGCAGGCTACTTGGTCATTTATATACATGCTATGATGTTTGTCTACCTTGTTCATGTTTGCACACATTTGAGATGTTGATTTTGATGAGGCGAATGCATGATGCATATGTTTGTGGGATGGTTGGTTATTGCTATGTTCTTCATTGCTTAAGGACAATCAAAGACTTAAGTGTGGGGAAGTTGGAGTTATGACAATTTGTTTGCTTCTTTCATGTTTAATTTGCACTTGTTATGGTATAAATAATTTTATTTAGACATGAAGAAGTCTCCATGTCTATGCTACAATCTAGTTCGCTAGAGGACTAGCGAACCTTAAGTGTGGGGGAGTTTGATAATGCATATTTTATATGGTCATTTATAGGTGGTCTAAGGTGCATTAGAGAGTCGTATTGCGTGTTTAATAAGTTTATTCATATTCTTGGTCATTCGGTATTCGAAGTGCAGAATCTACGGTTTTCAATGTTTATTTATAGTTTATAAGATTCGGCCTCGAAAGTTGGAGAAAGAATGGAGCAAAATGGACAAAGAAGAGCTAAGGAACAAGAGCGGAAATGGAGAACATTGAGAAATCCCATCTTTAAAGTTCTGAGAAGTTGGAATTAGCTTATGAGGTATTCATGAGAATCGTAGTGCTTGGAAAGAGTTTTCCAACGCATATTTATATGCGTCAATTGAACAAAGGATGACTCAAGAAAGTGCGTTACAAGGATGACTCAAGAAAGTGCGCCCGCCGCCCGCCGCCATTTCCACAATTGAGATCCCGGATTTGCAAATTAATACACGGTCTAGTCCATCTTTATGGGAACTTTTATCTTCACTTATTCTAGGGTTTGACCGACGAAAGGAGGCTATATTAGGTCGTATTTCAGTAGGTTTTATTGAGTTAACACAATTAGGGGTGGGCATTTACAATTAATTGTTAGTTCAATTAATTGTTTAGCGATTAATTGATATTTCAGTTCAAATAACTTAACAACAGTATTTGAATTGAAATTAGGAGTTAATTGATAAGCAATTAATTGCAATTTCAATACAATTTCCCAGTTAATTGAGAATTGAACGTCGTCGTATATAACCTCAACGACGACATCGATCTAGTCCTCTGCCGGAGAGATTTCTTCACTAGAATCGCCATGACCATCCAAATCCGCCATCTGGAGATGCGTGGAGAGCTTCAACGATCGGATCTGGCCATTGAGGAAGAGCTCATCGATGTCGAAAAGGATCTGATCTCCTCCAGAGCCTGAATTCGACAAGGATCCGATGGGAGGATTTGATGGCACCGAGAGGGATATGAGGAGAGGATCGTGGTGGCTGGGCGACGGTGCCTCTGCCTGGCGGTGGCTTCGAGATGGAGATCCTAGAGGAATGAAGAAGAAGAGGCAAGAATGGAGAGACCCTGGAGAGGATCATGAAGCTCGGACATGGCCATTGAGGAAGAGGAAGAGCTCATCGGTGGCGACAAGGATCCAATCTCCTCCGCAGCCTGAATTCGATAAGGATCCGATGGGAGGATTTGATGGCGCAGAGAGGGATATGAGGAAAGGGTCGTGGTGGTTGGGCGACGATGCCTCTGGCGGTGGCTTCGACACAGAGATGGGAAGGAAGAAGAAGACGCATGAGTGGAGAGATCCGGTTCAGAAGATGAGAGGAGAAAGGAGACTAGAGAGGTCCTGGAGAGAGAGGGGAGTACGAGAGCGGCGGAGAAGGATTTAGGGTTGAGCAGTTTTTTTTTTATCAATTAACCAATTAATTGTACCAATTAATTGGTATTGTTTTGAATTGAAAGGTAAAAGCAAATTAATTAACTGTTTTGAAACTTAACTTTATTTCAAAACAATTAATTGTAAAATAGAGCAATTTTTCAATTTTTCAAAATAGTTTTTCAATTTCAATTATTTTTGCCCACCCCTAAACACAATTGAGAAGTTCTATTCCCCATAAATCTCATTACAATGAGAGGATTTAAGTTTAGGGATTCAATGTTTGTTATGCTTGTCTAGAATTCTTATGGTTTTTCTATGATTCAAGACTTGGTTGATTGATTGTCAGACTTGATTTCTATATTATTCATGAGTTTATTTATCATCATCATCTTGTTCTTCATTGTCTATATTTGTGATTCTTTCTATGACCGCGCATCTAGTTAGAGTTCGCATTTATGCTATGAATTCGTTGTTGGTTTCTCGATAGCAAACGAAGTCATTGATTTAGTGATATTTCTACGCCTTTGTAGTAGATGATAACAATTGATCTATGCTGTGTAGATTCAATTAGGGCTGAGTTGAGTGTGTTTGCCTGAGTTTGCACCTTTTTGTATTGTTGTATGCCTTTGTTTTTAGACGGTTCTCCCGTCTGCCGGTTTTCCGGCCCTCGAGTTTCAGATTTTTCTGAACTCGAATTCTTACCTAATCAAAAAAAAAATAGGGCTAAGTTCAGTATGCACCTGTCTGTCTTAATTGCATTGAATCAATGTGTCAATTGGTCTAAGTATTTGAGTTCTTAATGTTATTCTTTAGTGATATTGAATAAGGTGATTGTATCTCTGCGGACCCTTCAACTTTAGTCAAGTCGACATAGGCTTAGGAATAATATTGCAATCATCCCAAGGATCAATGAATCAACCAATGTTGCGAATTGTAAGCAAACCACACTCTTACCTTTTGTCTTCTCTTTGTTTCTATCCACATCTTTGTCTTAGTTTATTTGTGTTGTCTTTCTTCATTCATATCCCTAGTCCTTTGTTAGTGTCATAATTAATAAACACATATTGCATTGAAGTACTTGTTTCTTTGTGGGTGGACCCCATACTTATCTGCTATACTAGTTTACTAGTTTGTTTGTTTGTTTGGGTTATTTCTTTGGCGAGGTGAAATCTAACGACGTTTTTCCTCCGTCACCATCTTTGTTAATTTTAAGCTTTTTCATTGATTTTGTTATAAAAATGATTTAAATAAAACACAAATACAAATAAATCATGAACAAATGAGAATGACGGATGAGATTATGAGAAAGATGTTGATCAACCCTTTCTCTTTTCCTGAACTTCTCAATTTTTATCATTTTCTTCTTCCCAACTTCTCACCTCTCTTTTTATCCCCCCTATCAATTTGTTGCATGTGTTTCAATTAGACCTGTCAAACGGGTCATTCGGGTCTGGTTCGGGTCGGGTCACTTCGGGTCTCGGGTAAAACGGGTCCCGAGTAAAAGGATTCCGGGTATTTTCGGGTTGACTCGAACCCGAGTTTGACCGGGTTTCGGGTCATTTGGGGTCGATTTCGGGTTTGTCAATTTTTTCTTTTTTAAATTAAAAAAATCATGATTTGATAATTTTGCGATAAATTTTAAGTATATATAAAAAAATTTAATTATATATAATTATAAATAACCGGGTCAATCGAGTCACCAGGTCAATCAGGTAAATTGGATCAAAATTACCGGGTCAATCGGGTCACCGGGTCGAAACCCAGATTACCCGAAAAATTTTCGGTTTTTCGGGTTCGGGTCGAAAAAAATTTCCGGGTTAAAATTTTCGGATTCGGGTCGGAAATTTTTTGAGCGTTCGGGTCGGGTCACCGGGTGGGGTTGTGTTTTGAAAGATCTAGTTTCAATCGATCTTCGATGCCTTCTCAGCCAAACTGTCCACACCACTACGTACCGTCTTCTACAACTCCACCACAAACAACATCAATCCGTCTTTGAAAGTTTCAACTCCTTTGTCACTACCTGAATTTTTTCCTGATAAAAAAAACTAATAATATAAAGAGCGAACATAGGAAATAAAACATTAAAAATAATGTTTGAACCTTAATTTATAGTACATTAAACTAATCAATAATATAAAAAGATAGATAAACGACGAGTGAGCTACTGCTGGTCAAACCCACTCTTGTAGGGTATCACATAAATAGATGAGCATTGATTTATACTTTATACAAGTTATCAGAACTAGTTTATCAATAATAAAAATAATACTCCGTATATATTTATAACTATATAGTGTTAAGCTTACCCATCATGATACTATTATCTATTGATTGGGTTCATTTTATAAATTATGTTTTTCATTTAGTGTTTAATTCTTGATTGGGCTTAACTTAGTATTTATAACTATATACTATTATCTCTTAATGGTTAGCTTAGTGTTTATTTCTCGATTGAGTTCATTTTAATAGGGTTGGTAGGGCTAGTAGACAGCATGCGAAGCAACGAGGCGGAATTGGAATGTCGAAGCTTTAGCAAAGAGGAGACATTTGGAGGAGAGAGCAAGGAAGGTGGAAGAGGAGGCCTAAAAAGCTAGGGAGGAGTCCAAAAAGGCTAAGGAGGTCGGATGCCAAAGCAATCGAGAGATCCGACATGATGTTGAGCGAAAACAAAGCCTTGAAAAGTCATGTGTCGACTTTAGAGGAATTCATGACAACCTTCTCTAAAGCACACCAAACAACCACCTAGGGTACTGCAGCCTCCCAGGATACCTCGACCTTCCATGGTAATGCCACTTGCACTAACTTTGTCGTATTTGTCGTTGAATTGGGACAATGCATTGTAGTTGTTATATGGATAAGATTGTACATGTTTATGTGGTGTGTTGGTGACTGTTTTGTGTATGTTTTTTGGGTAGTTGATATGTGGTGTGTTAGTGGATTTTTTTTGTTACTGTTTTTTGTGCATGATGTGTTATGGACAACTTTGTATTAGTTGTGTTGAATATGAATGTGTACTGGTTATTTTGGTGTGTTGCATATCAATGTGTACAAGTTTGCATGTGAATGTGTACATATTTGTATATATAATATGTCTACCAAAGTTCGTCCCCAATACTCATGCAATGAACAACATTATGGCAAGTGGCGGATCTAGGAATTGTTTTAGGGGGAGCTAAAAAAAATTTAGAGAAAGTTTTTGACATATATGTATATATGAAAAATAATTTTTTTTATACATATATTAGAAAATCTTAAATTTGTTATTTAAATAGTCAAATTGTGTAGGAAAAAACAAAAAAAACTTGATTTCGCCCTGGAAAATGAAGTGTTAGTTTCCATTTAAATTTGTTATGTATCGCTTACATTACCAACTCTAAACTGCACTCTGTACAAGTATTAAGAATTACATGGTTAATGCTTATAATTTATCATTTTCATTTTAATTCATTTTCAGCAATGAAACTCTGAACTGCACTCTGTGGAATAAGTATGCGCATGAATTGAATAATCACTTGACGAGCGTTGGAGAAGAAAGGGTGTTTGTAATCATCAAATTTGCAAAGGTGAAGAAGTTTGGAGGTTCGTATCACCGATCCCTCGATCTTTACTTTATTGGTCATTCACTTGCTTTTATCGTTCATCACTATAAATGATCATTCTGTCTTCCTTGAACTAATAACTTCAGGTGGATTTATCTTGAATAATGCTTCCAACGGAACAAAGCTCTATTTTGATGCAACAATACCGGAGATTGCAACATTCAAAGAAAGGTTATCATTTTATATGTCAAGTTGATATAGGACTCTTGTCGAATATGAACTTTCTTTACCTATTTTCACATGTTGTGCAATGTAGGTGGTGTGATGGAAATTCAAATGTTCTCGTGAGATCAGCCATTGTAGAATTGTCTCAAACACCTGCGCAAGATCCCTTTCCAATTGATTCTAAGCAATGCATCTAATTCTTACATAAAATCGCCGAGGTTTATTTCGTCGTCATTTTCAAATACTATTAGTTACTGTATGAAATTGAAGTTCTCTAAGTGATTATTTTTGCTTACATTTTTTTGGTTAACGGCCGTGTACTGTAGTTATTGTTGGACGCATCGCCCAAATATGCAAATATGTGGATTGGGCGTATAATGGATGCAAAGTTTGCAACAAGAAGGCTATATATAAGGACTCTATGTTTTGGTGTAATAGATGTTCTATACATGTCAAGTTCCCTGAACAAAGGTATGTATGATGATGTATTTCATGTTAGTTTATATATGTTTGCATAGGTTTTGTATGTTTGTTTTAATAGGAACAACGACCTAAATATTTGGCAAAGCATCTCAATTACCCACGCTCTTTTACTATTTTTAGTTCCTTGCTGTCATGACTGATGTTAATTCATTTATCATTTAGATATTTGCTTCAGATTATTGTGGAGGATGCTACGGGGACTGCCAAGATGACATTGTTCAATCAAGCAGCCATCCAGCTACTTAAAAAGGATGCTTCTACTTTACGTGCTCAGATGGTTAAGGTCACTCCCTCTAACGCATATTTGTATGTAATTATTGTGCTTTTAGTCTACTTGGCATCATATCAATTGTGTTGTTTTGTTATTGTTTTTTTTATAGGGAGATTCCAAGCTTACATTTCCCCCCGAATTCAACAAGCTTCTCTCTCGTAAGTATGTGTTCGTTGTTGATGTTGGACAATACAATATTGAGCATCCACGTGATGCGTATTCTGTCAAGAGAGTCGGTGAGGATGAGTCCTTGATTGAGAAGTTTGAAAATCACCTGATTTTTGCGAAGGTGGTTTTTTTACCTATTACATGTGGTTGTTCCTTTTCTTTTATTCTATGGTTTAAAGAATACTAAGTGCATGCATATATCATTCATGCGTGTCTGGTGTTATGGGATTATGATTCAGATAATTTGTCTCCTCAACCCGAAGCTCCTTCCAATGCTTCTTCAAGTATTGTCCTCACTCTATCAAAGCGATCCCATGAATCTGAAGATGAGTACACTTGCACTACGAGTGGTGAAGGTCAATCGTCATCAACCAAGAAGGTTGTTACCGGAGGCGACACAACAGTGTGAATAGTAACATTTGACATCCTTTTAGCATAAACTAAATGTTTTCATGTGAGTTATGTATCCTGTTAACTTTTCTTTTGTTGGAATTTAGCAAACTTTCATCTTTTTAAGACGTGGTGTTTTGTCGAGTTTTATCTTATCTCCAATGTACTCTACTAATGTAGTATATAAAGAACGTGGGTTATGTATCCTACTAATGTAGTATATAAAGAGGTTTTTCACAACGTATAGTTTGTAGAAACTTGTGTTTAGGACATATGCATACAGATGTTATGACTCAATTGATTATTATTTGCGTGCATTGTGGTTGACTTATTTTACTTTATGAAACCATGTTAAAATAATTTATGTGTCGCTCCTTCTTGTATCATATTAGTCGAAGGAAAGGTTCAGTTGAGTACCATGTTTTATACATCATTATTATGTTAAAAATCCCGTGCGTAGCGCGCGGGCTATAGACTAGTTTTTTTAATTTGTTATTTAATTAGACATTTTTAGTAGAAAACACTAAGAGAACCAATTTTTTTTTTTTTTAAAATGATGTTAAAGGGGTTTGAACTCACGACCTCACGGTAATAAATACACTTCCTTACCAACTAAGTTGAGTTGTCTTTATGATTTCTTACAGAAAATCACCCTTTAAATATGAGTGTTTTCACTTAACCACCCCTTAAATTCAAAATTACAATAAATCACCCTTTAAATAGTATTTGTTTACAACTCACCGCCCCTTCATTTATTTTCGTTAATTTATCATTAAAGATATTATATTTTAACATTTTTAAACTCAAATTTGATTATAAATATATTCAAATTTTGAATTTAAGAGCTTGATTATATTTTAGGGATTATATTATTTATTCTAAATAATAATAATAAATATAGCCTAGAATTATTACCTTAATTTATGTTTGAAAATATTTATAAATTTTTAAAATATTATGTAAATAAAATTATTATTATTTTTCTATAGTTTAAATATTGATGTTCAATAATTATCTTTGATAAAAATTGAAAAATGTCTATAATTATATAATCGATCCCTTAAATTCAAAATTTGAATATATTTACAATCAATTTTGAGTTTAAAATATTAAAATATAATATATTTAATGACAAATTAATGAAAATAGAGGAATGGGTGATGAGATGTAAACAAAGACCATTTAAAGGGTGGTTTTATGTAATTTTAAATTTAAGAGGTGGTTAAGTGAAAACATTCATATTTAAATGGTTGGTTTGTGTAAATTTTCATTTCTTTTACACTCTTTTATCCATAAAATTAGTAAAAATTACCAAAATTTCCAATTTTTTTTTTTTTTACGTTTTTCCTTCGGACTAAAGGGTGGCTTCACTCACCTCAAGCCCCCCACTTATTCTGACAATGTTTTCCACATTCTCAAGCAACCACAATAAGTCCGTCACCTTAATGAATTTGTCGGTCACTCCATAATTCAAGCGACGACATGTCTGATCACCCAAACCGGCCTGTTCATCAAGCTTTCAAGATTTCAAGAGACTACATAAAAATCCGTCACTTGAAGTGATCCAAGCGACGAACTTGAACCCCTTTGTCGCTTGAATACTCAAGGGACGTCCTATGTTCAGGTGACGATATATTCGTCGCCTGAATGTTCAGACGACATAGAGCATATTCAAGCGATTATTTAAGGTCTGTCACTAGAGTTGCTACCTGGCATAGTAATTTAAGATATAAAAATTGATCATTATTATAGTAATCAATTGAGGTGGGTACATAAGATGTCATATAAATAAAAGAGAAAATTTTCCCAGCCAACCTTTTTTTTTTTTTTTTTTTTTTGCCTATATTGAGGGAGTGTCCCCCACCCCTATGAAATTAGGTTTTTGTCCATCTCTATTTTTTTGGGACAAAATTATCCTCCTGACATCAAACCTAATCTAATCCTCTCGCTCTCTTCCTCACCGTTTTACCATTGCTAAGATATCTCTCGCTCGCCCTTCCTCCCTTGCCCTCGTTCCTCCTCTCCCCACCATTTCCGACCTGCTGCACCACGATGGAACTCTGATCTCAGATCCGCGAACGAGTCGCACTGTGCTTTTCGTCGAAGGAGATGCGGAGGAGAGGCGGAAACGACCCTGTGCTTTCCATCGAAGGGATTCCGATCGGAGGAGATTTCAGGTATTCGTCTCTCCTGATCTCAGGTCTGAAAGCGAGGCAGTGGCGAGGAAGCAATCCTGATGCGCCGACGTCGAGGACTGCCTCATCTCCTCGTGCTGAAACTCGCCCCGTGCTGACATCGATCTTGGCCAATCTCGTCCGAATCTGAAGCCATATGGCTTTTCTAGCGGCGTCGGAGTCCAATTTCAAATGGGAGCAGTTTCTTCCGTCCAAAATCGATCTCATTGTCGCCCGATCGGAAGGCGGAGAGGCGTTGTCCGCCCCAATGTCGTCTCTCTCTCTCTCTCTCTCTCTCTCTCTCTCTCTCTCTCTCATCTGCTCTCCTCCTCTATCTTCATAGACCCCGACGGTGAAGCGGAATCTGTGGAGTGGTGAAGCTATCGAGTGCTGAAGCAGGGGCTGAGATGGATATGTTCCGGCTCCGATGGCTGCCATCCTCACCACCACCTACATCCAGATCTGCTCAAACGGCTTCACTGCATCCAGATCTGCTGAAGCGGCGATGAAGACGGCTTCTATGCATCCAGATCTGCTGGATGGGCCTCGGTTGCTGAAACTGTGACTTGACGTTGGCGTTGTACTGCGATGGGGATCTGTTTTAAGTGGTGAAGCGACTGCACATGCTTCTTACACGTTTCACCGGAGTTTTGCCTGACGGAAGAGATGTGAAGTTTTTCCACCGCCTCCCTCACCGTCATCGACGACTCCCTCTTCGTCCGACGACTGTTGCCGTCTCCCTCATCATTGCCGCCTCCCTCACCATTGCGAAGGTGCACAACTCCAATTACAGGTGCTGAAGAACTGTTCCAATGACAATTTCCGCTTCAATTTGGCGATGTGAAGAGGACGAATTGGTGGAGTGGATTCAATTGGCTTGCTTTCTTCCATATTAGGTATTGCTGAAATTTGAGTAAATTCTTTCTTGTAAATTTCTCTGAATTTCTCCATACGAGGATAATTAGATTTTTTTACTTGCTGAAATCCAAAAAATTACTGTCAATTACTCAATTTGTATCATGAAATCGATTCATCTGCTGTTGTTCTGCATGGTTCGAATCTGGTTCCTCAGCTTGGCTGCTTCTTGCAGATAATACTGGGTATTGGATGCTTCTTCCTCAGTTTGGCTTTCAGGGCTTTTATTTGTGTATAGCTGTTGAATTTGTGATCCTTATGTTGTGCTTGAATAGTTGAATGTGTTTGCTTTGTTGAGATATATTGTTGGATATTGGTAATTTTAGCAATTTTGTTTGCATTGCTAAAACTTTTGAAGAGCTTATTTCCTTCTTGTTTTTTTTTGTGATTTGAAATGTTGAAATGCTGAAATTAATTCACTTTAGCGAAATTTGTTAGGTTGAAATGCTGAAATTAATTCTTAAATATATGATTCACATAGTTTTATCGATATGTAATAAAGAGTATGAGTGCTGAAACCGGGGTTTCACCGTCAACAACGTTGCTGAAACCTGGGTTTCAGCATCAACAACAGTGCTGAAACCGTGGTTTCAGCATCAACAAAAGTGCTGAAATCGGGATTTCAGTAACGGGGAAAAAAACTCAACTTCAGAAACTTCGGTTTCAACAGTTTCAGCAACGCGGAAAAAAAACTCAATCTCGCAGTAAAAAAACTCAATTTCACCAACTTCGGTTTCAGCAACGTAAAAAAAAAACAAAATCAATTTCGCGAAAAAACCCCCTCAATTTCAGCAACTTCATTTCAGCAGTGGGTGGACATTTTACTAATATGGATAGGGTGGTGAACATTTTCCTAATAATGTCCAAAATTTTGAACATTCTAATAATCATCCCTAAATAAATATATGTGAGATCATGAACTGATGTCACTAAAAAATATTTATAACTAATTGAACTATTTAAAAGAAATGAAATCAAATTGTACTTATTTGACACCTAAACGAATTTGATCATGAAATTTATTGTCCTTAGTTTATTATATATAGAGAGATTTAAAAAACATATTTCTAATCAACGGAGAATCATATCATGTAGTAAATTAATGGTGCAGCCATTGTTATTTATATGGATTAAAACCGACCAAAAATTATAAAAATAAAAATTCCATTAAAAAAACTCACTAATCAAATCTTAATTACTTCTTACAAGATATAATAACAATAGAGTAGGATTAAGGTCCTTAAATTTGCCACCAAAATTACCAACTAAAGTTACTAACCATTCCCATATCGGCTGTCTCTATCAACGAACTACCCCATTCGAAAACCAATCCATTTCCCATATAAACAGCACTTCGATTTCAGATCTCTCAAAATCTTTTTTGATAATCGTTTTCTATGCTCCGCCTAGATCGATGTTGGGTCCTTCCATCCATGGAGTCCTCCTCCAATCCAGCACTACTCTACTTCTTCTGATGGCCGCCGTCCTCCAATCCAGCGTCGCCGCCCAGCCGTCTCCCACCCACTCCAACTCCACCACCGCAGCTGCAGCCATCCCCAAATCCTCCCGCTACAACTCCCCGGAAGCCAACGTCATCATCATCCTTATAGGGGTTCTGTTCATCGTCACCGGCTTGGTCTCCGTCTTCCTCCGCCACTTCATCGGCTGCCTCGGCGGCCACGACAGCAATCTCCTCGGCCTCGGCGCCGGCTACGGGCCTGGCCTGGCCCCCCCTGGCGTCGACCCCGAAGTCGTCAAGACCTTCCCCACGTTCCTCTACTCCGATGTTAAAATGCACCGGCTGAGCAAGGTGGATCTAGAATGCGCTGTTTGCTTGTCGGAATTCCAAGACTCCGACCTCCTCCGCCTCCTCCCTGCCTGCAGCCACGTCTTCCACTCCACCTGCATCGACCCCTGGCTCGCCTCTCGCGTCACCTGCCCTATTTGTCGGGCCGTCCTTGACTCCGTGCAACCAGCCGTCCAAGGTCACCACCGGGCAGCCGAAACGGCCGATTCGGATCCTTCCGTCCATGATCCGTCAGGCCAGCAGTTCCAGGAGGATAAAGATTTGATCTTGAACATCAGAAAATCACCAATTGTAAGAGATCGGCCCGGGATAAGGAAGCTCACTAGGTCTCACTCGACGGGGCACTCGCTGGTCCGGCCGGGGGACGATTTGGAGCGGTACACCCTCCGGATACCTGACTCGGTTCGCAACGACCTTCTAGTGAGCTCGAATCTGCCCGTACTAGTAAGCCCGAGGTGGCTATACGACCGGACCAAGAGCGCCGGGAGTTTGGTCAACGGGAAATCCCGGAATAACAATAGTATGTGGGGAAGGCTTTCAAGGACTCCTCCTCCGTCGTTTAACAGCCGCTTGTCGCCGTTGTCCGGGCGAGTTGGAGAGAGCTCGGTGGCGGTTGAGGAGACGACACCGCCGATGAATTTCATGAGGCTGATGAAGTCGCCGTTTAACAGGATGATGCGGCCGACGAAGCTGGATGTAGGGGAGCGGTCTTCGGATAGGCTTTGGGGTGATCGCTCAGTTTAGAAGTCAACAAGACCAATTTGTTTTTGTTTTGTTTTATTTTATTTTCTCGATTTCGACCCCTTGTTTGATTTGGTGTGACTTTATAATATGACAAATATTGTAGGATTGAGTTTCATACCAAAAAAAAAATGCCTTTTGTTTTTATAATATGACAAATATTGTAGGATTGATTTGGTGGAAAATACATTTAGAGAGCGCCCTCAAATCTCAGCTTTGGCCGCCTGACCCCTCTTCTGCTGTTCTACCTTGCTCCGGCTACTTCCATAGCTTCGCTAAACAACGGATTCACCTCTAGGCGTGTGTTGACAAGTCCTACAATTTCTCGAAAATCTATTATGAATTTATTTTTCAGATTTGAACAAAATCCTAAATCAACTCAGGGCTTTTGATGATTAGGGGTTCATATGCCTTTTTTCATCTTTCCCCGCTCAAATTCTAAGCAGGGAATTCCAATTTCCGATATGCGGCTTCGCGCGCTCGTGTGCTGTCTCCCATTCTTCGGTTTGTCCTGGTGGGGTGGGATGCTGCCGGTTGCCGGGCTCGATACCATTAGTCGACCACGACACCCGTTTCATGTGTCGCTTGGTGCCTCACCTCCCCCGGATCTGGGTCCGCCCGTTACGCATCGGTTCCGGTGAGTTTCTGCTCATCCGTGATACTGTGGTTGCAACCCGAAATCCATACACCTCGTCCAAGTTTGTTGGCGCCTTTTGTGGCTGGGCCGACTCTGGGTTTCTGTCTGCATTGCCCCTGTCGTGTACTCCTTCAGGGTCTAACTTGGTGTCGCTACTCGGCACCCCCTAATACTCTTTCCCCAACTCACCTCTCTCGCCCCTCCTCCATCCCCCTTTCTTCTTAACCCTCGCCGCCGTCGCCGATGCCTAAGATGAAGTTGAAGGGCTTTTGGGTCTCCCTTGGGCTCGTGGTGGCCCGATATTGCTTTGAGCCCAGTTCTTTGTGCTTTGGGCGTTCCCTCAGTCGCTCCATGTTTGAATTGTTGCTTGTGCGTGCTTGTGGCTTTGTGCGTGCTTGTGGGTGGTCCTGAAGGGGGTGTAAACACTATTTCTTTGAGTAAATTTTGTGTTGAGCGTTCCCTCAGTCGCTCAATGTTCGGATTGTGGCTTGTGCGTGCTTGTGGGTGATCTTAGTTTCGTTTTGGTTTGGTTGACGACGTGACGCTCGGAGTTGGGTCTGGTTGGGGTCGTGGTGGTGTGCTCAAAGACTACTCTGTTTCTAGGAGACTACTTCCTTGGAGTTTCCGTCTTCACTGCCCATGGGAGATGACATCCTGATCCCGATGTACCGTTGACCAGAGGTGCTTTCGTGGTGGTACTTGGCTTCTGTCCGCGTCTGCGTTCTCGGTCAAAGGTCTTCATTTAGCCTAGGTCTCCCCCTTTGTACTTGTAGTTTCAATCTTTGTTGCGCCTGTTTTGGTTCGCTTTTGGTTGTAGTATTTTCAATAGCTAGCCCGTCTATCGATTCGTCGGCCTCTCAGAGAGCCAGGTCCGTCTGGCCCCCGAATCTTTACCTTATCAAAAAAAAGGTGGAAATGAGATTAGACAAAAAAAAAAAACTTGTGTGAGGGTGACTAATTTACCTGAATCTTTGCTAAAAAAAAATATTGACCTAAAATTTATTTTCTTTTTAAATATTGAAAATAGAAGAAACGATCAATCTATTGCTTTCATATATCTTGATTTTATGCATAAAATCAATGACAAGTATAAAAGGTGAATTATTCACCCATTTATCCTATGGATTCATATCCTATGAATGAAATATTTGATATAAGTTTTTTTATATTATACATTACTAAATGTTATCCTATTAAAAAACTTGCTAAGAAAGAACCAGTAGGATTAAAACATGATAGAAGGAACAACCCACTGAAATCGATCCCGCGCAGGGAACTCGATTTCTCCCCTAAGAGAACACTCTCTCCCCACTTATTTCTCAGCTCTTAAAAACTCCATAATCTACCTCAAAAGTGTATTCTAGAAGATCTTTATAGGACATTTAAAATTACTAAAGTACATCAAGCAAGTGGCTAAAAAAATAACATAAAATGCCTAAAGGGTGCTTTCCAACAAATCTTATACTTGATGATACATGGTTGGGTTTGTTAATCAACGAAATTGGGCTTGATATGTTCATCAAAAATCAAAATTGCAGGTCTTGAAGATTAGATTAATTTGGGCTCTTGGATAATTAAAATCGGGCTTGTAAAATCCAAGATATGACCCAAATACCGAACATACCTAAAACAAGAACGAATTCCGTAGTCTTACTTTCAACCACTGTTTCTATTCCATAATTACGGAATATGGCATTGAGTGATGGAATATTGGACTTGGCTTCCAACATATAGCTGCATTCTAATAAATCCCTAATATACTTGTATTGTGATAATAAAAAAAAACCCCGAAAAGCCGGGTGAGTATTCTTTCACTTAAGCAACACAAGTGTTGTCTTCGTACGTATAAGTATGACAGTTAGCTTGCCTTTTATGGACTTAATTCAATACTCCCTTTGTATATACTATCACCTTTCTAAGCCACACACTTCTCTACCTACTAAAATACAACGAGAAAAAGTTGAGCACATTACGAAGTGGTGGTTCTTGCAAACGCATTTGCCCAATGGAGCTCATCGCAATATAACTAAGATGAGAGTTAATCTATGTGAATTCAACCCTCATGATGTTCATTGCGAGAGAGTTTTGTATGCGAATTATGGGGTATCATTATATATATTGGAGAAATGTTCATATGGTTTTTTTTTAAAGTGTTTTTTGAACTTCTTTAAGTACCACATTGATTGTAAAAGGAGTTGAGGGGTTGTTTTAAAATTGTTTTTAAAAGGGCTATTGAGAGTTGGGATAGGAGTCCCACATCCGCGCACCACCACCACCGTCGCCGGTTCGTGACACGTGCGCGGTGTGGTGCTTTTCTTTGTTTTAAAAACCGTCGAGCCTTTCAATTTTTTTCGACGGCGAGTGCACGCCTGAGAAGTCCGCTGTGTATCCTTGGGGGGCAACGCCAATAGCCGACCTGCACCACGGTGTCAGGGCGATTTCACTTCTAATTAAGGCAGTGGTTCCCTTTATACCACGCCGCCAATAGCCGACCTGCACCACGGTGTCGGGGCAATTTCGCTTCTAAGGCAGTAGTTCCCTTTATACCACGCCACAGTCTTCAAACACTTTTAAACACGGGTTTTTACAGATTTCTTCAAGCGGTTTTTTCACAGAAATTGAGGCCTACATTCGCAATCGCACAAACAATTTAGAAGCGAAATCGTTTGTAACGGCCCGGGAGTATGATTCCCGGGTTATGTTTCGAGGGATAAAACCACTCGTTAGGATCTTGCGCCCCGAGTACAGGTTGAAGGTTTGAAATTCTATCATAACATTTTAAAGTGGGATTTCATACCCAAAATTCGAAGGGATCGTTGGAATCCCTGAGGAAGTCCCCTGTACCTGTCATAAGTCTAATCGTGGAAAACCAACAGTCATGCAAATAGTAGAATCAAGGTGTAATACAAGAGGGTGACATGGCAGAGTCGAGTCAAAACCAAATCAATAAGCGTATTTATCGAAATTTAATATACAATGTTAGTGGAGTTAAACCATTTCTTTGAGATCGCCCAAGAGAGTTCCCACGTCACGGAAACAAGGAATAATCATGCTGCAAAACAAACCTAAAAAAAATGTATGCGAGGCGGTGTCAGATCGAAGCCCTACGCAATATAATCCCAAACAAGCAGACATATACACACGCTAGTCCTAATAAAGATGCTTCTAGATGCAAGGCGGAATATTAACACACTAGCATGGTCCTAAGATCAAGTGCATAAATATAATAAGGCCTTAGCACCGAATACCAAGTGGTATATCCCTCTCCTACCTCCACCCCCTTCCGATAGGGCGGGGACTGGCCAGCTCGTGAATGCATTCCATATAATCGGGTGGCACGCATGCCCAACCCGTATCCACAATAAAGCCCGCAGACATCTCATAATATAAGGAAGTTCATGACTTGATTGACTCAGGACGGGACCCGATGAGACTAGGTCGTCCTATAACCCTAGCAATGACTCTAGTTACTTCACAGATAATGGCCGTTCTGTTTACAAAAGCAATGAGTAAACGAATGCTCAATCATGAGTGCAATCCTAGCAGGATACTACATGACATGCTTTATTATGAATGCAAGCACCTAATATGCACATGGCTACAAGCAGGGAGATCTCTTTTCGAATTTGAGTGAGCTCATATAGGAACTCACCTGGAAGTGCAGAACAGCACAAGGCAACAGCTAGTTATATGGAAAGCCAACATGTCACAGATGATCACCTAGCGCATATATAAGTAATATAAATAAGTCTACTTCTAATGTTACTTAAAGCATATAATATCACACACAAGTCATCAAGTTTATTCACCAAGTTGGGCAAGGTAAGTCATTTTCCCAAGATTTTTCCAAACTCTTTTAAAATCTCAAGTTAGATCAATCATCGTTCAAAACTCTTTTTCAAATCATCCAAAAAAAATCCATTTATAAAACATTACCCTTTCATCAACTTATTTTATTATTATTTCAAGAAAAATCCGACAAGGTTAGTATATTTTCAAAATTCTCTAAAATCCCAACCATTTTTATTTAATAAAATCATCCCTATTTAATTTACCAAACCAACCCTGTTTATTGTAAATTACCAAAACCAAGCCTGCCTTGTTTTCTATCTTTCAAAACCGATCATATTTTAATAGAAATGGGCCAAATGCATTTTCCCTTTCTAAAATAATGGAACCGGCCCACGTTCAACCCATGGCCCATCTCTCAATTTACTCTCCCTCTTTCAATTTCCGAACTTGGAAAAGAAAGAAGGGTGGGGTCCAGGTGCTGACGCGGCAGGGGAGGTCCCACTCGGACAACTCACCTTCTTCTTCCTCATTCCTCCGCCTCTCTGCTCGCGACTTCGCTCTCTCCGGCTCCGCATCTTCAAGCTTGCTCCGACCATGGCCCGTCCCCAGTCCCCTCGCAATCTCGCACCCGTCGGCCTCAATCGCTCACGTCCTCGCTCTCTCGCTCCGCTCAACCTCGCCGAACTCTCGAGCTCTCTCAAGCTCCCCGACCCACTCTTACCTCTCTCTCGCCGTTCCCGGAGTCAATTATGGATTTATAGCACAAGATTTTAAACGCAAGAAGAACAATATCGAAGGGAGGTTTAGGGGAGGCTCACCGCGCAGAATGGGTCGCCGAAGCTTCGGTCGGAGGTTCGTCGGAGCGGATTCAAACTCGTCGGGGACTCAGCTGCGCTGGTTCAGCCTGGGTCGAAGGCGGGAGGTCAAAAGGTGGGACCTTGCAGCGTTAGAGAGTGAAAGGAGGGAGGAGAAGAACTTACTCAGCCTTCGAACGGGGAAGCAGGGGAGAGAAGAGGAGATGGCGCCGGCGGTGCTCCGGGGGCTGCTCCTGGTAGTTGAGCGTCGGTCGTCGGAGATAGGGGAGGGTAGCGATGGTGGTCGAAATTGTGGGGAGATGTTCGTGGGATTTGGATCAACAAGGAAAGAACAAAAAGAGCTCAGATGGGAGAGCTTGAGTTGGGTTTGGTGAGAAATGAATCTGGGTGTGACCAGACCTTTAAATTGGTACAAGGGAAAAAAAGCTGAGAGAGAGTAGGGGGGTGCTTGAATAAAAAGGGACATGAGAAAGGGTATGAGTGTATTTGGTGGTTTGCTTACAATTGAGGGAACCAGTCAATGGGGGAGGGAGATTAAAAAAAGATGTTGTTTAGACAAATGTGAGAAAAGAAAAGCAAAAAGCTGGAGAGGGAGATGGTCTGAATCAGATCAGATGGAGGGAGAGCTGTTCGGCACGCAGATTCAAATGAGACAAAAGTGTGGTTCCAAAATATTCGAGATAATCACCTCTGAAACCCGTTCTCTCGATCCTAACTCGACTCAATCGAATAATATTTCAAAATCAAGAGGGTATCGACATTTGGAGTTAATTTCGAATCCTGAGACGGAATGACGGAATCGTTTGTCAAATTTTCAAATTTAGGTCGGAATCAGCTTAAAGAATTTCAATTACGATTTAGTAAATTAAAGACGAATTTTCCTTGAAATATCCTAATTAAATCCGATTTACATTCATTTTTAATTTCTTTTTCCGAAAATTAAGATTTTTAAAAAATCCGAGCCTTTACATCATCCACCTCTAAAAACAAGTCTCGTCCTCGAGACTAAAACCAAAACAAGGCAGGGGATAAAGTTTGAAATTAATGAGTCCAAGGACCTTGTCCAAGGATCTTGTAATCATCTCGGTTGCATCTTCCGGGATTCTCACAACATCCTAGTCACGGTCGTGACATCTCCAATTGGCCTTGACAAGTATGCAATAAGCGCTCCTATCACATCCTCGCTTCGACTTTTCGGAAGTACCACAACTCTAAAAGTTCTACAATATCATCACTAAGTCTTAGCAAGCACCCTACAAGCGCCCTCATAAAATGCTTGTATCCACTTCGTAAAGTATCATAGAGTTGCTCGGGTTTGAAATGTTTTAAAGGGGATTCCGCAATTGAAAAAGATTGGCCTCAAAATCGTTGAAATTCTCGATCGTGTTCGGTCTTCCCAAATCCAAGTTAGTCATTTTCAAAACCGTTCAAAAACTTTCAAAAACAAGAAAAACCTCTCAACTTCAAAATCATCCAAAGCTTTTCAAAATCCGAGTTAGTTGCTTCCAAACTCTCTCAAAACCCTTTAAATCCCAAGTTGGCCGGGCAAATTTAGAATTCAAGAGGTGGAATCATCCACCTCTAAAGGCTAATCCCATATTTTCTTCCTAGATTCCAATCTCAAAAGCAATTCCAATCTACGAATCTCTAGTCATTATCAGAATCGACATAACCAAGACATGCCACCTCATAAACAACCAACCATCGAGATTGACCATACCAAAACCATAACATGAATAGCCATTATCAACATTGTCGCACACCAATATATTAAAACATCACACTCAACATTAGCATTTCCTGTTCTAGGTGTCAACCCAATAAGAATGCATTAAGCAGGAATGTCATTTTTGAAAGGGTAGCACACAAACACATCAAGCCTCAACCTTAGCAAATCACATCAGCATGGTTTCCTACTTACCACTACCAACACAGCAGAATTTTGTCATAATAGGGGTTTCAGTCTAATAAAAGGCAACAAGTCAGCACAACAAAATCCATTTTAACAAGATTCAGCAAGCCAAGATATTCACCATTTTCATAGCCAAGAATCTAGATGAAAATCAAATTTTGAAATATCAATGCATATAGGTATCACCACAATCACGTACATTTCAGCAATTTATGTTCAAATGTCAACATAGAACCGGTCACGCCCCCATGGTTTAGCAATAGCAAAGTCTAGAAACATAGCAGGACAAGATATTATTGTCACATCAA
The DNA here is from genome assembly GCA_037127255.1 of Persicaria tinctoria. Lineage (NCBI taxonomy): Eukaryota > Viridiplantae > Streptophyta > Magnoliopsida > Caryophyllales > Polygonaceae > Persicaria > Persicaria tinctoria. Next base: position 19,895,568 of record JBANSL010000019.1, on the reverse strand, counting down.
CATTTAACTTAACAGGATATCACATACCAATATATCAAGATAACATGCACCCTTATACCATGGACCCTTCATTCTACTATCACTTAATTCCCAAGTATTTCATATCAGCATATAACATGATTTCACACTAGGTTTATACATCATTATCTCTCAATACCTATAACAGTCACATGTCATGAATCCTAATATACTATCATGCTGGGCAAGTATTGCAGAATATTAGGTATCGACATACCAAAACAAGTTACCACATAACCTCATGCTAATAATAATTCGAGCAAAAGTAATATCAGGCCAAAATCACAATAACATATTGTCACATATTAACGGGGCACATAATATCATGATTACTAAACACAAGGTCAGGATCTCAGCAGGTATAGTTCACGTTCTATGAGTAAAAGAATTCAGGCAAGGCCTACCGACAAAGAACACCAATCATATCACAAGGTCAGCCACATAAGAATACCAAAGCATTGAAATTCATCCTCATAAGTAGAAGTTAACAAGGTAACGTCCACCACCAGTTTATCATTCAAAGAATCAATATGTCAGTTTTGGGACCTGGGGTTTATGGGTCCACCGTGCTCCCGATGTGCCGCTCCCATGCTATTTGGCTAAACGTGCTCTTTTCTTTGCCATCGTTCGTCAAAGTATTGCAAGCAACTTTTAAGTTAGTGGAGATAGGGGAGAGACAAGGACAACTCGGACTCCCCATGGAATCGAACACAGACCAACTGATGATGACACGAGGAAAAGAAAAAAAAACAAGATCCCAACCCAAGAAGGAGTAAGGTGCCCTTATGGAACTCTACGAGGTCACAAGTGCAGCAAACAAGACACATACCAATCATAGAGTAAACTAGTCACATCACTGAACACTAACACGCACCTACCTTGATGAATGATGTTAACAAATAGGGGCGACCAAAAACATGATCGGGTTCTGCAGGGGGCATAAGAGACTAGCTAGCATCTTTTCATTTCATATATCAGACAAGCTTGATATGTATAAGAAACATGTATACACGGATGAACAATAGATTGGTGTGGCACATAGCTTATGCAGAACCTAGTAAACATTACAGAGCATTACAGGTAGGGTAAATTACTCATACCAAGTACACATGGACAGGACATATAAAAGAGATACACTAATCACATCTAGTAGCAATGACTTCTCATAATGACAGGGTAAGCATGGGATGTCATCACACAAGGAACTATGGGGAAAGTAAGTCCTTCATGATCTTAGTATTATATATTTAAGGAAAAAGCGCAATCAAAGGTAGTCATTGAGGAACAATTTAGCACCAAAATCACATGTCGTGCATGTGTGCATCTATCATGTCGTAGGGTATAACACGTAATGGGGCACTCAAATGCTTGTTTACACACATCTCACAAAAGTATAAATTGATCCAGATAAGTGTCGGAAGGCATCATGTGATAAGAACAACAATTCAGATGAGAACACATAGGCATGACACTAGTCATACTCAGCATGAGACAACTCTGTTGAGGCATAGTATTATAACTGGACTAATAATATCTAACATGATTGTGCAGTCATAAGATCATCTAGAGAGAGTACAACAAGACTATCACAACGTACCTATGACAAGAGTGGCTACATGAGATGCAAGTTTGAGCATGCGATCACACGAGTCATATCTCTGTTGGCATAGATTTTACAAGGTACTACATGACAGTCACATATGTATATGAATAAGATGCATCAAGCAACTCCAAATAATAGTGGGACGAGTCATAGAAGTTTAAGCAGGACTACTATTGCACCCAAACATTAGCACATATAAAAGGTGATGCAGGTCAAGATGGCCTTCTGTGGGTCAAACAACGATCTTGATCCAGGCGACGACTCGAGGACGAGTCGATTTCAAATGGAGGAGAATGATGTCATCCTCAAGCGAAAGAAGAAGGCTCCACATTGGGAGTCGTTGAAGAAACGACGTTAATTATTTTATTATTTATATTTCTTAATTTTTATATATATTCTATTTTTAGTAACTCCTATGTTAGTTGGAGTCTAATTATAGAATTGCTTATTTTTAGTATTTCTTAGTTAGATTAAATAAGATGGTTAGGATTTTAGATTAAGTTTTATCTTCTAGGTTTATTTATCTTTAGGATTAAATTTCTATCTTTATCAACCTAAATTCTATCTTGCACGGTAGAATTGGTTATTAGGTTTTCTATTTAAACATTGTAGTTCTATTGAATTAAATCAGATTGAATAGAATTGAGAAACCCCTTTATGGATTAAAGGGTTCTCGATTATCAATCCCAAAAGGCTTTTGTGTTCTAAGTCCTTCGGTACTCCAATCATCATCATCGTTCATCACCATCTTCAACCTTCGTCACTTTGATCAACCTTGATCAAAAAAATTAATCAAACACAACCATAACCAAACCGAGACTACAAGGAGAGCAGGCCAGCCCTTGGCGTCGCTCGTGTCCAGCGAGCGAGGCCTCGTCGGCTCCGCGCGCGCAGACGCTCGCGCCCCAACCCTCGCTCTCTCGCTGTCTCGCACTCGCTAGCCCTCGCTCTCATTGTCCTGCTCTCGATCGCAGCCACTCACCACCAGCAAGCCGCCACCAGTAAGCCTCACTCTCGCGCGCATCGGCTCGATCTCGATCGCACTCGCTCGCCTCTGCTCACGTCCCAGTGAGCGCATCTGGAAGCCTGCACCCTCGGCACTCCCGCACACCCTGAGGCCCAGCGCCTGTGTGCCCGAGCTCCGCCGCGCGTGCCAGACTCTCGCACCCTGTCTCTCCGTCGCTTCTTTGTTATCTTCTACTGTTACTTGTGAATTTGTTAGTTTAGAATTCATTAAGTTTAGATACATCGATATATGTTAGTTGTTAATTTTCTTAAGTTAAGTTTAGTTTAGTTATTTTTGGTTTTGTTTAGTTTATTAATTAGTTTAGTTATTTTTGTTAAATCGTCAAGAGAAATCAAGGAGCTAAGCAAGATCGACGTTTTTAGTTTAGCAATTGGCCGACCTAGCCGATTGCTATACATCAAAAGGAATATAAGCGATTGTGATGAAGGAGTCATGCGCATATCATAGTGTGAAACATGACAAGGCTCCTAAGGTATCATGCCTCAAGGGGGCAGTATGCTACATTATGTATGCAATGGTAATCACGCGAGTGCATTATAGATATCGTGATGGGTATGTGGTCATGCGAGGTGCTAGATTATTCATTTATGGAAGCCTAAAAAAAATGACAGGGGCATGCAGAAACAACATGGAGTGATGAGATGATATGCACACATTGATAATCACTTAATCCTTAACATGCGTCGAAAACAGGCACTAACTCTACAACTGGATCTATCAATTCCTAAACAGTTAAAGGCTCGCACATCAGAGATGTTGGAAAGAATACAAGACTTTGCGAAGTCTATTCCACGAAAGAGAAAATCATAATGCAAGTAGGGCATGAATACACACAAGTCATAATTCATGGGTCCCATGAGATATATTTTAACATGATAAGATGCATGGCTATGCAGCATAGGTTACATGTTCATTTGGCAACTAGCACGGATGCATTTAAGGGATCAACCAATCGTAACGTGACCATATGAGGACAATGGGGGGGGGGGATATGGCGAAAACGGCAACATGAGCTTAAGATAGCACGACTTCACATGAAGATAAGGCATGCAAGTACACAGGTATAGAATGCCAGTATACAACCAGGGCATGTATTTAACATAAGGATATATCGAGTCACATCGTGATCCTACATGATGCTAGCAATACATGGTAAGGCATGGGTATCTTTAGAGAGTGAACAAGAGAACATCACGGATGATAGATTATAAATCATGCTATGAATGAACCGTCATATGAGTACATGGAATGGTACAACAACAATCACATCATGGGACAATCATATTCACGTGATGAAGCAAGCATGATAAATTACCACTCAACGAGTCATATTGGAATTCATAAGTCCTATAGGGTACTACCGGCACATATCGAACATGAATACAATCAAGGTACTTCGACTAGACTCACCCTAGCATTTAGGTGTCATTCACATGCGAAAACATGATACCAACTCGTGATTCGTACATCCGTTTAATTCGATTAACACAACAGTTTGCAAAGAGTTAAATAGCCACACCGTAATGACCTGGAAGCATGAAAGACATATAGCGGAGTATAACATGGGCTTAAAGCAAGATAACTAAGCTTGGATAGGATGATAGACAATTATGGGTCCATGCAAATATCTAAACGGTACATGCATAAAATATCAAGTCATACGTTCCTCAAGTAAATAACTCACTCTATCAGGATATCAAAATGGAACGATCACACTACCATGGGCCTATGTGCAGAGGGAACATCAATCGTGTAGTTTCCTGCATGTGACGCATACATTCATGCACTAGTTTGACAATGCAATATACTAAGTCGATTATGCTGGGATGATATGGGCAATGAAAGGTAACATGAACCAAAGCAACGGCTAAACATGGACATCCTTGCATGTAGGCATAAATTCACACTAACAATCAATTTGCAAGTCTAGGGGGTAGTACATATAGAATCATGCAATCATGGACATAACAATTAAGATAACCCGACAGAGATCTACAAGGGCGACTCTGACTCACTCCCAGAATCCCCACAACTTGTTTCCCGTGGAATATTGACGAGAGGGTTTCTCGACCAAATAAATTTATAGTCAAGACCCCCGCTATAGTATAGGGGAGTCAAGTTCGTCCTCAGGAGAGAAGTCAGCGGTTCTAGGTTTAGTGTGTTTTGGGGTTCAGGGATAGCGGGAAGAGGTAATGAGGGTTGTTGTCGATGTCGGCTAAGAGTTGGTCGATGTCGAGGGATGGAGAGAGAATGGTGGTTTGATATCGAGTAGAATATGTGCCAAATAAAAATAATAAAATAAAACAAATAAAGATGCAAACTTCCAAGGTTAGGGATCACCATAACAATAAACATATGTGCAGATCATAAATCACATAAAGATTCATGCTTTATATCAAAGAATCAACTTTCGCAAATTCCAACAATTTAGGTGATAGAGGCTCTCGCATAAAAACCTAATTTGTTTGTACCTTTTCTTAATTAGGATTAGTCGGCTCTCGCAAATAAACCCTAATTACTATCCAATTCATAATAAGATCACTTTCGCTTCAATATCATGAATAAAGAATTTCCTCAACTCTCGCAAAGGATTAAGCACATAGGTAGATGATGATAAAGACATATAAATTCACGGATTTATAAATCAAACACACATATCTATGTTGGGATCACCCCAACCCTAGAAGAAGGAAATTAGAAACAAACCATAATAAAAGAAATTAACTTTAACATAAAATAAACTAAAACTTACAAAACCTTCCAAACGTTCTTCCTCTCTCTCCTCTCTCGTCTCCTCTCTCTCTCTCTCCTCCTCCTCCTCCTTGCATCCTAAAACGACTTGACTTGAATTGAATGAAAATCAGCCCCCTAAGGCTTTATTTATAGCATTCATTCCAAGCTAATCTAGGAAAGAAAACTATATCTATATCTAATTTTATCTATCTTTTATCTAAAGATTAAATAATGGAAATAAATAATTAAATCAACTTGGACTATATCTATTGTGGATAAAATATCTTCTCCCTTGACTTGATAGCAGTTGATAGATCTTGATAGAATTTCATCTCGAAAATATCACCATTGGCTTCGGGATAGAAACTTAACAAGAATCTCGGACTGCTCGACGTCGGCTCCCGAGATTTACTCGATATCGACTAGGACTCCTCGATATCGAGTAGTACTTTCTCGTCTTGTGCTCAGCAACTCGATTCCGCTTTCTGGACGCAAAGTCGACTTGGGTTTTCCTCGATATCGAGTAATTTCCTCGATATCGAGTAACATGTGCTCGGTTTCCCAGTGCTCAGCTTCGTCGATCTCGGCTCCGGACATAGAAATCGACTTGGGGTTTACTCGATATCGACTAACCTGCTCCAGCTCCCTGCTTCCTTTGTCGATTTCTGGTGCTCCTGCTCGATATGGGTTACTCGATATCGAGTAGTTTTACTCGATATCGAGTAAGTCTCTCAGCTTTCTGCTCTATTCTTGAAACGCACTTTCTCGAGTCCTCGTTCGCCGGATTGACGCATATGACAATGCGTTGGAAAGCTCTTTCCGAGGGATACAACTCTCATAAAGACATCAAAGCTTTATTCAGAATGATGAATACCGAAAAATGGCATTTTCTCCATCTGCACCATTCTTAGCTTCTCCATGAGTTTTCTTTAAGCTCCAAAGTGCGTCCGATTTCTGCGAAATATAAAAAAAACTTGTGTAGACCTCCATATATTGCAAATAAACATATACTACACATATTTTATATTATTCTAACCCAAATTCATGAAATGCATGCAGAAAACGATATAAAAGTAAGTGTAAAACATGGCGAATTAGGCTCACAACAAATATCCATGTGACTCTCGAGTAGGGTAGCAAATGGATCAAGTAAACATCGTACTCGAATACAACCTCAAATGTGGTTATTCCTCCCAATTTCCCGTAGATCACACCGACATCGCAAGAAAAGCTCAATTAAAGCAAACAGTCAGGCTTAAAAGATCAAAGGCAATCCCACAAGGTCTGGGATCAAAGGCAATCCCACAAGGACTGGGATCGCGACTCTATAATGGCAGAAGATCTCCCCCGCTATTCCATTCACATAGGCATTTAACACATGATTCATAGTCAAAATATCAGTTAGGTCTCCAATTAAAGCAAACAGCACTCAGCACAGAACAATCAACAATCAAGCTATCCTATGGGCCGCCCTTCGAGGGGCGACTAACCGGAGGGGCAAAACCTCACGGTCTCTACCTAACTCGCCACTCCATCCACTACGACGCAAAGCCTTGGAGTCTTGTAGGCCCATCTGTAAATTACAAACTATATTTTGCCTACCCGTTCCCAACTACATGCAATAGGGATGGTCTATCGCCTTCACTACCCATTTGTTTCCATTTGTTTGTTTACCGAATTTATTGAGTCAAGTTCATATTTAGTCCATTTGAGTTAGCCACATTAAATTCATTTTGCCCTTTCTAAAACATTTTGAAAACCATTTGAAAACCTTGGGCCATTTTCAAAACCACTTCAACCTATCATACTCGGTTTGCACAACCTCTGCTCTGATACCATCTTTGTAACGATCCGGGAGTATGATTCCCGGGTTACGTTTCGAGGGATAAAACCACTCGTTAGGATCTTGCGCCCCGAGTACAGGTTGAAGGTTTGAAATTCTATCATAACATTTTAAAGTGGGATTTCATACCCAAAATTTGAAGGGATCGTTGGAATCCCTGGGGAAGTCCCCTGTACCTGTCATAAGTCTAAGCGTGGAAAACCAACAGTCATGCAAATAGTAGAATCAAGGTGTAATACAAGAGGGTGACACGGCAGAGCCGAGTCAAAACCAAATCAATAAGCGTATTTATCGAAATTTAATATACAATGTTAGTGGAGTTAAACCATTTCTTTGAGATCGCCCAAGAGAGTTTCCACGTCACGGAAACAAGGAATAATCATGCTGCAAAACAAACTTAAAAAAAATGTATGCGAGGCGGTGTCAGATCGAAGCCCTACGCAATATAATCCCAAAGAAGCAGACATATACACACGCTAGTCCTAATAAAGATGCTTCTAGATGCAAGGCGGAATATTAACACACTAGCATGGTCCTAAGATCAAGTGCATAAATATAATAAGGCCTTAGCACCGAATACCAAGTGGTATATCCCTCTCCTACCTCCACCCCCTTCCGATAGGGCGGAAATTGGCCAGCTCGTGAATGCATTCCATATAATCGGGTGGCACGCATGCCCAACCCGTATCCACAATAAAGCCCACAGGCATCTCATAATATAAGGAAGTTCATGACTCGATTGACTCAGGACGGGACCCGATGAGACTAGGTCGTCCTATAACCCTAGCAATAACTCTAGTTACTTCACAGATAACGGCTGTTCTGTTTACAAAAGCAATGAGTAAACGAATGCTCAATCATGAGTGCAATCCTAGCAGGATACTGCATGACATGCTATATTATGAATGCAAGCACCTAGTATGCACATGGCTACAAGCAGGGAGATCTCTTTTCGAATCTGAGTGAGCTCATATAGGAACTCACCTAGAAGTGCAGAACAACAAAAGGCAACAACTAGTTATATGGAAAGCCAACATGTCACAGATGATCATCTAGAGCATATATAAGTAATATAAATAAGTCTACTTCTAATGTTACTTAAAGCATATAATATCACACACAAGTCATCAAGTTTATTCACCAATAGAGGTGGCAATCGGGCGGGTCGGATCGGGTTCGGGTTCGGTTAGTCGGGTTTCGGGTTATTCGGGTTTCGGGTAATTCGGGTTTCGGGTCATTCGGTTTCGTGTAATGTCTAATAATTTGGTCATTTGGTTGGGTCGGGTTCGGGTTTCGGTTGTATCGGGTTTCGGTTCATTCGGGTTTCGGTTGTCTCGGGTTTCAGTTATTTCAATATTCATTTTGAAAAATTTACTAGAATATATCTTAAAGTTCGGGTTATATCGGGTTTCGGTTGTAACGGGTTCGGGTCTTAATGGGTTTCGGTTGAATCGGGTTCGGTTCATTCAGATTTGGGTGAGTTTCGGTTATCAGTTATTCGGATTTCAGGTCCAAAATGGGTCGGGTTGATCGGTGTTCAAAACAATCGGTTCCGGGTCGACCGGGTCGGGTTTTCGTGTTCGGGTCGGGTTTTGCCAGCTCTATTCACCAAGTTGGGTAAGGTAAGTCATTTTCCCAAGATTTTCCCAAACTCTTTTAAAACCTCAAGTTAGATCAATCATCGTTCAAAACGCTTTTTCAAATCATCCAAAAAAAAATCCATTTATAAAACATTACCCTTTCATCAACTTATTTTATTATTATTTCAAGACAAATCCGACAAGGTTAGTATATTTCCAAAATTCTCTAAAATTCCAACCATTTTTATTTAATAAAATCATCCCTATTTAATTTACCAAATCGACCCTGTTTATTGTAAATTACCAAAACCAAGCCTGTCTTGTTTTCTATCTTTCAAAACCGATCATATTTTAATAGAAATGGGCCAAATGCATTTTCCCTTTCTAAAACAATGACCGGCCCACGTTCAACCCATGGCCCATCTCTCACTTTGCTCTCCCTCTTTCAATTTCTGAACTCGGAAAAGAAAGAAGGGTGGGGTCCAGGTGCTGACGCGGCAGGGGAGGTCCCACTCGGATAGCTCACCTTCTTCTTCCTCATTCCTCCGCCTCTCTGCTCGCGACTTCTCTCTCTCCGGCTCCGCATCTTCAAGCTTGCTCCGACCATGGCCCATCCCCAGTCCCCTCGCAATCTCGCACCCGTCGGCCTCAATCGCTCACGTCCTCGCTCCCTCGCTCCGCTCAACCTCGCCGAACTCTCGAGCTCTCTCATGCTCCCCGACCCACTCTTACCTCTCTCTCGCCGTTCCCGGAGTCAATTATGGATTTATAGCACAAGATTTTAAACGCAAGAAGAACAATATCGAAGGGAGGTTTAGGGGAGGCTCACCGCGCAGAATGGGTCGCCGAAGCTTCGGTCGGAGGTTCGTCGGAGCGGATTCAAACCCGTCGGGGACTCAGCTGCGCTGGTTCGGCCTGGGTCGAAGGCGGGAGGTCAAAAGGTGGGACCTTGCAGCGTTAGAGAGTGAAAGGAGGGAGGAGAAGAACTTACTTAGCCTTCGAACGGGGAAGCAGGGGAGAGAAGAGGAGATGGCGCCGGCGGTGCTCCGGGGGCTGCTCCTGGCAGTTGAGCGTCGGTTGTCGGAGACAGGCGAGGGTAGCGATGGTGGTCGAAATTGTGGGGAGATGTTCGTGTGATTTGGATCAACAAGGAAAGAACAAAAAGAGCTCAGATGGGAGAGCTTGAGTTGGGTTTGGTGAGAAATGAATCTGGGTGTGACCAGACCTTTAAATTGGTACAAGGGAAAAAAAGCTGAGAGAGAGTAGGGGGGTGCTTGAATAAAAAGGGACCTGAGAAAGGGTATGGGTGTATTTGGTGGTTTGCTCAGAATTGGGGGAACTAGTCAATGGTGGAGGGAGATTAAAAAAAGATGTTGTTTAGACAAATGTGAGAAAAGAAAAGCAAAAAGCTGGAGAGGGAGATGGTCTGAATTAGATCAGATGGAGGGAGTGCTGTTCGGCACACAGATTCAAAGGAGACAAAAGTGTGGTTCCAAAATATTCGAGATAATCACCTCTGAAACCCGTTCTCTCGATCCTAACCCGACTCAATCGAATAATATTTCAAAATCAAGAGGGGATCGACATTTGGAGTTAATTTCGAATCCCGAGACGGAAAGACGGAATCGTTTGTCAAATTATCAAATTTAGGTCGGAATCAACTTAAAGAATTTCAATTTCGATTTAGTAAATTAAAGACGAATTTTCCTTGAAATATCCTAATTAAATCCGATTTACATTAATTTTTAATTTCTTTTTCCGAAAATTAAGATTTTTAAAAAATTCGAGCTTCCACATCGTTTTTGTTTCAGCGATGGCGTTTCAGTTCTTCAAATCGCTCTTCGATCTCTCGAAATTGGAGTCGTTGGATGGGACCAACTACAAGAGATGGTCGCAGAAGATGCTCATCTTCTTCCAGAAATTGGAGGTCGATTACGTCCTCCTTGAGGACGCCCCTGCTGCTGCGGCAAGCGCTTCTTCCACCACCGTCGGCGGCGCCCTTGCTGATGCCGATCACGCTACAGACGCCAAGGGTAAGAACGTCGTCATCGACGACGATGGTGATGCTGATGTTGTCGACAAGGGTAAGAAGGTTACTGATGATGACCTCGCACGAGCAAAACAGTACGAGTCCGACAATAAGTCTGTGCGAGGCCATCTTCTCAGCCACGTCTCGAACCCTATATTTGATCTGATCTCTGTTCATAAATCTGCTAAATTTATTTGGGATCTGCTGGAGAAGAAATATGGGGCTGACGATGCAGGGAAAAAGAAATATGTTGTTGTAAAGTTTATGCAGTTCAAGATGGTCGATGATAAACCAATCATGGACCAAGTGCACGAGTATGAGAACCTAGTGGCTGATATCCTCTTCGAGGGCATGAAGATATGCGAGATCCTGCAGGCGAATTTTCTGATCAAAAAATTCCCTGACTCGTGGGCTGGCTACCGTAACCATCTGAAGCACAAAAAGAAGGATCTCACCCTGGAAGAGCTCGTCGGTCACATGAAGATCGAAGAGTCTAATCGCCTCAAGGACAAGCCTAAGCCTAAATCTGCTGATTTTGTGAAAGCTAACTTGGTTGAGTCCTCTATGACATCTGATAGGTCCAAGCAGGGAAACAAGCTTGGAGGTTCTAAGCCAAACATGAAACTAAAGAAGGGCCAGAAGTTCAAGAAGTCTGGCAATAAGCCAGACAAGCAGCAGAAACAGGGAGGGATCGGGATCGGCTGCTATGTTTGTGGCAAGCCAGGCCACAAGGCTTGTTAGTGTCGCAATCGGGCTGAACCAAGGACAGCAGCAAAACAAGCCCGCAGCTTCAGCCCAGCAGCAAGCCAACGTTGTCCAGGACAACAACCAGCTGATAGCAATGATCACTGAAGTCAACTATGTGGGCGGCCAGGTCGATTGGCTCCTGGACAGCGGAGCCACTCGACACTTCTGCACCAACAAGGACCTGTTTGCTGAGTTCGAGGATGCTACAGATATCGACTAGGTCTACATATATGGGCAACTCGAGCATCTCTCGAGTGCTAGGCAAAGGGAAGGTTGCACTCAAGCTCACCTCAGGGAAGTCTCTTACACTAGTGAATGTACTTTATGTTCCTTCTCTACGCCGGAATCTGATTTCATGTGGTTTGCTTAACATAGCTAGAATTAAGAAAGTGACTGATGCTGGCAAAATGGTTTTAACCAAAAATGGGGAATTCGTAGGAAAGGCTTATAGGGATGATTTTCTGTATATGCTTGAGACCATGATTGAGAATAATGAGAATGCGTCTACTTCTGCTTATATTGTCGAGTCTGTTGATTTATGGCATGCTAGACTAGGACATGTGAATGCAAAATCTGCATGTCGATTGCATGATATGGGTTTGATTCCTAGCCTATCAAAACATGACCATAGCAAATGTGAAATATGTGTTGAGGCCAAATTTCATAAACAACCTTTTAAAACGGTGTTAGAAAGGACAACTGAATTGTTGGAGTTAGTCCATTCTGATTTGGCTGATTTTAAGAACACATAAAGTAGAGGTGGCAAGCGCTACTATATCACATTTGTGGATGACCATTCTAGATATACTAAGGTAAACTTTCTTAGGTCTAAAGATGAAGTAGAAAGCATGTTTTATGTGTATAAAGCTGAAGTAGAAAACCAATTGAATCAAAAAATTAAAAGGCTTAGATCTGATAGAGGCGGTGAATATGTCACTCATTCTTTGAGAGAATTCTGTGAATAAAATGACATTATTCACGAATTTACAGCTCCCTATAGCTCACAACAAAATGGTATTGCTGAAAGGAAAAACAGAACTTTAAAGGAAATAATGAATACTATGCTTTCTAGTTCTAGTTTGCCTGATAATATGTGTATTGGGGGGGGGGGGGGGGTGGAAGCTGTATTGTCCGCAAATCATTTTTTGAATAAGACACCTCACAAGAAGTTTGACAAAACACCTTATGAACTTTGGAACGGGCATCCGCCTAATATGAAATTCTTGAAAGTGTGGGGGTGTCTAGCTAAGGTGGGTTTACCTTCGTTCAAAGTGATACTATTGGATCTAAGACTTTTGATGCAATTATGATTGGTTATGCTGAAAACAGTGCTGCATATCGTTTTATGTGTTTGAGTGAACGTACCTTGTGTGAATATCGTGATGCTATTTTCTTTGAGCATGTGTTTTCTTTAAAGAAATCTGCATTGCCTGCTAATGATTCTTCATCTCATGATGCATCTTCATCCATGCCTAATACCGTTGTGCCTAATGCTCATGCTGATCATGATGAACCTAGTAAAAGTAAAAGGCGTAGGAAGGAAACTAGTTTTGTTCCTGATTTTGTGACTGCATTTCTAGTTGAACTTAATGATTTAAATGAACTAGATGAGACCTTCATTAGTCTTCATATGATAGAAGATGATCCTAAGACCTATGATGAGGCAATAAGTTCATTAGATTCTAGTTTCTAGAAAAATGCGATTAAGAGTGAGATAGAATCTATTATGTCTAATCCCACATCGGAACTAGTTGATATGCCTAAAGGAAATAGAGCCATTAGTTGTAAGTGGATCTTTAAGAAGAATCTTAAAGTAGATGGTTCAATGGATAGATATAAGGCAAGACTAGTTATAAGAGGATTCACTCAAAGATATGACATTGACTTCTTTGACACTTATTCTCCTGTTACAAAAATTGCTACCATTTTTGCATTGTTTACTTTGGCTTCTAGCCATAAAATGCTTGTTCATCAGATGGATGTTAAAACTGCATTTTTGAATGGTGATCTAAATGAAGAAATTTATATGGAACAACCTCCAGGGTGCATTGTTCCAGGACAGGAAAACAAAGTGTGCAAGCTGAAAAAGTCATTGTATGGACTCAAGCAAGCACCAAAGCAATGGTATGAGAAGTTTCACACAACTATCCTAAGCTTTGGATTTGAGGTAAACGGATCTGATGCATGTGTCTATTCTAAGAGGTTTGGTGCTGATTGTGTGATTATATGTTTATATGTGGATGACATGTTATTATTTGGATCACACATAAATGCTATAAACACTACCAAACAGTTTTTGTCATCTAAGTTTGAGATGAAAGACATGGGTGAAGCTGATGTCATTCTAGGAGTTAAAGTAACTAGAAAAGAAAATGGATTCATTTTATCACAACCTCATTATGTAGAGAAAATGCTGAAAATGTTTGATAAATTTGATGTTGTGCCAGTAAGAACTCTTTATGATGCTAGCATGCAATTGAAGAAATTTTTTGGAATTGGTGTGTCCTAAAATGAGTATGCTAAAATAATTGAGAGTTTAATGTTTCTGATGAACTATACTCGGCCTGATATTGCATATCCTGTTAGTAGACTCAATAGATATACCCATAACCCCAGTAGTGAGCATTGAATTGCACTTAATAGATTATTGAGATATCTTAAAGGCACCTTTGATTGGGGTTTACATTATGTGGCACTAGTAGAAAAATGGCTTTTGGCGACACTAAAGTTACCACGGTTCCGTGTCTTGACGTGGTAAACTTGTAGAATTGTCAAAATTACCTTGGTTCTTGAATAACCGTAGTAAATTAGCACAACAATTTACCACAATTCCGTGTATTAACGTGGTAAATATGCAAGACTGTCAAAATGACCACGGTTCCGTAGTAATTATGCATCACAATTTACCACGGGTATGTTTCTTACGTGGTAAAATGGCAAGATAACCCTATAACTTCGTTCTTCAACTATTCCAAGGAGGGAGCGCCGCATCTCAAGTCTCCTGACCCCTCTCTCTCGCACTCTCCGTCGTCCGCCATAGATACTTAGCCCAGGCGATTCTCCTTCCCTGGGTTATCTCCATGTCCCTCCTCGGATTTCAGCCCTCAATCAGTCTCTCTCTCGATCTGGTTCTCTCTCTCAAACTTCTTGCTCTCTCGAAGAACCGAAATTGGCATTTCAGGGCACCACGTACCGATCGATAACCTCTCTTGTTCTTTGCTCTTGATCTTGGACATACCATCTGCACTCGTTATTTGACTAAATTAATGCTGACAAAGGTGACTCTCTCTCCCTTGAAGTCGAATTGAAGCTGTCGCTTACACATCCTCCTTGGACCCGCGACGTCGACATCAATGTTCCAGAAGCGCACGAGAGCACAGCCATCAACCCAAATATCTGCCTAGTTGCGAGCTTGCCTCGACTTCATTAAGCCTTCAAATTCCGGTGAGACACTCTAGCCTTAATCTAAATGTGTATATATTGAGATTTGCCATTTTTGATTGAATAGAACGTGCATTGACTGGAGTTGATATGTTGGGTTTGATTGCTTGGTGAATTGATGAATTTGGTGCTAGCTAGCTTATGGATTATTGATTAGATAATTTAAGACTGAATTTTAGTACTTGGTTAAATTGATGCACATTAGGTGATCGATTGATAAAATGTCCAAAGGGATTTCGTTATAATTTGATTTGGAAATGACTAGAATGAGTAGTTAACTAGCTTGAACATTATCTAGATAATTTTTAATTAGTATTTGTGGATTTAATACGAAACTGTTTGATGACTTATTTGAGTTATTCTTTCTTCGATACGTGTTTTAAGTGAGAATTCTTTGAATTGAATAGGATATATCTTGATACGTGGTTAGTTGGAATTGTCAATCGTTTGCTGATACAAGGTATAGTTTCCTTGAATACTGGATGCTCATTTAGAATTAATATTAATGAGGAATTTGAATTGTTAACTCGGGGGAGAATGCCTACTCAAATTGTGATTGAAATTTGGGTTGATTGCTACTAATGTACATTAGCAATTTAAAAATGTATATTTTCAAGCTGCTCTCGATCGATCACTAGTTACTTTATGTTTTAGCACAAGATTAGATAAAATTACATGTATAGCTAGGATAGTAGTTTTCATTTAGAATTAATATTGGATGGTGGTACAACCGTAGTTGACACCCCCAAATTCTTGCCTGTATAAAAAAAATTGGAGTAGATTGCTTATAACCGGTATAAACAAGAACAAGATAGTAATTTTCTTCATGGTTGATATTCTAACATCCATGTCAAAGGTATTTGTCTCTTTAAGGCTTGATTGTTGTCACTTGCATATAACATAAGTACATTAGCTGAAATGATAATTATATAAATACTAAATGGCACCTAGATCTAAATGTTAAATATAAAATTGTATCTATAAATTCATACTCTTCTTGATTCATGATCCTCACTCTTGGCCATTGCACTAGTAGCAATCTAGTTTTGTAAGTATTTGTGATCATTGTTCACTCATGGATAGTCACTTATTGCTAACCAAAGCATGCTGCTTGCCTTCCCTACTTAATAGACTATTGTAGCAATATATATAGTAACAAGCCTTCTCTATATGACACTAGCAAATTAAAAATCTAGTATATATTATAAATCCTAACCATTTTACTTTGGCAGTTATGTTGTGATCCAGATATGCTTTTAATTTTGTATAAAGTTCATTTCTAATTTTGTATAAAGTTCATCCTAACCATTTTACTTTTAATTTTGTACAAACATGGGTAAATTTGCCCATGTTTGTCCTTCAAAGTGTATTGAATAGGCTCCACAGTCCTTTTAGCACAAGATTTTTTCATGAAGTGGTAACTATTTGGATGCCTTGGTGACATTTGGTGTTATTATTTGCCTTTTATGAATCACCTGATCATTGGTGTATGGTTAGTTGTAATTGAATAACCCCTTTGTCCAGCCCTTTGTTTTTATACATCTTAGAACATGTAAAATGTAGTTGTATTTTTTGTTTGCTTACTTTTTAAAAGTAATAACGAAACTCGATCATTTCTTTATTGGAATGTTGTCACCATATATTTTTAGGACAAATCAGGAAAGAGTGTCTCTTCGTGTAGTCGATCTTCTTTAAACTTAGCACCAATCAATTTATGTGTTAGTTTCTTTTGCAAATAGAAAATTATACTATTATTTTATTAAGCCTATTAGCTCAAATGGTAGAGCGATGTGTTTATACACAAAGATGTGGGTTCAAATCCCGCATAGGCTAATATAATAATCAATTAACAATTACCACACTACATATTTACTTTGGTTTGACAATTTACCACGGTTCAAAATACAATTACCACACGACACATTTACCACGGTTGACACATTTACCACGGTTCACAAGGCATACAACTCTAGACAGATTTACCACGGGTGGACAGTTTTACCACGGTTCTGTTCATTTTACCACAACCACTTTTACCTCGGTTCAGAACCGCGGTAAAGCTTGCACACGGAACCGAGGTAAAACTGGCTTTTTGTACTAGTGTGGGTTTCCCCCAAGCTTTGGAGGGATACTGTGATGCAAACTGGGTCACTGACAATGATGAGGTTAGTTCCACTAGTGGTTATGTTATGTGTTCACTTTATGTGGTGATGCTATATCATGGAAGTCATCAAAACAAACTTGCATTGCTTGATCAACTATGGAGTCTGAGTTCATAGCATTAGATTTAGCTGGTCAAGAGGCTGAGTGGTTGAGAAGCTTACTGGCTGACTTACCTTTATGGGGGCATAAGACCCCACCTATTTCTCTACATTATGACTCACAATATGCTATTTGTGTAGCTAACAACAATACTTACAATGGTAAGAAGAGACACATACGGATTAGACATGAAGCTGTGAGACAGCTGATTGCTACCGGTGTCATTTGCTTGGAGTATGTGAAGTCCGAGAGGAGTCTGGCAGATCCGTTGAC
Organism: Persicaria tinctoria; assembly: GCA_037127255.1. Taxonomy (NCBI): domain Eukaryota; kingdom Viridiplantae; phylum Streptophyta; class Magnoliopsida; order Caryophyllales; family Polygonaceae; genus Persicaria; species Persicaria tinctoria. Next base: position 19,878,012 of record JBANSL010000019.1, on the reverse strand, counting down.
GAAAGGGCTGAACAGAAGGATGGTCCTTGAATCGTCTAAGGGAATAGGGCTCAAACCCACGTGAGCTGAGATACACCATAGCCATTCCCAGGACAGGTGTATGAGAAAGGATGAGTCTCTAACTCTTAATGAGTCCATAGCCCAGAGTTGGGTGGTCCTATTGAGAAGGACTTGATGGATTCACCGAAAATTGTAGAGGTTGAGCTTATGCTCTTAATGATACCATAGCCCTATAAGGGTGGTCTATGTGAGATAGACTTGATGGAATCACCTACGAGAGTGTGAAGGGTTGGTCGCCTTCTATGGAAGACTAGGGTTGTATTTCTAGAGCACTCTTTAGCACCCAAGGTATGAGATGACTATTACAGTTGACAGTTAGATCGCGGAACCACCAGGGCAGTGGTGAAGGTATGTGCTATTGAGGTCAACTCGCGAGTCTGGAAGTTCAAGATTCGTTCACTTTCATGACAAGCGAGATACTCAGCTTCACTATGTGTTGGTTCAAGATCCTTTCACCAGCATTTAAGTACTTTCTCCACGAAACCAACTCAGAACGATGTTTTTGTTTTAAAAACCTCAGTTCCTTACATTTGTGGGGGCCTGTTGGAGAAATGTTCATGTGATGTTTTTTTCAAAGTGTCTTTTGAACTTCTTTAAGTCCCATATTGATTGTAAAATGAGTTGAGGGGTTATTTTTAAGGAGGAGTTTTTGAAAGGGCTATTTAGAGTTGGGATAGGAGTCCCACACGCGCACCACCACCACCGTCGCCGGTCCATGTTCGTGACGCGGTGCGCGGTGTGGTGTTGGTCACCTTTTACTTCGCGTTTTAATTTTGATCAAATAAATGGCCTCCGATAGGGTTGAATTATGGTTTTGACTAATTCAACACTTATCCCACGTTTTGAAAAACATTTTTGATTTTTCCGAGATCTCAGCAAGTGGAGCATCCCTTTCTTTGTTTTAAAAACTGTCGAGCCCTTCAGTTTTCAACACACGATCAGTCGATCTCCTCTTCTCTCCTCTCTTCTTCTGTAAACGTTCTGAATCCTGGGTGGTTCCATTGCTTCGACGGTGAGTGCACGTCTGAGAAGTCCATTGTATATCCTTGGGGGGCGACACTAGGGCTGTTCATTTTCGGTTCGAACCGAACCGAAAAAACCCGAACCTAACCAAAACTATATGTTTCGGTTTAGGAAATTTTTATTTTCGGTTTTAGGTTCGGTTTAGGCTCGGTTTGGTTAAACCGATTGAAAACCGATATTTTTTAAATTTAGCCTTCCCAGTTCCCAATACGGCAGTTCCCCACTATATTTATCATGTTTCATACTTTAATGTTTGCACTTTCTTTTATTTTTTGTTCATTTCTTGCTGTACAACTACTATTTGCAGCCACTGTTATACATTTGTGATGTACAAAGCATGAAAGCAATAGGTTCTTTCTCATGTGACTTTATCATGTGACATTTGGTAGCCACTGTTATACATATGTGCTACTTCTACTGCCGATGATCAGCACAACAGTCCTAGACTCCCAGCATTATTGTACAGTGTACAGTTTTTTTTAATGATCAAATAAAATCGATAAAAAAATGGTCAAATAATATCGGTTCACATAGGTTTATAACCAAACCGAACCTAAACCAAACCGGTCGAAAACCGATTAGTTTTGGATCGGTTATCGGTTTACGTTTTTTGAAATTTCGGTTTTTGGTTCGGTTCGGTTTGGCCAGGTTCAGATCGGTTATGAGCCGATGAACAGCCCTAGACGACACCAGTAGCCGACCTGCACCACGGTGTTGGGGCGCGATTTCGCTTCTAAGGCAGTGGTTCCCTTTATACCACGCCACAACCTTCAAACACTTTCAAAAGGGGGTTTTACAGATTTCTTCAAGCGGTTTTCACAGAAATTGAGGCTTACATTCGCAATCGCACCAACAATATATTACCTCATGACTTGATCGTGTTCCTTGGACCAAATTTTTTACAATATTTGCCCTACAAGTTTTAAAGTTAACATGTTTATCCAAAACAAGGCATATGGGCATGACACAAGTTATTTTTTTTAAAACACAGGGGCTACTTGGAGAAAAATTGAAAAATAGTGGTAGGTTACCATGCGAATTATCTTTAATCCTAGGATTACTTTGCAAAAATTTTGAAAAATAAAATATTATATATGCATGATAAAATTCTAGGCTATTTGATGCGGGAAAAATCGCGGTACAACACGAAAATTAAAATAACATATGAATAAACAAAATAGATTAAAAATAAGATAGATAAGTGGTAAGGATAACCCAACAAAACAACGACAAGACCCATGATACATCGAGATTGAGAACCAAGTCAAAAGATCGAACGATCAACATCTACAATTCCACACAATCAATGGTGCAGCCTTGAAAGCACGAGAAGGGGGCTCGTGGATGCTCGATACCACATATCCGACAACGAGAATCGACACATGTCCGACAATGTGCAGGGGATTTGGTTCATCTCCTAAGAGAGCATTCTCTCTCCACTGATTTCTTAGCTCTTAAAAACTCCAAAATCTACCTCAAAAGTGACTTCTAGAAGATATTTATAGGACTTCTAAAATTACTAAAATACATAAAAACAAGTGGCTAAGAAAATAACATAAAATGCCTAAAGGGTGCTTTACAACAAATCTTATACTTGATGATATATACATGGTTGGGCTTGTTAATAAACTAAATTGGGCTTGATATGTTAATTAAAATTGTAGGTCTTGAAGATTCGATTAATTTGGGCTCTTGAATCATCGAAATCGGGCTTGTAAAACCCAAGATATGACCCAAATATCGAACATACCTAAAATAAGAACGGATTCTGCGGCCTTACTTTCAACCACTATTTCTATTCCATAATTACGGAACATGGCCTTGAGTTCTTCACAAGAAGTGTAAATGTTTTTAGAGATTTTGATATTTTTTCCTTTATTTTAAAGAATTTTTAGAGAAACTGTTGGATTTGCTCTAGTCCAATGATACTTTTGATGTCATGTTACTCTCGAATTTACCCTCGAACTATTTAAAAGTCAAATATCGATCAACTTTATCCTCGAAAGAACAACCTCGGACATCACCTCAAAAAAATCGAGGGTACAGTCAAGGCTAATGCTTTTGAATTTAACCTTAAATTTGTTGAGGGTATTTTCAAATTCGAAAGGGATATATATATATATCTTGCACTGCTAATTATATATTATTCAGTTAAAATATGCATACAAATTATACAATACCACCTTAACCAAAGGAATAAAAAGAAAAAGAAGAAGAGAGAAAAGCTTTAATTAATACATCAATTTACACGCGTTGGTGAGATCCTACAATTTTGCATTCTGTTTTTCTTATTTCTTATACTGAATGCCTCTTTATAGGAGGTTGAGCTTAGTTTAAGAAGAAAAATTCTCAATCAGCTAGCATACACTCTACATTAACCATATATTCAAACACAGATCTGAATTTAAAAAAAAAAAAAAACTATTCATATATTGATACATGTTAAGGAAAACACATAGATGGATTGTGATGGGAAAGAGCGGAGATCAGAAAAGAGGCTACAAGAGATTTCTCTCTTTAAAACTATTCCTTACTCAGATCATCAACGGTGATATATGCATCTCTCAGACCCATCCATCATGTTTTCCTCGATCTTTACTTGTATGAATTCCGATCTAGCATCAAATCGATCTTGTTTGTGTACTGTGTTTGTGGAATGATGCAGATGGTGGAGTAGCGAGACGATTGCAGTAGTGACAGGGGGTAATCGAGGTATAGGTTTTGAGATCACAAGGCAGCTTGCAGGTCGTGGAGTTACTGTCATTTTGACATCAAGGGACAGTAATGTGGGTCGTGAAGCCGCAAAAGTACTACAAGAAGCGAATCACAATGTCCACTTCCATCAGTTGGATATCATTGATCCTTCATCCATTGAAGCTTTTTCTCAATGGATTCAACAATCTTACGGTGGTATTGATATTTTGGTAGGATACATATAAAAGAGGATCAATTAATTTGATTTCATTACTAAACGATATGATATGATATGATTTATTATATATATGTTACAATCTCAACATGTAGGTGAATAATGCCGCTGTTAATTTCAACGTGGCCAAGGAAAATTCGACAGAATTCGCGGAGAAAGTCATCAACACAAACTATTTCGGGACCAAGTCTATTACGAAAGCTATGATTCCCTTAATGAAACCGTCTAAGGCAGGTGGTCGCATAGTTAACGTCACCTCAAGATTGGGGAGACTCAACGGCAAAAGAAATGTAAGCGCGATTTCAGTGGTTATGTACATAGGATCGATCAGTTGATTTATGACTCATCATATATATGTTTTGATTTTCAATATACAGAAGATTGGAGATGCAGCCTTGAGACAAAGGCTTAGTGATACGGACTCCCTTACTGAGGAGATCATTGATGAAACCATAAAAACGTTTCTGGATCAAGTTAAAGAAGGCAATATGGAATCAGGTGGATGGCCTCAGACCTTCACCGACTATTCGGTGTCGAAACTTGCCATTAATTGTTACACAAGGGTGTTAGCGAAGCAACTATCGGAACGGCCTGAAGGCAGTAGAATAACTGTCAACTGTTACTGTCCAGGGTGGGTCAAAACGGCATTGACTAGTTGGGCGGGAAATATACCCGTTCAGGAAGGGGCTGACACTGGGGTTTGGCTTGCTTTGCTTCCTCAAGAAGCTGCAAGTGGTAAGTTTTTTGCAGAAAGACGCGAGATTAGCTTTTGACCTTTGATCAGACTCCTTTTTTTTTTTTTTTTTTAACTTTGCTTTTCTCATATTTTGTTTGTGGTTATGGTGATTTCATCGTTCCTTCCAAGGATTAAATGTATTTTTGATACTTGTCCCTTCAAAATTCAAGAAAAGTACGTTGTTACAGACACAACTCCAACACCACGGTATACATAAATTAGTGAACATAAAAAACTAATGCATTTTTTTGGGAGTAAAACTAGCTAGTCTACTTTTATTAGTGCAAATTCGACTCGTATTATTTGCCCCGACAAAGATTTTAAATTTTTGTGTTGAGTGTTCTGAAATTTTAAGGAAAAAAATTGAGCATTTAACTAGTGAAAAAATCTTGAACAAAAATAAAATAAAATTATATTTAAGTTTCAACCTAAATATTGGAATCCAAAAAATTGTATCTTCAATCAGTGGCGGATCTAGTATCTTAGAGTTAAGTGAGCAATTGGAGTGAAATTCATCAATAATACAAAAGAAATTTAAAATTTATCCATTACAAATTTACAAGAGTTACTTGTCTTTCATAATAATAAATAATTTCATTACAAATAGTATATGCTCTATTGAAATTGTACTCTATGATCTCATGTCGAATTGAAATGATCAATGACGATAAAGTATAAAAAAGATCACTTAATAAAATAATAGATTATATAAAGAGTGAATAATAGACGATATGAAACACACGAATCTTAATTTTTACAATCATATTATCAGTCAATTGAAAACCCGACTCTAGAATTTAGAAATTATAGTCATTAAAAAGTACTAAAAAGAGAGTTAACATGCATATGATAGGAAGACAACATATTAAAAACTATGGCGAGAAAATTTGGTTAAGTGTGAATGTGTGATGGTAATTAATTTATTAAAATAGCCCAAGTAAATTTATTTTTTTCCAAACTACCCAGAAAATTTTCACCCGACAGTTGATGGGTGCGCTTACCCAACCATCCGCCTCTATGACTTCAATGTAAATACTTTTTTTTTAGAAGATCAATGTAAATACTTGAATCTCCATCATAAAATTAAATTTGAACCCTATATATTGAATATTTAAGCTAAATATTTTGAATCATTTGGAAATTGGAATATCGTAAAGCAGGTTTTCAATGTTTCATCAATAATCACGGGCATTCTACTAGTTGTTCTTAATATATCCAAAAAGTAAGAATTTAAAGAAGAAAACATGTAAGGTGCTCACAATCTACTCCTGAATGAAGTTTATATATATATATATATATATATATATATATATATATATATTTAACATGTAATTTGTGAACACAGGCGGATCTGGATTTTAATGAACTAGAGGGTGTAAATTAAAATACAATAAATGATTATTATTGTAAAAAAATAGAGAACAAGCTTACCGAAGTGCGTGTATGTTACTTTCTAGTAAAACCAAATCTCTATTAAAAAAGAAAAGCAAAACATTCTCAAAAAACGTACACATTTTGAGTTTAAAAAACGATAGAGATGGAGTGAGAATCCTTGGAGGAAAATGTTTGAAATGAGTTTTTATGGAAGAGGAAGGGTTTCTCTTGTCTCACATTAATTTCTAGGGACTCAAGAGATTTGTTTATTACGGTACTTGTTATAACTCTATGCTTGAGAGATGGAATAAGAGACTCACACTTGCGCACCACCATTGTCGTCGGTCAGTGGCACGTGCTCGCACATTTGAACGTGTCCATTCACAGACGGTTAGTGTTGTGGTTGTTGGCGAGGCCGTTGGTGTTGCCACACCAGATGTTGTAGATGTTAAAGTCAACGACGAAAAGGGTAAGAAGGTGGTCTTTGGTGAGTCGGTGACCCCACAAAATTGAAAAAATATGAGGCGGATAATAGAATCGTGTCAGGTCATCTGTTTCACCATATGTCGAATCCCATTTTTTTATTTTAATTTATGTTCATAAATATACAAAGATGATTTGGGATTTATTGGAGGAAAATATATGGTGCTAACGATTAAGGAAATAAAAAAATATGTTTGTGGTGAATTTATGTAGTTCAAGATTGTCACAATAAGCTCATCATAGAGCAGGTTCATGTGTCAAATCCTATCTTTTATTTAATGAATGATGTACGCACTCGTAGTTCTTGTATAAGGGCATGTTTGTGATGATTATTCGACTAAATAGGAAGGACTATTCAGTAGTATGTGGAGCATTTTGTCTTTGGATGACGGGTGGGTTAGATGGGAGGTGGGCTAAAAGGACAAGATCAGATTCCTCAATTTGATTTCATTTCTCCTCCAACTTACACTAAGTGTTCATCGTGCATATATACAAGTAAATGGCATGCATCTATGAGCGGTCATACAACCACAAATGTAATGTATGGGCAAGAGACAATATGGGCTTTGCTGGACTGGGCCTTATGATCCACTATTCCCCCTCGCTTGAAGCTCTAGTAAACAGATATTCGAGCGATTTCGGGAAAAGGGTTGAGTTGCAAAAGCCTTTGTCAACATATTAGCTAGCTGATCTTTTGAGGAGATGAAGGAGACGATGAGCGACTTGGCACGAACGCGTTCGCGAACGAAATGATAGTCGAGGTCTAGGTGTTTTAACCGGTGATGAAGAACCGGATTGCTGGCCAAGTAAGTGGTGCCACGTTGTCACACCAAAGCACCGGTGGGCTGGAAAGAAAGATCTGCAGTTCAGCCAACAAGAATTGGAGCCAAAGCGTCTCACAAGTGGCTTCGGCAAAAGCAAGGTATTCGACTTCGGTGGAAGACCGTGAGACAGTTGGTTGTTTCTTGGAGGACCAAGACACCAGATTTGGGCCATGAAACACACGATAAGCGCTGACAGCGACGATATGTTTTGTCACCACCCCAATCGGCATCGGAGAAGGCAGAGATGTTGTGATGGAGGGTTGATGAGATGTGGAACTAGAGTGAGGTTGTGCCATGGAGATAGAACATGATCCGCTTTACTAACTCCTACTGAATGTCCTTGGGATTATGCATATGTTGGCAAGCTTTGTTGACAGCAAAAGAGATATCGAGGCGAGTGAACGCCAAATATTAAAGAGATCCAACTATGCTCCGATAATGGTGAGGATCGTCGAGTGTAGGAGAATCAGCCAGGTCATCGAAGTTTGTGGGAATGGGCATGCTAATAGGCTTGGAATGGGCAAGTCCAGTCCTAGAGATGATCTTAGTGATGTGTTTTGATTGAATGAGGAAGAAACCATCCACAATGCATCTGATTTCGATGTCGGGAAAGAAATTGGCAGGCCCTAAATCTTTAACCGGGAACAGGGACGCAAGGCGTGCTATGAACCTGGAAGCAAGATCATCACTAGAAGACAATACGAGCAAGTCATCCACATAAACCAGTACAAAAACACATTGATTCCCACGACGATGGTAGAACAGAGAAGTATCTGCCTCAAAGGGAGTAAAGCCAAGTTGTATGAAAGACTCACTAAGTTTAGAGAACCAAGCTCGAGGAGCTTGTTTGAGACGGTAAAGAGATTTGTGCAATTTACAGACAAAGTGAGGAAATTGAGGATGAATAAAACCTGGAGGTTGGGAGACGAAAACATCTTCATCAATCGAGCCATGAAGAAAGGCATTTTGCACATCCAATTGGCGAGCAATCTAGTGATTCATCGCAACCAGGGACAAAAGAAGACGAATAGTGGATGGTTTGGCCACCGGACTGAAGGTACCAGGGTAATCAAGGCCATGTAATTGGTGATAGCCCTTCGCAACCAGACGAGCTTTACGTTGCTCAATGGAACTGTCGGCATGGTGTTTTGTTTTGTAAACCCACTTGACCCCGAGTATGTTGGTCGATGGTGAAGGAGGGACAAAGGTCCACATATTTGTGTGAAGAAGGGCTTGGAATTCGACGTGCATAGCCGCCCTCCATTCGGGCTATTTAGTAGCCTCACTATAACAAGAGGGTTCTTCGGGTACTGCGGTGGTGACCAGACAATGGGGATGGGACCGAGACGACCAAGGGATGGTGTCGTCGGTTCGCACAAGGGGCTTGCTGGTGTTAATCTTGGAGCGAATTTGAATCTGATGACCAGTACGTAATAGGGGTTGGGCCAGGGACGAGCAACTGAGAGGAACCGGTAGATGGCGTGGAGGGTGAGGAGGAATTGGATGAGGAAGATGATGGGGACTGGGGAGGTTGTTTCAACAGATTGATTTGATGCCAGAGAAGAATCATGGAAGGAGATTGGGCTAGGAGGAGGAGATAGGTTAGGTGGTTGGGTCGTTTGTGATGTTGGGCTAATAATAAGGATGGGTAAGGAACAAGTGGTAATTGGATTTGGTTTAGCAATATAAGATGGATTTGAATAGGGGTACTAGTCCTCGTGAAATATGACATCACGAGAGTAAATAAATTTATGATCCCTCCAATTGTAGCATGTATACCCTCTATGGTTAGGTGTGTACTCGATAAAAATGTGAGGTGATGACCGATATGACAATTTGTGGGAATTGTAGGGCCGAAGATTTGGAAAACACAAACACCCGAAAACTTTTAGAAATGAGTAGTCGGGAGGTTTGTGAAAAACAAGTTCAAAGGGAGAGTTGTGGGAGAGGATAGGTGTGGGTAGGTTGTTTTGAATATATACTGCGGTGTGAACGCAAATTCTCAAAACCCAAGTGGGAGACACGAGCCATTGAGAAGACTCAATGTCATATCTATTATCTGACAGTGACAACTTTCCACGGTTCCATTTTGTTGGTGCAAATAGGGGCAAGTAAGATGATGACTAATGCCCAAGCCTCGAAAAAGGGCTTCAAGGGCGAAAATTGTAAAGGCTCGGATTTTCAAATCCTAATTTTTTCGGAAAAAGAGAATTTAAAATGGAATTTAATCGGTTTTAAAACTCGTTTAGCAGATTCCGACCGGAATATAAAATTTGACGAATAATTTCCATCCTTTTACCTCGAAAATTCAAAATAATTATCGGATGGTGATATCCTTGTCGATTTTAAAGATCTAATTGATCGAGAGAGCCAGAGGCGGATCTCAGTGTAAGCAAACCCAGCTGTTGTTGGGTAGAAAATTTTAGATAGAGTTAAAAAAAATGTAATTTTGCTGGGTAGAAATAATTATAATCTTTACTATATTTTCAACCAAATCAAAAGATGAACCAATAAATATTTCAATGAAGAGAACTTTCTTTCCACGTGCCATTATTTCAACCCTTGTGAAATACATTTATAATTTTTTATTTGGAAATTGCTAGACCTTTTTCATAGTGCGCACTAGATTAGTTTAATTAATTAAGAGTTATAATTTTTTGTTTGGAAATTGTGAGTCGTAGAGTGTTTGCTAGGGTCATAGGACAACCCAGCATCATCGGGTTTTCCTGTTAGAGTCTGATGGATTATATATTTATGGTGCGGCACGACCGAGCGTCCTACCTCGGTTGTGGTATGGGCATTTATGGTTGATTATACCTGGTTCGGCATGACCGTGTGTCCTACCTCGGTTGTGGTACGGACATGCATGATGTAGTTGGAGGTCTGGGATATGCCACTTGGCATCATATGTGGATCCATTTAATCATTTTCTGCATTATATTAAACTGTCAGTATATATATATATATATATATATATATATATATATATATATATATATATATATATATATATATATATATATATATATATATGTCTGTGTGTGTGTGTGTGTGTGATTTAATTTCTGTATTGCATTACACATTTCATCTTAGGGATAGGATGCTTATTATATGCCTCTTAGAGTGTGTTTACACACGCGTATGAGTGGCCTGATGATTGACCCATATCTCCCTCTTTTTTTAGATTCAGGTGCCCGTCCCATTGTTTGAATTCGTGCTGTTATGGCAGGGTCCATTTGTATGGCGGAGAGCGAGTGCTTGAAACTCTGACTTCACTTTTTGGGATTTCTTCCTACTTAATTATACTCTGTTGACCCGGCCTTGCCGTGGCACTGGTTGTATCATTTTCAAAACTTAAGTCTTTTGCATGATAAAAGGTTTTCCGCGTTGTAGACTTAGGACAGGTAAAGGGGTTAACCCCGGGGTCTCCAACGGACCTTCAAGATTCGGGTGCGAAATCCCGCTTTAAACTACAAATCTTCGGTTTCAAACCTTCAACTTGTACTCGGAGCGCAAGATCCTAACGAGGGGTTTTATCTCTCAAAACATAACTCGGGAATCATAATGCCGGACCGTTACAAAAATTCGGTTCCATTGTCGGTTTGAATGGAAATAATAGGGGAGAAGAAATAGTTTGTAATGAGTTTAATAAAGTGTGTCACAATAGAGGCTACTTGAGATTTGAGCTTAAAGGGAAAAACTCAAATGAACTTCTATGGTAATAAAATACTTAAACCACTGCTACAGATTTGGTCAAATAACCCGCTGTATATATAATTCGGGCGTGTGTTTATTGGGTTATAAAGCCATGAAAACTAAAGAATCATACCAATAATCCGGGTGTTGCATCATTTGGGTTATTTGTCGTTGTTTTATAATTAAATAAACCGGAAAAGAAAAGCCCAGATTAATTAACATTAAAATTTGTAAAAGAAAACCGGGTTATATGTTAACCCTCTCTACCCCTTTGCTCCTCCCCTTGCTTGTACTTCACGGCCGCTCTCCCTGTCTCTCCCTTTCTCTTCATCCCCCAGAGTCCCAGATTGAGCTTTCTTCTTGTTCATCACTCTTCATCTCCGCCACCACACGACCCCCCTTAGGCCGTGTTCGCTTGCCGGTTGATGCAGTTTAAAAAAAAAAAGACAACTGCTCCCGCATGTGTTTGCTCGCCGGTTCCGATTGTCTTCGGTGGAGGTCGCCCAATCCACAACCTCGGTCAGGCAAAGTTCCTAGATAACTGTCATTCTTCCACTTGTGCCCTTGCATGTTCGTCCCCAGAAGCTCGTAGAAAATTGGAGGCTTCAGCGATTTCGCGATCTCCAAACGATCGACGACTCCAATGAATCCAGGTTCAATCCCTAAATCTTCTTCCTCTCCGCTCTATCTTCCTCCCTGGTATTGAAGTTCTAGGAGAAATTCGAATGGATCCTTGAAAAGATATTTCAGATATTTCGAAACCTAGGGTTAGGGTTTCAATTTGTGGCGAAATTTTGATTGAATTTGCTTACTATGGTTGTTGTTGTGTGCTTTGTCACCCACGACATCGAAGACTCTCTAGGAATCGACCACCGGAAGGGGGATGGAGCGACTACAATGCCGAAATGGGGGGTCTTCGTTGTCTGCTTCTTGATTGTTACTTGCAACTACTCCAACTTGTGGTGAGACTCGAACAATGCCACCAATAGACACAACCGTTGTGACATTCATTCGTCTTCCTAATGGTCTCCGAACCAGAATCCAGATCCCTATGTTTTATTTGATATTGATATGTTCTTGTCCTACTCAACTCCTTGTATTGAATTCCATAACTTTTTGATTTTTTTGGATAAAAACAGCTAGTCTTAGTCTGAGTTCCATTTGTCTGTTGTGCGACTTGTGAATCGATTTGTATCTATGAATTTGTGATCTTGACTAAGAATAACGCTTAGGTTCATTTTGATTTTTGGTGTTAAATCTTGAACTTTTTATGCCCCTCACGATTGCTTGAGTTACGATGCTTCGTATTTGACATTTGAGTCTTTACATTACCTTGAGATCTTTATTGGACTACCACTGTAGCCTATTTATTTGTTTATGTTATACACTTTTAGCAAATATTTTTGTTTGTTCTTTTGATCGGGATTAGTAGATTAAGACATTAATTAATTTTAATGGATATCAAATCAACTAAATGCCTAAATTTGATGGTTTTCAATAAGAGAAAATTATTTTAATTTCTTTTTAGTTTTTTATATATGTGAATTCTTGTCAATGATGACATAATTAAATGGAAGACATGAGTATTACTTTGCTTGTAAATACATAGAAGAGAAGATGATATATAGTCTAATGTCTTGATAATTTTTCTGTTTTGGATATTAATTTGAAGGGGAATCAAACACAAAAACGATCAAGGAAACTTTCAAGAAGGGTCAGGGTCATAAAGATCAATTACTTAGGATGGATATGAAGATAAACTTTACCTAATTATAATTTTTCCACAACTTCTGCACCCTCTTTAAAATTTTATGAAGTCTAATACTTTGTTCCAGTACAAAGTTAATCAACTAAATGAGTTTGAAGGATTGTGTGATGCAAACTATTAAAATGAGATTCTTGGTTTGGAAAGTTGAATTTCCTTAGTGCATGTTGTTGCTAAACCTGATGGGTGAGTTTGCATTTTTGTATACTTTCATTTGAAATTTTAAGGTTAATCTCTCTATATTCATGATTGTCTAATAGTTTTACCAATTGTTTCATACAACTGACTTGCCCTCTTTTACATTAACTGATAATATGGTCAAAGATTTTCTATGTAGTCAAATATTTACCAATTCAAGTTGCGCGCACAAACCCAATTGATGCTTTCTTTATTTTTAATATTATTCGCACATAGCTAAGGAACTTGACACTTGTGCACATTTTTTTATATAGATTATTATACATATGCATTTTTCTATAGATTATTATACATATACAAGTTACTTGAGGTAATGAATCTACTGGTTGATTGATTATTATTCGACTAGAATTAGATGTACTTTATCATAATTGCATAAAAGGATATATGATTATCGATATAATTTATATAAGTGTATATATGTACATGATATATAATTAGAAAACATGATACCTCATGAAAAATCTTGATATTCATCCAGTTCCTTTATAATCTTTGGGTATTTTTATTTTTTTTATCAGAGAAGATACTTTGTTGGTGCAGAGTGTAGACAACAAGGTCCCCTTTATGTTTTTATGTGATATGATAGGAATAAAAGGAAGATGAAACTTAAAACTAAGGTGCATGGTGGAAATCACATTCATGAATGCTGATAAACCTTTTTCTATTTATTTACTTTCTTTTATAGGAACATACTTATTCATTGGTTTCTTCATTCTCCCCTTTTCTTGTATACTTTTAAAGCAATATAAGCATCTTTTATTTGTTCTCTTTTCCTATATGATTTTTCTTTTATATAATTTTGGTTCATTTATAGCATAAATTAGTAGACCCTTGTGAACTTGCATTCTAGTGATCTTTTGACAGTGTTTTCATAGTCTCTAAGGCTCATATTCATTTGATCTATGTTTTATTCCATATGCTAGCTACGAGGGGCAACATTTCTATACTTAAGCAGGCCTTTGAAGATTTAGAAGAAACATGTTCACTTAGATGGATAGCATCATGTTGGTTCATACAGCATGAATTGCAGGTTCATGATTAGAAATTCTGATGCCTATATTGCTCTATAATGTAAGTTTGACAATATGCTAGGGAACTTAGTGCTCTATAATCTGTGTTTTTCTTTCCCCTGTTTTTGGGAGTGGGGGCAATATGTCCCCCATTGAAGTATATATTGTTTTAACATTTTGATCAAACCTTTCTTTCCATGACTGCTAGTCACAACTTGGTAGGTCTTCTGATAACAAAATTTGGCAACAAGTAGGGATTTCCTGTATTTTTGTTGGTACTTGAGCAGCGACATGTTTACACTTCAAAGCATACAAGAAGACAAGAGCATATTTTTGAAGATATTTAAAAGGGGAGTAATGGTTGAGTTTTGTTGGCTTGTTGTATAAATGGAGCAACTATCATGTTTGCTTGCTACTTAGTTGCTAAACCATAATTGGATAAATTTATCGTGATTTGCTCGTTCTCTAGGAACTTGTATTGGCATAGTTGGCTTAGCTTGTTTTATAATGTAACGCGGTTATTTTGATGTGATAAGTGGTTCCATTTTTCTTATATGATATATTGTGTTTAATGTTTTGTCAAATAAAAGAGTTTTTCTAACCGGTTCGGTACATGAACCGAGGTAGGAAATCCTAGGGTTCTCCCCGGTTTAGTTTTAAGAATCGGGGTAAAACCCACTGTTTTTTTTTTAAAAAAAGGCGACTATATAACCCGGAACTACATAGGTCCGGTGTATACATGGTGACATTTGGATATCCAATTGCAATATCCGGGTTATATATTCCTTGTTATATAACACGGATATGACATATATCCGGGTTAAATAGCTACCCAAATAACCCAGACAATCGATGTATATTGTATTGGAATAACCGGATTTCCCAAAGAAAATATCCCGGATATTGGGTCCGGGTTATATAGGTACCCAACTATATAACCTGATGACTTTTAACCCGGAGTATATCCGGGTTATAAAGTGTGAAATATCCGGGTTATAAACCCATTTCTGTAGTAACCCACTAAGTGAAGGCACATGGGCCAGACCCCAAATGCCAACAAACAAAAGTTGCAAAAGCTTAGTGGATCTACTTGGACTGGGAGGGTGAGGTAACCGGTGGGATTTGGCCCAACTGCAAATTTGGCATTGATGTGCCTTAGGGTTAGGAAGGTGAAGCTGACGTAGAACGGCGCCGGTGACTGGAAAGGATTAGTGTCCCAAGCGTTTATGCCAGAGGGCGGAAGAAGAGAGAGTGGTGGTGGTGGTGGTGAGGTTTGCCGTTGATGAAGACTAGATCACCGCCGGGAGGATGTACAAGTCGTCTTTAACAGGGCCCGAAAGAAGAAGAGCGTTGGTCTGCAAATCACGGACAGTGAAGGATGAAGGGAAGAATTCAAAGTAGACGGAATTATCAATACAGAACTTGTTAACAAATAAAAGGTTTTTCGTAAGAGACGGAGTGTGCAGTAAATTATGCAGATGAAAAGGCGATTTGATGGAGAAAGAGGAGAAGAGAAGGCGGCAGAACCAGAGTTCTTGATCGGAACAGTCGAGCCATCGCCGAGGGAAACATGGTTAGTGCCGGAGTATGGGAGGTTGTCGAGGCGGAGATTGAAGATGTCCGGGGTGAAGTTCTGGTTTGCTGTAGTGTTTGAGTACCATTGAGATGATGTGTTGGGGGCTTCGAATGACCGAGGTAAAGGAGTTGGGAAGGCTTGGTCGAATCGATGCCAGCATCTCATTGCAGTGTGGCTCCAACGTTCACATAGTTGGCAGACAGGTCTGGTGTCTTGCTCGCCGAAGAAGGTATAACCTCCTCCTCGACCTCCGCCTGAAGATTGATAGCAGCCTCTGCTGCTGTTGGAGCCGGGGTAGGAATTGGTGGAATTTCCTCTACCTCCGGATTCAGAACCACGACCATCGGTTAAGCCATGTCAACCAGAAGATCCACGACCACGACCACCCCGGGTCGCTGTGAAATTGGCCTCCGGATTCGTCGAAGACGAGAGAGGAGGAGCACCAAGCATCGAGGTGTTGGTGTTGCGAGCGAGGCGTGTCTCTTGATTCATGAGATAGAATAGTACCTGCTCAGGAGGGGGTAGGACCGACTGAGTTGAGAGCAAAGAGACGATGGAGTCGTAATCAGTGTCGAGGCCAACAAAAACGTATACCACAAACTCATTGTCAGAGGCAAATTGACTGGCAGACTGAATGGTGGAGACGAGGGCTTTTGCTTTGTTGAAGTACTCAAAGACCAACTCATTCCCCTTCTTCAGAGAGGCTAGTTGGAGTCGGGTTTGGACTATATGTGCATTGGAACGGGCTTGGAACAACGAGTGCATACGATCCCAGATGGCTTTCACTATTTGACACTAAAAAACTTGGACCATGACAGCCTCTGAAAGAGAGGAGTTGAGAATAGTTGTGACCAGATTATCTTTGGAGAACCACTCAAGATAGACAGGGGAGGTTTCATTAGGAGGAATGGGTTTAGTGCCATCGACATAGCCAAAAAGCTAATGAGCATTGAGATAGGAGGAAATCTGTTTTCTCCAGATGGGGAAATTTGTGTTGGTAAGCTTGATTGTGTTTAGAGCATTGAAATTTGGAAGAGAAAGGGACGAAGAAGAGTTTTGGGGAAGCAAATCCATGGCGGCCAAGAGGATGATGATGAAGAAAGAAAAGACAAGAAAATGAAGAGGAATGGCGGTGGATGTCAGAAATTAGTGGAGGATCGAGGGCGCAAGCCGTTAGGCTCTGAACCATGCTGAAAGGACAAAATCAAATTCCTCATTTTGATTTTATTTCTCCTCCAATTTACACTGAGTGTTCATCGTGCATATATACAAGTAAATGACAGGCATCTATGAGCTGTCATACAACCACAAATGTAATGTATGGGCAAGAGCTAATATGGGCTTTGCTGGTCTGGGCCTCATGATCCACTAAGGTGATTCATAGATTTATGAAGAATTGTTCGTATATATTTAGTTAATTGTGATGTGAATTACGTACGTATGAACTCGTGGTTTTCGTAATGGGTGTATACTAGTTAAATTATTCAGAAATTTAGTTAATTTGGTCAATTATTCATATATGTGGTTAATTTGGTCAATTGTTCAGAAAGTGGACAATTATTCATAGATTTCTTAATCTTTATTTGTATATGGAAGGGTATTTTGTGAAGTAAATAACATATGAACTCGTATTTTTTTTTTATGGATGATATGTTTGTCTTAATTATTCGTCTAAATATGAATGATTATTCGTCTAAATATGAATGATTATTCGTATGTATACAAATTATTCTATTTGGGAGTATATTAGTAAACGATTTATTCGAATAAATAAGAATAGTATATTCTTACAAGGATTATTGAGTTTATACCAATTAAAAAAATTCAAGGTGGTCCCATAATTAACCTAATACCACTTTTCCCATCCAAACACGACATCCCACTCAAAACAACCGTGCTTATAAACACCCCTCCATTCCAACTCAACCAATGACCAATATTTGTTAACATAATACACTATAAGAGGTGTATATAAACACCCCTTAAATATGAGGGTTTTCATTTAACCACCCTTTAATGGTCCCCATCAAAAAATCACCATCCTTTTTTTACAGTAGACAAAAATTAGGAAGTCTTTGGAGACCAAGATCAACCTTGATCATCCTCCAGGATGATGTTACAAAGCTCCCTATTCAAAGGGAGGGTAATCATATTACAAGTATCATTAGACTTAGCATTAATGAAGTTCGCACATGAATTAGATTCTCTAAAATAGTATTTAAAGATGATGCTATTGAATCATCTCTTCAGATGGAGAATTTTCTCGATCATTTTGAGTATTTTCCAAAGGCACTTTTTTCTTGTCTTCAATTTTTGTCCCAAGCTATCACTACAACAGAAATCAATTTTAGCGATAAAATTTTTCCTCGTTGAACATCGATATTTCGTCGCTAAATCTATTTAGCGAGGAAATATGCTTCTTTTTTAAATGGTCACTGAAAGCTCCTCACAAAAGAATCTAACGTGGAAAAATGAAATCGTCGCAAAAAAATATTTTGCGAGGAAATCAACATTTGTCGCTATAGGTCTTTAGCGACTATTAAATTTATTGTAAAAGGTAATTATATTTGTCGCTAAATACGCAGAAGGATTCCATAGTAGTCGTTGAATGCACACGGCGATAAAATTTAATTCCTCGCAAAATTGTATATTTCCTCGTTAATGATGATATTTATCGATAAATATGATTTCCTCGCCAAAAGATTTATTTCCTCATTAATGATAAATTTTTTTTTTTGTAATTATTATAGTAGCCTATGCAGGATTTGAACCTGCATCATTGTGCTTAAGCACATCGCTCTATCATTTGAGCTAATAGGCTTAAATAAAATAATATTATCTTTCCCCGCCCTAGAATTTGCATTCTTTCTATTTAGAAACACATTAGAGCTAAAGACATCTCATTCACTCCCTCTTGAACAACCATAGCATAACTTTAGTTTAACAATCATTAATAATATATACAAGACTTAAAAAAAAATCAGAGTGTAGGCATGCAACTAATTGTAAAGGATCAACACATAATTAACCAATTACTGAATTCTATAGAGAACATACTCGACATAAAAAGCAAGTAGGAATAAATAGTTAAAACATGTCGCTGAGTTATCCATAAAATCGAGGTTGCCTACCGACATCAATGTACCTGCATCTGAAGCCTTGTACAAGAAGGAAATGCTCTTATTACAGCTCTGCTGAAGCTAAAAAGAGAAGATATCAATGTACCTGCATCTGAAGCCTTGTACAAGAAGGAAATGCGTAGATAGATGAAGATCGGATATGAAGCTGCAAAAAGTGCACAAACCAAATAATCAACTAGTAAACGTGAATTTCTAGGAGCGTTACCCAACTTAAAATGTCAGTAAAGCTGCAAACAAAGGCCGAGATTAAGAAATATGTTATTAGACATATCTAAAATATCTATTCATAATCATAATATATCAAGAATAAGGAACTTACCCAAGATGGTGGAAGAGATTATTACATGAAGCCATGAACTGAATAGTAGCGACGATAAGAGGTACCAGAGAAGGAGGCTAGAGCGAGACGAGGAGAGAGAGAGAGAGAGAGAGACTCAGATCTGAAAATGGAGGGTTGAAGAGTAGGTTTTGATACGTGTTTGGACTGTGGAAGTGTGGATCCAGGGCTTTGATTTTTTTTTTTAAAATAACATTAAACATGAGAAGATTAGTGGAGTAGAAGATTAGAAATTTAGAATTATGTTTATATTTTTTTTTATTCCTCAAATCAAATAATGAAATTAAGAAATATACACAGCTATCTATCCGAAGTGGTGAAAGGTCAAGAAATATGCAAAAGACTATTTTATATATAGCATATCTAAAATTCAAGAGAGAAAGAAATGTGTATGGAAGAGAAAGAAATGTGCAAAAGTAAAATGGGTATGGAAGACGCTCACATAGCCATGTAAAATAGGAATAGAAATCAAGGAAACTAACCACTCACATTGAAAAACACACCTATCTATCAGAAGTGGTGAAAGGTGTAACTTATTGTAGTAATCATACTAGCATTTAAAATCCGGGGTATCAACATAGTGCAAAGCACTGCTCCAGGGATAGTGGAAATGCATCTGATCAGCCCAAGAGCAAACAACAGCTAGTTCACCATCGGCAGATTCAGGAAGCAACTCCCTCACAACACCTAGAATCTCCTCTGTAAGGTATGCCTAAACAATGCAAAATTAGATTTAGCTCCTTTACACTACAGACGGACTATGTGCAGGATCCAATAGTTTGTCTGCCTTCAAAGCATACAAAAGGAGGACATGTTTCTCAAATAATAGAAAATCAGTAAGGTTGATAAAACTAGCTCACAGTCATGAATTTGATTCAACATATATCAGACCAAATTGTCGATGTTGATGGCAGTCAGCCAAAACTTAGTATGATTCAAAATTTCCTTCTCGTTCTGATACAATACTAAAACAGTTTTAGATATAGCATATGCTCATCCGACACCGAAACAAAGATAACTCAAACAATGTTCTTTGACACCAAGAGTAGGAAATCATACAAGCAATTCTGACAGTGTTCAAAGTAAGAGACAAACACACAGCTCTTTAGAGGAGAAATAAGTTTGCAAGATATAGAACATCAGCAGAATTCAGAACTAAAAATGACTGCCCTAATGACAAGTTCAATGAAATAACTAGATGGCTGATTATTAAGCTTCGATTGATTTCAAGTACAAACTGATTTTTTAGGAACACGATTAGCCCTAATTGGTAGTCGACTTCAAGTAAAAACTTTGATTGATTGCAGGAGAAAGAGAAAGGGCGTACCTCTTAGAGATGTGAAGAGAAAGGACGATGGAGATGAACAGAGCCGTGGTGGTGGATTAACAGCGAGGAAGTGGTGGTGCGAGGATGTCATGGGTTAGGGTACTGACAAGGGGCAACGCGGAGATGGAGGGTTCCAGTGGGGTGAGCGGACGAGCAGCGACATCGGAGAAGATGTAGGGGCGACCGAAGAAGCAGCAACGATGAAGAAGTAGCAGGAGTGGCCGAAGAAGAAGTAGCAACGACGGTGGATTGAGTGTTCAAGTGCCGGAGATGAAGAAAGGGTGGTCGTCGGCCGGAGAAGAAGCGGGCTGAGCAGGGGCCGTCGGAGAAGGAGCAATCGCGCCTCTCACAAGTCTAGGGTTTGGATCGAACTGGAGACTCCTACTCACCTACTTTGTAACTGGTCTCGGACCCTCGTCTTCAGCCCATTTTTCAGATTTATTTTCCGTAAAAAAAAGAACTTTATACACCACTCATTTTACATCGGTTTATTTAGCATCCAATGTATATATTTTACACATCGAGTATATATATTTTAAGAACACCTATTACACCGGTTATAATAAGTAACCGATGTATAAAAGCAAAACGTGTTTTAATACATCAAATGGACATGGAACCGCTGTATATTTAGTGATGTAAAACACCTTTTTTGACCTAGTGTTACAAAGTCATTTAATATCATGTATTTTTTATTATAGATTTTTTTCATAGATATGAAGTGATATTACATAGTATTCTAGATGTATCATGCACTATACTAAAAAAAATAAACATTACTATAAGTTTAATTTATTAATATATATTATATCTATCTATCTATTATATATAACAACAAAAGTGATATTTCCTTCGTAAATAGTTTTTTCAATTACAAAAATATTTCTCCTAAAAGATGAACCTATGGTGAGGAATTTAAACTTTTCTCGTTAATGTCTTTGAGCCATGTTCTCTATTTTTACCCAAGAAATAACGACGAAAATGGAATTTCCTCGCCAACTTATACGTTAAGCGACAAATTATTTTCTCGGGAAACACATACTTTTAGCGAGAAATCACAATTTTTGTTGCTAATATAGTTGACGGATTTTACATAATTCTCACCTAACATATAGTGACAAAAATGTAAATTCCTCAACGAATGTCTTTTAAGTGATGAATTCATTCCTCGCTAAAAGCTCCAAATTCGTCGCTATTTTCCTTATGGTTTAGGCGACCATATCATGTTAACAATTAACGACGAACCAAAAAATTTGTCGTTGAAAATCACTTTTAGCGAGGAATATAAGTTTCTCTCTAAAGTTCATGGCCCTTTTTACGAGGAAGGTATATGTTCGTCGCTAAAGGCCACATTTACCGAAGAAAAATAATTTGACACTGAAACATTTGTCGCTAATAATCCTTTCTGTTGTAGTGTATCTCCTTCTACGATGATATTCATGATTTCCCTTTCTATTGCCAGCTTAATGCAAGCACATACTGCCCAAGCTTCCATTTGTAGAACTGAGCCCTTCAAAGTTTGCATCTGAAAAATATCAATGACATGAGCATGACTATTCCAAATTATACCTCCTATACTACAAATCCCCAAAGGTTTGACACAACCATCTACATTTATTTTGTAGACGCCTTTAGGTGGTCGCTTTCAGTTGGGGACTCTACGTTGTTTTTGTTGGAGTTCTTTCTGTAGGGTTGTATGAGACCAGTTTTCCACTATTGTTTTAGCATAATGACACATATGTGACATATTTACATTCCTCTTATTAAAAAAGACATTGTTCTTAAGTTCCCAAAATGGACTGCCATAGGAAACATAAATCGGTGAAATATTTGTTTATCTCTTTCATCGGCCTTAGGTTATCTAGGGGATTTGTAGTTTGGATTGTGAAAAGAAATTATTTACCTGTGATTTGTTCATATGAATATGTGAACATTTGTATTCGTGGCATTTGTGTAGTTGTGTCATTTGTGTAATGTTATATGTTTTGACAGAAACATTATTTTGACTGGCTAGACATATTTATATATTGGCAAAGATTATTACTAAAATGCATGTGCTGGAATTTTGCCTCGTCACCATGTGCTGGAATTTTGCCTCGTCGCCAGCCTCAAACGTGTTGGAAGGAATCTGGACTTTGAGGAGAAGGATCACAAAGACACTATTCGAAGCTTGTTTGGAAGGAACAAGGTGAAGGTGTCCGACCTTCTAGTCATGTGGGAGGTCACAAAGGTCCAAGAGAGGAGTGACACAACTAGGTGAAGGGACAGGGTAAAGGTGTAGATTTGGATGTATGAAGCAGTGTCGGGAGTGAGAAACTACTTTGCAATCAGGATTTCTGGGGCTTACTATCCCCGATGCGCGAGGTGGAACTTTAGAACTTCGTAGTGTTTGGTTTACTTGTTCAACGTTTAATCGTTTTCACCTTTTGGATGACTCGTGTTTGATGACTTATAAGTTATGTTGTGGACACTTGTTTATATTTATTATGGATGGTTGTTGTGAATGTTGTGTTATGCCGCATTTCGTTTGGGTTTAATGGTCTATATTCTTAGGTTGGGAAGTTTATGAGATCGATAAAATATGTCAGGGGTTATTCTTTTTTATCGACATAGACTTTGATTATATTGGCTATGGAAAATCATATATTGGCTAGTAAGCAAAAAATCACATACATTTGTCTTTTGCATCGTCAGCAAACTAAACGGCCAGTTATGTACAATAAAAATCACCAAAACCCCAAAGTTTTCCTGAGTTACAAGCAAACTACCAGACCCGTGCATAAGCATGTTCAAGTTGACCAACGGAACAGAGCCCCCAAATTTTCAGGGTCCAATATTACACGGAACCATGGTATTTAATTATACAAAAATTTCATTCTCAAGATAATTAATGAGTCGGAAGTGGCTCAGTGGTGTCTGCGCTTGAGTTAAATTGTCCATTGTCCATTATCCAATACGTCTCACGTTCGATTCCCATTTGAGTCCATTTTTTTCTTCTAATTTACTGTATTGTGTGTACTGTGTAGTACAAATGTTAGTACGGTGGAACTTACCTTTACCTTCTTTTCTATTTCTATCCTTAATCCTTAACTACTGTAGATTTTTTTAGAGTAACATTTGAAGTATTTTAAATTCGTTTCACTTGATAAAATTAATTAAATGTAAAAACAAAACAAACAAAAATATATGTATATATATTTCGAAGAACCACTCAATCTTCTTTTAAGTAAAAAGTGTTTAAAAACATATAATGACTATTTTATTCTTAAATATTTTGGTAATTTAATATAAAATTTGATAAATATGGAAAAACAGATTGTTGTCCTCCGAAGACTAAATAAGGGTTATTAAACATGTGCATCACTAGTATTTTAATTTAGTAGATATAATTATAAATTTATAAAATTAAAAGTATATAATTATTTATCGATATAATCAATTATAATTTCGTACAGGGCCCTAAAAATGATCGGCACGACCCTGCAAACTACCAAAATACTACCTTCAACTACGCAAAAGAAAAGGCATCCCTCTAGACATCGAAATCGCATACATTAATGTCACAGGTGTGCTCCTGCACATACTTTCGGACATTTCACAAACTTTTTTTTCAAGTATGTTGACGCACGACACATCCATTTGCACTTGGGATCGATGCACACAATGGTGTAGACTAACGACGATGACCTCTTCACGTGCGTGTCGAAACAACCCTCCAACGCTGACCACCTTATCCGATTTCGCACCTTCTCTTTCGACTTCAACAACAATCCCTCGTGAAGGTTGGTGTTCTTGCATCGAGGGTCCCCTACATGTGGAAGAGCTTTGTCCAGCATCGTCTCCACATCGTCGGTGGACATCCCTGGAGCCTTGGGCCTCGAAACCACCCTTTCGGTCTCCTCCATCCAAGGTTCTAAATATCACCTATCGGGGTCGTATCGGTTATGAGTAAAAAGGATATATCAGGATATATCGGATTTATTGGTTTCGCTAATTTTTACTTATAAATATTATATTTATACTTCAAAATATAAAAATACACATGAAAAATAATATTTAAATTACAAAATTACCAAATAAACATAACAAAATAAAGACAACTTCATTTATAAAGGCTAAAGTTACATTACCGTAATGCCAATTTATTAGGTCCTAGCGATCAAATTCAAAATACCTAAATAGTTTTGACAAACAAATACTCAAAATACACAAAGAGTAGTTTAATTAGACCTAAGAATCTAAGATAAGCAACTTGTCGGAGAACATTCACGTAACCCATTTGAATTTCAGATCACATTTATCAATCAGTAAACCTATCAAATTGAAACCCTTTAATCAATTCAACACATTTATTCAATCAAAAATTGAAAGAGGATCGAAAGTAAGTAACAGTCATATAACTTCGGAGTTCGGACTGTATGAAGAAGATGAGCGTTGCAGGGGAAGCGAGGTTGCCGGCGAACGAGGGAAGCGAGGTTTGACAAACAAATACTCAAAATACACAAAGAGTAGTTTAATTAGACCTAAGAATCTAAGATAAGCAACTTGTCGGAGAACATTCACGTAACCCATTTGAATTTCAGATCACATTTATCAATCAGTAAACCTATCAAATTGAAACCATTTAATCAATTCAACACATTTATTCAATCAAAAATTGAAAGAGGATCGAAAGTAAGTAACAGTCATATAACTTCGGAGTTCGGACTGTATGAAGAAGATGAGCGTTGCAGGGGAAGCGAGGTTGCCGGCGAACGAGGGAAGCGAGGTCGCCGACAGACGAGGGAAGCGAGGTCGCCGACAGACGAGGGAAGCGAAGCAGCCGGAGAAGCATGCATAGCGGTGAACGGCGGACGAGGGAAGCAAGTTTGCCGGCCAAATGAAGAATGAAGAGGAGATGAAGCGGCAGCACCCGTTCGAACTTCGAAGAGAAAACCCTCGCCCAACATTTTTTTTTTAAATTATCAAACGGCGTCGTTTGTGGGCTATCGATATATCGGTCAAGCCGATATTGACCGATATATCGGTCCTTCAGCCAATATTAACTGTTGAAAAAATTTACATAGGAACAGGAGCTTCATTAATGCAAGGAGAGATCCATTTGGGAGAGGGGGAGAGAGGGGTGACAACAACTGCATTTAATGATCTACGGGCTCCATAAATGCTATATTCTCGCCCAAGCAAATTGGAGGGAGTTTTGGTGGGGAAAAAAGGTGCGTTGCTGACAGGGTATAAAAGGAGTTGGGGGGGACAATTTGGATGACACGGAAAACAATTCATCTGGCACAGAAATTCACCCAACTAGCAAGACCAACCAGGAAACCTGTACAAAACCGAAAACCATTGCTCCGGAGATGATAGGTAAAGTGCATAAGGTGGATCGTGGGAAATAGGTAATATGTCTGAGTAGTGACGAGGGGGATACTATATACGGGGGTGGCCATAGGAGGAGGGTTTCTTCCATCCACTTGGGGAGCTCGACAACTGTTTGCCCATTCCTCTCAGTTGCGGCGCGCCAGGCCCCTCCCCCTCATGTCCAACCTGCAACCGGCTGAGCAAGTGCCATTTTTTTTCTTTAAAAAGTGACATTTTGCCTCCTCTTTGTAATTTATCATATATCATGCCATTTTTGCAAAGTTAATTTTTTTTGGTATATCGATGCAATTTAGCCTAAACTAAAATCTTATACAGAGTATTTATTTTATTTAAAAATATACAATATCAAAATGAAGCTACGAAAAACTTCTTACTAGTTACTTTTCCAAACATAGTCTTGATTGACATCTCCTCTAATTTTGTTTGAGTTTGACATGACAGTGTTGACCGGTGGTAAGCCGAGCAGAGATCCTCTACAATACAAGTTGTACCCTTGTGTGTGACACTAAATTATTTAGGCTATAAAATTATATTTAAAAAACTTTCAAAAATTATATTTATCTTTTAAACAACTATAAGTATATATTTATATATAAAAAAAACTAGTTCAGTACCCGCACCGTGTGCCGTTTTTTTTTACAATTTAAATAAATTTAATATAAATACCCATTCAAAGATGATACATGGTTAGCCTTGTGATGGTCTGATCTGCGACAACAAGCAAGAAACTAAACAAGAAAGGTTGACGTAGCAATGAAAGACTCAAGAAACTCAAAGAAACAACCAAGAAAGCAAGAACACAACAACTGTACTTAAAGAAACGATTCAAGAAAAGCTCAAGATTCGTTCAAGACGCAACAAGAAACATCAAGATCTGCAAGAACTTAATGTCGACAACAATAGGAATAACAAAGACTCGATAAATATAGATAAAGACTCGAAATTGAATGCAAGAATTGAAAGGCACAACCTGATAAGGACTGAAACGATCTATGTAGAACAAGATAGAGACCCCAGGCTTCCGTAGAAGGTAGGAACCAATATCAATGACTACACAACCCGCCTCTACAACCTTACACAATCAAGCGGACAACTTGAAGGCACAATGAGGGGGCTTGTGGATACTAGATTCACCAAGTCTTGCGAAGTTGATGAACGGCAAAGCAAATCAAGCTGAGATGATATCAATTCGAAGGCGAATGAGCACTGCTCTAATCCGGCCAACAGTTCTCTCGATGTGTTTCACACACGTTTTTGAGAAAATAAGCTCTATTCAATATGTCCCAACTGATTAACAATATATGTATCGACTTATATAGGCCACGCTGGGCTGTTCATGGGCCGATTTAAGTAGATAGAATAGATAAACTAACAACTTAAATAAAACACTTAAAAACATAAGTAAATAAGGTCTTAAAAATAACAATCAATAAAAGCCCAATTCGGCCCATATGGTTTCTAGGCAAACTGGTGTCGGCGCCGAGGGCTGAGTGTAGGCGCCGAGGCCTTCAGTGCTCAAACACGTGTTTAGACGTTGGCGTCAATACCTCTGGTGCCGGCATCGATACCATCAGCAACTCCAATGCACATGTAATTCTTCAATGTAGGCTCGGGGAGTTGAGCCTTGCTCGACTCATAAAGTTGAATGAGTCTCTCTGAAGCTTCTTAGCACGAGCTCGAGTCATTGGTCCTTCTCCAAGAATGATGGGTGTGTCTGGAGCTGTAGAAGATGGTCCCGCATCAACCTCCCCTTCTTGAAAAGGATTCGACCACGAATCCAAGTCTTCATCCACTGCGAAGTAAGGGATTAGATCCGCGACGTTGAATGTAGCGCTCACGCCCATGTCTCCAGGAAGCTCCAATTGGTAGGCATTTTCGCCCACTCTTCTCTTCACTCGAAATGGTCCATCACCACGAGGTGACAGCTTGTTCTTCCGGGCTTCTGGAAACCGCTCCTTCCTTAGATGTACCCATGCAAGATCTCCAGGCTGAAATGTGACCAAGCGACGTCCCTTGTTGGCCTTGTTAGCATTGTATTTAGCCTTTAGCTTCAGCTTCTCACGAGTTCGTTCATGCAGCTCCTTAATGAACTCGACATGCTTACCTGCCTCAAATGATTCTTTGTCTCTCATAGGATATGGAGTAAGATCAAAAGGGGTTAGTGGATTAACACCATACACACATTCAAATGGACTGATTTTAGTAGCCGAATGCATGGTTCTATTATAAGCAAATTTCACATGAGGTAAGGCTTCTTCCCAAAGTTTCAAATTCTTCCTAATAATGGCTCTTAGGACAGTAGCAAGGGTTCTATTAGTCACCTCAGTCTGACCATCAGTTTGGGGGTGGCAAGAAGTAGAGAATAGCAATCTAGTTCCCAATTTATTCCATAATGTACGCCAAAAATGACTTAAGAATTTCACATCCCTATCACGAACAATGGTTTTAGGCACGCCATGCAACCTAACTAACTCTCTAAAGAATAGATTAGAAACGTTAGTAGCATCATCAGTTTTATGACATGCAATGAAATGAGCCATTTTAGAGAATCTATCAACCACTACAAATATAGAATCCCTCCCCTTCTTAGTTCTAGGCAACCCAACTATGAAATCCATAGAAATGTCTTCCCAAGGGGCTGAGGGGGTCGGCAGTGGTGTATAAAGGCCATGGGGCATAAGCTTAGCTTTGGCTTTTATGCAATCTATGCATCTTTTAAGGCAATGTTCTACATCCCTAAGCATATGTGGCCAATAAAAGTGTGATTTCAGTGTGTTATATGTCTTATCTCTACCAAAATGTCCCATTAATCCACCACTATGGGCTTCACTAACAAGTAATAATCGTAGAGAACATCTAGGAATGCACACTTGATCTTTTCGAAATAAGAATCCTTGATGAATATAAAAGCTGTCATTGGGACCCTGTTCTAAGCATTTTCGAAAGATATTACCAAAATCCAAATCAGATTCATACAATTCCTTTATGTAAACAAAGCCTAAGACTCTAGAATCCAAAGTGGTTAAAAGAACATGTCTCCTAGCTAATACATCAGATTCGAAATCAGCTCCTAAAGCATGCCTTCTATATAATGCATTAGCAACCACATTGTCTTTGCCTTTCTTATACTTAATTACATAAGGAAATGTTTCAATGAATTCCATCCATCTACCATGTCTCCTATCAAGTTTATCTTGGCTTTTAAAGTGTTTCAATGATTCATGTTCAATTCTAAGAATAAACTCGCTGGGCCATAGATAATGAGACCATGTCTTAAGTACTCTAAACAAAGCATATAATTCCTTATCATAGGTAGAGCAATTAAGACAAGCACCTTTCAACTTCTCAGAAAAGAAAGCGATAGGCTTACCTCCCTGCATAAGGACTCCACCAATACCAACTCCGCTAGCATCACACTCTACTTCAAAGGGCTGAGAGAAGTCCGGCAAAGCTAGTAGAGGTGCGTGAGTGAGCTTGTCCTTAAGCGTGTTGAATGCTTCTTCCTGAGCTGCTCCCCATGTAAACTCACTTCTCTTTTTCGTGAGCTCTGTGAGAGGTGCCGAGATGGTGCTGAAATCTCGTACAAATCGACGATAGAAACTCGCCAATCCTTGGAAACTGCGCACATGGCCGATGTTGGTGGGTGTTGGCCACTCTTGGATCGCCTTGATCTTAGCCTCATCGACACGCAGTCCATTCGAACTCACTACAAATCCAAGAAAAGACACTTGTTCATTACATAATTCACATTTCTTTAAATTAGCATACAAGCGTTCAATTCTCAGCGTTTTAAGCACTTCTCTAAGATGTGATTCATGTTCATTAGAAGACTTGCTATAAATCAGAATATCATCAAAATAAACTACAACAAATTTTCCAATGAAATCTCGAAGCACATGATTCATTAAGCGCATAAAAGTACTAGGAGCATTAGTTAAACCAAAAGGCATAACCAACCACTCATATAAGCCTAGCTTAGTCTTAAAGGTTGTTTTCCATTCATCACCCTCTTTCATTCTAATTTGATGATAGCCACTCCTAAGATCAATTTTAGAGAATATAGAAGCTCCATGTAACTCATCTAGCATATCATATAATCTAGGAATAGGGTGACGATATTTAATAATAATGTTGTTAATAGCCCTACAATACACTTGTTCATTACATAATTCACATTTCTTTAAATTAGCATACAAGCGTTCAATTCTCAGCGTTTTAAGCACTTCTCTAAGATGTGATTCATGTTCATTAGAAGACTTGCTATAAATCAGAATATCATCAAAATAAACTACAATAAATTTTCCAATGAAATCTCGAAGCACATGATTCATTAAGCGCATACAAGTACTAGGAGCATTAGTTAAACCAAAAGGCATAACCAACCACTCATATAAGCCTAGCTTAGTCTTAAAGGTTGTTTTCCATTCATCACCCTCTTTCATTCTAATTTGATGATAGCCACTCCTAAGATCAATTTTAGAGAATATAGAAGCTCCATGTAACTCATCTAGCATATCATCTAATCTAGAAATAGGGTGACGATATTTAATAATAATGTTGTTAATAGCCCTACAATCTACACACATTCTCCATGAACCATCTTTCTTAGGGACTAATAACACATGCACATCACTGGGACTTAAGCTAATTCTAATATAACCCTTATCCAACAGTTCCTGGACTTGGGTTTGGACCTCTTGGGTCTCAGTGGGATTCATACGGTACGCATGTCTATTAGGCAATGCAGCCCCCGGAATAAGATCAATTTGATGCTCAATTCCACGAATAGGGGGTAGACCTGGTGGTATGTCATCGGGAAACACATCCTTAAACTCCTCAAGAAGAGCGAGAATGTTTGATGGAAGAGAAGCTTTAAGCTCTTCACTCAACATGCTCAAGCTCTTGCAAAGGCGCATAAGAATAGTTCCACCGTCCGCAAATTCGTCTATGAATGTGCTTTTGGAAGCCAAGAACACACTCTTAGGCCGATTTTGAGGATCCACTTGGCTCGACTGAGCCTCCTTATCTAACTCACCTTTACTTACCTTGCGCTTCTCAATCTCATCAGCCACTTGTGTAGGTGTCATGGGCTTGAGAATGACATTCTTTCCTTGAAAAGTAAAGGTATAGCGATTAGTAAACCCATCATGAATAACCTTACGATCAGATTGCCAAGGACGTCCTAATAGAATATGACAAGCTTGCATAGGCACAATATCACATAAAACATCATCTTCATAATGTCCTAGTTTAATATGCACTTTAACTTGCTTATTCACTTTCAATAATCCACAACCATTCATCCAATGCAATTTGTAAGATCTACGGTGTTGGACAGTAGGTAGATGCAATTTGTCAACCATTTCTTGACTAGCTAAATTACAGCAACTACCTCCATCAATGATCACATTCACAACCTTTCCTTTAACTAGACAACGAGTATGAAACAAGTTTTCCCTTTGATTATCATCACATGGTGTAGGAACAACACTTAAAACTCTCCTAACAATCAAAGATTCTTCATGCTCATATTCAACCTCATCATCATCATTATCATAACATACAAGGTTCAGGTTTTGATCATTGTCATTAGCATGCTCGTCAGGTTCATCACAAGAATTTTCAGATTTATATTCTCCTAAGTGATTAACCATGAGAGTTTTCTTATTAGGGCAATCCTTCATATAATGACCTCTACCTTGACATTTAAAGCACACAATATCTCTAGAACGAAGGGTAGAAGGGTTAGGATTACTCCCTTTGGAACCAGTAGA
Source organism: Persicaria tinctoria (assembly GCA_037127255.1). Classification (NCBI taxonomy): domain Eukaryota; kingdom Viridiplantae; phylum Streptophyta; class Magnoliopsida; order Caryophyllales; family Polygonaceae; genus Persicaria; species Persicaria tinctoria. The sequence continues at coordinate 19,846,381 of JBANSL010000019.1, read as the reverse complement.
CGTCCCAGACGATTCTCGTCCATTCCATGGGCTTTTACCCTTGTCGAGGGGTTGTTGGGGTTGTCGGCCATCACTCCTCCCTTGGGGCTGCTGAGCTCGCTCTCTAAAGCCCCTTTTCGAGCGTCCCTGGGGCTGTTGGGGCCGAGATTGGCGCCACCCTTGTTGCTGGCCACTCGACACTCTATTGCCTTGGCTCTTGTAGCGTTGTCCCTTTTCTACTTTCATAGCTAGATGTAAAAGGTCAGTAGGAGTAGTATAGGGAAAATAATCAATTTCATGAGCTAAAGCAGGATGCAAGATTCTAAGATATTTAACATTTTTTTTCTCATGGGTTTCTACTATATTAGCTCAAGCCATGGCTTCTTGCATAACATTGAATGTTTCCTCAACAGTTTTACTACCTTGTTTAAGGTTTTCTAATCTGTTCAATAGCTCTCTATCATAATGTTGAGGTACAAATCTATTTGTCATAACTACTTTTAGTTGTTCCCAAGAAGCAATAAGTGCATCAAGGGATCATCTTCTTTTCTTAACAAGATTATCCCACCAGATTAATGCAAAACCTTGAAATTCTAGGGAAGCTAGTTGTACTTTCTTAGGTTCTGAGAAATTATGACAGTTCCAGATTTGCTCCATTTTAATTTCCCAATCAATATAACCATCTGGACCAGTCTTACCATCAAAAGAAGGAATCTTTACCTTAACCTTACCCATGCCATCGTCGTTGTTGTACCTAGGCGGTCGGTTCTGATTTCCCCTTTGATTCCGTCTCGGGCGTTGCTCCCAATACTCCTCTTCTTGGAAGTCATCATCTTGCTCCGAGTAATAGAAACGCTCCTGATAGCCACGTCCTCTTCCTCTTCCTTGTCCTTGACCTTGCACATTAACAACCCCATTATTCCGATCATTTCTCCCACCTCGTGGAGAATTGTTTTCTTCAAAAATAGGATTATTGACATTCAGATTAGGATTAGGAATAGGGTTAGGATTAACGACCTCTATTTCATCTTGAGGCGTCTCTTCACACCTAGGATTACCTTGACCACCAGCAGCTGTAGTAGAGCCACTCGGCCTCGCTTCTAAGGCTGTCAATCGGTCTGATATGGCTGTCAAGGTGTTCGTCAAGTTGTTGAACTGCTCAGGTGTCACGGTTGCACTCGAGCTACCCCCATTGTTGGGGTTGTTCTCATTGTTGGGGTCCTGATTATTAGACATTATAACAAAGAGAAAAGAAACAAAGAACTAAGTTAAAGGTTAGTAAAACTTATAAACAACTCATAATTGTGTTTCGCTCACACTCCCTCTCTGATTGATATATCACGCTTGCTAGGGCAATCCGCTTTGGGCAAATCAACAACCAAGCAATAGACTAAGCAATCAAAGTATGCAATGAATGAAACAAACAACCAACAAGTACTCGACAAGAGAGAAAGAGTACTCAACAGCAGCTATAAATACTTGATTCAAGCAAAACAGATGGGTAATTGCAAGAAATCAATTCGACACAATAAGGAGAGCACTTGGCAAGGGCTGAGAGTTCTCGACACAAGCAGAATTACTCGATATAGACAACAAGAGAACTCGACCAGGGGGAGATCTCTTCGACACACACAAAGTGACTCGATATCAATCAGGGAGTACTCGGCAAAACTATATAGTACTCGACACAAACTGAAAATAGGAGAAAAATAAAAGAAACTTGGAAATTTACCTCTTTTGATAGGTAATGTCGATTAGGGCTGCAGAGGTTCACCAAAAGAATGTCCTTGGGAGCTTTCTTGCACTAGATCAACAAAACTTCTCTCTTTTTTTTGACTTACTTTTGCCCCTAGTGAATTTTATCCTCCTAGGTCCAAGTATGTATGTCTCTTTTTTTTTTGAATTTTTGAAACTGAATATATATATATATTTTAATCTAATGCAAGAAAACTAACAGCAAAGAGAAAGGACTCGAAAATCTGGAAGAAATAAGGTGAAAGATAAAAAAATTCAGCCCTAATGCAAGATATAGATAACAACTTGGCTAATTTAGGTAATAAGATCTATCTTATGCCTTTAGAGATATATGATAGATTTAAATGTTAAATCCACCACAAAATCAGATTATCAATAGGCAATAAATAATGGAATTTAGATAAAAGATAGATCAAATATGCCAAAGATAGAATAAAGATAGAAAAGATAACAACTAGGGTTTTCTTGTGTGGAGGACTGAAATTTTCGGCCAAGCAAACTTATGGGGACATAAAGGTGCCGTCGACTAGGGTTGTTGCACTCGAGATGGGTGCGCACAAGGTGGTCGACTCCACTGGTTCGGCTAGGCTATTGTGTTTGGGCTGAGCAACCACAACAATCACAAACAAGAAAAGTTAGTGCAATAATCAATTCAAGAACAAGAAGTAAAAGACCAAAACAAGAACTGACTTTATTTTTGTGGTTTTTATGTTTAGGAAAAGAAAAGACTCAATCTTGATGTCGGAAACCAAAGCTCTGATACCAATTTGATACGGGGTTAGCCGTGTGATGGTCAGATCTTCGACAACAAGCAAGAAACTAAACAAGAAAGGTTGACGCAGCAATGAAAGACTCAAGAAACTCAAAGAAACAACCAAGAAAGCAAGAACGCAGCAACTGTACTTAAAGAAACGATTCAAGAAAAGCTCAAGATTCGTTCAAGACGCAACAAGAAACATCAAGATCTGCAAGAACTTAATGTCGACAGCAATAGGAATAACAAACACTCGATAAATATAGATAAAGACTCGAAATTGAATGCAAGAATTGAAAGACACGACCTTATAAGGACTGAAACGATCTATGTAGAACAAGATAGAGACCCCAGGCTTCCGTAGAAGGTAGGAACCAATATCAATGACTACACAACCCGCCTCTACAACCTTACACAATCAAGCGGACAACTTGAAGACACAAGGAGGGGGCTTGTGGATACTAGATTCACCAAGTCTTGCGAAGTTGATGAACGGCAAAGCAAACCAAGCTGAGATGATATCAATTCGAAGGCGAATGAGCACTGCTCTAATCCGTCCAACAGTTCTCTCGATGTGTTTCACACACGTTTTTGAGAAAATAAGCTCTATTCAATATGTTCCAACTGATTAACAATGTATGTATCGACTTATATAGGCCACACAAGGCTGTTCATGGGCCGATTTAAGTAGATAGAATAGATAAACTAACAACTTAAATAAAACACTTAAAAACATAAGTAAATAAGGTCTTAAAAATAATACTTAATAAAAGCCCAATTCGGCCCATATGGTTTCTAGGCAAACTGGTGTCGGCGCCGAGGGCTGAGTGTAGGCGTCGAGGCCTTCAGTGCTCAAACATGCGTTTAGACGTTGGCGTCGATACCTCTGGTGTCAGCATCGATACCATCAGCAACTCCAATGCACATGTAATTCTTCAATGTAGGCTTGGGGAGTTGAACCTTGCTCGAGAACAAAGCATGACTCATAAAGTTGAATGAGTCTCTCTGAAGCTTCTTAGCACGAGCTCGAGTCATTGGTCCTTCTCCAAGAATGATGGGTGTGTCTGGAGCTATAGAAGATGGTCCCGCATCAAAAGAGCTAATTAATTTATTTAACCACTTTAAAATTGTTACACAATTTAAATAAAATTACCATTGATTCTCATTAATATATTGAAAGTATTATCAACCTTTTATATAATTATTATCAAAATCTTACAAGATTTGGTAAAATCTTTCTAAAATATATCTATGTCTAAAAACTTATGAAAACTATTATCTTAAAACTGATTAAGGTGGACATAATTTTTTTTATTGGTTATTACTATTAAGATAAGGAGAAGATGTCATATGTTACACATGACTTATCATTTATTATGTCTATTATATATATCTTCTAAAATTGGTTAGATATGCTACATAGATAAAATCTTACCTTATATAGTATTTAAAATTCATTAATATCTTCTAAACATATATCCATATCTAATCAAATTGGGTCAAATTTTATCTTATGAATATATATCCATATCTAATCAAATTGAGTCAAAATTTTATCTTATGCATATATTAATGATTAAATCTTATCTTAAATAATAGTATTCAAATTTGGTTAATATCTTCTAAAAATATATCCATATCTAATCAAATTGAGTCAAAATTTATCTTATGCATATATAGACATATTGATTAAATAGAGTTAGGATAAAATTTTATATTTTTTTATTAGGTAAAAATTCGACGCACTGACAGGCCCGATGGGTCGAGAGGCCGAAGAAATCGGCGATGGATAAACCGTCAAATAAGCTACAGACATAAAACCACAACAAGGCAAAATCACCAAATTATAAGGGTACAATTAAAGGTGAAGACTAGCATGCATAAATCATGAAAGAGTAGGAGCAGTGTGCGAAAACTCATCCGTCAATTGGTAGAGGCAACGGAGGGAATCCCTGTCAAAGAGCCTTCAGGTTTTGATCACGTCCACGACCTCTCGCGCGTCGACAAATCAGAAGGAACACCGCATAAAAGACTTCTAGATCTCTAAGCCAAACAACTATACCTTGAATTGGTAAATATAGAGCGGTCATCCGGGGTTCGAACCGAGGACCTTTAGGTACTACCCGCAAGTCTATTCCGGTTGATCCATTCCGGAATGGTTGCCAAACAACTATACCACCAAGCAACTCGACAACATGCTCGAAAATAGGATCCAATCCCAAATTTCCTCTTTTTTCTTTTCCCTTTTTTTCCTCTCCATTGCTTTGGGAACAAGCCAAAGAAACTTGGGCACAAAGAAACCGAAGCTTGGGCCCTAAGGACTCTGATCTTGCCAGAGAATGCCACCCACATCAACAAGCACAACCAGGGGCAAACGCCGAGACTGCTGGTGACCAACCCCAGCAAGGCACAATCGACCAAAGCCTGTTAACACCGAATAGATAGAGGATCGGAGACACCCACCAAGCAGGAGAAACCGAGCCTGATTTTGACAAGGATAGGGTAAAAAAGGGATCCGAAAATCAGAATTCCATTGAGTGGTTTCTTAGCGATTGAGCATCGTGAAGGGCGTAAGAACACCGTGGATTTGAGCCAGGACCACCGAGAAGGAGATCTGGTGTGAGATTAGGGATAGGCTAGAGAAGGTTGAAGTTTGGGTTAGACAATTTCTAGAGAGAGGGGGAGCCCTCTCTCTATAAAGGTTTTTACAAGCGGCAAAATTTTATCTTATGCATATATAGATACATTGATTGATTGAATAGATATATCTAATTTTATCTTGTACATATATTAATTATTTCTTTCAAAAAATGTGATTAGTTCATATTACTACTTTTAAGGAGAAGTCGTCACGTGTCTCAGCCGACTTCTCCTTTATTATATATAATAATTGATTGATAAAAAAATCATGATTTAAAATTTTAATAAATTCATATTACAAATAATCGATCTTTCATTTATATAAAATTTTAAACATGATTTTTCATCAAATTTTCTTTATATATCATGATTTAAAGTTTTAATAAATTCATATTACAAATAATCGATCTTTCATTTATATAAAATTTTAAACATGATTTTTTATCAATTTTTCTTTATAAATATATACTTATAGTTGTTTAAAAGATAAACATAATTTTTGAAAAAAAAACAATTTTATAGCCTAAATAATTTAGTGTCACACACGACACAAGGAAGGGTACAATGGCAGAGGATCTCTCCTCGATGTTGAAGAATAAAAGAACGGAAATTTTGCCTGGTAACCCTGAGGTTTGGTGTTTTTCGCGTGGTAAACAAGGATTTGGAATATTTCGCCTGGTAACCCTGGGGTTTCGAAATGTTTTACCTCGCGCCCACAAGTTTCAATTTGTCCAATAATTGTGTTTTAAATTTATAGGAGGGTGACTATTGTAATATTAATAATTTTTGTGGAGGCATTTCAAAAAAACCAACAATTTGAACCATTCTTGAGCGATTAATCGAACAAGAGAGAACAACAACTCGCGATACAGGAGGGAGACGAGCGATTGCAGAGGGAGGGCAGACCGGCGGGAAACTAGCAACTCCTGAGGGGCGGAGACCGGCGACGGCGCAGGCAACCGGTAACTTCGGGCTAAGGTGTGTGTTCTTCTTTTGAAAATTTTGGGTAGGTTTTCCCTAAATTTCAAAATCACATCTATCAAATTACTTCTCATTGAGTGGGATTAGTGATCTAGGTGTGAAATCCAACTCAAATCATGGCTTGAAGCTTCCGATTTCGAATAATAAATTTTAGGGTTTTGGGATCCGAAATTTTGGGGGTTTTTTGGTTTAGGGGGTTTTTCATGCCACATTGCCCGGTAATGCATAATCCAAATCTTAACTAGTGACCATATATATGGAAATATGGAATGTTGCAAAGTAGGAGACATTGATGCAATAAGTTATACTGGATGGGTTTTTTGTTGTGCATTATCCGAGTGTTATAGAAAGTACTCGATAAAACCTGTGACACTCTGCACATTGTAGCTTTTGCTTCATTCATTCGCTTATGTGTATACAATTAGGGATCTTTAATTAGCTATTAGCATTCTGTTGTGAGCCTAATTCGCCATGTTTTATACTTACTTTTATATGGTTTTCTGCATACATTTCATGCATTTGGGCTAGAATAATACATAATCTATGTAGTTTATGTTTATTCGACAATTATGGAATCTACACCAGTTTCTGTTTAATTTTGCAGAAATCGAAGAAATTTACAGCAGTTCAGAGAAAGGAGGAAAAGCTCGAACTCAACTATAGAAAGCCCGAGGTCAAGGAGTAGCGGAACCAGGACGAATCAAGCTGGAAACAAGAAAATCGAGTCGACACACACTGGTCGATATCGACCTATCTAAGTCGATATTGAGTAAGCAACTCGATTTCCACCTTGAAGAAGCCAGAACGAGTGAAGGCAAAGAGAAGAGGTCGATATCGACTTCACCTAGTCGATATCGAGTTAGGCCAAAAATCAAGCAGAGACCAGGAATCGACGAGAGTTGGAGCAAAGGAAAAGTGAAGGTCGATATCGATTTAATCAAGTCGATATCGAATTGAAGTTGGTCAATTTGTCTCCTGGAAGCCGGAATCGAGTGTCAGAAGTGAAGTGAAGAAGTTGCAGGTCGATATCGAGTAAGACAAGTCGATATCGAGTTGACCAACAGTGGCCGATTTCGAGCTAGTCCGAGTTCTAATCAAAGTTATATCCAAAGTCCAATGGAGATATCCACAAGATCAAATTCTATCAAGTTCTATCAAGATGGAAGAGATATTTATCTACTTTAGATATAGTTCCTTTTAGATTTATTTCCTTTATTTCCAATTTTAATCTTTAAGTATTTAGATAGATAGATTTAGATATAGATATAGTTTTCTTTTCTAATTATCCAGGGAATGAAGTCTATAAATAGAGCCTTAGGAGCTGAGTTTCATTCATTCAATTTCAAAGACAATTAGTTAGAGAGAGAGAGAGAGAGAGAGAGAGAGAGAGAGAGAGAGAGTTGGAGCCGATTGAGGTTGGAGAAGGCGAGAGCGGGATTTGGCTTCGATTGGTTGTAAGCTTTCTTTTATTTTGTTTAATGCAAAGCTATTTCCTTTTATTATTGATGTCTTTCTTGATGATGAAGAGCGAGTAGTCGCCCAACTTCTAGGGTCGGGGTGAGCCCGACGGTAGCCATGTGAGGTGATGCGGCAGCGAAAGTGATCTTAATACAACTTGGATTAATTATGTGAAAAAGGGTTAGTAACAATTAGGGTTTATGCGAAAGCCTCTATCTTCCTATTTGTTAATAACGAAAGTTATTTGATGAAAAACATGATCTTTTATGCCTTTATGTGTTGTTTTACATGGTTATCGTTGTGGTATTGAAACCCTGATCTTGGAAGTCTTTTATTTACTGATTTATTTCACAAAATTCGGATTTTAAGTTTCTGTTTGAGTCGATTTCGAGTTACTGTCAAGTCGATTTTATTACTCGATATCGAGTAGCTTAAGTCGATATAAGTTGCTTTCTGCGTTATTTTTCTGCTTTCTTCTGTGTTTTACTGTTTCTGCTGAGTTTTGGAACTGAAAAGGCGGGCGCTGACACGCTTCCTCGTGGATACGATCCTGACTACCTTCTACTGCAATGGGAGGAAGTCTTGTATTTATTTGCTGAGACAGGGAGTCAGTTTGCTTTATATTTTATTTATATTTCATACTTGACCATTCTCCTGCAACAACACATTCAACCTTTAGTCTTCAGGGTTTATTTCAACACTGATAATGGAAAACAAGAGGGGAACTTTAGATCTAAGCATTCAACTTGCACTTGGTTTCTCGCTATCGAAGCTGCAAAAAATGATCGTGAGAGCACTATTATTGCCTTTCATTTAACATATGTGACATTCTTTTCATTTATGATCTATCCTGCCTTTTTTTTCTCATCTAAATGATTTGCTAACAGATTGCCTCAAATCTCTTTCCCATTTATATATGATGGTGTTGTCTTTTCTATTTATTTTTTTGATTAATATATCCGATAAATAGGCTTTTAAGCATTTTGTTAGGATTATCTTTGAATGGAATATCAGTAAAAAAAAAAAAAAACAGATATCCTATTTTGTTAGTAGGTGTTATGTGATTGCATTGATTAGTTTACTGCAAGGTTATTTCATTAGTATGTTTGAGGAGATATGACCTGCTCACATATTTTCATGGAATCAGATGAGTTTCAACTCCATCTTGTCTTTCTTTGTGAGAATCAACATTTTATAGTTTATACTAGTTGAATGGTATTAGTTGCCTAACAATTTAGCTTTTATTTTTGGCCATATATACTGAGTGTCTGTATTACATCATCAGGGAAATGTTTATAGTCAAACTCATCAATACCGATTTTGGTGTGCACAATAAAAGGTTTATGTACTTTTAAGCCTATTAGCTCAAATGGTAGAGCAATGTGCTCAGGCACATAAATGTGGGTTCAAATCTCGCATAGGTTGTATATCAACGGGATTGGATGTTATGTGTAGTTAGGATGAAGTAATTGATGCAAATACTCAACCACTCTTAAAAATATCACAAAACTACTACAAATATGCAAAGTATAATCGAAATGATCTAGAGAAGGTGAACAACGCATATCTCAAGACAAAGGGACACAAATAAATTCAGTATGAAATTATGGTGAAGCGTAATTTAATTGGAGATTAGCCTATGAGGGATTTGAACCCGCATCATATGCGTGCTGCGTGCACACATCGCTCTACCACCTGAGCTAATAGACTTACAATTTTCTAAAACATATTAAGCACAATTTTTTCATGTTCGCATAATATCTCTATTTGGATGTCAGTATAAATGTATAACAACAAACAAGACTTCTAGTGATCAAGTCTCTTAAGAAAATCAATCTACTTTATCTATATACTTCAATCAGCTTCAGTTGTATGATTTGGTTGACATGCTTTAGAACAAAGAAAAGAAAAAAAGTTTCACCTCATATATTTTCCACCATGGGACTTGAGATATGATTAACACGAACAGATTGCATCAGCATATCATGCTCAACTAGAGGGTTAACCATGGATGCTACATTTTACACTAGGTTCGAAACCCTAACCCCTAAATTTTCACAAACCTAGACATGAGATGTGGAAAATTCAAGCAGGAGATGTGGAAAATCTTGCATTAGCATATCGAAATCCACAAATCTAATGAAAATCAAGCAGGAGATGGGAAAATCCGGAACATACAATGGAAAGATTGAGTCGCACCTCCTTATCTTCGCTCAGAATCACCCTTAACCTTTATCGTCCGCCGCCACCACGCTCGGAGCCACCGCCGCTGTCCAGATCCATCACCCCTCCCACCGTCGTCGTATTCGCACCTCCTCCTTCTTCTTTGCCTCTTCTTCTCCGCAAATCGCCCTTCGCACCAATCACCTCTGTGCTTGTCGATGTTCCAATACTTGGAAGAAAATATTACTTATTACTTAAAAAAACACCCAATAGTTTTTCAATATTACATAATATCACCCTATAAAAATTAAAACACGCATTTTCTAACCAAAACACAAGGTTTGGGCGCGAGACAAAAACTTTTGAAACTTCAGGTTTACCCGACAAAAAACATGAAACTCGTAGGCCCCGTTTGGTATGAATAAGGTAATCGTAATCGGAATGGGAATCGGAATGGGAATAAAAAATGGGAATGAAACATTACTCAAGGATGTTGTTTGGTATAATGTCGGAATGAATTCACAAACTCCAAACCCTAAAAATACACAAATCCATCCTATCAAAATCAAAATCATACCTATTCAATGAAGAGGGAGGGCACACTGGCATTGTGTTAAACTGGAAGGAGGATGGAGGGTCGGGCAATAGTGGTCTAGCAGAACGAGGAAGGAGGGTTGGGTGGCGCCGGCGGTACCTGTAGACGGTGGCGGCATCGGTGACACAGGAGGTCGGAAAGAGAAGCGGAAATCCCAGGAGGTCGGCGAGAGAGAGAGAGAGAGAGAGAGAAGCGGACTAAAGGCGGTGGCAGAGCGGCGACACCGGCACAGATCCAGATCTTGGCGATGGGGTGACACCGGCGATGGGCGATGGCGGCGACTGCAGGCAGCGGCGGCGACGGCGGAGACACAGATGGTCGGAGAGGTAAGCGAAAATGTCAGATCTGGAAATGGGGTGACATCGGCTCGGTGGTGGTGGTGCGCCGGTGGCAGTGGCAGCGGGAGGCGAGAAGCCCTCGGTGGTGGTGGTGCGTCGGTGGCAGTGGCGGCAACCGGTCGTGGTGGCGGTGACAGGCAGTCGGAGGAAGATGAAGGTGAGGGATGATGGGCGTGACTCAACAGTCAGGGAGGGTGGGAAACCGGTAATGGCCCATTCCTCACCTAAAGCCAAGGGATGAAAAATGCTCAAATTTGGGGACAAGGGGATTACCCGGTAATCGATTTCATTCCGGGTTTTGTCGTACCAAACACGAAAACAGTAATCACTCATTCCGATTACCAGATTTTAATTTTCGGTAATCGATACCAAACAGGGCCTTATTTACCACCCGAATTAAGTTATACCACAGGTTACCTCGCTAAAAATCCGATAAAAAATCCACAAGAGAGAGAGCTTTTGGGCTGGGCCAGTGGGCCCACTGGAGGGAAAACCTGGAAGCACACGCAACGCAACAATGGACCTGCAAATCTAACGCTTGGAATTGGAATAAGAAGAAGCCCCCAATTGCCAATGGGTTTGTACGTACGGTACATTGTAGATTATGTTGAGGGTTGAAATCTTCCCCTAACGATAACGATAACGATAACAATGACATATTCAGAAGTTAGACAGATCCACCGAATTCGGCAAGTGGGAGAATCAGCTGCTCCCCTAATTTTCTATTAAAGATCGAAACCCAGACGAATGAAAATCCTTAGCTGAATCTTCTGACCCAGTTTCCTGTTTCAGGTTATAGCAGGACGAATACCTCTTATAATTTAATTTCGCTCTGGAAGGAAACAAATGAATTCGTGAAACTAGGGTTTTTATTTGGCAGAGAGAGATGAAGTTCTTCAAAGAATATAAGGAGTTCATACTGTTCATGCAAGGGAAACATGAGGGGGATCTACCTGGCCTGGAGTTCAAAGCCCTCAAGAAGGTTCTCAAGAACTGTCGTTGTGACCATCAGTCCCATACCGTTGATGATAACACTGCTTCAAATTGCGCCCACCACTGTCCAGGTCCGCTCTTTTATTTTTCATCATTTAGTATTGCAATTGTTTGGGCTGTAATCCTTGTTTTAGATGGTTCTATGTTTGGTTCGGTACCCTCCAAAATGGAGATTAACGGGTTTTCGTCAACTGATGAATCATTGACCACAACTTGGCTTAATTGTGCTGCTTGACTTATCTATTCTTAATTGCTCTCATTGAAAACCTGGCTTAATGTACCTCCTAAAATGGTTGGAACATCAGTTTATAAACGGTATTGGATGTTTTGGGAACAAATTTCAGTGATAATTCAGATTTCAGGGGTTGGGAATTGATATGAAAAAATTCATTGGTATATTTTGTTCCCTCAGGTTTTGTGTTTTTGTGTGTGCTTTCTTATACTCGTTATTATCCCTTGGTTATTGGTAACTAACAGTGAAGAATATGCTACCGTTCAGTGTGCGATGAGACATTCTTCCCTTCCCTTCTAAGGGAAATGTCAGCAGTGGTTGCTTGCTTCAATGGCCGCGCACAAGAACTTGTTCACATCCACTTGGCTACGGGACTTGCGAAATGCTTCCTATTTCTCAAAGGTAAGAAAAAGAAGGACCACTCTTCTTTGATTCAAGAGAGCCAGGACCTCGTCACATATGCAATGATCAATGCAACAGCTATGAGAAAGATTTTAAAGAAGTATGACAAGGTATATTAATCATGTCATCTGTTTAGGCATTATTATTATAAAGCCAGTTCTTGATTTGCACGCTCTAATTTTGTTTTTTCCCTGGTTTGGTTCTTATACTGACTGCAGATTCACTACTCTAACCGAGGTCTGGCATTCAAATCTGAGGCCCATCGTATGAACATTGAAATCCTTCAATCCCCGTGGCTCTGTGAGCTTATGGCTTGTTACATCAATCTAAGGGAAGAAAGCGCAAAGAAAGGGATGGGAGCCGTGCTGTTCCAGGGTTGCTCCCTCTCTTTTTCCGATGGCAAACCAGCTCTGACCTGTGAAATTTTCGATTCTTTAAAGGTTCTTGTGGACCTCAAGTGCCCCATTTGCTTGGTAAGCCCTTACTCCTAGCTGTGGCTTCATCACTATTCAGTTTGCTCTTCTGCACTGGCTGCATGTATATTATGGAATCCCCACCATCCATTGTCTGCAGTCACTGCATGTGTTATGTTTTATGGAAACTTCTGAAGAAGAAAGGTCTTTTTTCTCAATGATTTCAACGGAACTTCCGAGGATTATACATCATGGGAATCAAGAAAAAAGAAAGAATTCTTTTTCCCTTGGTCAAGAAGTTATTTTACGCAATGAATGTACAGCAGAAATCCTCCTTGTCTAAGATTCCAGGATATTGATGGAATATTCTTAGCTTCCCTATTTTAATATGAATCATGGATCATTGTTCTGAATAGAATATCAAGTTGAAAGGATAAGGTCTCAGGGGAAGGGGGAGGTCGGGGGAAGTAATTGTACGTCTTTGACCTGATTTGAAGAAGAGTAGCTGTCTTACTTGAACTAATAGATGCCATTATTTGGTCAGAAATAATAGATGCCTTTTTGTTCAAGGAATATGCTCAAACCTCCTATATATGTTTGACTATCACCCCGCTTCAAATGTTTGATTATCACCCTGAATAAAGCGATACAAAGCACCTTGAGTTTGCTTCCGTCCTTTCAGAAATAATGGAGGCTTGATTTTGATTCTTTTTCAGGACCAGTGTCTTATATTTGTATTCCCTTGCCCTATATAAGTCTGTCAGATGGGAAAGAGGAGAGAATGAACAGTTGAACACATTTCTCTGATTCGTAGAGAAGAGTTAAAAGTTGATTTCTTGAGCCCACTTTTCCTGATTTTCATGTTTTCTGTTGTACTCTTATCATCTCTGTCACTTTTCATTGTTTCAATCTAGATGACACACAGAAGCTTCTTCTTGTCCTCTTACAATAACAATGCTTTATGTTGCACAAAAAATGAGTCAGTACCTTAATCTTATCCTTCCATTACCCTATCAGGACACAGTTTATGATGCATTTGCTCTTACCTGTGGGCATATCTTCTGCTACATTTGTGCTTGCTCAGCAGCCTCTGTGCCTATTGTGGATGGACTCAAGGCAGCGAGTCCTGATAAGAATTGCCCCATGTGCCGTGAGGTATGTTTCATTCTAATCTAATTGTAGCGTTTTGAGTACTGCAAATTGTGGGCCATTATAGGTTTCATTTGATGATGGGTGGGATATTTTCAAGTTGAGGGTTGGTTTTAGGTGATTGATCTATATTTACTCCGTATTTTGTACTACGATAATAAAATAGCCGAGTTGCTTCTTAGTAACGCTCCCGTATTGGTGATAGGGTGCTGTATATGAAGGGGCTGTTCATTTGACTGAGCTTAACAAGCTACTGCGTAGAAGGCAAGTCCTTTGATTTGTAGATAACTTCATTTAAATATGATAGCTAGATGAAACACACCTCATAAAGGAGGTGTTGAAACGTACACTCACACCTCTATATTAACTGATAGTTGGGTTTGATCTTTGATGCTTCAGTTGCCCGGAGTACTGGGAGGAGCGATTTCAATCAGAACGACTTGACAGGCTTCAACTGGCTAAGGACTACTGGGACTCGCAGACCCGATCATTTCTGGGTATCTGAATCCACAAACTTGTAATATTCCTAATTCTGAACAACAGATTATGACTGTCCTCTATCTACTCTCATAATCTCTCTTCATTGTACATTACCATTACGATTATGGTGTTTGTTGTACAGTTTTATTTTTTTGAGTTACTGACATTCAATATACCAACTGGCCGGCTGATTTGGAAAGCTATCCCCCGCCTGAAAATTTGGCTACTAATCAAAATTTGGCTACTAATCACACAACATGGAATGGCCAGAGGAACCAGCCACACAAGTATATTTTTGCGAATTGGGATTTATGTTGGTATATTTATGCAAATTCGTCATTTTTTTCGTGGTGGTTGTAAAGTACTCCTTGTTTGTTGTTTGAAATGCTGGATAAAACTGGGGTGTGAGAGTGTTTGTGGTACTTTTTATTTTTTCCCCTTGTGCTGGTTGTAAAGTATTTGATATTTGTTTATTGTTTGAAACTATTGACGTCAATTTCACATGTATTCGATGGGTATCCGGCTATCCGCTTTACCCAACCTAACAAAACAAGTAAAAATTCGATAAAAGTCGGTTATAAATGATTTATGGATGAGCAGGTGATAAGTCGGGTCGGATTCTTATTTCTCACTTGTCATTTGATTTATTTCGCGGATGATACTGTTTTGTTCGCAAAGGCGACTTAAAATCCTCCATGAATATGAAGAAGCATCCGGCCAACAAGTGAACTTTGTGAAGTCCGAGCTATCGTTCAGTAGAAATGTGGCTGAGTCTCGGAGAGTCGAAATCCAACATGTGCTTAGCATCAGAGATGTTGATAAGCACGAGAAGTACTTGGGGCTCCTGACCATGTTGGGTAGGTCCAAGAAGGCTTTAATCAGGTAAAGGAGAGGGTCTGGAAGAAATTAAAAGAGTGGAAGGAGAGAACTCTATCACGTGGAGGTAAGGAAGTTTTGCTAAAAGTTGTTGCTCAGTCGATCCCATTATATACCATGTCATGTTTTCATATTCCGTCGGGGATATGAAGAGAAATTGAACAACTCATGTGTAATTTTTGGTTGGGAGATAATAAAGATAGGAGGAAGGTACACTGGATGAGTTGGAAGAACTTATGTGTGTCAAAGGAGAGAGGGGGCATGGGCTTTCGAGATCTGGAGCTCTTCAATCTCGCCATGTTAGCGAAGCAAGGTTGGAAGTTGGTGCACAGACAAGACTCCCTACTGGAAAGAATGCTAAAGGCGAAGTACTACCGGCATTCATCCTTCCTAGAAGCGGATCTAGGATCGACGCCGAGCTATGTATGGAGAAGTTTAATGAAGGGTAGGGAGGTTCTGGAGGAAGGGTTAGTGTGGAGCATTGGTAATGGGAGTGATGTTTATATATGGAGAGATAGATGGCTACCGAGGCCTATTGGATTTAAGGTGCTAGGCAATCCGAGTGGAAGTCAAGAAGAGTTGCATGTGATTTATCTTATTGATTGGTCTACGCAGAGATGGAGGGAAGACCTGCTAGGAACGCTGCTTGTGGAGGAAGATGCTGAATTAGTACGCCAGATGAGACTAGTTAACCCGACCGTGAAAGATGAGATGTTTTGGTTCTACGAAAAAAATGGTATGTACTCCGTCAAGTCGAGGTACCATGTCATGATGGGAAGAAGGGGGGCGGGCAGCAGTACAGGCCAATCTAATGATTCCAGGTTGAACAAGCTGTGGAAGAAGGCTTGGAAGATAAACCTTCACCCGAGAGTAAAATCCTTTGTTTGGCGAGCTTGTCGTAATATCTTGCCAAGCAATGTTAAGTTGGTTAGTAGGAGGGTGGGTGTGGGGACAAAGTGTGCCAGATGTGGGATTCAGGAAGATGGTATGCACGCTTTGTTCTATTGCAGGGAAGCTAAACAAGTTTGGAAGCATGTACCAAGTCTATATAGATGCGGCAAAGGAACTAGAGATGTTCTGGGGTTTTTTGAGAGGGTACTGGCCCTAAAATCTTCTACTCTATTGAAATAGTGGGTCGTGATCTTATATGATATACGAATAGCTAGAAAGAAGTTTGTTTTCGGGGGGATTAACCGTCCATCAAAACTACTTGTAGAGGAGGCGTTTTTACAACTGGAGGAATTTCTAGCAACTGTTACGAGTGAGGTTAAGGGTCTTGGTGAGGATAGGGAGGATGGAGAGGGGAAATGGAGAAGGCCGACACAAGGCATCATCAAGGTAAACTACGATGTGGCAGTGAGCAAACAGTAGGGTTGCGGCGTGGGGCTGGTAGCACGAGATGGCCAGGGAGTGGCCTGTTTTGTGGCTGCAAAGGGCGTTCAACAGACATGTGAGGTTGAGTTAGTGGAAGTTGAAGCAATTCTCTGAGCTGTTGATGTTTGTATCGAGCAAGATATTTCCCATGTGGTGTTTGAGTCGGATTGCTCTAATATTATTCGCAAGCTGAAAACTAAGGAGAAGGTAACGGGAGCGCTGGGTAACATCCTGGAGCCTGTCCGAAGCATGGTGGAGGGGCTTGATAGTGTGATGTGGAGCTTCACCAAACGTCAAGCCAATAAATCGGCGCACTATATGGCGAGCTTGCGACCAGCAGAAGCTTTTGTTTGTTGTTTTAATGATCAATTTCCTTTGAATTTGAACAATTTGTTGTTGGATGATTTAAGTTAATTGAATAGAATGGTTGGTTATCAAAAAAAAAATTATTTACCATGATTTGACCAGATGGGACAGGTGAAATTTAAAGTGGGTAATAGGTGGATTGGGTGGGGATTTCAACTACTATCTGGCCCATTGTCGAATATATTTGAAACGCTTGACTTGTGAACGAATTTCCTATTTGGTAAGGTATCATGGAGCTTAATTGAACAACAGATGTTCGGGATCACTTCCGACAAGAATGCAAAATCTGATGATCAAAGTATCATGTAGCTCATTGATTTGATCTATGTTACACGAAAATAGAAGCGGAAACCGGAAGGGAAACATAAACGGAAACGGGAAAACAACAATCCAAATTTTGCAGGAAACGAAAACGTCAAGGAAATGGCAACATGAATTATATGTTCATTTAAAGATCTAAATAAGAGAAATAAATATATCATCAAGTCCTACACATAAAATGCAACATTGGACTACAAATTGAAATCTTCAATACCGTAATAAACAATGTCCTTACTCCTTAACAGAAATCAATACAGATATGTCAAGCATTTTAAATGTCCTTACTCCTCTTCGACTCCATTAGTTGTAGAGTCGGTTTGTTGGCTTTGTTAAACACTATGACTTCCGCTAGGACTGCTACTTGCATTTAAGGATGATATAGTGAGAGTCGAGAGGGAGAGAGCACTAAGCAAATGAGAGTTTATCAAGAAAGGGGGAGAAAGAGAGAGAGAGAGAGAGAGAGAGAGAGAGAGAGAGAGAGAGGGGGGGGGGATTGTCGGAAGCGATGAGAGGAGGGAAGACCAAAGATGGAGGAGAAGGAGGCAGCAAGGCTAGAGGGAAACGAGAGTTTAAGACGGGAGGAAGGAGAAGCATGATTTAGAGTTTAATTTTTTATTTTATTTTCAATTATAAAATTAGCAGAAACGCCACCCGGCAAGTCAGAAACGTTTATGATCAAGTGAAAACGGTCAAGGTTTCTGACTTTTCTGGTCAACAAACCAGTCAAAATTTCTGACATGTCAGAAACGTTTCTGAGGTGTTTTCCCAGAGTTTTGGAGTTTTCATATCCAGAAACGTGAAACCGCTATGAAATGGAGTTTTGGGGTATCATAGGATTTTATTTTATTTTGATTAAGTAAAGATTCGAGATCAGGTAACTCTGATTCTCGAGAGGCCGACAAGTCGGCATGCGAAAACCGCCTATACATATAGAAAATAGTGAAAATAAACCTAAAGAAAATACAGAAAAGAAGCGCAGTGAAACAAACGAAAATAAACTCTACAACGAGACGATCTAAGCAGACCAACTCCCAGTGAGCCGAGGACGCTGACGAAGAAAGAAGCCAAGTACCACTGAAAAGTAGCATTGCGGGCCAGCGGTACAGCAGGACTCTATCTCATGTGGGTAGTGCAGACGAACTCAAAAGAAACTCCTTCCCGGATACGGGGTCGCCCTGAGAGCAACACCTCGACCTCAACCAGTCCCGACCCCAGACTCCACGCCCCCAACCAAGCAGTAGATCACCTAGAAACACCAGAAGCAGAGCCACACATCACTCGTGCAAAAACGCCAATAAGATTCAGCCTACCGGAATCTAGTCAAGCCCTTTCGAGATTTGATCAAGCCTTTTCGGGAATTGTTTCAAGCTCTATCGAGCGGGTATACTCAATCCCATCAATATATAAACATAATACATAATTATATATATATAAAGAGAGGATGCTGATAAAAAAGTCAAAGGAAAAATCACTACAAATAATACAAACTATCGTTCGTGAACCAAAAATAATACAAACTTTAGAAATCACCATGATTGATACAAACTATCAACTAATAAACCAATTTTGATATGAAGATCTTTCTGGCCAAAATTCCGTCAATATCGATGACGTGGCAATCAGAAAATAGATTTTGGGATCAAAATGTAATTAACACCAATTTAAGAGTAAATTTAAAATACTATTCATGGTCTTCCTCCTCTGTCTTTAGCCATGGCAGAGTGGCAGACACTAACATATCTCAATTGCACTCGACAATAGTATACCCTTCAAAGCCCCCCCCCCCCCCCCTTAAATTTGAGAATGCGTGGCCTCAATGAAAAGACTTCCGTAATATCGTCAAACAATCATGGCGAGCTACTTGTCCTGACTCTGCTATGTTCAAATTAATGTTCAAACAAAAAATTCAGAAACAAAAAGCAAAAATTTAGAATAAATCCACTTTCGGAAATATTTTCCGTCAACTGCATGAGGTAGATAACGAATTGCTTAGGATCCAGTCATCCGCCCCTATGGGGGGATGTGAAAGCTCCAACAGAAAAGAACATTTCCTTCTAAGGAAAAAGGAAGAGCTCCTCCTTTTCCAGAAGACATTCTGGAATCAAAGGGCCAAAACAAAGCACCTCAAACTATCAGATACGAATTCTTTCTATTTCCACCGAGTAGCCTCGGGGAGAAGACACCGAAAACAAATCCGTAACATTCTTTCTGCCGACGGCAATTTAATCATTGGTGATGATGGTGTCAGGAATGAAATAAGAAAGGACTTTGAAAATCGCTTTAAGAAAGAATCAACCGATGGAAGAATATTAGACGAAATGCTTAGCCTAATTCAGCCATCGATCTCGGTTGAGGAAAACAATTTCCTTATTCGGCACCCTTCCAACAATGAAATAAAAACTAAAGTGTTTAACCTTGAGAAAAATAAGTCCCCTGAGCCCGATGGATTTATGGCAGAATTCTACAAAAAATATTGGGATACCGTGGGCACATCTGTCCCTAAGGTTGTTAAAGGTTTTTTCCTCTCCGGTAAAATCCTTAAGCAAATCAATCATACGTTCATTTCGCTTGACCAAAAATAGATAACCCAACTGCTACCAACCATTATCGCCCAATTAGCTTATGTTCCACAATTTATAAGATTATTTCAAAAATCCTCACTGAAAGGATTAAGTTTGTTATTGGAAAATTAATCCACCCACTTTAGGGTGTGTTTGTGTCAGATGGAGCCATTCAAGATAATGTACTAATATCCCACGAAATCTTCCACTCGTTCAGATACCGCAAGGGTCGTGTTGGGTGGTTGGAAATCAAACTGGACATGGAAAAAGCATATGATAGAGTGGTTTGGAATTTCACCAAAAATGTCCTCCAAATATTTGGTTTCCACCCTATCTTCATATCCTGGATTATGGAATGTGTTACGAGTGTTTCCTTCTCAGTGCTCATTAACAATAGCCCAACGGAATTGTTCTCCCCCTCTCGGGGCATTCGTTAAGGGGATTCCCTCTCCCCCTTTTTATTTATCCTTGGTGCGGAGATCCTCGCACGCAGTCTCTCAACAGAATCGAACTTGGAAAGAGATCAAATTGGCTTTTCCTTTGGCAGGGATGGTCCTCGGGTTCCTTTCCTTTCCTTTGTTGATGACATCATTTTCTTCAGTAAAGGCACTACTGAGGCTGGACACAAAGTTAGAGAAATAATTGATGCCTACTGTAAAGTTTCAGGCCAAAAAGTTAACTATCATAAATCTAGCTTCCAGGCAACCAAAGGAATCTCGAACGCAAAGATCTCGAAGCTTAGTACTTGTTTGAATATTTCACATGTCACCTCCCTTGAAAAATATCTGGGCTGCCCTATTATCAATGGTAGGGTAACCAAAGCCACATTTGAAGACATCATCTGCAAATCAAAAGAGCAACTGAGTAAATGGTGTGCTATTGCTTTGTCTCAGCAAGGTCGTGCCACCCTTATTAACGCAAATCTAGCAGCCAAACCCTTATACGCGATGTAAAATTTTCTGTTGCCAAATTCAATACATAAAGAGTTAGATCAAGTAAATAGAATGTTCTTCTGGAACAAAGATCTACAACACCGTCCCTTTATTAGTTGGGACAGGATATGAAGACCGAAATATTACAGTGGTCTTGGACTACGGAAATCAAAAGATATGAATGAAACCCTCCAGATGAAACTTTTGTGGAAAATATTAACTGAACCACATAACGTTTGGGTTTCCATTATCAAACACAAGTATCTTCAGTCTTCAAACATTATGGAATATAAGAAAAAGGGTGATTCATCTTGGCAATGGGCCAAATTAATAACGTTCATTGAAAAATTTAAGACTGGGCTGATTTGGTCAGTTGGAAATGGAAAGTCGATCAAATTTTGGACAGACAATTGGGTCTCGTCTCTTTCCCTACAAAACAGGGGTGAATGGCCTCCAAGTTCTAATTTAGAGGAATCCTTGAGTGACTATATGCTGGGCGGTAGATGATGGACGGAGAAACTCAACCAAGTGCTGCCAAATAATATTGTCAAGGAAATAGTAGATATTTCTTTGCCCGCTGCCCCCTTTGAAGACCGGCTATACTGGTGGCCTGATAGGGAGGGTTGGTTCACCACTTCAAGTGCATATAAACTAATCACCGGCCTTCCCTCCCGGTGTCCAGATTCCAACTCCTGGATTTGGAACATAGACATTCCACCAAAGGCTAAAAACTTTCTATGGAAACTTTGTTAGGTCGGTCTTCCGATGACTCTTCGACTGGCACAAAGAAGTGTTTCCGTGCCCTCCACCTGCTGTTTGTGCAATTGCGCGGAGGAAGATGATGCTCACCTTTTTTCTGGAATGCCAGTATACAACCTCTCTCTTCCGATTCCCAAACCACATCAGCTCAAATATTTCATCCATGCTGAATCAATCAAGAGACATAAAACCGGTTATGGCCTATATAGGCAACAACATTAAGAGCTCATCCAAAGTAAAGTTAGCATTTCTTGGTAGACCACTTGGTATACTCGAAATCAACATATCTTCAGATCGACTCCCATCTTTGATAAAGACACAACCCTCCACATCATCAAAACACATGAAATAAATTGGAGCAAGACATCTCACTTCGATGATTGCTTTGATGAGGAATCCAATATACAACCAAAAACCAGCTTTCGAAGACGGCAGAAAAAGCGGAAAACTAACATTAGGTGGCGAAAACCACCCAGAGGGACATTTAAATTAAATTTTGATGGTTCCACCCTTATAGATAGGAATAGTACAGCAGGAGCTATTATTCGTGATTGGGATGGATGCCCTATCAACATAGGATACAAAAATCATGGTATACAAACTCCACTAAAAGCATAAGCTCTCGCCTTGAGGATTGATGTGCAACATGTCTTAAATTCACATATTGATAATCTTTACATTGAAGGCGATTCCAGCATAATTATTTACCACTTCAACAAAAAAGCTAAATGTCCTTGGGAGATCGAACTCATTATGTCGGACATTAAAATTATGTTGAGAAAACTTGAAAGAGTATCTTTCCTACATGTACCCCGGATAGACAATAGAGTGGCAGATAATGTTGCACACCTTTGCCACTCTGCCTGGGGTACTGATATTCATAACAATCCCGGTCTTCTAGACCTCATCCGAAAGGATGCCATCGGGTAGAGTTTGCTCACCTGAAATATTTCCTAATAAAAAAGGCAGAGTAGCAGACAACCGCAAAAATCAAGCATCCCTCCGCGGCTCCGCTCAGCCGACGATGTAAAATACTCCACCAATCAACGTCACCTGGTCCTCCCGGGCGAAACCAGCCAAGTTGGAGGTGAGGGCAATGGCGGGATTGTTTTCACTTCCATCCGTCCAGCCGCCCACCTAAACTGAAAAATCCCCAAAATCCCCTAAAATCAAGTATCTAAAGAATAAATTGAATGAGGGTTAACGATAATTGCAAGGTCTAGTCCATATTCAAGCCGGTTTTCATGCATAATCTTGACAAAACAAGAACGGATTTGAGATCTAATTTTCAAATTAAAAAAACCCTAAAAATATATATTTCGACAAAACATGGAAGAAGATGAACAATATTTTACATTTCCCCTAAATTGGTGTTAATATAGGTAACCCATTGATGAATTGATGTTTTTGGTGTGCAATTGGGTGTGATTCAGCAACTACTCCTAATTCTTCATTATGGCTATTGGGTATGACGAACCCAAGCCTTCGGCAATGGTACCCGTCCGTGATGGTGGTGCTTCTACGGGTATCGTAGGGGCTCATGACTGCGACAATTGTAGAGCAAGGTAGGTGAGGTGCCGATTGCGATCGGAGGCACTCATGAATTGGAGGCGTTCATGGCTCCTCGGACATTCGAAGAAGATGAACAGTACAATTTCCCTTAATTATTTATTTTCTCCCTAATAACTTTCTTTTTAATTGCATTTTGAGCCCACCTTGCATGGAAAGGGAGACAGATCCAGGACAACCTTACACGATAAGGGTGGAGGGAGAATGATGGTGAGAGGAAGATAACGGGACGAGGCCACCATCGCCGACCACCGAGGGCAGCCACGCCACCGACCCAAGTCAACCAGAATGCAAGAAACTTGATGACAAAAGGGCGCACTAGCCAACAGTGGAGACCCGGTGGCGGAGAGGTGCCTAAAATCAGCCCAACCCAACACAAACAACACCGCAAAGCGGCAAATCAGGCAAGAGGATCGAGCGAGAGAAAAGAGGAACCACACCAGACCGGAAGCCTTAACCCAATTGACATGACGAAGGACAAATTAGACCTCGCCGAAACCGAAATAGCCCAGGAGGAGAGATGAAGACGAGACCCAAGGCGAAGCCAAGTGAGAAAGGCCAAGGGCGTTTGAATCACGGATAACTTAGGGGTTTTCCAGAACGGAGACGGCCGAAGCCAGCCGGAATCGGAGAGCGGATATTAGCCAATTGATAATTCGGGTTGAGCCATAGAAGGGTTGTAAACGAAAGAATTTGTAAGACGATTTTGACTCTTCCCTCTCTCTAAAAAACCTAGAGAGAGGTCAGAGAGTTTTCTCTACTCGTAAGTCTACACTTTAGTGGAGTATCATAGGATTTTATAGGATGGTGTTTGAAAAAGATTAAAATATTAATTTTCAGTTGGTTTATGATTTTTTTTGGGGGGGGGGGGAGATTAATAAAAATGCAGTGGTTGGAGAAACAAGTCAAGCACTACCACAATAACATCGTCGAAAAGTAGGTACACCATGATTCAACCTATAGAAAGAATAGCACCAACTTGTGTGTAAATCGAATACAATTATCATTTTGCTTCTTTTTTTCACTTTTTTTGAGGGAAAAAGGAGAAAATGATTAGGAGACCACAATATAAAAGCCCTTCTATCGACATCGATTAGCTGGTCGGGATCTTGTTTATTATTATAGATATAGATATAGTTGTTTTGTCCCAAAAGAAAGATCACTTATTTTGTCAAGCCCGGTGCTTAACAAACGTTGTAACCCCAAAACAAAAGACATTTTTTTTATTCGCGAAATCGCAACAGCATCCCAAAACCTAAAGTTATTACTAGTGAGTAGTGACGGATCATCATCACAAACTTGGAAATTTGAAATTTATTTTATCATTAGAGGTTTGGGGGCATGTGAAATACCCCAAATTATTTTTGAGCTATTTCTTATTTTATTTAACGAAAATTTCGCAAGGCGCCTCTGCGGTATTGCAATTTTCATGAGGTATACAACTCTTTTGCATATTTCGTGTGGTGTTCCTGAGGTTTTGAATCTTTTCGCCTGGTGCCCTTCTCGGTTAAATTTAACAGATAGGGATGATGCTCCGTTAGTTTTGTGCTTTTGTTCTTTTGGGTCGACGATGATGAGTAACAATGGCGACGCTGACCAGGTCGATTGGTTGAAAAAGCATATATCAGTTGATAAAAAAAAAGAGATATCCACGCTTCACATCCTCATTTCCCCCTCCGATTCCACACACCCATTGATTCCTCCAAAAATTGTATCTTTACCGTATTTTCTACCCAAAAAATGCTGATGTATCAGCCTCCGGATGTGGGGGGAGGCGGCCAGGTGCTGGATCCGGACACCGCCGTGAAAGAAGGGATACTCCTAAGGGCACGACGTGAAAAGAATCAAACCTTAAGGGCACCACGCGAAATATGTAAAAGAGTTGTATACCTCGCGAAAATTGCAATACCACAGGGGTACCCCGCGAAATTTCCGTTTATTTAATTGAATAAATCCTCTAAGTACTCATATTATTTAGTTTATGAAGTTTAATATCATATTCCTCTAAATACTCATATTATTTAATTTATGAAGTTAAATTAAATAATATTTATTATGTTAAAGGAATATACCTATCTATCTTCTATCTCCATTTTTACCCATTTCTTTTCCTTAAATTCTATCATCCACCCTTGATCTCTATTCTTGATTGATTTTTAATCTCAAACGATCAAAACCTATATTTTATCTAAACCTTAAACAATATAGATAAAACTCAAATCTTAGCCCACAACCCAAAACCAATTTACCATCCCGTTCCTCTCCCATTACTCTCGTGAGCCAATTCAGTCGAGCCAACCATCGCCGGCGACCCTGAACCATCACCGCCGGACCATCGCCCTCGCCACTGCATTACGCGACCCTTGCCGGAGACGCGCCACGAGCCAAAGCCGTATTAGAATAATATTTATTATTTATATTTTAGGATAATATCAGTTAAGAGTATTATTCGTTATTTGTTAAGATTTAATCTTATCTTTATCATCTTTGTATTCCTATATATAGGGTACTTCATTATTGAAATAATTGTGGTTTTCTCCACCAATCTCAACATGGTATCCGAGCTGTTAGCCTAGCGGCTTCGATCCTCACCAAATGCTTCCGCCCAACTCAAAATGATTCCACCCAACTCAAACATGGCTTAGGCCACCACAAAACCGCCTACAGGCACCCTATAACCGCCTTCGAGCAACATCCAAGAAAGGCTTCGGCCACCCTCTAATCGCCTACGGGCAACACACCCTTGGCTTCGGCCATCACAAAGCCGCCTACGGGCACCACAAAATTGCCTTCGGGCCATCCTAACAATTCTAACTTGGCTTCGGCCACTACAAAACCGCCTATGGGCACCCTATCCGCCTTGAGGCAACTCAAACAAGACTTTGGCCACCAGAAAACCGCCTACGAGCACCCTATCTTTGACTTCTACCAATCCAAAACTTCCTTCCAGCAACCAAATTTAGGTTTTTGCCTAACCAAAACTACGGTCCTATTTGCACAAAACCTTTGCTTGTTTTTTTTTTTGTTGGCCAAACCCACAATCAGTCTTTTGCACTATTTTTTTACACAAAAAAAGGTCATCTCATGGCCATTGTCACCAAACCCAAATTCTCAATCCATTAACCATACCCTCTTCTACTGACGTATTTAGCAACCTTTGCAACATCACCTTCCAAGCTCCCATTGTTCCTTGCCTGTGGTTCCATCGTCGTGGCTCCGAAGTCCGACCCATGGGGAGAGACAAATATTGTCAGCACCACCAACATCACAAAGATGAAGGGCTTCCAGCACTGCTCAGAAGCATCTTCGCTCCCTGCAATCTTGCATGATCAACTTTCGCACCACCAAGACGTACTCCTTCATCAACCTCCTGCATCTCCGACAACAAGCGACACCAACTTGGCAGTAGCATTGAGATCGATCTTGATTCTTGATGTCAGGCCAACCATGTCCACCATCGGTCCAATGATGACTTCGTTTTTTTTTTTTCTTGTTCCAATTTTCAACTATATTTAACCTACCCTTCAATTGCGGGGGAATATTAGAATAATAATAATTATTTATATTTTAGCATAATATCAGTTAAGAGTATTATTAGTTATTTGTTAAGATTTGATCTTATCTTTATCATCTTTGTATCCCTATATATAGGGTACTTCATTATTGAAATAATTGTGGTTTTCTCCACCAATCTCAACAGGTCAAGCTCTCGCGGGCCATTGCCGCCCTGTTGTCGCCACCCAGCACTACCCGAGCGCCGCCTCCGGCCACCGTCACTGCCGAGCCCTGTCGTTGCCGCTGCCCATCGCCGCCCTTGCCCGGAGAACAGAAGGTCGAGCCCGCGCTGAGCCGCCTTCGATTTCTGCTGCGGTGCCACCGCCCACCACCGCTCGAGCCGCCGCCGCTAATTGTCGCGCCGAGCCTCGTCCCAATCGCTCTGTTCTCCTTCTCTGTACGAAGACTCTATTGGAGCAAATTGGGAGCTTTGATTTCTGTTATATAAATTACATAAACTTACCTTATTTTTATTCTATTCTTGTTTCTGGTCCTAATTTAATTATTTATTAATTTAGATGGCTAATATTACTAAACTATTCGATTCTTTCCCGTTTCACCGACACCAAGCAATCTCAAATCACCCACGCCGGATCCCGCTCCCCGAGGAGCTTATATTGGTATAGATTCTTAACTTTATAGAATTAATTCAATTTCAAATTGAGTTAAGTAAAGTTAATTGTATGAAATATCAATATTAAATATTCCTTTTTCGTTGAATTCAATAGGTGCTAAAATCTCGTCTTGTTTTCGTCAACCGATCATCGAAGGTTAAGGCGAGTGATTTCGTTCAACGCCCTTTGCGTATTTCGTGATTCTTTTGACCTGCCTTTTTAATTCTTCAGTGTCAAATGCGACCATGTGGCCAATTTTCTTGACAATTTCGATAAATTGCATATCCGTCTGTTTGATGTGATTTATCTCCTTATTCATAAGTTAGCATGAGTATAAATTAATGAGAAATTTATTAAATTATTATAGTGATATATGTTTTAAATATGTTATTTGTTTATAACTCGAGATAAGTGAAAATTGCTCATTTTCTTCTTCCTAAATTGCATGATATTCTGCTTGTTAATTTAATTCAAATATGCAATCTAGTGGCATGTGATATTAAGATCCTTTAAATCATCCATGCTTGTCACTTTTTTATTAACATTGTTTTTATGATCACCTAGTATGAACTGGTTTTGTATGATAAGTTAAAATGTGCACCATGTGATGCTTATGTATGATAAGTTAAACCATGCACCATGTGATGCTTATGTATGATAAGTTAAAATGTGCACCATGTGATGCGAGTGACCATAGGTCATTGACAAGTTTGCAGTAGACTGACTTGCAGGTTGTGGTTCGTTAAGCCACCGCCTTACAAGGTTTCATGAAACATTCATCCCGGAATACATTCTCCGCGGGGTGGTAAAACAACGATCTGATGTAGGTCGTGGTCCTTTTTAAAGACCCGATAGGTACCACGTATTATTATTATTAAATTATTATAGTGATATATGTTTTAAATATGTTATTTGTTTATAACTCGAGATAAGTGAAAATTGCTCATTTTCTTCTTCCTAAATTGCATGATATTCTGCTTGTTTCTTTCATTCAAATATGCAATCTAGTGGCATGTGATATTAAGATCCTTTGAATTATCCATGCTTGTCACTTTTTTATTAACATCGTTTTTATGATCACCTAGTATGAACTGGTTTTGTATGATAAGTTAAAATGTGCACCATGTGATGCTTATGTATGATAAGTTAAACTATGCACCATGTGATGTTTATGTATGATAAGTTAAAATGTGCACCATGTGATGCGAGTGACCATAGGTCATTGACAAGTTTGCAGTAGACTAACTTGCAAGTTGTGGTTCGTTAAGCTACCGCCTTACAAGGTTTCATGAAACATTTATCCCGGAATGCATTCTCCGCGGGGTGGTAAAACAACGATCTGATGTAGGTTGTGGTCCTTTTTAAAGGCCCGACAGGTACCACGTATTGTTGTTGTTATTGTTGTTGTTGTTGTTGTTGTTGTTGTTGTTGTTGTTGTTATCGATTATTAAATAGGTGATCACTTTTGTTACTATACTCACTTGTCTCGGGTATAATTCCTTTTCTTATCTTATAATCGATCATTATGATCATCTGGGTCATGTTGTGAATTTCTACCCTCTTATTCAGTTTCCACTTTAAATATTCGTGTCTTTCCCTTAACCTATGACATACCGTTTTATGGTCACTGTAAGGTTAAAGTCTGAATATTTTCCCTATAATTTGCTAGTCTTAATTGTACTAACCATCCTATTTATTGGATGGCTGGTGTCCTTCGTACTCACGAAACACCAGACCATATTCCACAGGTCTAGTGAGAGAAGCGAAGCAGGAGAGAAAGCTGAAGAGAGGACTATCATCACTGGATTTTTAAACTGCAATTTCAAACCTTTAAAGTTTCCGCAACGCTACGCTGGTTTTTAGCCACTTTGAAGTTTATTTACAGTTTATGGTTTTTGGGATTTTTGTCTATGTTATTGAGATTGGTTATTTTAAAATATGATATTTAATTGACTTCCGCACTATTTTATTCAACTACTTGAAGTATCGTCTTGTTTGTGGGAGCATGATTGCATGTCCCTATAAACCTCATGTGAATGTAAAGACATTAAAGTCTACGGATTCATTGGCGCTGCAATAATCCCTTGGGATTCAAAAGAGGGTGTTACAACATGGACAAAGAGAGTGAGTTGAAACTGGTGATGCAGTCATCGAATATTTGAGGAATGGGTATGAAGCCAGTGAATCCCAGCTCCATCATCTTGCTGGCAATCCATGCTGTGTAGTATGTCTTCTCCTTCCTGGCTTCCCAGCCTGCAAACACCCACACCACACCATTGTATGACAATTGATTCTCTTTTGTATGAAAATCCTCATTTAGTCATTTTACATGTCTATTGATATCATCTTTCAACTCACTCTTTTTCATACGGGTATGTCGGGTACTTGGTCCTGAGCATGCCAATACTGACATGAATTTTTCAGGGGCGGGGGATACCAACAAGTCATCAATACCCAGAACCAACACGAGCGACATACCTCGAGACAGATTGGGTGAGAACACTATCAGGACTAATGTCAGGACATCTAGAAGGTGATGGTGTAAAACGGGAGAAAAATGAACCCAGTATATATAGTATATGAACCCAATCATCAATCAATTATTATATATAATAAAGGAGAAGTCGGTTGAGACACATGGCGGTTTTTCCTTAAAAGTAGTCGTATGAACCAATCACATTTTTTGAATTTGTTTGAAAGAAATAATTAATATATGTATAAGATAAAATTAGACTCAATTTGATTAAATATGGATATATTATTGGATAAAATTTTATTCTAACTGTATTAAATCAATATATCTATATATACAAAAGATAAATTTTGACCCAATTTGATTAGATATGATATATTTTTAGAAGATATTTACCAAATTTAAATACTATAAGATTTAATAATCAATATATTCATAAGATAAAATTTTATTCTAACTCTATTTAATATATCTACATATTTTCATAAGATAAAATTTGACCCAATTTGACTAGATATGGATATATTTTTAGAATATATTATATGACATCTTCTCCTTATATCTTAATAGTAATCATCAATCAAAAAAAATTATCTCCGCCTTAATCAATCTTAAGATAATAGTTTTCATAAGTTTTTAGACATAGATATATTTTGGAAAGATTTTACCCAATTTTATAAGATTTCGATAATAATTATATAAAAGTTTAATAATACATAATGGTAATTTTATTTTAATTGTGTAAAAATTCAAAAGTGTTGATATAAATTAATTAGCTCTCTGAACGAGTATTTATATCAAATTTATTTAAATTGTAAAAAACCGCACACGGTGCGGGTTCTGAACTAATATAGAGTAGGCGTGGCCACGGGTCGGACCCGCCGGGTCAAGGGTCAGGGTTGGCCGACCCGAACCCTAACCCGAAAATGTCACAGGTTGACGGGTTCGGGTCGACCCGTTGACCCGACAGGTTACAATTTTTTTTTAATTGACTATTAAAATAAATAAATAAATGATATGTGAAGATAAAATCTTCACAACACATTTTATCACTTTGATATGAAGTGTTAAAAATGTAGGAAGATTATGTCTCCATATCAATTATTTCATCCACAATAATTTCAATGTGGGATGTAAAAGGAAAAAATATGAGAATATATTTCTCAAACTTCACTTCCAACTTCATTTCCAATGTAGGAAACAAGTGAAGTGGGAGAAATGAGGTAGTGGGATACATATATATATATATATAGCCTCATACCTTCTCATTCTAACTCCATATTTTCGATGCGGGAGGAAGCATTTGTTCCACATTGGAAATGAGGAGATAGAAGGAAGACTTCCAAGTCTATAAAAAAAGAAAAATGGGGGTTCATTTGTCCCACGTTGCAAATTTCATGTTAGTTTATATTTATATATTTATATATTATGAATTATTCTAAGAATAATATACAAAATAATAATAATAATAAACAAACTATTAAAAATATTTTTTTTCAAAAAAAAAATTTGGGATGGTGGGTCGACCTGTCGGGTCAGCGAGTTTAAAACCCCCCGACCCTAACCCTAACCCGTCCCTACCCGAGGACCCTCACCGACCCGTACGATCCGTCGGGTCACTGGTCGACCCGTGACCCATGGCCACGCCTAATATATAGTATATGAGTATTGCTGGTAAAATATATTTTAAAAAAAAATATGTAAAATGAGTGTCTATGCGTATATAAAATTAATTCACACTTGAATATAATTTTTTTAATTATAAAAAATGCTTAAACTTCAATTTCTAAATGGTTAATTAACCATATGCTCTATCACCTGGGCAAAACCAACCCCCCACCCCACATTTGATCTCCTGTACATGCTAAGGGTCTGGCCATATAGGTCTCACGTAGACGGACCCGAGCATTGAGCTCTTTGCTCTTTACCTTTCCTTTTTTCTTATGATTTAGAAATTATAAGGGTCTTTAAGCCCTCTAATAAACTTGCTCTAAAAGAAAATGAAGCAATTATAAATTGAAATAAATGCTCAATGTTAAGGGATTTCACCCCCCATTTTGATAAAATTTTATGGGAAAGTAACATCTTTTTTCTTTTTCACTCTCTTTCCCTTTATAAATCCCTCGCCTCTTCGTCTATATAAATTCTTAATTTAGAAGAGTTTAGAATGATGTGTCAATATTAGAGACATTTTAGGAGTCTTAACCAATCTTTTTTTTTGTTCAATTTTTTATTTTCTTTAATTCTCCTTTTTCTTCTTTTTCATTTAATTCTCTTTTTTCTTTAATTTTACTAACCATTGGGTTTAATTCAAAACATTGAATTCAATCTAATATAACTATTGGGCTTAACACAAATTTATTTACTAACTATCTATATAAGCTCTTAATTTAGAAGAGTTTAGAATGATTTGTCAATATTAGAGGCATTTTAGGAGTCTTAACCAATCATATTTTTTTTTGCCATTTTTTTTTCTTTAATTCTCATTTTTCTTCTTTTTCTTTTAATTCTCTTTTTTCTTTAATTTTACTAACCATTGGGCTTAATTCAAAACATTGAATTCAATCTAATATAACTATTGGGCTTAACACAAATTTATTTACTAACTATTGATCTTAATTCAAAACATTGAATATAATTATTGATTATGACACATGACATTTAAACAATGTTATAATGATAATGATATTATTATTACTGAGTAATTTAAAGTATATATAGTTATGTATTATACTAATTTACATAAGATTTTTTTAAAATAATTTTCTGAGATAATTATAAGATACATTTGTTATAAAGTTTTTTTTTTTATGATTTTTATCTTAACAATTACTAATATTTTATAATATTTTTATATATAATATTTTAGTTTTAAAAAAACGCGCCATGGCGCGGGGATCGTACTAGTTTTCCTTAAACAACCCAACACCCCATTTATACCTTACCATCCACTCCTTGAATTGGTAAATAAAGAGCGGTCATTCCGGGGTTCGAACTGGGGACTTATGGGTACTACCCACAAGTCCTTTCTAGTGAGCCATTCCGGAATGGTTACCTTACCATCCACTCCCACCATACCCTATATCCCATTTCCCCGTAATATTTTTTTTACCATCCGTTTTGTGATGTGCTATATATGGGGTTGGGAATGGAGTTGTTATATTGGTTTCTATGTTTATTATTTTGTTATTTTATTCCTTGTTTACCTCTCTCTATTGTTCTTTTTTCAAATATGCCCCTATTAATTTTATTGATAATTTAGTTTGAGCCTTTAATTTGATTATATTTATTTTTTATAATTATAAAATTTATACCATTATATTAATCGTAACAAACTTTTTCATATGAGCTTAATATTGAATATAATTGGAATACATTACTTTAATACATATCACGAAATACTATTTCATAACACAACAGTAAATAAATAAAAGTACACAATGTGTTTATGGCCTCTTCAAAACCTTCTAAGAGATGGTCTCCAAGCTCGGAAAAAGTACCACACACACTTATGGAAAGAAAAAACAAAGCGATACAAAAATATAATTAAACCATTAATGAAGATATTTAGTATTTCGAGAAGACATCATCATTTCTGTCTTGTTCATCCAATCCGCCATAGCCGATGAAGTCATCGAATTGTTGTGCTCCTTGCATACCGCTTGAACTCGATCCACCGTTTGCTCCATAGTGAGGTACAATACCATATTCAGCCATTCCTGCTTGGCGATCTCCATAAGTAGTAGTTCCACTTGGAAATTGAAAGGGAGTACGAGTACCAAATGTTGTAAGTGGTTGTTGTGGGTGGGAGAGATGGGATCTTTTCTCCATTATTTTAGCCTTCTTCATTCATAAGTATTCACGACCTTTATGATATGTAATCGAGCCAATGTTAGTAAGCATGATTTTGTTCTCTTTGCGTTCCCGTTGAATAACTAATTTTCTAGATGCACGATCCTCATACATAACAGAAAATGCATTTCTTTCTAACAAACTTTTTTCGAATAATGTCTTTAGTTCTTGATTAGACTCATTGATTTTTTTAGTTAGCTTGAACTTCTCCATTTCCTCGTATCTTTTTGCCTTTGCTTTCTTAATACCAATAGGCCGATGCGTGGTATGAAGCTTCTCATTATGTAGCTCTTGTTCATCCTCATCTTCATTCAAATCGATGGTAAATGGTCCGCTCCTTGACGTTGACTAGATGAAAGAGGCTACCCTGGTTAAGCAACGCGTGTTCGATGACAATTAGGCAAAATTGAAACGCCGGGTAAAGATCCATCTACAAGTCTAGAAACTAGAAGTTTACATATGAAAAATAGAGAAACACCCAGGAAAGTGGGTAACCATTAGTCATTACATTCTCCAGAAAGCTCAACTTCTGAACATAAAAAGTAGCACACAAAATGGGAGACTTTAAGTTGTTTAGACTATATACTAAACAAAGTAGCCTAACGGTGTACTTCACTTAGCCAAGACAATATGTATGCTGCACAGTACTCAACATTACTGGCTCGAAATTTGATATGATAGGCAAAAAGTGTCCCAAAAACCCTTACTACTAGCCTGAAAGTGGAACTTGGATGGAACAACTCTAATGAAACAGATTTATGCATATATGGGATTTACAGATATCAGGGTTACCGGTATTTCTATGGGGTATAGCCAGCTTTTGCAGCACTCATGTTGCCAAGATGTGACCAGACCCTCTCAAACTCAACAGGGTTGGGTTTTCCGAGTTTCAAGTCCTCGGATCCTCTTGGGTTGCTCTTGGTGAAAGAGGAGAGCGCCCTTGTTGGGCTCCCTCCCAAGTACTGGGGAGACGGAGAAGCAGAAGTTCGGTTCGGGGTAGCAAAGGGAGATGCAAATGGTGAATGATGAATCGAAAATGGGCTTGGTGACATCCGTCTCTGAATGGGTAGGCTACCAATGCCACCCCGGCTGAAAATGGACTTGGATTCTGCAGAAGTTGATTGCCTAGCTGCATCGTCTACAAACAAGAGATCATCAATTCTTGCCATGATATTGTATGCCAAGCTTTCCAGTATCCTTGAGTAGCTTTCAAGTATGGCCTGACCCACATCCTGCAAAAAACCAGTTTAACCAAGTTGAGATCATAAACACAATCAAGAAACTCGTAAAGTAACAAGTAGGAAGATACTTGAGGCTACTCGCATAAGGACAATCAAAAGATACTTGAGATCCTAAAATAACTTAGAGAAAATTCACCAAGTTGTAGCATAAAAGTTCATCGCATCAAAACCTTGACCATGAAAAATGTGACCAATTAAGTCAGCTTACCTTGTTGTACTGAATCTTTCTCATATCAAGTGCTGTTTGGGGTAAACGAGGAAACTGAAGTTTAAGACTCCATAAAAGAGTCTCAGCACGTTGTGCAAGCATTTGGCTCGTATTATGGTGAGAAACAAGGCCTTTCACCTTGCCGCCCCACTTGGATCTTGAGAGGTTTGTGTCCCTTCTCAGATCTTTCTGTCTCCATAAGTGCACAGCTGCCTCTACCCTGTTCGCAACTTCCAAAGTTTGATGCTCGGAAGAAAGGTTCAGGTAATCAAGAAGGCAATTCAATCAGGTGAGAACTACTCAGCTTTTATGTACCGATAGATGATATCACCTAGACACTCTTTCGCCTTCTGCAGACATACGTCCGATTTATATATTAAATATTACAGGAAATTAAACCAATATCGGTCTAGTTCACTCATAAAATAAGACACAATAATGAATCATGAAGTATCAACTTTAATACAGTAGCATTCTTAAGCTGGCACAAAAAATGTTTATTGGAAACAAGTCAACACCTACTCCAGACGTCCCAATTAAAGGCCTTGATATACTATACTAATCAATTCTACTTCAAAGATTAGGAATAATCACAGCACTGCAGGCCAAGATAATGATCAAATTCAAACTTTATTAGCAACCTAAATCAAATAAAAGATCCAATAGATAATAAAAACGATTGCACTAATGGACCATGAGATTAGTAAAGGCTTATCAAGTCAACGTGACATTATATGCCTACTTACTCAGATAAACAAAAACAAAAAAAATCGAGATACAAATGAAACATATCAACGACTCGTATTGTTGAGTTCTCTCGTATTTGATGAACTGCAGAAGCTACATAACAATGAAAAAAACTGAAGAGATTGGAGGGATTACCTTGGGCAATGTCTCTAAGTAAGCACTCGGAGTTTCCATCTCAGCAAGAACACTGCTATTAATCGCAACAGCTTCATTAAGTATCTGGTTAGTGCAATCCTTACATTGCTGCAGCCTCTTCCTCTCTCCATCGGACAATCCTTTTTTCGGAACTTTAGGACAGGGCAACCACCACTTATCCTCCTGTCTAACAAGGGGTTGTCTGCTACACATTGAAGCCTGTAAAGGATCTTTACCATCAACCTCTGACACAGATGTCCCTCGCTCAATATACCAGAACTCAGTCTCCTCGAACCCATCAAGCATGTCAAGCAACATCGCATCCAGCTTCATCAATGCGGGCAAGTTCACATACAAATCTGACCTAGGTCGTGTCGCCATGATCTCAAACGCTCCAACTCCCTGAATCTCCAGCATCTCCGGCACGTGATCTACAATCTAATTGCTCACACACAACATCCATTCCATCTCTCTGCACCACATCTTCTTCCTCTGTGGTGCCAGAGGCTCCAACCTCCATAGTTCCCCAAATACGCTAGCTATAATTTTACCAGAAATTTCTTCCAATCAGATGAAAATTCAGTAACTAACACCCCACAAATCATTGAAAAGATCTCGAAAACAGTTTACCTGCCAGATTTGTGATGGCGTTTGAAATCGCAAGTGCAGTGCAAACTCCCTTGCCACCTCCAGACATGTCCTCACCAAGTAAAAGATTTGCAAATCTTTCCTTCATTAGCTCTACCTCTGTAAATCACATACTGATGAAGTTAATCAACGACGGAAACCATAAGATTTTCTTTTCAAGCTTAAAAGAAAGAATGGAAGAGAGAGATTACCGGAGATTTCGTCATCTGGTTTCCAGATCTGATCGTTCCAAAGTAGAACATCTGGGCCGCCAATAACCGGCAAGAGAAGCGGCAGGCGGCAAGCGAGGGGCGAAGAGACAGAGTCCGGTTGGAAGCGGCGGCAGGAGAAGCTTCCAGAACTATCGGAGAAGGACTCGCTCACGTCGGCGCTATAATTAAGGGTATAGCTGCCGCACCGCTCACTGTGCTGATCGTAGGCGTCGTCGCCGAAAGACAGGCTCCCCATTGTAAACTAGTGGGGTTCTTCTCTCCTCTGAATGGAGAGGCGATTCCAATGTGGAGGTGGAAGGAGATCTAAAATGGAGAAAGGGGGCGAAGAGGTAGGGGACAAGGGGCTAATTTTATTTTGTGGGGGAGCAACACGACTTATTTTTAATTTACTGGGTATAGTTTAGGGTGGCTTAAAATGAACCCGACCCGAAAACCCCACCCGACTCGACCTGGAAACTCGGGGTCGGGGTTGACCCGAGACCCGAGGGTCAAATTTTAAAAAATTCCGAGTCAACGGGTGGGTCGGAATCAGACCCGGAAGGTCTTGAATTTGACCCGTTGACCCGGATTTTTTTTTTAAAAAAAATATATTTTATTGTTGCAGATTAACCAGATAAAAATAATAAAATAACCGAGCGAGTTATTACAAGAAAAAAATTAACTGGTCAAAGAAATTTCAAACGAGTTATTAAAATAGAAAAAATAAAGGGTGATTTAGGTAAGTAGTCTATTTAAAAACTTCAATTAACTAATTAGATAATAAACTTATTTAATTAGGTTAGGTAGTCAATTTCCCAAATGGGGTATTGAATGGTCAATGGTCAACGTTGACCGGTCAATGTTGACCAACTATGTGAAATTTTTTTTTTTTTTAGCGATGGCATTTTTGTGATGTCTTTTTTTTACAGTTTTGATTCCATTTTGTATTGCATTTTATTTTCGCTTTGATGCCACTTTTTTAATAACATTTTTTTTCAAACATTGATGACATTTTTTGTATACTGTGATACCACGTCGACCATTTAATCCAATTTTTTTTATACTGATGACACTTTTTTAAAGTCAATTTTTTATGTGATGCCACGTTGACTATTTATTCCATTTTGTATTACATTTTTTTTATTGTGATGTCACGTTGACCATGATGCCATTTTTTATTTACTATTGACTACTGATGCCACTTTTTTCATGTCAATTTTTTGATGATATTTTTTTACCGTGATGCCATATTTTTTCAAAGTAGTGTTTTGATGACATTATTTTTCTTTAATGTGATGCAACTTTTTCAAAGTATTGTTTTGATGCCATTTTTCTAATGTAATTATAGGATGCCACTTTTTTAATCAAATCGTTTGATGTCATTTTTTTAAATTTAACCAATTGTATATATCGATGTATTTTCATCGATTCTACTTTTATTCACCGATGACAAGTTTGTGATTACACTTCATTGATGCAATCACTTGTGGTGACATGTTTATTACATTTTTATTCATTGATGACATTTGTGATTACACTTTATTGATCTCAATCATTTGTGATGACATTGTTTGTTGATGACATTTTTTGTTTACTATAATGTCAGTTTGCTAAGTGGTTGAATCTAGTCGATTGTATATCAATAATATTTTTTATTAAAAATGTTTTGATGACATATTTGGGGTGGATATGGGACGGGATAAGATTGAAGCCATCCAGCGTCCCGTCCCTCGTATTTTTAGTGGGACGAGATTTAATTTGTTTTTTTAAATCCCACCTTATTTAAAAAAATCATAGATGACATTAATCATAGATGACACTAATCAAAGATCCAAGATCACTCACATAAATATGGAAGTGCTTAATTTATACGAGTCTTATGTTTTTCCAAATGAGAAAATGGAGAGATATTTGCATTAATTCAACAAAAAAAAAGGTACTCTAAATTTTTTTACATGAATCTGTATTGATTTGTACTGACAAACAAATAAAGATAAAGGAGATTGGAATGAACACCACATCGAGTATCTCCCGCTGGGACAGGTTCAGGCGGAACACCACATTCACTACGAGACTTATCCCTTGCATGCGCAAGACTGAATTTCCCACTAAGGCAAGACAACTTAGGAGGACACAAGTGTGGGGAAGGCTTCACAGGATCAGTCGCATGTGCTGAAGATCTGGCATCAGTAGCATATTTTTTGCGATGTCTATCCGACACAGAAGAAGGAGACACACCACGCTTCCTCTTCGAAGGTGACTCCACCAGTGCAATAGATAGGGCCGGGGATGCAATCTTAGACTGTGTCCTGGCAGCTATGGACGAAGGAGAAAAGACCACCAATTTAGTGCTTGAAGACGGCACAACTTGATCAAGAAGGCCAGCAGAAGGCAATATCGTTGAGGACAAATTAGTTGTGAGTCCGTCAACTGGTGTGGGTGCCCTTGAAGGAGCTTTCTGTTTCAGCCATAGAAGATACCCGGCAACATTGGAATCCTCCGGTTCAGTTTGAAAAGCCATCAAAGGGGAATCCAGATATTCCCCATAAGTTGGATACATTGTGTCCTTCAAAAAAAAACACAGTCAACAATGAAACTAACCACATAACTAAAAACACAAAGAGATAGATATAGAATAAACACAAATATAGTTATTATTCAAAAAACGGAACAAAATTTGAAACAAAAAATGAAAATACACAATATGGCGAGCCGTCACAGGACATTTAGAGTTTATACTCGCCCATTTAGTGAAAGGATAGTCGTTGTCATCAGTTGTAGACGTGCAATAAATAATTGGTGCAATCTTAGGAAAAGCCTCCAACATCTAGATCTGGAATCTCATAACAAACAGAAGCAAACAAGACAAAAATAACAAAAAACACATATGTAAGACAAGATTTATATAATAATATAAAGGGAAATTCCGCCTGGTGCCCCTGTGTTTAATGCAATTCCGGTTGGTGTCCCAAAGGTTTTTTTTTCCGTTTGGTACCCCCGAGCTTTCGTAAAAGTCCGGACCATGTCCAACAGTTGAATGTAAAAGTTTTCTTTGTTAATTTGCCGTTAAATATGGTTGTTTTAAACCAAATTCAACCCATTAACCTTTTCTAATCAAATTCAACCCAATTTAACCTATTATACCAATGGAAATATTTATTTAATCAATATGATATCTAACAAGTGGATTAGTAAATCTTTCCAAAAAAAAATAAAATAAAACTTGGAAGTGATAAAAAAAATTAAATTTACTCTTTAGTATTTTCAAAAAATTTAAATTTACTACTTCCTCCGATAAAAAAAAGTGTCGTTTTAGACTTTTGAAATTGATCCAAAATAAGTATCGTTTCATATTTTCTAGGACATTTAATAGATTGATTAATATATGACAAAATGAAAATTGTATTTATTGACTATTTTTTCTTTCAAACTCTCCACTTATTGGTTAAAAAAGTTGGTAAGCATTTAATAAATGATGAGATTTAGAAAATATATATAACACTAATGATGATTAATACTTTTCTTAAAAATTGTGTTAAGAACTAAAACGACACTTATTTTGGACCGGGGAGAGTATTAAGTAATTTAAAAAAAATTAAAATTAAATTTACTCTTAGTAAATCTTATTTTAATTTTTTTTGGAAATAAA
Organism: Persicaria tinctoria; assembly: GCA_037127255.1. NCBI lineage: Eukaryota > Viridiplantae > Streptophyta > Magnoliopsida > Caryophyllales > Polygonaceae > Persicaria > Persicaria tinctoria. Next base: position 19,805,978 of record JBANSL010000019.1, on the reverse strand, counting down.
ATTTACTAATCCACTTATGAAATATCATATTGATTAAATAAATATTTCAATTGGTATAATAGGTTAAATTGGGCTGAACTTGATATTTCAATTTAAATTTAATTTTTTTGAAAATACTAAATACTCTCTCCGATCCAAAATAAGTGTCGTTTTAGCTCTTGACACAATTTTTAAGTAAAGTATATTAATTATCATTGGTGTTATATATATTTTCTAAATCTCATCATTTATTAAATGCTTACCAACTTTTTTAACCAATAAGTGGAGAGTTTGAAAGAAAAAATAGTCAATAAATACAATTTTCAATTTGTCATATATTATTTAATCTATTAAATTTCCTAGAAAATATGAAACGATACTTATTTTGGATCAATTTTAAAAGTCTAAAACGACACTTATTTTTTTATCGGAGGAAGTAGTAAATTTAAATTTTTTGAAAATACTAAAGAGTAAATTTAAATTTTTTTTAGCACTTCCAAGTTTGTTTTTTTTGGAAAGATTTACTAATCCACTTGTTAGATATCATATTGATTAAATAAATATTTCCATTGGTATAATAGGTTAAATTGGGTTGAATTTGATTTAGAAAAGGTTAATGGGTTGAATTTGGTTTAAAAAGCCATATTTAACGGCAAATTAACAAAGAAAACTTTTACATTCAACTATTGGACACGGTCCGAACTTTTACGAAAGCTCAGGGGTACCAAACGGAAAAAAAAAACTTTTGGGACACTAAACGGAATTGCATTAAACACAGGGGCACCAGACGGAATTTCCCTAATATAAAAGACAAAGTAAACACACACACACACACATGTAACACATATAATAAAGAAGGATAACCTCTAAAGCAAGCGGAAAGCCTAGCAAGTTAAAATCGCTCCTCGCCTTTGGGACTTTCGCCTCTAAGCCCTTTCGCAGAGACTTCTTAGACAACTTCTCAAAACTCCTTTTTTTACTTTCCTTCACAAGCTTGGCCAATTTACGATCAGATGCACAATTCACCTTCATGAGCGAGGTAATAGTTTCTACATACACTAATCTACCTCATGGATATTCAGATAAACGACTAATATCTGTAGCTAGACACACAATTTCATTCTTAACAAATCCACCGCAATGAGGTAACAGAATCCCATCAATTACCAAAACATAAGCAAGAATGAGTTTCTTGGGCGAATTCTTTGGTGTCTTACAAAAAAGATCAACCAAGTCATCATACATGATATTATCTATCCCAATTACAGATTTAACATCAATCTCAGGTACATCAACAGAGTGATCATACACACATTTTAGCCCAGTGACAGCAGCAAATTCAGCCATTGAAAACCTGGTAGGGTGAGAAGATTTTAGCTGAAACCACATTTCTCTAGTTTTGGATGTTTTCAATTCATGAAGCAAGAAATGGTTGTAAATCTGTTGATGCAATTTCAAATTGGCACCAAACCACAAAACACGACGCAGAAAAGAAGAACACATAGATGACCAATCAGCAGCAGACAATCCCTTTTCAATAACCGGAATCACATCAATACGGGAGTATAGATTATACTTGCCATTATACTTGCTCCGATCTTCACAAATGTAATCAAACACCTAGACAGAACCAAACAAACAAAATATAAATAATGAAAAGAATAAGCAGTATAGATAACATAAAATAAAACCAAAAGGCAAAGGCAAATAAGGGTACAAACCGGATAAGACAAGTCCTGAGAGGCATCACTATCAGAAAGAAGGAAATTTGTATACAGACACACAAAGTAAACAGAATATATTATACAAAATGAGGACAATATAATTAACATAAAAAAATAGAAAAACAGTTCATCACTAAAGCAAGCACAGAAAATGGGGACAATAGAATGTAGGACATTTCACAAACAAAAAAGACAACAATGGAAACTGAATGAGAACAATTAAATAGGAACAAAGAGAGTGGAAGCAACTGGATTTCATCAATAGCAAATGAGGACAACTACAAGAACAGTTAGGGATGACATCCATTGAGACAAACTGGAATCAAACCAAGTGTATAACCAACCAAAAGAAGAAAATAAATGGCATCAAAAGCAAATGAACACATAGTCCAACCCCTAACCATCAGTTTAGCCACAAAAAAACCCCTAATTTCGAAACCCTAACCGTAACCACAAAGAAAAACTTGAAGCGAGAATGTCATCAACACCAAATGTAAACAAATTCCAACCTCTAACAAACGATTTAGCAACATAGGACCCCTAATTTCAAAACCCTAGCCAGATTCACAAAGTAACCACAGTTTCAAAAACAACAAAATCACACAACACAATCGGAAGCTAACAAGGAAAAGAGGTAACAGATTATAACGAAAATAAACTGGAAACATGAAATAAATACCTGAAGAAGCAGCCATTGGAGACGATTCGTACGAAACCACGAAGAACAGGAAGAAAGTTTGATAACCATGGAGGATGAAGCAATAGAATGAAGGATGAGAAAAGGATTTAAACGGAGAGGATGGAAGGAGGACAAAGGAAACGAAACGGAGGAGAACGAAGATCGATTGCAAAGAATGAGCACAGATCACATATCGGCCGGAAGGAATCCCCAAGGAGATGAAGAGAAGCTTCTTGAATAAGCCACGGGAAGGGGAAAGGGCTGCTAGCAGAATAAAGTTTCAATCCCAGTTATAATTACTAAAAAAACTTTTTAATTACCTACTAACCTAATTAGAACATTCCAGATAGTCAAAAACGCAAATTTTCTCAAAAATAAATACTCCGTAGTACTGACCAAAGAAAAAAAAATTAAAAATATAATTTATAGTAACTTCCGAGAGACTAATAGTGTGTGAACTAGCTAAGTAGTTACTAACTTAGTTCAGTGATGTCAACTTTGCTCATTCAATTTAAATATTGTAATTTTATAATAACTAACAAAATTTGAAAACTCGGGTTTTCGGGTGAACCCGTCACCCAACCCAGAAAACCCGGAATTACAAATCTCGGGTTCGGATCGAGTGGCGGGTCACATTTTTAAAAATCCCGGACCTTCGGGTTGACTCCCACCCGAAATGTTCGGGTCGGGTCGACCCGTATGAGCCACCCTAGTATAGTTAGCTAAATAGAATTTTTAAAAGGTATATTTTATCAAATTTTCTCTATTAATCTATCATAGCACCCACATCTGAGGTTTCCACTTAGTTCCCTAGGGATCCCCTGCGTTGCCTCTAGTTAATATCGCGCTAATGGTGGTGGATCCGACAGCAAGGTATAACTGTAAAGTTTCGTGCTCGCTTGGAAACTGAAAAGTTGGCAAAGCGGCCAGATAATCTTTCATGGTTTTGAAAGCCTTATCCAAAATGGTAGTCCACTCGACCGGACCCTTTTTTTTTAGCTGCTCAAAAAAGAGGAGAGAATGATCGGCTAATCGTGAACATAATCTGCTGGGTTGTGGACAGACCCATTCAACTTTTGGATGTCATTCAGCGTCTTTGGAGGAGCCATGTCGATGATGGTTTGTACTTTTGAAGGATTAACATCTATTCCCCGGTGGCTTATCATGAAGCCTAGGAATTTCCCGGAATCAACTCCAAAAACGCACTTTTCCGGATTCAAGCAGACATTTCCGGATTTCTTCTCATAGTAATGATGGTTTCCCGGTGGCTTTTCCGGATTCAAGCAGACATTTTCCGAATTTCCCGGTGGCTTATCATGAAGCCTAGGAATTTCCGGATTTCTTCTCATAGTAATGATGGTTTCTTGTAAATCCTTGCAATAGTCCTCCATCGCAATGCTTTTGATCACAATATCATCGACGTAAACCGCAACGTTTCTTCCGATCTGGGAAGCAAACACTCTTTCTATCATTCGCTGAAAAGTGGCTCCAGCATTTTTGAGTCCAAATGGCATCACCTTATAGCAAAAAGTTCTCTGGTTGGTGATGAAAGCGGCGCTCTTTTCGTCGCGATGACTCATCTTAATTTGATTGTAACCGGAATATGCGTCTAGAAAGCTTAAGGTGTCATGTCCTGCTATGGTGTCTACCAGCTCATCGATGGATGGCAAAGGATAACTATCCTTTGGGCATGCCTTGTTCAAATCTTTAAAATCTAGGCACATCCTCCACTTTCCACTGCTCTTTCTGACTAATACCACATTTGATAGCCAGGTTGAGTCATTAATTTCGCGAATAAACCCAGCCTGTAGAAGCTTGTGCACCTCTTGTTTTGCTGCTTCTGACTTTTCACCGACCATCTTTCTTTTTCTTTGGCAGACCGGTTTTGCCTCGTGATTGAGTCTTAGGGAATGTTCCGCGATCTCTCGAGGAAGCCCTTTTAAATCTTGTGGTGACCATGCGAAAATGTCTCGCGATCCTTGTAACAAATCCTTGAGGCGCTCTAAAGCGAGGCCAGTCAAGCTGTGGCCGTGGTACAGGATTTCGGACGTGTTTGGGAAAGGAAAGAAAGCGACTTTTTCTTCCAAGATCTTATCAGCTATCTTCTCTGGTCGAACCTCTAAATCCACATGTTGTCGTTCAGATGTGACCTCTTGTTCACGCTCGTCGTGGGCTTCTTCTTTCGGAGATCCTTGATCATTTTCTTTTATTGCGAATATTCGGTTATGGCCCTTTCTCAGCGAGGATAAGTAACAGACCCTACTTCAGGCCTGCTGCCCTCGTACTTCACCCACCTTTCCGTCAGCGTATGGAAACTTGATGCTAAAATGGTATATAGAACATGCTATTTGGAATTTGAATAGACTTACACGGCCCATGATAGCGTTGTAGATGAATGGTAGTCGAACCACCATGAACTCAATCATGTGGGTTCTCCTATTCGGCGTGGTGCCTAGCGTCAGGGCCAACTCAATCGTTCCAGCCACTTCAACCTCGTCTCCAGAAAAAGAGACTAGTTTCCCGAGTAGCGATGTAGGGCGCTTTCGGCGATCCCGAGTTGCTCGAAGGCGTCCTAGTAGAGGACGTGTACAGACGAACTTGTATCTATCATGACCCTTTTAACGGTTTTGGTTCCTATTTGCACATGGATGACCATAGGATCTGAGTGAGGCATTATGAGATCACGAGCATCACGGGTGTCGGAGACAGAGAAACTTAGCATATGCTTGTTTGACGCTGGCCTCTGACGGGGGGCGTCTAGCTTCTCTTTCATAGTTTTTCTTTCTTTACTGCTGGTGCTAGATGTCGCGGGTCCTCCCGCGATGGTGTTGATGCACCCATCCGGAGGATGAGGCTTTGGGCGATCCCATTTGGAATGCTCAGGCCGATTAGATGAGGATCTTGCTGCAGGGGCATCCCTTGTGTCCCTAGGAGGAGGCCGGTATTTTCCTCCTCTGTCGCCGTTCCTTCCTCCCCTATTCTGAGGGTAAGTTCCCCTACCTCTTCCCCCAGTGGCATACTGGGGATTGTAGGGTCTTGGTGGTGCATTAGGCGGCTTGTATTGTCAGGGAGGGACCTCGGGAGGACATTGTTGTCGTGGCATCGCTATTGGATTACCAAGATTTACTAGTGGGGCACAAATTTGAAGGGGTGTCTCCTTTTGGGGAAGAGCTGGCGGGGTCCCATAGACCGGGGGCGAGATATGGTTAGGATGAGCCATCATCACATTGGTTGGGGCTCCCAGTGAATTTGGTCCCGATCTCTGGTTGTACTGCACTTCTTGAAATAGAAGGCATGGCGGGATGGCCGGATACTGCCAGGAAGGATTACGAGGTTGCTGATCCCCGAAGTTTTCCCTTCCCTGCCACTTGTTTGGTGGCCAGTGGTAAGACGACTGACGAAACAAAGGCTTATATTCGACAGATCGTGAGCTAGAGCTCGCAGCTTCCATAGCGTGGATCTGCTTGGTAACGAGTTTTCTCAAAACATCGTAGTTGGCTGGCTCTTTTCGAAATAGGCAAATTTTGAAATCTTCTTCAGCCAAATTTCCCATTAGTATCGTGCTTGCGGACTCTTGGTTGAATCTCGGGATTTGTATCACCATATTAGTGAATCTGCTGAAAAAATTTCCCAAGGGCTCAGTCGCGCCTTGCTTGATGGAATTGAGGTCCAACATGGTTCTCTTTCTTGTGTGAGCGATGCCGAAATGAGCGACGAATGTCCCTGACAGTTGCGCAAAGTTGTTGATGGATGATCAGGCAAGATTCGTGAACCATGTCAAAGCGACCCCACTCAGCGTGGATGGAAATGAGCGGCAAAACATAGCATCATTGTCCTCGTTCATTCCCATTGTCGTAGTGAATTGGTTGAGGTGATCGTTGGGATCGGTATCTCCTTTGTACTTGGTGATGGAGATGTCCCTCCACCTCTTGGGGATCGGTGCTTCGCGTATTTGTCTGCAAAAGGTCGAGGGAAAGGTTGGCTCACCTTTGCGAGTTTGTTCGGGTGCTTTAGGGGAGTTTGAACGCGAAGACATGTTCTGGGCCCTGCCAGATCGATCGACCCTGTTGATATTCTTGGTGGGTTCAGTATCAGGGTTGAGAGGGCCACCAGCGGGGTTGGGGTAATGGTTGATCATTATGGGCACTGGTCCTTGCTGTTGATAGTAGGTATGGGGGTCATGTTGGAGTGGTACCCCGTTCTCCTGTTGGTTAAAGTACATGTTTTGTGGGTAGCTCCCCGCGAAGAATTGGTATGGGGGCAGCCGCCCCACATCCCGTAGGGAGCGAACGGAGGGGGTTGCGCAATGTCCCATGTTGGTTGTTGATTGGCGCCCTCGTTGCCGCTGTGTAGGGCTTCCTCATTGGGGATGGTGTTGAGGTTGATGCCGTTTGCTTCCTCGTTGTCATGGTGTTGTTGCCCAAACTCCTCTCCGAAGAGGGTGAAGTTCATAATTCCTGCAGAGAAAAATATTAGTCCTTAAAAAGAAATTAATCGCGATGATCAATTTTAAAACATGAATTTTCATAATAAAATTTTTTAAACATATCAATATAAGAGTATATAATCTAAAAATATTTTTTCAATATTTATTTATATTCGAAATAATTTTGTGATAGAGTGGATCAAAACTGGGTTTGACCCGGATGAAATAGCCACAAGGGTGGGGCCCACTACAATACGCAAGACATTTTTATCCAATGTACACAAGAACGCCATAAGATAAGTGTTGTTTCAAGTGCAAATAGCTCAAAATTGCAAGTGAGAGAGCAAAAATAAGCAAGTCCACTGAGGCCCAAGGGCACTATTGTCTTTCCTACGGTAAAACCCTCAAACCCTAATCTTTATTATAAAACATGAGATATGCCTCCAGAGCGGAGGATGAATCAGAACAATACTGACTTGAGCGTCGGAGGGTCCTCCCGGGGAGACAAGCCCCGCCCCGACCTCGTTTGTTCTTGTTTCGCAGGCTAGAGTTCGGGTTGAGATCATCGTCAAGATCGGTCTCCATCAACAATTATTGAGAGCAGATTTATGCACTCACAATTAGCTCCGTCCGTGGGGATTGGATCAAGAAGTCATAAGATCGGATCTCTCAATGAAAAAAGCAACAAAGATCGATCATTGGTGAGGATGTATGAGGCGGCGGATCTGCAGGAGTAGCAACGGCCACCGCCATCGTAACCGACATCACCGCCTCCACTTCCAGTGTGAATCCAAAGCCACCACGACGTCCTCTGCCGACCAAGACGTTGTACTCAACTAGATCGCCCTCCCTCAAGGTTCGAGACCCGTCAGATCCGAGCCTTCATCGCTACCATAGCCGCCGAGTCCGGCCTCTTCCGTCTCTCTCTGCGCCACTCCGATCGGACCTGGTTTGGGATTACGTCGTAGCCGTCGCTACCAAGCATCCCCTTTCACCGAACCACGAGAACGCACCGGTAGCGATGGGTAGGTCGGGGGCACCCTTGCTCAATCACCGTCGCGTTCGCTGTTGTTGCCTTCCGTCCTCTCGAATTCGGATTGGAAGTTGAGGATATCGTCTGGAGATCAATCATCATCGCCGCCGCTCTCTACAAGATCGTCAAACCACTGTGTTGGAACACAGATTGTGAATCACACAACACACCCAATACAGATTCGAGGACAAGGTTGCTAGGAAGAACACAAAACTCAACCACACACACTTGACAGTTTTTCAACAAAAGCCTCCACTTCATAATTGATTCACACCCAACTACTAAGACTAATACAATGCAAAGGTAACTGCATAAAACTGACATCTTAACCCACTTCCCCACTAACACATTTCCTAGGAAGTGATTCAAAACAAAGAAACTAACTCTAATTGTCTTACTAATCGATATTGACAAACTGTGTCAATATCGACAACCAACTAACAACCTTAACCAAACACACACTACTGATATTCGATCTTGACAAACTAAGTCGATCTCGACAAAGCCTAAGACATCCAGCTGAACAGAGCTTCTCAGCTTGCTTGAACCTTGGATTAGCAACCATCATTTAACACACTGCGCCGCCTCTCCGGGAAGGCGCCCAGTACACCACGCCTCCTATGGTTTGTCACGTCCACCCCATCGTCGCTGGGCCTCTATCGAGCCTCTACCGGACCACGATCGGCATCCATAGGCCAGGCGCGCCCATGGAGTCCCTTGCCGCCGCCGTCATCTGCAATTCTAAAAGCTGAACGAGGAAGATGCAAAATTAGGGCTAAATTACAAATTTGGCCCGAAGTTATCACAAACTGCGAAATTGTCCCGATATTTCTAAGTAAATACAGAGACCTATCTAAACTTTCAAGGTTGCAGGTTTTTGTCCCTACAGACTCCTATTTCCGATGGAATAAAAAAGAAGATGGCAAGGGGCAAGATTGAATAGCCTTAAAGCCTCAAGTCTATTAAAGCCCCAAGTCGAGATCATGAAGTGCTCGAAGCCCTTTTTCTCCTTCTTAATAATATGATTTATAATATAGATTGTTTGACCCTTCCTATATTTACTTAGCTAGTTTCATGCATATCATTCTTTGTTAATGACTAATTCTTGTACAAGATTAGTGCTTTCAAGTGAGCGCAAATGAGAAAGGAGATTGTTATTTACATTTCCCTTAAATCGGGGCATTATCGGAGAGCATTACAACTTGCATTAGTGGAAGGCTGAAGATGCATCCGGACGTTAACACTTACACTTCGAGAAGATTGCTTGAAAGCCTTGAAATCTAATGAGGTCCCAAGTTTTTTATGAGACTAGGTAAGTCATGCCCGTGCTACGCACGGGACATATAAAGTCTGGTTTTTCTATAAGTTATTTGAGAATTTTTTTTTAAAAAATATCATATTATATATTAAGGTTAGTTGTTATTGATTTACCTTGTTGTTCATCTAAACCGTACTAATTTCTTATTTTTTTAGGTATTGTCATAGTTGATTTTATTTTCCTTGTTAGGATTATGATAGAAACTTTCCATCCGAACTTTTCAAATAGCTATAAATTTTTATTTTTATTTTTGTTTGGTGTATTGTGATCATCATAAATTTATTTAGATTTTCAAGCAAATGTAGTTTAAGACCAGTGTTTTGATGTTTGAGACAAACTGAAGATTCAATGTTATTAACGGATGTGACATTGTTCAATAAAATAGAATTGTACGATATTAAATGCTCATATGCTTTGGTTCTTATTAATGTAAATAAAGACCAAAATCTATAGTCCATACTCGTTAGTGTATTTTTATTGTAAATAAAGACAAAAAGCTATTGAACAGGGGACTTAGAATATAGTTGAATTGCTAAATAAACAAAAAAAATAGATCACAAAAGTGTTAAAAAAAAAAGACTCTTGAACCTCGACAAAAAGTAGCAAAATTTAATGAAAAGCGATCATGTTATACTCGACGACATGCTCATATCATACACCAAATGAGTGAATTATTTGGAGTATGTGTATGTTCCTTGTATCCGATCATTTAGTTTGGAATGGCCTCACAATCACCCGTGCATTACCAAATTGGAGTGAGAAGATGTAGTTCATGCAATATAGATAAAAACACATGATTGCATTGCATATATTGTAAATTATATACTTAAGGTGTATGCATTTAGGTTTTAATTGTCAAGTATAGAGAAAAATAAACACGGGAGAAAAAAAAGTAAATAATTAAAGGTGAAAATAGATTAAAGAGAAATACTACGGTGACGATAGATTAAAAGGTAAATCGTCAAAGGTGAAAGCATATTAAAGGTGGAAACAAATTCGACTTATTAAAGACAACCCCTTGTAGTAGAATAAAATATATCTCTATTCGACCAAAAATATAAAATATAATATTATATAATTTAATATAATATAATACTCCATTTGTCTTATAATTGAAGTTGTTTGAGTTCTTAACACGGTTCTTAATGTGTTAAAAACTCTATAAAATATAAACATTTTTTCAAATTTTTTAGACTAATTTGAAAGTAATTACTATTAAGTTTGAAATTATTTTAAAAATTTTGATTTTTTATATATTTAATATAGTTTTAAACACATTAAAAAACGTGTCAAAAAGTAATGGATTTAAATTATGAGATAGAGGTAGTATAACTCTATGGAATTGGTAGGATTACCCTATAGAAATCTATCGACCCTAAAAAATAAATTAAAAAATAGGTAAACTAATTTAAATCTAAACCGATTATTTAAAATTGAACGGTTTTTCCTAGGCATCTTAATGGCTCTCAACAGTTCAATGGGGTTTTTTTTTTTTTTGCTTTTTTGTGATTTTATAATTTGATAATTACTTATTTAGTTATTTACTTGAAAATTTGGGTCATTAAATTTACACGAAAAATAGATAGATTTTCATTTGTGTTTCATTATCAAATTACTTTTAAAAACAAATGAAAATGATTACACCCAAATTTATACGGAAAATATATAGAGGAACAATTGGGGTCACAAAAACGTACTGTAATTTGAATTAAAAAAATGGTTTTTAAGGTCTAAACGCTTCCGTTGAAGCATCAACCCCTCCTCCGGGAGTCGTAAATCTCCTTCGGGAGCCCCAAAAGCTCCTCGGGAGACACTGACCCGCCTTCTCGGCTTCAGCCGCCACCAATTCGACTTCGGTCGCTGCTACTTCGGGTTACCTCTCATAGTGTCCTCCGAATACCGTCTTCAGCATGTAGTTCCGGTGGCTTTCGTTTGTCTCAAGCGCGGCCCCCAATCATCCTCTTCCCCACCTCCTTGAATCTTCTTGCGATTCGGGGCCTCGGATCCCCTCTATTCACACACCTCTCCGTCGACTCGCCGTTGTTGGCTTGTGACGGTGGATCCGCGTCCTCCCGGTGCTCTGACTTAGGGCTTTGCATCAGGACTACTCCAACGTGCTTAAGACGCCGGAAATCGTATTCCGTTTGGGCTCGGCGTTCCCCCGCTATCATAAGCAATCTTATGGGCAAAAAGCTATAATTCGTTGGGGCTCTAGTAGATTCGAGATCTACGATCTCCATTCTATTATCGATCGTATCTAATTTGTATAGTTGGCCTCCGATTTTCAGATCTGGGTCGGTCGATCTGAAATCCCGACGGTTCTCCGTTCCCTAGCCTTGGGTTGAGGTTTGGGTTGTCCGGTCGGTTTCTTGCAGCCCTCGGTCAATCGCTCTGATTGACAGTGGCGACACCAGCGTTGTGGCGAGGCTCCTCGCCGGCAGTGGTCTAGTTAACCTTGGCATTGGTGCTTGGGGGCCACACTTAACTAATTAAAAAAAAATTATATAAATACATTTTTTATATATCGATCAACTTTGCCTTGGGCCTTACTTTTATGTGGGCCTTGGGGCCAAAGTCTGCAATGAATCTTCTTCCATACAAACCGGTTTATCTTCTTCAGGCCAAGGTTTCTTACACGATTTTCTCTATTATTTATATATATATAGTTATATTTTTATTTTCTTATATATATAAATAATAAGAATCCGATAATAATTATGAAAATCCCGAAAGGGTTTGACAAAATTTCCGAAAGGATTTGATAAAATTCCGAAAGGGCTGGTTCGAAATCCTGAAAGGGTATGCAAAATAATTTGTATTAGTAGTTTAAATAATTTCTTCTCGGACTTCTAGTGTGGTCAGGGAGTTTGCACACATTTTTCGTCGGATGGTTGGTTCTTCCCTCTTTGGCCTGTATTTGTTCCCTCTTTTGGCGTCGGGTCGCTGCTTTGGCGTGGGTGCGTTTAGTTCCGAGTTGGGTTGCAGTATCGGGCTTCCTGTATGATCGAGAGGATCGTGGTTCTGTTCGTGATCTTCGAAGATCCCTCATCTAGGTGGGGGCAACGTCGGTGATCCGTACTTCCTCAGGTTTTGCCCTTTCCGGTGGTGGGTTACTGTTCTCCGCCTTCTCGACGTCGAGACGCCGTGCGAGTCGACGCGCTCTCCCGTGTTCTCAGCGTTCGTGACTCACCTTGGATCTCCCTTGACTCATCCGCTGGCTGATGACTTTTATAGGTTCTTAGGGTTGTTTCTTTCATCTGTGTTTTTTGTGTGTCTTTTATGTTGTATGTTGACGAGTAGTCCGTCTGCTGATTCATCGGCCTATCGAGTTTCAGATCTGTCTGAACTCGAATTTTTACCTAATAAAAAAAAGTATAATCATTTTTATTTGTTTTTAAAATTAAAATATCGACAGTTGAGTCAATCTACATGTATTATGTAATGATAGCCGGTTGTTTTCCATTTCCTCCCCCCAGCTTCCATGACCTATCATTTACAGATCTAAAACCATGGCTGCCAAACCCCGAATTTTTTGCGGTAAAAAGATCGGCGATCAAGCTGGACTCAGCTGGAGGAATAAAGTTGTTCATTCAATTTCTGAAATTGGCCACAGGACGGTGTCCATCATAGCTTCTCCAGCGGCAGATTTTAACAATTATAACGTGTTTGATTAGAGTTCCCGGTAAGTGATATCCTCTGTCTCTCTTGAAGATTTTTGGTTTAATAATAGCGTGAATCGGAGATGGGTTTGTATTTTTAAATTATTTGATGTTGTGAGGAGGTTTGAATTGTGTAGCTGTGTATATGGGTGAAGAAATTAGGTTTGGTGGTGCGATGAGAGTTTTCTCGATCATATGGGAGCTAGAATCAAATTTAGGGAATGTGATTTTGTTTGGTTGTAGACTTGGGTTTGACCAGATTTAACCGTGAGAAACTTGAGTCAATATTTCGATTTGAACTCCCATGTGGCCTCAGGTAAGAGCATATTTCCAACACTCAGGTGCTCACAAGTTGGTGAGTTTTGTCCGCATTTCTAGCATATAGTTTTCCCAAGTTTGTTCAGTGGACTGTTGCTACTTTTGCACTGACCTTCTGAATTGATGGATGTAATTGGTGATGTCCAATTTAGTCAGTTTCATTGATATGAAGCACTTGCTTAATCTTTAAGATGGAACGGGCCATCGTTGTTTTTATACATTGTTGATTGTGGTTCTAGTGTAACTCTGCTAGGCGTTCTTCCAGATTTGCTCTGACTAAATGGTATCGAAAATAGGTAAATTTCTGCCGGAGATGGCTACTATCAGATAATCTTGAAACATTATGTGGCATGAGTGCTTGGTCGAGAAGGTTGACAGGGAAGAGTTGCTTAAACAAAAAGGTTGTGTCATAGTGGTGTCATTTGGATAACTGGCCTTAGTGGTTCAGGTTTGTTTGTTCCATTCTTTTTTTCATTCTTTTAGTTCAATCTTTTCTATGGGTGATATGCTATCTGAGTCATAGTTATAGAAATTTTTTTTGGTAGATTTTCTCAAATGTTGCTTTCATCTTTTTGAGATGTTGCTTAACCTTTGGTAAAAAGATGTATTTTTCATATCTTGATTAATTAGAGGGTAACCATTAATTTTTTTCTCAAGTATTTGTATAAGTTAGCTAAGAGTCTTTTTTTTAATAAATATCATATTGTATTTTTATACTTATCGCATATATTGTTGAGTAAAGTAAAACATATGCACACATGTAGAAAAAATGTTTATTTGGAGAGGGATCATTTAGTCCTAGTGTTGTTCTGCAACTCAAATCCCGTAAGTCTCTCTGATTTTTAAATGTGCTATTAATTTGTTACTGTATGATTGAGAAATTCTTTAATCTTTCATTTATTGATTGAGAATTTTGGATTTGTTGGAAGCGGTAGGGTGTTTATCACTGAATTTCAGGGTTAATTGACTGGATGATGTGATTTTGGGACATATCTCGTGCTTTTGTTAGTAATGCTATGTTTTTATATGGTTCATATGGTATTCTTGATCAGATTATTGTTATATTTCTTTCCAACTTTTTTGGATTCGGTTAAGGAGTAATATGCTAAGAAGAAAGAAAGATTGAAATAGAATTCGTGCTCAATTATTAGTCAACAGCCATACGTCTTTCCTGCAAGGTTCCAGTGGGTAAACCTAATCTTTATTCCTGCTAATTTGAGTTGTAGTTTTTTGGATTTTAGGCATGTTCCATTCCTGTGTAAAAAGTAAGTAAGGATTAATATGGATTGGGTAAATGCAATAAAGCTTTTAAACATGCTAAACATTGAAAGGTATTGGATTGATAGTAGTGCTTACTTGGTGATTTGAGATCAAGTTGGCGAAGGCTTCATTGAAAACAATGTTTCTTGTGTGGTTTCTATACTCTCCGGTGTCTTCATTTAAGTAGATTTTTATCCCCTTTGGATCTGTCACTCTAGAGATTGCAACATATAGCTGCCCATGACAAAAGACTGGCTTTGGTAAATAGATGCCGACAACGTTGAGTGACTGCCCTTGACTTTTGTTGATTGTCATTGCATAACATGGCCTTATTGGGAATTGCCTTCTTTTCAATATGAATGGCCATTTTGATTTTGGCGAAGTGAGTGTAATCCTTGGAATCAAGACCTTTCTCCCTATGTTTTTACCTATGATAATAGATGCCTCGATAACCCACTCTCCGAGATGTGAAATAATTAGACGAGTGCCATTGCACAGACCTTGACTTGGATTGACATTTCGTAGCAGCATAACTGGAAAACGTTCTTTTAGTTTGAGAGAGTGATGTGGCATTCCTGGAAATTGTAGAGCATTTAGAAACTCCACAGGGAACATTTGGTCCTGGTCAGCGATGTCAGTTGAAGACTTGCAGATTTCATCTGAGCTCCTATATGTCTTTATTACCCCATTCAAATTTTCAAACATATGGTTGTTGATCATATCAGCATCTTCATTTAATGGGGTCAAAATAGCTCTCTCTCGAAGATAGTTTGGTTCAGTTTGCCTTTCGATGAAATTTGGGAAAACTTGGGTAATCATTTCTTCCAAGGGGCATTCCGTTTTCCTAATAATGAAATCATATGGAATTTTGATCCAACTGGGCTCATCCTCTCCATCTCTAGCTGTTGATGGGACAATTCCATCACCCACTTTTAACACCCACTTGTTGAATTGTTGTCTTGTTGCTTGTAAAGATCAACACAACCATTTCCATCAAACTCATTAACCCTCATACTGCGAGAGAGTTTTAATACGCGACAATGCTTCCAAAGGTGGGAATTATTTATGGAAGCTTGGACAATATCTTGTCGTTTTCCCTTCGGTATAACGGGCAAGATTTGTCCGAAGTCGCCACCTAATAGTACAATAACACCACTAAATAAATTTCGTCTGTTTCTTTCATCCTTTGCACCAAGAATGTCTTTTAGTGTTCTATCAAGAGCTTCAAAGGCATATTTTTGTGTCATTGGTGCCTCATCCCAGATTATCAATTTCACTTCATGCATCAATTCAGCAAGATGAGTGTTTTGTTTGATGCCACATGTACTATTGTCCATCAATTCCAGTGGAATGACAAATCTGTTGTGAGCAGTTCTACCTCCTAATAACAACAATGATGTTATTCCTGCGTATGAAATCAGCAACGATTAAATGTTTGTGCACTTGCCTCCAAATATGCAATGCATGTTTCAAAGGAGGAATTAGAATTGCAACTAATTATGAGAAAAATGTAATAAGAAAATATAAAAAGGCTATTCATATAAATAAGTTGACCTGAGGATGCAACTGCCAAGACGATCTTCCTTTCTGATCTTAGTCGTGCCAAAAGAGCTTTATATAAAAAAGTTTTACCAGTTCCTCCAGGCCCGTAAACAAAGAAGAATCCTCCCTTGTCATCTTGGATTGCAGAGATGACGTGGTCATAAATAAGTCGCTGTTCAGTATTAAGGGAGGCATAAAGACTCTGTTGCTCTCTTGCTAATTCAGTGTAGTTGTAGTTCAATTCTTCTTGAATTAAATGATTGTCTGCATTGGTTAACAAAGCTGGGTTTGGCAACGGCATCCCATCATAGTTAGCTAGTGATCTTCCACTCCGGTTCAATATATCCTGGATGTGCAGTAAACAGTAGTTCTTCAATTGCTCTTCTGTTAGCTAGAGATCTGGGAATTTAAATTGCTTTCTTTTCTTATGTAAAATATCTTCCGACAATGCTTCCCAATTTTGCTCCCATAGTTTTTTAGGGTTGTTAACTTCACAAAACAACAATATTGTTCCAAACAGCTTACGAAGTTGTACCCTTGAAGCCCACAATCTTGCTTCTATAATCGCATCGGTCCATTCTTTATCATCATTGATCATTCCAAAAGCATAGCAAGCTTCTTTGAAAGTGTTGAATACATTTCCATCTACTGTCTTCATTTCTTCAAATGATCTTGGACCTTTCACCACATTTAGGAGCATTCTTAAATAATACCGTTCCCCGGATGTGGGATGTGAATACATCATTCGACCAATGCAGTTTCCTTGTATTCGTGGTCTCCAAGCCTTTTCTTTTGCATTCCACACATAATGCGATGGTATTTCTGCATATGTGTATTTTCTAGCCTAAATATCAACAACATTTAAAGCAAACCATTCAGTGAACATTGTCTCCTTAATCCATTTCCTTCGCAAGAGGCCTGGTAGGTTTTCTGAATCACGCAACGTTATCAGATTTTGATCTGGCAGATGAAATGCTAGGCGTATAATTGATGGATTGCAGTAGTTAATGGGGAACCCAAATATACGCCAAGCTGCTTCACACGGTGCAAGGTAACGACAATCCTGATATTGCTTGATTTCATCTACCTCTATAGTCTGTTGGTGTTCCTCACCCATTGATCCATTCCTCCTTGCTACCCTACTCCCATCAATAATAATAGTAGCTCTATCCGGGCCTTTGTTCAAGTACTTGAACAAATATTTGATAGCTCTTGATCTATTGCACCACTCGATGTTAATATGTGCCTGATATTTTAGCAAAAGATTACGGTTGTAAGGTACAACAAATCTGTTATCCAGTTTTGTTTTCCCCCTTTTTACATGCACACCGTTATCTCTTCGCTGGTACACTGGGAATCCATCTTCATCAATCGTTGATTCTGCATAAACGGCCCTTGGAAAGTGTCTGTTACATGTTCCATCTACCATGCACGGCGTAGATTTGTTAGCTTCAACGCATGGACCATGCAACATGCATTCAGTGACAATCTTGTATGCTCTTGGGTCTGTTTCTTAGGATGGTATTTCTGCACAGATGATATCATCTAGATCGCTTGGAGTTTTGCATTTGGATTCCTCTTTCAACCAAACTAATATATGTGCATGTGGTAGTCCACGCTTTTGAAATTCAATAGTGTATATCGCTGAAAGCCAAAATAATATCATTGTTATTTTTTATATAATAAAGTGAAGCGTACAATATAACGAAAGATTCAATTCCTTACCGGCATTTGTTTATCCAAAGATGCCTTCTTTCTCAATGTCTTTCGTGAGATGTGCTAGTTTTATCTTGAAGATTCTTGTGGAATCCACAGAGAGAGAGAGAGAGAGAGAGAGAGAGAGAGATGGAGTTGATGTCTTGTGGAATCCGAATATTAGGATTCCAAATGACTTCAAAGCACATGTAAGAGTCCATTTCCACCCTGTTTTCAAATATTAGGATTCCAAATGACTTCAAAGCACATGTAAGAGGCCATTTTCACCCTGTTTTCGATTCTCAAATCTGTATCACAATAGATGTCACTTTCGATTTCCACATTTTTTATGTCTCAGGTGTTCTTTGCCAACCCTGAAGAGGTTCAATTAAGCATTGCAAAAGAAGTGAAGAGGGTGGAAGAAAGTCATGAATCTGAAAATGAATTCTTCGAAGCTGAAGAGTTTGATAGTTCTGTGTCGCAAGCTCATAACAACGACAATTTGATTAGCCGAGAGAGTCTAGAAGTTGAGAGCAACGATGGTAAGGAGCATGCCAATTACACCACTTATCTAGATCATCACAGTCAAGAGAAACAAGAATACATAGATGGTACTTTTCTAGAC
Organism: Persicaria tinctoria; assembly: GCA_037127255.1. Classification (NCBI taxonomy): domain Eukaryota; kingdom Viridiplantae; phylum Streptophyta; class Magnoliopsida; order Caryophyllales; family Polygonaceae; genus Persicaria; species Persicaria tinctoria. Next base: position 19,787,720 of record JBANSL010000019.1, on the reverse strand, counting down.
AATTTCAACGATAATTTGATGAGTCGGGAGGGTCTGCTAGCTGAGAGAGATGATGCAAACGAGACTTCGCATACCAATTACACCGTAGAGGGCACTCATCTAGATCATCACAGTGAAGACAAACAAGAAAACATTGATGACACCCGTCTAGTTCATAACGACAATTTGATCGGTCTTGAGGGTCTAGTGGTTGAGATCAGTGATGGTAAGGAGACTTCGCATGCCACTTACACCATAGATGACACTTATCTAGATCATCACAACGAAGACAAGCAAGAAAACATAGAGGCCAGCTTTGTTAAAAGGGTTGCCGTTGTTGATGATATCCGAAATCCGGACCCTGAAGCTAGTGTGGATGATGAAGCAGAAGATGAGCCTACCTTTGGAGCCGCTGTGACCCAGGAATGGAGTTCAAAAAGAGCCTTAGAGATTGATTATGAGATCACTTCAGGCAATCCAAATGATGAAAGAGCTGATTCTTATCGAGTCACGGAGGTTGATTTTCATCCAACTTTAGAGGGTAACTACACCTTGTATGAGAATGAAGCAAATATTGCTAATGAAAACATTTCGGAGGCTAACAGAAGCAAGGTGCAAGATACAAGTCGGAGTACTTTTGAAATGAGCTGCAACGAAGAGGAATATGATCCGAAATAGGCTGATGCTGAAGTTAATTTTGAGAGTCATGATACTGAGATTCCTAGCATTCACCTGGATGTGGTTACAAGAAGCCTAGATGATGGGTCGGACGCAGCCTCTTCACAAACTATATCTAAGACCATTGTTGTGACCGAAGTATTTACTGAAGATAATTCAAGGTCAACTTCCTTAGAAGCCAAGAAAGAGATCAGCGACGCAAGCAAGGACTTTCTTGTTGAAGAACCTTCTTCGGAGGCCTGGTTGGGAGGAGATCAAGATTACTCAAAAGTATCTCCTTTGGAAGCTAGATTGGAGCCTGACATTGCGAGTAAAAGCATTGTAGTCGAAGCATCAGAATCCAAGTTAAGCTTTGAGAGGTTGAATCACATATTTCACTCGAGACACTCCTTTGTCGTGGATTATTTGAACTTCTACCATTATCAGTCCACTTTTCAGCATTCTTGAGAATAGGCCACACATGATCAAACTAAAGTTTCTTCTTTGTGAAGGTTGGATCATCTTGTAGATGTTGTTTTGTTTTAGTGTGCTGAAAATGTTAAAAAACATTTATTTTGAAGACTAAAATCTTCCACTGAAGTTTCTACAGATATCAATTGTCTTGAGAATATATAGACCACACATGGTAAAAACTTAGAATATCTTTCTCTGAAGCGCCGCTTGGATTTAGATGCTCCACTTGTCGAAGTGCACCACGAAATTTGCCTAAGAAATAGTTAAAATCTGAAAATCGACTTTGTAAAGATTTGGTGCTTCGCATCTGAAGATCATTCTTATTTCGATTCCACAAAGTTCTTATCCTCTCCCATATTTTATCCTTCTTCTAGTTAATACATGCAATAGAATTTTGAGAAATTTGAAGATATACATGACAAAAGAGTTCATCTTCTTCAATGGAGAAATTTCCTTTTCGAGCAGTGGATTTTTTTTTAACTACAATCTTCCATTGAAGTGTATACAAAAACTTTGTTTTGAAAATAATGGTTTGAGTAACTAGTAGAAGGATGATGTATGTATGTATATATATATATATATACACACATGAAGATATGATGCTTTCATATTTGATTATATCTTCCTTTGAAACACGTAATTCACGTAGGTGTAAGTTATAGATCCTATCTTTTTTTATGACATATTATTCTATGGTGATATATGTATTTGAAACACTCAAGTAGTTAGTTGAAAGACATAATATTCCTAGCTTGATGACATAATATTATTCTCTTAATTTTTTTTTTCCTAACAAAGCAAATAATAGTTAAGAGGGGACATAAAACTAATACACTGGACAAGTAAATACACTCTAATATATAATTAACTAATTAAGCATCTAACATCTTTCACTCATGTATACCATGTTGGTTCAAAAGATGCTTAATTAATGCATTCCGAAGTGCAATATGAGCAATTTTTGTCCTTGATTTTTTCTATGTCGAGCCAAGAAGTCTTTGAACCGTGTAGATTCCTTAGTTACCAACTCAACCGACAATTCAGATGCGGGGTTGAAATCTCGGATCAGAGCACTTAGATCACGCTCATCCTCGATTATCATGTTATGCATTATGATACAAGTAGTCATTCATGTAAAACACGTTTATCCCAAAAACGCACCGGTCCCTTCACAATTGCCCAACAAGATTGGAGAACGACAAAAACTCGTTCGACATCCTTCCGATATGACTCTTGTTTTTTAGCTAACAATATATTTTTTGGACCTTGAGGCTCATGAATAGTTTGAACTAATGTAGACCACTTGAGATATGTCCCATCAGCCAAATAATAACCGGTATCATACTCTTTATCAAGAATTTTATAGTTAACTTGAGGAGATTTACGTTCTGCAAGATTTGCAAATAGGCGACATGCCTCAAGTACATTGATGTCATTGTTGGAGCCCGGTAAACCAAAATGAGCATGCCAAATCCAAAGATCGTAATCAGCTATCTCCTCGAGGATAATCGTTGGTGATCTACTACGCCATGCATACATGCATGCCCAGGATGTTGGACAACTTTTCCAACGCCAATGCATACAATCGAGACTCCCTAACATCCTTGGAAACCCACATTCTTCACCAATATACAGAAGTCTTGCAACATCCTCCGCATTAGGTGTTCTCATATATCGATCTCCGAATACCTCTATAAATGTTCAACAAAACCTTTTCAAACATCGAATTGCAGTATACTCCACAATCTTTATGTATCGAGAGAATTAGCTTGTACACCATAATACCATATGCAAGCATTCTAAACACAACAATTAATTTTTGCAAAGTAGATAATCAAACCTTACCAATACCTCACGTTGTTGCATAAAGAAATTATCATGATATTTGATAGCATCTACGATTCGGAGAAACAAACTCCTGCTCATTCGATACCTTCTACGAAACTTGTGCTCGGGATAGACCGGAACCTCGACGAAGTAATCCGTGTAAATATTACACGCAACTTTTTCTCGATCACGAAAATATGTGATATGCCCATGAACTGCTCCTCTACGAGTCGATTTCACCTCCTCACGGTCCTCGTCTTCATTCACCGCCGACAAGAGTTCGTTATTGTTTGCGTAAGTGCGAAACAATAAGTCTTGTTCTTGATCAAATGAAGCCATGACCCGATGATAGTAATCATCGGTTTCATTTGAGGAAGATGAAGAGGATGAAATTTGATAGTAATTCATGGAGGAACGGGTGATTTCATAGTAAGGGTGTTGAGAGATTAGGGAGGTTCAAATATGGATGGATTGGAAGTTCACACTACTCATTTGGCTATAATATATATTAAATGCAGACCACTTAATTAATTTAGAGTCGTTATAAATTTCAAATTGAAAAAAGCAAAGAGTCGTTGAAATTTTTACAGATTCCAAATGAAGCTTATTGTGGCCAGACCCGACCCAAGGGGGTGGGCGAGAGGGGCGACAGCCTAGGGCCCGTAATAAGTAAATTTGTTATAGTAGTAATATATCTACAAAACACAAACAAAACGTCTAAATAGCCCAATCGGTGGGTTTATGGTGATTATATCACATGGTTGTAGGTTTGAATCTAGAAAGGGGCCCCTTGTTTTTTTTTTTTAATTATATAAATATTTTATTAGGGGCCTTAATTTATATTTTATCCTATGGCCCATAGATTACTCGGATCGGCCTGATGGTGGCAATAAATTCAAGAGACATTTAAGAGAATATTTTATTTTTCACATGCTATATTTAACATTATGGGTATGTATGGCTGCTTATATAAGCGGTTAAAAAAATAAGCAAAAGTGTAGGTTCATTTTTTAATCATGTAAAATGAGTGTATGGAAGCATAAAAGTAGGTAAAATTTGTTTAAAAAAAAATAGAAAACGAAGCTTATTTTGATGTTTATTTTGCAAAAGGATTGTTTTATCCCTTTTCTTTTATCTTATTTGGTTTGAAAGTACCACAATACTTCTAATAACAATCAAATAAACTCTATTTTTTATAAATAAACTGTTTTTCGTCCCAAACGGAGTTTATATTATTCTATAATTTTTCAACCTTTATTTCACACAAAATTTTAATTTAACCTGTTTATAAATTTTAGTCACTTTTCCATATGTTATTAAAAGTTACCAAGGCAGTTGCTCTTTGAAAAAAAATTCAGTTGCCAAACAAAGTCGAATTGTGTATGACCTGCCAGTCTGCCACCGTTGGTTAGGGGTGTGCAGAAAAACCCGACACGGCTGATACGACACGAAAACACGACACGAAAAAACACGAAACCGAAAAGACACGACACGAAAATGACACGAACCGCTAAAACACGACATTAAATGGTTCGTGTACGGTTCGGGCAAATCCTCTTACAAGATACCCGACACGAACCGTTTAATTTTTTTAATTTAAATATATATGTAACTTAGAATTAGTATTATTCAATCGCATATGAAACAATGTGTTGAAATGGCCCAATTGGTTTTAAACCAAGGTAACTTTCGGGAAGCCCATGGATCGACTCCCCACACCTTCAAAGTAGGTGCGGCTTTTGAATTCTTTTTCCCAGATTTTGATTTTTTTTTTTTTTAATTTTTCCTCTTTCCTTAGAAAACCCTAAATGAATAGACCTCATTTCATTTTCACACCTACACCGCCTCCTTTGCCTCTCTCCTATCTCTTCCTCGAACTCAAACTCAAATTCATCTAAGGCTCCTCCTCCAACGACTGCAATGGCGACGAGATGACGACGAGCGGCAACTAATCCGCCGGATCCCCATCTCTAATCTCCGTCAGATCCGACTTCTCCATCTCCAATCTCCGTCAGATCTGACGCCATTACAGCCGGCAAGATCCATCTTCACTCTCCAGATCCGTCAGGTCCCCTTCTCCTATCTCCGACTTCTCCATCTACAGAGGTCCGACGAGACGATGACGACTGGTTGTTCTGCATCTTCGGTGGTCCGACGGCGGCAAATGGCTAACGAGTTCCCTTCTTTAAATCTCCTTTCTCTTCTCTCCATTTTCGTTAGGATTGAACGATTGTGTGATTTTTTTGGTTGTTAAATCAAAGCAATCCAAGGATTTCAAGGTTTGCAATTTGTAATTTTATATACATATATTATTGCAATAATGAAGAACAGGAACCCAAATCCCCAATTGTATAATCTGTTTGAGTATTTGACCAAATGGTTCGTGTCGGGTAATCCGGTATCCGACACGGAACCGTTTTATATTTTCGTGTCGGATACCCGGTATTAAGCGTGTCGTGTTCGGATCGGGGTTTTCATCGTTAACGGTTTCGGGTATCCGACACGGTTAACCGTGTCGTGTCGGATACCCGGATCTGCACACCCCTACCGTTGGTATGCTCAGACACGTCGAAGAATAAAAGAACGGAAATTTCGCGAGGTACCCCTGAGGTATTACAATTTTCGCGAGGTATACAACTCTTTTACATATTTCTCGTGGTGCCCCTGTGGTTTTGAATCTTTTCGCGTGGTACCCTTCAGTGTTAAATTTAACTGATGTAGATAAACGTCGTTAGTTTTGAATAAAAAAAAAAGTTTTTTAATCTTCTCCACTCAGCCGGCCCTAATCTACTCCCTTCTCCTCTTTCATTCCACGTGCTTCCTCTTCAGATCGGAAATGAAGGCTCCAACTATAGCTCGCCGACCCTCTTGCTCCCGAGCTCCCATGGCGGCCGTTCTTCCTCCTCCCCATGGCTGCCAGTTTCGCTCTCCTCCTGTCTCTTTCCCTTTGAACCTCCGGTAACGCCTGAAACACTTCGCTCTCCTCCTTCCCTCGAGCTCCCGCCTCGCTCCGCAGCCACCGCATCCAGGGTTCGAAGTGGACGACTGCCACCTCCCCTGTCCTCCTTCCGCGTCCTCTCGTCCTCCTGTACACGCTCCTCCGTTAATTCCTCCGCTCCGCATGAAGATGACAGTCGACGCCGACGACCATCAAATTCGCCCTCTCTTGCTACAAAACGGAGCCGCTCCGGCTTCTCCTTCCCTAATTTTTCGATTTTCTACTGATTTTCGAAAAACCCCAAATTTATTGGGTTGCAGTTTTGGTTTGGTGGTTTTCACTTCTCTCTTAGGCACAACGTCTTCGCTCTGCAGCGCGCAACTTCTTCTCCTCCACCTCCGGTCGCCAGTCGAGGCATAGTGGGCCTCCACCGCCTTCACTCTCAGGCACAACGCCTCAGCTTCTCCTCCGACCGACCTTCGTCTTCGCATCTCCGACCTGGCGCAGCAGCACCGTCGTTCTTCTTCGAGCAGAAGCTCCGACCTGGATTGGCGAGCTTCAGGCTTTCTCTTTCTCTCTTTGCCCTCTCTTCGCTTCGCTTCTGTTCTCCGTTCTCTCCTTCTTTTTATTTTTTTTAATTCTTTTTTTTAATTGATAACTAACGGAGCATCACCTAAGTCCGTTAAATTTAACAATGAGGGGTATCAAGCGAAAAGATTCAAAACCACGGGGCATCACGCGAAATATGTAAAAGAGTTGTATACCTCGCGAAAATTACAATGCCCCAGGACGAGAGAACGCTTTTGGGCAGGGCCCCACTGGAGGAAAAACCTAGAAGCACACGCAACGCAACAACGGATCTGCAAATCTAACGCTTGGAAATGGAACAAGAAGAAGCCCCAATTGGGTTTGTATATTTGTGCAATGTAGATTATATTGAGGGTTGACATGTTCCCCCAACGATAACGATGAGTCGATGACATATTCATAAGTTAGACAGATCCACGGAATTCGGCAAGTGGGAGAATCAGCTGCTCCCCTAATTTTCTATAAGAATCAAAACCCTTAGCTGAATCTTCTGAACCAGTTTCCAGTTTCCAGTTTCAGGTTAAGGAGGACGAATACCTCTTATAATTTAATTTCGCTCTGGAAGGAAACTAATGAATTCGTGAAACTAGGGTTTTTATTTGGCAGAGAGAGATGAAGTTCTTCAAAGAATACAAGGAGTATATGCAAGGGAAACATGAGGGGGATCTACCTGGCCTGGAGTTCAAAACCCTCAAGAAGGTTCTCAAGAACTGTCGTTGTGACCATCAGTCCCATACTGTTGATGATAACACTCCTTCAAATTGCGCCCAACACTGTCCAGGTCTCTATTTACGCCCTTTTATTTTTCATCATTTAGGGCTGTAAATCTGCAGTCCTTGTTTTAGATGGTTCTATCTTTGGTTCGGTACCCTCCAAAATCGAGATTAACTGGTTTTCGTCAACTGATGAATCATTGACCACAAGTTGGAAGAAAGTAATGTTGAAATGGAACCCTGAATTATCATTTTCATGCATGTTACTGCTCAATTGTGCCGCTTGACTTATCTATTCCGAAAAACTTGGTTTAATGTACAGCCTAAAATGGGTGGAAGTGGAACATCAGCTTATAAATGATATTGGATGTTTTGGGAAGAAATTTTAGTGATAATTCAGGGGTTGGGAATTGATATGAAAAAATTCTTTGGTATATTTTGTTCCCTCAAGTTTTGTGTTTTTGTGTGTGCTTTCTTATACTCGTTGTTATCCCTTGGCAATTGGTAACTAACAGTGAAGAATATACTACCGTTCAGTGTGCGATGAGACGTTCTTCCCTTCCCTTTTAAGGGAAATGTCAGCAGTGGTTGCTTGCTTCAATGACCGCGCACAAGAACTTGTTCACATCCACTTGGCTACAGGACTTGCGAAATGCTTCCTATTTCTCAAAGGTAAGAAAAAGAAGGACCACTCTTCTTTGATTCAAGAGAGTCAGGACCTCGTAACATATGCAATGATCAATGCAACAGCTATGAGAAAGATTTTAAAGAAGTACGACAAGGTATATTAATCATGCCATGGCTATTTAGGCATTTACTGTATTATTATAAAGCCAGTTCTTCTTGATTCGCACGCTCTAATTTTGTTTTTCCCCTGTTTGTTTCCTACTGACTGCAGATTCACTACTCTAACCGAGGTCTGGCATTCAAATCAGAGGCCCAACGTATGAACATTGAAATCCTTCAATCCCCGTGGCTCTGTGAGCTTATGGCTTGTTACATCAATCTAAGGGAAGAAAGTGCGAAGAAAGAGATGGAAGCCGTGCTGTTCCAGGGTTGTTCCCTCTCTTTTAACGATGGCAAACCAGCTCTGACCTGTGAGATTTTCGATTCTTTAAAGGTTCATGTGGACCTCAAGTGCCCCATTTGCTTGGTAAGCCCATACTCCTATTGGCTTCGTCACTATTCAGTTTGCTCTACTGCATTGGCTGCATGTATATTATTGAATCCCCATCCATTGACTGCATGTGTTATGTTTTATGGAAACTTCTGAAGAAGAAAGGTCCTTTTCTCAATGATTTCAACGCCATTGAGCTGGAACTTCCGAGGATTATACGTCATGGGAATCAAGAAAAAAGAAAGAATTCTTTTTTCCCTTGGACTAGGTTTCAAGAAGTTATTTTACACAAGGAATGTACATCAGAAGTCCTCCTTGTCTAAGATTCCAGGATATTAATGGAATATTCTTAGCCTCCCTATTTTAATATGAATCTTGGATCATTGTTCTGAATAGAATATCAATTTGAAAGTATGCGGTCTCAGGGGAAGGGGGAAGTCAGGAGAAGTAATTGTACGTCTTTGACCTGATTTGAAGAAGAGTAGCTATCTTACTTGAAATAATAGATGCCATTTTGTTCAAGGAATATGCTCAAACCCCCCTATATATGTTTGACTATCACCCTGAATAAAGTGATACAAATTACAAAGCACCTTGAGTTTGCTTCCATCATCTTGGATTGACCTTCTTCCTTTTGTTGATCCCTGAGCCTTGGTGGCTCGATTTTGATTCTTTCTGCTTTCTGATTGAGCAATCTTTTTCAGGATCAGGGTCTTATACTTGTAGTCCCATTGCCCTATATATAAGTTAATTGAATGAATATTCCTTTGCCCTTTAACTTTGACCAAATATGAAAGTCTGTCAGATGGGAAAGAGGAGAGAATGAACACATTTTTCTGATTCGAAGAGAAGAAGAGTTAAAAGTTGATTTCTTGATCCCATTTTTTCTGATTTTAACGTTTTCTTTCGTACTCTTATCATCTCTATCACTTTTGAAAGCACTTTCGCGATTTGCTCTAGGAAAGGGTGTGTACATTTTAACTCCCAGACTCCTTTTAAGGTATTACACTGGGTTATGCTTTCCAAAGCAGCAGGACTGTTCCTTGATTCTGCATATTCTAAAACTGTTTCAATATAGATGACAGACAGAAGCTTCTTCTTGTCCTCTTACAATAACAATGCTTTACGTTGCACAAAACATGAGTCAGTACCTTAATCTCATCCTTCCATTCCCCTATCAGGACACAGTTTATGATGCATTTGCTCTTAGCTGTGGGCATATCTTCTGCTACATTTGTGCTTGCTCGGCGGCCTCTGTGCCTATTGTGGATGGACTCAAGGCAGCGAGTCCTGATAAGAATTGCCCCATGTGCCGTGAGGTATGTTTCATTCTAATCTAATTGTAGCGTTTGAGACTTTGAGTACTGCAAATTGTGGGGCATTATAGGTTTCATTTGATGATGGTTGGGATATTTTCAAGTTGTGGGTTTGTTTGTGGTTGATTGATCTATATTTACTCCGTATTTTGTACTATGATAATAAAATAGCCGAGTTGCTTCTTTGTAACGCTCCCATATTGGTGATAGGGTGCTGTATATGAAGGGGCTGTTCATTTGACTGAGCTTAACAAGCTACTGCTTAGAAGGCGAGTCCTTTGATTTGTAGATAACTAGATGAAACACACCTGTATTTGCTGATAGTTGAGTTTGATCTTTTATGCTTCAGTTGCCCGGAGTACTGGGAGGAGCGATTTCAATCAGAACGACATGACAGGCTTCAACTGGCTAAGGACTACTGGGACTCGCAGACCCGATCATTTCTGGGTATCTGAATCCACAAACTTGTAATAATTCTTAACAGCAGATAATGACTGTCCTCGATCTACTCTCATAATCTCTCTTCATTGTACATTACCATTACGATTATGGTGTTTGTTGTACAGTTTTATTTTTTTGAGTTATTGGCATTCAATATACCAACTGGCCACCTGATTTGCAAAGCTATCCCCCGCCTGAAAATTTGGCTACATTAGCCGGTGACACACAATATGGAATGGCCAGTTGAAGCAGCCAAAGTACTTGGTGTAAAGTATTCGATATTTGTTTGTTGTTTGAAATGCTGGATAAAAGTGGGGTGTGACAGTGTTTGTTGTACGTTTTTCTTGTTGTTGGTATTTGGTATTTGTTTATTGTTTGAAATTACTTATGTTAATTTTACACGTATTCGATGGGTATTCGCTTTACCCAAAATGACAAAACAGGTAAAAATCCGATAAAAGTCGAATATTAAATGATTGATGGATGAGCGGGGTGATAGGTCGGATCGAATTTTTATTTGTCACCCCGTCATCCGCTTCATTTGTTACCTGATAAATATTACAGTATATTATACAATAACTTACATAGCTAATCTTATTTACCTGATATGATGTGATTCATTCGAATATTCAAAATTTCACTCGATCCATCCAATTAGCGGATGAGGCAGGTGACATTTAAAGTGGATGATGGGTGGATTGGGTCGGGTGATGGCATTAGAGCACCAGCATCCATTAGGTACCCCTTTAATTCCCTCCCCCTTCTTATTGACGTGGGATTAAACTTATCATGGAAAGGAGAAGGGGGAACCTAGTAGGAAGGGTTAACCCTATTCCTTTTCCCCTCTCTTTTTTGTTTTAAAAAATAATAAAGTGGGTCCTTTTTTATTTTTTAATATTTTGTTATTAAGTGGATTGAGTTTTGATAGGTTAAAAATATGTGGTAGGGTAAAAATAAAGTTAAAAAAGAGTAATAGGGTAAATTTATAGATGCGGGTTAAAGAGGTACAATTAGTGGAAAATGAGGTGTCAAAATATTACGAGGAGGGAGTAAACTACGGGGATAAGTTTAACTGATGGGTATTTCAACCTGAAACAGAAGGCATTTTATTGATTGGCGAAATCGCAACAGCATCCCAAAACCTAAAGTTATTACTAGTGACGGATCATTATTATCACTAACATGGAATTTATTTGATGATTAGAGTTTTGGGGGCATGGACAAAGCTTCTGATCACAGGAGCACTCAGGTCTGATCCAAAAAACCTTTCTCTTGGAAACTGGTGATGCAGTCATCGAACATCTGAGGAATGGGTATGAAGCCAGTGAATCCCAGCTCCATCATCTTCCTGCAATCCATGCTGTGTGCTATGTCTTCTCCTTGCTGGTTTCCCAGCCTGCAAACACCCACACCACACCACACCACACCATTGTAAGTATGACAATTGGTTTTCTTCTGTATGAATTGAAAATCATTAGTCATTTCACATGGCTATTCATATCATCTTTCAACTCACTCTTTTTCATACGGATATGCCGGGTACTTGGCCCTGAGCATGTCAATGATCTCAGACCAGTGAGCTACCGCGCTTGAACATATTAGCCTGCAACCAGATGCCTTGCTTTCCTCCATGGCCAACATCTGTGCCGCGATCACATCATATATGTGAACAAAGCCTATCACCTGATTCGGGCACTTTCCTATTTTCCCTTTGTCAAGTAAAATACAAATATAATCAGTAGATTGATGCAAGGGATGATCTTGACGGAGATGAAATGTTCTTACCCTTGATTAAACCAAGGATGACTAGCAATGTACTGGTTGGTTGTGGCGTCAGCAAAGGCCCAACCACGAATGAAGGATTCACCACCACCAAGTCGAGGCCGCTTTCTTTGGCTATTTTCCAGGCTTCTTTCTCTGCTGTTGTCTTAGCAAATGCATACCACAACTGCACCATTAGATCAACCATCTCTTTAATTTACATGTCACTGAAAGGACTTGAAAAGCTTAAATGAGACATTCTCATGTTTCTTGCAAATTAGTCATGTAAGAACTTACATTGTTTCGTCTGCAGTAGTCAAGGTCACTCCAGTGCGTTTCATTGAGAGGGGAAACATCATGGGCATCCTCGCGGTATCTTATAGCCGAGCAGGAGGAAGTGAGCACCACTCTCTTCACTGTCTTTGCTTTGATGCAAGAGCTTAACACATTCAAGGCTCCTTTTACACAAGGCTCAACCAGACTCACCTGACCAAAACCGCAAACTAATCAACATGAGAAATCTAAAAAAAATGGAAATCACAAGTCTGTCCAGAGAAATCGAAACATTTACTTGAATGTTTTCGTCCTGAGGGACAAGCACGGGAGATGCAGCATGGAAGACGCCATCAACGCCATCTATAGCCTCATCAAAGCTACCTTGGGCCATCAAGTCAGCTTTAAAGATTTTGAGCCTCTCCTTGGCTCCATCCATCTCCATAAGGAAAGCAGTTTTTTCCATATTCCCTAAATGTGGAAACAGATGATGCCTTGATCTCTGAACAACCAGTAACATTGTTGATTGATATACATTGGCAAGGGATCTGATCGATTACCTGGATCACGAACAGTAGTGCGTACAACATTTCCCTTCAACAACAGCGACTTCACAAGGTAAGCTGCTATAAAGCCAGTGCCCCCTGTTACACAGTATACTGGCATTGCTCCCTTACTATTACTTTTTTTTTTGGTAGCTTTCGTCGTAAGGTTAGGTATCAGCAGTATTAGTAGTAGTAGCCATCTAACAATGTTTGGTGTTTTGGGGGTATCACTTGTCAGTAGTATTAGGGAAGGTGTGTCATACACGGATGCAGGCGTTTAGATTCATTTGTTGCAGGTATGTCACACGTTTCGTTCACTTTCTATCTTCAATTGCTGTGTGTTATGTGAAGCAAGAGGGATTATTCCAACAACACATTCATCAGGTATGCATAATTGCATACTATCAATCTTCCTTTATGACTGATCTCTGTTGAGTGCGCCGTTCAGGTTTTCGGATTGCAAGTACTGGAGATTTGAAAAATTAATGATACTTCCAAGTTGCGCTATACCTTCATAGTCTTTGAGTTGTTCAAGTAACGGTGTCTGGCAATGGAAGTGCGCATCAAACCATGGAACAAGCAAACCATCCCTGCACCCTAACTTCCGTCTTTGAACCTTGATGGTTCAGTGGCGCTATACCAGTAGTAAAGCAAGGGAAACAACTAGAGTATAAAAAAAATGTGAGACAGACAACATCACCTTTGAAAAGGCACAACAGTCATAGCATGTTTATATGTATTTTCTAAAAGGCAAAATATTTGCCATTAGAATTATGAAAATTCAAATCTAAACACATCAAGATTCAAGAGACCCTGGCAGTTGGATATGTAAATAGAGATGTTAGGATGTATACAGATGAACATATACTTAAATAATTCCCATACAGAGTGTACTATCACTGAAGTTCTCTTCTTGTTCATACTGAGGATAGGGTTGAATCTTTTCTATCAGCATCTTCCCATAAACCGATTACAATAATCTGCAATGCTGGAGCCAACCAAGCATACATTCATTCACTGAAAAAAATGCTTCAAGAGTTGCAGGCAAGCAACTACAACGGAGTCTTACTACAGTATGCAAGTTAAGTCAATCTCAAAGCCAAATATGTCGAGTGCACTTAGAACAGGCAATTCGATCAACGACGAGAAGGGCCATAGTTATCTTGGGGAGGGCCATATCTATCATAAGATCCCCAAGATCCACCTCCGTACCCACCTGAGAAACTAGCCCCTGGGTACCTCACATCTGGGATGCTATTCAGCATTCCATAGGCACCACCACCTGCGTCCACAGCAGAGGAACCACTTCAAAATGGTGAAAAGATGTGTAGTTCTTGAATGTTGTCCTCACATAACAAAACAAAAAAGGTTTGATGGAAATTCTCCCTTGTCATTTAGAAAGGCCTAGGAAACTTGCATAGACGAAACACCTACAAGAAATGTGCTAGTTTTTCTTTATTCATTGAGAAGAAATTTCAGTCTAAAGCTGTTGGAAAGAAGCAGGCAACAACCTATAAGGGAGAAAGATCCTCCTTTTGTTCAAGCCCTCACCCCCAAACAAGAGAAAAAGTAGTTCCTGAGTGTTTCAAGAAGGTGGATACATTTTGACATAGAATCTCTGGTACATGTGTTCAACCAAGTCACCGATATCATTTGGGAATACTATTTACCTATTGAAAATCAGAAATAGACCGGACCATGCTTTATCATTAACTGACTATACTTTTCGGGTATATCATGGTCTTTAATTCTATACATTGTCATGCCAATGCACATGATGTTAATTTACTTAAATTTCAAGTGTGAGATCGAACAAAGATTGCAGCTGAAGAACTAGATCCTACAAGATTGGATGTCTAACCTCCCTCTTTCAGAGCCAACCCAGGCTCCCAACAAAGAAACCCTCTGTTTTAACAAAATTTTGAGGACTAAGACCAACTAGGAAAAAAAAGAAAGGGAGAAATAACCCGCTTCTGATGCATTTATACCAAATTAGATTGTCGTAATCCAGAGAGACCTAGCTCATGATCAAAGCAAAGAATGGATGCATTCTTCTTCAGGTCAACATGTGGATTATTAGGAGAGCAGAACAAAAGAACTAGAGCAAATAGAGCCAACACCAGGTAAGAAGTTCAGCCAATTACCAAGTCCATGCACCCTCCTATCGGCAATCTGCTGCTCTGCTCGGAGCTTCTCTAACTCACGAGCCATTGTTACAAGGTTCCTCTCCAAAGTTTGGTTCTGCAATGCCAGCTCCTCGTTTGCTTTCTTCTCAAGTTCAAGATTTCTCCTGAATTTTCACAAGGGTAATGCATCAAGGCAATTTTTCATGACAATCCTAGTTATCCAATAGCTGACCAGTTCTAATAAGTAAAACTCCAACCTGGCTTCAACAAGCTCCTTACGGATTCCATCAATATCACCTCTCAAAGCCTTCATCTGCCCATTCTCAGTTCGCATACGCTTAACATCTCTAGTAAGAACCTCATTATCAGAATTTAACTCCTGGCACGAAGCATTCAGTTTTCGCACTTCAGCTCTTAAATGCACAACCTGTGCCCGGATAGGCTCAGCAGCACGAAGCTCAGCTTCTAACTTCAATCCCCTATCAATCAACTCCCTAGAACGAGCATCGTTATCAGCACGAATTTTTGGAATGACCTGACTGAGTTGGCGTATTTCATCTTTTGCAGCCACAGCATCCCTTTGAAGAATCACATTTTCATCTATTAAATGGTGATTGTCGGCAAGAATCTTCTGAATTTCGTGATGCTGGATTTCAAGTTCTTCCTCCAGAGCAACTGGATGAATGGGCATTGTTCGAGGACCTCTGCTTAACATTGGTCGAGCGTCGTCATGTAAGCGTTGCAAATTGTCAGGACGACGTTGCAAATTGCCAGGACAGCGAGGCATACGATTCCTACTGTCCATTCTATATATCCTGAAATGCAATGAACTAATTACTCTATGGGATGGGCAAATGATTTAGACAAGAGACTATATCATATCAGAGGAACTACAGCTTCTCAAGCTCAACCTTTAGATTAAGGTTCTCCTCATTTCCACTATACTTCCGGTTGATGCGAATCCACAAACAACCATCCACAGCCTAGAAGATTTTATAATCCCAAAGAATATGACAGGGAAAACCTCATCAGATGGCCTCTTGGTCTTTCCAAATGCATCAGATCTATCAGTGTTCATCTATCTCTTAACAAGAGCCAGCAGAGATACAAATGCCAAGTCTCTTCTCTATGATGAATCTTTCTAATTGAATTATTACCATGAAACCTCATGAAATAGTAACCACCCCTTGGAATATATCCTGGATAATATAATATTATTATTCAGACTTCATAAATGTAGATCATCTCTGACCCTTGAACCTAGCAAAGTAAACATGCAAAGGTTCGGCTGGGTCCACACCACAAAATGGGATTGGTACCTAGTTTAAAACAAGGTTCTATAGATTTTCTTAAACCATGAAACTTCCTCATTGCTAATAAGAGCTCCATGAGAAAAACAAAGTGTATGCTGATAGGATCCCAGCCAAAGAGAAGTTGCGGATGACTTATCTTAGGCCTAAAATCAGCAATTAGCTTAGTTTAATTTCTATTATTTCAGTATTTCATTCCAGTGTTTATTCTTCTATTTTAGGTTAGTTATCTGAAGGGGAGAGAATCAAAGTTAGTTTCCTTAATTTGTAGTGCATTAGTAGTTAGTCAGTTAGTGGATAGTTACCGGGTAGTTTCTGCAGTAGCCTATTTAAGTCCAAGTTAGGGTAATTTGTAATCCTGGAAGTATATTAATCAATAAGAGTCACAAAACGTGGGAGATTCTCCTGCACCACAGTCCTCTTGGTATTTGCCTAGAGTGGTTTTCCCCTTGCAAATCATTTGCTTGAGTGGTGTCCTGTGTATGAGTCCTCATACTCAGTAAGTGGAATCTCTCATTTTGGTATCAGAGCCTCGTCGATCTGATGTTGTAATGGTGTCAGTCTATTATCCTTTGTTCCACCACAACCCCACCACAACCTCCCACCATATCCATCCACCTACACCTATACTGACGAAGTAGCTTCAGTTATCTCTCAACTGAAGAAGATTCTGCCTCTTTTGAGCGCTGAAGTTTCAAGGCTGCTGGCGCACTATTGCCCTCAACAGCCCATCAACAACATCCCTGAATTAGCTCAAACAATGGTGCCTCTGAAAGCTGCTACAGTGGTCGTAGAGGAAAAGAATACTGCAGCAGAAGAGGAAATGAAGCCACCAGCAGAAAAGAGGATGAAGGTTGCTACAATGCTAGCAAAGGAGGAGCCTCTGAAGGCTGCTGCAGAAGAAGAAATGGAGGTTATTCCAGAGGTAGCAGAGGTGGAAATAGAGGCTGCTCCAGAAACAACAGAGGAAGAAATGGGGGCTGATCCAGTGGCAGCCGAGGACGAAATGGAGGCTGCAGTGGCGGCAGAGGAGGATGTGAAGGTTGCTCAGGTGACAAAAGAAGAGGAGATTGAAGCAAAATCTGATAAAGAAGAACGTCCCAGAGCTCCTAATACCCCCACATTTCAGCCAGCTCCTATCCTACCACTTATCACCAGTCTTCCTCTCAAGGGCCTCAATCGTGATATCCCACAAAATCAAAAGTCCTCCATAACCATCCTCTTTTTCGAAGAAGGGCCAGAAATGTCATGAGCTAGTCAAGGCATAGAGGAACCATGGAGAAGCTACAGGTGCTGTTACATAGAAGGCCAATAGGGGTGCCTAAAATTTCACCTTGTGAACAAGGCGATTTTTTAGGGGCATGCAATTTTAGGATCCCAGCCAAAGAGAAGTTGTGGATGACTTATCTTAGGCCTAAAATCAGCAATTAGCTTAGTTTAATTTGTATTATTTCAGTATTTAATTCAGTGTTTATTCTTCTATTTTTAGGTTAGTTATCTGAAGGGGAAAGAGTCAAAGTTAGTTTCTTTAATTCGTAGTGCATTAGTAGTTAGTGAGTTAGTGGGTAGTTACTGAGTAGCTTCTGCAGTAGCCTATTTAAGTCCAAGTTAGGGTCAATTTGTAATCATGGAAGTTTATTAATCAATATGAGTCACAAAACGTGGAAGATTATCCTGCACCATAGTCCTCTTGGTAGTTGCCTAGTGTGGTTTTCCTCTTGCAAATCATTTGTTTGAGTGGTGTCCTGCGTACGAGTCCTCGTACTCAGTGGAATCTATCATATGTACATATCATAGATGAGAACGTTCAAGGGTCAACAAGCAGAATACCAACCTACAAATCCATGTGATCAAACTCTCATACTTAATGAGGCACATCTCAGATGAAAATACACAGTACCAATGAAAATCTAAAATAATATTTCAATTTGCATGAAACTCACGTGGACAGAAAAAAAAAAATTGATTCTCAAAACCTTCATTATCAGGACAAAAAATAATAGCCCTACAATACATTCATGATAAATTGACTAGCATAGCATATTACCCGTGACACTTCCACAAAACATCATATAACTTACTCTTCAAGGGTAAAAAATAACAGCCACTTTGGCAAGGCACGATTACCAAGACAAGAACCAATGCCAACAATATTCATGGTATAGAAATTTGGGTCTCCAATTCTACAACAAAAAAAAATACTTAAAAGAGATGAAACATAAAAAATAACATATGATGTACGTCTAAAATTTATATTTTTAATACAAATGAGAAAATGCATTACAGGAGTTCTAAAAGATGAATCAATTGACTCCACTCATTCAGAGACTATGCAAGCAAATCACTTACACCATACTGGATTATGATAACAAACACGCCAAGTCAAATAGCCTGATAATATCAGCACTCAAATTCTCTTCACTGCTTCAAGCAAACCTCACCAAGGTACATCTAATGAAGTACCAACTAACAACAACAACAACAAAAAATTGTGCACATGTACATCATCTCCAAAACTGATCATGCCAACTCCCATTCAAGTGAAGTAGATCAGATGAACTTTCGGCACCATGGAGCAGATACAACATGTACTGGCAATTCAATTATATTCAACATTTCACCCAAATTTATAGAAATGATAACAAATTCTACAAGACCTTGAGGTTGAAGAAGCTAAGATCTCCCCAAATTGCACTTACAAAATGCTTCAACAATTAAGTCCAAATCTATAAGAGCCACAGAACAAGCTTTCACCCAATTTTGCTTGACAAATTTTGTAGTTCACTCCTGGGTATATGGAACCAGCTAAATCAAACTTCTAATAAGAAAAGAAACCAATCTACTCATTCTCCCTCCGTCCCTCCTAAAAATGGCCAGAACCAAAAGTCACGAGCTTCTAACACAGGAATGATGAAGTCATGTTTTTTATATATTTTTAAAATTTACAAAGGGATCCCCCATTTTATTCAACCAAGGTCATGAAGAATAAAGTTATGAAAATAATAGCATGTCTTCAATAGATTGAAGATCACTTGAAGGCAAGGTACTAAAAAACGCTAGGCAGGTTCTCGGCAGTTGGGTGGGGGTGGGGGGTCCCAGCACCTGCCAAGCTGGCCGCCCAATGCCTAGGCCAACATTTAGAACACTCCTTGAAGGTGGCCAATTGGCTGAGGTTTAAGGAATCTGGAATCAGGTTGGGAATCATGAACCCAATTCCTAGCTTTTGGAATTTTGGATCACAATTTTTGTTTTCTCAACCTGATAACTGAAACTGCTCATGCCGGATAGCTTCTCTACTTTCACCAGCCTAAATTGATTTGTTGCCTTGCCTTCATCCTCCTCCTGTATCTCTTCTAAACTTTCCAACAAGGATCTATTGCTTCAGTAGATGCCATCTCCCAAGATATTAAGGCAGAAGAAACTAAGGGGAATGGGAGGATGGAATAATATAAAACTAAAAAGAATAATTTTGGAAACCACGGAATCTTTCTGTTTGCTTATTATTTATTGATTAAAAAGCTGAACAGCACATGGTGGAGTGCAGGATGGGTGCAGACCCTAACCATTGGTGCTGGATTGGTTTCTCCGTCCCCGTTCTCACACTATGTGTCTTTTACCAATTCCCTTGCTTTGTCGTTCTTTAAACTTGTTGGTATGTTGTGTGTTTCTGTATGTGCTTGGACTACTCGGAAACACTCTCTCGACGTAGTCAGGAAAAGAGAGCGTACAACTTGGCCCACTCCTTAGGCGGGATATACTCGGAATGTTGTTGTTGTTGTTGTATAGAAGGTAAAGTAAGTTGGTGCTAGACTGATGTTTGAACAGACAAAGGAGACCAAAGGCAGTTTGTTAGCCAAACCTCTAATCTTATTCTAGAAGGCGACCAAACACTATGAATCAGGAACCATGTTCCAAATGGATGCCTCAAAACCCAATTTCTGATTTCAAATCCATAGACAAAATTTACCAAATGCCACCTAAACAATTAACCATTCCCTCAATTCCCAATTTCTCATTGTTAAACGTCTAAGAAGCCCACAACCAACATAATTATAGTCACTATTCAGTCCCACAAAGCGCAGAATACAGATACAAATTTTGTTCAGAAAACAGATTAAGCGTTGACCTATTTGGTTGAAGAACAGAAATTTAAAAAAAAATCCAAAGAATCTGTTTACCATCATAGTAGAAACCCTAATTTCGATCAACCAGAAAGCGACTAGTTACGAGAGATGAAATTTCAACAAAAAAATCTGGAATCCCGAAATTCAAAGCATCAGAAGAAGAATCCGAGAGCCAATTAATTCACGAGTGGTATATGTAAGTCGTTCCTTGAAATCAACAAAACAGCTTCATTTGTTTTAAAGGATAGAGAAACATTGAAATCCGAAACAGGAAAAGCAATTGGAAAACTCACCTAGCTCCGCTCAGGACGCTGATTATAGGAAGGAGGATGGTGGCTGCACGGCGAGCCTGGTGTGGTCTGGGCAGGGCTGTGTCCGCCTCCTGAGCTGTTCCTCCCGCTGTTACCGATTTCTATTCTTCCTCTTAATTTTCCCCCTTCTCAGTTCTCCCCAAGTCTGAAAAATGAAAGCACGACAAGTCGTATACGACGAAATCTCTCAATTAGCCTGGTCAGGTCAGTTGATTCGGATTGGGTTATCTTGGTTCCGAATAAAATGGATTTTGAAAAAAAACGGATCTCGGGTAGAATCGAATTGAGACTAAAGATGTTATTCGAGCCGAATGAGCCGAGCTTGACATGCTCAAACTTGGTTCATTTGTTAAACGAGTTCGAGTTGAGTCAAACTCAATTTTTAAACGAGCTTTCTTTTTTGTTCAAACTCGGCTTGTTTTAGTAAATAAACGACTTTTTTCGAGTTGTAAGTAGTTTTAATTGGTCATAACATATTCACTTAAAGAAAATTCTAGAAATTCCTCACATTTCCAGCTATTCAAGCCTAAATCGAACGAGCCGAGCTTTCAACCGAGCTTAAAATCATGTTCAAGCTTGGCTTGTTTAGGTAAGTGAACGAGCTCGAGTCGAGCCGAGCTTTCAACCGAGCTTAAAATCATGTTCAAGCTTGGCTTGTTTAGGTAAGTGAACGAGCTCGAGTCGAGCTTTTTTCGAGCCGAGCTCTGGCTGTTTAGTTCATATAACAACCCATTGAGACTAACTTAAATTTGACCCGGTTTCAAGTTGATTCGGACCAATTTCGAATTTGTTAATTTTTATATTTTGCAAAAATAATTTACGATAATTCTGACAGGGATTAAAAACTGCACATAGTAACCTACATTTAACATGAGTCGTAACTAGTCACGATTACGAGATCAATTGACCCAACAGGATCCGTCTATCTACGACTTTGGCATGCATCATGACCACTAGAAAGATCTGTCAAAACACAACCCGACCCGAACGCCCGAAAAAATTTCGACCCAAACCCGGGAATTTCGACTCGGAAATTTTTTTCGACCCGAACCCGAAATACTCGAAAATTTTCTGGGTAATCTGGGTTTCGACCCGGTGACCCGATTGACCCGGTAATTTTGACCCGGTGACCCGATTGATTTATAACTATATATGATTAATTTTTTTTATGGAGATTCCAATTTATTACATTTTATAATTACAATCACTTGATCTTTCATTTTCAAATCAACTTTTATATTTATTTGTATTGTGTAATACTCCGTCCGATCGATAGTATTTGATTTTTTATTTTTCAACGGACTTTTTTAAGAAGATAAAAATTCTAAAAAATATTAAAATATTATAACAATTCTATGCTTATTACTAATTGCATGAAATTATTTTTAAAATTTTTTTTGAAATTTTGATATTTTATATATTATTACATTTTATTAAAAATTACGAGAAATAATAAAAATCAAATATTTTAGATCAAATATAGTATATAATTACAAGCACCAGAACTTATGAACAACGTCTTTAACTTTAGAATTTTAAATTTATCGCAAAATTATCAAATCATGATTTTTTTTAATTTAAAAAAGAAAAAATTGACCAACCCGAAATCGACCCGAAAACCCGGTTAAACCCGTATTACTCGAGACCCGAAAATACCCGAAACCGTATTACCCGGGACCCAAAGTGACCCGACCCGAATGACCCATTTGACAGGTCTACCACTAGTGAACCATGATAAAATTTGCCTTTAGTAGTTTTTTTTTTTTACGGTGGGCAAGAAGCAGATCAGTCGATCTTAAGTCGATCTTGAAGTCATCAACAGATGGCTTGGACAACCCTACGCAGAGGGTCAACACTCAAAATAAGAAAAATTATCTAAGATTACAATTACATAAAATTAGAATTAAAAATATAAACTTAAACTCCTGTTTCTTCCGACCGTTGATTCTTGATATATCTTTGTTCTTGTGGCTTGGAGAGCGGTGATTCTTGCGGTGGATCTAGATCCACATACGGTAGTGACTCGGCAATATTGTTGCATGTGAAGGCCCATGCACTTGAGAACTGAAATTGTACCATCAAAGTCATGGAATTAAGACGGTGGTGATGTCGAATCTAGACCCGGAGGTCGTAAATTTGGGCACCATCAATTGGCTATTTTGGTTTTTTCAATTTTGTGGGTTTGATGTTTAGAGGGTTGAGAAGAGGGGAAATGGAGGGTAAAATCAAATTTGGGTTTTTCGATTTTGTGGAGTTAGGGATAAAATTAGATTTGTTGAAAGAGATTTGGGTTGCATGTTGAAGAGGCTAGCCGGATTTGCAATCTGGCCGGATTTGAGGAACCATCGAGGCCAAAAGCCCGTTGGTTTGGAGCAAGGTTTTGTTTGGTTAAAAGTTTTGGAAGATTTGGAATTAAAAAATTTATGAGAAACCATTGGGAGCAACCGTTTGAACAACACCTGGTAAGGGAAAGGTGACTGCAGAGGAGGAGGAAAGAATAAGGGTACCGAAGGATGGGGACGAGCGGTCGGCCAAGACATTGAGAAGGGTAAACAAGCCGGCACTCCTGGGTCGTCGCTGGGGAGGTGGAAGGAAGGTCAGGGATGGGCCGCCACTCAATCCGTCGGAAAGATTAGCCAACGGCGGTGGCGGCTAGAGACATGGGGGTAATTAAGGTTGTGTTGAGAGGGTTGAGATCTGAGGGGCGGCGGCTGGAGAGAGAGAGAGAGAGAGAGAGAGAGAGAGAGAGAGAGGGGGGGGGGGGGAGGCGGAGACAGGAGGTGGCGGCGGAGGAGGTTGGAGAGGAGAAGGCGGGCGGCGATAGGATCGAACACTCGTCGCCCGAATAGCGGTAAGAAGCAGGCCGTCTGAAGAACGCCAGTGCCACACCACAACATAGCCAGGACCCTGCCATACCGGAAGCCGCCTCAGTGGGTGTGGGACGAGGCCGCCAGGGAGCCAGTCGGAGGGTGGGTGCCGGAAGCGCTCGCCGGAAGCATCAAGGGCTGAAGAAGAAGAATGGGTGGCGGCTAGGTTTTTTTTTTTTGCCTTTAGTAGTTAAAATTGATCTTATTAAGGTTGAAATTTAGGAATAACAGTGATTATAAAAGGTGAGCGATTACTACTAAAGTTGAGATTTGACGGAATCTCTATAAGTAATAACATTGCTTTAGATTTTGTATGGTAAAGAAATAGTTTTTTTTTATGAAGGTAATTAGAGTTCAGTGTGATAGGATGAGACTTCGGTGTCCTCTCATCCTGGGTATCCAAATCCGACTCTTCGGGTTGCCATTCACCGTCATCCTCCCAATTCGGAGCCCGTGGTTGCGTTGATGATGCTCTTTGTCGCCTCGTCTTTGGCTCTTTGTTGTTGGGTCTCATTTGTGCTCCTATTAGCCCCCAAATCTGAATCCCCCAAACTGTTGTCAAATCGCCTCCATCTTGCTTCGTTGAGGATCGATTTGTTCTTCGTTGTCTTCTTCCCGGCCTTGCCCGCGTTGATGCTGGTGTGGTGGTGCCTCATCAGTGTGTCTCTGGTTTAGCCTACCCGTCGGCAGTCCGATGCCTCTTCCTTGGCATGCTAGAAGCGTTTGAGGTACGTGTCATACACGCCATGGTCTTCTCACTTCTGCGTGTTGGTCGTGATTTGCTCCTTGACGTGCAAGGCTAATTTTTTCCTTGCATGTCAAGGCCAAATACTAAAGTAAAAAAAAAAGTAATTTTTTTTATATTTATATAAGTATATTGTCATCTTCTTTATATATAAATAAAAATTTACAGATCCCAAAGGTTTTGAGAAATCTCGAAAGGACTTGAAAATCTTGAAAGAATTTGGAAAAACTATATTATAAAATAAAATAAAATAAATAATACAAATTAACCTTTTGGAAATAACATTACATATTTACAGACAACTCCCGAAAGGATTAGACAACTCCCGAAAGGGCTTGACTAATCCCAAAAGGGTTATTTGGAAAATAATTAAAACAAAATTAAAGATTTAATACAAACCTCTTGGTAATATCTCGTAAGGGCTTTTTGGTGCAGTTTGCATGGGCAAGGTGCTGCTTTGCTTTTGGTGTGCAAGAGCCATCTTCTTCTTCGTTGGGGTTCTGACTTCCGGAGTCGGGACTGGATGGGGTCGATGTGGTGTGTACGGGGCGACTCCGTGTTCAGGAAGGACTTCCTTAGAGGTTCGTCTTCAACACCCCCATGTGATTCCTGATGTATCGCTGACCAACAGTGCTACTTCGTGGTGGTGTTTGGCTTCATTCTTAGTCTACGTCCCCAACTTGTTTGATTTAGGTTTGCTTTGACGCGTCATGTTGTTGAGTATATGTTGCCTGTATGTTTGCGCCTTTTTTCCTCTATTGTATGTTCGACTGTTTTCCTTCTACCGACTTGTCGGCCTATCGAGTTTAAGACTTGTCTTAACTCGAATTCTTACTCAATTAAAAAAAAAAAGATAGAAAGCAACTAGAAAGATTTATAGGAAGTTGCACCCATCATGAATCTGATTTTATCAAGGGTTTATCCAAACTTACAAAATCAACACAAGCTAAACCGGAAAAAAAAAGTTTAGAATTGAACTATCCAGATACAATGATAGTTAAAAAAAAATCTAAAAGGGGTTCTATGAGTTTACCAATATTAACTTTGATAAATGAAGATGATGGATTAGTCTTTAAAATTGATGCCAGTGATTAGCATTTTGGGTAGATGTTTTAAAGACAAAGAAAGATAATAAGCTTTGTGGGTATAACAACGACAAATTTAATAAATCTAATGCAATTACTCTATCACTGATAAAGAGATTCATACTATTTACAAAGGAATTCAAAATTTTAATTATTATCCTTTTTACTCCTAAACCTTCAACGGTCAGAACTGATTGTAAACAAATATTGAGTTTTATAAATAACTACTTTGATAATATGAAAGCGTATATGGGACTCATGCATGTGTTGTCAGTTAACCCTTAACCAATTCATGTTCACTGTTGAACATGTGCAGAGATAAAAAAAAAATTCTCTAGAAGATAGTTTGCCAATAGAGTTGGCAAGTGGCAGCATCCAACTATAAGAATATAGAGGGGAAGACCCATGTAGCTAGGCATTCGTGAGCCCCACAAAAAAATCGAGCTCTTTCGAGGAAGGATCATCCCTCCCATTTTCTTTATTTATGAAGCACTTGAAATATGTTCACAATAAAAAAAATCTACAGTTACTAACTAATATTTATGATATGACCATGAGATAATTTTCCAAAAATGGAACTTCACAGAATTTCCACAGTTTTCCTATAAAGTTGGAACTCAAAGTAAGCATCGTTCTCATCCCTTAAGCGAAGAATTGAGACTCTATTACCACTTCGTCAACAATGGAGGATTGGGAGGTATGCATTTACCGCTAGAACCATCCGAATTCCGAAGTTGTAAGTCAAAAAGGCCCGACCGAGCATATGATATATAGTCGATTATATAACTATTTTACTCTATTCCAAAAAAAAAGAAATCTTTAAAAAACCGTCAACCTGGGTGAAGTTTAACGATACAGAAGTCACTCATGACTATCTCACTGATGAACTAATTGCATGAGATTTAGACTTTATAGAGCCATCAATGAAAGATCTTGATCTTGATAATATGCAAAGATCTAGAAGTAGCTTATGAAGATGGAGATCTCAAAGCAAACATTAGAGAAAAAGGGATCCATAACCTTGATAATTGCTAGTTCTTTTTTTTCACGTGGAGAATCTCGAAGCCAATATAAGAGAAGAAGGGATACAATATTATCACATGGAGAATCTCTCTTATAAATATCATTAGTTATTTTTTTCCGACACTGTCTGCCATGTGAGTGTTTAATGAGTCATTTAACATTTACTTATATTAATATTAAAGTCCAGACAACCATGTGGGTCATGGGTATTATAGACGTTGGAAGACATTCAATGCACTAAAGTCTACTATATATAAATAGAGTTCTTCAAGACCTCAGAAGGCATCGAACTCAATAGAAGAAAATCCAGAGAGAGAAACTCTTTATATGCAAGAGAGAAAATCTTGTTATTCATAAAGAGAAAAAGAAGTGTTTTTTGAAGTTTGGGTAGAATGAATAATTTGTTTTCGTGATTCCAATCATTTCCTTCTCAAAAATCAAAACTAGTTGTATTGTGCTTGTGTTAAGGGAGACCTGATTGAAGGTTAGCATTATCTAGAAACTCGAAAGTTATAGAAACGTCAATGGTCTAGGTGATGGATTTCAAACCATAGAAAGCTTATTATTCTTAATACTCCGTATATAATTAGTAAATTATAGTGTAAGTGTTATATCTAGGATAATTTTGTCAAAACCCAAAAAATTAAGACAAAAATCATAATGTAGAATAAAAATAGAGATATTTATAAAATAAAAAAACCCAAAAAATATTTGAATTGGCTATTTCACAGATTAGTTTCAGAATGTAACTAATTTCCTAAATACTTAAATTTATTTGGCTATTTTCATAATCATTTCAAGAGATTAATAGTGGGAAAAATGTGTCCATATCTCAACTTGATGATAGCGATTAATTAACAAGATATCAAAGCTGGAGCTGGAATTAATAAGGAAACAAGAGAGAGCATCAGTATCAGTATCAATATATCACAGAGTGGGAGCTCTTTCGACAGACCCAGCAATGACGGTGAGCAAGTTGTTACCAAAGGGGTCACTCAGATGAGAAGCAAGGTTCTCCACCGGTCCTTCTCCGGTGACGTACGCTTGGATGAAGAACGCGAACATGGAGAACATTGCGAGCCTACCATTCTTGATTTCCTTCACCTTTAGGATGGCCGCTTGATCCGGATCATTTGCTAGCCCCAACGGATCGAATGGACCTCCGGGGTGAAGCTTGTCCTCAAAATCCTGCAGTTATGGATTAATTGATCGTTTAATTTCATTCATTAGGTGATCGATCGATCGATCCTCAGATCATTAATCAAGTAGATCATCGATGGCGCTTACCAATCCGTTAGTGATTCTGTAATACTCTGCACCGCCGAGGAGAACTACCTCAGCAACGACTGCAACAACGAGGTTAATTGGGATGTTCTTGCCGAAGTAATTCAGTGTGTTTCCATCTAGGAGAAGCGCTCCAGTCTGTGTATATCAATGACATCAAATTAGGGCTTTTTGAATTTGAATTGGGGGTTGGAGATTGCAGTGACACTCCAACAACAGATACAGATCTAGTGGATAGAGAGGGTGAACCTTGAACCAAACAGCTTCAGGACCACAGTTTGCACCGAACTTGTTGAATGCCTCAGGGATGATACATCCAGCTGCTCCAAGCATAGCCCATCTAGCATGGATCAGCTCGAATGCCTGGTATCTGTAATATTAAACAGGTATGTGTTTATTCACAAGGTGAATCAGATTGACCGATCTATCGGTACGGTCGATAAATGTATATATGTCAGTATGTATGAGAGAGGAACTCACTTTGCAAAATCCTCTGGTTTCTTGCCAAGTCCAAAAGGATCATAGCCATAGCTGCGCACATATGGATCGATTAATGTGATAATCAATTAACTAGTTGAAGATCGAGAAGGGACGAGGAAGATGAAACTCACTCCCCGGGAACTTCTCCATTGAGATACTCTGGAATTTCAGAGCGGTCCAACAACCCATCAGGTAGATAGATTCTTCTGTCGGGGCCTAAAAGTAATACAAAATTATGCATATGTATAACGAAGTAGGTGTCGGAGGAGGGGATTGAATGGAATGGAAGTACTCACCATACCACTTGGCGAGCTCATCGGTAGCGGGAGAGACGGCGGCAGGCTTGGCCTTGGGGGCAGCAGGCTTCTTCTTTTGGAAGAGAGCAACCGTCTTGAAGGTAAAGGAGGATGGTGTGCCGGAGACGGACCTTGTGCAAGTGTTGCCGTTCACACTGTTTCCGAATATCTCGGAGGATCCACCGAGGGAGGCGGCCAAGGTGGATGCTGCTACGGAAGCCATTAATTCCTACTCGATTCGATTCAGATTGAATGGATCGGATCTTCTTCCTCCTCCTCCTTCTTCTTCTATTATTCTGGGACTCAGCTTGGGGCTACAAATTAAATAATGAGTTATGGAGCATCAACTAAACCAGTGGACAGCAACATAGGTCCCTTGCGTGGACGTGGTTGTGCCACATCAGCATCACTAACAAACGGCTTTGCATCTTACAAAATCCCATTCTTGAATTTGATAGGTCGTTGAATTGATAACCTTGATTTCGCTACCTGCTGCCTCAGGATATCCCAGCGCCTCCGATCCACTTGGATAGCTCGTCTTATCCACACTCCACACACGCTCTTTCTCTCTCCCCCTTCCCCTACATCTACGGACTAAAGTTGTATTATAAAAAGAACACACTTATACTAGTATATACTCGGTGCCTTGTACCACTGAGCACAAATATATGTAGATCAATTACTTATATATAGTTTTTTTTTTTAAAATAAAAAAACAATAGTAGAAGAATAAATAGAAGATGATACCCAAAAAAAAAATCGACTCTAGTAAGTAGTAACTACGTGGTGAGGAATTTGGACCATCAAGAACATGGTAAATTTCAACGAAGATGACTTTATAGACAATAGGAAACAACAAGTGTATTTACAACAACTTCTTAAACAACTCAACGACGACCATCTTCTGGGAAGATAGAAGCACGCTAAGCACCAGTAACATAGTTCACCCAGGAATAAGATAAACATAAGATGGAGAAATCATTCAGTGGGTACACTTCAAAATTAATTTGACAGATCCAAGCTTATAATAGGTCAAACGACATCAGGTTTTGCCATTCTAGTGTAAGATGTAGGAAAATGAAAACCTACTACTCCAAGATCACTCATGAAGCAATGGCCACACAAATGAAACTTGGAAGTCATCAAATGGCTATCACACATAAATGCATAGTAATTAAAGTTCACGATATTTTCGCGGAAAAAAAGGGTACGTGCATTCAATTTCTCATGTTGACACGTCTAAAAGCAAATTTTCTTGGACAATGAAAATATACAAGTCGGTAAAAAAAAAAAAATATATATAAAAGGATTAGTAACTCAATGCCAAACTATTATTCAAAAAAAAATACTCAATGCTAAACTAGATCAAAGAATCGATCCACTAAAAGCATCCATAACATTACTCCAATTTAGTGACATGAACTCTTTTTCTAATGCACATTTTAAAACTAGAAAAGAGTGAGGCTTGTTTTTTTATCTTTCTGTCTACAGAAACAATGACATGCTACTGTTTTTATCTTTGTTTTCAGATTTTTTTTTCAAATTACTCAAAAAGATAATTTTTTTAGGAAAGTAGCCAAGAATACAAAGTATTTTGAGATTTAGTCAAAGTGGGGATAAATCGTTGTTTGAAACAACGATTCTAGCCCCAGTTCTAAAAAAAATAATAAAAGACTAAAGTCGTTGTTTCAAACAACGACTTAGTATTAATTTTTTTTTAAAAAAATTCAGCTTAAGTAAAAAAAGAGGTGGAAAAAAAAATTATGTACGGGTAGACACGGTCACGGGTCGGACCCGCCGGGTCGACAACCCGGGGAGGGTGACCCTAACCCTGACCCGGGGTTGGGACGGGTCGGCGGGTTGGGTGACCCGGCGGGTCGGCGGGTCGGACTGTCGGGTCGGCCACATGGCACCAAATCGGGTACCCAATGAGTTTTACGGGTCGACCCGCCGAGCCAACCATTTTTTTTTTAAAAAAAAAATTGTTTTAAACCCAAAATAAAACTCAACTCAAGTCTTTCACTACACTTTCGAAATGGAAAGATTTAAGGTTGACAAAACATGGTATGTGGGAAGATATATATAGATATCTTCATTCCACTCCCATCATTTCATCACACTTTAGATGTGGGAAAGAAAAGGTTGGATTGTGTGAATGACAAGTAGGGTGTGAGGATCTATATATAGAGAAAATAGAGGTATGTAGCCCACTTTCGATGTGGGACAGAAATATGAGATATGAAAGAAAATGTGAAAAATTGATATTTAAGTATATGATGTAAAATGTAATGTAATTAAAGTCTTTGGATTATATAGTGGAATATAATGCAATTTAAGTATTTGGATTATATGATGTAACATATAATAATATAATTAAAGTGTTTACCTCTTAAGATTTAATGAAATGAATAACACATGGTGATGAAACATCATGATACAATATATCAAGTTATGTTGGATTAATCTTTCTATTTAATTTAATTGATAGTTGTGTTGATCCATTAATCAATCATAAGTATTTTATTTTACTTGCATTATTATGTTAATTTCTTGATCAATGATTTCAAATCTAGGTTCTTCTTCATATAGATATGTTAAACTTTCTCGTTTGAAGTTGAATTAGCCACATGTTGTGTATACACTTAATAATGATGTTATTAGAATTACATACTTGGGTTGCTTGTTATGACGTACATGAAAAGACACATTGAAAAAGTATTGCCAATATTATATTTCATTCTTGTGTTTGAAAATCTGAAGTTTTATATCATTTTGAAAATAAACGAAAACTTGACATTAAGGATACTATACAAGTGTAACGGCTTTATCAATAACAATATTTGTATTATTTAAAATTATATCATAAAGACTCCTAACTTAGTATCATATAGAATGATATAGAATGATTTATAAGTATGGATTGACATTAAAAACCGAATGGTAGAGATTGAAGACATGGTGTAGTTTCTAGTTTCTACCCTTGTTCTTGTCCCACATTGAAAACTAGAGGAAAAGGGGGGTGCTAAGTCTATAAACGGAGGAGCATGAGGGTGCTAAGTCTCACATTGCCACTGCATATTACATTATGTAATATTATTTTAAAATGGCGGGTTGACCCGGCGGGTCGAATCGGGTCGGACCCGCCGGGTCACGGGTTATCTTTTCTCCGACCCTAACCCTGACCCTCAACCCGAGCCAACCCTTGGACCCGTGGACCCTGACCCAATGGGTCACGGGTCGACCCGCCCGACCCGTGACCCGTGGCCATGTCTATGTACGGTCTCCATTTTTTTGTTAAAATTGTTTTAAAAAAAAAAGAACTCATGCCTGTTTGGTATGATTACTGGGAATCAGTAATCAGAATGGAGGATTCCAGTTTTTAATGTTTGGCACGCTCAAAATTGGTAATCGAAATGATTACTGGTAATCAACCATTCTCATTTTCAACCCTAATTTCATCCCTCTCCAAAAGTTGAGGGATCATCCCATTCCCAAAAACGCAGCCCCTGCCCAACCCTGTTCAGATTTGTCGATAGCCTCCACCTTCGTTCAAATCAATCCCACCGTCCAGATCTACCACTGTCATCGCCTCCGTGGTCGTCGCCGCTTTCATCTTCGTGGTCGTCGTCCTCTGTCAAGATCTGTCGATTGTCCCGGTCTTCCTCCATCTCTCTCTCTCTCTCTCTCTCTCTCTCTCTCTCTCTCTCTCTCTCTCTCTCTCTCTCTCTCTCTCTCTCTCATTCCCCGTCCAGATCTACCGCTTTTGTCCTCCGTCTAGATCTACACCACTGTCCTTCGTCTCCATCATGTTTTCCAGCGTCGTCGTCCTCTCTCTCTCTTCCCCCCCCCCCTTTTAGGGTACACCAGCCATCCGAGCCTCAATCGACCACCACATCACAACCTTTCCTTTCCCGTTGCATTCAACCACCGCCATTACCCATCCCTCCCGCATCGTTACAGTCAACCACCGCCACCACCCAACCCTCTTTTGTTTTTCGACGTTTACTATTAAAAATGGTGTGTTCTTAAGGAGTGGAGGAAGGGAGGAGATCCTCGAACGAGGGAAGGGATCCAATGACTTCGAAAGAATTGAACGAGGAGCCGTATGAGGTGAAATTATCATGTACGGTTCTGTAAAGTGGCAGTAAGGGTGACTTATCTGTCAACTTTTCCACTATCACACCCAAAAAACCAAACTCTGCCTTACGTAAAGTTGGCAGAGTACGATTAACCTCTGGATTTGAAATCACTACTTATATACCCGGTATTGGCCATAATTTACAAGAACATTATGTAGTCTTAGTAAGAGGGGGAAAGGTTAAGGATTTATGAATATCATAGGTTAAATTTATGAATTTATGCATAATTTGAGAGATTGGATTTGTATCATTGTATGCTTATTAATTGGATAGGATGAATTTAGGTATCTGAGGTTGAATTTGTTAATTTCTTATTCCAGTACTATACCAAACAACATGCTTCAGTAATGAGTTATTTCAGTTTTTTATTCCGATTCCGATTTTCATTCTCATTCCAATTACCACTCTTATACCAAACGGAGCCTAATTTATCATACATTCACTACTCCTCTCTCTCTATCCTTTTCTTCCTCACACGTATCTAGGGATGACAATGGGGTGGGGACTCCCCGTTCCCCGCGGGGAATCCCCGTGATGGGGATGGGGACGGGGATTTTAAACGGGGATGGGTAGCAAAGTTATTCCCCGCGTGGGGACGGGGATGGGGACGAAGATAGTATTCCCCACCCGCCTCGCCCCGACCCTGTTGTGGACCCCCGCGGGGATCCCCGATGGGGAGTATGAAATTCCCATTGTTGTTTATATCTTACCTAAGTTTAAATAATTTTTCTTTTAGTTTTAAACTTTTACCTTATAATTTACATTTATGAGATATTATATGTAATATTTATGTCATATTTTTTTACATAACTTTAATAATATCTTATAGTTTTCTATTAAATGAGGAACCCGACGAGGAAACTCGCGGGGAATGCAAACGGGGAAAATTTAGCGAGGACGGGGAGTCCCTGATGGGGACGGGGATCCGATGGGAATGGGGACGGGGAACATTTTTTAACCCCGAACGGGGACAGGGGGAATTTTCACAAATGGGGATGGGGAGAGGAGGGTACTCTCCGCCTCAAACCCGTCCTGTTGCCATCCCTGCACGTATCCCTCTCTCTCTCTCTCTCTTACACACATCTCCCCCCTCTCTCTCCCCCTTTCTCTCTCCTTCTCTCTTTCCTCTCCTTTACCTTTTTACGTACTTCCACTCGATTGAAAAAAAAAGGAACAACGACTCTACCGGTATATTCTTTTGGCCTTTTATTATTCTTGTAGAAAGCTTACATTTTTTTTAAAAAAATATACTAAGTCGCCGTTTTAAACAACGACTTTAGTATTTTATTAATTTTTTTAGAGGATGGGTTAGAGTTACTGATTGAAACACCGACTTAACTCCGCTTTGGCTAAATCCCAAAATACTTTGTATTTGTTTTTTTGAATGAAACAACCAGAAATAGTGTTGATATTTATTGATCCATTTAGAAAAGAGTAAGCTACAATATATATGGTCACATGTTGAATAGGGGATGAAACCATATGTGCTGTCCCGGAACTATGCTGGCTGGATCTCAATGGCGACAATGGTGATGTGTAAAGACCGGAAATTTCAAATTACTATTTCATTAAAATGTGAGTTGATTTCCAAGATTTGAGCATTTAGAGAATTTCCGTCCTCGATCAAAATAATTTCATTCTAACTCTCTTCAAAAATCCCGACAAAATTCTGTAGTAAAGACCAATAATTCCATATATTTTGCGCGTGTTATGAATTTATCGCGTTTTCTTATACCGTGTTCCGTACAATCTTTTACGAATACTATTACTACCTTGGTCTTCAAAAGTTATTATTGCAATTTAAAATTTTAAGTTATTTTGGGAGGGTTTTAGATAAGGGATGAAATGGTGTTGGGGTAATTTTGGGTAAAATTTTATCTGATCCAACCCCTTTTCTGTTTCTTTGTTTCGTCCTTTACCTGCTCCCCACTTCCACCCCCGATCAATTCCAGTAAAGCAACCCAAAACCTTCTCCCCCTCCTTACACTCCCATCTCCTATCCTCTTCTCTCTTTCAACCACAACAAACCCATCTCCATCTGCTTTTTCCCTCACAAAAAGACCCTGGAACCAAGCTCAGAAAAGGCAGGTTGCCCAGACATCACCTCGAATGTGTCCACCACCACCTCCGAACTCCACTGGGCACCCCGAGCGCCTCTGTTAGCAACCCGAGCACCTCCGAGGGCTACCTCCGCCTCCTTTCGAGTCCAAGTAGCAGCAGCTCTCCCCGACGACCGCCAAGAGCCGCCACCGGCCTCCCGAGCGCCTCCGTCGAGCCACTTCCCCCTCCTTTCCCCTGTTTCGCTTCCAAAACTTCGGTAAGGCTTGTCCTCCTTCCTTTCTCTCCTTTACGCCTCCAAATAACATAAAAGAGAAGCTTTGACCCCCTCCCACTCTCCCTAGGCCCTATCCGACGAGAATCCATCTCCGACGAAGCTCCGACGACGTTTTCCGGCGGGTTCAAAGCCTCTCGGTGAGAGCCCTAACCTCCTTTCGACTTTTGTTTCTTTCGATTCTTGTGTTGATTCAACCCCTTGTCGATTAATCTGGTCGAGAGCTTTAGAGCGGGGTCGGGGTGTGTGTGAGTTCGAATCCAGTGAGTGTGAGAGCGAGTCGCGAGCGCGGCGAAGGCGGGCGTGCGAGCGAGCGTGAGCGAGGGGTGGCGAGTGAGACCAAAGGAACAGTGAGAGAGAGAGAGAGAAGGAGACAAGGGATAGACCGGCGAGAGCACGAGCGGGGATCGGGAGAACGAGGGAGAAGAACCACGCGAGGCAGAGGGAAGGTTGAAGACAATGGGTAGCGCTCTGGTGGGCCCGCTCCTTCTCCCTGTGTGGGCCCCTTCTTTATTTATTTTATTTTGTGAGTTCTGGGCATGAGCTATGGGTGAGTCATCTTTCTTCTTTGTGGATCCGGGATCCCCCTTTTTCTTCCTTCCGGGTTGGGCTTATTTCTGGGTTATTTGTGTGGGCTGGGTTCATACCTTTTATTATTATTGTATTGGTTATTGTTACTTTAGGATATGTTACATATTATTTCTGATTTTGTGATAAATATTGATTTCCTGAAATTATCATTATATATATATATATTCTAAAATGGTTTTAAAAGTGACATTAATTGGAATGTGTATTTGATGAGGATTAAAAATGCGATTTTAGGAATTTTGAAGTGATTGTCGATCTTAGTCTAAATAGGGGGATTTTAAGCATGGATTTAATTGAGGTTATTTTTGATAAATATTGGTTGAATTATTTAAAAGGGTTTTCAAGTTTCTGAAAATGTTCTTAA
The DNA here is from genome assembly GCA_037127255.1 of Persicaria tinctoria. Classification (NCBI taxonomy): domain Eukaryota; kingdom Viridiplantae; phylum Streptophyta; class Magnoliopsida; order Caryophyllales; family Polygonaceae; genus Persicaria; species Persicaria tinctoria. Next base: position 19,752,014 of record JBANSL010000019.1, on the reverse strand, counting down.
AGGGTTTGTGGCTTTGACACCGAGATGCCGAAATTATCATTATAAGATGAATTCGAGGTATTGGTTTTAAGGTTTAAATGTTTAATGTCGGGATTCTTTGTCTTGGTTTGATGAGGTTGGTTTTGAGAAGGAAGTTTGGAAATATGGTTAGTACGATTTTATCAATGGGTTTGATTGAAAGTAAATGGTTTTGGTTGAAGTTGATCGTATCGGAAAGGTTTTGGAAAATGGTTTACTATCGATTGGTTTTGAGAATGTTGAGAACTTGGATTATAAGTGTATGGATGTTGGTCCCGTTGCTTATGGAAATGGCTTGATGATAGGTGTGTATTGCTCTTGGATTGCTTTGGACTTGCATTTGGGCCCTTGCTTGTGTTATCTTGCCGTTCTGCATCTTCAGGTAAGTTCCCTAGGGGGCTTACTCAGGTTGGACATTCATGCCTGTTGTTGCATTTTATGTTAGGGGTTGCATATGCATAAAAGCATGCCATGCAATATCTTGTTTAGGTTGCACTAATTGAATGAGCATCTGCTTACTTTATGCTTTTGAAACAGAACGGCTGTTATCTGTGATAGTCCTAGAGTCTTTACTAGGGTCATAGGGTAGCCTAGTGTCATCAGGCGCCCTGAGTCAATCGAGTCAATATGAGCATGATATGACAACCCAGCACCATCGGGCAATCGATGAGATGATATGATATGATATGATGATGCCGTGGTTTGTGCACCACCACGAGGAAATTGCTATGCTATAGCCCAAACTGGCCAATCTCTGCACTAACGGAAAAAGGTGCAGAGGTAGGAGAGGGATATGCCATTTGGCATTGTCTTGGGCCCTTTACAATATTTCTGCACATTATTATACCTAGGACCATGCTAGTGTGTTTGACTTTCGTACTGCATTAGAGCATCTTTATTAGGTATAACACATACTATGTGGCCTCAGCGAGGACTGCCGGTCCCGCATGAGTGGCTCGATCTGACTCCTTTCCCCGTTCTTTTTTTAAGGTATTTTCAACATATTCTGAGTGCTCGATGTCTATATGACGGGGTTTCCTTTTGGCGAATTGAAGAACCTGGCTAATTCTCTAACTTGGTATAAATGGTAATCATTCGCTTACGTTTTGGTTTTGACCCGGCTCTGCCGTGACACTTTGTATCTTAACTTTGCTTCCGCTTTGCTTTCATTTGAATTGAATTTCGCAACATAGTCTCAAGACAGGTTAAGGGTACCCTACGACCCTTCGTGGCTTTTAGGGTTTGAAATCCCTCTTTCTACTAATCTTAAAATGAGTTTGAAACCTCGACCCGTACCTGGATTGCAAGATCCGAACAAGGGGTTTCATCCCTTGAAACGTAACCCGGAAATCATAATTCTGGGCCGTTACATGATGAATGTGAGTAATAGAAGGGAGAGAGAGAGATAATGGGAGAGAGAGGAAGGAGGGAGAAGTAGTTAGAGAGAGAGAAGAAGAAGAAGAAGAAGAAGAAGAAGAAGAAGAAGAAGAAGAGAATAAGAAAGAAAGGTAGGTAGGAATCGGTTATTACATTCATGCCCCATCTCATACAATTCCAACATTATTTATAGTGCTCAATCCCACTATATCTTCCCTCCTATGACAGCTACATTACATTGCACCCCCCCTAAAAGCCTTGTCTCAGAGCGTAAGTTGAAAGTTTGGAAAGAGGTTCAAAATGTGCCATGCAGGCTCCCATGTAGCTTCCTCAGATGGCAAATTGGACCACTTCACTAGCCATTCGGTTACTGGGTCTCTATTTCTCAAATAGGTAACTCTGCTGTCAAGGACTGCCTCGGGCATGGTTACAATATCACCATCGTCATGTATGAGAAAGGGTCGGTGCTGGCACATGGAAGACACATGGAAGACAGGATGGATGGTTGCACTGGGAGGTAACTCCAATTTGTAGGCCATTGTACCCACACGAGCAAGGACCTTAAAAGGACCATAGAATCTAGAGCTAAGCTTGAGAAACCGAGGTTAGCATCCCTGTACCTGTCCTAGGCCTAGGTGGAGGAAATTCTTTTTAGAACCAATCATCATATATAACATAGTGCCATAGCAGAGCCTAGTCAAAATATAAATCCGAAATCTTGAAATCCCAAACGATCATATATAGTCTAGGCGAGGTCTAGGCGGATTTCCGCCTAGAGGGCCGCCTAGGTTTAAAAATTCCTAGATCTCGTCCCGCCTAGCGCCCAGGCAGTGCCTAGGCGCGATTTTTAGAACACTGCACCTAATATATCATGCAGACATAAGCAGGAAAGTGGTTCTATTCAATCTGAGTAAGCTCCGTGAGGAAACTTACCTGAATAAGCAAAGTAACAAAAGAGTAGACCCAGCACACAGTAAGTCACAATCACAGAGTATCACCTAGATACATATTCGAGAACATAATGAGTCTACTTCTATAGGTTCTCTAAGCACATATGTCACACACTCACAAGCAGGTAGATAAACAAGTTCGCATCATTCATACTTCCAAATCATCATGATCAACCATCTCTTATCTCATACCGCATTCAACACAGTTCATCAATTCATTAGCTTACGACAATTTCCATATCATACTTAGCCAAATTCGAATGCTGCTAAAAATTTCATACTCATACTTAGCATATATCTACCATCATCATCAGTAACTAACATATAACTTCTTATAATAAATCACCACAATATCATGCGATTAGTCACATTCACACATATCATAACATCATGCCAAGTTAGTAAGGCAACCAAGTCGAAATCTCCGAGTTAATTCAACCTCATTTAAAATCCCCAGGTCAAATAGTTAGGAATTTCGACATAGGAAAACATTCGTGAAATTTCTTTTTCGATTTAAGTATGATAATATATTTTAAATCCTCATATTTTACAAGGTCATAATATATATTTTTAAATACCCTCAATATATCTTTTATCAAGCTTAGGATTAGGATCCATAAAATAGACCAAACTATTTTTATTTTATATAAAACCGACCCTTAATTAAATTTTCAAAACCGTCATTTATTTTGGTAATACTTTGAAATCCAACCTTTTATTAAATCCCCAAAACCAAAACTCATTTTAGAGAATAGGTCCAAATCATTTGCTTTTAAAACAACACTTTGACCTAAAAATTAGGCCCACAATCCCAACCATCTCCCATCATTTTGAAACCGAAGTTAGAAAGGAAGAAAAGAAAGAGGTGGGCCTATGCTGAGGTGGTGCCAAGGTGGAGGCGGGGCCCACACCATCTTTCTTCCTCCTTGCCGAGAATCCCTTGCGTTTGAAAATCAGCGGAAGAAAGAGAGAGAGGGTAGCTCGTCGGCATCACCGTACTCCGACTCTGACCTCCCGACACAGACACACACATGATAAAGAAGGAGGAGCTCACTGAGGGGCATGGGAGAGATGTGGGAGATTAAAGGGAGAGTCGCTGTTGCAAACACGACTCTCCCTTTTTTTATTTTTTTTTTCAAGCATTGGATCCATTACCCACCATGGCTATTTTCCGGCCAGATTTGAAGATGCAGGCTCAATTCGATGCAACCTTGAAATCTTGAAACCACTCTCAATTTGCTTCAATTCGTTCTCAAAATTATTGACTCGGAGGCGAGGTTCACCGATTTGCGATTGAGGAAGCCGAAGTGGGATTGGGCGAAGGCGTGGTAGAAGGCGGAGAGGTCGACGGGAGATTCCATCGAAGCATAACAAACAGGCGTGAAACTATAGGTATCGAAAGGGGTCAACGGAGTGAAACGGCTAGTTTTAACACCCTTGGCGTGAAACCCTTGCAAATCGGAAAGAGTCGACGGTGTGAAATCGGAAAGACGTCGACAACTAATTCCTGAGAGATGGATCGAAACCCTTGCAAATTGGTGAAACTCGCCCAGGCGGGGCGGCGGGGCGGGGCGGCGAAAGAGGTCGACAGTGCTTGAATTTATTTTTGGGATTTGGGAGGAGGGGAGGGGGCGGGGCGGCGGAAGCGGTGGTGGGGAGAGTAGAGGGCGGGGCGGCAGAAGCGGTGGTGGGGGAGTTGACCGAGGAGGAGCCCATACAAGGAAGGAGAGGGGGAATTGCAAGGAGCCATGGGAGAACAAACGCAGAGAAGCGCACAGGAGGAAGACGCTATAGGTTTGCAAGTAAAAAATAAAAAAGCCCATCTAATTAATTTTTTTTATTTTCACTTGCTTTACATATTAATCGGATTTGTTTTAAAAAAAAATACAAAGTCGTTGTTTAGAACAACGACTTTGTTATTTAAATATTTTTTTTATGAAGTAGGGCTAAAGTCGCTGTTTGAAACATCGACTTAGCCCTACTTTGGTTAATTCCCTAAATACTTTTAATTTTTGGCTATTTCCGTAATTTTTATCGATTTTTTGACTATTTCTAAAAAACATTTAACCTTTATGCTAGTAGGAGGTGAAGGAGGGAAAAACGAGCAGAAATGAAGCCTTACCGTTGCTCAGACTCAAAACAAGGAAGGAAGTCGACAATGGAGGCGCTCTTGGGTCTCCGGAGGCCTTCCGGTTCCGGCTGCTGCTTGTGCTGGTGGTGGCTTCGAGGTGGTGGTGCTCTTGTTGTTGGCGTCTCGGGGGAGAGGAATGAAGGAGGAAGAGGTGGAGCTTGGGTTTTTCTCTCGGGGAAAATAGGAGAGGGACGGTGGACGCTGCGGCCTCGGGGTGGTGGTCGACGAGGAGGATGGGGTGGTGGGAGGTGAGGTGGTGACGGGGGCCTGGTGGTGGAGAGGTGTAGGTGTGGTGGTGGTGGCTGAGTAGGTGGCAATGGAGGAGATGAGAGCTTGAAGCTCTGGACAAAAGGGAGAGTAGAAGAGAGTCTAGGGTGTGGTTGGTTTTGGGTTTGTGTGGGTGTAGAATGAGTCAAAGATGTCTTATTTTATGGAAATTTGGGGTGCAAAAGAGCTGAGTTTAGATGAGATCAAGAGGTAAGTAAGTTTGACTCAATGCCATTTTAAAGGGTGAAGGAAGGGGAGGGAAGAAAATGGGTTTGTGAGTGTTTCACCACTAGGTAAGGAATCTTGACTTGAATTTCAAATGTCTCCCTTGGCTCCAAACCTTGGGTGATGGGTTCGGTTTTGGCATGGGTCGGGTGATGGGTGGATGATGATCTACTTCCGTCACCCGACCCACCTCCCAAAACCCTTCACCCTACCCGATCCATCACCCACCAAATATTTCACCTGCCCCGTCCACCCATCACCCACCAAGTGAGCGGGTGGATCGGGTGATAATTCGGGTGAAATAGAAGACATCAAACTCATAAAAAAAATTAGTGAAAAAAGTACGTCAAACACATCGTCGAATAAACAAATACCAAATATATTCAAATTCGGTAAAAAATTATTTTTCACGTTTTCATGAGCCAATTGATTGTTTTTGAGCCAATTGCCTTCAAATACAGTGTGTTTATATATATAAGTTAGTGGAAATTGATTGTTTTTTAGCTAATTACATTCACGTTTCTAACGAGCATGTACATTCATTACTCAATCAATTACTTACCTAATTAGCAACCACCGAATAGGGATATAGTAATCACTGGAAAATATTTTCGAATACATGGCATACAAATACAATTACAGCTCGAGGTTTAAACAAGTTCTTGCGACATGAGAGAGAGACTCATGGGAGACGGCGGTGACCGGAGAGACAACAGTGACCGAAGAGGAAGCTGCTACACGTGAGTACCAAATGTCCGAACTACTGAAGTGAAGACTCACGAGGTGCTCAGATAGTCAGATCTCAAATGGCGATAGAAAGGAAGATGGAAAAGAATGATTGAACTGAAAATCGTTTAATAGGTATCTTGAATTAGGGTTTAGGGGTATATTAGTAATTTCATATTTAAACATAATTATATAATATAAGTCGGGTGACGGGCCGGGTGACGGATCGGGTGATGGGTCGGGTGACGGGTGGGGAATGTCTTCACCCGAATCCGACCTGACCCATCACCCGTTCACCCATCACCCATTTAATATCCGCTTTATTTCGGATTTTCACCCACTTTTTCGGGTCGGGTGATACGGATATCCGTCGGGTGCGGGTGAAATTGTCATCCCTAGAGAGAGGGCGATAGTCTTCGATCCCGAACACGCGAATTCGTATCCCGAAATTAGTTTCCAAATGTTAGTTTTCCAAGTCCCGCTCTCTCAATTAATTAGATTTTCAAAATCCCGAAGAAAATATTGTTAACTCGTTTAAATTCTCAAAGAGAAGGGACAAAATCGTTTGTGAAAATTTCCAATTTTAGGTCAAATTTCCACTTTACAAGTTTCGAAGTCATTCGTTAGGTTGTCGACGAGTTTTTTTTTTTTTAAATATCCGAATTAGATCCATTCCTCGGTTCTTCGCACTTTCGAACTTTCCAGACACTCGACATTTCCTCCGCTTAGCTCCGCTCCCCACTCGCACTCATAAACCAAACCTCGCCGGCGTCTCCAACCGAAAATTACCAAGATGCCGGAGGATGAAGCGCCGGCGGTTGTTGCTGCCGCAGATATGGAGTCCAAAGTTAGGGCTGCTATGGTTACCCGGGTTCCCTACTTCAAAGAACAGGCTGAGTTAAGCCCTTTCCCTTTCTCTCTGTTCTCATCTGTTTCTTTATTTCTACAGTGAGCTATAATTTGAATTAAGAACGATATTGTCTTGGATTTCCTCCCGCTTCTCAATTGATTTGGCTTGTTCACAATTTTTCCTTTTGGTGGCGCTCGTGCCTTTTGCAGTTCTCTCACGTTTGAGGGCGTTAGGCGGCTTCTAGAAAAGGATTTAGGGTTAGATACCTACGCCTTGGATGTTCACAAACGATTTGTAAAACATTGCTTGCAAGAGGTAATCACCTTACCCGATTTGAATGTGTACTCGTCTTTGTAATCTATACCATGTTTTACTTTTCAAAATTGCAATAGCAATGTCAACTGGTTTCCTTGGTTTAGAGGAGTTCATTTGGTTGATATGTGTTAACTATGGTCCTACATTTCTGAATATAGCTTCATTTTAGTGGGAGTGCTGAATACTAGCCGTGCCTCTTTTCTTTTTTGAGTTTTTTTTTTGTTTGGAATTATTGGCCTATCAAGTGTTTGTTCTACTTGTATATGTGGAAGATAGGGTTAAGTGTGTTTAATACTTTTATGAGTTTTGTGGTTTGTTTTAATAGTATGGCACAACGTAATTGGTTGTATACTTCCAATAAGAAATGCTTGTTTTCAGTTTGCGATGAAATATGACCAAAGATTTTGAGAATACTTACCAGAAATTCCCAATGTGAAGTACTTGCAGTAGACACCTGCTATCTTTGTTGCCTACTGTCGTTTCAAATTCTTTCTGTGCTTGATCACAAAATTGAGTACTTGATCATGAGATTGCTAGAAAGAAAGTCTTCTTAGATTTTTCATTATATATTATCAATTATACATATTATCATTTGCTTTACAACTTACTAATTACTTCTATTGTTTACTTATCTTTCTTAGGTTTATAATTGCTATAGATATGTCCATTAGGGCTTTTTAGGTTTTTCCTCTGTTGACGATTAATATGATCCATTGAACTTCAGTTCATGTATTTGAGAATTTAGACATCAAACATCACCCTTTCCTTTCTCTTAATTCCAGTGCTTAGAATCTGGTAATGAGGATGAAGGTGAAAAGAACTCAGGAGATGCAGGAATGACCATCTCTTTAGTTGACAAAAAAAGTCCAGATAAAAATGAGCCGAAGAAAGAACCAAAGGAGACCAGCTCAAAAGATTCTATGCAAGAGTCTCCTGTAATGGGTCTCATGGTAGGGCATGAAAAAAGTAAAGGTACCCAGATCACTGTAGATGCTGAAAATCATACTGCTCCGAGTGAAGCTATGATAAAGAAGGCCATTTTAAAAAGGGCATCCCATTTCAGAAAGAATTCAGAGTAAATCCAATGTTGTTTATTAATCTCTGTTACCCATTATTGGTTATCCATTATTAATCAACTGTTGTGTATTTGTGAACCAAATTATTGATCTATTAGGAATATTACCATGGTTGGAGTACGTCGGCTATTGGAGGAAGATCTAAAGCTTGACAAGCTTGCTTTGGATCCATTTAAGAAACTTGTTAGTGAGCAAGTAAATGAGGTGAGGAAGATCACGGTATCTTGCTAGGGATATTATAAGAGCAACACATACTTATTCTTTTCCTGAACAAATACTGCAGGTATTGACACAACCTCAAGCTGCTAAATCTGCGACTATTGTCAAAAAAGGTGATGTTAACAAGAAGATGCTGAAACATTCGAGTGAAGCTGAACCATCTGCTACTTCATCAGAAAGTGAAAGTGAAAGTGAGGCTGATGAAGAAGAAGTGAAACCTGAGAGGAAAAGTACCCCAAAGGGAAAAACACAGAGCTCATCTGGGCTTAAAAAGCGTAAACTCTCTCACAAGGATGGGAAAGAGCCAAAAAGAAAAGTGGCTAAGGCATCTAAAATTAAACGTGAGGAAAATAGGGAAGGTGAAGGCGGTGAAGATGGTTCTGAGGAAGAGAACTCTGAATCATCAGCCGAAAAGTCTATAAAGGTAAATCCGTGGATCTCCTTTGCCTGCAGCCTTATTTATTAGTTCTGTTAATGATATCTTCTTAGAGTTGATTATTTGTTGCAGAGAAAAGAAGTTTCAAAACCTTCATATGGGAAGCATGTGGAGAACATTAAATCAGTCATCAAATCTTGTGGAATTAGGTTTTTGTTCATTTACTGTTCAATGTTTTAGGTTTTATTCATTTCATGAACATTAAATCAGTTCCAACACGCTTTTATTTTTATGCAGCATCCCCCCAGTAATTTACAAGAAAATAAAAGAGGTTCCTGAGAATAAACGCGAGGCAGCCTTGATAAAGGAGCTGGAAAATATACTTGCAAAAGAAGGACTGAGTGCAAATCCTTCTGAGAAAGGTGTCTACTACTGAGCATATTTGCCTGCGACTATTTAGAATAATGCACCAAGCTAAAATTTTATTGTGGCCAGGCGATGATAGCTCCCAAGTCTGGATAATTATCTGTTACTAATTAAAATTATGCAGCATGATGAAATTTTATGACGTGGTTAAGGGATGACTGAATATTGGACTGGTGCCTTCACTACCCTGCGTTATCTAGTGTGGCTTTTTGAGAATGGAAGTTGGGTCTTCTAGCGTTGCCTTGTTATTTTTGTTGATGTCACAATCCTGACACAAACATATTGATTCTTCAGAAATAAAAGAGGTCAAGAGAAGGAAGGAAAGAGCGAAAGAACTTGAAGGCATTGACATGAGCAATATTGTGTCAAGCTCTCGACGGAGGTCGACTGTTAGTTTTGTACCTCCCCCTAAGCCTAAAATTCCTGTTGAAAGCAAAGCTGATTCAGGGGATGATGACGGTGATGAAGATGAGGATGATGATGAGGAGGAGCAAGATGAAGAGGAGGATATTGATGATAGTAAAAGCGAGGAGGATGAAGGTACGTACTGAAGAATCTGCACTAGACAAATTTAATCAGAAAGTATGATTTTGTTTCTTACCAGTGAATAAAAATGAAGATAGAACATATTTAGTTTGCTACTATTGCGGCTCTATGAAATAAAATGACAAGCCTCATTCCATGTTGACTGCATGCCTCATTCCATGTTTTACATAGACTGTTTATCTTCTTGTAGGAACTTAAAGAGACATAGTTCAAGTATGGAACTATAAATTTCTTTTAGTTGTTGCTCTTATCATATTCATGTGCTAGTTACTCTTATCTTTGGTAGATGCAACCGATCAAGTTTTCCAAATTTCTGCAGGAAAATGTAGGAGAGAGCGAATTCTGAATTATATAGTATATAACTTATCTAAGAAAAAATGTAGGAAGACTAATCCTATAATTTACTTGGGATTCAAATGGCTGCCTGAGTAAGTCCTAACTTAAAACAACAATACCTTCTTTGACCTAGCTAATTCCATTTGTTCTTCTCCTGGTGAGGTCTTTAGTCTCAAATTCCTTGGCTAAGCTTTCGTTCAACCTCTTGTCTTCATGTCCAGGCAATATTATGTGTAGAGACTTTGTATTTTGTGGATCTCATCTCTTCTCTATCATTCCAGGGAGTATTACTCATTTCTTCGTGAAACGAGTATGACCCGAATGTCCTGGTATATGTCCCCAACTCTTGACAAACTATGCAAGTCCATAAACTTGGAAATAAACGCTTAAAATTATTGAAAGCTAGGATGTCCTAATCGATAATGCCACCACAATATTTCTCTACACTAGTAATGGAATTGTACAAGTTTGCCTTCCCTTTGAAGACAACACTAACAGCACATAAGAAGGGTGGGGACTGGGGGGTAGGTTTAGGATCTCCTTTGCATACTAATGGCAATAAATATTCAAGGTTGCATGCAGTGAGTGGTAATCAGTTCATAGTTGCATATTAAGACCTTGTTTGTTTGAATAGGAGGGAATAGAAGGGAAAGGGATCAAATTTTGTGTGTAAAATTTATATGATCATGACTTTTTTGTGAGTCTAGAGAAGGGAAAGGGAAATGGTTAGAGCATCCGAGGGGATATGGTTACCCTATGCTCAAATGCTATTTTACTATTATACATATACAACAAAAAATATAATGTATAGCATTAATTTTTATCTGATTTCTTTCTCGTTTACAGGTGATGACGACGGGGATAGTGATTAGAAGCCTGCACAAACTAGTCTTTTGTTTCAATACCACTTCTTGGGACAAGTATGAAGGTATGTCACTATGTTCTGCATTTGGCATGTGCTCCCAGTCTTTTGCTTTGATTAGGATGGTAGTGATAGACTATCTATTCATAGGATTTGAGTTGTGACTTGGCAAGTTGGCAGGAGTTTTAGCAACAGAGGGACCTTGTCTTTTTTCTTGGGGATTAGTTACAAAGTGACATTGTCTTTTTTCTTGGGGGCTGAATAATGATATGACTGTTAACCCCTCTTTGTGGAAAATGAATAGTGTAAACTGTAGTCGGGTGCAGGCGAGTATGATGTAACAATATGGCTGAGTAGAATTTGTTGATGCAACTCAAGAGAAAAGATCCTTTTTGAATGATTTTGTCCAGTGCATTGAATTCTTGCATTTTGTAGTATGCTTATGTATTCAATAGCTATTCTGATGAACAAGTATAACTGCAAAACGGACAGTGTGCCGGACCGCCGGTTGTACAATGTTATGTTAATTGTCAGTTATGGGTCATTTGAGATTCGACTCAATTTAATGTCTGTTATGCTTGGCAACTTCATTTGCTTGGCTAAAGATCGATGATTGATCTTGTCTGTTAGTGATGTCTGCTCTACGTATCTCTTCTGGTGATGCCAATATCAATGCATATTTAGCATCCAGCATCTCAGGTCCAATTCTTATGCTATCCAATCTCGTGGTGAAGGTTGCATCAACTGTGAAACAAGGTTTTCCGAGATGTTGCACCGTATATGGAAGTGTTCAGCTGTTGATTTCCAGTGGAATGAGTGAAAACTTAAATTAATTCGGTTTATGATGACACTAAGCATGGTCGGGTTTTCCAAAATTTCTCTCATTTTCTTATTTGTTCACGTCATTTTTCACTAATATTATTTTCAACATTCTTCAATTCATTTCTCACTTCTCATTTTTTATTAGTTAAAAGACTTTAAATTATTAAAATTAATTATCAAACATAATTATAAATTAAATTAATATATTTTTTTATTTCTAAGTAAATTCAATTATTTTAACATTTAAAATTGTAGAAAAAATATGGTACAATCTACAATGTGCAAAAAGTATGTAAGATGGATTATTGGAGATTTTGACCATTTTTTTTTTATAGTTATTGTCTTGTAAATAACTAAAAATAAAAACTATTGGTATGATTGTTTCATGAAAATTCCAAATGGAGGGTATATTTGAACTAGCCTGTCATGATCTTATTGAATTGACCCGGAGAAAATAAGTTAAGTTGATCTATTTACCTAATTGAATGCAATTCTAATGCTTGGATTGATATCCGTGCATTATAATTGTACTTGATAATTAATTTTAATAATTTGAATGCAATTCTAATGTATGAATGATTGATGTTCATGCATTAGAATTGTACTTAATAATTAATTTTAATAATTTGAATGCAATTCTAATGCATGAACTGATGTCCATGCATTATAATTATACTTGATAATTAATTTTAATAATTTGAAATCTTTCAACTAAATTATTACTCCCTCTATAATGAAATAATTAACCTTTTAAGTCATTTTTCTTATAACAAATTATTTGTCCTTTTTAGTGAATCTTTTCATTTTTAGATGAAGTTTAAATACATTATATAGGTAAATGGCAATCTAATTAAGTTGATGTATTAAATGTTCAAACTTTTAAACTACCCTTACTATTAAATTTGTACCACTTTAACTTACTAGGAGTATTTGGGTTTTTAGAGTACAAGATGATGTAATTTCAGGGACAAAACTTTGTTTACCACCTGAGTAAACTTATCCTCCCTTTTTTTAAAATCAAAAAAAAATCAAAAAGTAATTATGTGGGACCGCAGACAATTAATGAGGGAGATTAATAAGTGGGTAGTAATTACCCACTATATATTCCCCTAACATCCCAATATTTAAGGGTAATTCCAACTAACACCCGTAATTTGTCATATTTTACATAATATCATAACTATTTTTTTGCTCGGAAAAATATCCTAATTTTAAGGGGTCGTTATGGTTCGATTTTTGTGGCCAATTCCTCTCGTTCTCTCTCTATCTTATTTTTCCTAATTAGTACTCCCTCCGACCCAGAAAGATTGACGTTTGACTTTTTAACACGTATTTTAACGAGCTAAAAACTATATAATATATTAACTTTTTTATTATTATTTTTTTATAATCTAATACTTATTATAAACAAATATTAAGTTGTAAAAAAATATTTTAAAAAAAGTCGATATTTTATATAGTTTTTAGCTCCTTAAAATACGTGTTAAAAAGTCAAACGACAATCTTTTTGGATCGGAGGTAGTAGTTACTTATATGATTTTTCCTTAAAACACACACTAATAGTATTCTTATAATAACAATATACTCCATCCGTTCAAAATTATAAGTCTTTTTAGGTGTTTGCACACATATTAAGGAACTGACAAAAGTGTTACTTTTATACCCCTCATTAATTATCCACAACCACTGACAATCAATAGCATTTCATAAAACAAGTCAAAAAGTTACTTTTCTCTTAACCCAATGCCTAGAAAAACCTAAAAGGACTTATATTTCTAAATAAAATTTTAAGCCTAAAAAGACTTATATTTTTTAACGGAGGGAGTATTAGTTAATATAAGGTTTTATCCAACAATTATTATTTACTTATATGATTTTTTTTCTCAAAACACACATTTGTAGTATTATTATAAGAAAATGTAGTAGATAATATAAAGTTTTATTCAACACTTATTAGCTTCTATATGATTTTTTCGCAAAACTTGTTCTTATAGCATTCAATAATTATTATTTACTTATATGATTTTTCTTCAAAACACACACTTATAGTATTCTTATAATAATATATTAGTCAATATAAGGTTTTATCCAACAATTATTAGTTATCTATATTATTTTTCCTCAAAACATACATTTGTAGTATTATTATAAGAATTTATTAGATAATATAAGGTTTTATTCATTACTTATTAGTTACCTATATGTTTTTCCCTCAAAATTGGCCCTTATAGTATTATTATAAGAATTTATTAGATAATATAAGGTTTTAACTTAAACATCTTTTTAAGAATATATATGATTTTTACTCAAAACTTGCTCTTGTAGTATTCTTATAAGAATTTATTAGATAGTATAAGGTTTTATTCAATAATTATTATTTACTTATAAAAATTTTCCTCAAAACACACACTTATTGGGAGAGAATAAAATAGAAGGGAATGAAAATAAGAGGGAATGAAATTTTATTGGGAGGGAATGGGAGGGAGGGGGGGGGGGGAGGGGAAATATAGGAGGGAAATTTTATTGGGAGGGAAATGTAAAAGTAAAAGAAGATATTTGGTTAAAAGTCCATTTTGTCAATCCTTTTTATAAAATGTCCATTTAAAATCAGTTGCTAAATGTCCATTTTTTTTTTTGAAACCCCATATTACCCTTACCTATCAAATTATACCTAGTTTTTCTTTTTCCCGTCAAATTAAGAAACGAAGGATCTATCAGATCGCCGCCATCGTCCTCCAGTCCTCATCCATGGTTTCCCTCCTTCCTCCATCCTCTTGGTCTCGTATCCCCGCGCTCTCGCTTCTTGTGTTGTCGTTGCCTCCTCGGATCTGCGAAGTGCCTTCGCCGCCCAACGACCTTCGTCTTCAGATCTCGAGGTCAAGGGGCTTCACTTTCCTCTTTCTTCCCTGGAGTGATTTCTGCAATTCTCCGCGCGAGGATGTACTGCAATTCCGATTAGGCAAGCCTTTGCTGGAACTGGAAATCGGTCAATCTTATGCTTCAAAGTAATCTGTTACAATCAGTCTCGAGTTTTGTGTCTCCTGATTACAATCAATCAATGGAGCAATATCGGGAAGCGATTATGAAGCAAATTGAATGTCTTCAATCGCTTGGTGTCTTCAAGGGCTGGCTGGCGAAGGACGCCGACGCAGCTAGTGTTCTCTTGGTTCTCTACGACTTCGCACCAACTTTACCGGTGAGTTCCTTTGTTCAATTTTTCATTACTATAATTAGATTCTGTACCAATCCAGTTTTCGCATCTTGCTCGTTTGTGCTTGCACTGTATTGCTATATAAATAGTTACGAATTTTGAATAGTTGCGAATTGATTAGTGCTTCTTGACTTCTGTTGGCGAGATGTATGGTTAGTTAGAGTAGCTAATTTTTACTTGTTTCATATTCTCTGTCTCTTTTGCTGGTAGTGCTACTTGATTTTAGGTGCCAAACGAGCCTAATCACCTATCTCTCTCTGTTTTGCTGCTACTGCTAGTGGTACTTAGTTTTGCTGCTGCTACTTGTTTTGCAGGCAATTTGTCCTTGAACTTACTGCTACTACTTATGAATCGGCAGTGTTGAAGAATGGTATTGTCACGTTGGTCAATGACGTTGCTAAGCTTATATTTTAAAGTGCTAGTAAACATACTAGGAAGACATTTGTACATTGATACTGCTAGAGGTGTCCAGATTTCACATTTACTTGTAAGAGTGCCCCGCTATTATTTTGTCTTATCAAATCAGTCTTCTCCAATAGCCCCTTGCTTTTCCATGTATGTTAGGTTTTGGAATTTATAACAATATTGGTGTACTTTTGGAATTCATAAATTTTGGTTGATTACACTGTTTTGGTTGATTTTTATTGGTATCTTCAGCTTCTTTTTTTGTTTGATTACACTTTTTTTTTATGGTGATATTGTGTTTAATTACACTAGATTTTTCATGACATTATGTTTTTTTATTTTTTTTTATTTTTGTCATATTGTGTTTGATTACACTAGATTTTTTTTTTAATTTTTCATGAAATTTCATGTGTCACCAAGAGTGTCACCTCTAATAAGGGTGGTGACATAAGTGGTGACAGTGATAATGGTAGTGACAGTGGTTTCGTAAAAAAACCCGAATAACAAATTTGTCACCAAAAAAAGTTGCTACTGTATATGTCACAACCGACAGTGTCACTGCGATACGAGTGGTGACAACAATAGGGGCGGTGGTGACAACGATAGGGGTGGTGGTGACAGCAATAAGGGTGGTGACATCTATATGGGTGGTGGTGACAGTGATAGGGGTGGTGGTGACAGCGATAAGAGTGGTAGTGACAACGATAAGAGTGTCACCATAGTGATAAGGGTGATAGTGATAAGGATGGTGAAGCGATAGGGGTGGTGACAATGATATGGGTGGTGACAGCGATAGGGATGATGATAGCGATAGGGGTGGTGGTGACAGTGATAAGGGTGGTGGTGACAGTGATAGGGGTGGTGGTGACAACGATAGGAGTTGTGACAGCGATAGGGCGGTGACAGCGATAGAGGAGGTGATAGCAATAAGGGTGGTGACAGCGATAGGGGTAGTGGTGACAGTGATAGGGGTGGTGATGGCAGCGATTGGAGTGGTGGTGACAGCGATATGAGTGGTGACAACGATAGGGCGGTGACAGCGATAGAGGTGGTGACAACAATAAGGGTGGTGACAACAATATGGGTGGTAGTGACAGTGATAGAGGTGGTGGTGACGGTGATAGAGGTGGTGGTGACAGCGATAGGAGTGATGGTGACAACGATAGGAGTGGTGACAACGATAGGGAGGTGACATCGATAGAGCTGGTGACCGCAATAAGGGTGGTGACAGCGATATGGGTTGTGATGACATCGATAGGGCGGTGACACTAATCTTGTAAAAAAAAAATTGTCACCCAAAAATTTGTTTATCATCATACATGTGTCACCAAAGCCATTGACCGGTGTCACCACTTATAAAGGTGGTGACACTAATTTCGTAAAAAAAAAATATTCGAAAAAAAAAACGTGTCACCAAATTTTTTTTGTGTCACCAATTCATTGACTTTGACCGGTCAATGGTCAAAATAAAAATGAGAAGGAAGGGAAGGGGAAGGAGGGGCAAAAATGTAATATTAGGACATTTTGCAAAAGGGGAAATAAAAGTGGACATTTTGCAAAAAGCCTTGTAGAAAATGGACACTTAGCAAAAAAAAAACCAAAGTAAAATAGGAGGGAAGGGAGAGAAATATAAAAGAGAAATTTTATTGAGAGGGAGTGAAATTTCATAAGAGGGAAGGGAAGGAAATGTCAAAGTAAATTGAAATACCCCAAATTATTTTTAGGTATTTTATTTTAAGTAAATATGTTTTAAGGCAAAGTTGTATAGTTTTCTTCAAAATAGGGAGGGATTTATAATTGTACTTTATTTTAATATAAGATTTTAAGAAAATGTTATTATGCAAAATAAAATGTCTTTAATTAAATGTTTTGTTATTTTTATTATTTACTTCGTGTAGAATTTTGCTAAATAAATTTTTGGATATGTGTGTGTGTATATACATATATATAGGGTTTAGGGTTAAGGGTTTAGGGTTTAAGGTTTATATATATAGGGTTTAGGGTTTAAACTACCTCGATCGATCAAAGTACTATCTTGATAAATCGGGACTTCGTACTCCACCTGATATGGGGTTAGCCGTGAGATAGCCCGATCTTCCACAAACAAGCAAGAAACTAAAGAACGGAAGCAAGAAACAATAAAGACTCAACAAGAAAACAAGAAACTCGATCAAGATAATCAAGAATCGAACAAGACTCTCAAGAACGCAGCAAGAAAGACCAAGAAAGATGCAAGACTCGACAAGATTTCAAGAACAAAGGCTGATCTCGAAATCGACTAAGACAAAAGAAACAAAGACTCGACTGAATTGAATAAAGACTCGAAATTGATGCAAAGACACGACCGATAAGGGCTGAATCGATCTATATAGAACAAGATAAAGACCCCAGGCCTCCTTAGAAGGTAAGAACCAATAACAATGACTATATAATCCGCCTCTACAACCCTACACAACCAAGCGGACAACTTGGAGGCACAAGGAGGGGGCTCGTGGATACTAGGATCACCAAGTCTTGCGAAGTTGATGAACACAAAGCAAACCAAGCTGAGACAAACCAATTCGTGACTGATGAGCTTGGCTCCAATCAATCAACATGCACTCAATGTGTTTCACACAAGTTTGAGAGACTAAATTCTATTCATGAAGTTCCAAGTTGTTTACAAAGGGCAATCGATATTATATAGAGCTCCATGAGCTGTTGGGCCGATTTATCTAAGTAAAGAAGATAAAAGAAGATAAAAACTCTACTTAAGAAAATAATAGAAATAACCTCTAAAATTTCCTAAAATAGCTTTAAGTACAATTAATACTAAAAATAGTAATGTAAGGAGCCTCAACACTTAGACTATTTCGACATTACAAGGATTAGGAAGCTCGGCCTCTTCTTGAATTCCAATGCACATGTATGTCTTCAATGTTGGCTCGGGGAGTTGAACCTTGCTCGAAAACAAAGCATGACTCACAAATGCGAATGAGTCTCTCTGAAGCTTCTTAGCTCTAGCTCGAGTCATAGGTCCTTCTCCAAGAATGATTGGTGTGTCTGGAGCTGTAGAAGATGGCCCCGCATCACCACCACCACGCTCGGCATCGGGAATTTCTTTAGTAGTATCTTGTTGAAGACGGTGGCTAACATCACCCAGTGACACGGCCTCCTGGTTGTTGCTAGGTTTTAAGTGTACAAGGCGGAGGTCTCGCACTTCACGGAAGTTCTCAAGGGAAGAACTCGATAGATGATTTAGAGGTAATACATTATACATCCATCTAGAAATCCAGATATCCAGAAATTAGTATGTGTTCATGCTCAAGTTTGATGATTTCTTCCAGAAATTTAACTGCTAATGTCATTTCTAGTAGAAATTATATACAAATTTCCTAAAGATGGTCTGGCCTGCTTCACTGTGTGATTTAATCAATCTGTATACCTAAATTCTCAAATCCTGCATAGACAAGCATATGAATGTCTCTCCTTTCACCTTGGATCTTAAAATCAATGGAACAAACAAAAACTATGAGGTTTTTTACAAAGCAAATCAATCGATCACCCTAAACCCCAAGTGTTTTGTATTTCCCCCAATTTCTTGTACCCCATAATTTGTTTCTAATTTTGTGGGAATTTCATTTTTTAAAATTAAATTTTCCTAGTTTTGTATTATATTGCATTTCCTGTTGATGTGATATTTGGGTTTTTGTTGAAAGGGATTTCTATGGTCCCTGCTAAGAATTTGTATTTGTATTTCTATGATCAAATATGTGCTTTGATTTGGTTCCCCTTGATGAGATTACAGGTGAAGCCTTTATGGGTTTGGTTGATGGTTGATGCCATTTTTGTTTTCTGGGTGGAATTGATTACATTGAGAAGCAAATGAAACAAACAAAAATTATATGCTCGTGATTTTTTTTTTCTTGTTGCTTGAATGCCATATTTTGACTGAATATATTAGCGCAAATTACATGTTCGTGATGATATTACAAAGGCATTTGATTACAAGGAAGGCTCAAAGTCGCATAGAAGGGATATCTTTTTTTTTTCATGTTTAGTTCTTATAGATGAGAAAATAGACCGTTATGAAAAATTTGAAGTCTATTAGCTCAAATGGTAAAGCGATGTGCCTACGCACATAAGTGTGGGTTCAATTCCCACATAGACTAATTCAAATCTCTCATTTCCTAAGGTTTACAATGTGATATAGTTAATCACATTTACCATGATATAGTTATAAACGAGTGTTTTACTTTGATAATTTTTTTCCAAATAAAAAATATTTTTTAAGAAATTTAATGTGGTAAATGATAATATATGAGTACTGTAAAGACCGAAAAAATTTAATTATTATTTAATTAATTTCTGAGAAATAATCCAAGCAATTATCCTCCTTTTACGATTTTGAAAACCCGGGAAAATTTAAAATTTTTGGATGGCATATTTTATATGGAAAGAGGATTACAATTCCGATCTAATGGAATTCGTATGATAATTTTCCGAGAAATATTGGTGAGGCAAATGCCTTGTCATCCATTTATTTCGGTAACTTTCATAACTTGTCGCGATTTTCGAGACATCTTTTAACCTCAAAATGCCGCCTCCCCTAGGACCCATTTCAGCCCCATTTTGATGATCTTCATGAGCCATTATTTTGTTGATTAAATAATAAAACACCCCATGGATTGACACCTTTGAATGACCAAGTCCTATTCCATTCACTATGCTACCTAATACACACCAACTCCTTGACCACCCTTGCCCACCCTTTTGGCTCCATAACGAACCCCAACTGGCTGCCATTCTCAGCCATCTACACCACCAAAATTGGAGAGAGAAGAGAGAAAGAAAGAAAAAGAAAGAGAAAGAAAAGAGGGAAGCCATTATTGGCCTAGCAACACCTCAATTTCAAACCACCATAACTCCCTCCTCACTCAAGATTTTTGGCTGATTCTTGAAGCCAAATATCCACAAAAGAGAGGCCTTTCCAACCATATTTCTTTCTCAAAAATCCAGACCAGTCAAGCCAGCCGTTGAGCCCCATTTCCGAGCCAGCAGTGCCGAGCCCTTTGTGTTCTTGAGGTTTTCAAGTGTGTTTGGGTGAGTCTTGGTTTCCTCCCCTTCAAATCTGATTTTATACTTGTTGTACAACTAATTTTGAAGGTTTTTGTATAAGACTTCCTTTTATGTTTTGGTTTGAATTTGTCAAAAATGCTAGGTGTTTGGCACAAGGTCCCGGGAAGCTTGGAGGGGTAATTTGGTCTTTTTCGAGAGATGCTTCAAGGGTAATCTCTCATACACCTTTCCCTTTGTAGATTAGGAGCCTTATGTGTAAATTAGGGCTTAGGAAGTGGAGCCTCTATGTGTTTTTGGTTGCGTTTTGTAGCAAACATCAAAAAACAATAAAATGGATATATATGCCTCTATAATTTGGACGTTATTTCCAATCCAACAGTCTGATATGGCTGAAATCTTAATATGATGTTCATGGAAATGTTATATAACTTCCCTTAAAAAATTACGGCAATCCAACGGTTGGATCAAGATTTATTATAATTTTAGTAACAATGTTTATAATGACTCGATTAAAAAACTTGGTTAAGGGAATGCTAAGAATATGGTTAAATATATGATGGTATAATCGAAACTTAGAGCATATAAAATAAAGAAATGAAGTATACCCATAACTTTGCTTATGATCCGATAAGAAGAAAATTGATTATGTGATAATACAATATAGATTATAACTGGTTAAGTTCGGATCACTTAACCAAAGTGCGTAATCTATAGAATCGTGAACCTCATGTGGATGTATGCTGATTATTAGGTTGGGTACCACGCATTAGAATACCACCTAATGAAAGCTTAATGAAATTAATAGGCTCTTGTTGATTGGATCCTTGGTTGTGTACTTTATTGCTTGCTTATTCTCCGGACTCCAGGTAAGTCTCCAGGACTTACTCATGATGGATTTATGTGATACTCTTTGTCTTATCGAGAGTCTTCAATCATCACGTGACCTAGTAACATGTTTAGGAATATAAACCGGTAATATGACGTAGGATGAACTTAGTAAATCCAACACTTCATATGTATGCTATGTGTCTATGGTAGGACGGTCGTAAAAATCTGAATAAATGATTTATACTCGATGGAACAAGAATGAAATGATGAAAGACTTATGATGAGAAAGAATGAGTATGTTTGAGAAGGATGAGTACGTTTGAGAAGATATTATGATATGATGGTGATGATGATGATGATGATTGTGATGATGATACGGGCCCTTGTGTGTTTATTTCGCATTTATATATATCTATACTCTTGCTTATGTGTTACATTTTAACATTCATGTAGTTTAAGTATGCCTCTTTATATGGCATTGAGTGTGCATATTTCCGATGATTGTCCCCGATTTAATTCTTGTTTTTGGATTCAGGTACCCCTTACCCGATATGACTTACTTATGTGGATGGTTGTCGGGACAGACCTTTTGGACGATTAGAGTGAGGGAGGCGCTTGACATTCGTACTCTTTTGCTCATACGTTTTATCGTTTTGACCCGGCGCGGCCGTGGCGTTTTGTTTTATTTATGATTTCCGCTTTTATTTATGTTCGAAATGTTTTCGCGATAGTCTAGGACAGGTAAAGCCTCCAACGGGCTTATGATCTTTTCGGGGTTCGCAATCCCCATCTTTTGACAACTAAATCTTTCGCTTAAATGAACCTAATAATAACTCGTACTCGGTCGTAAGATCCAAAGCTCACGGGAGAAGATCAAACTTCTCCTATAATGTTTCCCGATAATCTAGTAATTCGAACCTTATTTACCTTCTAAGTAGGTTTATGGAGGTTAATTCGGGTACTTAAATTTCGGGTCGTTACAAAGTTGGTATCAAAGACAAGGCTGTTCGACCTGAGTACGCACGCACGAGTTAAAAAGTTAATTTTCAAAACCCGCCCACTGTTTTGGAAATTTTCAAGGATTTCGAAGTGTTTAAAGGGCAAAGATGAAAACCCTTTGGAAAATGAAAATGGTTAAGATCTTTATAGACGAGAGATAGGATCGACGAGTAAAGACAAGGAAATAGGCATCCTTAGAGATGTAGAAGGTTTCGGGTAGACTGCCTAGCTTTTCCTTACAGATGGGCCTGGAAGACTCCAAGGGAGCAACCATGGTGGTTGGAGCAGGATAGGATTTAGAGGCGGGCTCGCCAAGCTATCCCTCGAAGGATAGCTATTTAGTTAGCTTCTGTGCGATATAAAACTTTGCCTGGGGGCCATCTCCTTGAAGGGATGTAATTATGTGAAATGAATGTGCCTGAGGGCCGTCTTCCTTGAAGAAGACGTTTTATTTAGTTGTATATTGAGTACACCTAAATGTCCAGTTGTCAGCATGGTCGACACCCAGATTAGTAGAGGACGCGGGAGACCACGTGGCCGAGGTCGTGGCCGCATTCCCGAGACAGAGACTGAGGCCGATGCTGAGGTCGAGATCCTCGGACAGCACGAGGGAGAGGCTGATAGGCAGCAGCAGGGACCAGCGATAGAGAGGGCATTACTCGCGTTGCTAGAGCGAGAGAGATCGGCTGGCGTCACCGACTGGGTGAAGAGACTATCACAGAGTAGCCCGCCTATCTTCGAGGTCGGACCCGGAGAGGATATCGAGCAGTTCTTCAGAGGACTCGAGGGAGTTTTCAGCTTGATTGGAGTACCCGATGCGGAGAGACAGAGGCTTGCGGCTGGGCAGCTTCGAGGAGATGCTTTTGACAGATGGCTTGTCTACTGTGATGATCGTACTGCATGGACCTATGAGGAGTTCAAGAAGTTGATGCTGAGAGAGTACTGTCCATCTGGGACACAAGCAACACGAGAGGTTGCGTTCTTCAGCACCCGCTATGACCCACGACTATCTATCTCCGAGATCGTCTGCCAGTTCAAGAAGGAGCTCGTCTATTGTGGAAAGGTCTGTAACACCGACGAGATGCGCATCCACATGCTTTCTATGAGGCTTCCGCCAGACGTTCTTCTGATCTCTACCAGCCTGGAGGGAATGACATATGACAGATTTCTAGAGATGATCCTCCGCTATGACCAACAGCTACGTCTGACAGCTACCACGTCATCAGCTTTCCGCACTCCATCTTACGGAAAGAGGCCACGACCCGCGGAGCACAGATTTGATGGGGGCCCATGGAACTATGGAAGGGGCTAGCGAGAGGAGGATCGGCTAGCGGGACCACTTGGGCCATTCCAGCTGTACATGTATCATCATACCGCGAGGCTAGAGTGAGAGCTATTATCTGCCACAGCTGCTGCGAGGAGGGCCACTACTAGACAGACTGCCCTAGGAAGTTTATTTCCTGCTACACGTGTGGAGGGGTAGGACATCGTGCTATCATGTGCCCGCAGGGCGAGAGATCTTCAGTCACTCCTACAACTTCAACTTTACGCCTTCTAGAGGCACCGAGACCCGCTCAGATTTCTTATGCACAGGGTCAGGGGAGGGGGACTCCCTCGGGAGCTGGCCGAGGAGATAGTAGCTACGGAGGCCCGCGAGGAGACAACAACTTTAGAGGAGGACGAGGCCGAGGTGGAGGTCGAGGTAAAGGTAGAGGAGAAGGTTGAGGCGGCCGAAGATCTTACCAGCATCAGCAGGCACAGTTGTCGGCAGGGTCGGCAGGACCAGGCCAGGGCAGAGGTTCTGCACAGATGGCAGCGATAGCTGTAGACACGAATTTCTTACCACCCCCACCGCCCCGCGCGTTCCCGATGCGGAATGACGATTCGACAGCTCCGACTTCCATAGGTACGATATCGTTCTGTGGCTCTACTCTTCGCATTCTATTCGATACCGGGGCAACCCAGTGCTTTATAGCAGAATCATGCGTAGCTAGATTTAAACTTGTATGTTTGATATGTCCCCCCCCCTCCCCCCCCATGGATACACCAGCTCCTTGACCACCCTTGCCCACCCTTTTGGCTCCATAAAGAACCCCAACTGGCTGCCATTCTCAGCCATCTACACTAGGGGTGTGCATAACCGTGTACCCGACTCGACACGGTTAATCGTGTTGGGTACCCGAAACCGTTAAGGTTGAAATCGCCGATCCGAACCCGACACGCATAATTCCCGGGTATTCGACACGAAAATCTAAAACGGTTCCATGTCGGATACCGGATTACCCGACACGAACCATTTAGTCAATTACTCAAATAGATCACGCAATGGGGGATTTGGGTTTATGTTCGTCCATTATTGCGATAATATATTTATATAAAATTACAAATTACAAGCCTTGAAATCCTTCGATTGCTTTGCTGTAGTACCATAAAACATCACACAATCGTTCAATCCTAAAGAAAATGGAGAGAAGAGAAAGGAAATTCAAAGGGAAGGCCGGAAGACGACAACCGAGTGCCTCCTCGTCGGACCATCAAAGATGAAGAACAACCTGTCACTGTCAGAGAGGGAAGCCGAAGATGGAGATCGAACTATGTTGGAGAATTGATGTAGATCTGACGGAATAATTGCCGCTCGCCGCCTCGTCGAACCTCTATAGATGGATCGAAGAACACGTCGTCGCCATTGCAGTAGTAGAAGGAGCCGAAGATGGAGATTGGAGAATAAACCCCATTGGAGAAGTTGGAGATGGGGATCTGGCGGATCTGGGGAGCAGAAATTGCTTTGAGTTTAAAGGGAGAGAGGATGAGGATGAGGCGGCGTAGGCTTGTGCGTGAAAATGAAATGAACCTCTGTTCATTTAGGGTTTTATGGGGAAATAATTAAACAAAAAAATCAAAAGAAGGGAATTTTTTTTTGAAAAGCAGCTTTTTGGAATGGGGGGATTCGATTCCTAGGCTTTCTAAAAGCGACCTTGGTTGTAAACCAATTGGGCCATTGCAACATCTTGTTTAACCTTGGATTGAATAATACTAATTCTGTATTACATATATATTTAAATTAAAAAAAAAAATAAACGGTTCGTTTCGGGTATCCGATAAGGCGATTTGCTCGATCCGAACACGAACCGTTTACTGCCGTGTTTTCTCGGTTCGTGTCATTATCGTGTCGTGTTTTTTCGGTTTCGGGTTTTTTCGTGTCGTGTTGCCGTGTTTTCGTGTCGTGTTTTCGGTTTTGGGTTTTTCTGCACACCCCTAATATACACCACCAAAATCGGAGAGAGAAGAGAGAAAGAAAGAAAAAGAAAGAGAAAGAAAAGAGGGAACCCATTGTTGGCCTAGTAACACCTCAACTTCAAACCACCATAACTCCCTCCTCACTCAAGCTTTTTGGATGACTCTTAAAGAAAAATATCCACAAAAGAGAGGCATTTTCAACCATAGTTCCTGCACAAAAATCCAGACCAGTCAAGCCAGCCGTTGAGCCCCATTTCCGAGCCAGCAGTGCCGAGCCCTTTGTGTTGTTGAGGTTTTCAAGTGTGTTTGGGTGAGTCTTGGTTTCCTCCCCTTCAAATCTGATTTTATACTTGTTGTACAACTAATTTTGAAGGTTTTTGTCTAAGACTTCCTTTTATGTTTTGGTTTGGATTTGTCAAAAATGCTAGGTGTTTGGCGCAAGGTCTCGGGAAGCTTGGAGGGGTAATTTGGTCTTTTTCGAGAGAGCTTTGAGGGTAATCTCTCATCCACCTTTCCCTCTGTAGATTAGGAGCCTTATGTGTAAATTAAGGCTTAGGAAGTGGAGCCTCTATGTGTTTTTGGTTGCGTTTTGTAGCAAGCATCAAAAAACAACAAAATGGATATATGTTCCTCTGTAATTTGGACTTTATTTCCAATCCAACGGTCTGATTTATGATGTTCATGGAAATGTTATCTAACTTCCCTTAAAAAATTACGGCAATCCAACGGTTGGATCAAGAGTTATTATAATTTTAGTAACCAGTGTTTATAATGAATTGATTAAAAAAACTTGGTTAAGGGAATGTTAAAAATATGGTTAAATATATGATGGCATAACCGAAACTTAGAGCATATAAAATACAGAAATGAAGTATACCCATAACTTGGCTTATGATCCAATAAGAAGAAAATCGATTATGTGATAATACGATATAGATTATAACTGGTTAAGTCCGGATCACTTAACCAAAGTGCGTAATCTATAGAATTGTGAACCTCATGTGGATGTATGTTGATTATTAGGTTGGGTACCATGCATTAGAATACCACCAAATGAAAGCTTAATGAAATTAATAAGCTCTTGTTGATTGGATCCTTGGTTGTGCACTTTATTGCTTGCTTATTCTCCGGACTCCAAGTAAGTCCCCTGGACTTACTCATGATGGATTTATGTGATACTCTTTGTCTTATCGAGAGTCTTCATGCATCACGTGACCTAGTAACATGTTTAGGAATATAAACCGGTAATATGACGTAGGATGAACTTAGTAAATCCAACACTTCATATGTATGCTATGTGTCTATGGTAGGACGACCGTCAAAATCTGAATAAATGACATATACTCGATGGAACAAGAATGAAATGATGAAAGACTTATGATGAGAAAGAATGAGTATGTTTGAGAATGATGAGTACGTTTGAGAAGATATTATGATATGATGGTGATGATGATGATGATGATTGTGATGATG
The DNA here is from genome assembly GCA_037127255.1 of Persicaria tinctoria. NCBI lineage: Eukaryota > Viridiplantae > Streptophyta > Magnoliopsida > Caryophyllales > Polygonaceae > Persicaria > Persicaria tinctoria. The sequence goes on along the minus strand of JBANSL010000019.1, from coordinate 19,725,281 downwards.
ATACGGGCCCTTGTGTGTTTATTTCGCATTTATATATATATATATATATATATATATATATATATATATATATATATATATATATATATTTATACACTTGCTTATGTGTTACATTTTAACATTCATGTAGTTTAAGTATGCCTCTTTATATGGCATTGAGTGTGCATATTTCCGATGATTGACCCCGATTTAATTCTTGTTTTTAGATTCAGGTACCCCTTACCCGATATGACTTACTTATGTGGATGGTTGTCGGGACAGACCTTTTAGACGATTAGAGCGAGGGAGGCGCTTGACATTCGTACTCTTTTGCTCATACGTTTTATCGTTTTGACCCGGCGCGGCCGTGGCGTTTTGTTGTATTTATGATTTTCGCTTTTTTTTATGTTCGAAACGTTTTCGCGATAGTCTAGGACAGGTAAAGCCTCCAACGGGCTTACGATCTTTTCGGGGTTCGCAATCCCCATCTTTTGAGAACCAAATCTTCCGCTTAAATGAACCTAATAATAACTCATACTCGGTCGTAAGATCCAAAGCTCACGGGAGAAGATCAAACTTCTCCTATAACGTTCCCCGATAATCTAGTATTCCGAACCTTATTTACCTTCTAAGTAGGTTTATGGAGGTTAATTCGGGTACTTAAATTTCGGGTCGTTACAAGTACCATGCTAAGTTCTGAACACCATGCTTACATTCTTTAAAAATATGGGTCTTTATAGGAAATATTGGATGATTTGAGGGTGTTAATGAAAACTTTTTTTTTACAACATTGGTAACACAAATAATCAATCATAAATGTTGTAATCATTGTCTATAATAAATCATTCACTTTTCATCTTTTTTATCTATAATTTTACCAAATTGCCCTAGGGAAACTTACCCACCGGGTAAACGTATCACTGTCCAGCCATAGAAAAGTTAATCATTAATTACATTTATTTGAAAGTACTCAAAAGACTGATTGTATTTAATTGTAGATTCTCCCTTCTTCTTTCTAATTTTAGGTTCCTTAAATAGTGTGAAAATGCTCAAATGACCAATTTCGTAGCGGAGGGAGTAATAAATTCGACAATTTAAAATTATCAATCAAATATGTTATATTGCATGTTCTAATGATAATTATAACTAATTAATCAAAATCATTATGATAAAGGATGAAAAAGAGAAGCAAACATATAAAATATAACCCACAATGGTTCAAAAGTGGAGAGGTTTCCAAACTTTTGGAGCGCTTCAAAAGTGGGGAGGTTAATAAATTCCTGACTGAATTCGATATGAATTTCAACCATTTCATAGCGTTCTTTCAACTCTAATTCATATTTTGTTTTTGGATGATAAAAAAGATAGAACCTATGCCTATGCAGAACAAGTTTTCAATTGTCGATCGGGCTTATCAACAGGCATCTCGACTCCAAGAATTAGTGGCCTATGAAATTTTCAATAATACTTCTTGGCATATCATCTATTCCATGGTAGAAGATTTCTAACGGAACAACTTTGGCTAAGCTATGAACATGGCATTACAATAGATAGCTTTTGAAATATTCTCAAACATTATGAATGGTTAGATCTAGATTCATCTTGAATGTCAGTATCTTGGATATCCATTCTGTAACTTTTTTGGGTGGAAAAAATACACATAGAATGAATCTAGAAGTTGTTTTCATGTTTGAATTGAGTTTGGCGAATTTTTTTTTTTTTTTACAGTAGGCAAAAATTAGGTGGATCCTACAGAAGCAAGATGCCACCATGATCATCCATACGGATGATGTTACAAAGATCCCTACATGTAGGGAGGTTTGAAAGCGTACAAATATTCCTAGACTTAGCTATAAAATCAGCTGCCTTGTTTGCTTCCCTGTAGCAGTGTCTGAATTCGATGTTGTCAAAGCTTGAGCTAAGTTTCTTGATTAGTTCCACTTCTCGGAGAATTTCCCATCTGACGTACTTGCTATCATTGATTGCCTTGGTGACTTCCAAGCAATCTCCTTCCACTATGACTCGTCGTAGACCTTTAGCTAGTGCTAAGTTTACACCTGCACAGAACGCAGCAGCTTCTGTTTGGATGGCAGAGGTTGCTTCCGTTTCAGATTGAAAGATATCAATCACAGAACCATTATGGTCCCTAATAATCCCCCCCACTTGGAAATCGCCAGTGGGTTTCAGTGAGCCATCTACATTGATTTTGTAGATAGCCCTAGGCGGTTTGGTCCATTTAGAATTGCGTCTTCTCTTTACAATTGGCGTTGAGGGTACATTTTTAGTTTTGATTGCACCATACCATTCACTGAGATCCGTTATAATTCTCATGGCCATCTGGAAAGGGGTGTCTGGCTTTTTATTCCTAAAGATCATTTCATTCCTAGCTTCCCAAATTTTTTGCCAAATAAAGCAGAGTTCTTCGATAGATTTCTTGTTATAATCAAATGTCAAGACTTCACTCATTTTGGTGCAAGAATTGGGTATAAGTGGTGTGATTTTCCTTAACCTTTGTTCGTAGGCAGCAATAGTAGTTCTAGTGAATGGACAAAGGATAAAAAAATGGTTGTTGTCTTCGTTACTATCATTACAGAAACAGAAACAAGTTGGAACTCTATTGATATACCTATTTAATCTCTCCTTTGTAGCAAGACTGTCAGTTGTTATCTTCCAAAGGAGATTTTTTATTCTCGGGGGGAGGTTTAGTTTGGCGAAATTGATTGGGACTAGATGGTAGCTTTTCCATAGAACGAGAAGTGAATTTTTTTTAGGGAAATTTATAGAAAACCACCCATTAAATATGAGTGTTTTCACTTAACCACCCCTTAAATTCAAAATTACAGAAAATCACCCTTTAATTTTTTACTGACAACTCACCACCCCTTCATCTATTTTCATTATTTTTTCATTAAATATATTATATTTTAATATTTTAAACTTAAATTTGATTATAAATATATTCAAAATTTTAATTTAAGGGCTCGATTATATTTATGGATAATTTTATTTATTTTTCAAAAAACAATGATAAATATAGCCTACAATTATTATATTAATAATTATATTTAAGTTATATGATTAATTGATAACCTATTTTTTTAAAATTTAGGTAAACTTAAAGAAAAAAGTTACATATAGCAAATAAAATGGATCAAACTCATATTTTAAGTTGAAAATTATTAACTATTTATTATTATTTTTAAAAATAAATAAAATGTTCACTAAAATATAATAGAGCCCTTAAATTCAAATTTTGAATATATTTATAATCAAATTTGAGTTGAAAGACATTAAAATATAATATATTTAATGATAAATTAATGAAAATAGATGAAAGGGTGGTGAGTTGTAAGTAAAAACCATTTAAAGGGTGATTTTTTATAATTTTGAATTTAAGAGGTGGTTAAGTGAAAACATCCATATTTAAGGGGTAGTTTTCTGTAAATTTCCCCTTTTTTTTTATTAAGTAAAAAATTTGACTCACCGGACAAGCCCTGGGGGTCATTAGGCCGAAGAACTCAACGACGGACAAGCCGTAAAAAAGCTAAAGACATAAAATAAACAACAACGCATAATCACCAAATTACAAGGGAGAAGTTATAGGCAAAGACTAGCATCAAAGATGAAAGTACATGAGTCGTGTGTGGTAACTCATTCGTTAGTTGGTAAAGGCGACGCAGAGAATCCCTGGGGAACTAAGTGGAAACCTTAGATTTAGACTCGGTCAACGAACCTTCTGGTTTCGATCACGTCCACGACCTCTTGCACGTCGACAAATAAGAAGAAACACCGCTAAAAAAACCACTAGACACCAAAGCCATACAACCACCCCACCAAGCAACTTGGCAACACATCAAACGCTATGGATCCAATCCGTATTTTTCCTTTTCACTTTTCCCCCTCTCTAGTTTCCTTTTTTTTTTCTTCCTTTGGGCTACTTTGCGCCCAAGGCAGGGCTCAACGGACAATTACCAGCAACACAGGGAATGACTTCTCAGAGATAAGTTTCACAAATCGGCAACAACCACTAGCATCGAAAGGAGGAGGTAGACGCGGCCAGGAGCATATCGAGATTGGGGAGACCCAAGGGACACCAGAAGCGAAGTGACAGAAGCTCCAATCTGACGCATCGCAAGACACAGTAGACCACATGCGAGAGGGTGGGAGGAACCGAGTCACCCAGGTAGGAGACGAGACTGGACGAGGAAAAAGGAGACCATACGCTGGCAAGGACATGCCGAAATAGCCACGCCGACCAACCGGACGCATGGATAACAATGAGAGCGACGAGAACGTCAAACCCCCAAATTGACAATCAAAACAAAGATAATGGAGAGCGGGAACTCAAAATAGCCCGAAACAAGGCCGATTGGAGCACGAAAAAGATGGATTGAAGATGATGAATCTAAAAGACAGGTATCAAAATTGCATCACTAGAACCTCTCTCAGTCTTGTTGTATTAATAATCTTTAGAAAAGTCCTATCATATTGATGAAGGTTCACATCTAAAATTCCTCTAAATTGCCAATAACGATAAAGTTATTTATACATAACCATGTCATTAGTTGATGGTCATAAACTTGGGTTGGGTTTTGATATACCCATTCGAGTTCAATTATATGTCGGGTCGGTTCATTTGTCGGGTATATTTTATGTACAATCGAATCTGGTAAATTTTCGAGTTGAGTAAGTTCAGATCAAATGGATTTCGAGTTGGGTCAAACTAGATCATATTTTATAAAATAATGATTATTTTTTGTTTACTCAAATTATTATTGTGTTAAAATTCGTTATTTGAGTGTTTGCTTGAGCTTAAGAGAGGCCATCAGAATCACACATCTCTTATCCCCTTAGACGCCAGTCGACCAAAAATGACAATTTCTGTAACTTGAACCTGGAGAAAAAATGACCATCCAATTGTGATCAATCAAAGCATCTCCCTCGGCTCGTCCCCTCCGCTTAGGCCTCAACCACAGACAATTAAAAATAAATAAAACAGAAGAAGAAGAGACTTAGCAACTAGCGTCTCTCCGGTGTGTGAGTGGTGTGTTGTTGGGGGTGATGGCACTCAGAGCAACGGCAACCGCAAGGCCTCCTGCCTCTCCGGCTTATGGTGGTTGCCCTGCACAGCCCAAAACCAAATCAAATTGCAAGTACCAACAACAGCAACAGCAGCAAGGGATGATGATTAGTGGTAGGGGCTCCAAATCCAATGTTGGGTTGATTTGGCCCACTTCCGCTACTCTCTCTCTGGTTACCATCCTTATGAACCCTAACGATGCCAGTGCTGTGACCCTCTCCAAGGATCAGATTGTCTCTTCACTCACCCAAGTAAACTACTCAATTTCAAACTGGATTTTGTCTGGCTGAAGTTGAAATCTTGAGGCTGATGATAGATGGATGGGATGGGTTACTTGATAAATCAATTTTCAGGTGGAGCAAACAATTGATCAGGTTCAAGAAGCCGGGTCAGGGTTTCTGGGCGTTGCACAGAAGGTGTTAGAAGCGGTGGTGGAAACTGTCAAGCCTGGTGTGGAAGCGGCACTCCCCGTCTTGAAGCAGGCCGGAGAAGCCGCTTACACCGTTGCTTCTCCCGTCGTCTCAGAGGCATCCCAGAGGGCTCAGCTGGCTCTGCAAACTGCTGGAATTGACACTGATTCCGTTGTTTCCGCTGCCAAGGTTGCGTTACATCCCTCCTAAATCTTCGTACCATTAGCTCTGGTCTTGTGTGCTTGGCTTGGTTTGTACTCGGAATTGAATTTAACAATAGTTTTTTGTGCTGCCCAGCAAACCACCAAGGTAATTCAAGACGTAAAGCCTATCGCCTCATCTACTGTCGAGACCATATCGAGCACTGATCCTGCATTTGTTGTCGAAACTGCTGCTGCCTTGTTCGTTGCTTACATTGCTCTTCCTCCCATATGGTCTGCCGTTTCTTTCAACCTTCGTGGCTACAAAGGTATATAGCTGATGAATACTTGGATGGATGCTTAGGGAAACTTAACTTGCTTTCATCTGAATTGGGATTTGTATTTTAAATCTGTTCGCCATCCATCGTTTGTTTCAGGCTCACTGACTCCAGCTCAAACATTAGACCTTATGTGCTCACAAAACTACTATACGATTGACATTAGGTCCGAGAAGGACAAGAGCATGGCCGGCATCCCTCTCCTTCCCCCCAATGCTAAAAACCGGATGATTTCGATCCCGTGAGTCCCTTTATTCATTTATCTATCTACTCTAATGCGCTACTCTTTAATCTTTATGTCTGTGTCAACACTTTCAGCCTAGAAGAGCTTCCGAACAAGCTAAGAGGTCTGGTTAGGAGCACGAAGAAAGTCGAGGCTGAGATATCTGCTCTCAAGATATCTTATCTCAAGAAACTTAGCAAATCTTCCAACATTGTTATAATGGACTCGTAAAGCTCCCTTTCTAGACTTGTTATTGTGGCAGTTTATTTGCAAATCTTTAAACATTTTCATCTTTATATACTCCAAATGCAACTGCAAATGCGAACTCAACTGCAATTGCTAACCCAGGGTTCTTGTTTTCCATCTGCAGCTACTCGGATTCTGCCAAGATAGTTGCGAAGACCCTTACAAGCCTTGGCTTCAAAAACTGCTGGATCATGGCAGACGGCTTCTCCGGAGGGAAAGGGTGGCTGCAGAGCAGGCTGGGGACAGAATCATACAATTTATCCTTGGCGGAGATCCTTTCGCCTTCGAGAATCATCCCAGCAGGGTCAGGGCGATTCGGTAGGACATCCACTTCTACCGTGCAATCAAGGGGAGGATTACTACCAGGATCAAATTGATTTGGCTGGTTTTTCCCTATGGTTTGAGTGCTTGTTCATTGTTAATTACTCTTTGAAATGTGAGTAGAATTTGAGGTTTGTTTGGTTAGTGACACATAATTGGTTTTTTTTTTCCCCTAAAATGTGAATAGGTTTCTGAAAGGTGTTGGTAACGGCACCACCCAGATTTATTTTGGGCACAAAAAAAATTGTCTGTCGAGTTCTCAGTTCGATAGACAATTTTTAAAAAAAAAAAATGAAAAGTTACATACAAATTTTTATTTTTTTGCAGGCTTGTCGAGCCTAGGGTCCGACAAACAATTTTCTTTTAAAAAAATAAGCTTGTCGGGACAATGATCTGACTGATTTGTAATTGGGGTGCCTAAATCATACTCCAGTCTTTTTTTTTTTGTGGGGGATAAGGCCTCCGTTCTTTTATTTTATGAGGAAGGAAAAAATTTGAAAGGTGTTAGGCTCTGCTGACCCACAATTCAATTCTTACGAACGAGAGCAGTAAGCTTTGGGTGAGCGACGAGTGAAGTATCGTCCATCGAAAATCAAAGATGCGCCACTTTGTCCACCACCTATTTGACCTCACAAAAGATATGGTTTCATGAAACATTAGAAAATCTTTGGATCAAGAGGAGAACCTCTGCAATCACCATCTCGATCTCTCGAGGGCATTTCCAACAACCTCTGATAGAGTTCATAACAATACGCATGTCCCCTTTAATCTCAATCTGCATCAATCACAACTCTTTCGCAGCAACTAAACCCAACCGAAAAGCAAACACTTCCGCCATCAGTGCTAAAACATGACCACACAACAAGACATTACACATCCGAATATTTCCAAGATGGTCCCGAGTAACGAACCTTGTCGCTGCTTCACCTGAAGGCGGCAAAGAACCATCAAAGTTGATCTTGAACACACCTTTTGCTGGTTTTTTCCATATAATGTTTATTTTCTTTCTAGGCTTCGGTGTGGTTCATGGTTCTTTGATTGACAATGTGATTGACAAGCCTACTTTCGGGCTTCGCCACCACCAGGACCGTGGTCCGACGCCATCAACTCCGACTGAATTAGAAAATTTGTCGCACCCTCTATCGAACCCATCTTTCCTTTCCCTCATAACTTCTTCAAGGCACTCGCACCGCAGCCTCAAAGTTGACTGGTGAGCAGTTTTTCTGTTGTGCAGAAAAACGTGGTTTATGTACGTTTTTCTTTCTTTCCTTCAATCCAAGGGTTGTTATCTTACCAAAATCATTTCTTTTCAGATTCATACCATAGCAAAGGATCATAGGCTTGAAACTTGGACGTTTCGAATCTCGTTTGGGTAAGATCTGCTCCATTCATCGCAATTTGTCGAGTTTCGAATAAGTATGCGATGTTAATCTAACATATGAACTGTTTTGGAATAGTAGTTTACAACCTACATTACTCCCAGATTTTGTGGGTACAGAATCAGGTGAGCTTTTGAGAAAATCTAGGGTAAGTGTTGTGCTTTTTCAAAGTCACGGGCCGTTTCCGTAATTTATGAAAAGTAGCTAGCACCTTTTAAAATTTTGTAAAATCTCAAACTCATAGCATGAAATTTATAAATGACACAAATGACAATAATTGCGACAAAAACACGAAATTACAGAAGTGCACTGATTGAACCAAACTACTTGACTTAATCCGACAAAATGCTTATTCGTGGTTCATGAAAAATAATTTGATATTGGTGGACCTGAGATTTTACAGAATTTAAAAAAGTGTTAGCTACTTTTCATAAATTACAGAAACAACCCCGTAACTTTGAAAAAGCATAACACTTACCCTAGCTTTTCTCAAAAGCTCACCCGATTCTGTACCCACAAAATCTCAGGAGTAATGTAGGTTGTAAAATACTGTTCTAAAACAGTTACTGTTCTAAAACAGCTGTTAGATTAACATCGCATACATATTCGAAACTCGACAAATTGCGATGAATGGAGCGGATCTAACCCAAGCGAGACTCGAAAACGTCCAAGTTTCGAGCCTATGATCCCTTTCTATGGTATGAATCTGAAAAGGAATGATTTTGGTGAGATAACAACCCTTGAAGCTTGAATTGAAAAAAGAAAGAAAAGCGTACATAAACCACATTTTTCTGCACAACAGAAAAACTGCTCACCGGTCAATTTCGGGGCTGCGGTGCGAGTGCCTAAAAGACGTTCTGAGGGAAAGGAAAGACGGTTCGACAGAGGGTGCGGCAAGTTTTCTGATTCAGTCTGATTTATTGGCGTCGGACCACGGTCCTGGTGGTGGGGAATCCCGAAAGTAGGCCTGTCGATTACACTGCTGCAGGAACTTCCGCCCTCGTTTTCGAGCCCCTTCCGATGATCTGCTGCTATGGGGCCTTCACGGTGGTCTCCTGGGTGTTGGAGAAGACCGGTTGTGTGCGGCCTTCAGCCTTGGTTTAGCCGGAATCGTGGTCGAGAGTGATCGGAGATAGTTGGAGGTTTGTGCTCTTCGGTAGCTGTTTGTGGGTTTGTAGGGAATGAATGGGAAAGCGTTTTGGTGTGAGATTTAATTGAGATAGAAGCCTGAAATCTCTTCTTCAAAATGATCTAACTCGAATCCCCTAAAGATAAAGATTTGAGGTTGAAAGATTTGGTCAAAGATTACTAGTTATCCTTTAGTTAGAGATAGAATTTTGTTAAAAAAATCTGAGTGCCCAGATTCCTCCCGTGTTGAGCTTGGGAATGGGCTGTGGGCTGCTTCACCTTGGTGTGGCTACAGATGTAGGGATTGAGCATATATATGTATATTTTACCCGTATATATATATATGCATATAGTTACTAATTTGACACATTAAAATAATAGGAATAAGGAATAATTCCGACTTTTATTTAATTAAATTCTAAAATTAAATAAACGGAAATCCGTCAGTATTTCATTAGGTTTACCAAATACTTTACTAACTTATTAACCTATATTTAACACAAATAATCTAACAGCTTCAGCTACTACAGTAGCTACCATTTTGTCAAACACACCCTAATGGGTGCATTTGGCAAAATGGTAGTTGTTCGGAAACCTCTTTGGTAGTAATGGTTCACTTCCAACTCTTCAACTTTTCCCCCTTAATATAGACAATAATGGTTCACTTCCAACTGCTCAACTTCCCCCTGACCCCCTAATAATTACTGCGTTTTTTACAACTGTTTTTCCAAGAAAAATTGCAATTTCCAAAGCATTTTTAATCACTTTATTTCCTCCATTTTAATTGTACACAAACATACTTGGCCTAATGTAATACTGTAGTTCGTTTACGGTTTTTTCAGTTATTTGAAACCTTTTTGGTAACTTGCAACAGTTATTTGAAACCTCTTTGAAGCGTAATTGACTATCTACTAACAATATGATCCTTGTATAATACTTACCCTTTTTTGTTTTGTTTTGTTTTTTTTTTTAACAGAGAAGAATTTGGTTGTTGCGGAGGCAACTAAACAAGAGCATCCCGTAGGATGATACTGCTAAGAGCAGCATTAGAAGGGAGAGAAGTGCTAGAGTGTTGTAATTGCAGATGAGAGAGGCAGTCCGCAGCACAGTTCCCTTCACGGAAAGTATGTGAGATCTTAAATTCGGAGAAGTGTTGGAGAGAGAGGAGACAGTCGGATAAAATCATCTCAATCTCTCCAGAACAGGAGCATCCAATCTTTAAACTGTTTATGATGCTTAGATTACCACCTTCAATAATGAGGTTGGTAATGTTCAAATCAATGGATTTAAGAATACCTTTCCAGAGGCCGAAGCACTCGACCCCAAGTACCGAAGCGAAGGCTGAGACGTCAGCCTCAGAAAAGAAGACATATCCATTCATATTACGGATGATGAAACCGTAGTTCAATACTGAGTTGACTTTAGAAAAAGCTCCATCAAAGTTAAGTTTATACCATCCTGTTGGTGGTTTTCGCCATTTACAATTCTTTCTACTAGGCTTATTCTTTGCATTCATGGGTTGTGGATGGGTAGGTGTTGAGATATCGTTCTCTTGTTCCTTAGCACAATTCCAATTATAGATATGTTCTGAAATGAATGATAGGATTGATTTTGGGTTGGGGTTTATATTGTCAAATGCCTTTTTATTTCGGAAGTACCAAAGACTCCACCAAGACACAACTAGGGTGGAGAAGCGGAGGTTCCCAAGGGTATTTCTGAGCTGTAATATTGTGTCTCCTAGATTTAAGTTATTGTTGTATGTGTGATCTATTACATTGGTTAACTGAGGGGATAGTTAGTAGGCAGCCCCATACCACGAGAGGCTAATTTTTCCATGGTTGGTAAACCGTCCTTGGAAATTTTCCAAATAAACTCTTTGATTTTTGGTGCACAGTCGAGTTTCCAGATCCAGTGAAATTCTGATTTTGTATGTTGTTTATTTTTGTGTAACATATCTATAGCAGATGAAGTAGAGAACCAACCATTACGGCTCCATTTCCAGTATAGCCTATCTTGTGATATATGTCTCGGGATTGGTAGTTGACAAATACTATTGATTGTTGTAGAAGGGAGATGAGTTTGTAGTTCTGCCTGGAGTTTTGGAAGATTCCATTCTTTTGTTGGTGTTAGGAAATCACTTACCTTTGTATTTTCATTGATGGTGGAAACATTAGTTGTCATGGTCCAAAGCGGTTGCGGTCCAATCCAACGATCAAACCAGAAGTTAATAGAGGAGCCATTACCAATACCCCAACGAAGACCCTTTTTGAATGTTTCTAGAAGGTTGGTTAATTTTTTCCATTGCCAGGAGGTATTGCCTCCCTCTTCTGGTATAATGTAGGATGTGATCAGTTTTGAGGTATTTGTCGGCAATTAGTCGAACCCATGGGTTATGAGGTTCGTCCAAAATCTTCCAAAGCAGCTTAAGTTGGAGAGCTATGTTCATATCTTCAGACGAGCGAAGCCCAAGTCCACCATTGCAATGAGACTTGCAAACTTCAAACCAACTGATTAGAGGTCGATGCTTAGGGCCTTTATTCCAAGGGAAATGTCTATTAATTTTGTCAAGTTCTTAATGGATAGATGAGGGTAGCATGAAGCATTGCATTATGTGGAGCGGTTTTGCTGCTAGGTTAGATTTAATAAGAGTGAGACGGCCAGCTTGAGAGAGATTATTTGCTGTCCACTTAGTGAGCTGATTTTTTGTAGATGCGATGAGGCAGTCAAAGGTGGAGTTGGTTACCTTTTTAGAAATTATTGGGCAACCCAGATAACTTCCAAGATCGGAAGTATTAGGTATTTGGAGCTCATATTTGAGCATGAGTTTAGTGTGTTTTGGGGTATTTTCTGTAGTTTGGAAGGAAAATTTATTGAGATTTATCTTTTGCCCCGAGAAGATACTATAAATGTTAGTAATATTTTTGATTTGGTCACAAGCTGTTTTAGTAGCCTTAGAAAAGATAATAATGTCGTCCGCGAAGGCAAGAAATGGTATTCTTTGACAAGTACGGGTAGGGGAGATACCAACATGGCTACGAGGTTGGTAAGATTCAAAGTATAGACCACGGGCTAGAACCTCAGAAACTAAGAGAAAGAGATAAGGTGATAGGGGGTCTACCTGCCTAAGCCCTTTATGGGGGTGGAATATATCTGTAGGCTCATTGTTTACCAGGACAGAGTATGAAACTGTGGTAATGCAATCTTTGATCCACGAGGTGAATTTGCCAGAAAACCCAAATCAAGTCATTACATTGAATAGGAAATCCCAGTTTACCATGTCAAATGCTTTTTCCATATCCAATTTTACCACCATCCAACCGAAATGAGTGGAAGATTTCGTTAGCTATTAGGACGTTGTCCTGAATTGCACGCTTAGTGATGAAGGCACTCTGAAAAGGGTGTATAATGTGGGTCATTACATGTTTTAGTCTTGTGGAAATAATCTTCGACATTATTTTGTATAGAGTTGTACATAAGCTTATGGGTCTGTATTGTGATGCGAGACATGGGTTGTCACATTTCGGTATTAGGGTAAGGAAGGTATGGTTAATTTGACGCAATATTTTGCCGCTAATAAAAAAACCTTTAACTGCCTTAATGACCGAAGGGCCCGCAATGTGCCAATAACGTTTGAAGAAGCCAGCAGGATACCCGTTAGGGCTAGGTGATTTGTCATTTGCAAGGGTGAAGACTGCCTTTTTAATTTCGGAATTAGTTACGGGGCAAGTTAGTTTATCATTTTGAGAATCTGTAATTTCAGGGGTGATGTTGTCTAGAAGAGGGCAATGTTGTTGAGTTGTTGGGGGGGCTGCAAAACGGGTAGAGAAAGTAGATTTAATCTCATTACGAATATCAGAGTCAATAGTTAAATTAGTACATGCATCCGATCTTATTGATTTGATTATGTTTCTGTTTTGCCTGCCAGTAGCAATGCGATGAAAGTACTTTGAATTGGTGTCAGCCGCTTTCAGATGGAGTCGTTTAGCTCTTTGAGCCCAGTAAGTTGTTTGAAAATTTAACATCTTAGAGTATTTTTGTAATAGTCGCTTGTGCTTTCTATCTACAGATTGGTCGTAATTTAGAATAAGTTGTTGTTGAAGTTTTTGTAGTTCTTGTTCTGTGTGAGAGACTTGGGAAAGAATATTGCCCGTGGTTTTTTTACACCATATTTTACTCTTATGTTTCAGGTTTTGTAGTTTTTTAACAAGTTTGAACATCGCAGAGCCAGGGTGGTTTACCCGCCAAGCTTGGCGGACGATAATTTCATAGTCCTTTTGTTTACACCAAGCGAGCTCGAATCTAAAAGGTTGCATTGGGGGCATACAATTTTGGGTGAGCTCTAGAGTTATCTGACTATGATCCGATGTTGTGAATGGATGGTTTTTGGTTATTAAGTATGGGAGGTTGCAGAATAAGTCCTTATGCACCAATACCCTATCTAGCTTTTCATATGTATTATCAGGTCCCGATATTCTTTTTCGCCGGGTGAATTGATTCCCATAAGTAGGTATGTCCAGTAGATCGTGTTGAATTATAAAGTTATTTAGCCTATTTAGCCGATACGAAGGCAGTTGGGAGCCCCCCAATTTATCAGAGGCAGAGATGAGGTCATTGAGATCCCCAATTATGAGGAAAGGGAGGGAACTATTCTGAATTATATCCGAAATATCCGTCCAGAAACAAGGCTTGTCAGTATCATGTGGGGGGGGGGGGGGGGGGCGTAAACAAAAGCAATTAAAATTTGTATGCGTTTTGGGATGATGTGGTATTTTGCTATTATGTATCGTCTGTTTGATTGTATTACTTCAAATGCTTCATTGTGAAGGTGAGAGGATTTCCAGTAAAGGCATAATCCACCTGAGAGACCAATTGAGGCACAGAAGTGAGAGCAATCAAAACACGCCTTACGCCAAAGATTCTCTTTAGGAGGGTTTTGCAATTTTGTTTCTACAAGAGCTAAGATAGCTACATGTTCAGTTTTACAAATAGAGTCGATTTCAGTCCAAATATTTGTTCTAGGTAGGCCACGGACATTCCAATAGCTAATTTTCATAGATAAACTTGTTTTTATTGATTTTGATTGGGTGAAACTCAGCAGAGGTTGGGTTAAAGATGCATTCTTGATCATAGTGCCGAAGCACCAGGAAAAAGAATAGCTTAATCGTATGGCATTGATTCAGTGGTCGGGTTGTTGAGGGCTGATTAGGTATAGTTTGGATATTGTTCCTAGTTTTATGAGAAGTTGCGTTTATGAAGAATCCATAAAAAGATTGAAGGAAGATTAAAATGTTATTTGTTTTCAGAAGTTTTTTAAGATACCACCAATCACCAAAGCTGTTGCATAATAGGTTGGAATTGGAAGTCAATGGGTTGAAAATTCTTGTACATTGGATCCAAGATGGGTAGCTGACGAGTCGGTGGTTATGCTTGGTCTGCCAAGATCTTGGCGGAGGTGGAGTCTGTGTAATTACAACACAATTAGATGGGTTGCAAGCTTTATTGTCGGAGTTTGTCAATGGGTTGCTTAATAGTGTGTCGAACTTAGAAGGAACTAGGCTTAACAAAGGTAAGGTGACTGTTATAGCATCAATGATCTTCCAATGAGAAAAAAGGAGTAGACCAGGTACAATAAACAAGCCCTTCGAAGCAAAAGAAACGGATAGATTAATGTAGCTATAACAGATTTGTGTTTAATTAGAATGTGTTGCTGTTGTGGAAGTGAGGGAGAGAGCAGAGAAGGCAACTTGCAACCCCAAAGCAATATGTATAAAATAACCATCACATGATTAGGCATCTTGATAGCTGTTATTGCTAAGTTGGGGTTTTCCATTATTAAATAATAGATTAAGTCGAGAGAGAGAGAGGTAGAATGATGTTTGGTAATCGTTGGGTGTGCATGTTAATGCATATAGTAATAAGGGTGGCATTAGTAATGACATAATAGATAGGGTAAATTGATAGAGTGAGGCTAAGCACATACATCAAAAGATAATTAGCTTCATTCATCAGGAGTTGAATTCTAGGAAGATAGAAATACATCAGATGGGTAGTCCAAATTAGCCTAACAACAGTACCATAGATAAGCAAAATGAGATACAAGATGTGAGTCATGCAGCTAGAAAGATCAACATCTTAAGAAATCCTCCAAGGCATCGGGATATTTAGGCAGAGGTGGAAGTATGATACAGTGGATGGTTGCAAAAGGAGCTGTCTACAACAGTTGATCATAGGTGAAGGCCCATTATGGCGCCAATTAGGAGGATTTTCTATCATGAGAAACTAGTTGTGGTTCTTGCTCCTCTTCAGAGCCAAGCTAGCGGTGTCCTCATCCCCGCCCAAGCCTTTACGCTTATCCGAGTCTGAGGTGGAGGGTTCCTTAGGTGGCATCTCCATGGAGGAGAGTAGTTTGATCACGGTGGAGGTAGAGTGAATGGAATGGAAGGAAGGGTCCGAGAGGTTGTCAAGGGGGCCAGAGATACCCGCCTGGAGGAAGGCCCCAACCCCTTCCTCCAAGTAATCATAATCCTCCATGTTATGACCCAGGAGATCATCCTCCTCCACCTCAAACTGCAGGCAAGGGGGAATCTCAGAGTCGATTTCAACCTCAAACTCTTGGTAATGCTCAGGGTTGGGGAGAGCTTCGCCACACAGCATTGGATCATCATTAGAGACAGGAGGGGGGGGGGGGGGGAGGGTAGAGGACAGGGTCGGTAATGGGGATGGACTGGTTAGCCAACTGCTCAACCACTCCACACGACAGAAGCGCCCCCATGGAAGCAGAAGCCAAGGGGGAAACAACCAGTGGAGTAGGAGTAGCAATGGCATCAGCAACCGGTGGAGGAGGATCAACAATGATCAGAGAATCTTTGGACTCCTTAGAAGAGATCGAGGAGGAAGACTTGGTCTCGAAGGAGATAGACAACCCCCCCCCCCCCTCTCTTACCAGAGATGTAAGGTTTATTTACAAAGGCTGAGATGAGATTGGGTAGCTTGGCAAATTTACCATGCTTGAGAACCTTGGTCCAACCTGAATCACTATCAGGATTAGGGAGCTTTGAAGGGCGTTTGATGGTGATCTGGATCTTCTTAGGTTTTGTAGTTCTGAATGGACACTGATTGAATAAATGGGTTAATGCTCCACAGTTACCACAACCGCTAGGAAATTCTTCAAACCACACCACATAAGTGGTGTACTCATTTGGTTTGGTGGGGACAATGATGGTGTTAGAGAATGGATTGGCAATGTCCGGATTAATGCAGACACGAATGAATCTCACATTAGGATCAAAAAAAGGGTCAAGTCTGACAAAGGTGCCCAGGTTGTTGTGCTCAACAATTGTTTTCAGAGTGTTGGGGTTTCTGTAGTCATCTGGGAGGAGAGTAAATCTGACCCACATGTCTATAGCAGTGGTATTGGCGGTAAGAGGGTCAAACAGCGGGGACCAGGGACGAAGGATGATTAGCTGACCAAAGATATGGTAGGGGCGCTCTTCCCAGATACGGGCAAGGTCATTGGGATCAGAGAAGTGTAACTCAAACCAGTAGTTAGGGAGATCAAAGATAAAGAAATCCCCAATAAACCCTTTCCAATCAGACTGCAATTTTGTTTTGATACTTGCAAACTCGATGAGGGATCCGAAGATCCTGCCAAAAAGGATGCAAGAAGGATCAGTGTTACGGATGACAGTGGTTTTGGATAATTGGGTGTAAAAAGCTTGCAAATCCATTTTCCCTTTGCCCTTATCCTTGAAGGATTTGGAGGGAGATTTGGTGGTTTGGGTGTCGCTTTTCAGCTTCCCTTTAGATTTGGTAGAGGATTAGGTGTCGCTTTGCAGCTTCCCATTAGGTGTATTATTGGGTGGAATGGGTGGAGGATTCCCAGAGGGAGCCTCAGTGTTCTGATTCGCCGACATCCGAGTACTCAATAGTTTGTGACAGTAAGAAAGGGAGGGGAGTGAAGAAATCAGAGAAGGGAGAAGGAGAAAGTTGGTGTGAGCATTTAATTTAACCCCAGTGAGGTATATATAGAGAGAGGAAGACTCCGATATCCAACAGAGAAGGAGGTGGAGGAGAGAGGTTTTTGCAACAGAGAGAGGGGAGAAACCATACATGTCAAACCAATAGAGATGAAGAGGACCATACCGTTGCAGGAGAATGAGTCCACAAGCAGGGAGAGGTAGAGAAGCATGAACCGTAGGCACCGAACAGGAAACAAGTTCAACCCAGCAAGCCACCAGAGGAACAGAGCGATCATTGATGATTTGACCGAGCAGAGACCACGCTTGCATTACCAGGAAATCCCCTAGAGTTAGGATTATGGTATAGATGAAAATCAAATAACTTAATATTGCTTTGGGATTTCTGGAGGGGAGCGTACTGAGAGAGATTAAGGAGGTTGTAATCATTTGTTTCAGAGCAATTGGAAAGAGAGATGGGTTGAGTGTGGAAGATCAATCCGTACAGAGATATAGGATTTGTGGTATGGTGGAAGCACAAGAACCCCCACCGATATGACAGGGTCTGAATTAAACGTGTGGGATTGAAGAAATTCCACACCCAAAACCATAGGGATCTATTGTGGACGAAGGTCAAGTAATCAATCAAAGGGAGATTTATGAAATCCAATTTAGAAATTTTGCAGGGAAGAAGACAATTCATTTTAGGGTTCTTCGAGTTTTCAGGTTTGGGATGGGAAATAGGGGGCGCGTGGGTAGGCGCGTGCCTCTTAGGAAAATGGGTTTTTTTAGGTTATACTCCATCCGTCCAAAAATACATGGACTTTTACTATTTATGCACGTTTTTTTAGGAGTTAAAAACTATATAAAATATTAACTTTTTTATGAATTTTTTTTAATAATTACAAACTTATTATCAATAAGTTTGTAATTATTAAAAAAATTTAATAAAAAAGTTAATATTTTATATAGTTTTTACCTCCTTAAAAAAACGTGCATAAATAGTAAAAGTCCATGTATTTTTGGACGGAGGTAGTATAATACTTACTCTTTGAATTGGTTACATGTGCATATATTATATTTTAATGTGCATTTGCCAATGACTCTTTGTGCACAAATAATAATATATTTTCAAAATCAATTGTCAACGGACCATTGATTGTAATAAAATAATTAAATGTTCCATCTTTATTGAAGAAACCAAAAAGTCTTATCTATATTAAGAAAAACAAAGACTTCTCTCTACATTTTGTAAATAATGAATTTATATAGATGAAAAAATATAGATGGAGGAGTATTTTTGACTTTTTTTGCCTGGTTCGTGTATAGAATTGCTTTTATGAATAATCTATATGTTTGTTCAAATATAAATTTATGTTATGTAAATATAATATTGCACGTATTTGTGAAAATAAGATAATTTATTATGAAATATATTCCATCCGATAATTATAACATGTTTTAAGATGTAAATCTTTTAATGGTGTGAAGATATATCTCGCATTAACACTCAACTAGATGATGGACTTTGTTGAAGTGCTTTTATTTCATCATGGCATTTCCTAGATCAAACAGAAGAATGGATGCCTACACATGTACAAAAGAGTAGTTGAGATGTCTTGGAAAACAAGGCCTTCACCCACCAAAAGAATTCCTCAAAAGATTATTTCTTCCATATCATACCAAGTGTTTTTTTCCTTCAAGAGCTTCAAACAATCAAACTCAATCTCACACATTTCTTAGCAGATATTATGTCAAAGCAAAAATGAAGGCAACCAAGAAAGAAAAATAAGTCTTTAGGAAACAGAATTTGCAGCTTCAATGACGGCCTCCACTGTGATCCCATACTCCTTGTATATCCTCCCAGCCGGTGCACTCGCTCCAAACCGGTCAATCCCGATGGCCTTCCCCTTGGATCCGACGATCTTTTCCCACCCGAAGGTCGATCCAGCCTCAATACTAACCCTGGCTGTCACTGCAGCTGGCAGAACACTCTCCTTGTACTCATCAGACTGCTCCTCAAACAGCTCCCAGCACACAAATGACACCACCCTCACCGCCTTCCCGGCTTTCCTAAGCTCATCTCCGGCCTTGGCTGCTATCTCCAGCTCTGATCCTGTTCCGATGAGGATCACATCCGGCTTGTTCCCTGTAGAGTTGTCGGTGATAGTGTAGCCTCCCTTCTCGACACCTTCAATGGATGTTCCTGGGAGGTTTGGGAGCTTTTGCCGCGAGAGAGCAAGGATGGACGGCGTCTGCTTCTTGAGGACAGCAACTCTATATGAACCAGCTGTCTCGTTCCCATCGGCTGGGCGCATCATCAAGATGTTTGGCATCGCCCTGAAGCTAGCCAGGTGCTCGATGGGCTGGTGGGTCGGTCCATCCTCTCCTAGACCGATGGAGTCGTGAGTCATGACATAGATGACCCTTGCCAAGGAAAGGGCGGATATCCTTATTGCGCCTCTCATGTAGTCGGTGAAGACGAAGAATGTGGCACAGTAGGGGACGAATCCCGGGCTGTGGAGAGCAATGCCGTTGCAGATGGCACCCATTCCGTGTTCTCTGACACCGAATCGGACATTACGTTCCTCGGGAGTGTCCTTTTGGAAGTCTCCGAACGACTTCAATAGCGTCATGTTGGAAGAAGCAAGATCTGCACTACCTCCGAGCAGGCCTGGGACGACTGGCGCAAGGGCATTTAGGCATGTCTGTGACAGGTTTCGTGTCGCATCACCGGGGCTTTCGGGGGTGTAAGTCTGCAACCACAGGAGGAGATGAAATGCAGTTGATTTGAAACAAAACAAAACAAGAACATGTTATGTATGATCTCGGGTCTTACAGGAAGTGCCTTCTCCCAACCGGCAGGGAATTCGCCCTCTATGATACTCTTCAACTCGGCTGCTTCTGTCGGGTACTTGCTCTTGTATTCCGCAAACTTGGCATTCCACTCGGCTTCGAGAGCAGCTCCTTCAGGGACATGGCGACTCCAATGCCTATCAAATTCAAAGAGGAATGGGTAAACTGACGAGAGATGTGAAGAGACCAAAGAGTCCACGTTAATAATATAAACAAACAAATCTTAGTATATAATCTAATGAGCTACTCCTCTAGCGCCAATTAATTTTAGAATGGAACCCATTCAGCTTATATGCTAGACTATTAGTGCACAAACTCAAATGTGCTAGCCACGAACTTCAGTAAAAACAAGAAGAAACTACACACATGGAATGAGATATATTCCTCACTTTTTGACTTCTTCTGGGACATGGAAAGGCTCATATGGCCAACCGAGGTTCTTCCTCGTCGCCTCCACCTCCTTGGCTCCCAGTGCAGCCCCGTGAACACTGTAAGAGTTCGACTTGTTGGGTGAGCCAAAGCCGATAGTCGTGGTCACCTGCTTCCAAGAAGGTATAAGAATAAGATCATGATGATGATGACGACGACGATGATGAAGAAATTGCATCAAAAACGACGATCGACCTTGATCATAGTTGGCTTATCTTTAACTTTCTTGGCTTCCTCAATGGCAGCCCGGATCTCATCATAACCGGTGTTTCCATTCTTGACCCAGATAACATGCCACCCCAACGCCTCAAAACGCTTGTCAACGCTCTCAGTAAACGCAATCTCAGTGTCTCCATCGATGGATATGTGGTTATCGTCGTAGAAAGCAATGAGTTTTCCAAGCCCCCAGTGTCCAGCAAGTGAGCAAGCCTCATTTGCAATACCCTCCATTTGGCAACCATCTCCAAGAATTACATACCTGGTTGGGGGAAATCAATTCAATTAAAATGACCAAAAGCTCCCAGATCCGAGGAGGAAGGAAAGGGGGTTCGTACGTGTAGTGGTCTACGATCTCGCTGTCGGGCTTGTTGAATCTCGCCGCCAAGTGCTTCTCGGCGAGGGCCAAACCAACCGCATTGGCAATACCTTGGCCAAGGGGTCCTGCAAACAACAAGACCACGGATGGACTTATTATTATTATTATCTTTTTTTGGATTTAGGCCCATAGTTTGACTAAGGCATCTTTCTTTTCTTTTCTGTTATCATTCTCGTTACAACATAATGGGAGAGATCGAAAAGAGGCTAACCAGTGGTGACTTCAATTCCGATTGTCTCGAAGTTCTCGGGGTGACCGGGAGTCTTGCTTCCCCATTGCCTGAACTGCTTAAGATCTTCCTCCTGTAATCCAAATTCCAAATTCGAAATTCGAGTGGTATAAACAATTAATTAAAGAAAAGAAATTGAGGAGGAGATGGGAGTGACCTTGACACTGTCATAGCCAGCGAGGTGAAGGAGGGCGTACTGGAGCATACAGCCATGGCCGGCGGAGAGGACAAAGCGGTCGCGGTTGAACCAGAAGGGGTTTTTGGGGTTATACCTCATGACCTCGTCGTACAGAATGTGGCCCATAGGAGCGCAGCCCATGGGGAGGCCAGGGTGGCCGGAATTGGCCTTCTCGACAGCGTCGATGGCGAGGAAGCGGATGGTGTTGACGGACTTGTCAACGAGGTCGGTACCGGCCTTGTCGAGGGTCTCAACGGCGGCAGCCCTCACAACAAAAACAGAGGAGCGTGAAGGGAAGCGCCTACCCCTGAGGGTGCGGGAGGCAGCGGCATTTCTGGGGAGGCCCAGCTGGGTTGGGGTTATGCTCCCGCCTCCGTATCTGCTGCTTTGGAGGGAGTGGGAGAGTAGGGATTGGGAGACTGTCAGGGAGGACGACGACGAAGCCATTAGATATTAATTTACTCTCAGTAGGATCGGATAGTAGTAGTAGCAATGATCGATGATGAATTGGTGATGATGATGATGATCTATCCACTCTCCACTGTGAAACAGAGGAGGATGCAATCACAGAGGGGATGGATGGATATGGGAGTATAGAGGAGAGGAGGTGATTCGTTGAGGAAGTTGAATCCTGGCCGCAGAGTGTGGGTAGGAAATGAAAGGTTTCAATGGCCAAAAGCTATCCCCATTCTGTGAACGTTATTTTTCGCTCCTATTTTATTTGTTTCCCTTTTTTTTTCCGAAAAAAAGAAATAAATAAATCTATTACAGTAATAAGGTAATTTGCATGAATATGCCAAGAATCTTTTCTTTTGCAAAAATGCCAGACATTCGCTGATTTGCATTGGGGAGACATTTTTGTACTATTTTTTCACTGACGCTGCAAGTAGTCAATGAGGATCAGGATGTCATACCCGGTTCATTAAACTCATTGGTCTACGTGTATCCCTACGCAGGGACGAAAGTAGGGTAGGCTGGAATCGGTTAAAATACAGATAAGCTAAAAAGTAAGCTGACACAGGTCAAAAGGGAGTATTAATCCTGGTAAAACCAACTGGGCTACTATGTCTTTATGTTTAAAGAGTACCATAATATAATCATATTCTGGATTTTTGGGGTGGGCTGCAGCAAAGCGCAGTCCACCCCTAAATCCGTGCCTGTCCCTACCTTTAATTTTCAAAACTAAAAAATATCATCATTTAAATGCTTGGAAATACTTGTATTACTCTAATTATTAAATTAAGCCACTGTCATTCCTACACGTCTTAATTGTGATCAATTAGAAAATCAATGCCAAAATATACTTTCTTCTTCTTTCTCTTATAATCCTGTGAAAAATCTCTTCCATTCAATAAACAATAAATTCTCCATCTGGTGTTGCAAGCTTGAAGAAGGAATACTAGAAAGAGGTAAAAATTGGGTTTATTTATGGGATGGATGATTGTGTCGAAGTATCATTTATTTTCTATGTTATATGTTTTATTGTATAGTGCAACTTTCAAAGTTTTAAATTTCTATGGTTGATATAGGTTAACTTTCAGAAATTTTATTTTATAGGGGTATGGATGGTGCAGTGCAAGAAATTCAACCTCGACGTAGGTTGGAATTTGAAGAAGATGAAAATTTGTCAAATTTTTCTGCAGATGGTGAACTGATTGAATTACTCCATAGCAAGACATCCCGATCGAGTATCCCAATAGTCGGTATGGAGTTTGAAAGTGAAGATGTTGCATATGAGTTCTATAATGCTTATGCATTAGCAATTGGATTTTCTGTTCGGAGGGGAAATTGTCATAGATACAAGGGGACAGTGCTAGACATAACTTTTGTTTGTTCGTGCGAAGACAAACGAGGAAAGGATAAGCGAGATGATGCTTACAAATCTCACCGCCCGGAGACAAGATTTGGATGTTTGGCTTTGTTAAAAATCAGTTGTCGTCAAACAGGTGAGTATCATGTGGTCAACGTCAATGCTAAACATAACCACAATTTGGCAAGTCCGAGTAAGGCTCATCTCTATAGATCACATAGAAAAGTGTCATTGGCTCAAGCATCGGAAATTGACATGGCTGATACTTCGGGTATTGCTCCTAAAAATGCATACGAATTCATGGCTAGGCAAGCTGGAGGTCGTGAAAATTTTGGGTTTGTTCATGTGGATTACAGGAATTATTTGCGAACTAAGTGAAGTGTGAAAATGAGGGCAGGTGACACGGGTGGTTTTTTAGAATACTTGCAAAGGATGAAAGTAGAAGACCCGAGTTTTTTTATGCTATTCAAGTAGATGAAGATGAAATGATCACTAATATCTTTTGGGCTGATGCACAAATGATGGATGACTATGAAGATTTTGGTGATGTAGTTTGTTTTGATACTACATATCAGAAACACAAGGATGGTAGACCAATTGTTTTATTCGTTGGTGTGAATCATCACAAACAAACCATTATCTTTGGTGTTTCATTGTTATATGACGAGACAACGACTTCTTTTGAGTGATTATTTGACACATTTAAGAAAGCTATGGGTGGAAATCTGCCGAAGACAATATTGTCTGATCAAGATATTGCAATGTCGAATGCACTTGCTTCTCAATGGCCACAGACTTATCATCGTCTTTGTATATGGCATATCTATCAAAATGCGGCAATTCATTTGAGTGTTGTATTTTCAAGGTGCACTAATTTTTTCAGTAGATTTCAGCAAATGTGTTTATGACTATGAACATGAGGATGATTTTCTGTCAGCTTGGGATCAAATGCTTGAAAAGTATGGGCTGTAAAATAATGACTGGTTGAAGAGGTTGTTTAATATTAGAAAAAAGTGGGCATTGGTTTTTGGAAGAGATACTTTTTGCGCTGACATGATCTCCACACAACGGAGTGAAAGCATGAATATAGTCATTAAACAATATGTAAGTTATAAGCATGATTTGAGAAGATTTTTTGAAAACTTTGAGCGGTTGCTATATGATCGTCGTTACAACGAGATGGTTGCAGATTTCAAGGCTAGCCAAAGTAAAGTTGTTTTGGCTTTTCCTGTTCAAATATCGAAGCATGCTGCTAGTGTTTATACACCTGAGGTGTTTAAGCTGTTTCAAGAAGAATTGTGGAAATCCTATGATTGTCATATTGAGATTTGTGGTGAAACAGATTCCTTCATGAAGTATATGATCACACCTCCTAGGAAGAAGTATAGTTACATTGTTTCTTATGATGAGAAGGGAGAAACTATAAGCTGCAGTTGTAGGAAGTTTGAGTTTGTTGGCTTGTTGTGTAGCCATGTACTGAAGGTTTTTTCTGTTCGAGAAATTGCAGAAGTGCCTAACAAGTATGTGATGAAGAGATGGACAAAAAAATGCCAAAAAAGGATCAGCTAGAGCTATTGGTGAGTGTCTGAATGATGAATTAGATCACAAGACTGCAGTGGGAAGAAGGTACAGAGACTTATGTCGTCTATCTACTCGTTTGTTCACAAGAGCTGCAGAGTTTGAAGAAGGACACGCCATTGTGAAAGAGACTCTTCTTAGTCCGTTGAATGACCCGAATTTAAACTCTAGCAAAAGGCCTATACAATCTAGCTTGGAGGGCTGTCTTCTAAAATCAAATGATATGAGCCAGTCTATACCTATAAATGCCAATGAAGTGACAAAGATGATTAGAGGCATAAATCTGGTTCAAGCAAAATGCCCATTGGTGGACTTGAAAAAGCAATAAGAAAAGTCAGAAGGACTAAGCATACCAAATCACCCAACAATGATTTGCAATTTCCCATGGGTAATCAAATGGAGCAATGCATAATCCCTTCCTACCCTAGCCAGGTAATATCAAACATATCTTATTTAAATCATAATTGAGCTATTATTAGTATACTTATTTCTTCATACTTTATATAACCAATGTAGGGAAATCAGATTATCCAATGGGCTAGAAGTGCTCCATCCCAATCACCATATTTTGTTCATTCGTGGGAACCATCCCAATATAATCCCTCTAGTCCTGTGGAGTTTAGACAACTTGATATGTTTGTTAATTCTCATCATGCTCATCTCACTACTAGAATTCTATTATTTAACATCGGTTCATTAACATCAGACAGAAAAACCTGTCATGTTAAACAGTTTTTTGACATCAGTTTTTTTTTTGTGATGTAAATAAAAGTATAGACATCGTCCCATTTATTTGACAGATGTTAAATATGTGTTTTTTTTTTTTTTTTTTAAAAAGCGCGGAACTATTTTAGAAGGCATTTCAAAAATTAATTTGAACACCCGCTCAACAATTTTAGAAGGCGCTTCTTTGAAAACACAATCCCTTGTTCAGACAAAGGGTTATCACTTACCATGCATGAAACCTATCTCTCGCCTCCCTCTCTCCAGCCTTTCTTCTCCAAACACCAGATCTAAAAACACAACCTTTGGTAAGCTTATTCCTCTTGTTCCTTCTTCTATCAATGGCCCTCAAAAGAGGAGTGCAACACATCTCCACTGGTAAGCTTCTTCCTCTTGTTCCTCTTCTCCCAATCTCGGATCTGCGATGAGACTGACGTTTTTGTGCTTCTCTCTGTCGATGGCAAACTACCACACATACGGTGTGACACAAATCCTGTTCAGATCTACTTCCGTGAACTCGAAATCACAACTCTCTCTTCCTTCCCTGGTTCTGGTCAGTCTCTCTCACTCTTTCCCCTTAAATCTAGTGAGTAGATTGGTTGCACCTTCTTGTTCGTCCAAACCAGTGATTTTTGCGACTTTAGCCCGACCTTTAATTGTTCAATTTTAGGTTTTTTTTGGTTAGGGTTTTCACTTGTTACTTCTCCGTCCCTAACAGACATACATACATTAGGAATCGGGCTTCTTGAAATTAGACAGTGGAACGGGTATGGTAAGTCTCTCTCGCTTTTTTGGTTAGGGTTTTCACTTGTTCCTCTTGAAATTAATTGGGGGTTTAATTATGCACTTGATTTGGGGCTTGAGATTTGAGATCATTGCAAATGTTCCCTGAATGGGATGAGTTTGAGTGGTCAAAGCAGACCATCCATATAAGTGCTCCAAAGCAGACGAAATGATGAACTTTTTGCTTTAATCTTTAGAGCTTCCTTGCTCCTTTCACTGAGACTATCTTCTTCTTTTTTTGTCAAAGGTGGTTTGCAAAACGCTTTCTTCATCCCAACATTGTGCTGCCATATGATTATATCTTAAATGTGGGACGAGGACTTAGGTGTTGAACAACATCAATGCTGAAGAGTAAGTGTGCATAATTTTTTCCTGTTTTTGCTACTTCATACAAGACAGGTCTTGTTCATCTGATTGTACATAATCCAGATACATTAAATTGGTGTTGAAGCACGACCTTGAAAGTGATCTTTACTATTAGTAAGAATCTTAGCTTGCTGAAGAGTAAGTGTGCAGAATCTTAGCTTGCTTATGTTGTGGGATTGATCATCATTTTGTATGTTGAAAGTGATCCTTACTATTACTAATCCTGCACTTATTCTTTTTAGTCTTTATAAGTGATATTACTTCCCAAGCTTTCCAAATTGGTGTTGAGAAGAGTAAATCTCAATAAGGTGTTCATACAACTTACCATTGAGTTTACAGCAAAGCAGGTATATTTCAGACTTTATTGTCTTGACTAATCTTCCTATGATAATTATTGTATTTTTATGCACTAATGCTTCTTTACATGTGTATGTACTTTTTTTTAAGTAGTCCAAAGTTTTCACGCCCTTGTTCCTTGTAAATTATTTACATGTTTTGGAATCTAAATTCTACTTGTTATAGTCCAAAGTTTTCACGCCTTTGTTCCTTGTAAATTATTTACATGTTTTGGAATCTAAATTCTACTTGTTATTTTATATGTTTTGGAATCTAAATTCTACTTGTTATTTTCTTGAGATTTCAATAATTGATTAATATATACTTTGCTCTTTTAAAGGTTTTTATATATCTTTTTCATCAATAAGTGAATTTAGTCTAGGAGAATGTGAGTATTAATGCAAATTTGACAGGTCAAACAACTTGGGATGTATATCACTTGGTAATCTCTATATTAATTGTATTTATGTTATTTATTTGGTTTGGGTTTAAGAAAGTGTATTCTTTGTTATCAAAGGGAGTTTTTTTTAATTGATAAAATCAGTATCCAAAAATCTGGTTTGGATTGGCATGTATTCTCCATGAGCTCTTTTTTTTTATATTTCTTAGTTATTCACTTGTTTGAATATTTGAAATTTTAGTTTTGCCATTTTTTGTAAGATTTTATATTTTTATTACTTAACTTGTGAAGGCTAGCATCCATGTGGTAAAAGGAGGGAAACACTAGTTGTGTAAATTGAAGTGGAACTACGAATATTGAAGGTATATTGTGAATATTTTAGTATTTTAGTAAATTCAACAAACTAATCTAGTTTTGATATGAAAATTGTTTGATCTATATAAGTAGGAAAATTGTAGCTGATATGATGGAATAAAGGATCAACAACAGTAGTGGAATCCAGGTTCATAGTTTGAATTTCACTCCATCAATTTCTCCATTCACTCCATCAATTTCTCTTGTAATTTCGTTTCATTCCATCTCTGTTTGAATTTCTTTTCCTTTTTTTTTTGTGTGTGATTTGATTATGGCAGGGAGCGTGTGTGCAGAACCTATTAGACTCTATAGGTCCTGCTCTCTTGGCTGACAAGAACAGGAAATTCATATATGTGGAAATGGCAAGTTTTCTTTTCTTCTTCCTTAGAACTTTCAGAAGTGTAATTGAGGGGATACATGTTTTTAAATTGAACTATGCTGCTTTACAAGGATCATCTCCTTGGCTTTGATATATTCTTTTGTTATTTGGCTTTCAGTCTGAATTTTCAGGTAGAAAAAGTGCAATAAGTCCTTTAGTAAGGCAATTCAAACAAACGGTCATTAGTGCAATAAGTCCATTTTTAGTCTTCAACTTATACCCATCATCAGATGGCTTTTCTAGAATTGCAGAATTATTTTATTCTCTAGTAGAATTTGTAGCACCCTTAATATTTCCCTCTTTACTAGCCTCTGCAGCGTGATAATTCTTGCTCATCTAAATTTGAATCGTTGGATTAATTAGTGAGTAGATCGATTTGTGAACTGGGATTGATACTTGTGGGTATATTTTGTTTTCTAATTTTATTTGATTGTGAATGGGAGACTTGGACTGTTCGATGTTCACGATTAATGATTTTTTCGGTTTTGTTTAATTAGGTGAAAGCGGGGCTCAAGGGATCTGCTGGAGCGAATAATGAGTCTGGGAAGAGCAATCTTAGAGAGGTCAAGACTAGCTCTGGTGTTCATTAGCAAGGCCAAGGTTTGTTTCTCTCTCAACTTGAATTCTGCTCTTTTTTTTTATACCTTCTGTCTTTGAGTAGTTGAAAGGCTTGAAATGTAGATGGATCATGGATGATATTCCATAACTATATCTTCTTTCTGCCATCTCTCCCACTTCCATTTACTTGTTGGTTTTGAATTCATGGATAACAACTTATGTTAAATATTTAAATATACATATTTTCCTTGGTGTCCACCCACCCTGCTAGATTCATCATATATTGTTTATCAATTAAGTATGGATTAGCTTTCTTAAGCTTCACATGCTCTTTTTGCTATTATGTAAGAACATTCTATCTAATTTAAAGCTTATTAGATCAAATGGTAAAGCATTGTGTTCAAACACAAAGTTGCGGGTTCAAATTCCGCATAGGCTACGATAATTAAAAAAAAACCGCAAATATGTCATTTCACATTGGGTAATAGCCGATGTCTTTCAAAAAAGAAAATCGATGTCTATGTGGGGATGTAAAAAGTCAAAACTTTTTAACATCGGGTAATAGCCGATATCTTTGTATGTTATAATATCGGTAATATTTTATTATCGATGTTATAGGATAACAAAGACATCAGATTTAAAAATATAAACGATGTTATAACATACAAAGACATCAGGTTCTGCCCGATGTGAAAAACTTTTGACTTTTTACATCCCCCACATAGACATCGATTTTTTTTTTGAAAGACATCGGATATTACCCGATGTTAAATAACAAATTTCTAGTAGTGTCTTCAGTTTCAACCTAGTCATCCGAAAGCATTTTCTCCTCAAACCCAAGCCAATCCTTAATTCTCATATCATAATGAGAACTTTAGAGTCTAAGGTGAGGATAAAGCCAAAGCAATTAAATAGTTTAACATTTTCTTCAACTTTTGTTTTGTTAATAAGCTGACCATGCATGGATGTATTTACTGGATAAGTCGTTAAAGATATTTTGGAGCAGGTGAACTAGACCGTGTTTTGGAGGAGTGGCTACACTGGATGCATGTATATTTTGAATATGTTTAGGATTTTTTTTTATAGCTATTTTGATGCATAGCCTAACCTGTTTTATAAGTTGTTTTGGAGGAGTGGTAGAAGTTGTATGGGTTGTTTTTGCTTATTGCTAATTATTTTTAAACTAGTTGTAAATTGATACTGATTTGGATGAATGCTAGAATTTGTGTATTGTTGTTGATTTCACTACTAAGAAGTTTCATATATGATGTTTCTTTCTTGGGTGAAAATAGTGGAGTAATCATGCTCCTTATGACAACAAACATGCATTAGGAGTACAAGAACACTAAAATATGACAAAACCTAGCACATGACAGTAAACTGAGTAAAGCTAAAATAGATATAACAACACCTAACACTAACAGTAAACCGAAAACATGATCCAAGATAGCCTATACGGGATTTGAACCCGCATCTATGTGCGTGAGCACATTGCTTTACCATTTAAGCTAATAGGCTTAAAACCAAAGGAAGATATGCTTCACCAAGTGACAAAATGACGAAAACCCCAATGCCATAAAATTGGACAATAAGGCACACCAGTCTCTTGTTATACTATAAATCGAAACTCTGATGTTGCTCAGATTGTATATAATTAACTAAGAAATTGAAACAACCTAAAATTCAGGCACAAATTGAGTAGAATTGAAGAATCCTAACAATAGTAAGGGAACTGAAGCTATAAGCACCAAATTCTTGCTAGGAAGATAAATTCTTGCTAGGAAGATAAATTTTGGGTAAATTAAAATCAAATTAACTATGATGCTGGCTATATCAATACTCTATTACTCATATTGCATATAATTCAACCTGAAATTGAAGCCTAAAATTCGAGCACAAATTGAGCAGAATTGAGAGGAACCCTAAAATTGAGAATTGGGGATGCAAATCGAAGGTATAACTTAAGCATCAAATTCTTTCCAAGAAGACAACTTTTAGGCAAATTAAAATCAAATTAACTTACCTTAAGCGCTAAATCGAAGCTTACAATTGCTAGAAATTCGTCTCCAACGCTTCCAACTCATCTCCTCTTGTTTATAGTCGAAGCGATTGGCAACCGCTTCTTCGTCTCATGTCGCCCTCTTCACGGCAGGTTGAAGCCCAAGAGAAATTAGCCTCTGTTTTGACTCCATCTTCATCTTTGGCTTCATCTTCTTGAGTTTTCAAAGTAAATAGCAATAGTGGAAGCCGAAGTCCGAATGACAATGGCGACTCTTCTCTCATTACATATTTACTCCGTATCATTTTACTCTATTTCTATTTTTTAATATATCTGATTAATTAGTACTCCAGTAAATCATTAACCAAATAGGTGTTTTTAATTAAACAAAAAAGAAAGAAAACAATGGGACACGTGGACCAATAAATTTAATGGAGCAGGATGTGATTCAGGGTTTGAAGTAGATCGAGGATTCGGATTGGCATGTAGTGGGTTGATTTGTGTCAGTCTGGGAAAGAGAGAGGGGGAGGGGATGTGTTAGTTGAGAAAGTGAGAGAGGGAGGGATTCAAGAGAGAATGGTGTGGTAGCCGCACTGGTAGGTGAAAACGTGAGAGAGAACATATTGATGGGAGGATTAATCCACCTTATATAAATGGATTATCCTAAGAGTGAAAGCGGAATTAATACTGTCTTGCCTTTAAATTCGATCATCGAATAGATTTCAATAGTTATAAATCTCGTAAGAGATTCAGAAGAAGTGGACAACCTACCATTCATAGCCTACACAGTACACACAATAGGAGAACATTTGAAAGGAAGAAGGGTCTCTCAACGAAGGAGAGTATTCTATGCATGGAGACTAGACAAACTGTTATGATTTGACTAAATTAGGAGAAGTGTCTCTTCTCCTTGTCTTATAGGAATAAGATAACTTATATCTTATTATATTAGATAAATAAATATATAACGGATATATATTATTTATCCTAATATAATACTATTCATTAACTCTTAACATATAAGAATTAATATGCTAATTACGTAAATTAGGCTTTTATCTTTTGAGTGTATATTTATTTATGTCTAAATTATACAAAATAATTCTAACATCTCTCACTCGCAAAAAAGATCATATTCCTCCAAAACTCATTCTCATACTTATCGTGTATAGGCCAGTCGACCCGACAATACTACCTGCATAAAAATTTCGTTAGGGACTAGGTCATAATGTTACCTCGGGATGGCCCGAGGCTAGACTCAATTGTCCGAGTACGCAACTACTTCCTCTCATCCCCTGGTTTTTGGAGTTATGATTACGATAGTTGTAGTGATAAGATAACAACGGGAGGTTTAGCTTATATTTTTTTCACAATGGTTAGGTTTTAACGAATTTATGACTAAAAGTGTTCAGTGGTTGGCAACAATGTTGTTAGGATCGAGGTTCTAGATCGGATCGGTGGGGGTGCAACAGAATTGGATCGTAAGATCTTACAACATGTTTAAATTTTTGGATAAAGTAATTTCAAAATGTTGCATATCACTTATATGTAAAGTTAAATCAATAAAAGAATGCTCAATAGCTATCAACCACTTTATTTGTCAATCCATAGATGAAAAATCCACACATGTGTATATAACAATCCAAAAAATTCGAGCAGTGAGTCATAATTCTAGATTTTTTTGCATCCCTAAATAGAAAGTGAATCAGCACATTATTTTAAAAATAAATCAAGATAACTACATCAATCAACATATTAATTCAAATTACCACAAAAAAATCAACATATTAATTCATGCCGTAGGATCTCGATTCTGATCCCGATAGTTGCTACGATCCTATGATCATGTTGCATACGACTCTGTATATGCGATTCGGATTGATTGGCCCACTTTGGATCGTAAAATCGTACGATCCCACAATCCGGATCGCGATTTTAACAACCATGGTTGACAATGGATTGTCAACCATTAGTCGTTAAACGGTTAAGTGAAAACTGACAAAACAGTATAACATCCGTAAAACAAGAGTTGATGGAATATTTTCAAAAACATAATGAATCACAAGTTTTGATTTGTAGTGATATTTGGACCGATCATTAGCAACACCACTCATACATGGGTGTTACATAATATGTTTATTAATAATTTTTATTTTTATTATTAATAAATATTTTTTTATAAATATATAAATACATACATGTTTATATATTATCCTTGTATTTATTTATATATTTGTATAACTAACTATAATTAAATAATTCCTTGTTGGGTTTGCGTAAATCCCGCTTGGGTTTCTGGTGTGTTCGGTTCAGACGTTGTATGTCTCTACGTTTTGCGTGATTGGACTTTCTTTTCCGTGAGATGGGGGTTCTGGCAGTCGGAGTCGGGATAGGCTGGGGTTGTGGTAGTGTGTATCGAGGCGTCTTCTTTCTCCGGAAGAATGGTTCCTTGGAGGTTCGTCTTCACTACCCACAGGTGACTCCTGATGTGCCGCTGGTCTACGGTGCCGCTTCAGTGTAGTGCTTGGCTTCGTCCTTCGTCTACGTCCTCGTCTTGTTCGGCTTAGTTGTGTTCTGTTTCGCTTTGTAGGGTGTTGTTGTCTGTATGTTGCACCACCTTTGTATTTTTGTTTGTTTTTTGACGGTTCATCGTCTGCCGACTTTTGTCGGCCTCTCGAGAGTCCAGGCCTGTCTGGTCCTCGAATTATTTCCTTATAAAAAAACATGGGTGTTACATACTTACATGTCATTAGGTCGATGAAAATTTTGTTTTACACAAATGAGTTTTGGCATTCTCGGTTTTTGACAAAGCTCACATGGCTCACAACTTAGCTCGTGTAATTTTCACCATTTTACATGTGTACAAATTGATTTGACGAGTTTTTTTCAAGTGGTTTTGACAACGCCTCTGCAAACATCGTCTCTATTAAGAAATTAGTCCAATATTGTCAACCTCAAATTGGAGGGAATTTTTTTTCACATCTATTGCGCACCTCATATTTTAACCCTATGTGTTAAAGATGGTTTATAATGTTTACTATAATTGGTCGAACCAATTCAATACAGTTTGCGGATACTTTAGCGAAGCAAACATCTTCGCCAGTTTTGTCAAGCAAACCATGTGCACCCAGAGAACTTCCCCCAGAATGTTTGCACCCGGTGGAACTCGAGTTACAAAATTATTTATGATTCTTATTTGTACAGAGAACATCTTGTTGCCTTCACCACCCAACACATCAAAGGTTCTAACGTTTTTGGAGATGTTTGGTTGGCCACTCGTGACGTAATTAAAGTTTTCAAAGTTTTCCACAACGCAACCAAACTTTTAGTTATGCTCACATTCCTACTTCAAACTCTTTTATTTTTAAGAGATAAATGTATAGTCAAGTGATCAAATGATCAATTTACAAAAGAGCAAGACCTATGGTCTAACTTCAAAATGGTCATCAAGGTCGTATCCCCCCTCTATGCAACATTCCAAAAGTGTCCCTGCTGATTTCTTCTAACTACTCTACCTTCCACCCGAAATCACAAATACTGTCTCGCTAGTTGTTGCATCTATTGAACCTTTCTCAAAATTTTGCCTTCACATTTGAGAGGGATCCACTATTTGCAAAGTTCAATAACCAAAACATTGTTAATGATCCTCTATGCTACGAGGGTTGCTTCCCAATGTTTGTGTTATAGTCACTAGAATTAAGGCTTTACATCAAGAATTATGTGAGCATCATAGTAAAGACGCCAGACTGTCTCAACTTCCTCCTCTACTTCTTCCAATTTGAGAGGTTCATCACGTACTAGCATTATCTCTCAAACAAAGGTCATTTTCAGAGATATATTTGGCACAAAGAGATCGAGGAACTCGTCGAGCCCCCACTTAAAGCTCGACGAATACTTGTCTACTAACTTTGTATTTTGTGGTGATGAGCGATTTTTAACTTTGCGGGTGATCGTCCGGTAGGTACATGGAACTCACTTGCTCAACTATTGCAGTAGGTCAATTATTTATCTGATGTGGCAAAATTCTAACTAAGAAGAGATCGAGGTTGCTTTCTGAGAACCTCGAGGTCCGTGTTTGTCTAGCCGGTTGGAAGAAGGCGGAGAGGAGAATTTAGAAGAATATCTTGTTTACCGAATCTAAGGTAAATGATGGATTCGAGTAAAAGGCTGCATCGGTGAAGAGCTCATTGGATGGGGATAGGACCAAACTCTTAGCTAATGGCCAATTTGATGGTTTGGTAAGCGAAGTTTACAACAAAGGTAAGAGAACTATGTGGGTTTTGATTTCTCTTCTTGATGCGTGATGATTTCGCGGAACCACCAAGTCGTGTTGTAGGTCCGATCTTGCACACATTCTTCAAGGCTTCTTGATGTCAAGACTCAACTTTATTGATCAAGGTTCGGGTTTGGTGCGTATTGATGTGTTTGGATTAGTTAGACATGAGAACAATATAGCAAGGGGAAGCAATGGTTTGAGGATTGAGATCGAATAACCTTTAGCCAAGGATTTCTCCAATATTTTCAATCTACTTTATTCCATAAGGTTTATCTATCTATATCTATATATTACTTAAAACCAAAGTCTTTTGGCCATGTGTCGCATCCTCGTGAGCCGATATTTTTGGCAACATCTATTTTATATATTTATATTTATTTATTTAACTTCCTATTATGAGAAAGCTACATTTTTGGCAACATCTATTTTATATATTTATATATATTTATAATTTTATTTTTCATTTACAAATCACATTTTTTGACCAATCACATTTTTTTTTATCTTTTTTTTTTCCTTTTTCCAAACCAAAATCCTTATTCACAATAAAAGTAATTTTAGTCGCCTCTTTCCTACAGACGCCTCCTTCTCCAAAGAGCTTAGAATTTCAGCCACCTCTTTCCTGCAGACGCCTCCTTTTTGCTTATTTCGCTCACCATCTTTGTCCAATCGCACAACAAATCTTTTTTTTTTCGCTTTCATATTGGGGATTCGCCATCTTTGCTGCTCAGACCGGGGATTCATCGACTTTCAGACCGGGGATTCGCAATTGCTGCCGAGGTATATATTGTCATTCTCGATTCTTCTTTTTTAGATTTTGCTTTCTTTTTTTTTCTCTATGTGCTGGAAATCGATTGGAATTAGTTAGATTTAGCACTTGATTGGAGCTTTGATGATTTTGCTAGTTAATCAGTCGATTCGCAGTTGCTCAAGTTCTCGATTCATCTTTTTTGGACGTGATGACTCTCACCATCATGCGTGCTCTGCCTCGTGATGTGAATTTAATATCTCTGTGGAGGGCCTTCTACCTTATAGACATTGCATTGCCTTCAATGTAAGTGTATGTTGTTGCGATTCAAAGAGATTATTGGGAACGGAATTTAGTGTACGATTCATTTTTGGGGGGTTTTAGGTACAATGCGAAGTGCAAGCACTGGCGCCGAACCAAGCTTTGATTCTAAGCTGTTCCTCCAGAATCTAGCGTGCATCGCTTTCTGTTTTATTCGAATTTAGTTGTTTGTGTGTGAGAGACAACTACATGAGTTGTGTGTTGATTAATGATTTTTCTTTGGTGCTCTGCTCTACCCTCCCAGATTGTGTTTAGTTTGTTTTACATAATAATATTAATAATACTATCATGCATAACAAGTATACTAAAAGTGTTTTCTATCTACTATTATCGGGTTATACATGTATAAATATGCTTTTTTCTAAAAAGCGCCATGGCGCGGGCATAGGACTAGTAATGTATTTATAGCAAAACAACTAACCCTATTTTATAACTAGATAATCTCTAACCTAATTCTATTTATCACAATAAGATAGAAACTATTTCCTAATATAAATATATCCTAACTAAAAACTTATTGAGATGAAAAATAAATAGAGACAATATCAATTAATTGAAAATAAAACTAAAATATATTATTCTAATTTATATTATT
Organism: Persicaria tinctoria; assembly: GCA_037127255.1. Lineage (NCBI taxonomy): Eukaryota > Viridiplantae > Streptophyta > Magnoliopsida > Caryophyllales > Polygonaceae > Persicaria > Persicaria tinctoria. The sequence continues at coordinate 19,688,569 of JBANSL010000019.1, read as the reverse complement.
CCTAAATAAATAAAACATATAAAATATAATTCCTAAATGTTAAACTAATTATGGAAAGATAATTAATCTCATCCAAACAGTGGACTGCTTCAAAGATGGAGATGTAACGGCCCAGAATTATGATTTTCGGGTTACGTTTCAAGGAATAAAACCCCTTGTTCGGATCTTGCAATCCAGGTACGGGTCGAGGTTTCAAACTCACTTAAGATTAGTTAAAGGAGGGATTTCAAACCCTAAAAACCTCGAATGGCCATTGGGTACCCTTAACCTATCTTAAGACTATGTCGCGAAATTCAATTCAAATAAAACTAAAGCGGAAGCAAAGTTAAGATACAAAGTGTCACGGCAAAGCCGAGTCAAAACCAAAACATAAGCGAATGATTACCATTTATACCAAGTTAGAGAATTAGCTAGGTTCTTCGATTCGCCAGAAGGAACCCCGTCATATAGACATCGAGCACTCAAAATCTGCAGAAAATACCTTTAAAAGAAGAACGGGGAAAGGAGTCAGATTGAGCCACTCATGTGGGACCGGCAGTCCTCGCTGAGGCCACATAGTATGTGTTATACCTAATAAAGATGCTCTAATGCAGTACGAAAGTCAAACACACTAGCATGCTCCTAGTTATAATAATGTGTAAAAATACTGTAAAGGGCCCAAGACAATGCCAAGTGGCATATCCCTCTCCTACCTCCACCCCCTTCTGATAGGGCGGAGACTGGCCAGCTCGTGAATGCATTCCATCATAATCGGGCGGCACGCATGCCTAACCCGCTCCACAATAAAGCCCGCAGGCATCTCATAATATAAGGAAGTTCATGACTCGATTGACTCAGGGTACCCGATGAGGCTGGGCTACCCTATGACCCTAGCAAAGACTCTAGGACTATCACAGATAATGACCGTTCTATTTCAAACGCATAAAGTAAGCAGATGCTCATTCAATTAGTGCAACCTAAACAGGATACTACATGGCATGCTTTTATGCATATGCAACACCTAACATAAAATGCAACAACAGGCATGAATGTCCAACCTGAGTAAGCCCCCCAGGGAACTTACCTGAAGATGTAGAAAAGCAAGATAACACAAGCAAGGGCCCAAATGCAAGTCCAAAGCAATCCAACCGCAATACACACCTATCATCAATCCATTTCCATAAGCTACTGAACCAACAGTCTCACACACACGAAACCGAGTTCTCAATATCCTTAAAACCCATCGACGGTAAAACCATTTTTCAAAACCTTTCCGATACGATCAACATCAACCAAAATCATTCTTCAAATCAACTCATTGATAAAATCGTACCAACCATATTTCCAAACTTCATTCTCAAAACCAATATCATCAAACCAAGACAAAGAATCCCAACATTAACATTTAAACCTTAAAACCAATTTCTCAAATTCATAATTGACCAAATCAAAAGGGAGTATCAAATTTTCTAAGTCAACCCAAAGTCTTGTTTCATCAATTATTCCGACACTTTGGTTTTCAAACAATGAATCATTTGAGAGATATTTTCGGAAACTTGAAACCTTCTTAAATAATACTTTATTACAATATATGACTTAAAATAACACCAGACTATTTTTATATATTAATAACAATAAATCAAAACCCATAGTTCATCTAAAATTTCCTTAAATCACAAATTAAACCATCACTAAATACATATTCCAAATAATGCCTTCTTTAAACCATTTTATAATATGTAATAATTTCAGAAAATTATTTTCATAAAATAAGAATCATCATAGCAATAACAATGATAAACACATAATTAAATAAATACTAGCATTAAACATAAGCTATATATATTAGATGTAAGAAATAACCATTTAACAACAAAGAAGAGCCCACCAACACATAATCCGGACCAATGACTAGACCTGTCAAAACACAACCCGACCCGGTGACCCGACCCGACCGACCTGAAAAATTTCCGACCCGAACTCGAAAATTTTGACCCGAAATTTTTTTCCGACCCGAACCCGAAAAACCCGAAATTTTTCGGGTAATCTGGGTTTCGACCCGTTAACCCGATTGACCCGATAATTTTGACCCGATTGACCCGATTGACCCGGTTGATTTATAATTATATATAATTATTTTTTTTATATATAATTAAAATTTATCACAAAATTATCAAATAATGATTTTTTTAATTTAAAAAAGAAAAATTTGACAAACCCGAAATCGACCCGAACCCGACCCGAAACCCGATCAAACCCGAGTTCGAGTCAACCCGAAAAACCCGAAACCCGTTTTACCCGAGACCCGTTTTACCCGAAACCCGAAGTGACCGGACCCGAACCCGACCCGAATGACCCGTTTGACAGGTCTACCAATGACCCAACCCGCCCAAAGTGAAAGAGGGAAAAGGCCCAGATCTGGATCCGGCCCAAGCTAAACTCTCCCAGCCCCAACCCGGTTTATTGGGCCCACGACCCAGACAAATTAGGCCCAAATAGAGCCTGTCTCTGTCTCCCTCAACAAGAGAACAGAGCTCTCACAGCTGGAAAACGACGGGGAAGAGGAAGAGGAGTCAGACCTCCGGCGGCGGTCCGTTCTCAACCCGACCACCCTTATTCTGATCGAAAACTCAAGCGCAGGCAGAGAAATGAGAGAAAGGTGGCTCACCGAGATCGAAGCTCTTCGCCGGAAGACGTCCATGGGGGTCGATTGAGCTTCGTTGGAGGTGGAATCGAGCAATCTTGATCTGGGATGGAAAGAGATAGAGTAAAGGCGAAGTTTTAAGGGGTTTTGAGTTGGAAACGAAGCGAAACCTTACCGACCCTTTTCGAGACGAAAAACAGGGGAACGAAGGGGGGGTTTGGTGCCGGCGGTGGTGCTCCTGGCGGCGCTCGGTTGCCCTGGATTCGCCTTGGTCGCCGGAGACCTGCTGCTGCTGCTCGGATTTGGAAGGAAACGGTGGAGGCGCAGTAGACGTAAGGTGAGGCGGTGGTGGGCTTCAGAAATCGAACACAGGGAACCCGGAGAGTGATTTGATGGCAAAAGAATTGAAATGGGGAGGAGGAAAATGTGGGTTTCTCCTACAGGGAACAGAAATGCGAGAGGAAGAGGGTGGGGTGTGGGTTATGTGTGAGTGGAAGGTGCCAAGAGGGAGCTGCATATGTAGAGAGAAGGGGATTGAGATTTAACTTGAGGACAAAAGGGTAAGCTGAAAGAGAGTAGATAGGGGACCAAAAATCGGGTCAATTAGGCAAGAGGGAACTGTTGGCAATCAGAATTGCAGAGGGAGAAAGAGAAAGGAAAGAAAAAGAGACCAGGGGGAAAGAAAAGAGGTTCCCACAAAAGTGAAATTTCAAATTGATTTTCAACTCCGAAGTAATTAATCTTATAAAATCTTATTTAAAATCGAAATTTCGAATCCAAAATAAAATCATAAGGCCCAACATAAATTCCAGATCTCGAAGCGAGAACGCGAAAACAAAATCCATCAGAATCAAAATTTCCAAAGCGATACCGAAATTATTAATAATGATTTTTAACCTAAAGTTGTGCTCAAGGACGAGTTTTCTCCCAGTTTTACGAATTGGATAAAGTATAATATATATATTTAATTTAAAATAATAATAAAATAATATAAAATATTCCCGGCCTTTACAGGAGAGATTACAGTGTCTTCCTGGCTGTCTTGGAAAACTCTTCGAAATCAAAGTTGTAGATCTTCGAGCCCTCTTTCCAACAAGATATGGTACGACCTAATCCAGTAAATATGGACTCCAAACAACTCATTTTACTGAGACGTCACCAAGTTGTCAAATATGCCTGAAAGATCCAAAACGTGAGCATAAAACATCTTTGCATCCTTGGACCTGTTATCATGGTGGAGCCTTTCTTAGGAGTCTTTAGAAGAACATCCTTCTTCTCCAATAGTTCTCGAACCGATCTTCATTCGTCACAAGGGTTAAGGTCATTGTTTGACCCATAGAAGCTCATTCTTTACTGCATCACTTCTCTGGGAGGATACGTAGGCCACCGAAAAACCGATTCAAGCCCTTCATCCTTTTTTCCCCAACCATCTTCAAAGTTCCAATATAGTTTACCAGTTTATGACAATTAAATAACGGGTCTTCTATCGGCACGGTTATTTCTCGTCAAACACATGGTCCCGGGGCCGGTTTCAAAAGTTGGTGAGAGGTCCAAGCCGACACCAGCTGTCCAAGTCGACAAGGGCTTTAGGGAGGTTTGATCCATGCAAGCCGACACCGGCTTCCCAGAACAGCTTGAGGTCTAGTGCGGTTCAAACCTCTATAGGCACCGGGGGACTAGTGTACTTCCCTGTAAAACATCTCCAACCAACCCTTAGTAAGCTCCAACCCATCAAAAGCGTGGTTTACATCTCCAAACAACCCTTACTTATCTCGCAGTGATTTGTAGGCACTCTCATTCGACACCGTAAGTCGGCTTTGACTGTGTGTTTCCCATCTCTGGAGGTCGACGTCGTTATCACCAGAGGCGACACAGGAGATCGGCGGCGAGGTCGTGCCAGTGGCGAGAAATTTGTGGTGCCCATAGCAGCCCCCTTAAATAAACAGTATATTTTTTTTCCCAAATTCAACCAAAAAAATATAATAAAAAATCCAAACCTGGCGGGTTGACTCGGTAACCCAAGCCATTTTGTCATGTTCCATGACTTGGCGGGTCAACCTGATGACCTGTTGGGTCACACAAACCCACTAACCCGTAGCCCTCCCTGTTTAGGGTTTGGGTTTCCTAACCCATGACCTGGGGGTTGAACTTGTGGCCATGTCTGCTTAGTATTATCTTTCATCAGACTAGTTGACACACAAAATTGGATCTCTCTCAATTTGGTTCAACAAATCTCATTTCTTTCAACGATTACTCGTAATTCCTTCAATTCGCATTGTCATTGCTTTTATATAAATGATGACCACTTTCCTAGAAGTGCCCCACGTAGACCGTATCACTCAGTCCAAACACAACTAAAGTAGCGCATCACCACTGCAATCAATAACCCAAGGTGTTAGTCACTAAGGGTTGCCATATTTACATATATCATGGCTTATACGGTGATACAGATGGAATCGATCTATCGCCACATAAGGTCAACTAGCATACATTAGTACTACCTCAGTTCCAAAATACATGGGTTTTTAGTTTTCGTCACGTTTTTTAAGGAGCGAAAAACTCTATAAAATATTTTTTTTTAATTAATTTTTTATATAATTTAATACTTATTAGTAATAAGTATCAAATTATGTAAAAAAATTCATTAAAAAAATAATATTTTATATAGTTTTTCGCTCTTTAAAAAACGTACCGAAAAGTCAAAACCCATGTATTTTGGAACGGAGGGAGTATGATAGTGTGTTACAACTTACAAGTATCACTTCTCTAAAGTGTTGTCCACTCAACTTGTAAAGGATTTTATCTCATAGTCACGCATTGCTTTTCTGAACCAATGGGCGCGAGAGCATATAACAATTGTGATAAACTAAAGTAAGGAAAGAAGAAAATTAAAAAAGTTAAGGAAGAGATAAGGAAGAAGAAGATGGTAGAGAGAAAAATCGGAGGGTGAATGTGCGTATATGATGTGACTCATTGTTAATCTCACAGCCAAGCGCACAACCAGGATACGCTCTCTTCAGGAAAAACTCCCTTTTGGGGTTGGAGAATACCATCGCACAACCACCTCCCCGGAGTCCTGAAACCACCTCTTCGTAGGCCCGAAAACAGCGGATTCATCCCGCTCTCTCTCTCTCTCTCTCTCTCTCTCTCTATCTCTCTCTCTCTATCTCTCTCTCTCTCTCTCTCTTTCTCTCTCATCTTCTTCTTGTTTCTGGTGGAGATTGAGAATACCTTCAAAAGCTTCATGTATATCTGAGCTCGAATTATTACTTAATAAAAAAAATCGAGGGTGAAAAAGCTTCATGCCCCATACCCTACAACCCCTTGCGAGATTTTCTGAGGAGCTAATATGTGAGATTCGAACCCGAAACCTCTTCTTTGAGATACCTCACCCTTACCGCTAGAGCAAGAGGGTAATTGGTGTTTTACATTGCCTAATCCATGTATGTTACACTTGGGCAATTTATAAGCCTTGTAATGGGCCTGCGGCCCAATTTGTAAATACTAGCCCATTCCTTCTACCTATTATAGATTTCTATAAGCATTTGTTAGGTTTAAATCTTGTTGCCAGAAGTGTGTATAAAAAACTGAATCCAATACTCAATTCAGATATATAGATTAATTTCAGTCGATCAAATCATATGGATAACAAGCAAAAAATTATCCTTAACAAATAATCTTATTGCATGTACGTACAAATACATAGAAGATGTGGAGCGCTTAGTCCATATATTTGATATCCCTAGCTTGATCGAGATTCACATATGCATATTTACATACCCTTTACAACCCCCATTGCCATAGAATGATCAGTTGATCACCCATACCTTAAGGTATATACATAATATAATCAAATAAGAATACATTGTAATCCTATAGAAATGAAATAACATTTTAACAACAATGTAACAGTAATTATGTATTTTCATTACCTTAAGTTCCTTACCTGCTCCAATAATCAGACCCCATCGCGGCTACTTACGCCTGCAAATGCACTCAAAACACCAAAAGTTCATCCTTGATATCATACCCCATCTTCTCCAAGTTAGGCTGCACCGCGAACTGGATCATAGGCGGCGGACCACACGTCAAGGCCAACACATTGTCACCCCCTAATGGAACATGGTCCCTTAAGATCTTCTCGGTCACAAACCCTATGTCGTACTTCCACTCATCCTCGATGCTCTTCTCCACAACATACCACACCTTGACCCTCTCTGGGTACTCGTTGGCCCACCCATCTAGGTCGTCTCTCAGCAGTATATCCTCCTCTGTTCGGTTAGCATAGACCAAGTACATCTCGGTCTCATCCTCGGGATCCTTGAGGATAGCTTGCATTACTTGGTACATGGGCGTGATCCCAGTGCCTCCGGCGATCATGGCGAGCTTCTTGGCACTCTTAGCCTTTCCATTCACCATGAATAGTCCCTTGCCGGTGTACTCGATGTGGCCTAGTGGCCCCTTCACATCCACCACCGCGCCTATTTGGAGCGAGTCCAGGTGCTGCGATATCATCCCACCGTTTGGGAACTTCGGGTATTGCCCCTTGTAGTATATCTTGACCACCAAGTCAAAGTATCCGACCTCGTCGTTGGTGGTGGTTGGCGTGTAGGCTCTCATACAGAGCTTGCCTTCAATGGTGGCGCACACGAAGATGTGCTTGCCGATGGGGAGCCCTAAGATCTGATCATCCGACGGCAAACCGAACCTGAATTTTCGAACGTCGTGGGAGATGTTGATCTTCTCGATCAGCTTGCAAGGGATCTTCTCCCGTGGGTTCAACGCAACGATCTCCTTTATAGGTGCGAGGAGGCGGAGGGTGTTGGTTGCGCCGTGCACCGACGTGTTCGGAGACGATGATGTCGAGTCGGAGGAGGTGTATCCGGAGCCTGTGGTGAGGAGCTCCCCTATCCGGTACTCCTCGAGGAGCTTCTTGGCCTTCTCGGAGTGGATGGCTTCGAACTCCTCGGTGCAGTCGGTGCCGGCATTGATGAGGATGGAGTCGGCCCCTCCGGGATGGTCTTTGAGGAACTTGGTGCAGTCGTAGACGTTGCCGAAGACGATGATCCAGGCTGAGTCCTGGGAGTTGTGCTTCTTCACCTCCGAGAGAGGGAACATCTTCGAGGCGGTGTTCATGAAGGGGGTGGAGACGCTCTTCTTGAGGGTAGGGACCGAGTCGGAGAGCTCCTGGTGGCGCTCACGGCCCATCCAGCCACCCGTTTGGTTTCCGGCTTGAGTCGGGTGTTCGAAAACGATGCCGATCTCGCCCTTGTGGGGCTTGCACACGTTGGTTTTCACTTTGAACCAGCAGTTGTTCATCATCCCCTGTTTTCACAATTGCACTACTATGTTATACAATATTTAAAAGTTATACAGGTAATTATAAAAAATCTATTAGAAAGAATAAAATAAATTTTTTGATAGAGTAAAAATTGGAGAGCACGGCCTGATTCTAGGTCGACGAATCGACTCGGGAAAATCGTCAAACATACAATAAAAAAAAAAAGGAAAAGGTGTTGTGTACAAGTTGTCCACTCTCTACAACAGAATAAAACTAAGAACCTCTAAAACTTATTATAGTATTCTAGATGAAATTCGAGTCTTTGCCTTAAGTGGTTTTTATAGTATTCTATAGGCGTGGTCACAGGTCACGGGTCGATCCGTGACCCGACAGGTCAGTAACCCGACAGGTCAACGGTCCAACAGGTTCGGGTCCTCGGGTAAGGGCGTGTTGCGGGTTAGGGTTGAGGGACTCTGAACCCACTGGTCAAACCTGGCGGGTCGATCTGCCGAGTCAACCCACCATTCTAAAGTTTTTTTTTAAGTTTATAATTATTATTATTATATGGGAACCTGTTCGGTTAACGGGTCGACCCGACGGGTCGGCGGATCAACAGGACGACCTAAACCCGTCAACCCGTGAATTTTTAGGTTAGGATTCGAGACCCGACGAGTCGAACCTATCGACCCGACGGGTCTGATCCGTGGCCACGCCTAGTATTCTAGATGAAATTTACTTATAGTATTTATTTATTTATTGTTGGTGTCTGTAAATATTATCCATCCGCCGACTTGCTTAGTCTTTTGGAATCTTGTCTTGTCTGTAATTCCAAATTACTTTCATAGAATTTAACAAATTTTCTTTTTCAATAAAGAACATTTGCTAGACAAACCATTTAAAAGATTATTAGTTATTTAAGTATTTATTTTAAGAAATATTATTGAGTAAGACAACTTAAGCTCTATTTAGCAGCAAATAGTTTTTTGGTGCTTTTGATTTTTATATTATATAGTTTTAAATGAAATAAATATAAGATTTTAGTTTAATTAGCTTTTACCGTTTAGTTTTACAATATAGTTACTCATTCAAGTTTGTTGGAGCTTTCGATTATCTATCGATCCACAAGTTTTCATCGACTATCCTAACAGCTATATTTAACAAATATACTCCGTATCATAATAATTTATTAATATATACTACTAGTTAACAAATAGTACGTCACTTTTATTTACCCCATCGATTTTAATTACTCATATATATCAACTACTCTTTTACCAAAATAGCTACCATTATTCTAACTTTGAAATTTACATAATGTGTCTTTTATCATGCTTGACATAACATCCCACTTGCGTTCATTTTTACTATTTGGTCAAAGAAACGACTTTTCTCACAATAATAGGGAAAAGCCGAAAAGGTAGTGGAGTAACTTTCTATACTGGATATTGCTTTAGTCAAAAAATAGTACCATCAAAATATCTTAGAATAATTTCATAGTTTTTTTTTTAAATCTCATTTAAAGTAACATATATAAATATTTTAAATCACTCTAAAATAATAATACTATTGTAAATTTGTTTTAAAAAATAATAATGTCATTGTAATTTGATATTAATAATATATACATAGTTAGTAAATGTGTCAAAAATAATAAAATTTTTTTTATTGATTTAAATAGATAAATGAAAGAAGAAGAAAATAATTAAAGGAAAAGATATTGATTAGTTTCAACAGCTAGTAAAACAAAAAGTAGAGATAACACGCAGGTTGAAACTCTTCTGTTTTAAGAATGTAGACAGATAGATAGATAGATATACAGATGTGCATATAGATTAATAGTATAAATTAGATTGAATTTAATATTTTGAGTTAATCTCAATAATTAGTAAATGTGTTTTACAAAAAAAATGATTGATTTAACGAGATAAAGACAAAGAAGAAAAAAATGATAATAAAAGGAAAAAAAATATCCCTCCAATCCAAAATACTAAGTATTAAATTATGAAAAAACAAATGAAAAAAATTCATCAAAAAGTAAAAGCGAATTTTTTATTTTAGTCAAAGGAGTGAGCAATAAAAAAGGCGGGTAGACGGCGGGTATAAAGTGAAACTTCCATGCTGTTTGGAATGCAAAGAGAGCCTTTTGTTTTCTTTATTTGAGTGGAGAGCCAGTTTGAATATTATTGCAAGAAGTATGGAATCCGGTGTGGGAAGACCATGATAACGTTGGTATACCCTCTCTGATAAAGAGGTATTTTTTGGCTTATCTAGCAAACATTATAGTACTATATAGTTTCACTCCGATTATTAGTATAAATAAATACAGTAAAAGAAACGGATCTCCCATTTTGTTAAATCTTTTCCGTTTAAAAAAAAATAAAATCTTGAGGTTATTTTATGGAAATAATAATAAATAAATAAAGTGAAGCCTACGTGAAATGAGAGATTACCATGAGATTCCAGATGAGTTTTTGGGGTTGAGTGTTGAGGGACTCATCCCAGGCACGGACAGCGATTTCCTTGGTAGTAAGGAGATCTAGAACCTCAACCTCTAAAGACCAGAACCACCAACACCAGTACTTTCCATACTTGTTTGGTTTCTGTTGAGTGTCCAGCTCACATAGTTGCCACGTCTCCCCTCCATCCATGGTTACCTCCACCCGACTCACTTTCCTTCCTCCTCCTGCATATACATATACATATATGCCAGTTCATTTAATTTTTTCACATTTTATTTTTATTAATCACCTCACTCCATCCGTCTTAATGTCTTACACGTCCAAAAACTATCAACGTACGTAACACTCTCATTTGAATGAATTAGTTTATTACGAGGATATTCTACATTAATTCTAACCATAATTAATTAATAATTTCTACAACTAATTAAAGTTTGTAAAATATCCTAGCTAGCTAGATTGCTTTATACTTTTGTTAGGATTGAATATTGTGATTAATTTATTAATGCGTCTCCAAATGCATTTCTCTGAATAATAATAATAATAATTAATAAACAATAAAAAGACAGGTACGTAGTGAGTCCGTAATTAAGTTGATTCCCGTGAGAAAAGGCGAAAGGGTAATGTGTGAGTGAGTCGATCGCCACACACAGCTGACAGCTTTGAATAGAGAGGGACACTGACCCCTTGAAGCTATGTGGGGTGGGGTGGGATGGGGCGAATATTTATGCCTTTTCTTGGTAGGAAAGGGTGGATTATTCCGTCCAGGTACCGGGGAGGGGAATCTACAAACCACACACTCACTACTCACACATGGTCTACGCTTTCGATCATGTGGTCCTCTTCCCATCCGGACCCATCTTTTTTTCCTACCATTCATTCAACATTACTAGCTACAAATTACAGATCCGAATCTATACTCAATAAACCTATATATATATATATATATGGTACGTATCTATTATATCCGTTTAAATACATATTGTTTTTTAACACATGAGTACACAATTTTGGAGGAATTTCTAAACTATCTAATTTGCCCTTACTTTAATTATAGTATGTACCATCACTTTTTTATACATTCTTAATTATCCCAAAATAAACTACACTCACAAGATTAAAATTAGAGCCAAAATTTAAATTACCTAATATAAATTCAGATGCTACGTACACCCCGATTACATTGGAGCTAGCCAAATAAGTAAGGGTAAATTGGAAAATAAATGAGAATAATATGTAAAGCGACATGTTTTTTTCGAACAAAACCAAAACTATAAATGAGAATAATACTATAAAACGACATGTTTTCCGAACAAAGGGATAAGTATCATTTATTATTTATATATGTGTTTTTTAAGATGATACTAACTCTATCTCACAAAACTTTGTAGTTTTGCTTTTGTTACGTTTTTTTAAGAACGGTAAAAACTATATAAAATATTAATGATTTTATTAATTTAAAAAAATAATATCATACTTTATGGAAAAACATTTATTAAAAAAATTAATATTTTATGGAGTTTTTAGCTTCTTAAAAAACATGTAAAAAAGTAAAACTACAAAGTACTTTGAGACGGAGGGAGTACGTAACAATTATATAAAATATTAATTTTATACTTATCAATAATATATAAGTATGGAATCATAAAAAATTTAATGAAAAATATTCAACTTTTTAAAAAGCGTGTATATATATATAAATTGTAAAGTGATATGTTTTTCAAAATGGATGGAGTGTTAAATACGTACAACAGCCGGTCTATTTGTTACTTCCTCTCTCCTCTTTCCCTTCATTGTATTTGTTGTTTGCATCATATTTTTTTTAAAAAGCTTAAAATTATACTATAAAATATCAAATTTATAATTATATATATATTGATTAATAATAAGTATAAAATTATTTTTAAAATTTTAATATATACTTATACATATACTCCCTCCATTTACTTTTAATATCATTAAATATACATTCGTACATTTTTTTAATAATGATTTTAAAAATGAGAAAATTTGGACTAGACACCATTTAAGATCCTAATTAATCAAATATCCCTCATTGAGCCAAAAATAGCTTAAAGGCCATCTCTTATTTTTCTGACCAAAATACCCCACCCAATTCAATCCAAATAATTCCCATCCTAACTTGAAAACCCAAATCCTCAATTTATTTGATCCCCTTCTTCACCTTGATCACTAACTTGTCGATGGATCTCCCCAATTACCTTGAGTCGTCAATTGTGTGCCAATAAAGATTAATACCTCGTTAATGGTTTTTCTAATAAAGATGAATTCATTGACCCTAAAGAACGATATATTTAAACTAGGGGAAAAAACACTTTTTCAAATTATTTTTTTCCAATGTTAACCACATTTGAAAAATCCATTAACTAATTAATACTCCGTAGTAACAAAAGATTCCAAAATGAGAGAGCCAAGGAACTCATTAATTAATGAATGAAATAAATATAGATATATGGAAGGTGCGGTGCGTAAGATAGTAGTGAAAACTAACCAGAATAAGCGTAGCCTCTCAAAGTGTAGGGCTTGAGAGTGGTCCAAGGATTGATGGGCAATATCTCGTCATGACAAGGCGTTGTTATCACCGAATTTATGTTGAGTTCGTTTATTATGTATTCTTCCTTATACCACCATCCTGTCATTTACATAACGTACGTGCGTACACACCATTAATTACACTTACACACCATTTACATTACATGTACACTAAATGCAGCAAAGAACCTCAACCTAAACAGATTGTACCTACAGGATACTCTTTATCTACTTCTTATTATTAACTTTGGGTGGCTAATATATATATTATCATTTTTTCTATCCTATGTCCTAAGAGCATATAATAACACCATAAATTAGAAAATATTATCTATAAGAAAGGTAAGCGATCCTAAGAATCTAATTAAAAAACAGGTTAAATTAATTAATTTTTTTGGAAAAAATCCAATTTTAGAACCTTATCCTATGTCCTAAATTGATATATCATTTATAGATTTTTCTTCATTACCACAAATGTCTATGGTCTTATTTATCTTTAGGGGCGACTGTAGTGGGCATGAGGGACTGTATACCCTTCTCTCACGAAAAAAACATAGTATTATCTAGCTTAGTTGATAAAGGAAGGTAATAAAGAGTAATTAATACAGAGGGCAGCGCATGAGGGACTTCTTATTCATAACAAAAATTTTCTCCGAAATAAATATTCCACCCCCTACAAAATCCTGTGAGTCTTTGCTATCTATATAGTGGTTGAATGACGAGTATGGATCCTCTATATATAACTCTAATATAACTTCTTGTAATACATGATTATTCAAGTTATAAATCTATAATAATAAAAATTTCAAAATTTTTATTAATATTATAAACAACTTTTAATATATGTTTACAAAATAAAATTGATAAAAATATCATTTTTTAATTTTTTTCTAAAATCATATTAAAAATATTAGACCTTTTATTTATATAAAAAATTTAAACATGATACTTCAACTATTTTTTATATAAAAACATATACTAATACAGTAGTTATTCAATATTTCATCCGTCTCAAAATTTAGGAAAATTTATTTTATAATACGCTTTTTAACTTGTTAAATAGTATAATGTTTAAAAAAGTTTAATATAGATACCTAAATAATTAAGTACTATACACAAGATCTAGATCTAGCTAATGTTGACATTTTCACAAATTTGTTCAATTATTATTCTTTCCAATGTCTAATCTGCATTTTTTGTTGTAATGATAAAATATACTACCTCCATTCAAAAATATAAATAAATTTTTAGACATTTGCATACAAATCTAAGTTTAAAACAACTTAATATTTTTGAACAGATCGATAGAGTAATAAATTCTTTTTTCATAGACAATAATTTTTACCTTGAGCATTGGCAAGCTCGGCATCAACATGTGATGGAAGCACACGGTTATCCTTGTAATGGTAATAGTTGTCGGACTCATTTGTGGTAACGACGATCCTCTTCAACCACTTCACCATCCTCCCGCCGATGAAGCCCGGGATGATCATCCTGACTGGGAATCCATGGTCAGGCTTCAATCTCTCCCCGTTCTGTGTGTACGCCAATATAACATCCCTTGCTGGATCCATGGCTACCTCCACCTTCAAGCTGGTCCCGTACTTGGAAGCCCCTCCTCCGCCTCCGGGCAGATCCTCGATCCCCTCGAAGCACACGTGCAATCCCCTCCTGCTCATTATCCCGCACCTCTTGAGGACGTCGTGGAGGGCCACCCCACCCCACACCGACGTCGATGTCCCCGCCGCCCCCCAGTTGAACCCGATCGACTGCCTCACCATGTTCTGCTCCTTCCTCCGGTTCCCCGCGCACACCAGCGTCACCGGGAACTCCCGATGATTGAACTCTGTCGTTAGCTGGTCCATGGTGAAGCTCTGCGGACGGCGGACGAGGCCGGTCACCTCCACCTTCCAGTCCTCCCACTTGGCTTTCGGCACGGCGCCGTGGTTTCGGACGTAGTGGAGCGGAACTGGGGTGATGAACCCGGACTGCATCAGGCGGTTCAGAGGTGGCTCCGAGTTGAACGGATGCTTCCCCGTCAGCCGGATCATGGTCGGGTTCCGCTCGATCCAGTTGTCCGATGTCGCCTCGTCACGGTGGTCGTGGATCGACGGCTCCAATTCGCTGTTCCCCCTTATGATCTCCTCCGTCCAATCGGGGTTTTCATCGTCTTCGTCGTCGTCATAGCTGTATTCGTATGAATTCTGCTGGGGGAGTTTGTGGAGGTTGCCGTTCTGGAGGTGGTGGATGCCTGAATCTGCAGGGAACGGCCGGATAACCCCATTGAGGTTGCCGACCTGAGCGAGCCGGAACTGAGTGTTTTGGAGGGATGTAGCCATCAGGGAAGAACAAGGGGAGAACTTGAAAAGAAATCCCCTTTAATTTTGTTTTTTGAAAGTAATTTTTTGGCCCAAAAGCTTGCCGGTCTATTTGTTTGGCAAGCCAATTGTAGCTTGTGGGAGAGAGTTGTGTATAGACAGCTCTCTATATAAGGCGCGCGTAATGGGGTCCTCACATAATTATTTTTTTCAATGAAATATAGGGTGTGTTTGGATTCTTTAATTTTTTTTTTTCAATGAAATCTAGGGTGTGTTTGGATTCCAATATTAAAGAGGGTTTGGTTACACAATTTTATAATGTGTTTAAAATGTAAATTTTAAATAAAATACCTTATAAATTGTCTTAATAAAATATTAATTATTGTATAAATTTTATAATTACATTCTAAACTTAAATAATTAATGAACACAATTTATAAAATATTTTATTTAAAATTTATGCTATTTTAAATACATTGAAAAACAATTAACCAAACACTATTAAAGTGTTTAGAATTATAATTGCATTGTAACCCTAATGCATTGGAATCCAAACACACCACTAGTTAAATGACAGTTCGGATCCTCTAACCCTACGACAATCCCTTTGGTGTTTCACAAAATTATTTTGGGTATAAATAGACATTGAAAATATTTAAAAATATTTCTAGATTATATATCCTTATATTGATATATTTATAAAATTTTATTATGAAAATTCATATTTTAAAAAATAATAATTATTATTTTTCTAGAATAATCGCTATTTTAATTATCTATATTTTTAAAACATGAATTTTCATAATTAAATTTTATAAACATATCAATATAAGGGTGTAGAATCTAAAAAATAATAATTTTTTTTTCAATGTTTATTTATACCCGAAATAATTTTATGATGCACTATAGGGAGCACCGAAGGTTGCAGAGGACTTGGATTGGTTAAATGATATTTTTTGTTCACTTTTTTTTACAGTGGGCGCGCATGAAGTAGATCAACAAAGCGATCTTGAAGCCATCTAAATGATCGCTTGATAGACCCTACACAAAGGGTCGCCAGTAAAAAAAAACACAAGCTAAGAGCTAAGATTACAATAACAGATAAATTTATAGGTAAAACATCTAAAAAATAGAGTCGCCCTCATTTCTTTATATCTAATCTGGTGGCTTAGGTGGCTTGCATACAAGCCGAGGGATTTGTTGACCTTTGCATAGTTGGCTTTGAAAGCAATAACAGTTGCGGCTCTCATTTCAGATGCGACAACAAGAAAGCTCGTCTACAGATTCTTGTGGTGTTGGAAGAAAAGCTCTCATCCAGCCCCAAACCCGAGGTGCTAATCTCAAGGTTGAGGCTACGAGAAAGACAATTTTGAGAAACAAAAAATAGTTTTAAAGAAGATTTGATTAAAAACAAAGTTGTGCTTAAAGAATAAGGTTGTTTGTGGATTTTTGAAGGTAGAAAAGTTATTTTAATTTTGGGATTCATAAGGGGTTTAGATTTAAGTCAATTGAAGAATCTGGGTTACCAGCTAGAGATCCGTGGCCAACATGAAAAAGTTTAATTTTATGAAAAAGTTGTGAAAATTTTGTGCTTGGAAGGTTAATGTTAGGCTTGTTTGGAGGTTGTGATGGGTAGTGGTAAAGAGGTTGTAGTGATCCAGTAAAGGGGATTTTTTGAAGAAGAAAAAAGTTCTCTTTTTCAAGGTCCCTCCGATGTCGAGATTTAGGGTATTGTATTTGGATTTAACATATTTGAGAGGCTAGAGTGGCGAATTTGTTTGGATCTGAGGGGCTAGGGTGGGCAACACCAATTGTTTTAGGGTGTTTTATGAGTTTTTTTTTTTTTTTGGAAGTTTCTCTCTCTCAGCAGGGGAACAAACAACTAGATAGGGCGCCTAAGAGGATGGAGTGGGAGAAGAGGGAGAGGTGGACAACGTTACAGAGGTAGTCAACGTCATCAGCACAACAACGGGGGAGAAGATCCGAGAGGAGTGTAACGGCCCAGATATAATACCCGAGTTACGTTTCGAAGGTTAGATACCTTCGTTCGGATCTTGCAATCCAGGTACGGGTCTTCAAACCTCTTTAGACATTAGTATGAAAGCGGGGATTTCAAACCCCAAAACCATCGTAGGGCCGTTGGGTACCCTTAACCTGTCCTACTGCTAAATCGTAGAAATTCATTTAAGGAAGGCGAAATGAAAAACAAAGATGAAGTACAACTCGCCACGGCAGAGCCGGGTCAAAACCAAAACCATTAGTATAATTGATTACCACTTAGCCAAGTTAGCGGGTTAGACCGGTTCTTCGATTTCGCCCACAGAGATTTCCCGTCATAGAATTCGAAGCATGGAGCAAGCAAGAAGCAAGTACCTAACACTATCCACGAAGTCAGGCCCAGTATTCGCCTGCGGGCCCTAAAGACCGGGATGAGGCCATATAATATGCCTATATCTAGATAAAGGATGGTCGATCTAATGCAGTACAAGATTTAAACACACGAGCATGCTTTCATCAGATATAATAATATGCAGAAAAACTGTAAAGGCGCCCAAAGAATGTCAAGGGGCATATCCCTCTCCTACTCCACCTCCTTTTTTATGAGCGGACCTGGTCGATAAGGTACCCATTTCCTCGTGGTGGTGCACAAACCACAACATCATCATATCATATTGATGGAGGGAAAGTCGTTGATTTCCCTTATCAAAATAATTCTCAAACTAACAAACTAGTATATGATGGAAGTAAGGGGTCGATCTCACAGAGAAACAAGTATTTTCAAGAATTGTGTAATTATTGATTGAAAGGCAAAATATGGGAAAGAAGTAAATAAAAAACCTAATCTAAACAAAAGCAAGTGAAAGTTAAAAGAGATGTTTCCATCCACAAATTCTCGACATTGGTTGGCGTTATTGGTCGTTGAATCCAATTGAAGTGTTCTCTACGAATTCCTCCCATCTTAGTTTGAATAGATTAAAGCACAAAGAGCACAATTAATCCCTTACACCTTTATGTAACCCTTGCACGGATAAAGATTTAACATAAAGATAGCAAAAGTTCTTAGGAATCTAGGCATATGAATAACACCAAGTATGCAAGGTAACCGATGTTTAAGACATATGTCGAAATTCCTACTTAGTCATGATCAAACGAAGGTTCTCACAATCCTAAGCATGCTACTACGGAATTCATTCAATAATGAAAGAACAAATACCTAGCAAGATACTATCATGGTAATCAATCACAATAATATCAACAATAATCGCAAGGGAGATCGAAAGATATTAAAGAGAGAAACAATACTTCAATAGAAACTCACAAACAACCAACTAAGTCTCGAAAGTGTAGACAAAAACGACAGAGAATTAGCCAAGCATGGCTTACCTAAATCCCTTCTCTTGAATAGAAAATAACGTTAGTTTGTTGGATGAATGTTAGATTGTTAGATCAGTCCCCAAACGGCTGAGAAAAATCTATTATAAAGCCTAAAGAGGTCGGCAAAACCCTAGGTTAGAGTTTCCACAAAAAAATAGTAATTGGGCTGCTTGCGCGGATCCGGCTCTAAAGGGACGGCAGGCACCGCCTAAACCACGGCGGGCGCCGTCTGGACAGCTTCACATTATGAACTTGTAATGCATTTTTTGGAGTCATTGTTTGTCCGATTGACGCATATGAATATGCGTTGGAAAGCTCTTTTCAAGGACTACAACTATCATGAAGAACTCGGAAGCTGAATACAACTTTTTAGAACCTCAAAGAGACGATTTCTCCATGTGATTCGTTTCCGCTCATGTTCTTGTGCTCCTTAGCTTCCCAAATTGCTTTCTAATCCTTCCTTGACTTGTTCCTTGCTCTTTGCTCATACTCTTTGGTCTCTTCCCAAGCTCCTCATCATGTCGGCACTACGAATCTGCATAAATCCAATAAAATAGTGTAGTTTCCGATCTTTACCAGTAAAAGAGCATAATACGCCATTAACTCTAAAAGATAACCAAACACCTATAAAACAGAACTAAAACGACTCTATAACGCCTATCAAAATATGCCTTATCACATATCATATCATCATATCGTACTCATGCCCGATGGTGCTGGGCTATCATGCTCATGTAATAATAATACTGACTCAGGGCAAGCCCGATAGGGCTGGCTACCCTATGACCCTAGCAAAAGACTCTAGGACTCACAGATAACGACCGTTCTTTTTTCAAACGCATAAAGAATAGGGATGCTTATTCATAAGTGCAAGTCCTAACCATGATACTACATGACATGCTTTTATGCATATGCAACACACACTATATGACACATCAGGCAGAAGGTCCAGTTTGCTGAGTAAGTCCAGTAGGATACTTACCCGGAGGTGCGCAAAATCCAAGCAATCAACACCAATAGCAAGCAATGTCCAACAAATCACAAATCACCTAGTAAATATACCAATATGCATAAGTCTATCTAAGTCACACAAGGCGCCCCAAACTATCACACATAGATTCACATAGCTCATTTCCAATCATTCCGTCTTATCTCATCATATATCATTTCATGCTCATCTCATCTCGACATATAATATCTCATCCATCATCTCATCTATCATCTCATCTTGCATCATCATATAGCATTTCATATCTTATTTAAAATTCACATAATTCTTAAGTATGATTCAACAATAAATTCACCGAGTTAAATCAAGTAAATCATTTTCCCAAAGTTTTCCAAATTCTTAAATCTCAAGTTAAGGCAACTCAGAAAATCAACAATTCTTTTAAAATCATACTTAACCCAATCTCAGCCTTAAATATTTAAACCTTAAAATCAATCTCTCCAAATCATATTATAGAAATAATTCCGGTATTTTATTTCAAAACCTTGACTTTAATGTTTCAAGTAATTTAATACATTGATAAACATTTCCAAAATAAATTCATCTTTACAAACCCTATTTATAAATAAAACCCGACGAATCACTTTAAAATGCCATTTATTACAACATCTAATAACATACTCCAATCATATTTAAAATATAAGAATTCACCAAAAACAAATCCATCTTACTATCCCACATTTATAACACAACAATACCAATTTACTTTACCATTTCCAAAATCACATGTTAAAAACAACACATAATATCATAATAATATATATAATAATTTCCAGAAAATATATATTCAACACAAAATCATATTAGTGTAATAAAATGATAATCTCACAACCATAAAATAACTCATATCATATAACATAAGACAAAACAATTTAGAAACACACCCAGCAGGCCCAAAGAAAGAAAGAAAGAAAGAAAGAAAGAAGACCCGGAATATGGAAACAGATTCGACCTACCCAACACTTAGCCCATACCCGCCCCAACTCTCTCTCTGATTCCGGATCCAAACCCAAAAAGAAAGAAAAAAAAAGAGGGAATCCAAGACCGGAATCCGAACCCGCCCAGAAACCCGGAAAATTAGGCCCATCATCTCAGAAATAGAGGAAAAGGAGACCCATCTTCAACCTGGCGTCGTCACTGCTCGATCGAAGGAAGAGAAAAGAAAGGGGAAGAGTAGGGGACCTCGCCGGAATCTAAGACCCACCCAGCCACACTCATAGATCCATTACCGACCCCAAACAACACAAAGGATCGACACAAGAGCAAAGAAGAAGGAGGAAGAGAAGTCTCATCGAGGGTCTCGAAGTCTCACTGGAATCACCCACCGGAGATCGATTAGGCTTAGCCGAGGGCAGGGAAAGCTCCGGGGGACCTGGATCGGAGTTAAGAAGTCATAAAGGATCACCTTTAAGGTGTTTTTGATCGAAAACGAAAGAAAGGACCAGACCGACCTTTAACCGGGGAAATGGGGCTCGGGTCGGCGTCGTGGGGTGGGGGGGGGGGGGGGGAGGATGGTCATGCGGGACCATCCAAGACACTTTCGAACACACCTATTATACTTGGGAATAGGTCCAAAGGTGCAGGCTTGATTCTGACGTTGTGGGTTCGAGTTCGACGCGACCTAAAGCTTGGCCGAAAATCACCGTCTTTGCAGCGGTCACTATATTAGAACGGCTGATCTCCCATTGTTGAAACACAATACGTACATTCTTTGAAACACATCGAGTGATTAAGTCGATCAATTCGTAGCTAGGCTCATCGATTGCAAATTGGTATCGTTTCAACTCGGTTTGCCTTGTGTTTGTCAATCTCGCGAAGCTTGGTAATCCCTGGTATCCATGAGCCCCCTCCTTGTGCCTCCAAGTTGTCCACTTGGTTGTGTAGGGTTGTAGAGGCGGGTTATATAGTCATTGGTGTTGGTTCTTACATTCTGCGGAAGCCTAGGGTCTTCATCTTGTTCTATATAGATCTTTTCACCAATTTATCGCGTCTTTCAATTCAATTTCGAGTCCTTTAAGTCAAATTACAACAGAGTCTTGTCCTTGTTCTTGTCGATATCGAGTATGTTTTGAGTCGTGTTATTGTTCTTGATTCTGTTCTTGAATTTTGAGTCTTGATTGTCGAAGATCGGGCCATCCTATGGGGTAAGCCTCGTATCAGATGGGCTGCTCAGGTTCTCGGAAAACAGGAGGAGGCGACAACGCGGTGCTCGGCTTGGATTTCCTGTGAAATCAGAGGCAGGGATGGTGCTGGCGATTGGAACCGGAAGCGGATGGAGGTTGCTGTGGTGGTAGCGGCTCAGAGGCCTTAGGGTGGCGAATGAGGGTGGGTTTTCTGGCGATTGCAAGGGAGCAGAGGAGAGAGTTGTTTGTGGGTTTGGTGAAATTTCTAGATGGGGAACCTGGGAAATCAAACAACGATTGTGGGTTTGTGAATGTGAAAGGGAGAAAGAGAGAGAGAGAGTTGTCCTCTGAATGTCTGGTGGGATTTGGTGAGGATTGTGCATAAGATAACAAAGCAAGCTGTGAATTTGTACAAGGGCATGGCAAAAGGAATCCTCCCCAACGACATCCGAGGATGAGAGAGAGAGAGAGAGTTAAAGTGGTCTCAAAGAGATATTTTGAATACCCGAACAAATATCTCGAAATCCGCTCTCTGACCTTATCCGACCCAACTCAAAATGATTTTCAATTTTCAAATCCGAGTTTAATAATGAACTCTGAATATCATCCTCAATTTTGAAGCTCAAAAGAGGAATTAAAGCTCGTCAAAATCCAATATTTCAAACGATGCCGGAATGACTTCAAAATCAAACTTGCGCTCGACGACGAGTTTTCTCCCATTTTTACAGATCGAATAAAATAATAATTTATTTAATCAAAATAATATTAAAATATATTCGTCCTTTACAAGGAGGAGGTCAGCAGTAGAGGAGAGGGTCTCTCGGATTTGAGGAGGGGGCGTCGGAGGATGGGGAGGAGCAGGCCGCTAGGTGGTTAAGGGGGATCGACATCCCGATGCCGCGTGACCACCAGGCAGGGAACGACGGCTGACCATGAAGGTTGGAGGATGAAGGTCGAGGCGACGCAGAGTAGCCACACAGGACCACCGGAGGATGAAAGAGCAGCATCAGATCTATTTTTTCAAGCAAAACATCCGATCAGAGATTGAAGGGAGGATGGGCTAGCATGAGGAAAGTTTCATCGAAGTCAAGAACAGCAGTTGCGGCAACGTCTGGTTTTAGGGCTAAGGGTTTTTGGTTGAAGGGCTTTTTGGGAGAAGGTCGGGTTTTTTTTTTTGGGAGCGGTGGTGGCAACAATCTGGTTCACAAATTGGCGGCTAGGGTTGGAGAGGGTGATATTTTTTTTTTTTGGTTTTCATGGTATTTTTTTACACTTAAGCACGCAATGACATGCACATTTTATGAAATTATAGAAAATCACTCTTTAAATGGTTTTTGTTTACAAGTCATCACCCATTGTTGTGTGTGTGTGTGTCTATATATATATATATGATATTAATTATAATATTTTAAGCTTTATATTTAAATTAGAATCTTAAATAGATTTAAATCACTCGCTCATCACTCAAAATCGAGAAGATCGGGAGTCGAAAGTGCTTGATATTGCGGAATTTTGATAATTTGTTGCTTTTGATCACCAACTCTCTCCTTTCTCCCTAATCTTAATTATTTATTCATTTAACTTAATTACTTTATTATTTGTATTTGTTTTAATATCTAATTAAATTTTATCGAATATGTTTTTTCCGAGGTCCAAGGAGTGTTAGCGGAGTCCGCTCCTCCAACAAGGTGACAAAACTTGGGGCTTTGTTGTCGAAGCGTGTCCATTGCGAGCGGAAGTGGAGGCAGAAGCTGACGACATCGGGATAAGGCTTTGGTGGAGGAGAAAGTACTACTTAACCAGGGAACTTCCTAGCTCCACTATCCCGACCAAAGAATTCAACCCGATTGTTGAGAAGTAGGAGGCTCAAGATCCCCAAGCCCAGGCTCAGGAAGAGGTTGTTCCTAACCAGGCAGAAAGTAGGGCCACTACGTTCAAATACCGGTTTATGAAGGCCCGAAGCTGGAGGATGACAGTTATATTGCAAAATACAACTTATGCGGAACAAGTTACATACACCCTAGACACAACTATATATACGGGTACGCAATTACTTTCTCTCATCCCATTGGTTTATGGAGTTATGATTATGATAGTTGTAGTGATAACTTCACTGATATGATAGCAACTGAAAGTTTAGCTTATAGTTTTTTCACAACAGTTAGTTTTTAACAAATTTATGACTGAAAGTACTAAGCTTGGTTGGTAATTCATTAGTCGTAAAATGGATAAGAAGAAAGTGATGAAATAGTATAACACCTATAAACAACAATTGACGGAGTATTTTAAAAAACATAACGATTTACAAGTTTTGATTTGTAGTGATATTTAGATCGGCCATTGACAACACCACTCATACATATCGATGAAAAGTTTGTTTTACACAAATGAGTTTTGGCATTTCAGATTTTTTACGAAGCTTACGACTCGCAACACGTGTGATTTTAACCGTTTTATAAGAGTACAAATTGCTTCAAATAGTCTTTTCAATCGGTTCTGACAATGCCTCCATAAATACCACCTCTATTCCAAAATTAATCCAATATTGTCGGCCTCAAATTGGAGGGAAATTTTTTCGCATCTGTTGCACTCTTCATATTTTAAACTTATGCATGTGTTCAAGATGGTTTATAATATTTACAATAGTTGGTTGAACCACTTCGATACGTTTTGCGGGCACTTTGGCAAAGCAAACAAATTCGCCAACGTAATGAAACAAGTTTTGCCAGACAAACAGAGTGCGCCCAAAGAACTTCCCCCGGGATATTTGCATCCGATAGAACTTGACTTACAAAATTATTTATTAATTTTTTTTTGTATCGGGAACATCTTGCTGCTATCGCCACCCAATACATTGAAGGTTTTAACGTTTTTTTGGATGTTTAATTGGGTGGCCGCTCTGGATGTAATTGAAGTTTTTAAAGTTTTTCATGATGCAACCCAAACTTTTATTCAAGCTTACATTCCTACTTCAAACTCTTTTTGTTTTGTCACCATGAACATCGCATTGGCGCTTAGTGACAAGTTGAAGTTGAATCCATCTTTGACGCCGTTTTTAAGATGCGTCGAAAGTTGTTGCAATATTACAAAGTTATACCAACATTTCCTATAGCCTGTTGTTTCGACCATAGATATAAATTAGCCGATCTTTAAAAAAATTTACAAAACTATTTTCATATATTGAGGATTGAATTAGATGATCTCAATTGCAATGTTTTGGATATAGTTACTAGAATTAGGAGTTTATTTAAGGAATTATATGAGCATATATTATAATAGAAATGATAGCATTACCTCTTGAATTCGAGCGGTTTATCGCTTACTAGCATTACCTCTTGAATTAAGACCCTTGTCAAAGATATATTTGGCACAAAGAGATCAAAGACTTCGTCGAGCCCCACAGAACTCGACGAATATTTGTCTAGTACTAACTTTGAGTTTTGTGGTGATGAGGATGAAGATTTTGACATTTTAGAATGGCGGGGCAGGGTGGAGAGGTAGTGATTTCCAAGTTTGCAGGTAATCGCTCGACATATACTTGGAGCCCATTCGCCAACCGTTGGAGTACATGGAGTATTTAGACGAAGTGACCAAATTCTAACTAAGAAGAGATCAAGATTGCTCTTCGAAAACCTTGAAGCCCAAGTTGCCTTGTGATCGGAAGAAGACGAAGATGACAAACCAGAAGAACATCTTGTCTACCGAGTCCGAGGCGGATGATGGATTCAAGTCAAAGGCTACATCAGTGGGGAGCTCATTGGATGGGGATGGGACTAGACTATTAATTGATGTCAATCGGATGGTTAGGTGAGCAGGGTTCACAACAAAGGTAAAAAAACTACGTTGGCTTTGATTCCCCTTCCTTGAGAGGATAGGTAGGCAATTAGAAAACCAGTTCAAACCATTCATCTAGCCTCTTTTTTCCCATACGTCATCAAAGTTCCAAACATAATTTACGCGTTTATGACAATTAAATAAACAGAACGATTTTTTTTCTTCTCAAATCCGACCAAAAAAATACTCCCTCGGTCCCTCTGTTAATTAAAACTTGTCGTTTACTATTCATGCACGCTTTTGTAGAATAATAAAAACTATATAAAATATTAACATTTTTTTACATTTGATTTTATAAATTCATACTTAATTGTAATAAGTATGGAATTATTAAAATTTTTAATATTTTATATAGTTTTTAACACCTTAAAAAGCGTGCATGAATAGTAAAATGTCAAGTTTTAATTAACGAAGGGAGTATAAAGAACCTCAAACTCAACAGGTCAATTCGACCCATTTCATCATGTTCTATGACCTAGTGGGTCAACCTGTCGATCCACCGGGTCACACAAATCCGCCAATCTGTAGCCCCTCGAGTTAAGGATCGGAGTCGCTGATAAGACACATTTAGGTAGTGTTAACATGTGCATTTAGATAGATTTAGATATAATAAAGTGAATGAATTAGAGTTGTTTTCGTATTTTATTTAATTATATAGAGAGTCGGAATCTACATATGTTTGCATATACTTTCAGGCATTGATGGAGTCAATTGATGACATGAGAATGGCCTAACATCGAGCAAGAGGCAAATAAACAAAAAGAATTGATTGGAGCTGTCAAAGCTGGCAACGTTGCACTAAAACGAGTCGTTCAAAGGCTGTATTTATCGGATCGGGGCGTACTTATACTTGTTGGAAAGAGGATTCGAAGACCTACAACTTTCGTGTTTACAACTTTTCCAAATTCGGCCTTGAAAACAGCGAAATCAGGACTTCAAATGTGGCTGATGAATATAACTCGGTCTGTGCAACAAACTTGGTCGAGTTCTTTGATTTCCACCCAAGTTATTCAGCATGTTCAAGCCGGATTGGGCCATCTTTTGGGCTGAGTTTAATTGACATGTTATTATTATTATTAAGGAAGATTACTAGGGTTTTTGGGGGTTGGCATCTAGAGGTCTCAAACGTTCATCAGACGTCGAATTGGTTTTAGGTTTTCTCTTCAAGTATGAATAACTAAACTCTTTTGCTTGGGAAAATTAATCGAAACTTCAGGTTTGCAATTTCATTGTGAGATTTCTCTATCTTAATACTCCTCTTTGAATATTATTGATTCTCTGCGCCGAATGTTTAGGGTTTTCGTGAATTTTCATTAGCTTGATCAACTGATGCTTGTTCATTATAATCTATAGCCAGATATAGGTAATTACTGTTTGAGTTATCTATATCCTTGAGTAGCAAAGTATAAATCTCTGAAACTGGTTGATTTAGGGATTTGTATAGAGAATTGATTTGCAATTGATGCAATAACTGGTTGTGCGCGTCGATTGCCTTTGTTGATTTCCTTTAGACTTCATCAATTGTTGAATTGAATCTTGATAGTTTCAGGATTGTTTGATAATTAGGATTTTCAGGGTCTGGTTGTCCTGTTAACTAAATTTGATAAGGAATTGGATTCAAAAGACCTAGTCTTTCCACAACAAAGTATTCAAGAGGAAGTTATCTATTTGATTTCGATGATCAATGAACAAACCTGATTGCTGAGATTGATTGACCTGAGCTATTCTCTCATATTTATTCACTTAATCTGTTTTACGTTATTGTTTTGCTTACTTTTGCATTCTTAGTTAGTTCAAACCATCAAAATCCCCCTTCTTTGTGTCTTTAGTTCTTATTAGCACACTTGACTTGCATATAAATCGTTGACTCTCTGTGGGATCGACCCGTACTTGCCGAACTACATTAGTTAGGTTAGTCGGATTTATTTGATAGGATTTAAGGCGTCTGAAAATCCTTTGTCAAATTTGGCACCATTGCCGGGGAGTCAAATTGCTATTTGTGTGCTTGTTTTTTTGTGTTAATTTAGCTACTAACTTTTGTTGTTAACCTATCTTACGGTTCACAACACATATGCTACTAATAGTTTACGATGTTGAGATTATCGCAGTTCGAATGTGAGAACTTTCATCTATATCTCTCTAGGTTGCAGAGGTGTGTGGACATCCGCAATGAGCGGGGTTTCCACGATAGTTTGTAAGATATGGTTTTTTGTGTTGTAGAGGGGATGACTGCTGAGACAAAGGCGCGTGGTTGTCCGCTTGGTTGTGTAGGGTTGCAGAGGTGGGTTATATAGTCATTGGTATTGGTTCCTACCTTCTACGGAAGCCTGGGGTCTCTATCTTGTTCTATATAGATCGACTCTGTCCATATCAGGTCGTGTCTTTCAATTCTTGTCTATTTATTTCGAGTCTTGCTGCGTTCTTGAAAGATCTTGATCATCTTGATCAATTTCTTACGTCTTCTTTATAGTTCTTGCTGCGTTTCTTGCATTCTTGATCGAGTCTTGAGTCTTTCTTTATTTTCTTGCTTGTTGTCGAAGATCGGACCATCACACGGCTAACCCTATATCAAATTGGTATTAGAGCTTTGGTTTCCGACATCAAAGTTTGAGTCTTTTTCTTTTCATAAACGCAAAAACCACAAAAATAGAGTCAGTCCTTTATTTGGTTATTTACTTCTTGCATTCTTTATTGATTCCTGCACTAATCTTGAAGTTTGTGATTGTTTGTGGTTGCATAGCCTAAACACAAGCCTAGCCGAGACCCTGGAGTCGACCAAGTGGTGCGGACATCCCCTTGTGAACACCCTAGAGCCGATGGCAGCAAGCTGTCCCCATAGCCTTTGCTTGGCCGACCCATCACACACACAAGAAACTCTAGTTTGTTGCTCTTTTCTATCTTTGGAATATTTGATCTATCTATATCTATTTCTATTTATCCATTGCCTATTCAAAAATCAGATTTTATTTGGTGGAATAATTTAATTATATCTATCAAGTATATCTATTAAGGCATAAGATAGATCCTATTACCATATTTATCCAAAGTTGTCTATATATTTATCATTAGGGCTGAATTTGTTATCTTTTCACCATTATCTCAGAATTTTCGAGTCCTCCCTTTTACCTTAAGTCTTTCTTGCATTAGTTTATAAAAAAAATCAGATTAAAAAAAAAAAAAGATATATCTTGGACCGAGGAGGATAAAATTCACTAGGGGTAAAAGTAAGTCAAAAAAAAAAAGAAAATGAAAGAGTTTGTTTGATCTAGTGCAAGAAAACTCCCTAAGGACCACACTTTTTGGTGATTTCTCAGCCCTAGTCAACACACCCATATCCCCAAACACATTATACCTCCACAAAAATTGAAACCCTACCCTGCAAGTACAATATCCTAACTTAAAGGTTTTCAATCAAAAAGAGGTAAATTTCCATTCTTTCTTAAGTTTTCTTTTATTTCTCTTTCATTACAGCTTCTGTCGAGTTGAGTAGTAGCTGTTTCGAGCACTTATCTTCATTGTCGAGTGCTGAGTTGTTGTGTCGAGGAGATCTCAGCCCTTGCCGAGTTCTCCCTTTGTTGTTTCGAGTTGAATTCTTGCAAATACCCATCTGTTTTGCTTGAATTGAGTTGTTTGTCGAGTTCTCTGCAGTTTTGTCAAGTACTCTTTGCTTGTGTCTTTGTTCATTCTCTTGATTCATATACCTTGATTGCTTAGTTCTATGTTTTAGTGTTGATTTTCCCAAGGCGGATTGCCCCAACAAGCGTGACATACCAATTAGAGAGGGAGTGTGAGCGAAACACATTGTGAGCTGTTTATATTTTTACTAATCTTTACATAGTTCTTTGTTTGTTTTTATTTGCTATGTCTAATCAGGTCACCATGTTCAACACCATGATGGAGACCATGGCTAAGATAGATGAAAGATTGAGGGCACAAGAGCTTCGGTTCGGCTTACCGGTACAAAGTATTGATTATTCTTGTTTTGGCTCTAACACGGTGCCCAGACAGGGAGTACCGCCTAGAGTTGACGTGCCACATAATGAAAGGGAAGAAACTCATCATATTCCTCCTAATAATGTTATTCAACATCATGTTTCTTCTAGCATAGATGCTTCTTTTATTGCTGAAAATGTAAATCATGTTGATAATAATGATCAAGATCTTAATTTACTTGCCTATGATCATGATAATGTTTGTATTGAATATGAGAATGAAGATTCTTTGATTGTTAGTAAGGTTTTAAGTGTTCAACCTAAGACTTGTGATGATAATCAAAGAGAAGAATTGTGTCATAATAAGTGCATAGCAAAAGGCATAGTTACTAATAAGATCATTGATGGTGAAAATTGTTCTAATATTGCTAGCCTAGAATTAATTGAAAATTCAGCCTTGCAAAAGGATGAAAACTTGCTAGCATTGGATGGAAACTTAGGGATTAATAACCAAGCTCAAGTGCATATTCAATTAGGACATCATGACATTGATATGGAATCTGAATTATGCACTCATCAAGTTTCTTTTCTTGATTTTGTAGATGAAGCTGAGACAAAAACCATTGAGGAGTGGTCAATCCCTACATCAATAGGTCTTGAGAGGAGTTTCTATGGGCATGAGGTTTTCGATCCAGGAGCTCGTGTGGATGCATTTGCGGAATTTTGTGCGAGCTTGGATTCGAGGACGAATCCTTTTCAAGAAAGGGAGATTGATGCGGGACCATCCAAGACACCTTCGGATGATGTCTTTCTAAAAAGGAAGAAGAAGGCTCCACCATGGGAGAAGGTCCAAAGATGGAAGCTTGACGTTTTACATTCGTTTAGACTTTTAACAGCTTTTCGACGTCTTTATAAAATGGGTCATACGGATTCAATATTTATTGGATTGAGGCGTGCCCTATCTTGTTGGAATGAGGACGAAGAGATCTAGAACTTTGCTATTGAAGTTTTTTCCAGATTCGACATGGAGCTTGACCGAAAATCACCATCTTTGCACGTTGTACTGTTTGGAACGAAAATCAGCACCTTATGTTACTATTTTTAGTATTCTTTCTTACTTAAGTTATTTTAGGAAACTTTGGGGGTAATTTTATTAATTCCTTTAAGTTATTATTTAATCTTTTTTATCTTTCTTTCATGGATAATTTCGGCCCATCCAGCCCTTGTAAAGGCTATTATTGCCGAATACATTTCATCGAATTCAGTTGGAACTTTTATGAATACACATCTCTCATATAAAGCGTATACACATCGAGTGTTTGTTGATCCAACTAGAGTTGTGCTCGTTGATCATCGATTGGTAATCTCAGCTTGGTTTGCTTTGTCGTTCATCAACTTCGCAAGACTTGGTGATCCGAGTATCCACAAGCCCCCTCCTTGTGCCTCCAAGTTGTCCGCTTGGTTGTGTAGGGTTGCAGAGGCGGGTTATATAGTCATTGGTATTGGTTTCTACCTTCTACGGAAGCCTGGGGTCTCTATCTTGTTCTATATAGATCGACTCAGTCCATATCAGGGCGTGTCTTTCAATTCTTGTCTATTTATTTCGAGTCTTGCTGCGTTCTTGAAAGATCTTGATCATTTTGATCGATTTCTTGCGTCTTCTTTATAGTTCTTGCTGCGTTTCTTGCATTCTTGATCGAGTCTTGAGTCTTTCTTTATTTTCTTGCTTGTTGTCGAAGATCGGACCATCATACGGCTAACCCCGTATCAAGGTGAATGCATGAAGAGTGTATTTGTGTGATGTTTGATTGGATTAGTTTTGTTTTCTTGAGGACAAGAAAGGTTTAAGTGTGGGGGAGTTTGATAAGACACATTTAGGTAGTGTTAACATGTGCATTTAGATAGATTTAGATATAATAAAGTGAATGAATTAGAGTTATTTTCGTATTTTATTTAACTATATAGAGAGTCGGAATCTACATATGTTTGCATATACTTTCAGGCATTGATGGAGTCAATTGATGACATGAGAATGGCCTAACATCGAGCAAGAGGCTAATAAACAAGAAGAATTGATTGGAGCTGTCAAAGCTGGCAACGCTGCACTAAAACGAGTCGTTCGAAGACTGTATTTATCGGATCAGGGCGTACTTATACTTGTTAGAAAGAGGATTCGAAGACCTACAACTTTCGTGTTTACGACTTTTCCAAATTCAGCCTTGAAAACAGCAAAATCAGGACTTCAAATGTGGCTGATGAATATAACTTGGTCTTGGAAACAAACTTGGGCGAGTTCTTTGGTTTCCACCCAAGTTATTCAGCGTGTTCAAGCCGGATTGGGCCATCTTTTGGGCTGAGTTTAATTGACATATTATTATTGTTATTAAGAGAGATTATTAGGGTTTTTGGGGGTTGGCATCTAGAGGTCTCAGACATTCATTAGACGTCGAATTGGTTTTAGGTTTTCTCTTCAAGTATGAATAACTAAACTCTTTTGCTT
Source organism: Persicaria tinctoria (assembly GCA_037127255.1). NCBI lineage: Eukaryota > Viridiplantae > Streptophyta > Magnoliopsida > Caryophyllales > Polygonaceae > Persicaria > Persicaria tinctoria. The sequence goes on along the minus strand of JBANSL010000019.1, from coordinate 19,656,562 downwards.
GGGAAAATTAATCGAAGCTTCAAGTTTGCAATTTCATTGTGAGATTTCTCTATCTTAATACTCCTCTTTGAATATTATTGATTCTCTGCGCCGAATGTTTAGGGTTTTCGTGAATTTTCATTAGCTTGATCAACTTATGCTTGTTCATTATAATCTATAGCCAGATATAGGTAATTACTGTTTGAGTTATCTATATCCTTGAGTAGAAAAGTATAAATCTCTGAAACTGGTTGATTTAGGGATTTGTATAGAGAATTGATTTGCAATTGATGCAATAACTGGTTGTGCGCGTCGATTGCCTTTGTTGATTTCCTTTAGACTTCATCAATTGTTGAATTGAATCTTGATAGTTTCAGGATTGTTTGATAATTAGGGTTTTCAGGGTCTGGTTGTCCTGTTAACTAAATTTGATAAGGAATTGGATTCAAAAGACCTAGTCTTTCCACAACAAAGTATTCAAGAGGAAGTTATCTATTTGATTTCGATGATCAATGAACAAACCTGATTGCTGAGATTGATTGACCTGAGCTATTCTCTCATATTTATTCACTTAATCTGTTTTACGTTATTGTTTTGCTTACTTTTGCATTCTTAGTTAGTTCAAACCATCAAAATCCCCCTTCTTTGTGTCTTTAGTTCTTATTAGCACACTTGACTTGCATATAAATCGTTGACTCTCTGTGGGATCGACCCGTACTTGCCGAACTACATTAGTTAGGTTAGTCGGATTTATTTGATAGGATTTAAGGCGTTTGAAAATCCTTTGTCAAATTTGGCGCCATTGCCGGGAAGTCAAATTGCTATTTGTGTGCTTGTTTTTGTGTGTTAATTTAGCTACTAATTTTTGTTGTGAACCTATCTTACGGTTCACAACACATATGCTACTAATAGTTTACGATGTTGAGATTATCGCAGTTCGAATGTGAGAACTTTCACCTATATCTCTCTAGGTTGCAGAGGTGTGTGGACATCCGCAATGAGCGGGGTTTCCACGATAGTTTGCAAGATATGGTTTTTTGTGTTGTAGAGGGGATGACTGCTGAGACAAAGGCGCATGCTTACTTTTTCATTCTTAGTTAGTTCAAACCATCAAAATCTCCCTTCTTTGTGTCTTTAGTTCTTATTAGCACACTTGACTTGCATATAAATTGTTGACTCTCTGTGGGATCGACCCGTACTTGCCGAACTACATTAGTTAGGTTAGTCTGATTTATTTGATAGGATTTAAGGTGACTGAAAATCCTCTGTCAGAGTCGTGGCCATGTCTATCGTATTGTTAGTTGCGACTCAGATTTTGGGTGTCGATTCATATTTAAGTGCCTAGTCTCCGCAGGTTTTGGTATTGAATATTTATATTTCAATGTTAGATCAACTAGTCATTTAGGTGTTCCAACTAATGACTTAGCTTGAGTTTTTGATTTGAAGTAAAAGAGAATATGATGAGCAAGACGGGAGTTAATGACGTGTAAAGACAAGAATAACAGATTAATCGATGAGGATAATTTTCAATTTTCAAGTTCGGACCAAACAGGTTTAGAGTATGAATTGACTCGGGTCGACTCAGATCCGAAATCATTTGACCTCGAAAATGTCAGATTGAGGTATTTTCATAAAATATCTAAGCACTACCACCTCGTAGCAAATTCTACCTATGAATTAAGTTTGAGATTGGGGTACCATTGCTTGAGAAGCTACTGCTGTAAAATTATGTTAAGGCTCACCCTGAATTGAAATATATATGATGTAATTATATGATGTAAATATATATGAATGTATCAAAAGTGAAACCCTTTCTACACTTTATTTCACTTTATCTTATGAGCTCTAGATACAACCTCTAGAAGACCTTCCCTCTTCTAGACTACTTCCTATCTAGCAACCCAAACACCAGTGAAACAAAGTCCTACCGATACCGAAGTATCTATACGTTTGTGTAGAGATGTACCCTTAGTATAATCCTAATTGAATTGTACTATATAGCTCAAAAGAAACCTCACACACTCAAACAAATAAAACACTTAAGCGTTGAGAGTTGTGAGATCGAATGATAGTAGGAGACGAGATCTGCAGAAGCCTTTGAGCGATGTGTATTGAGTGCAATCTTCTACTTCTCCTTATATAGGCCGGCTCGTCCAATTATGAAAATGAACGTTTGAATGTTTTACTCCAAAGCCGTTGAGGAGCGTTGCACCAAAACTACCTGGGAGAGATCTTCGGCCATTTGAAATTAATTCCAGAAGCTTCACTTGGATACCCTGAGATCTTGCATTGGATTTGAGCTATTTGAAACTTGATGTTGAAAACTCATTCAAACAAATCCCTGGACAATCTCAACAATTCAATTCAATATATATATGGGTTAAGATATGATAGAAATTAAATCCTATAACCCAATCCAAGTCCAGAATTTTACTGTTGGCCCAACTGATAAAATTGAGGCCCAATAATATATTGGTCCTTAAAATCAGAATTGTAGCCCTAATAAAATAGGCCCACTAAGAATAAGCCTATTTACGTTGAGCCTGTGTAACATTTCAGCCTATATGGTAAGATCTTACCAAATCCTGGAAATCAGGGTTTCGGCTTTTATCAGAACCAGTAAGGCCTTATTATCAGCAGTAAGGTCTTTCTTGCATTCCAGGAGCTACACCTGAGATTTGGTTTGATTTGAAACGTTGAGTTCGGCTGGAGATTGGTTCAACCAAATCTCTTGAAGATCTTAACAAACCAACAATCTTTTGAATTTGAAGATTGCTTCATAAAATCTTCAAGGAAGCTTCTAGATAGTCAACTCCAAATCTCTAATAATCAAACTAAATCCTGCACAAAATCTCCAACAACTAATTAAATATAAATCCCAATAAATAAACTAATTGATATTTGTATAAAATAAATACTACCTTTCTTTGTCTTCCATCATACATATAATATAACATCAAAATAGACTCAACAATCTCCCCCTTGATGGAAGACAAAACAAATATCAATAAATAGCATCGCGGAGCATCATAGCACACGCATGTAGTATAACATCAAATAGAATAAGCAACCTAATTTCTCCCCCTTTTTGTCTTCCAACAAGGAAGGGAAGAAATCGAGTTTCACCCATTTAGCAGTAGTTAAGACCTTGAAACTGATCTCAAGGCCTTGAGATGTTAGTAGACAACATTACTCCCACTACGATAATGCTTCCTTATTCAACATACCAATTAAGCTCCAAAAACAATACTACATTAAACAGAGAGAATCATTAGTAGCATATAACATTTAAAAAAAATATCCTTTATCACCAAGAGCGATTGTTGCAATCCATTTAAGCTCTTTGATCTTGGTGATATCCTGCAAAACGAACAAACATCAACCTTTCCGGCTAGACCAATGTACAAATTTAGATTCATAATTAGGATAGACCATGTTTGGTGGTCTTATCCCTTTAGGAACCCAAATTTGTCTTATCCGTTCATTTAAACGTACGGGAAAGGTATTTCTAATGATGTAAGGGTCCTTTCTTCTATACGGACAAATTTCTTTTACATGACCCTTTTTGCAACAAAAGAAACAAGTAGGAGATCGCCAACTTCCTTTTGCCTTAACGAACGTGGTAGTAGGCTTTACAGGAAAATTCCTGTTGTATCCTATACCACTCCGGTTCAAGGAAAGTTGTTGTTCTCCAAACATCTTGTCAAGAGTGGCTTTGGATCTAGTGAATTGCACCAGGGCTGTTTGTTGATCTTGACATTTTTCAAATAATTTCACTTTTTTATTCGCAAGGTCATTGTTATGAGCCTTAAGAGAAGAGAGGTTTGCCTTAAGTTCAGAATTTTCCGATCGTAAGGTCTTACCCTCAGTGATAAGATCTGAATTTCAACTGTTAAGATCTTGCAGTTTCTGCGACAGCTTCCTTATGCACACTTCTTGATCCTTTACGCTGCAATTTTCTTCATTGGAAATCATATTTTTCAGAAATTAAGAGAGAACATCAATATGACTAGATATAAGATTTCTTACAATACCATCTAGATGTTGATCGTCTTGGTCCGCCATCAAGCAAAGATTTATTGGATTATTTTCCCAATCCGATTCACTTGTAGAGTCCGAATCGTCTTTCTTTCGATCACTCTTCTTCTGCTTGTTTTTCTTCTTTTGAGGACACTCCTTCATCAAGTGATCTGTTTCACCACATTCATAGCATGTTAGAATTTTTGTCCTTTTATTAGGGTTAGAAGACTTACCTTCATGCTTTGATGATCTCGCATATTCTCGGTTTGAGAATTGATTCTTCATCTTTAGAATCCGAGCAAGTCCCTTTGTGATCAAGTCGAAGGGATCTTCCTCATCATAATCACTTTTGTCGTCCTCTGATGGCACATCCTCCTTCATTTTGAGCGCTAGATTCTTTATACTGGAGGATGGTTGACCGTCCTCTTCGTTGAGGACCATCTTATGTGTGATAAGCTTTCCAAGAAGGTCATCCAATGCTAGTGTTGTAAGGTCTTATGCTTCTTCTATGGCGGTCACCTTAGGACCCCATTTAGATTTGGGAAGGCAACGAAGTATCTTTCTAACTTTCTCTTCATTTTGGAAAGTTTTTCCCAATGAGTCAAGGTTATTAATGATCTCCGTAAAACGGATGAACATTGCTTTCACTGACTCATCTTGATTCATCCTAAACAATTCATATTGTCTAAGATAGATACTGATCTTGGTCTCTTTGACCTGGCTAGTCCCTTCATAAGTGACTACTAACTTATCCCAAATCTCTTTTGCAGTCTTGCAAGAGGAGATGAGATTGAATTCATCGGTACTCAACCCACAATACAATGCGTGGATGGCTTTAAAATTCTTAGCCGTGCTTTCCAGATCCGTCATCTTAGGATAATCAACAGGATTATGGTGGTATATTTCCCTTGCTATACACTTTGGATACCTTTAGCTGTTTCAAAACCCACCTCCAAATCAGGCTTGCACAAGACATCTCTCATCTCAAGCAACTTCAGTTGGCTTTTTGCTATGACCTTCTACCTCTTGTGGTTAGTACATTCTATAAACAAATCCAATGTATACCCCCACTCAAATTACCAGCCCAGTTTTATCATAGACATTCTCCCTCAACAAAGCTTTTTCCAAGGCTACCATAATTGGTTTAATCTCCCTTTACAATGGCGGTTTGCCTTGGATCATCTACGTCTGCCTCGGGGACAAAGATGGCTTCTTATTAGGTCTTTGTTTGAGCCTCCAGAGCATTTTCATTCAGGTGAAGCGTGGTACTTGATCATCCCGTGCACCAGAATTGAAAAAAACCCAACCGGTATGAACGCAATATGGCTTCTGTGTGGTGGCCTATTCCTCTCTTAAAGGTATATTATAAGCTTGAAAATAAATTTTTAGCCACCCCTTTCTCATCCTTTGCAGTAGGAGTTTGCGTTTGTGCAAGATATTGTGATGATTTACCTATTGCCCTTGCAATTGAGTCGGCTAAGGAATTAAATAGGCCACATACGATTGTGCTACTCAAATTTGATTACAAAACACAAAATCCACTTGTTAAAAACTTCACTTTAATGACTATCCTAACTGTACACATCTTTGGATATATCCTAAGACTAAAAAACAATCACTAAATTTTTTAAACGATACTTTAGAAGAAACTATGAATGAGAAAGGTATTTGGCATGGGATGGATCACCTTCTGCTGTCCAGTGCTATGTTAAAATGGTTATGATTATCCGCTATTGGAATTGTCAGGGTATCGGAAAGAAAACCTTCTGGACAAATATCGAAGCGTGGCGTACAATAGACCATGTACAAATGCTAATCCTAGCTAAAACAAAAAACTGAAAAGGAGCCAAAGGAGTCTCTTTGGAAAAACGCTGGATTCATAAATATGTGCTGGTCCCCTGCTATGGGTCGTGTCGGGGGTATTGCCCTGTTTTGGAAGCGAATTCTCTCATTAATGAAACAATCTCTGTTGTAACCCACCTCCCCAGAATCATCGGAGTTAAATATTCAAATATAAAAGACAATTTCGAGTGTCTATTATTCTTCGTATATGCCTCCCCTAATGCTATAGATAAAGAGGAATTTTGGCAAAACCTATCCCATCTAATAATCCAGAGTAGCTTACCCTGCCTAGTAATGGGTGACCTGAATGAAATAAACCAACTTTCGGACAAATGTGGTGGAGCTGAGGCTCTCCCAACAAGATTCCAGAGACTCATGGACTTTAAAAGCGTTTGCTCCTTGATTGATATTCCTTCCTTTGGTAATCCGTTTACATGGCGGGAAAAAAAAAAGCAAACCCATGTAATATTATGGAAAAACTAGACAGAGTTTTAGTCCATCATGAGATAATTGAAACATTTCCTGATCTCGCAACCAAAAATGGTGCATTTTCATCCTCGGACCACTGCCCGATCACAATCACTCTCTCTCAAAACAATATCTTTAAAGCACCTCCTTTCAAATTCGAAAACATTTGGCTTCAGAGGAAGGATTTCCGAAATATTGTCAAGCAACCTTGGAGAGCGTCTTGTGTTGGCTCGGTTATGTTCCAAGTCATATATAAATCGAAAATTCTCAAACAAAAAGCAAAGGCCTGGAATAGGAAAACCTTTGGGAATATCTTTTGTCAACTAAAAGAAGTAGAAGAAGCTCTCTTAGAAATACAATCAACTCACAATCCATACCAAAACCCAAGAGAACTTATAAAAGAACAAAATCTATTAACAAAAAAAAACTACTCCTTTTTCATAAAACCTTTTGGAATCAACGAGCTAAATCAAAACATCTTAAACTAGCTGATACTAACTCATCCTACTTTCATAGAGTAGCCTCTGGATGAAGAAACTGGAAAATTATTAGATCAATTACCTCTGCGGAAGGAACGCAAATCATGGGAGATGAGAATGTTAAAACGGAGATCAAAAAAGATTTTGAAAAAAGATTCTCTCGAGAACAAACTTATACCTCTAACCGATTACAAGAATACCTTTCCCTTATTAACCCTGCCATCTCAGATGTGGAAAGCAGATTACTAATCGAACAACCAACAAACAGTGAGATTAAAAAGGCGATCTTCAGCTTGGGAAGCAATAAATCTCCTGATCCTGATGGGATGACTGCGGAATTCTACAAGAAGTACTGGGATATTGTCGGAACAGGGATCATTCGGGCAATAAAAGCATTTTTCCACACTGGTAACTGCTTAAACAGATCAATCACACATTTATTTCATTAATCCCTAAAAATGAAAACCCCTCTATGACAACACACTATCGACCAATTAGCCTTTGTTCCACCATATATAAAATAATCTCGAAGATAATTACTGAACGACTAAAAATGATTATTGGAAAATTAATACACCCTCTCCAAGGAGCCTTTGTATCAGACAGAGCAATTCAGGATAATGTCCTCATAGCACATGAAATTTTCACTCGTTTCGCACTGGAAAAGGGTCGCAGGGTTGGATGGCAATAAAATTAGATATGGAAAAAGCATATGATAGAGTAGACTGGAATTTTACAAAGCAAGTACTCCAAAGATTTGGCTTCCATCAGCATTTTGTGGACATGGTTATGGAATGTGTGACCACGGTCTCTTTCTCTGTATTGGTTAACAATGGTCCTACTGAGCCTTTCAAACCTACCCGGGGTTTACGTCAAGGAGATCCCCTTTCTCCTTTTCTTTTTCTTCTAGGAGGAGAAGTTTTAGCTCGTAAATTGTCGCTTGATGCTGCTTCCACTACCAACAGTGTTGGTTTTAAATTTGGGAACTCAGGTCCACACATACCATTTTTGGCTTTTGCTGATGACATAATCATATTTAGTAAAGGAAACAACTCTACGTGTAGGAAAATAAAAGAAATTATTGAGGATTATTGCAAATTCTCAGGGCAGAAAGTTAATTAACATAAATCATCATTCCAAAGCACTACTGGTATACCTAGGACAAGAGCACGATAGTTAGAAGGAATCCTTAATATCCCACTAGAACGAAATTTGGAAAAATATCTAGGATGCCCCATTATCAACGGGCGAGTAACGAATGAAACGTTTGGCGAGATAATTTGCAAATCGAAAGACCAACTTAGCCAAGGGCGTGCTAATGCCCTATCACAACAAGGCAGGGCAACACTTATCGCGACCAATCTGTCCTCAAAACCATTGTACTCAATGCAGAGCTTCATGCTTCCTGCGTCGGTACATAAACAACTTGATCAAATCAACAGAACGTTCTTCTGGAACAAAGATGCACAACATAGCCCGCTTATTGGCTGGGACAAAATATGCAAATCAAAAGCAACAGGAGGACTGGGAATACGCAAAGCTAGAGACATGAATGAAGCACTCCAATTAAAACTTCTGTGGAAAATTTTAGCTAAACCAGAAAACAACTGGGTACAAATTATTCAACATAAATATCTAAAAGATAAACACATCCTCAACTATAAAAAGAGTGGAAATGCTTCATAGCAATGGTCAAAACTATGCACCTTGATAACAAAATTCAAATCGGGGCTCATTTGGTCTGTAGGCAACGGAAAAACTATCAAATTTTGGAAAGATAACTGGATAACAACAAAACCTCTTATTGAAAGAATGGATCTTTAAAGCATAACAAATATGGACGAAACTGTTAGTGAGTATATAATGGGTGGACAATGATGGAGGGAGAAACTGGATACCGTTCTCCCTGAACCAATTGTGAGTGATATTATCAAGATCCCTTTGCCTGTCAACCCCTTTGAAGATAGACTTTACCGGTCGCCCGACAAAAAAGGATGGTTCACAACATCTAGTGCCTATAATCTAATCACAACCTTGTCACACAAAACATTTGATGACTATGCCTGGATTTGGAAAATTGACGCCCCACCAAAAGTAAAGAACTTTCTATGGAAAATCAAGCAAAAAGGCCTACCAACAACTACACGATTATCCCAGAAAGATGTTGCTATCCTCTCCACCTGTATATTTTGTAATCTTTCAACGGAAGATGATATACACCTGTTCCTAGAATGCCCCTTTAATAATTTTCAACCACAATTCCCTCTAAATATATCCCAAATGATCAACACACTACTATCATAAACAAGAGATATGGATCAAATATTACATCTTATAGGTACCAATCTTTCAAAAGAAAACAAACAAAGCGTAGCGTTTCGATGGTGGACTATATGGTTTATCAGAAATCAAGCTATATTCAGGAATTCTAGCATTCCTTCTACCGAGGGTCTAAAAAAACTCATTGCGGATAATGTTGAAAATTGGAAAAAAGCTAGTAAACTGAATCTAGTAGAAGATGATGCTTATTCTCTCCTTAAAGGGAAAAATGAACAATCTAAAAAAATTGGAAGGAAAAAGATTCAACAATGGAAGACACCCCCTCTATTGGCAGGTATAAACTAAACTTTGATGGATCGTCTATTCGACTTCTAAAAGTTCTATTGGCTATATTATTCGAGATTGGGAAGGTAACCCCATTAGTATGAGTGGTAAACTAATGAGTGGACATTCACCTCTTATGGCGGAAGCTCTTGCTTTAAGGCTTGGGGTGGATAAGGCCATAGAAATAAAAATAAACAACCTAATCATTGAAGGTGATTCTAAGATAACTACGGAGTTTCTCCAAACTCGCATCAACTGCCCTTGGGAAATAGAACTAGTGATGGTGGACATCCAAACTGATATTTTGAAAATAAATTGATTGGTTGAATTCACTCATTGAAATTGAATAAAAAAATAGACAAAAAAGGAAGGAATAAGTAAACAATCGAATTGGGTTCGGTTGTATGATCCCAACTTCTTCTAGGCGTGAAAAATATTGACGTTTCTCACATTCCCCGCAATGGTAACCGAGTGGCGGATAAGGTTGCACATCTTTGCTACTATGCCATGGAAACAAACTTATAAAACGATATAGGTTTGCTTGACCTCATCCGCCAGGATACTTTCGGGTAGAGATTTTTCACCCGAATCATTACCTAATTAAAAAAAAAAAAATCTTGATTCAGACTTTTTACGACATTCGGATCGGATTATATTTTGACTGGTCGGTCTAGCGTCTAGGTGTTGGTGATGGAACGGGGTTTATACCCGCACTTCGACACTTCGTTGCTCCTTCGATAATTCCGATGCTTTCCACTCCGTCCGACTGAATTCTCAATCTCCGGAATTCCGATCTATGGCCCCGCCACCCTGCGACGGAGCTGTGAGTTCCGCCGACGAGGGCGGGTTCTGCATCCACTTCGATGGATCCGATTCGAATCACACCAACCCTTGCCCGCATTGTGAGACCTCCGATCCCACTTTGCCTTCTTCCTCGTCTCACTCTTACGCGATTTGCGAGACCAACTCGGATAAGCTTCAGAGAGCCATCTTGGCATCTGTGAAAGGGTTTAGCATCGGTGCGGGGCTCAAAGGCGGCCTCTCTCTTTTTTCTCTCCTCGTTCGTCTCAGCCGTAAGAAATCGCGTAGCTCCACCATGTAGGGTTCTGAATTTTTGTAAATTTGTTTTCTTTACTTTGCCAATTTGTGCTCCTTTTTTGTTTGTGATTTCTACAAGTTGTTGATTTTCTGTATTTACTTGTGTGGATCGGTCAGGAGACGGACGCCTTCCACTGGTGACGAAACCATTTTGTTGATTAAGGAAACCCTAAGATATGGTTTCTTCCTTGGGACATTCGCTGGTACTTTTGTCACAATGGATGAATTGATTGCTACTTTGGGAGGCCATCGCAGGTATTTATTTGCTTCTAGTTCTAGATGATCCATCATTTTGTAAAAGCTAAGTCGTTGGGTTTGGTATATTGATAAAGGGGACGTATCATTTTACTGTTTTAAAGTGTGTTTGATGGTGAATATGATGTTTGATGGGTTAGTGTAATATTAGGACTGCAAGATGGAGGGCATTGTTGGCAGGTGGGATTGCTGGTCCTTCAATGCTATTGACTGGATTAGGCACAACACATACTAGCTTGGCTATATATATACTCATGCGAGCAGCTGTCTTGGCATCGCGCTGTGGGATTAAAAGCAGGCGATTTGGGCGAGTTTGCAAGCCCTTATTCACCTGGAAATATGGGGATATTTTCCTCATGTGTCTCTCATCCTCTCAAATTTTGTAAGTGTCCTTCTGTTTTTCAGCATTATTTATGATACCATAGGGTGGGAGTATCTTTATCTGCTGTTGAAATACCTTGGCACCTCTTACTTAAAAATCACAACTTTAGTGCTCTTGCAATGACAAATGAGAAATACAAGCAGCCTGTTTTGGATTTCATTTGGTATCCCATTAGGTTATCCTGGCAAAAAAATGCAAACATATTTGTTGTCAATAGAAGGGAAAAAGTAAGGGAAAAGTAGATGTGTAGATTGTAGCTCTTCCTGTCAAAAGTGGCCTTTTTTTCACCCTGCAAAGGGGGTGAGAATATTGTACTGTAGTACATTAATTTATGCTGCTGGGTTAATAGATATCGATAAAATGTTTTTATTTTCCACCTCTAATAATGATCTTGAGTGAGTTAATTTGTGAGATGTATCATGTAGGTTTATTTTTGTTTGAGAAAGTTTATACTGTCCTTTGCTGGCATGTAGATCTAGCTTGCTTTGTGCACAAAACACTTAGAGAGCCGCAAAATTTTGATACTCAGTGATTCTGTTTTTGTACTTCTGGTATAATCATTGGCTGTCGGTAAGTCTCTTTGAAAGTTGCATGCTTTTCCAGGTCTGCTTACTTACTGAAGCCAGATTCTTTGTCTCCATCATACAAATCATTTCTGATTAAACACGGTGGGAAAGATTCGCTGATCCTGGACGGTGTGAAAGAGATCGCAACAAGCATGCCTTTCTCTAATTTAGAAGGGATAGAGAAGTATTATAAAGCTTTGGGTGTTGATATAAAATTGGATCCACACATGAAAGTCCCATGCTCGGTATGAATATTTGGTCTATTGGTCTTTTTCCTTTTTTCCTTTTAACCTTTTGATTGGATGATTCTTGTTCTGGTAATGAACTTCCTCTATTTGACTTCTTTCTTGATCAAAATCACTAATATAGTATTGCTATCCACCACATTGGATCTAATACCTCTCAAGTTTCTCTATTTGACTTCGTTCTTGATCAAACTCACTAATATAGTATTGCTATCCACCACATTGTATCTAATACCTCTCAATTTACTACTCCCTATGTCTCAAAATACACATCTTTTTAGGACGTAGAATGGGAATTAAGAAGTAGGGTAAGTGTAATAATTAGATGTAAAAAGTAGATTATGATTAGACTTTGGTATTAGAGTATTTGTTTCTTTTTAAAAAAAAATTGTGAGGATGAGAGTAGGGGTGATGTAAAAATTAGAGTAATGATTAGATGTAAAAGTAGGTTAAGTGTAATGATTAAATCTAAAAAGACATGTATTTTTGACAAAATTACATGGGCTAAAAAGACATGTATTTTGAGACGGAGGGAGTAAGTTTCTATGCCTGTTCAGCTTCTTTGATTCTAAATTTGTTATGATAATTTTCATTACTTGTGCGGGATGCTAGTATTAGTGATTCTTGTCTTCCCTGCAGTCTACTTTTCTATTCACATGAGCAGGAATTTTCATTTGGATATTGCGTCCTTTTTAAACTGTCAAAGCATATGTAGCTGTTGAACATCCTAGGCTAGTTTGAAGCTGGTGATGTGATAACAAAGATTATGTCTTGATTTTGTGAAAGCATTGTCTGTGCTAACCCCCAAAGGGGCATGACAGATGACTAAACAGTTGTCATGTGCACTTGTAAATAACGGCTAGATGTTCTCTCTCAAGAAGCAATCATGACTAAGTGCTTGTTTGGATTGAATTTAAAAACCCATGAATTGAAATAACCCAGGAAGTAGATTTCAATACATGTGGTTTGATTAAAATTTTGTTTTCCAAAAACCTAGGAAGTAGAATTCTCAAGAATTCCAATTCCACCAAAACAGGGGGATTGAAATTATCTTGTGGGGGGTTCCTCAAAAAAATTAGCATGTGGGGGTGGCTAAGTTGAAATCAACCCTTTTATATTTATTTTTAACAAAATATATTTTTTTTCTTTTTAAATCACAAATTACTTATTTGCCCATAATCCAAATAAATATATTATATTATTAAGGGTTATGACAGTAATTTTACACAAATTCCCATGAAAGTTTATATTCAACCAAACAAGACGCAATAATTTAATTCCAGTGATGTTAAACTTTTCCAAACTTGTTTTCTTATATCATAGGAAATTCAATTCCCAACAATTTTCCTTCCCATGAATTAATTTCCTAGGAAATGCACTTCCCATGTTTATCCAAACTTACACTAATACTGTACCTTTAAATATAGATGTATGTGCTGAACTGCCAAATTCTAATATGCTATCATTTGTGTCAACCGATGCTGCAGATTGTACATGCAAATCAATCATGTGGAACACATTTTCTGACCTTCCTTCTTCAAGCTTATAAGAGAGCTCTACCAGTTTATCTTCCGGTATATTTAGTCCCTGCATTGATCGTTCACCGTAAAGGCCTATTGCAAAGGTAAAAATTAAGGTGATGGCCTGACTTGTAATTTTCTCAAGTGACTGAGGTTCTGAATATCCATTTGGTAGACCACTGATTATTTGTCCACAATCACAACCAAATTTGGTTGTTGATCTTGCAATGAAAGCTGAAGGTGCTTTGTCTATAGGCTTGGCAGTTGTTCTCACTAGAACATTAACTATTCCTTCAATAACTTGTTCAATGCATCATATCATAGCTCTGAAGGCTCTTTGCTTCCTCTGTTGGTGGTCTAGTCAGAAGTTGGATTTTGTTTTTCCCTTTATTCTCTTTTAGGTTTTAATCATTTCTCAGTATGACACTGATTTTCTAATTTGTACTGTGCTGTTTCTATCAGTCCCTACTCAATTTTGGGGAAGAGTGTCATCGGTATCGCAAGATCAAGCTTGTTTCTGTCATCTTATTGTGCTTCTGCTTGGTAAGCATTCATTGTCAAATCCAAGCACTTGAAGACAGCTGCCCTACCCTCTATTTTCATTATCTGATTATCTGGCTTTTATGTTTTAGGATTTGGACATGCATTCTGTTTAGGATGTTCAAAACATGCAACATTCCCATGGTTGCAATGGGCACGGTAGTTTAAACACATCTTTCTCCATCCCAAGCTGAACTATTTTCCCAAGTTGAAGGTATTTTCATATTCTTTCCCCCTGTTGTGTGTGGACAGTTCCCAACAGGCTTGGCCTTGGCTATTGAAAAGAAGAGCAGGCGGGTTGAAATCGCACTTTACTGCCTCTCCCGTGCCATAGAAAGCTTTTTCACTTGCTTGGACGATGTTGGGTACCTGCCCCAAAGGCTGAAGATTAAAAGAGCCGACGTTGTGGTTTTCAGCTTATCAACAGCAATCATCATGCACTGTTATGCGCAGGAGAGGGAGGTGTTCAGGTCCAAGTACTTGAATGTGCTTGATTGGGTCTTCGGCATTCCACCACCCACTTGTTATACACCCAGGTATTCTAATTTAAGTGCAGATGTAAAAGGTCTTTAAGCGCCAGGGCTTGGTCATTCAAATGGTGAATATGACACTTTTGTGTTTGAATTTCCTCGTAAGAGGATCTTGGTGCCCGGATCATCACATGGGCTACCAATATACGTAGGCGAACTGTCTGTTTGTATGAGAAAGTGGACATTACTTCTATATAGCAATCAAGTAGAGAAATATGATGGAAAAACCAGTATTGCAGACTTTCTTTTCATTTGAGTTTTTACCATTATAATCAAATAATCGATCATCACCAAATTCCCCTTCCTCGGCCCACCGCCCTCCAATATTTCGTCTTCAACCTTTGGAGGAAACTTGGGTAAGAGATCAAGCCTTTGATTGACTAACCTATTAACTTAAAGCTAACAACTTCCACAACAAAACCCAGTAACCAAATGTCCTCATCATTCCTATGTTGGTGAATACAATATAAAATGCTTAACCACTCTCCCAATTCGACATTTGGGCTATGATTCAGGTTCAGCAACAAATGAAGAACCCTCCCCGAGGTAATCTATAAACTTAATTTTGATGGATCATCAGTGTGTAATGGACTTAGTTCCGTTGGGTATGTCATCAGAGATTGGGAAGGAACTGTCATACATCTTGAAGGAAAAGCTGTTGGCCACCAAACGCCTCTAATGGCTGAGAAACTGGCGTTGCGAGAAGGGATTAAGAAAGCTAGTCAACTGAAAATAGAAAGACTCATAATAGCCTTTAAACATTCGCTAACAATAATCAACTACTTTAAGCATGGTGCAAAATGTCCGTGGGAAATTGAGCTCATGCTCTCGGACATCCAAATATTAATGAGAGAAATTAGATCTGCTTCATTTTCTCATATTTACCGTAACGGTAATAAAGTGACCGATAAGGTTGCACAACTCGGTTATTACCCCTCTTTACTATGACCCAGGTCTCTTGAACGGCTGAACATCATCCGAAAGGATGTCATCGATTAGCATTCCTTGTCGAGTGCACCCGAATTCTTACCAAATAAAAAAAAAAAAAAACAAATGAAGAACCCTAATTCCCAATTTATATAGCCCATATTAAATATATACTGTATATTTTTTCTCATCTAGTACTCATGCACTTATTTATTTTTTATTTGTAATTATTATCAACATTCAACATTGTCCCGAAATTGTTTCCTCGTGATTTTATTGGCCAAACCCAAATTCTCGGATGACTGGAGAAAAGTTTGCACACATTTATAGTACAGTTGCAGGTATCTGCTGGAGGTTGCAGATACCCGTAAACCAAAAGAGATACATTAATCTATAGATTGGTCTCTTTGAAGACAGAAAATACAGATCGTGTTTTGAGAAATGGAAACAAACTTTTCGGACGAAATTCGTAGTGAAATAGATCCATCTTGCAGCTGCATCTTCCCAATACGACACAAGATTTCCTGGGTTGCATCGAGCGATCGAAGCGATGACTCCATATTGCTGCACAAAAGAAGACTATGCAGGGGACCTTATTCTCAAGTTAGACTGTTGGTGACTTCTGCTGATGACCTTGTTTTTGCCTCTCTGGCCGACGCTTGCATTACTCCTTGATGTGCTGGATAGTAGCGATCCTCCATGGCCCGCCTTCCTCGTGACCTTCCTGTGACCATTCCTGCTACTACCGCTCTGTGAGGAAGCTTTGACAACGATGTCACTAGCTAACCGTCGCGCCTTTTGCAGATTGATAGGTTGTTTGTTCAGGTATGCCAGCTTCGGCAGGAGCCCACAAACCGACTTCCTCAGCTGGTCATCACTGAGATTGCTCTGAATCGGATTTCCCAACAAGTTGAGAGCAAGAAGAGAACTATAGTTAGCAACAAGCTGCCCAAGAGCCTTTGCTGTTGTTATCTTGTTGAAGCTCAGGTCCAAAACCGTAAGCTTAAGCAGCCTATGGAGTCCTTCAACGTCGCTCATCTTGTTGCCAGCTAAATACAACTCCTTGAGCAGCACACAGTTTGAAAGCCCTGGTATTATAATTGAAGCCAAAAATGAATTGAGAAAGGATGATCTCATTGAAGACGAGTAATGAGTAATGACAGGAAAGCACTCACCATGCCCAATTCGAGATATTTTATTGTAACTTAGATTCAGGACTCTCAGCCTGGATAGTTCTCTAAGTCCTTCAATGTTGCTGATTTTGTTTCTAGACAAGTCAAGGATGTGAAGGCCCTTCGGCAGTTGCCCGTTAGTAATGTGAGCTGTTGCAGATGGACCAGATGATTAAACCAAGTCAGTGAATGCTTATTCATTACTATTCAGTAAATCTCAACCATATCTATTATGCTGACTTACCAATCGAGTTGTTGGACAAGTTGATGGATCGCAGTCTGAAGAAATGCGAGATGCTGGGTATGACCTTGAGGCCCATCCCCGAAATATGTGCGACAGTTGATGACGAATTGAGAGATCGGCAAACACTATTGGCGTGCAAAACATCAGCTGACAAATTCATAGTCTGATGTGTGGTTGGGAAAGATGCACTTTTTCCCATTGCCATACCAGTCTCAGGAGGATAACTGTTTTCTCCTTCACTGACTGGATCCATATCTGATGGTTGAACTTCAAGGTCCTTCACCCATTCATCTACTCTTTGCAGGGGAGAAGACTGCATAGAGAAAGCAACCCATTGATTCTGAGGCCATAATCCAACACCTCCTACTTTGTAGCCATGGCCAATTTTCTCTGTCTGCTCTCTAGGAAATGAATCAGGTGACTCTGGCCTTGATGACTCCTTCAACCGACTTGGTTCAAGCGTGTCTGACGAGTACCCTCCAAGCTGATTAAAAGAAGCGTGATGGGCCGGTCTGGTATTAGAACCCCAGGGCTTTTGCAAGTTTCTATGGCTCCATAGAAACAGTTTCCACCAAATCTTCCTGCTCCTCGACGGGAGAATCTGGCTTGAAGAGTGCTTCTTTAGCATCACTTTATCAGCACTGAAATGGCTCATTGCTGATGTGTGGCTCAAGGGAGTGCCGGGAAGAATGTCCTCCTTTACTTTCTCGGTTAAAACTTGCAGTTGCTCATATGATCGGGATTTTGTGGGAGGCAACTGATTCGCCATCTTCTTGAGTACTTCCCTTGCATCCAAGCTAGAGCATGAACGCTTCAGCTTCGGAGAAGCCCAGTGTTCCCCCTTTGTCCCGGGATCACTCAAATGTCCACTTTGAGAAATGCCGAGGTCCTCTTGATCATCATCTCTAGATGCATTACCTTCAGAACACACACTCCCGTCTGCTACAAACGAATCACGAGGATCCTCTTGTTCCCTGCGAAACTGGAACTCCTGAAGATCGAAATCAAACATATCTCTCCTGATAGGTGACTCGTTACCCCTTTCATCTTCACCTTCATAAGCTACCTCGGCAACTTCTCTATTAACAGGACTGTCATGGTCAACAACTTTTACCTTGCCCCTCGAGCTCTTGGCAATATTCAATGGCAACAGGAGATTGAAAGAGGTCGAATTTGACACGCTCTGCTGATCAGAAGACTCCACAGGAGGGTTCTCTGGCTTTGTTTGTGGTGTATTAAGCACATTCGTACCCTTGCCATTGCCAGAGGTTGAAGAGTTTCCATTGCTCTAAACACAACACAACAAGATCAATTTCAATAAAGCAAATCATCAATCTCCATTTTCTAATTGATGGATCCTACGACTAATTCTGCCAGAAAGAAAGTAGCAGTACATACCGCAACTCTCTTCTTCCTCCGAATTGTTGCAGAGAAACAATTAAAAATTGTCATCTCAGACTTGAAACTTTTCAAAAAAAAACAGAAACGGAGAGACTTTGATGGCCTATTCCCTGATGAAACGACCCGTCAGCACCTCACATATTTAGCAGTTCATGAATACTGACGGTTGAAGCTGATAAACGGATCAAGGGAGTGCGATTCAAGCACATGAACAAACAGCTGAATTGAATTGAATCTTAGCCATAATCAACAGGCAGGTACCCAAGCAACCACCTGTCAAAAAATGAAAGAGGAAAGCCTCTCTAGGCTTCAGAAAAGCACAATCTCAAGCACAAAGAGTAAAAATGTCCCTTAGAGCGCTTCTGCTGGGTAGAGTGGTAGATCTCTCTGGAAAATTTATATCTTCAGTTTCCCAAGAGTAAACAAGTCAAATGATCAAAAAACAGACTAAACTTGGAGAATCAAAACTTTAATTGATCAGATGAGCTCATGAGATGCAAAACATGGTAATTTGACAAAGAAAGCAAATTGTCAAACAGTTGGTGTGCATTAAAACAAAATGAACAAAATTTTGACCCAAAATTCGGCAGAAGACATAATCAAGAGGAACCTGTTTTCAACAATAGAGTGCAGAGCAGTGTAAGTAAAACAAAGGGTGAAACACATGGTGGGTTTTGGAATCAGGATTCAAAACAAGCAAATGGAAATCACTGAAGCCGGTTTGGGCTCAAAGCAATCAACTGAAAGACCAATTACATGTACAATCAACTGGAAGAGCAAGAATTATGGAAGAGTATTCACCTGAGGAAAAAGAGGGAGATCAGATTCGGTTGTTTCATACAAATCAGTTGGAGAGAGAGAGAAATAAGAAGTGACGGGGAATAAAAGAGGGATGCGAGTAGGCGGGTATTGATCAGTGGTAATAATTCAGTAGTGTGTGTGGTCGGAAACAAGAATACGTACGCGTTTTGGACACGCCTTTATTCTTCCGGGGGGTGCCGTTTGGAGTTTAGACAGAGCCAAGAGGTTCCGTTCAACTTCTCATTATTATTATTTTTTTTGTATTTATTTGTTTGTCCATTGAAATTGACTGCTCTATACTCTCTCTCTCTACTCTCTAGATTTTCCGGAGAGAAGGAAGGAACCCGAAACTCTTGCTCCGGCTATCTTACTCTGCCTCTCCAATCAGGGTCTCGTACGCCCTCCTCTATCTTCCTGGGCTCCTTTTGTTTATGGGTTCTTTCGTCTCTGTGTCGCTTGCTCGGTATGCCTGTTTAACTAGGCGAATCGGATTCGTTTTGCCCCATTTGGCTCGGCTCTGCTGCTTGGACAGCCTTTCCTCACCATCGGTTGCCGTTTCCTGTGTAAAATCCTTTCAATCCCGTCTTCTGGTCCAAGCAGCCTTTGTTTTCACCAGACCCGGGCAAACACGGGCACGGGCCGTGCTTGGGGCGGGTTTTACCCCATATATTATCTCGATGTTTTGGGCATGGGCTGAGGCGCTGAGCTATACCTGCTTCACGAGTTGAATGTATTGTCCATGCCTATCCGGTATTGCGAACATTGGCTACCCGCGGGTACTCTTAAAATCTAAACTATCTACTCTATGTACTTCAACCAAAAAAAATATTGTCGGCTATCAAAAAAATCTAGTTACTGGGGTAATGAACAAGCTGCTTGATTTTTTTTTATTAGGTAAAAATTCGAGTTCAAACATATCTAAAATTCGAAGGTCGGCTAAACCGGCAGACGGGAAACCGTCTAAATCGGAACATACAATAACATATCGGTGCAAACACACTCTACAAAAAACGAAACCTAGCGGGCATAAACCAAACTGGACGAGGACGAAGACGACAGACGAAGCCAAGAACCACACTAAGTAGAATCGTATGTCAGCGGTACATCAGGACCCGATCATCTTGTGGGCAATGAGGACGAAACTCTAGGGAAGCAATCAACCTGAGTAGTGGAGACGCCACGATACACACTATCACGACCCTAACCTATTCCGACTCCGACAACCGGAACCAAATCCACGGAGAAGATCGCGAAGCCACGCCACCGCAGAGCCACACACCGCCTGAGTAAAGAGTGTCAGAAACCCTATCGGGACTTAGTCAACACTAACGGAATTTAGTACACGCCCACACAAGCACAATTTGATGCCCTTGTGAGATTTTATTCTCCATTAATATAAGAATATGTAGAGAAATACGGATATTCCTCCACATATAAAAATATTAAGAGTTGCTTCTTTTTTTTCCTTTTTAAAAAAAAATTAAATTCTCACCCACGGCATGCCTCGAGCCCCAGGCTTTCCCTTGGGCTCAAAGCACAAAAACCAGGCCAAGTAACCAAACGCTAGAATCACGCATCCGACCACACCAAGGAGAAGACTCCCATTGGAAGACGAACAAAGGCGATAAAAGGCAAGGTAAGCTTCAGTCAAGACCAACCGCATCCACCGAAGCTCGGGCGAGCAATGGAGGAACACCAACAACCGGACGAACCGAAGGTCACCGGAGCATGTACAGGGGCGGACAGAAACAAATTGGGTGGTTGAGGCCCAAGGAGAGCCACGAGATGAGGGACGAGCATCGACGACGAAGGGATCGAAATCGGCAGGCGGCGCTCCACCCGTACCAACATAGACCTGGGTATGGGTTGGGTCAGACGGGCTTGGACCGGACCTCTAACATTTTAGCAGCCCATTTTATCGAGTCGGGCTTGAGCCAAACCCAGTTTTTGGGCCTACTCCATTGTCCAAGCCCGCCCTTGTTGGCGGGTCGGGCCGCCCACCGGGCCTAGCGAGCTTTTTATTTTTGTTAAAAAAGGATTCGGGACGAAGAAACCCAACCTTATAGGATAACCGGTTATGTTACTAAATTTTTCTTTTAGCTAATATCCAAGAAGCAAAATCATTTAAAGACATAGCACATATAAATCTATATACTTTATATATATATATATATATATATATATATATATATATATATACTAGTTCTTTTCCCGAACCTTGTTCGGGTTTTTTCATAATATTTTCAACCGAGTTTGGTGTATTAAACAAAATATTCGACACATCAATTTTCTACTAACATATTGCACATGATTTTTATCATGTTGTTCTTTGAAATTTTCTTTTCTTGAGATTATCGATATTTCAAATTTGGCAAGGAATAGTAAATCAACCTCTTTCACGCTTCTCCTAACATCCGTCCTGATCAAGGTAAAGAAAAGAAACCTTATACTGTTTTACTTAAGAAATTTGAGTTTGGATCCTCTATGATACTTTATCTAATACACATCATGTTGCACCTTTTAAATTGGTCTAAATTATAAAATGGTTTGATAAAGATACCTTAAGTTTAAATGTATAAACCCTATATAGCTAAAGAATAAAAAAATGATATTTAGTATGTGTGTGTTTTATAATATCTTAGACACTTAATTAGAAAAATGTACCCTATGTTTAAGTATGAACCCTAAGAGGTCAAAACATTAAACTCATCAAATCACAGTGATTAAATACTTAGTTGCAATGATTAAACCCGTCAAATCACAATCGAAACCTTCTATTTCACTTGAATAACACTAATATCGTATGATGAAATTTTATCAATAATTTATAATATTCAATTTCACAAATTTCATCAATGGAGTAAACTATTCATTACTATCTAAATATTTTGCACAACAGAAATATATTGGAACCCTTGTCAAACTCCAGGCTTAAATATATGATAGGTTGAACATCGAATTTTTTTTCTCCTTATTGTATTTAATATTGAAAATCAATTTTCATAACCATAATAAATTTCACACCATGCTTGTGAGATGGGCTGCAGAAAATGAATGATTTATATTTTTTACTTGTTTTAAGGTCGTGTGTATTTTAATCAGAACTCAATTACTTCACTTTTCCCTATAATAGACTATTCTTTTTAGATATTTTTTTAATATTTTTGGTACTTGTTATTCCTATTGCATTTAATATTGGAACCTAATTTTCATTGTCATAATAGATTTCACACCATGCCCGTGAATAAGACGGAATAAAATGAATTATTTATATTTTACTTGTTTTAAGGCAATGTGTATTTCATGGGAGTCCAATTATTCCAAATGACATACAATATACGATTTGTTTTTAGATGTGTTTGCGTTTTGATTTATTTATTCTTATTTTATTTAGTATTGTAATCTTATTTTACGGAATGAGATCCTCTCATAATAGAAGATCTCCTTATACCCTCCTAATAAAAATCAATAGTCTAGATTTTCTTTATTAACTAACCCATTAATTATAAAAAAAATAAGAAAAAACCAACAAACCCTGCTACTTGCCTACTTCTCCGCCTTACCCACCACCACCAGCATAACCCTAACCTCTTCACCACCTCCATTGATGGGGCATCCTAAACACCACCGTACCACCATATTCCCAACCTCCTCACCACCTTCATGCCTCCACTGACGACTGAATACCCCGGAGACACTTGAGGACTTGTGGGAGCATGACTCGATCAGACAAAGGTTCGAGACTTTGAGCTCCTCACGCACACTACTTAGGTTCCCTTTCAATGTTACTATGAAGTCTGGAGAATTTAGAATCGAAAGCGAGCCTAATTTACCAATTCAATCTATTTAATTACAACAACTTGTAATCCAAAATTGGTCCAACCCAGAATAAAAAAGGTTTAAGCTTTGCCAAATGCCATCGGAAGTCAAGACAATTGGAAGAAAAAAATGCCAAATGTCGTCGAGTTCTCCAAACTCGCACCATCAGTAGAAGGCGGAGGAGGAAAGTTAGGGGTGTGCAGAAAACCCGACACGACTGACACGACACGAAAAAACACGAAACCGAAAAGACACGACACGATAATGACACGAACCGCTAAAACACGACATTAAACGGTTCGGATACGGTTCGGGCATATCCTCTTGTCGGATACCCGACACGAACCGTTTAATTTTTTTTAAATTTATAGGTTCGGTAATATAGTACTAATATATATACAATCCTTAGAATATCATTAAAGTTTGCTAGCCTAGTTGGTATTGAACTTAAGCGTGTTAGCAACCCATCTCAAATTCGAGTCCTAATGCTGTCTATTTTCTCCACTTTTTATTTTTTAAGCCCAAATCGATTTCCCTTTTAAATTTTGGAAGAATGACCGAAAATAATACGAACTATCAACGGTGAACCAAAAATAATACAAACTTTAAAAATTACAAATCTACATACAAACTATATCATGTTAAACCAAAATCAATACAATGGCCAAAGTTTGAAAACAAAAAATTAATTTAGACTCAAAATGTAATTAATGAGAAAGTTTGCAAATCTTGTAAAATTAGCAGTAGTTACAGTTCATCCAGAAAAAACTCGAACCCTTCTCCACCTTCATTGGCTTCAACAATGGCAACCCTTGCAGTCGTCGTTCGTCCTGGTGGCTGAGTCCAACCCTGGAGTCGGATATGAGAACCACCACCATAGTCACCGCTCACCCCCTGTCCACCGCCGCAATTTCTATATTCTTCCATCGGTCGTTCTTCGAGCAAACGTCACTCCATTTCCTTCTTCTGCGAGGGATTCGATATGATACAACTCCAGTTTCTTAATTTTTGTGGAGGCTTACGAATTCTAAACCATGGGGTGAAGGTTGAGGATTTTGATTTTCGATCTACCTTCCCATGATGAATGAGGGAGAAGGCGACCTAGTATTTGGGGAGATGCGAAATCAATTTTCCCTCTTTTTAATTATATTGTTTAGAAATTGATGGAAATTGAAAGCTTTGATTCTCTTTGATTTTCAGTCTAATTTGTTAATGAAGGTTGAATTCAAGCACTGGGCTTAAACTTTGTATGAATTTGATTTTGCGTCAAAATTATTAGGGTTTCAGACTTTTAGTTCAGGGTGAAATCGGTTCTGATTGAGGATGTAGAGATGCTAAGCTGGTGATTTACCGTCAAAAACCACATTGAAGCTTAACTCTATGGATGATGGCTTAACTGAATTCAATCAAACGAATTCTGGGCATTGAGTTTGTAGATCCAATGTGGAAGATAATGAACAGTATGTAATTATTCTCAATTTTATAAAATTTTCCCAAATATTCTTATTAACTATATTATGAGTCTAAACTATTTCCGTTTGTTCAAATTCTGGTCACTGTATTATTTTTGGTTTAATATGTTATAGTTTGAATATAAATTGGTAATTTTTAAAGTTCGTATTATTTTTTATTCACGGACGATAGTTCATATTATTTTCATTCATTTTTCCTTAAATTTTTAAGCCCAAACTGATTTTAGGCCCAAATTAAACAAAGTCTTACAAGCCCTAAACTATCTGCCGATTAAACAAAACCCTAATCTCTCACAGCCAACCGTTCTTCTCTTGTAAACTCAATTGAGCGATAGTTCTCCTCTTCTTCTAGATCTCTTCTTCCATTATCTTCTCCAGTTCTCCTGTGCTCCCAATCACCATGGAAGCAGCGATGGCGTCGGAATCCAAGAAGGAATATCTAGTCTCCCTGGAAGCAACAATCGCTCTTATTCACAAACTAAACAATCGTCCTTCTTCTATTCTATTCTCTTCCATGACGGATGAAGCAGTGATCACCTTTCTTCTTCTATTCGATCTATTCTATTCTATAGTTCTCCTCTTGCTCCAAGTCCGACCCACTCTCAATCTCTTCTTCCCTTCTCCAGTGCTCGGCGCGCCCATTCCATAATCGCCCATCCCTCCCTTGGACCCCCTCAATCCTTCAATTCCAGAGGCAGACTCTTTTTTAGAGTGAGTGCGTCGAGCAACTGGTTCCGAGGCCGCAGGCGAACCCACATCGGCCTGGAACCCCTCGGTGGCGGCGCCATCCCCCTGGTCTGACCGAGAACCCAACTTCGCAACCGACTTGAAAAGCGCCGAGCGGAGATCCCGTTCTAGTTTCTCTTTTTCCTCGAACTCATCTGGCTCCACTGTTTCTACAATTCTTCTTCGGCATAACGAGACTGCCGTCGGACGACCACTGGGCCGGTGAATCGGGCGGCACACAACAACATGCAGGGTACGGAAGAAACGCCCAAACAATCACCCAAAAGAGAGAGTTTTGATACGCCCAATTTCAGTTTTTGGTATTGGCAAGCAATAGAACATGGGAAGAAAGTGAGAACGTGAGGGAGAAAGTGAAAACTGTATTTCTTACCTTTACTCAGAGAATGACATGTGGCTCATTCTTTTACAAAGAGGCTACTTCTAAAATAATAAGTATAAGGGGTGGATATATAGGGGGTGGCTCCTGTGGGAACACCACTTAAGGTGGGAACGTAAGAACAGATCTGAACCATAGAATTAAAAGAAATTAAGGGTCTAGATTAAACCTAATTTACTTTTTTTTTATTTTAAAGGAAAACTAATGGGCCCTACATTCACACATGCTCACGCGCATGATTGAAACCACCCTTTGTTATTGTTTTCAAATTTCAACTGTACCAAATTAGTGAATTACCAATACACTCGTACTTTTTAATTTTTTTTTCTTCATTTTTTCATTTTATTTTTTTTATACATTTGTTACCAACAAAATTGTGATGAAATCAATTATCTGGTTAACTTATAAATATTATTCATATTTAAGAAATAATTATTCGGTTAAATTTATATAGATTTTTCATGCATAAGGGAACGATTGTTTACAAACTTATTGTTTTTTTTGTTTTGTTTTTACATTTGTTATCGAGATAATTTAGTTCAAATTGAATTATTCGGTAAAAGTAGAAAACTTATTAATATTTAAAGATGATTATTCGGTTAAATTTTAGAAATGATTCGGTAAAATTTGAGAGATTATTCATTTAAATTATAGATATTATTTGTATTTCAGAGGAACATTAATTACTTATAAATTTATTATTTTGGGAAGGTTTAAATAATAATCAACATCTTACAAAAAAAGAAATTATTCGGTTAAACTTGAGAGATTAGTCGGTTAAATTAGAGAGATTATTCGTATGTAAGAGAGCGATTGTTTATGCGTTTATTAGTTTTAAAGAGGTTAAAAGGATAATAACATAATTGTACATTATTCGGTGAGACCTCCAAAATTATTCGGTTACATTTTAGAAATTATTCGGTTAAACTTGAGGGATTAGTCGGTTAAATTAGAGAGATTATTCGTAAGTAAGAGAATGATTGTTTATGCATTTATTATTTTAAAGAGGTTAAAAGGATAATGACATAATTGTACATTATTCGGTGAGACCACCAAAATTATTCGTACATAAGAAGACGGAACATAGTATTTATTTGTAAAATTATATTTTAATAACTACGAATAATCACCTACTACAACATATAAATACAAAATATGACATACTATTTAAAAAATCCAAAGCAGGTCATAGAAATGAACAACAATCCAATACTATAATAATTGCAAAAAGAAAAAGAAAAAAGTCATTATGTTAAAATGGCAAAATGAAACAAAAATTTTACCCACTGTGTAGTCGTGTATAGTTAGTGGTGAAGGGAATGCATCTCACGCGCTATCTATTGCAGGTAGATGTACAAATTAAGGGTGAGGTATTTCAAAGGAGAGGTCTTGGGTTCGAATCTCACCTGGTGCATTTTAGGCCATATTAATTCCCACAAACGCGTACGGCCAAGCCGAAGTGATGAAGTGGTCTGTGTGCATGTAGGTGAGGTAACGACCGCTGATCGCAATTTGCGTAAGTGGTACTGAGCTTCCTCAAAAAATCCCGCAAGGGGTTTCTGGGGTATGAGGCCGCGAAGCGGTGGGGCCAGTCACTATAAAAAGTTTACCCTACCAAAGTTTTAAACCATTCCGAAATGGCTCACCGGAAAGGACTTGTGGATAATAGTCATAGGTCCCCGGTTCAAACCCTGGAATGGCCGCTCTTTATTTACCAATTCAAGATGTACAAATTAAGGAGGTGGGACCCACTTTTTATTAAAAAAAAATTAAAAATCTTAATTAATCTGAACCCTTGATGTCATCCTATTCGATGGCTCAGATTTGTTCATACGTTCTCACCCTAAGGAGTGTTCTCATCCGATCCATACTATATATATATATATATATATATATATGGGTTTTCTTATATATACATAGCATAATATATATAAATATACTTATACACACTCTGTATAAATAGATATATATATATATATATATATATATATATATATATATATATATATATATATATATATATATATATATATATATATATATAGTTTGTATTATGATCAAAAAATATTATATATGTATAATTATATATATAATATTATAATATTCATATATATACCGGGTCAAGTCTACCGGCCCATTTGGGCCTCATATTCGGTCCAAGCCCAACCCAATGGGCCTACGGGCCGGTCTTGGCCTGTCGACCAGCTTGGGCCGATTGTTTTACCAAAGGCAGCCTTTTTACCCAGGCGGGTTGGACAGACCAAGCGGGTTAGTCCAGGTGTACTCAGGTTTACACCACCATACAACACTATGGATGGGGAAGCATCACATGTGCCCGAGATTCGTGTCAAACAGAGTTTGTAACCCAAGAAAAAGGCAAGGGGGAAGAAGAACCCTTGAGCAACAAAAGCTCCAAATAAATTTGAGATTTTGATCCACTTTGAAACCTGATTGTTTTTCGTTTCACCTAAAGATGAGGGGCACAAGACGGAACAAAAGCATCCGAACAATCGATGGAGAATGAAGGGTGGATTAGCACAGGTCATCCCATGCAATTGTAGGTTTGGGGGAAGAGACCCATATAACCATTCTGAAATGGCTCAACCGAAAAAGACTTATGGGTAGTAGTAGTACCCATAGGTCTCCAGTTCGAACCCTGGATGACCGTTTTTTATTTACCAAATTCAAAGAATAGACCCATGTCGACAAAACCGCAAAACAAATTTGGAGTGGATTCAAAGTCAAAAGTGGAAATCTGGGCTCAGGATATCACGAAATTGATTTGTGAGGTCAATGGACAGGGTGAATGAGGGTGGAGAAGCGACTCCGGGGCCAGACCCAAAAAAGGCATGGCATAGGATGTGCTCAGACCCGCTCAGCAGGAGGTAGCTGCCTATAAAGGAGGCTCCTTCATGTTTAGAATAAATAACGGTTATATTTGAGCTCCCAATCTCATACGGCCGTACCCGCTGCGGGCACGGGCTGAACTTAGTGATCCTCTTGAGCTTCACCCCTTGTCCATGCTCATCTGTAATAGCGGGCGGGCAGGGTCGGGTAGGGACGGAGCCAGGAGTTTATCGAAGGGGGGAGGGGGGCGAAGTTTTATACAAATTGTTGATTCATTCTTCGGTAGATTTTTCTGTAGTTTAGAGAAGCATAACTATGATATTTAATTTACATTGAATAGTGATATATTTTAGTTCAAGACAAGGTTTTTTTAGTTCAAAACACAATGTTTTTTTACTCAAAATTGTAGTGTTTTAGTTTAAAAATATGTCATTAGTTGTTATATTGTTATTTTTCTCTTTAAAAGAAATATGACCTCTAAGTAATATAACCTCTTTAAACTAGCATAATTATTTATATAATTATCGAATTTAGTAATATAACCTCTTGTTTCGAAGCTCTTAGCTTGAATTACATTACCAAAATATCAAATTAAGTAAAATATAAAGGCATCATGATTTATTAAAAGACATTTGAAATAATTAATATGTGTTTAACTTTCAAACGTTCATAACTTTTTATTTGGTTATCGGATTCAGGCTTATAATATATCAAAACGAAGCTATCGACGAGTAGAACAAATATAGGTAATTTGTCGTATGAGGGGGGGGGGGGGGTGAATGCTCCCGCTTACCCCCGCCTAGCTCCGCCTATGGGGTCGGGGGTCCTATTTTGTCCAATTTTCCCTGGTTGTGTCTAATCGGGGGTTCTGTTGGTGTTGGCTTTGATTCAGCTCGCCATCCCTCCTCCTAGTCCCCCCCCCCCTCCTCCGTTTACTTTGCACGTACCTCCTAGATGTTCTCAGTCCTTGTCCGCATCCGGTTCCAGCTCTAGTCGCATTTCGCCGCCAATCCTCCAGCGTCCCTAGCAGTGCCGGTCCTATCATTTTATAGGGGCCCAGGGCGAACTAAAATTTTAAGGGCCCGATAAACATTAAAAAATAAAAATTTTGTATAACTTTATAAAATTTTCATATTATTTTTATATTTGAATTATTTTTCAAATTTAAGAAAATACAAGTAGGTCAACGAATAAAAAAATAATATACATTAAAAAATTTCAAAAATATTGTTGTAGTGAAAACTATTTATTTTTGCTTGGTATCCAGTATAATATGCCCACGAGTACTTAAGTTGTTATGTAGAGGAGTATTAAAAAATTTCTAATAATACTGAATATAGTTTTTGTTCTAAGATATCACATATGTGACCTCCTATGACATCGCCTGTATATGAACTAAAAAAAAAATTTTAAAGGGGATTTTTTTATAAACAAAAATAAAAGGAAAAATTAGATACATCGAGCATATATAAAGAAATAAAAACAATACATTTTTCTCAAATAAAATAGAAAGAGTTATTTATATAAATTAAATTAAAATAGAAAAGTTAAAAGTACAAAGAATTATGTCTAAATTAAATGAATATATGCTCCTCTATAAAAATATAAAAAAACTGCAAAATTTAATGGATACGGGGCCTCTCTATAAAAACATAAAAAAATGAAAATAGAGAGATTTGGACTCAACACGTCTACGAATCCAAGTTTTGTTAAGATTTAAACTTACCATTGAGTCAAACTCATATTTTGTTATATTTTAAAAATATATATATATATATATATATATATATATATATATATATATATATATATATATATATATATATATATCATATATTTTTAAAATATATATATAACATATATTTATAATGGGCCCCTACCGAATATGGGCCCTGAGCGGTCGCAAATCCCTGGTGCTGCGCTCCCTCCTTGGCTCGCACGTCCTCCCTTCGATGGCGCCCTCCGATGCTTCTCCTCCCGTCGGGATTTGTGGTGCTGCTAGGCGGTCCTGAGTTATTGGCGTGCAAGTTCCCAAGCGGCGCTTTATGACAACCTTTGGCGTGTAAGTTGCAATGTTTGCAAGCCAAGTCTCACAATTATATTTAAAAAAAAAAAATCTGGTGACGTGTATATATATAGTTTGACAAATCTAGTAGGGGTTGGGCTTGACCAAATTCCGGGTCAAAAAAATTCCGGGTCCGTTTGGACCAGTTGTCCAGTTCCTTTTGGTTTGTTTTCTCGGGCGGTGTCCGGCTTCGCTTCGATGTTTCTAGGAGATCTTCTTCGTTGAGGTTCTGACGTTCGGAGTTGGGATTGGCTGAGATCGAGGTGATGTGTATCGGGTGACTCTATGTAAGGAAAGAAGCTCCATTGGAGGCTCACCTTCACTGCTCACAAGGATTCTTGATGTATCATTTGCTAGCGGTGCTATTTTACGGTGGTGCTTGGCTTCATCTTAGTCTACGTCTCTAACTTGTTAGTTTTAAGTTCGCTTATTAATTTGTCGTTTATTGGTGTGTTCCACCGGATTATTGCACCTTTTTTCTGAGAGTATTGCCAGACAGGTCGAAAAGAAGGAACATTTCAAAATACTAGTTAGAAATTAGGATCCAATTGAGATGGCCTGTCCCTCCATGTTGAAATTGAGATGGAACAACTAAAAAAGGAGGGGGCAAATCATGATGGTTAGGAAGGATTCACCTAACTTTCTCCTAATGCTGCCCAACAACTCCATGGAACCAAGAAATAAAGAGAATAAGAAATATTGTGATTTTTTTTTTATACTCGTAAGGATTCGAAACATCATACAACATTGGTGTCTAACAAATCGAGAAGCCAGAAGAAACGACAAATGAACTCATCATCAAGATACAAAAATGAAAAATAAGTACGCAAAGGTAGAAAATTAAAAGGGAAGAGATCTAAATACATCTAATAATAACCACAGTCAAACTAGCCCAATAAGAAGTCGAGGAAGACCTAATAATGAAAATGCAAATAGCGAGAATATGGGGAGGCAACAAGGCACCACAATGTCCGGCCGCTGGAGAGATGCGAGTAAAAACCCACCATCGAGAAAGTAAGGTCTCCTAGGAAAATGCGGACCATCAATATTCCCCCATCCAGACGAGGGAATTTCAAAAGCCAAAAACACAATCACAATCATAATCAACACGATATTTAGGGAGCTTGAAATTACAACCTCTTCCGAAACTAAACTCAACCATACTATTGGATAGGACAAATCCAGTTACGGAAACAAGGAACAGTTCAAAATATTTCTGATTCTCTTTATTTCTTGGATCCATGGAGTTGTTGGGCAGCATTAGGGGAAAGTTAGGTGAATCCCTTACTAACCATCATGATTTGCCCCCTCTTTTTTTTAACTTGTTCCATCTCAATTTCAACATGGAGGGACAGGCCATCTCAATTGGATCCTAATTCCTTACCCACATTTTGAAACGTTTATATTTGTCATTTACAGATTGGGAGATTATCATTTCCTTTCAGATTTGGATTTGGATTGAGTAGTTCAGATAAAAAATTTGACAAAGAGAGATGATCAAAGTCTAGTAGAATTGTCCATGAAATCGCAATTGAATCAAACAACTGTGGTATTTTAGTCTGCAATCTGGCTTTATTTTCGATCAAAACCAACCAATTTCCTCCAAGTATACACACCTTACAGCATAAGTTACAGGAGTAGGCCAAAGAATCCATTACATATTCCTCAATACAATTGAGAATATTTCTTAGCTTCACGAGAAACAAAAATACTTCGGATAAGAGCAAAAACACTGGAAAAGAAGCAGATCGAACAAAACCTACATGCTGAAGGGGGCCAATGCCGGCTGCGCCTTGATCCTCATCTTCCTCAGCCGATCTGCTATGATGAACGCAAGCTCCAGAGACTGAGAGCTGTTCAGCCGAGGGTCACAGTGTGTGTGGTAGCGAGAGCTTAGGTCATCAAAGGTCACGGTCTGAGCTCCACCGATGCACTCAGTCACATTTTGTCCAGTCATCTCGAGGTGAACTCCGCCAGGATGACTTCCTTCTTGTTCATGCACATCAAAGAACGCTTTGACTTCCGCCTGCAAACAAACGCCACCCATCAAGCTCGTGTATTATGACTAAATGAGCAATTAGAAAACACGACTGTGATGATCTCCTCGTTGCCAACATGTTAATCAGACTGGCGGAGTACTTTAGGCAGCCCCTTGTGGACAAGAAGCTCTGAAAGGTCATAAGACCATCTGCAACCATGGGGTAACCTCTTTTCCCCATTTTTTTCTCATCTTCCTATCACAACTTTACAACTCATTTATTTTTTTGTTTAAAATAATTTTCACTTTTTCTACCTCTTTCTAAAAGATTTCCTCTACAACCATGGGAAACCTCTTTTACCTCTTTTCAAATTTATTTTCACTTTTTCATTTCCTTTATATATCTTTCCCTTCATTATTTGTGTGTATCATCATATATTATTGTGAATTATTTTTATTTATAATTTTATAAATAAATAAAAATAGCAAGTAGTTAATATAAATATGTTTTATTACATTTAGATTAAAAAAAAAGTTAGAAATATTATAATATACGTAAATACTAATCGAACTACATATCAATTCGGATCATAGCCTTGGAATTAGTTCCACAAGTTAGAAACATTATAACATACGTAAATACTAAAGGCATATTTGCAATGGGTGGAGTATTTGGATTATTGTGATCTATAGTTAAAAAAATAGGTGCAACTACAATAGTTGGGGTATATATAGGGTAAAATTAGGCTCTAATTATAGAAAAAAAAATAAAATTAAATTAATGAGATATTTTATTTTAAAAAATAATGAAATATAAATATATTTTTATTTCATTTTAAGCACTATTACAATTAATAAATCTAAATGGAAAAGAGAAGATTCTACCTTTAACTCTCTCTACCAAGGCTTACCTTTTAGCAACCTTAAGGTTGGTAAAACCCATGGTTGCTCATGCTCTAAGTACCAATCTAGCATAATGTGACCAAAAGAAAATAAAAGTACCAATCTAAAAGGTCCTTGGTGTTTACCGGTGAATGGTGATCCAAGAAGCTAGAGATAGTTTCAAATTTCAACCACACATACTTGATTATGCAGCACTAATACTTCCAACAAAACATAAAAACAAAAACACAAAAAAGCAAGAGTGATAGAAAAAGTACCCGAATGGCATCAAAAGGACGAGTCTTCAGCCCACATGGAGCTTTGATAGTATTTCCATGCATAGGGTCACTAACCCAGGTCACAATTTGCCCTGCTCTACGAACAGCCCTGATAAGATGAGGAAGCTTAACTCTCATGTTCTCAGCACCCATTCTTACGATGATAGTGATCCTTCCTGGCTTGTTCTCAGGGTTCAATATTTCAACAAGTTTGACCAATTCATTTGGATCCATCTTGTCACTTGCCTGCAGAATTATAACATCCATTGAATTACCTAGCCAACAAAGGAAAATCCAAAATTGCAAACATGTCTACTCCTTGAACTAAACTCGGTGAAAGGACTAATGTTCCTGTAAGAGTGGTCTTCTGTTACCATTCAATGTCAATTTCATATATTCTGTTTCAATTACCTTAATCCCGAGGGGATTGGCAATTCCTCTGAGGAACTCAACATGGGCACCGTCAAGCTGCCTAGTGCGCTCTCCTACCCACACCATGTGGGCAGAGCAGTCGTAGTAGAGCCCAGAAGTGGAATCCTTCCTAGTCAATGCCTGCTCGTACGGCAGGTGCAAGCACTCATGGGATGTCCAGAACTCTGTTGTCTGCATGATTGGATGATCAACTGTGAGCCCAGCAGCAGCCATAAATCCAAGGGCCTCATCAACACGGTGAGCGAGTTCCCGGTACCTGAATCATAACATATCATCTGTCAAATACTGTAACTTGTTCATGAAATTTCAAGGAGATATCAGTTAGCATCAAGAAGATGCTTTTCCTGTTAATTTAATCCAAAAACTGATGGAGTTCAGCCGAGCAAATCAAAAGGCATGCTTATATAAGACTAGTGTTCTAAAAATCGTGCCTAGACGGTGTCTAGACTCTACCCAGGCGCTAGGCAAACCTCCTCCGCCTAGCGCTTTTTAGAACATTAATAACAAAGACGAAAAAATAGGCTTATGAGGAAATCACAAGAATATGTACCTATCTCCTTGTTCGCTGTGCTCAGTGAAGTCCAGGTTCCACTGGGTGACCCTTTGCATTGCAGCATAACCACCAGTTGCAAAGGCCCTAAGGAGGTTCAAAGTAGCAGCAGATTGGCAGTATGCCCTGATCAACCTCTGGGGATCAGGAGTCCTTGACTTTTCATCAAATGCATCTCCATTCACGTTATCTCCGCGGTAACTCGGTAGCTTGACCCCATTCCTCTCCTCGAAGTTATCTGATCTTGGCTTTGCGAATTGCCCAGCCATTCTTCCCACCTAAGCCCCACCGCACAAACACCAAATTCATTCAAATTCCAGAAGAAATCCAACCCAACCTCAAACATGATCTTCGTCTTGATTGAGAAGTTTAAACCAACGATCTTAATCTATCGCATAAATAGAAATAAATAAACAGAAGAGACGAAGCCCTAAGTAGATTAACACTTCAATTGTACAGATTAACAAAGCCCCATCTAGACAAAAGCGGATCACTTTTTCAATTTGCATCACTCATTTTGTGAATAAACAATCTCCAATTCTAAACGAGGGAATATACTATCAGATTCATAACAGAGGAAATTGAAATCAATTTTACCTTGATAATAGGCATTTGGGCACCGAACAT
Organism: Persicaria tinctoria; assembly: GCA_037127255.1. Lineage (NCBI taxonomy): Eukaryota > Viridiplantae > Streptophyta > Magnoliopsida > Caryophyllales > Polygonaceae > Persicaria > Persicaria tinctoria. The sequence goes on along the minus strand of JBANSL010000019.1, from coordinate 19,621,416 downwards.
GAGGACGGCTCCCATCTGAAGAAGAACCCTGAAAGTATCACGAATGTTGTTTCCATTGAATTCCTTGAAGCTCTCAGCGCAATCTCCGCCTTGAAGGAGGAAAGCATTCCCCATGGCGGCCTCACCGAGCCGCTCCTCCAGGGTCCTAGCCTCTCCAGCGAAGACGATCGGTGGGAAAGACTCGATCGTGGTCAGCACCGACTCCAACTCGGCCTTGTTCGGGTACTCCGGCAGCTGGAGCGCCTTCTTCGACTTCCAGCTGTCAATGCCCCACTTCTCGGACGACGGCCTTTTAACGGTGCTGGTAGCGGGCACGGCGGATGTGGCGGCGGCGGCAGGGGTGGTGACGGAGGCGCCAGGGGCGGCTTTCTTGGACGGATCGGGGGATTGGACAGCGCAGATGCGGAGGATGCGGTGGTGAGTAGCCGGGACGGAGGGAGACTGGTGGCGTTGGAGGGATTTGGTGGTGGGGAGCACCGAGTTGCTTGAGAGAGCCATAGATTTGATTGGTTGGGGCGTGTTTGGTTGACGCGACAAAAGAAGGTCGGCGAGTGGAAAAATCGCTGCCCTGGAGAGGAGAGATTAGAGGGGAACCAAACAAGGCGCGTGTTTTATAGTGTGGTGGGGGGTTAGCGGTGGCAGGTGAGAGTCGTGGTAGTTGGAGGGGTGTTTGGTGAATTTACCATTCTACCCCTTCACCTACTACTACCAAGTCTACTACTTGCCGAATGCCAATGTCTTGAATCTTCTCGGCGGCTGGATGAGCTGTGTCGTAGCGAAAGGTATCCAATAGTAATCAATAACCGAAATTCTTTGGAAACAAATCTCATCAAATTTTCAATTAATCCATCAACTATGAATCCAGATTTTGGTTGTGATTGACCCAATATTTAAAGCGGGTTTTATCTTTATAATACAGAGTACCATCAAAATTCAAATCCATGAGATGAATGGCGTTGACGGAGTTAAATTAGGTGAACCGAAATTCTAATGATGATTATTATGGGATATAAAGACAAGTGGAATTCTAATTACGAATTTGGGAAATCTGCATAAAATCACCCGTTAAATATGTACTCCACCTGATGTCTATTTCCGTTAAATATGAAATTATGGAAAATCATCTATTATAAAGTTTTTGTTAACAAGTCACCACCTGATGTCTATTTCCGTTAGGTTGTGTGGTGCAATGGTTGAAGGAGTGTGGTGTGGGAATTAAAGACACGGTTCGATTCCTATATTCAACATGGGGAGCACATTTTGGATGAGAGAGAAACTAGAGAGAGACTCCTAGGCAGAGAAACCCTAGACACCAAACCCGTCGCCGCCGCCTCAATGACCAACGCCGGAAGAGCGAAGACCCTGTCGCCGACGATGCTCCGAGGCTTGTCGAGAATGAAGTTGAAGGGTGCAGATCCATGGTTCTCTTCATCAAATTGAAGGAGCTGCTACTCAAAGAAATCAAGAAGTGAGAGACAAAAGCATATGAAGTATGAACAGAGGGTAAAGTCCATAATCAACGATATAAGAGAAGGCCTCACGAAAACGAACCGGGAGGTCCGCTATGGCGCCTCTCCTGATGAAAGTTTGAGGATCGTGTCAAGGAAAAAGAAGACAACAAAGGAGAAAGAAGAAAGCGAGGTTAGATGTAAATCCGAAATAAAAAATACGAAAGAGTTTTATGCGAAGACGAATCACAAAGAGACTTGTGGTCGGCTTTTCTGGTGCCGACGGTCAAAGTGGAAGCGACGACGTTTATAGTGGCAGGGTTTCTCTGTTCCTTCTCTCCCGTGTGCTGTGTGGCGGGGAGCTGTTGATTCGACTGTCCCTAGTGTGGCTGCTGTGATGCCCTTGTTCAAGTTCTCATACTCCTTTGATTTCTATTTTTACAAGTGGTTTATTTGCAACATTGAACTTAGACTAAGCATGGACCGGGTTGGGCGGGCTTGGGGCGGGCCAAAGCCAAATTTCCAGCCCATTACATCGGGTCGGACTTGGGTCCAGTCCGGTTTTTTGGCCTAGTCATTTGCTCAAGCCCGCCCTCATTACCGGGCCGGGCCGCTCAACGCGTCAAACGGGCCTAGCATATCAAATTAATATTTTTCACGAAATCGAACAAATGCAATACAAGTTACATATATACCTAATAGAAAGTTATACATACAAATATGCAAAACACTATAAACATGTATTTATGTGTATATATACACACTGTAAGTATATATATATATATATATATATATATATATATATATATTATTTTAAAATTGGAGTTTTTAGTACGGTTTTTAGGTTGAACCGAGTTGTAAAGTCACCGTGTGATTGAGGTTTTTAGCATAGGTTTCAAATAAACCAAGTTATAAAGTAATACTCACGGTTTTTAAAACAATATGAGGTTTTCACCGGAGTCAATCCCTACATAGGTTGAACCGAGTTGTAAAGTCACCGTGTGATTGAGGTTTTTAGCATAGGTTTCAAATAAACCAAGTTATAAAGTAATACTCACGGTTTTTACCACAATTTGAGGTTTTCACCGGAGTCAATCCCTATATTTGAAAGGTGGACCCCACCCCACGTCCCCATGGAGGAGGGTGAGCCACGTGTCTCGATTTAAGTGGTCAACGGTCTTACCTAAAGTTCATCCCCTTGTGAACGATCTCACAGAGCTACTATCCTAGGGGGGGAGAACCTTTACCTGTGCCGGGATGACCACACGTGTTAAGACGGTCTTACCCCAGTTTAGTCATCCGCGGTCGGCAGATGACTAGTGATCGGCGCCGCCGAGCCCTGTCCGCGGCTCGTTCCACCCTTCGAGTGTCGATCTCATCAAGACTATTCGGAGAAGATGGGCTCTTGCTCTAGTATAGAATGAGAGGGTTAAAGTCAGGACCTCCGGGTTCGGGTAATCCCTTAATTCTAATACCTGAAGGCTCGCCTACTCGGCGATTATGGTGTATGCTTGGCAATTGTGCGGTTAACTTGGTATTCTTGCGTTTGGACTCCGTTCCCTATTCTATGTAGCTCAAGACCCTCCTTTTGGTTTTCCGAAAAAGTCTCGATCTTAGAGTGTCTTTTCGCTTTTATAGTGTATGCCCACGCCCCTCCCCGGGGGAGTGTTCCTTCCTTTTTGCCACTTGTCGAAGCATGGCCACCACACGTTCTAAGGAGAAGGGCGCGTGGGTGGTGGGCATGTGTGACTTCTGGCGGCTGCATGCGACCTTCATCCGCGGATCATTCGTTAGTGCGTCCGCACAGGCCCACTTTCCCGGCCCTCTTACTGCTTTTTTCCCTTTTCCCCCTTTCCGCTATTTTTGGGCATCATCACAGCTTCTCAAGCCGTGGGGAGACCTGAAAGATCTTTCCGCGGTTCGAAATCACCCTACAGATCCCATTGTTCTCAACGCTTCCTGGGACAGGAGATGGGGAAAAAAAGAGGCCTGTTGGGCCGAGTTGGGCTCTCTTGGGCCTATTTTCACCAGGCCCGTTTACCTGATTGATGTACGTCATGAGTCTGACACGTGTGCTGAAGCGGGAGACGAAACATCGTTCGACGGAGGCCTATAAGTAGGGGTCCTTTCCTTTTTCATTTTTTACCGATCTCTGTTTTTTACCGCTTTCGTCTTCGGCCGATTAAGGTAAAGTTGTTCTCCTTTCTTTTCTTTTTGCGTCTTTTTCTTGTTTTATTCTTAGTCTTCTCTTTTACTTCTCTTGGCCGCGGATGTGGCGTGGGTTTTTTCCGGGCGTATTTTTTATTTCCTATTGGCTCGTAGGTCTCTTCCATACTTGCTCCTTCTTTACAATCTACTAGCCGCCTTCGTCATGTCGACCTCTTAAAGCAATTCTGGCAGCGTTCAAGCCCTTGTAAGATCCCCGCCTCCGGCGAAGTCGGAGGGCAATCTTTTTATGGGCGGTATAGCGGTTCCTGAGGAAGTCACAATTCGCCAACCGAAGACCCCCGCGGATCCCTCTTTTTATTCTTTTTCGGGTCGAGTACGCGATGAACCCCCTTCTCCCATGGAATCTGCATCTTCTCGGTCGGGCGATGGTGCTTTGTCGTCGGGATCCGACTCGATACTGGAGTCCCCCGAGTCTCAGCGTTCTTACAAGGAGTGAGATTCCCGTACTGACCTGCCGTCCGACTCTGTCTTTCTACCGGTTGAGCGTCGTTCTTCGTCTGTGCCGGGGGATTTCCGCCTTGTCTTATACGATGAGGGGGTACTAGCGACGTGCCCTTTTAGAAAAGATTTCCAGCCATCCTCCGCGGGTCCTATCCCGGCTGTTCTGCCGCAGAGGGTGATTCTCATTGCCCCGCCCAATGCTCAGGACCGCGAAGGAGGGACTTTCACTACCCTGGATGACCTGGGTGTGATTGTTCGCGTTTTCCCCTGGTCGGAGGGAGTAGTGTTGTGTCTTCCGGTGGAGGGCAGAGGGAGCCTGGACGATTATCCAGGGTGTTTGGTTGTTTATATCGAGAGTATGGTTCAAGGGTTTCGGCTCCCTCTTCATAATCTATTTAAGCGTTATTTGAAAGCTTGTGGCTTGAGCCCCGCCCAACTGGTGCCAAACAACTGGCTCTTATTCACAAAATGAGTGGCCCAACTGGTGCCAAACTTAGCAATATGCTCAGTTTGGGTCACGGTGACACCCACACGAATTTTTACCAGGCTAAGCTTAGCGTTTCGATAGTGGAACGAAACACCAGCAAACCGGAGTGGAGGCATAAGTGGTTCTTAGTCAGAGATCCTTCTCGTCAAATCCTGAACTTCCACACTGATCCACGCCTGTATACGCGCGTGAAGAAGAAAGCAGTGGCAGATCTGAAAGAGGTTGAGCGGAGGTTTGCGGTGGGGAGGAAACCTTCGTGGAGGGATGTGGTGTCTCCTTTGCGGCTTGAGTCTCTCCCATCCGCGTATAGGTTGTAGTTAATTTGGGAAACACTTTTTGTTTTCGCTTCTTCTTGTTTTGTTGGTTCTATACTGATGCTATCGTCCTTTTCATGGTTCCCCAGACGCTTGGAGTTGAAAACGATGGTGGACGCTGCGAAGATATCCTCCACTCATCCCTCTACTACTAAGAGGAAGATACCTACAGACGTGATGAAAGCCTTGAGTGCCCCAAAACATGTGCTCCCAAGTCAAAGAGAAGACCGCGATCGTAGCCTCTTCTTCTCCTATTATCCCGGCGGAGTCTGAGCCACCAGTTATTGATGTTGAGGCTTCTCCAATCGCTGAAGTTCGTCCCCTTTCTCTGACGGTCACTGTGGAGCCCTGGCCTATCTCTCCTTCTGAGGCGGGAACCTCTAAAGCTCATCCAAAGAAGAAAAGGTCGTTTCCCTTCCCGGTCTGGGAAGGAGTTGACTGGGATGTGCCGGTCTTCCATGTGGACGTCAACAACCGCCCGACGTATCGGATGCCTGACTTTGACTCGGAGGTCCTCAACCAATTGGCCTTTCCCCCGGAACTCGGGGTGGCGGAGTTGCAGTACCTGGACCAACTAACTGACGAGCAGTTCACAATGGAGCAGGAACGCCGGTGTAATTGGGTAAGTGGGTCGTGCTCCATGTCTTTCGTTATTTGTTTGCCTTGGTGCTTTTCACTTTTGCAATTTCCATGACCCTTATATTTTCTTTTTAATCAGGGACGCGTCTTTACTCATAGCGGTTGGAGGAGGTATTTGCGTCTGGTCCAACATGCCCGTGGCCTGGAGGAGAACTTAGAGCGGATGAAAGAGAGGCTTTTGGAGGCAGAGACGTCGCCGAAGGAGGTTGAATCCCTTCGTTCCCGGTTGGAAGAGGGGGAAACAGTCCTGGCCGCAGAGAAAGCAAAGGGCAATAAATTGGCCGAGGATTTGGTGATGGTGCAAGCCCAGCTCGAGTCTTCTCAGCAGTCCTTATCTTCCCTACAGTACAGTGCCGCGGCCAGAGCTGCCGAGTTGGAGGCCCAGTTGATTGCGGCGAACGAGGAGCGGAGCAAGGCGGTCGTGGAATCCAACCGTCGTGCGATCGAGATGGAGCGTTACCGGGCCCGGATAGATGGGGATATCGTTCTATCTTGGTTGGACGTTGCGCACAACCGCACCAAGCTTGTAGACGACTGGTTGAGAACCCCGATTGGTCTGGACTTCATGAGAAGCGCGGTTCCGAAGTGGTTGAACGAAGAGGCCAGACAGGAATTCATTCATGATAGGTATAAGGACTGCTTCTACATGGGCATGAAGGCAGGGATTCATTAGAGTGTGCGGAAATCCGCGGAGAACCCTAGCATCCCTCCTTAGCCCTTCCCCCCGAGCGAAGACATAAAGGATTGGGATTTGAAGGAGGACGAGAACGTGGACATAAGCGGTGATGGTTTGTAAACTCTCTCTCCAGATACTGGTTTTCCTATTATCGTTTCTTTGGGCGAACGAACTTTGGCACTATGTTTTGTGCCTTATTTTGGTTTGTGTCATCGTATTCGCGGTATGATCGCGTGAAAAACTCGATCGTGGTTGCTTTTGTGCCCGAGTTATTTATTTTGCTTGAAGAAAAACAGACTACCGAGTTCCCGCTTAGGGATATAGTTTTCAATTTTCACAAGCACATGTTTCTTCGCGAAATAGTCTTAACATAAAGTTACCGTGCGTTACCGAGGTTACATCCTATGCGAACGGGTACTTCTTCTATCCTTCGTCTTCGGAGGTTCCAACGTCTTCTGGCAGTAGGACACGAACTTCGAAGCACGAGTTGCCGAGGTAGTGGAACGTCACAACCCCTCCTATCTGGATCCCTCTTGATCTTGCAAAAGTACTCCACCCTTTGGTGAGCCAGAGCACCCCGGCGTCATCTCGTTCTACTTGGACGCTTGTTCCCCGCCTTCCTCGCCCATTGGTCAGCGAGATCCTTTCAACGCCTGTTAGCCCAAACTCCGCCTCGAAGCATGCTGGTAGTGGCTGCACTCGTGAAGAACCCCTCATATTTTAATATAACTTAAAGAATGTTGGGGGTGATTGTTGAGTTTTTGAAAAGAGGGGCTTACCATCCTCTGCGTGAATGTAGCGTTCTTCGCCCAGTGAAGAAAATCTCTTGGGCCTCTACCTGTGACCGAGAAAAGGGGCTCGGGTGAGTTGCCGGCAGCCATTTCGTTTCCTTCAGGGCAGAGGATTTCGTTGTCTTTTTGGGACAGAGTTGTGTGGTTTAGGACTCTTCTAGAGCCACATTTATAGGAAGAGTTCCTTCCTTCTTTATGTGATGATTTACTTTCCGTTTTTTCGAAGATTCGGCATACCTTATTTTGTTGTTACATTGTTTTTTATTTTTTCCTTTTCAAGAAAAGTACCTCGGGAAGGAGGACATCTGAAAAAGAGGGACTCGTCTGGTCGATTTCATGACTGGGGGCCTTTATAGTTATTCTGGCAAATGACAAAGACTACATCAAAAGAATTTATTCTTGTCGGTTGTATTTTAACTTGAAAGGTAAGGGAGAGTCGCGGGCCGCACTTCTTTATTTTCCGCCAGCCGGTCTCGTTACCTTGGTTGTCTCCTACTTCTGGGAATCCCTTCTTCGTTGAGCTGGGCCAGCATCCGCGGTTGAGGGCGGGTCAGGATATGATACGTATACCTCAAAGTGTGAGTCGCCTTCGTAAACGAAAAGGAGTGCGGACCCGACGTGTACGCGGTTTGAGAAGGTGAAATCCTCCCACCCTCTCGTGTACCAATGCGTTCCCTCGTTGTCTACCGCGGTATCCTCCTCACAACCACGGCAGGGAGTGGGGCCGAAGATGGCAAGGTGGCCGAAGGGGCAGGGCCCAGCGCTTAGTTAACCAAACTCCTAGAAATGAAGTCCGTCATGAGAGAACTCGGACCAACCGGATCCCCGAGCCTGAATGCTTCATCGACACCTTGGCGGGTGGACCATCCCTTTGAGGGGCTAGCCGACAAGATAGGAAGAACTACGAGAGAGAGGCGAAGCAACCTCCCTCCTCGGCAAGCCAAAGGATTGCTTCACAAAACCATGCCGAGGTAATCTTCGCCGCAAAAAATGCTGAAGGTCTCCGCATGCCACAAGCAGACCCACTGGTCATACACGCTCAAATCGCCATCAAGACCATCAAGAGGGTCTTCATATATACTGGTTCGTCTGTAGACATCCTCTCCTGGGAAGCCTTCTCCCAGATAGGTATATCCGCGTCGGCGTTGAAGCCCTACCATGGAACCCTGGTGACGTTTTCTGGGGATGAGGTGTAGGTGGCAGGTACTATAGAATTAACGGTGGTGCTAGGGACAACCCCCAGCCGCCGAATGGAAAACATAGTGTTCACAGTGGTCAGAATACCAACTACTTATAATGCACTCCTCGGTAGGGTATCTCTGTACAAATTCCAAATTGCGGTGTCCATATACCATTTTAAAGGGAAGTTCCCAATACCGGGAGGGGGAACGGGAGAAGTTTCTTGCCAACAGCCCAGAAAGCAGAAGCTGTTATATGACTTCCCTCCGAAAAAAGAAAGAAGTGATGTGTCTCTGTGATACCGCGCAGAATGAAGTCAAGGGAACGGATGAAACCAGATCCGCATGGATCCGCTGGACAAGAAAGCAACCACTTTCACCACTAATCAGAGAATCTTTTGCTATCGAGTGATGCCGTTTGGCCTGAGGAATGCTGGGGCCACCTTCCAGAGGACCGTTGACAAAATCTTACGCGGACAGCTTGCAAAGAACCGGCGCGTCCATCCGCGTATGGAATGAGTCGGCCCTATTAGACGTGGAGATATCCGAAGACCGTTCGCCGCGGTGGAACTTGTTTGCCTGTCGATTCCCGTAATGGAAATGCCGACCCGGGTAATCGAATCCCTCCTGCTGGTGATGTTCCTGCTGAGCGTTACCGTAGTCGTTTCTATAGAAACCATTACTAGCATTTTCCTGCTGGGGTGTTTGGAAACCATCCTGTCCGTAGAAGAAGAAACTTCCAGGGTTTGGTGGGGGGAAATAGTAGCCTCCGTTTACCCCATCACCTTGCCAAAGATGCTCGGGATTCGGAGGAGGGAGAAATGGTCTCCATTGAGCCCCCCGCCCTGTCCGAGGTGCTGAGGTACGTACGTTGAGAAGACAGGGTCGTCATGAGCCCTTAAAGGGTTCGGAGAGACATCGTGCGGGACAGACCATGCGGTCCCATCCGCGTCGTGACTCATCATGTTGGACGCGTCTTCCATGTTATTTCTTATCTTCTTTTATCCTGAAAAATTCATAATCAATTATTAGAAAAAGTCCATGCTAATCCATTAGCATAAACTTCCTTGAAACCTCTTAGCGTGAAGATGTTCCCACGAACGGCTGATGATCGGTTTTTAGTCGCGTAAACCGTATCAAAATAAATTCGAACTTACTAATTAATGTAGTGTGGTAAGCACGAATCGATCCCACAGAGAATCAAGTTATTTCTAAGTTAAGGTTATTTACCAATTAAGACAAAACGGGGGGTTTTTGAGTGGTGAAATTAGAAAGAAAATAAACTAAACTATGAACAAATAACGGAGATCACAATTAAGTTCTCTTTTCATCCTATTATTGTTCATGTCCTGATCTTGTGTAAATTACTAGTCCTACGAGTCCTAGTAACCCTTACTAATTAGATAACCCTAACACGGTTAAGATTCAACCTAATAGTAGCATTAAGATTAAGGATTAACCAGGATACATGCAACACCAAGCTACGAGTCAGCATTCAACATGTAATTGATTCTCTACACACCAGTTTAGTCCTACGAGTCCTAAAAAGGCATGATTGCTACTATGGATTAAGGTTCGCTACGAGTAATCTACAAAATCCTAGCAATAATCTCAACTAGTTGTACGGACTAGAAGAAATCAACAATATTCGCAAAAGAATCAATACGAATCAATAGGAACGGAACAAGAATAAAAATCTCACAACTTTATCAAACCAAAGCTTCAATTCATAGACGAAACGGAAGACTTTAGGTCTCCATAAAAATAAGACAAAACATAATAAGGTTTACGGTTTAAAGAATTGGTCGGCCGTCAGTATGTTCCGGCCTCTTCCCTTTCGTATGAATGTAAGTATATATATAACGTAAAGCTATCTAATTTTATCAATCTAATCCCATCCTAATATAATTATATAATATTAATATATCTATTTAACTTATCTATATTCTAACCTAATAAATAACATAATATGAAGACCTTGATGCGGCACAGCGGCAGCACTTCATGCGGCTCCTTCCTTCCTTATACGGTCCGAACTCCAATTGCATTAGCACAATCAGCTGATACTTTAATTTGCAAGATAATCCCCATAAATTGCAAGCAATCTCCAAATTCATACGATCCGGCTCGAAAATGCCTGAAATATATAAAAGCAATAGTGTAGACTCCGAAAACTAAATAATACAAATTAACTATAAAATATGTAAAATATGCATTAAAATAAGCTAATATAATATGCAATTATACGACTAAAATAGACCCTATCAAACTACCCCATGCTTAGACTTTTGCTTGTCCCCAAGCAAACTATCACAAAACAAAGACACCTCAAAAAGAAAGACAGACTCAAAGCAATTTCTATGAAAGATCGCTCATCAGTATGGTTATCATGGCTTCAGAGGTATTTATTATGTTAAGCTTAAAATAATTATGACACTATGAGACCCACATCAAACCTTTCATACTCATTGCTTTAAACTTCGATTAGGTTCAGGGGATGCTTGCATTCAGAATGTATTGAGCAATCAAATTCATTAAGCACATAAAAATTGTCATAAACACCCATAGATTACTAGGCCTTTTCTACTTCGGAATTTCAATAAAGCTCTTATTTTTTCTCTTTCTTTGTTTCTCTAAACATTTTTCTTCCTCATTGCGTGAATTTTATCCTCCACAAACAGGATCGGTTACTAACCGTATTTTTTTTTTTCCAATTCTTATGAATGTCGAGTGAATTTTATTCTCCTCAATCATTAGTTTATTGATGATCTTTTCACTCGAGTGAATTTTATCCTTCTCGAGCGGTGTAAGTGAATTTTATCCTCCTTACACTCATCAACCCAATATATATCAAAACTCATCATATTAAACATATCAAATAGATAACCGAATTTACTAGTGCTTTTCATCAGATGTTTAGACTTATACAATAGAAATCATATAAAATTTTGTAAAATTGCTCTAAACTGAACATCCAACCAATAACCAAGTTTCAACTAAAGCTCATAATCCAAATTATCTATGAGATTCCCACAAGTGTCATAATTCAATTAAAATTCAAATTTATTAACTCTTAAGCCATGAAAAACCATATATCATCATCGAGGTCATACCAATCATAGAAACAACTCTTTAACACAACTAAAATGAAAAACTAACAAATAAAAAAAAAAAAAACTAAGACTCAATATAACTTATATGAGACCATGAGATATTATCAAATACCTACAATGCAACCTATAATGCAATGCATAACAAAAATTGAAAAAGAAATAAAAAAAACTAACACATATATATGGAGCTACACTTGAGTTTCCCACCCAATGCTTAAAATCTTACTTTGTCCTCAAAGTAAAGAAAAAGAATGAAAGAGGTAAAGGAAAATCACAACTAAATCAGGCATTCTAGCAATAGCTTTCAATTCAAGATGAGGTAGTTGTGTAGCCTCTTAACCGATCCTAAAATTCAGCAACTTCTCACAGTTATAGGATCTGTCCAACACCACAAACAGTAGCAAAAACAAGCGAAACTTGCATAGCAATTAGCGGCAGATCCAGTTCAATAGCAAAGAAATATCAAAAGCATAAAATTCAGCAAGATAAGTGACTATTCCTAAGTATTAACACCCTTAAAACATGATAAAAAGAGCTTAGAAATTACAGCCCTGGTGTTCAGCAGAAGCTTTCAACAACTTTTGGATGCAATTGGTATTTGTGAACCTTCTTGGAGTCAAAAAAATATAGGCAGTCTCCTTTGCAAAAGGTCCTGGCCAAGACACAAAGCAACGAAAACATACAAGACAAAGCACTCCGACTTCCCAAGTACATATATCATCCAAGAACAAATAACAACACCAAAGTCCACAACAATTAAAATCAGCCCCAACGGATCATGTTCAATCACTTATGTCGAAGTAAAAATATGGAATCCAAGTGATTTCAGAGAGCAATAAACATCAAGAGAAACCCTTAGTATGGGCTCAATTGTAAGAATCACTAGCCAAAACATATAACATCAACCAAGAACAAGCTTGTTTGCAATAGATAAGTGTTATGAATGACTAAATTCCTAAGAGCTAAAGCGATCAATTTTAGCCGTAGAAATTAGCCAAATTCCACCTCAAATTCCAATTCCAAAGACAGGGCTAGTAACTGAGTACCTTATCAAAATACTAAGCATTCTAACAATCCAGTATATGAAATAAAATTCTTAGCACATTATCAACGACCAACTCAACAATTTCAATCACAAATTTGAAGCAAAATCAGACATTCACCCAACCCACAACAATCGAACTCGAGCACAATCAATTGTCGACTCAATCAGTTCAACCTGAATTAGGCACAAAATCAGTCCAGGAAGTCCCAAAATCGAAATTCATAAGAAACTAGCTCAGGGGAACATACCTGCACTTACCCCAGAGAAATCAAGGTCTGAAAAATTCAGAGTCGCCTGGATGAAGATGAATCAAGGCAATTTGAGGCAACAATGACGACTGGCAGTAGAACTTCCGAGAGGGGCTGGGGCAGGGCAATTTTGGCTGGGCGAGAATTGGCGGGGTGAGAATTGCTGGGGAATGTGGTCAGGTGGCGAGGGTGTGGCGGGGTAGCAGGTCTGAGAGAGAGAGTCGGGGCCGTGGTGCTGCGGCAATGCTGGCGGTCGGCAGGAGATCGGCGCGGCGAGGCGATGCAGAGGTGGGAGCCTGGCGGTAGTCGATCTTTGCCGGAGTGGGGGACAGACGCCGGAGATGCTGCTGGGAAGGAGAGGAAGGCCGACGGGCGTTGGGCTGATTGTACGGCGCCGGCTAGTGTTCAGGCGAAGAGGGGCGGTGGTGGGCTATCGGGATGAGGGGAAACGCCATAGCGGTGAATCGCCAACAGCGCCAGAGCCGGAGTGGCTCGACTGCACGTGGTCGGAGATGGTGGGGAAGGGCGGTGACGGTGAGCGCAAAAGGGCGAGGAAGATGCGGCCTGGGAAGGAAAGGAAGGGACAAAGGGGAAGGGCTCGACGATTTTTTTTTTCTTTTTTTTTTTAACGATAATAAAAATATATATGAATATATAAATTAATCCTAACTAAAAAAATTAAAAGGAATGAAAAAAAAAATACCGAGCTAAAAGGAAATATATATATATATATATAAAAAAGGGTGATGATATCTTCACCGCTAATTTTTACTATTTCCACAGCTAATCACCGCATAGGTATGCGGTGGTTTTAATCCACTTTTTCCCAGACTCACCGCATGTACATGCGGTGGATCCGTTGATCGTATACAAACCCACCGCATAGGTATGCGGTGGGTTATGGCGACCGTATATATGCGGTCAATTTTTTGGGCAATTGAAAACGGTTTGTAAAAGTGGTCCAAAACCGTCGTCATAACCCACCGCATACCTGCGGTGGATTATGACGACGGTTTTGGACCGTTATGGCGACGGTTTTGACTATTATGGCGACGGTTCAAACCCACCGTATACCTCTGCAGTGGTTTATAACGACGGTTTTGGACCATTATGGCGACGGTTTTAGACTTGTATACTTCTCGACCCACCGCAATACTTTGCGGTGACCCACCGCATAGGTATGCGGTGGGATCGTTGACTGTCATTAAACCCACCGCATACCTATGCGGTGATTAGCGGTGAAAATAGTAAAAATTAGCGGTGGAGATATCGTTTCCGAAAAAAAAAACATATCTTAAGGTTCTTTCTAAGATCGATTCAGACATTGTTAAAGCCCTCAACAATTTGTCAAACTCTTGTGCACATATATTAAGGAAGTATATATAACATAATGATAAATTGAAACTAAATAATATTGCAGATAAGACCCGTTTCAATTTATCAAACAAGCGAGCATGACTCTTTGTAGAGGGTATATAATACCACCAATTCAGTTCCATTGGTGTCTTTTCAAAATAACAATTAAAAGGATCAATATAATCATCATTACCTTCCAAATTGCAAAGACTTACCTTTATTACCTCTTGAGCCTCAGCAGGTGGCTCTAGACATCATTCATCAACGGGTGAGCTCAAAATGAATGCATCGGATGGAGTAGGAGACACAACACATGAAACCTCATGCGTCGACTCATGAGATTCCATGTCAGGAAGCACTGGACCATCTTCTCCATCGGTAAAGAAACTATCGTTGTCTATGAACAATTCCTCCTCGTTATGAAACCAACTAGGAGGGAATGAATTACGCACAATGACTTCGGCAGGATCTTCCATTCTTGCATCCTTCACTGTCTCAGGAGATGACGGAATGGGTTGACTTTCTTTATCAACTCGAGGGGTGACCATCTACTCTGCTATTATCTCGCTTGATGTTTGAATAAGTTGGCTCAATTGTACCCCCAAGTTTTTGATCCTCTCACCATTTTCCTGTATCGCTTGAGCATTCTCCTGTATCGCTTGAGTAATGGCTTGGATTTCATCGTCCAAGGGTGTGACAGAGTCCCCCATTGGTAGTGATACCGAAGTGAAGGATTCTTCCTGCGCAATATGGTAATCCATATAACAGAAAAAATCCCACAACCCTGACAAACCTAACCGTGCTAGGCCTCCGTTACTCATGTACTCAACAAGCGCTCGTGTCTCAGCAGTCATCCCGTCAATTATGCAAACAATCATATCTCGGATGCTGTCTTGATAACCCCGTGAATAATGGATGTCCACATATCTCTGCAATCTGCTAAGATATTGGTGAAATTTCTCACCTTCAAACTTCAATAACCTCAACATCTAAAAAGTTAGTAGCAAGGGTGTTATGAACCGTAAGATAGGTTCACAACAAATTAGATATATACAAATTGATAAACAAACAAAACAAAGAAATAAACTTTGATTCCCCGACTACGGCGCCAATTTGGTGAACGGTTTTAGTCGTGTAAACCGTATCAAAATAAATTCGAACTTACTAATTAATGTAGTGTGGTAAGCACGAGTCAATCCCACAGAGAATCAAATTATTTCCATGTTAAGGTTATTTACCAATTAAGACAAAACGGGGGTTTTTTGAGTGGTGAAATTAGAAAGAAAATAAACTAAACTATGAACAAATAACAGAGATCACAATTAAGACTAGAGTTTCACCTATAAACATCCACTTTAATTTGACTAGTTGATCCTCGATTCTTCTTCAAGTTCTCTTTTCATCCTATTATTGTTCATGTCCTGATCTTGTGTAAATTACTAGTCCTACGAGTCCTAACCCTAATTAGATAACCCTAACGGTTAAGATTCAACCTAATAGTAGCATTAAGATTAAGGATTAAGAGTCAGCATTCAACATGTAATTGATTCTCTACACACCAGTTTAGTGCTACGAGTCCTAAAAAGGCATGATTACTACTATAGATTAAGGTTCGCTACGAGGAATCTACAAAATCCTAGCAATAATCTCAACTAGTTGTACGGACTAGAAGAAATCAACAATATTCGCAAAAGAATCAATACGAATCAATAGGAATGGAACAAGAATAAAAATCTCACAACTTTATCAAACCAAAGCTTCAATCCATAGACGAAACGGGAGAGTTTAGGTCTCCATAAAAATAAGACAAAACATAATAAGGGTTTACGGTTTAAAGAATTGGTCGGCCGTCAGTATGTTCCGGCATGAATGTAAGTATATATATAACGTAAAGCTATCTAATTTTATCAATCTAATCCCATCCTAATATAATTATATAATATTAATATATCTATTTAACTTATCTATCTTCTAACCTAATAAATAACATAATATGAAGACCTTGATGCGGCACAACGGCAGCACTTCATGCGGCTCCTTCCTTATACGGTCTGAACTCCAATTGCATTAGCACAATCAGCTGATACTTTAATTTGCAAGATAATCCCCATAAATTTTAAGCAATCTCCGATTTCATACGATCCGGCTCGAAAATGCTTGAAATATATAAAAACAATAGTGTAGACTCCGAAAACTAAATAATACAAATTAACTATAAAATATGTAAAATATGCATTAAAATAAGCTAATATAATATGCAATTATACGACTAAAATAGACCCTATCAACGACGCCCGTGATAAAACAACATTTGAAAGGTGGACCCCACCCCACGTCCCCATGGAGGAGGGTGAGCCACGTGTCTCGATTTAAGTGGTGAACGGTCTTACCTAAAGTTCCTCGCCTTGTGAACGATCTCACAGAGCTACTATCCTAGGGGGGAGAACCTTAACCTATGCTGGGATGACCACACGTGTTAAGACGGTCTTACCCCAGTTTAGTCATCCGCGGTCGGCAGATGACCAGTGACTGGCGCCGCCGAGCCCTGCCCGCGGCTCGTTCCACCCTTCGGGCGTCGATCTCATCAAGACTATTTGGAGATCATGGGTTCTTGCTCTAGTATAGAATGAGAGGATTGAAGTCAGGACCTCCGGGTTCGGGTAATCCCTTAATTCTAATACCTGAAGGCCCGCCTACCCGACGATTATGGTGTGTGCTTGGCAATTGTGCGGTTAACTTGGTATTCTTGCGTTTGGACTCCGTTCCCTGTTCTATGTAGCTAAAGACCCTCCTTTTGGATTTCCGAAAAAGCCTCGATCTTACAGCGTCTTTTCGCTTTTATAGTGTATGCCCACGCCCCTCCCCGGGGGAGTGTTCCTTCCTTTTTGCCACTTGTCGAAGCATGGCCGCCACGCGTTCTAAGGAGAAGGGCGCGTGGGTGGTAGGCATGTGTGACATCTGGCCGAGCTGCATGCGACCTTCATCCGCGGATCATTCGTTAGAGCGTCCGCACAGGCCCACTTTCCCGGTCCTCTTACTGCTTTTTTCCCTTTTCCCCATTTCCGCTATTTTTGGGCATCATCACAGCTCCTCAAGCCGTGGGGAGACCTGGAAGATCTTTCCGCGGTTCGAAATCACCCTACAGATCCCATTGTCCTCAACGCTTCCTGGGACAGGAGATGGGGAAAAAAAGAGGCTCGTTGGGCCGAGTTGGGCTCTCTTGGGCCTATTTTCACCAGGCCCGTTTACCTGATTGATGTGCGTCAGGAGTCTGACACGTGTGCTGAAGTGGGAGACGAAACATCGTTCGACGGAGGCCTATAAATAGGGGTCTTTTCCTTTTTCATTTTTTACTGTTCTCTGTTTTTTATAGCTTTCGTCTTCGGCCGATTAAGGTAAAGTTGTTCTCCTTTCTTTTCTTTTTGCATCTTTTTCTTGTTTTATTCTTAGTCTTCTCTTTTACTTCTCTTGGCCGCGGATGTGGCGTGGGTTTTTTCCGGGCGTATTTTTTATTTCCTATTGGCTCGTAGGTCTCTTCCCTACTTGCTCCTTCTTTACAATCTACTAGCCGCCCTCGTCATGTCGACCTCTCAAAGCAATTCTGGCAGTGTTTAAGCCCTTGTTAGATCCCCGCCTCCGGTGAAGTAGGAGGGCAATCTTTTTATGGGCGGTATAGCGGTTCCTGAGGAATTCACAATTTGCCAACCGTAGACCCCAGCGGATCCCTCTTTTTATTCTTCTCCGGGTCGAGTACGCGATGAACCCCCTCCTCCCATGGAATCTGCATCTTATCAGTCGGGCGATGGTGCTTCGTCGTCGGGATCCGACTCGATACTGGAGTCCCCCGAGTCTCAGCATTCTTACAAGGGGTGAGATTCCCGTACTGACTCGCCGTCCGACCCTGTCTTTCTACCGGCTGAGCGTCGTTCTTCATCCGTGCTAGGGGATTTCCGCGCAGTCTTATACAATGAGGGGGTACTAGCGACGTGCCCTTTTAGAAAAGATTTCCAGCCATCCTCCGCGGGTCCTATCCCAGCTGTTCTGCCGCAGAGGGTGATTCTCATTGCCCCGCCCAATGCTCAGGACCGCGGAGGAGGGACTTTCACTACCCTGGATGACCTGGGTGTGATTGCTCGCGTTTTCTCCTGGCCGGAGGGAGTAGTGCTGTGTCTTTCGGTGGAGGGCAGAGGGAGCCTGGACGATTATCCAGGGTGTTTGGTTGTTTATATCGAGAGTCTGGTTCAAGGGTTTCGGCTCTCTCTTCATAATCTATTTAAGCGTTATTTGAAAGCTTGTGGCTTGAGCCCCGCCCAACTGGTGCCAAAAAACTGGCTCTTCTTTACTTCTTTTGTTATGCGTTGCCTAGAGATTAGAGTTCAACCTATCTTAGGACTTCTTAGCAATATGCTAAGTTTGGGTCACGGTGGCACCCACAAGAATTTTTACCAGGCTAAGCTTAGCGTTTCGATAGTGGAACGAAACACTAGCAAACCGGAGTGGAGGCATAATTGGTTCTTAGTCAGAGATCCTTCTTGTCAAATCCTGAACTTCCACACCGATCCGCGCCTGTATACGCGCGTGAAGAAGAAAGCAGTGGCAGATCTGAAAGAGGTTGAGCGGAGGTTTGCGGTGGGGAGGAAACCTTGGTGGAGGGATGTGGTGTCTCCTTCGCAGCTGGAGATGGCAGGCTTGAGTCTCCCCCATCCGCGTATAGGTTGTAGTTAATTTGGGAAACACTTTTTGTTTTCGCTTCTTCTTGTTTTGTTGGTTCTATAATGATGCTATCGTCCTTTTCATGGTTCCCTAGACGCCCTAGAGTTTAAAACGATGGTGGACGCTGCGAAGATATCCTCCACTTCTCCCTCTTCTGCCAAGAGGAAGATACCTACAGACGTGATGAAAGCTTTGAAGTGCCCCAAAACATGTGCTCCCAAGTCAAAGAGAAGACCGCGATCGTAGCCTCTTCTTCTCCTATTATCCCGGCGGAGTCTGCGCCATCAGTTATTGATGTTGAGGCTTCTCCAATCGCTGAAGTTCGTCCCCTTTCTCTGACGGTCACTGTGGAGCCCCAACCTATCTCTCCTTCTGAGGCGGGAACTTCTAAAGCTCATCCGAAGAAGAAAAGGTCGTTTCCCTTCCCGGTCTGGGAAGGAGTTGACTGGGATGTGCCGGTCTTCCATGTGGACGTCAACAAATGCCAGGCGTATCGGATGCCCTACTTTGACTCGGAGGTCCTTAACCAATTGGCCTTTCCCCCAGATCTCGGGGTGGCGGAGTTGCAGTACCTGGACCAACTAACTGACGAGCAGTTCACAATGGAGCAGGAACGCTGGTGCAATTGGGTAAGTGGGCCGTGCTCCGTGTCTTTCGTTATTTGTTTGCCTTGGTGCTTTTCACTTTGGGAATTTCCATGACCCTTCTATTTTCTTTGTAATCAGGGACGCGTCTTTACTCACAGCGGTTGGAGGAGGTATCTGCGTCTGGTCCAACATGCCCGTGGCCTAGAGGAGAACTTAGAGCTGATGAAAGAGAGGCTTTTGGAGGCAGAGACGCCGCGGAAGGAGGTTGAATCCCTTCGTTCCCGGTTGGAAGAGGGGGAAACAATCCTGGCCGCAGAGAAAGCAAAGGGCAATAAATTGGCCGAGGATTTGGAGATGGTGCAAGCCCAGCTCGAATCTTCTCAGCAGTCCTTATCTTCCCTAAGTACAGTGCCGCGGCCAGAGCTGTCGAGTTGGAGACCCAGTTGATTGCGGCGAACGAGGAGCGGAACAAGGCGGTCGTGGAATCCAACCGTCGTGCGATCGAGCTAGAGCGGTACCGGGACCGGATAGATGGGGATATCGTTCTATCTTGGTTAGACGTTGCGCACAACCGCACCAAGCCTGTAAACGGCTGGTTGAGAACCCCGATTGGCCTCGACTTCATGAGAATCGCGGTTCCAGAGTGGTTGAACGAAGAGGCCAGGTAGGAATTTATTCAGGATAGGTACAGGGACTGCTTCTACATGGGCATGAAGGCAGGGATTCATTAGAGTGTGCAGAAATCTGTGGAGAACCCTGGCGTCCCTCTCCAGCCCTTCCCCCGAGCGAAGACATAGAGGATTGGGATTTGAAGGAGGATGAGAACGTGGACATAAGCGGTGATGGTTTGTAAACTCTCTCTCCAGATACTGGTTTTCCTATTATCGTTTCTTTAGGCGAACGAACTTTGGCACTATATTTTGTGCCTTATTTTGGTTTGTGTCATCGTATTCGCGGTATGATCGCGTGAAAAACTCGATCGTGGTTGCTTTTGTGCCCGAGTTCCTTATTTTGCTTGAAGAAAAACAAACTACTGAGTTCCCGCTTAGGGATAGAGTTTTCAATTTTCACAAGCACATGTTTCTTCGCGAAATAGTCTTAACATAAAGTTAGTGTGCGTTACCGAGGTTACATCCTATGCGAACGGGTACTTTTTCTATCCTTCGTCTTCGGAGGTTCCAACGTCTTCTTGTGGTAGGATGCGAACTTTGAAGCACGAGTTGCCGAGGTAGTGGAACGTCACAGCCCTTCCTATCTGGATGCCTCTTGATCTTGCAAAAGTAATCCACCCTTTGGTGAGCTAGAGCACCCCGACGTCATCTCGTTCTACTCGGACGCTTGTTCCCCGCCTTCCTCGCTGTAAAGGCTCGGATTTTTAAATCCTAATTTACAGAAAAATGAATTTAAATCGGATACTTCAAGAAAAACTCGTTCTTAATTTCATAAATATAACTCGAAACTCTTAAAGTGGATTCCGGCCAAATTTTGAAATTTATGCAAAATAGATTTTTCTTCCCGCTTCCACCTGCCGAGAATTGAAAAATGCTGTTTGGATTTCATTATTAAATTCAAATTTGAAGATTTAAATTTTAGTTTGATCGAGTCAGGATAAGGTCGAGAGCGGGTTCCGGGATTTATTTATCCGCTACTTTGAAAATTCAATCAGGGACCACATGAGTTGTCTCTTATCCTTGCTTGTTTGACCTCCCAATAGCTCTGCCCACTCCCTCCTATCACTACCCATTTTGAGCTAGCATCTCTCATGTCATACCTCTCTGCTTCCCTATTTTTGGTAAAGCCTCAAACACTAACCACGCCAAGCTTCAGGGACCTGCAATTTGATTCCTTTGGATTTCAAACGAAACACAAACCATCCTCCTTCTCTTGTCTGATTAATAAATTGCAACTCCCCTCTGTAACTCTCCCCTTCTTTTATTTTGAAAAGCCCCAAACCCACAAGAGACACACACCATCTCTCATAGCACCCTCTTAACCTCTGTCTCTCCTTCAAACTCACAAGCTCCCCCCCCCCGTTGTCATTTTGTTCTCTAGCAAAACTAGAGTGCCTCACCTCCATCTCCATTTTTCTGCATTTCTCTCTTCAACTTCAATTTAAATCCAGACAAACCAACCCCGAGCGCCCTATTTCTCGGCGAAGGCCATCAAGCACCGCACATTTGCCTCCTCCTTCGATTCCATTTTCTACGAGGACCACTCCATCTCCTCTGACGTCTGAGACGAAGGCTGCAGAAAGCCAAGCAGCTCGGAGCCACAGCCGAGCCGCTTTACCCCTCCTCCCTTGTTCCTCCGACTTCCGAGCTGGGTAAGGTCCGTTTTGCTTCCTTTTGCTTCGAAACATGGTAAAGGGGTCACCTTTAACCTCCTCCCTTTTCGTCCTAGGCCATGAGCCCTTTGATTCCAACTCCGGCAGTCCAAATCGAGCCACGACGAAGCGTTTTCCGGCGAAGACTTCGACCCTCTCGGTGAGCGCCTCTCCTTCTCCTCTTTCTTGTTCAAGTTTTTGCCTTTGGTGTCGGGTGGGTGGTCGGAGCAGGCATTCGACACCGGCGAGGCCCTCCCTTTCTTCTTCTCCTTCCCAGATTTCGAATGGGGTTTTTTGGAGGGGATGAATGAACAGTGCCCACCGGTTTGGGTTTTGTTTTCTTTTTGTTTTGGTCCGGTTCACCATTTAATAAAAAGAAAACCGGGTTGGTCTCTAAAAACCAAATCAGATTGGGTATGGGCTTGGATCCGGATTGTGTTTTAAAAGGAATTTGGGCCAGGACTATTTTAATGAATTTTGGGCCTATTCTTGCAAAGGGTGTTTCATATTTGATTTTGGGTCTATTTTTATAAGATAGGTGTTTGGTTTTAACAAATTAATAAAGGGTTGATTTTATAAATATTAAATAGATGGAATATAATATAGAATATTATTATTGAGATTTAAAGTATAATATTTGGACTTGGATCTGAAAAAGGTTTTAAAGGTTGGAAATGGATTCAATAAAATTAAAAAGAGGAATTTTGGAAATACCCTAATCTTGTCGGATATGTTTTGATAAAGTAATAAAATAAGTTGGTTTAAAGAGTAACGCCTTGTAAATGGATTTTTTGGGTCAAGTATGATTTGGAAAAGTGTTTAATTAATGATTTGATATAACTTGGGATTTTAGAAGAGTTTTGGAAAATCTTGGGAAAACGACTTGATTTACCTTGCCTAACTTGATGAATAAATTTGATGACCCGTGTGTGATATTATATGCTTTAAGTAACATTAGAAGTAGACTTATTTATATTACTTATATATGTGTTAGGTGATCATCTGTGACATGTTGGCTTTCTGTATACCTAGTTGTTGCCTTTTGCTGTTCTGCACTTCCAGGTGAGTTCCTATATGAGCTCACTCAGATTCGAAAAGAGATCTCCCTGCTTGTAGCCATGTGCATACTAGGTGCTTGCATTCATAATAAAGCATGTCATGTAGTATCCTGCTAGGATTGCACTCATGATTGAGCATTCGTTTACTCATTGCTTTTGTAAACAGAACGGCCGTTATCTGTGAAGTAACTAGAGTCATTGCTAGGGTTATAGGACGACCTAGTTTCATTGGGTCCCGTCCTGAGTCAATCGAGTCATGAACTTCCTTATATTATGAGATGCCTGCGGGCTTTATTGTGGAGCGGGTTGGGCATTCGCGCCGCCCGATTATGAATGAATGCATTCACGAGCTGGCCAGTCTCTGCCCTATCGGAAGGGGGTGGAGGTAGGAGAGGGATATACCACTTGGTATTCGGTGCTAAGGCCTTATTAAATTTATGCACTTGATCTTAGGATCATGCTAGTGTGTTAATATTCCGCCTTGCATCTAGAAGCATCTTTATTAGGACTAGCGTGTGTATATGTCTACTTGTTTGGGATTATATTGCGTAGGGCTTCGATCTGACACCGCCCCGCATACATTTTTTTTAGGTTTGTTTTGCAGCATGATTATTCCTTGTTTCCGTGACGTGGGAACTCTCTTGGGCGATCTCAAAGAAATGGTTTAACTCCACTAACATTGTATATTAAATTTCGATAAATACGCTTATTGATTTGGTTTTGACTCGGCTCTGCCGTGTCACCCTCTTGTATTACAAATTGATTCTACTATTTGCATGACTGTTGGTTTTTCACGCTTAGACTTATGACATGTACAGGGGACTTCCCTGGGGATTCCAACGATCCCTTCGAATTTTGGGTATGAAATCCCACTTCAAAATGTTAGGATAGAATTTCAAACCTTCAACCTGTACTCGGGGCGCGAGATCCTAACGAGAGGTTTCATCCCTCGAAACGTAACTCGGGAATCATAATCCCGGGCCGTTACAAAGATGGTATCAGAGCCAGGTTATGCAAACCGAGTATGATAGGTTGAAGTGGTTTTGAAAATGGCCCAAGGTTTTCAAATGGTTTTTCAAAATGTTTTAGAAAGGGAAAAATGAATTTAATATGGCTAACTCAACTAGACTAAATATGAACTTGACTCAATAATCTGGTAATCAAACAAAGGGAAACGAAGGGGCAGTGAAGGCGCTAGACCATCCCTATTGGATGTAGTTGGGAACGGATAGGCAAAATATAGCTTGTTCTTTACAGATGGGGCTACAAGACTCTAAGGCTTTGCGTTGTAGTGGCTGGAGTGCCGAGTTAGGTAGAGACCGTGAGGTTTTGCCCCTCCGGTTAATCGCCCTCGAAGGGCGGCCCGTAGGATAGCTTGATTGTTGATTGTTCTATGCTGAGTGCTGTTATGCTTAAATTGAAGACCTGGTTGATATTCTTGACTATGAATCATGTGTTAAATGCCTATGTGAATGGAATAGCGGGGGAGATCTTCTGTCATTATAGAGTCGGGATCCCAATCCTTGTTGGATTGGCTTTGATCTTGTAAGCCAGACTATTTCCTTCTTCGGTCTTCTTTTCCCGACCCTACTAAATGTCTTTATTGAGCTTTCCTTGTGATGTCGGTATGTTGTATGGGAAATTGGGAGGAATAACCACATTTGAGGTTGTATGGGAGTACGCTACTACATGAACCCTTTTCTGCCCTACTCGAGAGTTACACGAGTATTCCACGTGAAATGAGTCATGGAAGTGAGTTAGAGTCGCCCTTGTAGATCTCTGTGGGATTATCTTAGTTGCTTCGTCCATGATTGCATGATTCTATATGTACTACCTCCTAGACTTGCGGATTGATTATTAGTGTGAAATTATGCCTACATGTCTTGATGTCCATGTTTAGCCATTGCTTAGGTTCGTGTTACATTTTATGCCTATATCATCCCAACCTGATCTACTTAGTATGTGTATTGTTATACTAATTCTTGAATGTATGTGTCATGTGTTAGGGAGCTACCTAATTCTATGTAAATAGGCTCATGATAGTGTGATCGTTCCATTCTGATATCCTGTTAGAGTGAGTCTTTACTTGATTAATGCATGTTACAACTTGATGTCGAACCTGCCTTGTATGATGCCTAATTTCCAGCATGCTTATCTAATTGTCATGCCATGATGATCTCCATGTTTCTCTCATACTGTCTTGAATATATGACCTGACACGCCGCACGAGCACACACCACTATAATTTCTAGTTTCGTATATGCATGACTCGACCTGATGTGTTATTCCCAGCATATGTTTTGAGGATGATCCTTAATGTAGATTTGTGGTTGTATGTCATTATGTATCCATGCTTGACCATCTTGTTTAGGTCTCATGTCATGCTTCTTTGTAATTCTGTCATACCCCCCATGCATACACAACTTGATTTCATTGGTTCCCCGCATCATCATACTAATGATTGGTTAAACACATATGTCGCAAGTTACGAACTCGCATAATGTTTACTCTCTCTCTTGGATTAGGTTCATGATAGTGTGACCCTTAGCATGTCAGTCTTACTCTCGCCCTCATCATGACTTTATGACCACTAAACCATAGCATGCTCACCTTTTCATTCCCATGATATTTTCTTCTTCTTTGTGGTATCCTCTCGTGTTTCCCTGAATATATGACCTGATATTTTGAGCATGTACCATTTAAATATTCACATGGATCTGTAATTGTCTACCATCATATCTATCCCTAGCTATCTTGCTTTAGGCCCATGTTATACTCTGTTATATGTCTATCATGCTTCTAGGTCGTTACGGTGTAGTTTATTTGGCTCTTTGCAAACTGTTGTGCTAATCGAATGAATGTATGTACGAATGAGTTAGTATCATGTTTCCGCATATACAAGACACCTGAATGCTAGGGTGAGTTTAGGCGAAGTAACTTGATTGTAATCATGTTCACTATGTGCTGGTAGTATCCTATAAGGCTTATGAATTCCAATATGACTCGCTGTGTGGTAATTTGTCATGCTTGCTTCATTACATGAATATGATTATTCCATGATGTGATAGTACTGTACCATTCCATGTACTCCTATGACGGTTCATTAATTCCTAGCATGATTATAATATATCATCCGTGATGTTCTCTTGTTCACTCTGTAGAGATACCCATGTCTTACCATGTATCGCTAGCATCATGTAGGATCACGATGTGACTTGATATATCCGTATGTTAAATACATGCCCTGGTTGTATGCTGTCAATCTATACCTGTGTACTTGCATGCTTTATATTCATGTGAAGATGTACTATCTTAAGCTCATATTGTCGTTCTGTCATACTTTCTCCTTGTCCCCATATGGTCATGTTACAATTGGTTGACTCCTTAAATGCATTCGTGATAGTTGTTAAATGAACATGTAACCTATGCTGCATAACTGCACCTCTTATCATGTTAAACTATACCTTATAGGACCCATGAATTATGGCTTGTGTGTATTCATGCTCTATCTGTTGTATGACCTGTTCTCACGTAGGATAGACTCCGCGAGGTCTTGTATTCTTCCCAACATCTCTGATATGCGATTCTTTAACTGTTTAGGAATTGATAGACCCAGTTGTAGAGTTAGTGCCTATTTTCAACGCATGTTAACCATTAGGTGATTATCAATGTGTACCTATCATCTCATCACTCGATGTTGTTTCTGCATGCCCCTGACATTATTAAGGCTTCCGCAAATGAATAATCTGGCACCTCGCATGACCACACACACATAACGATAGCTATAAGACACTCGCATGATTACCTTTGCATGCATAATGTAGCATACCGCCCCCTTGAAGCATGATACCTTAGGAGCCTTGTCCTGTTTCGCACTATGATATGCGCATGACTCCTTCATCACAATTGCTTATATTCCTTTTATATGTGCTAATGTTTGGATGCAATAGTAGTCCTGCTTAAACTTCTATGACTCGTCCCACTATTATTTGGAGTTGCTTGATGCATCTTATTCATATACATATGTGACTGTCATGTAGTACCTTGTAAAATCTATGCCTGCAGAGATATGACTTGTGTGATCGCATGCTCAACTTGCCTTTCATGTAGCCACTCTTATCGTAGGTTGTGATAGCCTTGTTATAATCTCTCTACATGATCTTATGTCTGTCCAAGCATGTTGGATATTGTTAGTTCAGTTAGAATGTTATGGCTCCACATGGTTGTATCATGTTAAGTATGATTAGTGACATGCTTATGTGTGTTCTCATCCAGGTTGTTCTTATCACATGATGCCCTTCCAATGCTTAACTGGATGAACTCATACTTTTATGAAATGTGTGTTAATTAGCAGTTGAATATCGCGTTGCATGTTATACCATACGACATGGTAGATGCATGTATACATGAACTGTGATTTTGGTGACAAATTGTTCCTCAATGCCTACCTTTGATTGCGCTTTTTCCTTAATTATTGATTACTAGTATCATGAAGGACTTACTTTCCCCATGTCTCCTTGTGTGATGACATCCCACGCTTACCCTATTATTATGAGAAGTCATTGCTATAAGATGTGAATACTGTACCGCTTTTATTTGACTTGCCCATGTGTGCTTGTTACGAGTAATTTACCCTACCTGTAATGCTCTGTAGTGTTTACTAGATTTCGCATGAGCTATGTGCCACACCAACCTATTATTGCATTCGTATATACGTGTTTCTTATACATATCAAGCTTGTCTGATATATGAAATGAAAAGTTGCTAGCTAGTCTCTTATGCACATGCCGAGCCCGATCATGTTTTTGGTTGCCTCTATTTGTTAACATCTTTCATTAAGGTAGGTACGTGTTAGTGTTTAGTGATGTGACTAGTTTACTCCACGATTGGTATGTGTTTTGCTTGCTGCATTGGTAGCCTCGTAGAGTTCCATAAGGGCACCATACTCCTTCTTGGGTCGGGATCTCATTTTTCATCGTGTCATCATCAGTTGGTTTGTGTGTGGCTCTACGGGGAGTCCGGGTTGTTACCCTTTTCTCTCCCCTATCTCCACTAACTTAAAAGTTGCTTGCAATACTTTGACAAACGATGGCGTAGAAAAGAGACCGTTTAGCCATATAGCACGGGAGTGGCACAGCGGAAGCACGGTGGACCCATAACCCTAGGTCCCAAAACTAACATATTGATTCTTTAAATGATGAACGGGTGGTGGACGTTACATGATTGACTTCTACTTATGATTATGAATTTTAGTGCTTTGGTGTTCCTATGTGACTAACCTTGTGATATGATTGGTGTTCTGTATCGGTAGGCCTTGCCTGAATTCTTTTACTCATGTAATATGAATTATACTTGTTGAAATCTTGACTTGTGTTGGTAATAATGATATTTTGTGCCCCGATAATATGTGACAGTATGATACTGCGCTCTTGACATGATATTACCTTTGCTCGAACTATTATTAGCATGAGGTTATGTGGTAACTTGTTTTGCTATGTCAATACATGATATTATGCAATACTTGTTGAGCATGATAGTATCTTAGGATTTATGACATGTGATTGCTTTGGAACAATGGGAGACAATGATGTGTAAACTTAGTGTGAAATCATGTTATATTATACTGACGTGAAATACTTGAAGGATAAGTGATAGTAGCATGTAGGGCCCATAGTGTAGGATGCATGTTATCCTGATATAATGGTATGCAATGTCTTGTTAAGTTAAATGTCATC
Organism: Persicaria tinctoria; assembly: GCA_037127255.1. NCBI lineage: Eukaryota > Viridiplantae > Streptophyta > Magnoliopsida > Caryophyllales > Polygonaceae > Persicaria > Persicaria tinctoria. The sequence continues at coordinate 19,593,035 of JBANSL010000019.1, read as the reverse complement.
GCGATGCTGTTTGGTGTTGCTATGTTGTTAGACCTTGCTATTACTAAACCATGAGAGCATGACAGATTCTATGATTGACAACTTGAACTTAGATTGCTGAAACGTGATTGTGCTGACATCTCTATGCATTGCTATTTCAAAATTGATTTTCGGCTAAATCCTTGGCAATGAAAATCGTGAATATCTTGGCTTGTTGAATCTTGTTGAAATGGATTTTGTTGTGCTGACTTGTTGTCTCCCCATTAGACTGAAACCCCTATTATGACATAATTCTGTTGTGTTGGTAGTGGTAAGTAGGAAACCATGCTGATGTGATCTACTATGGTTGAGGCGTGATGTGTTTGTGTGTTGCCCTTTCAAGAATGACATTCCTGCTTGATGCATTCTTATTTGTTGACACCTAGAACATGAAATGCTAATGTTGAGTGTGACGTTTCAATATATTGGTGTGCGAAAATGTTGATAATGGCTATTCATGTTATGGTTTTGGTATGGTCAATCTCGATGGTTGGTTGTTTATGAGGTGGCATGTCTTGGTTATGTCGATTCTGATAATGGCTAGAGATTCGTAGATTGGAATTGCTTTTGAGATTGGAACCTAGGAAGAGAATATGGGATTAGCCTTTAGAGGTGGATGATTCCGCCTCTTGAATTCTGAATTTGCCTGACCAACTTGGGATTTAAAGGGTTTTGAACGGGTTTGAAAAAGACTAACTTGGATTTTGAGAGACTGAACGCGATCGAGAACCTCAACGATTTTGAGGCCAATTTTTTTCTTTTTCAATTGCGGAAACCCCTTTGAAACTTTTCAAACCCGGGCAACTCTATGATATTTCACGAAGTAGATACAAGCATTTTATGGGGGCGCTTGTAGGGTGCTTTCTAAGACCTAGTGATTATATTGTAGAACTTTTAGAGTTGTGTTACTTCCGAAAAGTCGAAGTGAGAATGTGATAAGGGCGCTTATTGCATACTTGTCAAGACCAATTGGAGATGTCACGACCGTGACTAGGATGTTGTGAGAATTCCGGAAGACGCAACCGAGATGATTACAAGATCCTTGGACATGGTCCTTGGACTCATCAATTTCAATCTTCATCCCCTACCTTGTTTTGGTTTTAGTCTCGGGGACGAGACTTATTTTTAGAGGTGGATGATGTAAAGGCTCGGATTTTTAAATCCTAATTTACGGAAAAATGAATTTAAATCGGATACTTCAAGAAAAACTCGTTCTTAATTTAATAAATATAACTCGAAACTCTTAAAGTGGATTCCGGCCAAATTTTGAAATTTATGCAAAATAGATTTTTCTTCCCGCTTCCACATGCCGAGAATTGAAAAATGCTGTTTGGATTTCATTATTAAATTCAGATTTGAAGATTTAAATTTTAGTTTGATCGAGTCAGGATAAGGTCGAGAGCGGGTTCCGGGATTTATTTATCTGCTACTTTGAAAATTCAATCAGGGACCACATGAGTTGTCTCTTATCCTTGCTTGTTTGACCTCCCAATAGCTCTTCCCACTCCCTCCTGTCACTACCCATTTTGAGCTAGCATCTCTCATGTCATACCTCTCTGCTTCCCTATTTTTGGTAAAGCCTCAAACACTAACCACGCCAAGCTTCAGGGACCTGCAATTTGATTCGTTTGGATTTCAAACGAAACACAAACCATCCTCCTTCTCTTGTCTGATTAATAAATTGCAACTCCCCTCTGTAACTCTCCCCTTCTTTTATTTTGAAAAGCCCCAAACCCACAAGAGACACACACCATCTCTCATAGCACCCTCTTAACCTCTGTCTCTCCTTCAAACTCACAAGCTCCCCCCCCCCTTGTCATTTTGTTCTCTAGCAAAACTAGAGTGCCTCACCTCCATCTCCATTTTTCTGCATTTCTCTCTTTAACTTCAATTTAAATCCAGATAAACCAACCCCGAGCGCCCTATTTCTCGACGAAGGCCATCAAGCACCGCACATTTGCCTCCTCCTTCGATTCCAGTTTCTACGAGGACCACTCCATCTCCTCTGACGTCTGAGACGAAGGCTGCAGAAAGCCAAGCAGCTCGGAGCCACAGCCGAGCCGCTTTACCCCTCCTCCCTTGTTCCTCCGACTTCCGAGCTGGGTAAGGTCCGTTTTGCTTCCTTTTGCTTCGAAACATGGTAAAGGGGTCACCTTTAACCTCCTCCCTTTTCGTCCTAGGCCATGAGCCCTTTGATTCCGACTCCGGCAGTCCAAATCGAGCCACGACGAAGCGTTTTCCGGCGAAGACTTCGACCCTCTCGGTGAGCGCCTCTCCTTCTCCTCTTTCTTGTTCAAGTTTTTGCCTTTGGTGTCGGGTGGGTGGTCGGAGCAGGCATTCGACACCGGCGAGGCCTTCCCTTTCTTCTTCTCCTTCCCAGATTTCGAATGGGGGTTTTTGGAGGGGATAAATGAACAGTGCCCACCGGTTTGGGTTTTGTTTTCTTTTTGTTTTGGTCCGGTTCACCATTTAATAAAAAGAAAACCGGGTTGGTCTCTAAAAACCAAATCAGATTGGGTATGGGCTTGGATCCGGATTGTGTTTTAAAAGGAATTTGGGCCAGGACTATTTTAATGAATTTTGGGCCTATTCTTGCAAAGGGTGTTTCATATTTGATTTTGGGTCTATTTTTATAAGATAGGTGTTTGGTTTTAACAAATTAATAAAGGGTTGATTTTATAAATATTAAATAGATGGAATATAATATAGAATATTATTATTGAGATTTAAAGTATAATATTTGGACTTGGATCTGAAAAAGGTTTTAAAGGTTGGAAATGGATTCAATAAAATTAAAAAGAGAAATTTTGGAAATACCCTAATCTTGTCGGATTTGTTTTGATAAAGTAATAAAATAAGTTGGTTTAAAGAGTAACGCCTTGTAAATGGATTTTTTGGGTCAAGTATGATTTGGAAAAGTGTTTAATTAATGATTTGATATAACTTGGGATTTTAGAAGAGTTTTGGAAAATCTTGGGAAAACGACTTGATTTACCTTGCCTAACTTGATGAATAAATTTGATGACCTGTGTGTGATATTATATGCTTTAAGTAACATTAGAAGTAGACTTATTTATATTACTTATATATGTGTTAGGTGATCATCTGTGACATGTTGGCTTTCTGTATACCTAGTTGTTGCCTTTTGCTGTTCTGCACTTCCAGGTGAGTTCCTATATGAGCTCACTCAGATTCGAAAAGAGATCTCCCTGCTTGTAGCCATGTGCATACTAGGTGCTTGCATTCATAATAAAGCATGTCATGTAGTATCCTGCTAGGATTGCACTCATGATTGAGCATTCGTTTACTCATTGCTTTTGTAAACAGAACGGCCGTTATCTGTGAAGTAACTAGAGTCATTGCTAGGGTTATAGGACGACCTAGTGTCATCGGGTCCCGTCCTGAGTCAATCGAGTCATGAACTTCCTTATATTATGAGATGCCTGCGGGCTTTATTGTGGAGCGGGTTGGGCATGCGCGCCGCCCGATTATGAATGAATGCATTCACGAGCTGGCCAGTCTCCGCCCTATCGGAAGGGGGTGGAGGTAGGAGAGGGATATACCACTTGGTATTCGGTGCTAAGGCCTTATTAAATTTATGCACTTGATCTTAGGATCATGCTAGTGTGTTAATATTCCGCCTTGCATCTAGAAGCATCTTTATTAGGACTAGCGTGTGTATATGTCTACTTGTTTGGGATTATATTGCGTAGGGCTTCGATCTGACACCGCCCCACATACATTTTTTTTAGGTTTGTTTTGCAGCATGATTATTCCTTGTTTCCGTGACGTGGGAACTCTCTTGGGCGATCTCAAAGAAATGGTTTAACTCCACTAACATTGTATATTAAATTTCGATAAATACGCTTATTGATTTGGTTTTGACTCGGCTCTGCCGTGTCACCCTCTTGTATTGCAAATTGATTCTACTATTTGCATGACTGTTGATTTTTCACGCTTAGACTTATGACATGTACAGGGGACTTCCCCGGGGATTCCAACAATCCCTTCGAATTTTGGGTATGAAATCCCATTTCAAAATGTTAGGATAGAATTTCAAACCTTCAACCTGTACTCGGGGCGCGAGATCCTAACGAGGGGTTTCATCCCTCGAAACGTAACTCGGGAATTATAATCTCGGGCCGTTACACTCGCCCATTGGTCAGCGAGATCCTTTCAACAACTGTTAGCCCAAACTCCGCCTCGAAGCATGCTGGTAGTGGCTGCACTCGTGAAGAACCCCTCATATTTTAATATAACTTAAAGAATGTTGGGGGCGATTGTTGAGTTTTTGAAAAGAGGGGCTTACCATCCTCTGCGTGAATGTAGCGTTCTTCGCCCAGTGAAGAAAATCTCTTGGGCCTCTACCTGTGACCGAGAAAAGGGGCTCGGGTGAGTTGCCGGCAGCCATTTCGTTTCCTTCAGGGCAGAGGATTTCGTTGTCTTTTTGGGACAGAGTTGTGTGGTTTAGGACTCTTCTAGAGCCACATTTATAGGAAGAGTTCCTTCCTTCTTTATGTGATGATTTACTTTCCGTTTTTTCGAAGATTCGGCATACCTTATTTTGCTGTTACATTGTTTTTTATTTTTTCCTTTTCAAGAAAAGTACCTCGGGAAGGAGGACATCTGAAAAAGAGGGACTCGTCTGGTCGATTTCATGACTGGGGGCCTTTATAGTTATTCTGGCAAATGACAGAGACTACATCAAAAGAATTTATTCTTGTCAGTTGCATTTTAACTTGAAAGGTAAGGGAGAGCCGCGGGCCGCACTTCTTTATTTTCTGCCAGCCGGTCTCGTTACCTTGGTTGTCTCCTACTTCTGGGAACACCTTCTTCGTTGAGCTGGGCCAGCATCCGCGGTCGAGGGCGGGTCAGGATATGATACGTATACCTCGAAGTGTGAGTCGCCCTCGTAAACGAAAAGGAGTGCGGACCCGACGTATGCGCGATTTGAGAGGGTGAAATCCGCCCACCCTCTTGTGTACCAATGCGTTCCCTCGTTGTCTACCGCGGTATCCTCCTCACAACCACGGCAGGGGGTGGGGCCGAAGATGGCGACGTGGCCGAAGGGGCAGGACCCAACGCTTAGTTAACCAAGCTCCAAGAAATGAAGTCCGCTATGAGAGAACTCGGACCAACCGGATCCCCGAGCCTGAATGCTTCATCGACACCTCGGCGGGTGGACCATCCCTTTTAGGGTCTAGCCGACAAGATAGGAAGAACTACGAGAGAGAGGTGAAGCAACCTCCCTCCTCAGCAAGACAAATGATTGATTCACAAAACCATGCTGAGGTAATCTTCGCCGCAAAGAATGCCGAAGGTGTCCGCATGCCACACGCAGACCCACTGGTCATACACACCCAAATCGCCACCAAGACCGTCAAGAGGGTCTTCATAGATACTGGTTCGTCTGTAGACATCCTCTCCTGAGAAGCCTTCTCCCAGATAGGTATATCCGCGTCGGCCTTGAAGCCCTACCATGGAACCCTGGTGACGTTTTCTAGGGATGAGGTGTAGGTGGCAGGTACTATAGAATTAGCGGTGGTGCTAGGGACAGCCCCCAGCCGCCGAATGGAAAACATAGTGTTCACAGTGGTCAGAATACCAACTACTTATAATGCACTCCTCGGTAGGGTATCTCTGTACAAATTCCAAATTGCGGTGTCCATATACCATTTTAAAGGGAAGTTCCCAATACCGGGAGGGGGAACGGGAGAAGTTTCTTGCCAACAGCCAGAAAGCAGAAGTTGTTATATGACTTCCCTCCGAAAAAAGAAAGAAGTGATGTGTCTCTGTGATACCTCGCAGAATGAAGTCAAGGGAACGGATGAAAGCCTCCAAGAGGGGAATGAAGGGCCAGAAAACCCGGAAGAGAGGACTCAAGAAGCTGACCTTGAGGTCAGACCGGAGGAACGAGAGATCCCAATCGCGGACCAGAGGACGGTCCATCAACCTTTCTCCACCCCCGAAGAAAGAATTTATATGGGTCAGGCTCTAGGAACGGAGGAAAAAGATCGTGTTCTAGGGGTCCCTACGTCCATAGCAATCCATACACTCAGAATCCGCCATGACGCTCGACCGATAGCTCAGAAGAAGAGAAAAATGACCCCCTGATCATGCACATTTAGGTAGTGTTAATATAAGCATTTAGATGTGTTTAAGTAGGGTAAAATGCATGAGTTATAGTAGTTTTCATGTTTTCATTATGTTTCAATTAGAGTCAGAATCTACGAGATTTGTGCATGATTTCAGGTGATTGTAAAGAGATGAAGCTAAGATCGAGCCAATGTTGGAAGATTGGACGAGAATAGAAGAGCACGAGAGTCGGGGAGAGGAGCTAAACATGTAAAGGATTGGAGCTGTCCAAGCTGGCGACGCTGTACTAAAACGAGTCGTTTGAAGGCTGTATTTATCGGATCGGGGCATACTTATACTTGTTGGAAAGATGATTCGAAGAACTACAACTTTCGTGTTTACGACTTTTCCAAATTCGGCCTTGAAGACGGTGAAATCTGGACGTCAAGATGGCTGCTGAAGAGAACTCGGTTTGGGCATCAAAAGAACTCGGCCGAGTACTTTGGTGCACCCGAGTTATGTTGCGTTTCCAAGGATGTGGGCGTTACTTTGTTTAATTTCTGAAAGTTAATTATGTTAGTTTGTTTTTGAATTAATTAGGAAGAGGGACCGTCAGTTCTGAAAAGGACATGGGGAGGTCTTGTTTTTAGTTTCAATTAAAAACCACGGACGGGGGTTTTGTACATAGCCATTAGAGACCCATTGTGATTTTTCTTCGATTATGAACAACTAAACTCTTTAGCTCGGGGAAATTGATCGAAGCTTCAGGTTTTCTATTTCATTGTGAGATTTCTATTCCTAATACTCTTCTTTGAATATTATCAATTCTTTGCGCTGATTGTTTAAGGTTTTCGTGAATTTCCGTTAGTCTGATCAACTGATGCCTTTTCATGATAATCTATAGCTAGATATAGGTAATTTCTGGTTGAATTATCTATATTATTGTGTAGCAAAATATAAATATCTGAAACTGGTTGATTTAGGGATTTGTATAGAGAATTGATTTGCAATCGATGCAATAACTGGTTGTGCGTGTCGATTGTCTTTGTTGATTTCCTTTAAGCTTAATCGATTATTGAATTGAATCTTGATAGTTTCAAGATTGTTTGATAATTAGTGTTTTCAGGGTCTGGTTGTCCTGTTAACTAGATTTGATAAGGAATTGGATTCAAAAGACCTAGTCTTTCCGCAACAAAGTATTCAAGAGGAAGTTATCTGTTTGATTTCAATGATCAATGAATAAAACCTGAGTGCTGAGATTGATTGACCTGAGCTATTCTCTCTTATTTATTCATTCAATCTATTTTATTTTATTGTTTTGCTTTTTACTTAGTTAGTCTGAATCATCATAATCCCCCCTCTTTGTTTCTTTAGTTCTTATTTAGCACACTCTGATTTGCATACGAATCATTGACTCTCTGTGGGATCGACCCGTACTTGCCAAACTACATTAGTTAGGCTAGTCGGATTTATTTGATAGGATTTAAGGCGACTGAAAATCCTCTGTCACCCCCGAACGGTTCCGGGCCACAAAGGAAGAGGTAGAGAAATTACTGGAAGCGGGTTTTATAGAAGCAGTAGAAGATTTAGCTTGGCTTTCAAACATCGTCCTGGTCAAGAAGGCAAACGGGAAATGGAGAATGTGCGTAGACTTCTCCAATTTAAACGAGTCGTGCCCAAAAGATAGTTACCCCCTACCCTCGATTGATGAGTTGGTAGACGTCACCGCAGGGAATGAAGCTTTGAGCTTTTTGGATGCATACTCTGGATACAACCAGATCCGCTGCACAAGAAAGCAACCACTTTCATCACTATGAAAGAAACTTTTACTATCGAGTGATTCCGTTTGGCCTGAGTAATGTTGAGGCCACCTTCCAGAGGACCGTTGACAAAATCTTCCGCGGACAGCTTGCAAAGAACCGGCGCGTCCATTCGCGTATGGAATGAGTCGGCCCTATTAGACGTGGAGATATCCGAAGACCGTTCGCCGCGGTGGAACTTGTTGGCCTGTCGTTTCCCGTAATGCAAATGCCGACCTGGGTACTCGAATCCCTCCTGCTGGTGATGTTCCTGCTAAGCGTTACCGTAGTCGTTTCTGTAGAAACCATTACGAGCGTTTTCCTGCTGGGGTGTTTGGAAACCATCCTGTCCGTAGAAGAAGAAACGTCCAGGGTTTGGTGGGGGGAAATAGTAGCCTCCGTTTACCCCATCACCTTGCCAAAGATGCTCGGGATTCGGAGGGGGGAGAAATGGTCTCCATTGAGCCCCCCGCCCTGTCCGAGGTGCTGAGGTACGTACGTTGAGAAGACAGGGTCGTCATGAGCCCTTAAAGGGTTCGGATAGACATCGTGCGGGGCAGACCCTGCGGTCCCATCCGCGTCGTGACTCATCATGTTGGACCCGTCTTCCATGTTATTTCTCATCTTCTTTTATCCTGAAAAATTCATAATCAATTATTAGAAAAGGTCCATGCTAATCCATTAGCATAAACTTCCTTGAAACCTCTTAGCGTGAGATTGTTCCCACGGACGGCGCCAGTGACAAAACCGGATTTGAAAGGTGGACTCCACCCCACGTCCCCATGGAGGAGGGTGAGCCACATGTCTCGGTTTAAGTGGTGAACGGTCTTACCTAAAGTTCCTCGCCTTGTGAACGATCTCAAAGAGCTACTATCCTAGGGGGGAGAACCCTTACCTATGCCGGGATGACCACACATGTTAAGATGGTCTTACCCCAGTTTAGTCATCCGCGGTCGGTAGATGACCAGTGACTGGCGCCGCCGAGCCCTATACACGCTCGCTCCACCCTTCGGGCGTCGATCTCATCAAGACTATTCGGAGAGGATGGGTTCTTGCTCTAGTACAGAATGAGAGGATTGAAGTCAGGACTTCCGGGTTCGAGTAATCCCATAATTCTAATACCTGAAGGCCCGCCTACCCGGCGATTATGGTGTGTGCTTGGCAATTGTGCGGTTAACTTGGTATTCTTGCATTTGGACTCCGTTTCTTTTTCTATGTAGCTCAAGACCCTCCTTTTAGTTTTCCGAAAAAGCCTCGATCTTAGAGTGTCTTTTCACTTTTATACTGTATGCCCACGCCCCTCCCCGGGGGAGTGTTCCTTCCTTTTTGCCACTTGTCGAAGCATGGCCGACACACGTTCTAAGGAGAAGGGCGCGTGGGTGGTGGGCATGTGTGACATCTAGCCGAGCTGCATACGACCTTCATCCGCGGATCATTCGTTAGAGCGTCCGCACAGGCCCACTTTCCCGGTCCTCCTACTGGTTTTTTCCTTTTTCCCCCTTTTCGCTATTTTTGGGCATCATCAATCGTGCTAAAATTACATAGTGACTTTATAGCTCGGTTTTATTCAGAACCGGGCTAAAATTTCTGGCTTTATAGATCGGTTTTATTCATAATTGGGCAATAAAGCAAGTAAACCGGGCTAAAAAGTCGGTCCTTACGGATTTTTACCGCAGTTTTGGTTTCACCCGAGTGCACCCCTATATTGTAAATGTATTTATATGGGACATATATACACACTTAAAAGTGTATATATATTGTAAATGTAAATGTATATGGGACATATATACACGGTAAATATATATCATTTGTGCCCACCCTTAGAAATTATGTATATATTTGTATTATGTTATATATATATAATACTATATATAACTTATATAATTATATATATAATATGAATATATATAAAACCGGGTCGGGCCTATCGGCCTGCTTGGGCTTTATCCTCTGCCTAAGCCTAGCCCTCTGGGCCTACCGGGTTAGGCTCATTGGGGCGCTTGGACCAACTACTCTGTCCAAGCCCGCATATTTTTCCGGACGGGTTAGGCGGGCCGGATGGGTTGGCCCATGTTTGCTCAGGTCTAATTGAACTCGATCTGTTAAAGATTCAATCTTTGCTTCATTATCTTGAAAGTTTTCCCATTAATCCAATCATTTGTCATAGAAGAAAGGCCCCCAGGAAGTTTGTTGTTCAGACTCTTCCTTCTGGCTAGGAAAAAACATTTTAAGTAGGGGTGTGCATGATTCGGTCCAAACCGAATTTTTGGGCCGAACCAACACGAATCAAACCGAACCGAATCGAAGTTTTTCGGTTCGGCTTTCGGTTCGGTTTGTGCTCGGTTTCGGTCCGATTTGTGTTAAACCGAATTTTTTTATACACTACATAAATATATTATATATATAGGTTTTTGAATATTTTATATATACACACATACTTACTGTATTTGCATAATTTGGCTACATAATGTGTATACATACATTATATTTAAATACACATATATACACTAGATTTGCATGTGTTTATATAATATATTGTATATGTATATATACTATATTTGTTAAAATTTTAAATTTTGTATACTTTAAAGTATTTTGGAATATGTACACATATTTTGGAATATATACACATATTTTGGAATGTGTATATATACTATATTTTATATATATTTGTATACTTAATTTTTTTTAATGAAAATTCGGTGTAATTATGTTAAAACCGAGCCGAACACAAACCGAACCGGCAAATAACCGAACCAAACCTAATGCATTCGGTTCGGCTTTCGGTTTGAGAATTTTGGATTTTCGGTTTCGGTTCGGCTCGGTTCGGTTCGGTTTTAGACCGATGCAAACCCCTTAAGACCCAAAAAAGCCTTCTGGCTTGAAGCAAATAAGAGCACCGACCCAATTGAAAATATGACCCATGGGAAGAGAATCTTGAATCCCTCGCACTTTATGAAGATAGTGTCTATTTGTACCCAATTAGATGATTGTTGAATTCTCCTTTCGGTCTGTCGATTCATGATCCCGGTAACTAGAGTCTTATTATTTGATAGACTGGATTTTACTGTCAAATGCGATTTGAGTTTGATAAACATGTACTCTGTGCACTATGTTGTGACAACAATTGATTCTTCTTGTTCTCCTTGCACTCTGACTTGTGCTTTATTAATTTGCATGATCTTTTTTTAGCTCAATAGAACTAATTTGACTAAAGCAGTTAAGAACCAAGGTCATGTGAACTGGGAAAATGAAGCCTCTTGCACTAAATCTGAATTGTCTCCCTCCGACTTTATAACTTCATGTTCCCACAGTCTTAAGAAACACCTTTTTAGATCCCTGATTTTCATTTGTATGACCTTCCTTTGTATTGGGGAATACAATTTTGGGATAAACTCCTTAAATGTTCATACTTTTCGAAAAGTAAAAATTCATAGCAACTTAAAATGGATCTACAACCTCTATGCCTCTCATTATGATCATAGGAACTTGGTTTCTTGGATATGTAACTTAGTAGCAATTTTTGAATTTTTAGTTATCGTTGTTCTTCACTTTCTCTATTGTGAAATTGAACTTCAGGATCTAAGAAGTATGAATACCGGTACCTCAAGAAACTGGGACAAATTTGGATCCTTGATTTTGTGTCTTGGCCCTCGGATTACAAGATCCCTTATCTCTACATATTGAACTTTTTCCTTGACCTGTCGTGTGTTTCTTTGGTTCCATTGAGTTGGTCGTGTTATTGTTTTCCTTGTGTGTGGTGTGTTTTGTCTAGGTGGGCTGGTTTGAAGCTCCATGTATGTGTGTGGGGCTCTTCTGATGATTTCAGCCCTCTTCGGTCCCTTATTCAAAGACATCACCAAAGGCAATTGAACAAAATGAGCTCAAATCAAGACCCTTTGAACCCAATTGAAAGCTTAATGACCCAACTCTTGTCGGATCAATGGACTGCACTATGTTTCCTTTTAGTTAAGGTTCTTTTAAGGGCGTTTTTGTTTTTATGTATTAGAAGTTTAGAACCAATTGGGAAATTGATGAAAAGGGGAAAATGAGGAAAATGAGCAAATTCCTTATTCCGTTTGTTTTGGGTTCCCTGCATAGACTTGGTGAACATGACAAAACAAGCAGTTTTAAGACAATTACGTTGCACAATAACTTTTGTGAAACCTTTACAAATTTAATGTGTGTTGGCTGGTTTGGTTTTCTCCTTTTTGCTTGTGTTTCCTTGGATGGTTTCTTCTTGTTCTTCCCTTATTGCAGGCACCCTCGGCATTATTTTGGACTTTCTGCTGAAGCTTCTGACAACAAGAGTAATGAACCCATATTGAACAAATGTGAAAACTTGAAAAAAACGCCCAAACCGCGAAAGGAATGTGATAGTCGGAATGGGATGCACTTTTAGACACTCAATACTAGTGAGAAACTAGAATGGAGAACAAAAATTAAAAGAATAATCTGTCATATGTCCAAACTACTAGCGCTAACTTTGATCGAACCATATCTCCCTACTACCAGCTCATGGTGTTTGGGTTGGTTTTGGGTGATAAACAAAATCAGATTCAATCCCAGGGTTTATATACCAAATACCGATTACACTAAACTCAACCTGAAAACCCGGACAAAGCTTAAATGGTATGCCAAACAAAAAGAAAAAAACCACAGAAAATAGGGAACGACCAAACCAGACAAATATTCTCTCTCTGTGTCTAAAATGAAAATATGTTCATGGAATTGTTGTGGAATTAAAAACAGAAACAGATGGCCAGACATTGAAAGATTGTGTAAAATAAAGAACATTCAAATCCTAGCTCTATTGGAAACCAAAGCGGAGTCTCAGCCCCAGATGCTCTTTGGAAGGGTGCTGGGTTTGATGCTATATGTTTCAGCTCGACTTCTGGTAGGGCTGGGGGAATCTGCGTGCTCTGGAAAAATTACAGTTTGCGAGATTGTTTAGTCACTGTTATGACTAAAGAAGAGCGTTTCATTACCTTAAAAATTGAAAACACGGGAAAATGAATATCATTTGCAGTTTGTTTTGTTTATGCTCCTCCCTAGGAGTCATCTAAGGCATCTTTCTGGCAGCTTTTGACGACCCATATCCAAAATTTGACAATCCCTGTTATTTTGCTGGGTGACCTTAATGAGATCCAAAGTACAAGTGAAAAGAGTAGTGGTAATGACCCACACCCCTCCCGATTTGAGCGATTAATATTATTCAAAGATCAATGTAACCTATTTGACATTCCAAGTCGTGGCAATGAATTCACTTGGAGGAAAAACAAATCTGATGTGAATAACATTTATGAGAAACTTGACCGAACCCTGGTCCAAGACCAAATAATCCAATGGTATCCAAACATCGCAACAAGAAATCACGCCTTCTCGACTTCAGACCATTGCCCAATCTCTATACAACTTGATCGAAGTAGACGATAGGAGAGAGGCGCAACCTTTTGAATTTGAAAAAACGTGGCTTACGAGGAAAGATTACAAGAACTTAGTAACTCAAGCGTGGAGAACACAATACCAAGGATCTCAAATGTTTAACGTTATGAAAAAGACATAACTTCTAAAACAAATAACGAACTAGTGGAATAAAATTCGGAAATATCTTTAGGCACCTATGAGAAACAGAAGAAAAACTACTTGAACTACAAACGAATAGCAATCAAGGCCAAAAACGAGACAATACTAGAATTCAAATACAATTAATAAAGAAAAAAGACCAACTTTTGTATTATCATAAGCAATATTGGAGTCAATGAGCAAAGACAAAACACTTAAAACTTTCGGACTCAAACACTGGATAGCACCATAGAGTTGCCTCAGGCAGATGAAATAGGAAGATTATAAGGGGAATTAGAACGCAAGAGGGCACTAAAATAGTTGGGGAAGATAATATTAGAAAAGAAATTAAAGACGACTTCGAAAAAAGATTCAGGAAAGAAAGTATCAATGACAGACTAATGCAGGACTACTTAACCCTGATACACAAGGAGATAACTATGGAAGATAACAAAGAACTAACCAAATCGGTTTCCAATTATGAAATAAAAACATCAATTTTCTCCATCGGTAAAGACAAATCCCCATGACCTAATAGGATGACAATAGAGTTCTACAGAAAATATTGGGACATTGTTGGACCATCGATAACCAAGGCCATCAAAGGTTTCTTCTCTTCAGGGAAGATGTTCCGCCAAATAAACCAGACGTTTATCACCCTAATCCCAAAATGTGAAAACTCATCCAGTACTAACGATTATAGACCAATTAGCCTATGCTCAACTATTTACAAAGTAATTGCCAAAATTCTTGCGGAAATAATGAAAAAAGTTATACGGAAAAGTATTCACCCACTCCAAGGAGCCTTTGTGGCTGATCGAGCTATCCTGGACAATGTCCTTATAGCTCACGAAATTTTTCACTCATTCGGAACAAGAAAAGGAAAACAAGGATGGATCGCAATAAAACTTGACATGGAAAAAGCCTACGATAGAGTCGGCTGGAGTTTTCTCTTTACGGTCTTGGAGAAATTCAGATTCTCTCCTAGATTCGTGGGGTGGATCATTGAATGTATTCAGACTGTATCTTTTTCAGTATTAGTAAACGATGAACCAACCGAGACTTTTCACCCTCAGAGAGAGATCCGACAAGATGACCCCATATCCCCCTACCTGTTTATTATTGGTGCAGAAATCCTTGCTATAAAATTACAACAACAATGTCATGAATCAATAGACTCCATTGGATTTAAAATGGCCCCAAAGGGATCACAGATTCCATTCCTTTCTTTTGCGGATGATATCATGATTTTTGCCAAAGCATCTCAGGAATCATGTACTAAAGTTAAAAAGATTATTGACGAATACTGTGAAATTTTGGGTCAGAAAGTAAATTTCAACAAATCTGCATTCCATGTAACAAAAGGTGTATCCGCAAATAAAAAAATCCAAATCCAAAGCACCCTCCTTATAATGAACCAAGTAGCCTCGGACAAATACGTAGGATGCCCCATTATAAATGGTAGGGTTAACAAAGAAACCTTTGAAGATGTTGGAAACCCAAAAATGCAGCTAACAAAATGGAAAGCGAACTCCCTCCCCCAGCAAGGAAGGGCAGTACTAATAAAAGCGAATCTTATGGCTAAACCCAATTATATTATGCAAAACTTTATGCTTCCGACAAGTGTGCACAATGAATTAGATAGAATAAATAGATGTTTCTTCTGGAATAAGGACCCACAATATAAACCATTATTAGGTTGGGACAAAATTTGCAAATAAAAAAGACAATGAGGTATGGGATTCAGCAAAACAAAAGACATGAATAAAGCCCTACAAATGAAATTATTATGGAAAATCCTTGCGAAACCCCACAACCAATGGGTCAGAATAATTCGAGAAAAATATTTAAAAGAAGACCAAATTTGGGATTACAAAAGAAAGAAAAACTTGTCGTTGCAATGGGCCAAGTTAATTGACCTAAAGGATGAATTTTGCGATGGGCTCATTTGGCAAATTGGAAATGGAAAGAAAGTTAAATTCTGGACGGATAAATGGCTAAATGATGATAGAAAGCTTAAGGACCACAAACTAATCCATCAGATTGATGATCAAGAAAGAGTTAAAAACTACATTCTACCAAATAAAACATGGAATGTACAAAAGATTCGGGAAATCTTACCTGCAGACCTTGTAGAGATAATTACGAGTATCCCCCTACCTTCGTAGGAGATTGAAGATAGACTCTATTGGAAACCTAGCTCCGATGGATTGTTTTCAACTTCAAGCGCCTTAAAATTAATCACAAAATCAAATGACATTGAGGTTGATTTATTCTCTGGTATATGGAAAGTTGACTGGCCACCAAAGATAAGAAACTTCTTATGGAAAGTAGGACTGGACGGATTACCTACCAAAGCTAGACTCCGAAACAAAGGGATTCATACATCCATGGATTGTATCTTCTGCAGCTCTAGGTAGGAAGACGATATACATCTCCTCATGGAGTGTCAGACAACTTAAGAACCATTGGATCTATGGACAGAGATATTGAACAGAAAATAACAAATGCTAAAAAAAGAAACCAAAGTATAAAAACCATCACCAACGAAATATTTTGACAGCTAAAATATGAGCAAAAGGCTATTTTGGCTTTCTCCTGGTGGTGTATTTGGACGAAAAGAAACAAGATTATATTTGACAACCAGAACTTATGAACAACAGATGAACTGGTAGCCATAATCAAATACCACATGCAAAACTGAAAAAAAAAAAAAACTAAACAAGATGACTCGGACGAAGATGATGAAAAGACAATGAGAGTCAAACCTAGAGACAACTCTCGGAAAAGGAATACCATTCGATGGCGTAAACCTGAGCATGGCGTCTTTAAACTTAATTTTGATGGCGCTAAATCTTTATCTGGGGCTGCTTCTGCAGGTTTTGTTATCATAGATGAGGATGGTAGGGTGATTGCGTGCAATGCTAGTAGATGCGGGATGGCGTCTGCACTCCAGGCTGAGGTAGTTGGTCTGCAGCTTGGGTTGTTGGAAGCTTGAAGGTTAGGGATTCGAAGAGTTACGGTGGAGGGTGACTGCCTCGTGATCGTGAATGAGAGATCGAAATCCTTATGTCGGATTCTCTTCGTCTGCTTCGCTTGTTTGAGACATTTTCTGTATCCCACATATTTAGGGAGGTGAACAGAGAGGTTGATCGACTCACTCATATGGCCTTGGAGTCCGGGTCTTCGTCTTACAATAATGATTTAGTTTCAAATTCTCGTTCGTACGGACGCTCTTGGGTGGTGGTACAACCGTGGTTGCCCCCCCCCCCCCCAAAATTCTCGCTTATATAAAAAAAAATCTGTTAGGGTTTTGTCAAATATATACTCCTTCCGTTAATTAAAATTTGTCATTTCAGAGTTTTGTACACTTTTGAAGAAAAAAAGCACTTATACTCCTAATTATTAAAGGGTGTTGTTAGATAGACCGCAAATCACTCATCAAAAGTGCACGTCGGAATTAACGTGCAGACATTTCCAATTAATTAGCACGCTAAAAAATTAATTAACCCACTTCAACCCTACACGTCAGAATCAATTCCGACGTGTAGAATTTGGGGTGTATTTAGTTTACATGTTATTAAACTACTTTTTTACTTTCTCGAAAACTACAACTAACATCTATCTAATCATTAGAAGGGAAATTATGTAAAGTAAGTGACAAAATACCTAAAACGACATGTTTTTCTTAACAAAATTTACTTCCTAAAACGCCATGTTTTAATTAACGGAGGGGGTATGCTATTATAATATTTTATATTTTATATTTAAATTAGAATCTCAAATAGATTTAAAAAATATATTTTACTAATTTTTTTTAAAAAAAATTAAACTTGATGTATATATGAACAAATTCTCCTACTTTATTCAAAAAGGTTATACAAATTTAAAATATTTTACAGACTACTTTTTAATCAAAATTAAAAATAAGTTTATAAATCATTAGCGCTGTTAAATTTAACAATATTTTTATACTAATAATTAATGTCTCATTTTCTTTTATTTGTAAACACCTACACAATATAATAAAAAAGAAAAAAAAATCTAGATATTTTTTAAAAATATTTTCCAAGCTAAAAAGTATTTTTTTTAAGTATCTTAATTAAAAGTTTGGTTAGATTTTCAAATAAGATTCAATAATATTTTAAACATTTAGAGCGCCCACCCTCCAAAGAAATATACAATTTATTTTTTAATGTTTTTATTCTACCATAAATATAATTTAAATTTATTCAAGTTTAAACCTTAATTTTTTAGTAGAAAATATTAAAATACAATATTTTAATGAAATTCTAATGAAAATATGTGGTGGGTAGTGTTTTGTTGATGGAACCTATTTAATGAGTGGTTTTTTGTAATTTCATATTTAACCGATGGTTAGGTGTAAAAATCTATATTTAATGGGTGGTTTTAATGTTTTATGTTATTTATTAAAATTGACGTGTGATCATGGGCTCCATAAAAAAACCTAAATCTCTTCGAAACAGTCAACGCCGCCACCAGGGCCGCCTTCGGTGGCCTATCCAGTTGGCTCTCAACCGCTTGCACGCAACTCCCTCTGAAAACCCCACCCCACAAAACTCAACCCTAATGATCACTCATCATCCGCCACCCTTGCTCCGGCCGCCGTCGTCGTTGATATCTTCGCTCCGATGACCGGTGCAGGCGTCCCACATGCACCCATCTCCCTCCTCCACATTGTTCTCGCTTCTCTCCCGACGTCGCCCTAGTTTCTTTCGTTTGGGAGGCCCCGACGTCGCTCCATCTCCTCCTCTCTTACTCCTCCATGGGCCCTGATGGCTCCGATGTGGTTGTCGGCCCCACCAGCTACACTCCCTCCTTCCCATTCTATGCAACCTACAGGCTCGACGACTCACCTGAAAGCTTATGTGTTGCGCCCTCGCTCCTTCATGGTCATGGCCATGGCCTTTTGACCTTTTGTTGTGAGCTGAATCTGCCATGTTTTACAGTAACTTTTATATCGTTTTTTGCATATATTTCATGCATTTGGGCTAAGATAGTATAGAATCTATGTAGTTTATGTTTATTTGCCAAATTATGGAGTCTACACCAGTTTCTATTTAATTTCGCAGAATTCGAGGCAAATTACAGCAGTTCTGAGAAAGGTCGGAAAAGCTCGGAATTAAACTACAGAAGTCCAAGGTCAAGAAACAGCAGAACCGGTCGAATCAAGCTAGGAATCCATGTTTACTCGATCTAGAGTAAAGTTACTCGACCTCGACGAAGGTGTCCGAGCACAGGCCATGTCGACTAAGCACTAATCGAGAAACTGAATCAGAGCAACCCAACTCCGGAAACCAACTCGATCTCGAGTACCCCTTGTCGAGATCGACAACACCTCAACACCATGTCCGGAGTCGACGAGTTGTGACAAGTCGAGAAGCCAAGGACGGAGACGCCGAAGCAAACCCTACTCGATCTTGAGGAGGCTTGTCGAGATCGAGTAGGGTTTGCACGCAACTCCCTCTGAAAACCCCACCCCACAAAACTCAACCCTAATGATCACTCATCATCCGCCACCCTTGCTCCGGCCGCCGTCGTCGTTGATATCTTTGCTCCGATGACCGGTGCAGGCGTCCCACATGCACCCATCTCCCTCCTCCACATTGTTCTCGCTTCTCTCCCGACGTCGCCCTAGTTTCTTTCGTTTGGGAGGCCCCGACGTCGCTCCATCTCCTCCTCTCTTACTCCTCCATGGGCCCTGACGGCTCCGATGTGGTTGTCGGCCCCACCAGCTACACTCCCTCCTTCCCATTCTATGCAACCTACAGGCTCGATGACTCACCTGAAAGCTTATGTGTTGCGCCCTCGCTCCTTCATGGTCATGGCCATGGCCTTTTGACCTTTTGTTGTGAGCTGAATCTGCCATGTTTTATAGTAACTTTTATATCGTTTTTTGCATATATTTCATGCATTTGGGCTAAGATAGTATAGAATCTATGTAGTTTATGTTTATTTGCCAAATTATGGAGTCTACACCAGTTTCTATTTAATTTCGCAGAATTCGAGGCAAATTACAGCAGTTCTGAGAAAGGTCGGAAAAGCTCGGAATTAAACTACAGAAGTCCAAGGTCAAGAAACAGCAGAACCGGTCGAATCAAGCTAGGAATCCATGTTTACTCAATCTAGAGTAAAGTTACTCGACCTCGACGAAGGTGTCCGAGCACAGGCCATGTCGACTAAGCACTAATCGAGAAACTGAATCAGAGCAACCCAACTCCGGAAACCAACTCGATCTCGAGTACCCCTTGTCGAGATCGACAACACCTCAACACCATGTCCGGAGTCGACGAGTTGTGACAAGTCGAGAAGCCAAGGACGGAGACGCCGAAGCAAACCCTACTCGATCTTGAGGAGGCTTGTCGAGATCGAGGACCACCATGGCGTCTTTCCGAGCCTGTCGAGGAAAGAGTTGCCCGACATCACAAGTTAGCCATCCTCGACGAAAACCCAACTCGATCTCGAGTTAGT
The DNA here is from genome assembly GCA_037127255.1 of Persicaria tinctoria. Lineage (NCBI taxonomy): Eukaryota > Viridiplantae > Streptophyta > Magnoliopsida > Caryophyllales > Polygonaceae > Persicaria > Persicaria tinctoria. The sequence goes on along the minus strand of JBANSL010000019.1, from coordinate 19,573,086 downwards.
TGGTCGAGATCGAGGAGCCAGGAGCACCTGTCCGAGCCATGTCGAGCAGAGCTACCCGACCAAGCCATCCAGCCCAAGTCGATGACCACCCTAGTCGATATCGAGGAGCCCTAGTCGAGATCGACGAGCCGCGTCCGAAGCCGCGTTACGCGGTTTGAGCAGTCCTACGCGTTGTGGGAGTCCTTAGAGCCGAAGGAATCCGAGATGGCCGAGATCTATCCTACATCTATCTATCAACTATCCATGGAAGACAAGATCTATCAACAAGAAGATATTTACCTATTTTAGATATTATTTCCCCTTTATAGATTTAATTCTTAAATTACATTTATTTATCTTTTAAGCTTTTTAAGATATAGATAGATATATTCTATCCTTGAATAGCAAGGAATAGAAGGCTATAAATAAAGCCTTAGGGGCTAGTTTTTCATTCATTCAATCATTCATTCAATTCACAAGTTAGAGAAGTAGTTCCACATAGAAGGTTTAGGAGTTCAAAGGTTTTAGGGTTTTGGCATTCAGCGAAAGTTGGATTGCCGGGATTGTAAAGACTTTGAATATAGTTTAATGCAAGTTTCTTTTCATTCATCAATGTCTGCTATTGCGATGAAGAGCGAGTAGTCCACCCACTTCTGGGGTTGGGGTGAGCACGACGGTGGCCATGTGAGGTGATGCGGTAAAGGTACAATCTTTTGATGCGATTCATCTTCTATCCCTAGGAGCATGATTCTTTTGCGAGAGTTGAAGGTGATCCTTGTTTGTATTATTGAAGCGAAAGTGATCTTAATGCAACTTGGATTAATTATGTGAAAAGGGTTAGTAACAATTAGGGTTTATGCGAAAGCCTCTCTATGCCTATTTTTTAGTAACGAAAGTTATTTTGATGGAAAGCATGATCTTTTATGCCTTTATGTGTTACTTTGCATGGTTATCGTTGTGGTGTTGATACCCTGGATTTGGAAGTTCTTTCATATATTGAGTTTATTTCTGTCAAAATCTGCGAATCTGTGTTCGAATTTGCAATTTATACTTTCTGCATTCTTAGTCGATCTAGAGGAAGGGCTTGTCGATCTCGAATAGGCCTTAGTCGAGATCGAGTTGGTTTTTGTCTACATCGAGTTGAGTTTCTGCTTCTGTCATCGATTCTGAAGTTTCTGTGTTTTGCTGTTGTTAGTCGATCTCGAGTAGGGTTTGGTCTATATCGAGTTGCTGTAGTCGAGATCGAGTTAGTTTCTGTCTTGCTTTTATTTCTTGCTTTCGTTTGTCTTTCTTTCTTTGTTCCTTTGTTTCTGTCTTCTGTTTGCTTTTCTGTGAGATTTACAGCTGCCTAGGATACGCTGACACGCTTCCTCGTGGATTCGATCCTGACTTTCTCTTACTACATTGGAGGGAGTCTTATAATTATTTGCGTGGGCCTAAATCTGGTTTGATCTATTTCATTATATTTTATACTCGATTTCCTCTCCTTACAACAAATTGACGCCATTGCCGGGGAAGCTATCATTCGCGCCTTAGGTAGTCAGATCTCACTTTTTTCTTTGAGTTACTTTACAGGTGTATGCGCTGTTCTGGTCAACCATCTGAGTTTGACGGCTTAGACAAACCTGAACGCCTCCTACACATCCGAGCAAAACTACAAAGAGCCATGGTAGCCGCTGAAACACAGGAGCAGCTGATTGCAAGGCTTACAAGGGAATTGGCCGCTAAAGATGCTGCTATCACCACTGAGAAAGCAGCAAGGGAACAAGCGGAGGCTGAGCTTGTCCAATACCCGACCACGGTAGAGGATTATATGCACCCAACTCTCGTCGTGCCTGAATCGGCGATTCTTATCCCTGAAAACTCTTTTGAAATTCGCACTCAATTTCTTATAGAGCTTAAAAATAATGCCTTTTTTGGTAGATTTAATGAGTGTCCTCTTGAACATATTACCAATTTTTCTGACATGTGTCGTACTCTTGCTGAAGGTACAACTTTTAAATATGTCAAGATGAAGGCTTTTCCCTGGTCTCTCGCTGGACCTGCACTGAAGTGGCTTGAAGGGCGGAAACCAAGATCCCTCACAACATGGGCCCAAGTAGAGCAAGAGTTTCTGAACAAATTCTTCCCTCCTGCAAAGACGGCACTCCTCCGCCAGAAAATCACCGCTTTCAAACAGAAGCCTGGGGAACCGCTGACAAGGGCATGGGAACGCTACAAGGAACTGCTGCGATCTTGCCCTACTCATGGACAACCACCCTACGTCATTCAGGAGATCTTCTTCAACTCTCTTGATCAAGTCACTAAGGACAGGATCAACCAATATACTCGCTATGAGTATCTGACGATGCCACCAATTGACGCATGTGAAGTGCTCGACAAGCTCACTAACTATGACAACAAGTATGGGTCTACTGCAAACTATGAAGAGAACCCATACGCCAGGCCAGCACCATCCATGCCCCTCTATGAGCCTCTTAAAGAGATTGATCCTGATGTAAGGGAGCAGTACTACAGAGATCAGAACAAGAAGCTCCTTAAGAAAGTAAAGTATCTTTCTGTCAACCAGCCTTGCATTGAATGCGGATCGCAGCGGCACACCACTACTGAGTGCCCACACATAGAGCAAGTCAGGATGAAAGAGCACCATGAAGATGCAGCTTATGCAGGGGGTCCCAATCGCTACATGGGGGACCAAAGGTTTCAGCAACCACAATGGAACCAAGGTGCCCCTAGGAACCCCCCTCCCTACAGAGCTCCAGGACATCCGGAAAGAGATCAGAAAAGGGATGATATACAGACAGTCCTGGAGGAAATACGGAGGAATCATTCAGAAACTAAGCAGTCCTTCAACTCCGTCTACACTCAGATGCAAGGTGTCAACTCTAGGCTTGGGAAAATTGATATATGGCGGAAATTAGTTGATACACAGATAGGCCAGCTAGCAGCAGGAATCCCCAGACAATCAGGTTTGCTCCCCGGATCTTCATAACCAAATCCTAAGGGAAAGTCCGGACACATCGCTGCTGTAAAACTCAGAAGCTGCCATCAACTGCAAGAGCCAGAAGTCGGAAAGCAGCAGAACGAAGAACAACAAGTCGACCAGCAGCAAGTCGACGTCGACAACACCTTAGTCGATCTCGAGGAGAGACTGCTCGATCTCGAGAAGAAAATACAGAAACCATCGCCTAGGATACGCTGATACGCTTCCTCGTGGATTCGATCCTGACTTTCTCTTACTACATTGGAGGGAGTCTTGTAATTATTTGCGTGGGCCTAAATCTGGTTTGATCTATTTCATTATATTTCATACTCGATTTCCTCTCCTTACAACAGCTTTACCCATGCGCTTGCGACCGCTTTCCTCTAAGATTCCAAGAGCAAGCTCCTGCGAATCTGGCCCCGCCGTCCGCGCCTTCGCCCTCCTGGGTCTTGGCTTCTCTACCTCTTTTGACGGCTTCGTCGGAGACGACCTCGCCCTAAATGACGCAATTAGAGATTCCAGTTCCAAGTTCCCTTCTCCACAACCCCTTGAGCACTTCCGCTCCACATACCCCTCCTAGATCCAACCTTCCTTGGCTCTGATTCATTCGAAGTTGTCAACATGCAAACCCAAATCTCTTTCACCAAATTTGATTTTTATCTCCTAGATCCACAAAATCAGAAAATCCAAATATGATTTTATCCCCCACCTCATTTCTTCTTCCAAAAATGAAAAACCCACAAAAATCATAAACCCACAAAATCGAAAAACCCAAAAATAGCCGATTGATGGTGTTCTGATCTATGACCCTGGGGTCTAGATCCGGCATCACTACCACCTAAATCGATATCCGATCCTCATGGTCAACCTAATTCACAAAATACCCATATCTATTGTTGTGCAACTTCAGATCTCAAGTTTTCAAAGTGTGAGGCATCACATGCAACAATTTTGTTGAACGAGCTTGCTTGGTACCGTATATTTGGATCCAGATCCGCAATCTTCACTACAACCATCACCGCTTTCTAAGCCATCGGAATAGAAATCAAGAATCAAGGGCTCCATCTTTAGATGTTTTATTTATAATTTTATCAAGGATTGTAAACTTAGTTTTAAGCTAGTTTTTTTTTCTTTTTTGCTTTTGACTGGAGACCCTCTGTGTAGGGTTATCAAGCCATCTTTTGATGGCTTCAAGATCGCTTTGTCGATCTACTTCTTGCTTACTGTAAAAAAAGGGTGTTTTTTTTTATAAACTTCCCTATGAATTAATCACATCGATTAGTTACTAGACATGCCAATTGGATCATTCGGACCGGGTTCGAGTCACGTCATCTTGAAGTTTTGGGTAAAATGAGTTCTGGGTAAAACAAGTCTCGGGTAGATCTGGATTAACTCGAATTCGAATTTGACCTAATTTTGGGTCAAATCGGGTCAATTTTAGGGTTTTTCCCCCTTCTTTTAGTAAAAAGTCATACTTTGATTACTTTGCGATAATTTCAGAATGTAAAAGTTCAAGTCATGGTTGTTAATTAAGCTGTTCTTTTTGGACCTATAATTATTAGAAGATGTCATTCTATCTTTATGCGCTTGTAATTATATACTACATTCGATCTAAAATATTTGATTTTTACTATTACTGGTGATTTTGAATAAAATTTAAAACTCTGTAAAAATATCAAAATTTTAATTATTTTTTTGAAATTATTATATACCGATTAGTAACGAGTATAATTTTTTTTAAAATTTAATATTTCATATAGTACGTTTTTTTAGCTTTTTAAAAATGCGCTGAAAATAAAAAATCAAATATTACCAATTCGAGGGAGTAATTTACAATACAAATATAATATAAAAATTAGTATCATCATTTGAGAATATATTTATTTTTTTATTTAATGATATGGATATATTTTTAGTATAGTATGCCGCATGCACAAACACGTACATATAAAACAAAATGAAAAAGCTCAGATGGAAAGAGAGTTTCTCTCTCTTCTCTCTTTGTGCGCCTTCATCCCATGATGATCTGTGTACCCACCCTTCCTTTCCAACATCCACTATGCAACCCAACGAGGCAACCATCCCCGATCTCGAGATTTCGATATCCTTCAATCCGCACTAGTCGATGGTTCAAGCGGCCTTGTTCATCCTCTTCTCAGTTCCGATCTTGGTGTAGGTCGGGTTTGCCGAGTCAATCGACCCACTTTCCAAGCTTCTGATTTTAGGATTTTGGTCCCAAATCCTTGTTTTTCCAATTCACCCCTAGCTCTCCAATCGGAGTGATTGTTGATTGGTGTTGTGTGCAAGTTCTTCAGTTGCCCTTTGGTTGTCATCGGTTTATATATGTCTCTCAAAGTTCCCTGACCATGGCTTCTTCCATATGCTCTTTGTTTGTCTCTAGCCTTCTCGTACGTGTTGTGAAGTCGTTTGCCTGCGCACCCTGAGTCGTCTCCGGTGCATCCCCTTGGTTGTCGGTGTGTTGGTTTGCCGATCGAGTATTCGGGTCCAAGTTGCGAAAATAATAAAAAAAAAAAGAAGACAAAATTATTGGCCTGAAGAGGCTTTTTTTGAAATCTTGTTGGCGTTTTATTCGAGCAGTTTGCGGCTCACCTTCCGATGTTTCGAGGTGGTCTTCTACTTGGTCGAGAGGCGTGAAGTCTGGAGTCGGGACTGGCTGGGGTCCAGGTGGTGCGCTCAGGGCGACTCCGTGTCCAGGATTGTGTTTCCTTGGAGTTCGTCTGCACTACCCACAGGAGTTAGAGTCCTGCATTACCGCTGGCCCGCGATGCCACTTTTCGGTGGTGCTTGACTTTGTATTTCGACGACTTCCTCAACTTTCTTGGAGTTGATGTTCTTCGGTCATCTTGTTGTAGAATTTATTGTTGTTTGTTTCATTCCGATTTTTGTCTGTTTTTCTATATTTTAGGGTGTTCGTTTGACGGTTCGCCGTCTGCCGACTTTGTCGGCCTCTCGATGAGTCACACCTTTCTGACCTTCGAATTTTTACCTAATCAAATATATATATACACTAGTAGAAAAAGGGCTTTTGGCGACAGGGTAATTACCACGGTTCACTACTAGAATACTTCAATTAGACATCATACGATTTAAGTCTGTCAAAAAATCAACCGATGTTAAATTAATTTATAACATCAGTATTTTTTTTGTGATGTTTAAAATAGTTTACACAATGGTCAAATATATGGACAGATGTAAAATTATTAATTAAAAAAAAAACAAAAACGCGCTTTTTGTGGAAAAGACTGGATTAAAACGCCTAGAAAAAAATTCGTAGCCCGGCTTCAAAATTTGAAGGTACACTTAATTTTTTTTTGGAGCTTTCTCTCTCCCCTTACTCCTTCTAACCTCATTCTACTCTCCAGACTCGAGCCCCAAATCCCCAACTCCATCTTCGATAATCTCTCTCTCCAGGCTCTCTCCTGCGACCGTCCTAGGTTCATTGCTCCTCCTCGCCGGCGTCTCCCTCCCTATAGATCTGAGATATCCTCCTCCTCACCAGCCACTCACACCATCTCTTCACCTCTTCCCCGCCACCGTCTTCCTCCCTCCAGATCCGAGATCTCCGACCTCCTCCTAGCCGGCCACTCACACCATCTATTCATCTCCTCACCGTCGTCTCCCTCCCTCCAGATCTGAGATCGCCGCGGTCTCCCTCCCTCCAGATCCGAGATCTCCTCGTCCGCGCTGTCCACTTACACCGTCTCTTCATCTCCTCCTCGTTGCCGTCTCCCTCCCTCCTCACCGCCGCCAAATATGCTCGCCAGGTTTTCCCCTTCTCCCTTTCCGCTCTACCAGGGATCAACTAGGGTTAGATTTATTAAACGGTTTCCAATTTCTGATTTTGGATGCTAATATTTTCATTTTTTATTCATCTGATAGGATATGGATTTTGACTCCGAAACGAAGGTTGCCTCTCTCCATTCATATTGATGTTCTCGGTTTAAAAGGGGGTGGAGGGTCCGCCTCTGTCGATCTTCCTCGATAATCATCTCAACCACCGCCTCTGTCGATCTTCTTCGGTAATCATCTCAACCACCACCTCTGCCGACGACGACTCAACCACCGCCTCTGTCGATCTTCTTCGGTAATTATCTCCCTCCTCTCACTCTCAAAAAATCCTTCTAGATCTTGATTCAACGAAGAAGACAACTACTTCTCTCTCGTTCCCTCTAGATCTAGATTCAAATTTTTAGGGTTTCATTTATGCGTTTCTTGCCTCGGTTCTGTAACCAATCGTCGTTTTTTCAATATTCTAGGATGATCAAAAGCGGATTGTCTTATACACTTCATTGAGGAAAACAGTATACAAAGGTTCGAAAAAGAAGAAGGTGAGATTTCTTTCGGATGCAAAAAGCAACATTATTATTTGAAAATTTGTGAGTACATGATGATGTTTTGGTTAATTCATCATCTTTATGATAATAAAGAGTCGTTTTGAGAAATTTGCCAATGGATTGCATTGCTGATTTTTTTTGGGGTATATTTTGCTGTGTACTTTGGAAATTTTGAATGGCATGAATTAGTGATTTTCATCTTTAGTTCTTTTTGGTTATAAGAATACATGCCCCATACATGTGTTAATCTTTAGGAATGATGGACCTAAAGAGATGAAGGTTGGATTGGCATCACAACTGTCTCTTTTAGTCAATTCCATGGAGAGTTCATTTGATGCTCAATTTTTACTTATTTAATTGATGGATGCTTTTGTTGTTCGATTTTTTTTTGTTCAATTTGTTGTTATTGTAAGATTGCTCCTACTTTTCAATCTGCTTTTACTCTCTTGTTCAATTTTTTGTTGAATTCGCTTCCTCCTGTTATTGGATTAATAATATATCAAGTCAACAGCAAAGGACGTACACTTCAGAAAGTTGTTGTTTGAAATTTTAGAGTTCCTTGGGGTTGATTCACTTGCTCCTGATATTCCATTTTCTCTGCATGTTTTAGGTTTTCCTAGTTGATTTTCTCTGCATGCTTCAGGTTTTCCTAGTTATTAGTTAGGTGGTCTGATGGGTTGCAATCTGAAGCTTTCTTTTTAGGCTGATTTGGTAATGATTTTATCTTCTCTTGTCTGCATCAAAGGCATTATTCGCAGTTAGCACATTCCTAGGATCAGGTTTTGAGATGTTTATCTTATAAATAGGATTGTTAGTTTTATCTTGGAACCAAATATAAGAAAAATGTGAATTCTTGGCCTCTTCCGAGCTACTTGTTTTTTTTTGTTCTCAAAGCCGTTTCCACTTCATTAAATGAGATTTTAAAATCATACCAACAAGTTCTTTTCGATCATTATTATCAGGTATTAGTATATCATGACTTTTAGAAAGATAAGAGTTCTTTTCGATCATTGTTGACAGTGCCCCTAGTTCTGATTCCATTGTGCACTTCAGATAGGTTCAGTTTCTCTGTTTGATGGATACTCCTTTGTGTAAATGTTCTGAAACTGTTGTGTGTTGGCTTAATTAAACTAGATGTCAACTTACTTTTCTCTGTTAACTGCGAGTTTGTTAGTTCTCAAAATAATTTATGTCAGATTAGTAATCATCGGGAGCTCATTAAACCAAACCCCAAGGATGAAACATATAAGCAAAAGAAGGATGCAGAATTTTCTGCTGCAGTTCTTGGTCCTGATATAGATCTGGTTGGTGGTAACTCGCAAACTGAAAGCTTCATGGGCCTCAGTGATGTCAGACATTGTGGTAAAATGCGTGCATTGGAAAAGTTAATGTTTTCTTGGGTGTCACGAGGCGATAAAATTCTTCTGTTCAGTCATTATGTGAGGTATGATCCATTTAGTATTATTAGATTCTCTGGGTGTAAGATATGCCTACTTCTAAATCAAGTAAACACTGGCAGGATGTTGGATATCCTTGAAAAGTTTTTGATACGCAAGGGTTATTGCTTCTCAAGACTCGATGGCTCTACTCCAACTGGTGCACGTCAGACTCTCATTGATGACTTCAATACAAGTCCAAGTAAACAGGTAACTAATCAAATCAAGGCGTTCATCTTCGTCTTCTTTTTTTTATTAATATTTTATTTTCTCCACACTGTATGTTTTGCTTTTATCCAACTAGTGCCCCTAGTTCTCTGAAATTGCATACACAAAAACAGTATGAAATTTTTTTAATACCAGTTTTTCAACTGAACAAACTTTCACTGAGGATAGAGTTTGATTAGTTTTCTGAAATTGCATTTACAAAAGTAGTATGAAATTGAGGTTTCCATGACGTATCTTTATGTTACATAGTGTATTTCTCTGAACTTTGGGATACAAATTTTCATTAGGTGTGTGATGGATCTAACTGATCATGTGCGAATCATTCCTTTCTTCCATATACCATTAACTTTGGGAGACGAATTTTCATTAGAATGAATTTTAGATTCCTTTCTTTTGCATAGTGTCCCATCCTTTTGTTTTCTTATAACTGTGATTGAACATTCACTTTCTCCGTATCCTTTTTTTATGGAGTTGTTGGGTTTCTTAGAATAGAAGTGGTTGGCTAGATGATGGCAGGAATCTGAAATGTTGCTTAGTGGTGACCACCCTTTCTTTTGTGAGAGGTGGTCATGATGATATCTATCATTTATATAGTTTCTTAGATTTAGGTTTAACTTCTAATTGCAAGTACTTTCAAATATTTCAGAATGTTGGTCACTGATCATTGGCAATGATGAGACATGAGAGAAGAATATCTACGAGAAAGTTCATATTCTACATTAATTTGCGATGCTGGCTAGCTGATGGTGGGAATCTGAATTGTGATGCTGGCCACCCTTGCTCTATTGAGAGGTGATCTCATTATTTTCTTTCATTTTTTTTCAATTACTTGGATAGTTGGATGTAGATGTAACATCTAAGCGTGACTGAATTGTGATGCAGGATATCTTTTATTTTTTTAATTACTTAGATGATTACCTTTCATTTTGTCTGTATTTCAGCAAGGTTGAAAAAAAAAATGCTAATGAAATATTCTGATGAAAAAAATGGTCTTTAGATATTCCCTTCTCATTTATTGACTTGTGTTCATTGATCTATTTATTGAATCATTTGGAAGTGGTCACATTTCTTGACTTATATTTCATACTCGTACTGCAGCTCCTAAAGCTCAGCTTAGGTTGCCAGAACTGTCACTTGGAAGTATTCCTGGAATGGGAGGTTTGAAAGAGTTTTTTCGTCTCTTCTATCTGTCCTTGGTTATTCTATAGGTCTACACAAGTATTGGATAATAAACTGATTGAGTGATTGTGGACTTTGATTTCAGGGACACAGCGCCTCCCAAGGCATGTGGGTGTGCAGAAGGCCAATGAAATGATGTTGGTAACCCATTCTTCCCCTCCTACTTCCTAATCATTTGTTAGGACTTGAATTTTTTTTTGATACGGTTTGTTATGACTTGATTCTTCCCCTCCTACTGCATATCAAATTTCCTGTTTTCATCATTTCTTTTCCTTTTCTTGTTTTCTTGTAGCTGCAGATGCCTATGTTGATCAGTTGAAGGGTGAAAATGAGAAGTTTCAGACTGGCATTGGTGACCTATGAAATGAAGTTGCTTTGTTGAGGTGCTTTTTTGTGTAAGATGTAATCTTGTGTTCTTAACATTTGTGGTGCAAAATGAGAAAACAGTTTTGATGTGTTTAATTGCAGCTCGTCTAAGGATCAGCAGTATGTAGATATTCAGAAACTTCTATCCAGAGAGAGGCCGAAAAGTAAGGAAGAGTAGATAAAAAGTTTGATCCAAATATTTGATCCAAATATTTTTTAAGGTTTTGTACACATTGTCTACCTTGATCCAAAATGAGAAAACAGTCTTTTGCTTGCACATAAAAAGTTTGATCCAAATATTTTTTAAGGTTTTGTACACATTGTCTACCTTGATGGCTTCCTCTTTGGTTGTGGATAGAACAATCAGGGTCGTTCTTGTATAGATGGACCTCTTAGTAACTTGTATGCTTTTGATGACTTTAACTTTTGTAGGTTGTTGATTGTATGTATATTGTATGTTTATAAGTTAATCAAAGTATGATCTTTTCATTTCCATAAGAGTGCATTATGTCTTATATCGAGCAAATGGTGTTGTGTACATCATATTATAAATGAAAAATGGAGTGACTTCATATCTTTGAAATCAAACTATTATAAAAAAACAGATGTCGATATCATTATAGACATCGTCCTATTAAACTAAATTAATATGTAACACATGATTTTACATTAAAATGCTAACATAAACTGATATATATTAATAACAATAACATCGTTATAAAAATAAAAACCGATGTATATATCATATTAATACATCGGTTATGTACATATTTCATGCGATAGTATATTTTAAAACAATAAAAAATCACAAATTATACATATGAAATTACTCAATTAGTATACACTTATCAATATAATAAAAAAGATGTCTATTTGGTTTTAATACATTGATTACTTTAAAAATAGTGATGTAAATGTGAAATTTAGGCTTAGTGTCGACATCTTCAAAAGCTTATAAAAGAAAAATCATGGATATTTATCAACAAGTGAGTATGTGATAAACAAAATTGAGGGGTTGATTTATATCTATATTGAAAATAAAACAGACGTTTTAACCAAGAAAAGACATCTGCTTAAAACGACGTGAAAAGTTTTGATCTTTTACTACACGCACATAGAGATCGGAATTTTTTTTGAAAAACATCTGTTGACAACAGATGTCTAATTGCATTTTTCTAGTAGTGGTTCCGTGTTTCTGCCTAGTAAATTTGCAAACTTGGTAACTTACCTCGGTTCTAAAGGGAACCGTGGTAATTCCGCAGTTAAAAATTACCACATGCCATTGTAAAATGTAAGTTGTACCTATTTACCATGGTTGTCTTCTGAACCGTGGTAATTTATTAAACAAAATTACTTTATACCCGTAGTAAATCTACCAACTTTACACAATTACCACACGTCTTTGGAAGATTACGAGGTAAATTTACCAAATTTCACAATTCCGTCAAAATAATTCCCGCTCTCTTTTAAATATTTAATTTGGGTTTTATAATTTAAAAAAAAATCTGAATTATTATACCCTAACCTTCGATCGTATCTTCCTCCAAACAGCAGATTGAGCTTGGAATCAAACAACTACCGGAGACGACTGTGTTGAGCTTGAATTCATCACTCTCGTTCATCACCGGAGACAATTGTTGCCGGAATTCCTTGAATTCAACCAGCAATTTCATTGGAGAGAGACGACTCCTTGTTCTTCACTTTCGTTCAGCAGTTGTACGCGGGTCACCGGAATCAGTTCGTACTGTCGTTCTCGGGTATGGTTCTAAATTGAAGTTCGTTATGGTTCACAAAGTTTCAATCTCCGAATCCGGCCCTAATTCTTTGTAAATTCAGGGAAATCCAGAGCGTCCGATTAAAGTTCGTTGCTGGTGCCGGTGCTCACAGCGTCCGATTCGGTTTGTGATTGAAATTCGTTTCCGGAGTGCTCACCTGGTTATCCCGGTATGGTGCTTCGTTATGGTTCACAAAGCTTTCAATCTCTACCCTAATTTCTCATATAGTTCCTCTGCTGTCTTGTTAATCTGCCCCCAATTTGTTTAAATTCAAGTAAATCAGTTCAATTTCGCTCTAAATTAGGCAAGCAAGTGTCCTTGATAGTAATTGATAGAGGATGGGGAAGAATTAGGGAATAAGAAGGAGATTAGGGTAGGGAAGAGGATGATACTGAGTATTTTTACTTGCACAGATCTGTCTGACAAATCAGATCATAGTGGTTTGTTAGACACTCAGTAGTTTTTAAGGTACTGAGTATTTTTTATAGATGTATTGGCACAGAATAGACCATAATCCATTCTTAATGAGCACTTATGATTTACGGGTATATATAGGTTAAAGAGGAAGATATATACTGAGCACTTATGATTTAAGGAGCACTTATGTATTGGCACAAAATAGACCATAATCCATTTTTTGTAGTTACTTGCACAGAATCAGTTCAAGAGGAAGATATTGAGTATTTTTTGGGGTGGGTGGAGGTGTTGGGGGTTTATAATATTCTTTAGGAGTTGCTGATGCTGAAATTGTTTCCCCCAGTATTTTAAGCAATCTTTTTATCTGCTGATGACAGTTGTAGGTGGTGGGAGTGACTGCTTTCGATCGATCATTTCAAAAGAATTGGGCAATTCTAGCTAGATACATGTATTGCTTAACCTCTTTGTCTTTCTCATATTTGGTTCCCATTGACTTTATTTATGTGTATTCCCCCTCCCCCCATGGCCAAAATATAAGGCACTCCATGAAAGGATTACAAGCAGAAACAAATAAGGCAAACCGGAAGAAACATTACACTGAAAACACATAATTTAATTTAATTTAATTTGTACGAGGCTTTCATGAATTGAAGACATATAAGTTCGATATATACCACAAAGGGTTTCTTATTTATAGATAGGGAGACAAGACTTTAGACCAGACTCTCGCGTTCTACATATCAGCTAGGAGAGTTTCAGGTGTCCGAAAACATGTGCATGAAGCTAGTAACATCTGAATTTACCTCACTATTTGAGTGAAAAAAAGAAAAAGAATTATTGTCTTCTACCTTTTACCTCCTATTTAGGCCAAAATGAGTAAATATTATCAACTTTACCCACTGCACTTGAATTCGGCTGAAGGATAATCCATTTACAAGTTCAAAAACTTATGTAATTAAAGATGTATTGGCACATGCAAATAAAACGGTTTGAGCTTTAAGTTCATGTGATAGCCATTTCAAAATTTTGAATTTGATACATATAGCACTCAGCCCACTATACTGTCCATAAAATGAGAGTATGTTACTACTAATATAAGTAATCAAAATTAAGCACATATTTCCATTTGAATTCTATTTTTCAGTTTCTTCTCTATCAAGCCATTCCCTTTTAGAACATTTGTGATGTTATAAATACGCCTCTTTTGTACTTGGATTCAGTCTACAATACTACATCTCTGATTTTAGAAAATAATTAGATGATATTAGTTACATTGCAATCATCATTGTTTATTGATATTACATGTGTTATGTATAGGAAATTGATTTATTATCATGGATAGAAAATGGATGGTTGCAAATCGGTTGTCGAAAGAATATGAGAGAGGGGTTGACGAATTTATAGATGAAGCAATAAAACATTATGGACGGCACAATAATCAGAAACCATGCACGTGTGTAAGATGTGTTATGTATAGGAAGTTCTTTATTACTCTTATTAGTTTATTTATTTATTTATGGATAACATCATGATTTTGATATATAATTTCTTCATCATCTTTAATTCAACTAGGGCTTTGAAAATTTGGATTGCTAAGTCAAAGCTAAACAAACCCAACTCGGCAACCAAGTGGCATGTGCATGTTAAACGTAAGTTAGTGTTCGGGTTTGAGTAGTAAGAGTACGCTTTAAGTTTTCTTACTTTATCAACCATTGCCAATTCATACATAATTGGTTTCTTTCCTTTTTTATTTTGGAGTGTTCTTCTCAAACAAATGGAATTGATTGTGGATATTATGTTATTCGATTCATGTGGGAGATCATCACTAAGGACTCTCTTCCAGGAAAGGTAAATATTATATTACCTTAGTATTTCATCCATATTGTCACTTTTGTTTGAGTTTTAAAAGATCATCCATGTAATTGGATTTGGTATAGCATGTATCTAGTGGGTTCAATTTCTTCCAAGTTCCAATATAGGCCTTTAATGAAAGGAAGCTGTAACTCTTCTACACCTAAAGGGTCGTCGCCTGAAAGGGTTTTTGGTCATTGGAACATTCCAGTGACGACTATTCCATCACCTGAAGGGTCGTCATAAGGTCCTCGTCATCTGAGTATGTCAGTGACAACCCTATGTATAGTCATCACCTGAATCGTTTAAAGTGACGAACCAAAGAGACGTCACTTGTCATTGACCCAAGTACCATAACATTAAGGTGACTGGTTTTTTTCCGTCACTTGATTGTTCTAGCGATCGAAAAATGTAGCTATTTTTAGTCACCTGAATAAATATTGGAATTTTACCCGTCATCTGAGTAGGTTTGTTACCACCAACCTACTCAACACACTAGTACAAACTGCATAAATTTGTAGAAAACCAAACATGGATACAATTTGCAAAACCAAACCTGCATACTTACTAGTTTCCAAACATAACCAATAGTTTTCAACCATAACCAAACCAGCAGAAGAGTTTCGGCTCTGCTTGGGAGGCATGGCGGAAGGCGGCTCTGCTTGGGAGGCATGGCGGAAGGCGACTCTGCTTGGGAGGCATGGCGGAAGGATCTCGGAGGAGGGTTTCGTCTAAGCAGAAGGGTTTCAGAATTTAGGCCCCGTTTGGTATTGATATCTAGATATCAGATATCGGATATAAGCCCCGATATCTGATATCTAGCATTTGGTACGGGAAGATATCGATATCACCTGATATCCTAATATCAGTTGATATACTGATTTTGGCCCAAAGTGATATACTGATTTCAACCCCGGTATCACCTGATATCTCGTTCACCCATCTCTCTGTACGCTCTCTCCTCGCTCGCTCTGCACTTCATCGTCTTCGCGGTAACGATCTCTCTTCTCCTCTTCTCTCCTCCCCTCTTCTTCTTTGAATTAATCTATGGCTTCCACTCTTCTCTTATCGTTAGTCAATTTCTGTAAAACTATGGGAGCTGACGGATTTTGATTTTGGGATTAGGGCAACCAGTAGATCTAGGGTTTCTATGTGATTTCTCTGGTGTTGCTACTTCCCTCCTCTTTCTTGAGCGATTTGGGGTGTCCAGCAACCTATCTACCTTTTTTTTTTTGAAATGTATACCTTGCTTGATGGATAATAGGCAGTGAAACATATGTCATATGTGTACTGCAGTATGGAGCTTTTAGACGAAATAAGCACGTGTTTTGATTAGATTGTGTGATTTCTATACAATTGGCTTATATTTTTTGCATTTATCTTGCTTTGGTTCATATATTTCTTTCTTTTGTGATGAATTCATGCTTTATTTTGATTTTCTTTATGATTAGAAAGGGAGACATATGAGCTTTGAGCTTGAATCACAGATTTGTGTTGATTAGATTGAATTCATGCTATATAAGATTGATTGTGTGAATTCACAATATGTTTTAAACTAATATGGAATATACATATGATGTGTTTTGATTGTGTGAATTCATGCTTATATTATGATTTGTGTTTCATTTTGACTGAAATTTCGCATTCAAGATGCTCATCAGCTATTATGTGTTTTGATTGTGTGAATTCATGCTTATAACGATGTCTTGATTAGATTATATTATGATTTGTGTGTTTATTCACAATAGGTTTTAAAATAATATGAAATATACATATGATATCTGATATCCAGAAATTTCATTCCAAACAGCAGATATCAGATATCAAATTGATATTTGATATACTACATCACACCAAACAAGGATATCAAGATATCAACTGATATCAATACCAAACGAGCCCTTCGGGTTTCGAATTTGAGGGCTTCACGCTATATATATCTGTATATATTTTCGTCACTTCAATTCCAATTTTCCCTAAAATTTACACGGCCAAATTGAGCGCCATTTAACATGGACTACACATAAATTTCTTTTATTTTTTATATTATCAATAACATTTATTTTTTATATGATCAATAACATTTATGTGTGAAAACTTTGGAGGGAAGTTTCCCGCACTTTTTATGTAATTGAAGCGAGGAACATGTGTTGGTTGGTCGTCACCTGAGTCAGTTCCAACGAGGGATTTTACAAAGACCGTCACCTGAGTTTCAGCAGTGTTTTGAAATAACCAATTACAGTAGCTTTTACCCCCTGCATATAGTAATGAAACAATAAAAAAACAGGCATAATCCACATACATTCAACAATCTGACAAGCTTTCCAACCATATCATACATATGTTCCGAGTAAAAGCTTAACAAATATATATTAATCGACGATATTAATCATCATCATCCTCGTACTCGCTCTCGTCTTAGGCCTCGTCCTCGTCCTCGTCATCCTCATCCTCATCATCCTCCTCTTCTTCTTCATCACCATCGTTGCCCTCGTCTCCGTCGCTTGAGTCGGATATTGAGTTGTCCACATCAAGATCATGGGTAAGGTCAACAAATACAGTGTCCATTGGGCCTATCTCTTGATATGCATATAGTTCATGAAATGGCTTTCCAGATAGAGGTTGATCATTTCCACGTGTGGCTAATGTACTAGTGTTGTATACATTCCTATAGGACATCACATTAACAACCTTCCAAGGCTCACCCGCCTTTGGATCATCAATGTAGAACACTTGTTTTGCCTTGAGTGCTAAGTAGAAAGGGGAATCCTCATACCAACTGCTATTTGTATCCACTAATAATAGCCTCGTGATTCCGCTCTTTTCTGGGTCTGTGTCGAACCACTAACACTTGAAAAGCACAGCTGGCATCATGTTAGGATATATTAGTTCAATCACACACTCGAGGATCCCATAAAAGTTCATGGTTTCTGTCGCCACCATTACTCCACAATTTTGTGTTGCCAATTTTTTATCCCTTTTCCATGATACGAACTTCACCCCATTCACATAACAATCTAAATAAATTCTATGCCCTTGCGGTCTTCTAGGCAAGTTGAGAATCTCCGGCTTCAAGAAAGTGTGTCCTTCTTGGTGAAGTCTAGCAACCTAAAAGAAAGATAGGATTAGTTGATGGATACTAAGTGATGATGGAATTTACATAAACAAAATGCAAAGAAAGGATTGACCACACTTACCCAATCAAGGAAATAACTAAGAAAACTAATTCTGCGTGATCTCTCGTTAGAATTTGGATACTCTTGGTTATACCGGCGATCATGTTCACTCAGGTAGTACTCGACCTCATGACACTCGAGCAATACTTGCCAGTGAGCCTCTGCAATCTCATCTTCACTCAACCTTCTACGAGACATATAATATTGTGGACTCACGAGGTTTGAAACAATAGAAATATCATGCTTGGATGCATCGTTGGGGGTGAGTTCTTCATGACTTCCAGGAATCCCCAAATACGAGGTGCAATACGTAATTGCCTCTTCGACAATGTAACGCTCAGCAATACACCCCTCCGAGTAACGAGTGTTTGCAACAGATTTTTTATAAGCGTCAAGTTGCCTAGGGGAAAAGAAAGGAAAGAACTATAAGGGCATGTAAAGATTAACTTAATTAAAGTTTGAGAAAGAACTATACCGTTCAATTGGATACATCCACGTATAATGAACAGGTCCTGTTAGTAGCACTTGTTGTGGTAGGTGAACCATAAGGTGAACCATGATCATGAAGAAATGCGGAGGATAAATCATCTCCAATCTGCACATAATCTGGACTATCTCATCTTCCATCAACCGAACATCTTCCTTCCTCAACTCTCTAGTACATAACATCTAAAACCATCTGGATAGCGCAATCAACGGTCTCACAACATTCAATGGTAGATATGAACGAACGATGATTGGAAGAAGTCGTTGAAACATCACATGACAATCATGGGTCTTCAATCCGTAAAACTTCTTTTCACGGATGTTGACCTTGTTCTTCAAATTTCCAACGTAACCGTGAGGGTACTTCACTTCACTGAACCACTTGAATACCTCAGATAGATGTTCTGGCTTCACTGAGAAAGATGCATGGGGGAGTCTTCCGTCACTTCTTACTAACTGCTTTTTTCGCACACCTCGTTGTTGTAAAGCAGCTCGAGCTCTAGGGCCATCTTTTGACTTCCCATCAATACTAAGAGTGGTTCCGAGGATGTTATCAAATACGTTCTTTTCGATGTGCATAACATCGAAGGTGTATCTCACTGCAGTGTGAGGCCAATAAGGCAATCTCCAGAACTGACACTTATTAGTCCAACACGTCTTGTTCTTCGAATTATACGGAGTCTTGAAGTCTTCATGCAAGCTAAGGACATGGAACTTTATCCTATTAAGTTAATGCAAAAAAATATTACCCGATTAAATAGATGAAAATTATATCGTAGTCCTATGGAAACTAAGAACAATAATGGAAACTAACAATTATTCATACCTGTTGATTCTTGGAAGAATATCCTGTCCGGACAAAGAGAGAGGTCTCTCCCTATACTCGCATTCCCCATTGAATGACTGGCTAGTGGTTCGCCAAGGATGGTCGGGTGCAAACCATCTGCGGTGATCATCGTAAACCATTCTTCCTTGTTCGTGCGTGGCAGAAGTATCATCCAAGCAAATTGGACAAGCTTTATATCCCTTGGTAGTTGATCCTGCCAACATCCCTAATCCAGGAAAGTCACTAATAGTCCACATCACTGCTGCTTTCATAGTGAAAGTGGATCTCGAGTGCTGGTCAAAAGTACAAACGTTGTTATTCCATAAGTCTAATAACTCATCTATCAACGACTCCAAGTACAAACTGAGACACTTGCCAGGAGACTTTGGGCCAGGAATCAACAATGCTAACATGTTGAATTCCTTCTTCATGCACATTGACAGAGGCAAATTATATGGCATTACAATCACATACCATGTGATGTGGAGAGTTCCCATAGTCCCAAATGGATTGAACCCATCGGTTGCTAGACCAAGCCGCACATTCCTGACATCAGTCGAAAACAAGGGAAATAATCTGTTGAATTCTTTCCATGCCTCTCCATCTGCAGGGTGCTTCAACCAATCATCATCCTCTATCCTCTCCCCATGCCATCACATTTGCTTCGAAGTATGCGGATCCATATACAATATCTTTAATCTAGGAGTCAAGGGGAAGTATCGAAGGACCTTTTTTGGAACTTTGTCTCCCTTTTGTGGATCCCACCTCGAAGTCTTGCATTTTAGACAAACTTCATAGTTTGCATACTGTTTATAAAAGAGTACACAGTTATACTCACACACATCAATGTTCTGATAGTCCAAGCCGATGTCCCTACACACCTTCTTCATACTTAGCCAATCATTAGGATATTTGTGGTCGGGAGGAAGAAGTCTGCAAATGTGCCTACATATGTCATCCATACTCTTATCTGACAACCCGTTCTCTACCTTTATCTTCATTGCATCCAACACGGCACCTAGAATAGTCTCTGTGCTACCAGGATACAGTGGAGTCTGAGCTTCCTCCAGAAGCCTCTCATACTTAGGGCCTTCATCATCGACAATATCTGCGAAGGTAGGGGAGTCAGCATCCATAGGGCCTTCATCGACATACGCAGCATTGTATCCGGCATGATAAGGAAAACTATCGTGCAACATGGAGATAATGGGACCCTCACATGAAGATGAAGCCCCCTGGTCCAAGAGTTGCCTTTTTAGCTGTAAATATCTCGATTCGACTGGTGCTTCCCCATGCTTATCCCATACTGTATAACTAGGCCACATACCATTATGATATAGGTGCATAGACATCTCTCCAATGTTCACTGGTGTATCCCCATTGCGGCATACAATAAAAGGACAATAAAATTCAACCGCACAATTTGCATTCTGATAGACCATGGTAACAAAGTCCATAATTCCTTGACGGTAAACATCATGAGTAATAGGAAGAGTCATCCAACTCTTATCCATTTTCCTGTTACTAGTAAGAATCAACCAAATCTCATTCACAATCCAAATCTCTAGCTCAATCTAATTAACAATCTCAATATCAATCTCATTTTCAATAGCAATCACACTAACAAAGCCAAATTCACCAGTTCAAACTACCACCAACTTGGGTGACCAATTAGACTATGCATGTTAACTTTGTCACTTGAATTGTCTCAAGTGACCAACATTAAAAACCTTCGTCGTCACCTGAATGGTCACTAGTTTTTGGCACTCACTCAGGCGACCAACATTGTCCAATCCGTCACTTGAATTGCATCAGGTGACGAACAGTACAAAGGATCCAATTTTAGGGCTTGTTCTGGTGACTAACGTACATTACTCCGTCACCTGAATCTATTTAAGCGACGAACTTTTTCATTGTTGGTCACCTGAATAGAACCACAAGAAGCCTTAGCCGGGTGGAGAATTGGAGCGACGAGTATGTATAGTTCCGTCACCTGGATGAGTTTCAAGTGACGAAGGAAAAGAGGGTCATCATTGGAGATGCACAGTTGCGTAGTGCTAGTGATTAGCCTGAATATTTTATATATCTTTCTTGTGCAAAATTTTGCTTTATAATTGATTTAGAATTAATGGCTTTTTCAGGATTGTACCCTCGGATTATGTGATTTTGACTCTGAGCAAAGTTTTGTTTTGCATTCACCTGAGAGGAAAGTGGAGCGAATTGCATGTTACTGAACTTGCTGTCATTCTAATTTGTGAGAATTTCTGAGATATGTTTACTGTATAACCAGATCATTTTGTCATGCTAGCAGCCAAATGTAGTAGTATAATCAAAATTTGTGAGAATTTGTGAGAACTTGTTGTCATGCTAGCATCCAAATGCAGTTATAGGTGGAAGAATTTGTGATATATGTTTATGTACTATATAAATTTGATTAATTCTAATTTAGCTTTTTTTTTTTACTTTTGCAGTTTTCTCTGCCAACTCTTGAGTCGGTACCACATTATAATCAGATCATGTTAGATGAGATTCGAGATCAATGGGCAACTTTTGTGCAAAAATTCATGTAGCATGCATGTCTGGACAGATGACAGGTAGGGTAATGCAGATTGTGTTTTATTAATCAAATATTATCGTTGATACTATTTTCTTTTCCATTACTAGATAATTGTCAAGTGATAAATTTTTGTGCGGACTTATATGTATGCATGTATGTATATATATATATATATATATATATATATATATATATATATATATATATATATATATATATATATATATATATATATATATATATATATATATATATATATATAGAGGATAGTTCATTTGTAAACACTCCTTATAATACAATTTGTGAACAAATCTGAGACTTTAAATTGAGTGAAATCGACGGTGGAGAATTAATCCCATTTCTTATTTTTTTTCTAAAAAAAATACGTGGGACCCACCGAAAACCAACTCACCCCGTTTCCTTGCGCGTGTGGTACAAAAACAAACCGAAAGCTTTTTTTTTTAATTTTTTTTATTTTGAGGCAGACTCCGAAAATGGAAATCACCACCACTGGGCCCCATCATTTAAAAAAAAAATCATGGCTCAAATTTTGTTTTGTTCGTATGCTTTCAAAAACTGAAGAAATGATACAATCAATTTGAAACCTTCTTAGTTCTAGGGTTTAAAAATGGTAGGAATAATAGTTTATATTCATAAATTATTCATCTTTATAAAAATAATATTGTTTCAATGCGAACAATATTGTTGCAAAATAAAAACAAAAAGGCATAAATAATCCGTCTTTGAACGAATAATCCTTCACATATTATCAAATAATTCTAATATATGTATGAATAGTCTTACACACTATTTTAATATTTTTTGGACAAAACAAGTTTAGTTGTTTAACACTATATATTAAAATATTAAAACTCGGGTACTTACGATTATTTAAGTTAGCGCAGGCAAAGACACACCACACCGGCATATGAATAAATTTTCACATGTCAACGAATAATTATTCATATATCAGCGAATACTTTTGTTATTCATACGAACAACTCTTCATCTATCAAATAATAATTCCACATATAGCAACGAACAATTCCTCTTATATTGATGAAAAATTCCGTTATTTATACGAATAATTTCTCCTATATTGATGAACGATTCCGGCCGTTATTTATATGAATAATTTCTCATATATTGATGAACAATTCCAATCATTATTCGTATGTAAGGAAACAACGAATAATTATTTATATATTTGTTGACATAATAATTTTGATAATTATGAATAAATTATATTATTCAGTAAATTTCAAAGATTATTCGTATGTAAGGGAACATGGATGTGGATGTGAAAGACTATTCATACATACAAAAAATTATTGGTATATATAAGTGCGAATATGGATGTGAAAGACTATTCATACATATATTAGAATTATTCGATAATATGTGAATGATTATTCGTACGCAGACGAATTATTTATGACCTTTTATTTTTATTTGGCAACAATATTGTCCGCACTGAAAAAATATTATTTGTATAAAGATGAATTATTTATGAATATAAAAGATTATTCCTACCATTTATAAACCCGGATTAAGAAGGTTTCAAATTGATTGTATCAAAAAAAAAATTCATTTCTTTAGTTTTGAAAGCATACAAACAAAACCAAATTCCAGCCGTAATTTTTTTAAAAAAAAATTGATGGGGCCCAGTAGTGATTTCCCATTTTCGGATTTGTCTGCGTAAAAAAAAAAACAACAGCTTTCGGTTTGTTTTTGTACCACACGCGCAAGGAAACGGGGATGGGTTGGTTTTCGGTGGGTCCCACATATTTATTTTTAAAAAAAAAATCAGAAATGGGATTAAATCTGAACCGTTGATTTCACTCAATTTAAAGGCTCGGATTTATTTACAAATTGTATCCTAAGAGGTGTTTACACCGGAACCACCCTCTATATATATATATATATATATATATATATATATATATATATATATATATATATATATATATATATATATATATATATATATATATATATATATATATATATATTTATTTATTTATTTATTTATTTATTTATATCCAGGAGCTCTTTACTATTTATTTATATAAGACTATATATATATATATATATATATTTATTTATTTATATCCAGGAGCTCTTTACTATTTATTTATATAAGACTACCTCGGCTCACAAATTTACGACGAGTATTAATGATACTATCGTTCGATTTTACTTCGGTTCTACAATTTACCACGGTTCAAAAAACAATCACCACAATACATATTTACTTCGGTTCAAAACACAATTACAACGGTTCAAAATATTTACCACGCGACTTATTTACCACGGTTCCAAAAGCCTAGCACTACGAACAAATTTACCACGGGTGTGCTGTTTTACTACGGTTCAAAATATTTACCACGCAACCTCTTTACCACGGTTCTCATATTTACCACGATTCCAAAAGCCTACCACTACGATCAGATTTACCACAGGTGGGTTGTTTTACCACGGTTATGTTCACGTGGTAAACAGTTTCACCATAGCCACTTTTACCTCAGTTCAAAACTGTGATAAAGTTTGCACACGAAATTGAGGTAAACCCGGCTTTCTGTACTGATTTGAAAAAAATTCAAGTGCTTGTAATTATAAAGCGTAATAAATTACTCAAACATGTAAGTACTCTGAATCTCCATTCGGCGTTCTAATGCTACTCAGTGAACCATTATACATGTATCTGATAGCTTTGATATATGTCCCCGACACTCCTTTCTCTATCAGGCATCTTCATAACATCTCTCTCGAGACCTAGTCATAAGCCTTTTCTTTAAAAATGAAGGTCATGTGCAATTCCTTCTTTCTCTCTCTATGCATCTCGATAAATCTCCTTAGCAGATGAATAGCTTCTATCGCTGATCTGTCGGGCATGAAGCCAAATTGGTTCTCCGAAATATGTATCCCCCTCCTCAATCTTTTCCTATATAACTCTCTCTCATAACTTCATCGTATGACTCAACAATTTGATTCCTCTGTAGTTACTACAACATTGTATATCACCCTTATTCTTGTAGATCACAACTAATTTATTAAGTCTCCATTTCGTTGGCATCTTAGCTGAGCTAAGGATATAACATTGCAAAGAGATCGATGTTAGTCATACCAAACCTTTGGCCCTAACCATTTCAACCCCCCCCCCCCCTCGGGTATGTCGTCTGGACCTTATGCTTTGTTCCAGGTCTAGAACATGCAAGACCCATTGATAAAACCAAGTTTGCATTTTGCTCCTAAAGCCATCATCACACCTCTGCTCCAGGTCGTAGTTGGATCAATCAGATAGAATCGCAACTAATTGTGTACTTGAGTGATCGGATCGAATTGGATAAATGCAATGGATCTCTAAGACTAACTTGATTATTAATTTCCGCGCTCATACTCTCTTACATTAGAATACAAATGTTAGATTGTGATTCAAAATTAAATCAATTAGAAATTAATTAATTAGGAAGTTAAGATATTAGTGGGTTGAGATTGTGCATCCAAGTGCTGGTTAGGGTTATTTTTCTAGGATTAATTAGTGGGGATGAAAGTGCCTCAACACTACGCCAAACAGCCACTCAAGAGACGGACAAAAGTTGTCGCCTGAGAGAATAAACCGTCGCTAGAACATTGAAGCGACGGACGTCCGTCTCCTGAAGGGTTGTCGCATGGACGCCGTCCCTTCAGTTAGAGGGCGACAGAATGATTGAGTTCGTCGCTTCAGTTACATCAAAGCGACGAACTATTGTCGTCTCTTGGGCATAACGTTGACCGTTTGGGAAGGCTCTCTCTCGTGACCAAGCGACAACCTCCTCCGTCGCTTCAGTTCTAAATTCTCAGGCGACGAAGTATTTGTTCGTCTCTTGGATGTGATTTGTAAATTTTAATTTGTGCTGACGCAACGAAACGAAGTTCCCTTTCTCCGTCCCTTGAATGATTTTCTTATAAAAGCCTAAAATGGAATCTATATATTATTCCCACCTGTACACGCACCCTGATCATTCAAAGAGCAGAGCCTACATAACCAATACATAACAATACCCAATTGAAGTTTAATATCATTACATTCACAACAAAACTTGAGTGAACACATAACCTGCACTTTACATTCACAACCTCCAGAACACAACCCACAAAATGCACAATAAAATATCACATTATGAAAACCTGCACTTAGGAATTGTTGCACAAAAACCTGCATACCATTTAAGCCTTACAAAGTTTCATCTGTTTTCACCCAAAAACTTGCATACCTTTGAGGCTTGACACAAAGGGGATACTCAAGCACTTGCGAGAATTCATAACATATAAACATACATAGGGGCTGTTTTTTTACCCGAAACCTACCATGTTCAATGAAAATGCTCCCAAAAAGTTGGTAACTACCTATCATGACCGAAAAACTTACATGGTTGAAGAGTGGGACTGTCGCACCAACTGCTCTAATGCCTCGATACGTTTCTGCGTCTCCTCAGCCCGCTCCTCAGCCCACTCAGTTCTCTCCTCAGCCTTCTGAGCTCTCTCATCAGCCTTATGAGCTCTCTCATCAGCCTTCTGAGCTCTCTCCTCAGCCTTCTGAAGCCTCTCCTCAAGCTCTTGCCTTTTTGATGAACCCTCCATGCTCAAGAGCCCCCTCTTTTCTTGGGAGGCCTTCTCACACCTCTTCCCATCCTTGTCCAAAAGAAATAGAAACAATCAATCACAAACAGAAGGTATGAAATAAATCAGCCAATCAATCACACAAGGAAAAAAATTTACAGAAATGCAGAGCCAAATCGATGATATTTTTCTAGAGTTTTAACTGCTTGACAATTAAGAAAAACAGTAGTTGTTTCTATTGATCATTGTGTTTTTATAACATGAAAAGCTTGCATCTATAACACATCGTACATCATTTACCAGAAAATCACTTTCAAGCCCCTCCAATTTAAAATTTTGACAGGAAAGAAGATAAAGATCATAAAGAAGCATTTCCCTACGACATCTATAACACATCATTTTCTCTTTGTTTTCTTGCTCTACACTTGTACTGTCCATTTAGCAAATGTGCAGCTTCTCAAAAACACTTGTATGAAACTTAATTGTTGTATACCCACAAATTTTCATGTGAAACCAAGGAAGAAAAAGGGAAAAAAATAGGGAAAAAAAGGTTGCAGTGAATATGACAATTCAGAAGGGAAAGAAGAAGACCATATCAAAAGCGCTCTATTTATGCATCAAATTAATTCAGAACTAGTGTGATGATCATTTGATAATTAATATGATGCAAACTAAGAGATTTTGCAAAGTTGGGGTGGGGAACATTGTTACCTCGAACTTCGGTGCCTCGCCGTTCTCCAAAGCATTTGATCAAGATCTCACATTCCGCCTCCACAGATATAGGCGGAGCTTGAGCATCTTCAGACTCCACACTTGTATGTGTGTCTTCAATCTCTTTAACTGAACTTTTCAAACTATCCTGCCATTCAAATTGAAAGTTGACACAATTAATTTAAAGGGAAGTATTAATTCAAAATTTGAATCGACATAAATCTAACAGAATAAGTAACTACACTCACCATTATCTCCCTAGCATTAGGACATCCTTCATACGCATGTATTGTAGCATGAAGATGCGGGGCCGACTTCCCGGTCTTATAATAGTCCTCCGCCCTATGAGTTAGGGGTTTGGACGCCGAACGGTGGTTCATCGGGTTGGGATTATTTGTCCTATTACTCTGGTTACTTTCGCTTATGGCCTCCAACGACATAAACAACACAATTAGCATCAAATACAAACACTTACTGCAAAATCAGTAATTTAAAAAAAATAATAGTAGCTTTTCTATTAAAAAAAATCAGTAGCTTAAAAACAGTCATCTTGAAGAACAATAGCTTTTCATATAAGCATACCAACGCATATAATTAGCTTAAAAACAGTAGCTTTTCATATAAGCATACCAACGCATATAAAAATTAGTAGCTTAAAAACAGTAGCTTAAAATCAGTAGCTTAAAAAATCGGTAGCTTAAAATCAGTAGCTTAAAAACTGTAAAATCTATAAACAAAAAAAAACAGTAGCTTTTCTATTGTTATTGTTATTCACATTTTCATATAAGCATACCAACGCATATAACCTAAATGTGAAAATCATATACATAATTTTAAAACATTACTCTTTTTGCTTCGGGCATGAATTCATGTTGCACTAGCCAGTTCCACTGCTCCGCACGGTGCTTGAATTCGGAAGGCCAAAAGGTTGTCCCATACACCTTGAAGAATTTTTGACACCTATACTTCCAGTCCCGATACCGACCGGCTGCTGTACTCGTGATATAGTTATTCAACGGTTCATCTTCAGGGTGTATTTGATACATGTTCTACAAAACAAAACACAATGGTTAAGTTTCTAGTATACTAAAGAAATTATAGAAAATTATATACAAAAAATGGTTGAGATCGAAGATAAACTTCAAATAGGATAGCAGAATGTTCTGATGCTGCTTTTCACGCTCAGCCCAGCTTGGAGCAAGTGTGGGCACGTTGGACTTGACGATGGCGCCAATGTCCCGCACTAGCTTGGAGTAAGTCTCGTGGGTAGGGTCGTTGGTGAAGTCCGACCAAGTAACTTTGATCTTTCCCGAAGCCCTCATAATGCGGTTTGTCTTTGCACTCACAACAGTTCTATACTTGACTGGCTCCTCCCCTAATCACAAACACAATGCACACAATAATCAGAAAGAGGGTGATTCAACTCATTACCAATCAAATATATGAATCCAAGTGTTCAATAAATGAATCCCGCATGAACTATATATATTGACAGAACACATGAATGATAACATGTGAAATTAAAAATAGAATACTTCACATAACACATTGATAACTCCCTCCCTTGATGAAAACCGGAATATGTTTCAAAGGCCTTGACAGTATGTCTGTGTCAAAGGTCTTGGAGCTTTAACAATATTGATAAAATACAAAACCTGTTCTATATATTATATTGTTCGAATATTACTTAATATTATTATATACTTCCATTATAGTGTATATATGTAATTAACCTTTCAGGAAGTATTTTCGAATTATTTCCTTCCTTGTGATACGTGTTGAGAAGATTCAAAATCGGAAAGATTGTGGCTTCAAAGTTTCCAAAGATAGAAGATCCAGTTCAAGCCATGATCTCGACTAGCCGTTGGAGAAGATCCTTGGCGCCGATTTGTCTCAATATATAGAGAAGGAAGATGAAGACAGAAGATACACATTCATTGAACACGAGCTTTCTTACACTCCAAGCCTTCAAGAGAAATCTGTCTTCGTGTGCTCTCTGCTTGTCCTAAGAGTGTGTTATTTCATTTCAAAGCATTTGAGAGTTACACAGTGAGCTTATAGGATATATTCATTCATAGTGTTATACTCGAGAGTTTGTTACTCAGGAAGTGAACACTAGGCTTTTGATTCTCGAGAGTAAGAGGATTGTACTAGATAGCTGAGAGAGGTGGGGCTCTTCTAGATTGGTCTAGGACTCCAAGGGAACGTGAGTTGACTAGATTGCAATTGTATAGGAGAGAGGCTTCTCGGTGAGCTATTAGGATCCTAAGCTTTGTGAATCAATAAAGCCGGTTGAATCCTAGGGTTGTGGAAGAACCCTAGGCGGGGACGTAGGCCAAGTTCGTGCCGAACCTCGTAAACAACTCATCGAGTTCTTTACTTTATTGATTTACCTTATTTCCGCACTTGGTTCGATTATTTAACTTTGTGATTCAGGTTTTCAGAGAAAAGACTAAGTCTAATCTCAAAGGGTTTTGCACGAGTTTCAAAAGTCTTGAGACTATCTGCGAAAAACCGGCATACTCTATTCAACCCCCCTTCTAGAGTATTTCTATATTACTTTGTTTTATATTATCGAACCTTCACACATGAACTATATATATTGACAGAACTTCAGTATACAGTATACCATATTTGTATGAAAGCAATTAGAAATTAAAAACTTCACTCTTACATAAATGAAGGTATGAAAGCAATTAGCAATTAGGTATGTCAATATACAATATACCAATTAGAGATTCAAATAGGATAACATGTAAGTTGGGAAAATTTGAAATTTAAACCAAGGAGATGAAGATCAAGTCCAATAGGCATTTTTTCCTTCCTTGGAAAATCATAGACAAACTTGCCTTCTAAGTTGCTCTACTCTTACTATATGGTGTTTTTGAAAGAGTTGGGCAAATTTGAGAGATTTGTGGATGGAATATTCAACTTCAAAAGTTTCCACTATAAAACAAGAAGATAAAAACAAAGATGGATTGAGACTACTCAGCACCTTGAACCTTTGTAAAATTATATACAGCCCCTAGACCCTGCTGCTTTCATTGTAAACATAGACTGTGAATATCGATCAAATGTGGGCACTCCAGTATGCCATAACCGCAGAAGCTCATCGATCAATGGCTCCATAAACACACTCAAACACTTCCCAGGTGACTTAGGACCTGGGATCAATAAATTCAACATGTTGAATTCCTCTTTCATACACATCGAATGAGGCAAATTATATGGCATCAAAATGACAGGCCATGTGCTATGGAGAGTTGCTAGCTTCCCAAATAGATTGAATCCATCAGTTGTCAATCCGAGCCGAACATTCCTGACATCCCTAGAAAAATGAGTGAACGTTCTATCAAACTCTACCCATGCCTCCCCATCCGCAGGGTATGTCAGACGGTCATCATTCCTCACCCTTTCGTCATGCCATCACATTTGCTTTGCGATGTGCGGAGACATGTACAAGCGTTTCAGTCTGGGAGTTAAAGGGAAGTATTTAACCACTTTTCTAGGGATTTTGCGTCTGTCACTACCTCGACGTGACTTCCATCTTGAAGTATGACATATGGGAAAAACTTCCTCATTTGCATACCTCTTATAAAACAACACGCAGTTATACTCACATGTGTGAATATTTTCATAGCTCAATCCGAGATCTTTGCACACCTTTCGAATGCTTTTCCAATCAGCAATAAATCTATGTCCGGGTTTAAGATTGTTGCAAACTTCACGAAAATGGCCATCCATACTCTTATCTGACCAGTGATTTTCCACCTTCAACTTCTTAGAACATAAAATAGCAGTGAAAACAGTCCTTGTACTACCAGGATACAACGGAGCTTGAGCTTCCGCTAAAAGCCTCTCGTATTTTTGGTAATCATCATCGACCATATCACAAAAATCATGGTCATTACCCGCCTCGTACCCAGCATGATAAGGAAAGTCGTCATGGATGATGTCCATGGTGGGATCATGACTGGGGGAAGAGGAAGCCCTTTGCTCTATGTATTGCGTTCTACGCAAGGAAACTATCGGCTCAACTGGATCTTCTCAATGACTGTCCCATACTGTATAATCCGGCCACATACCATAATGAGACAAATGGTGCAACATCGTTGGGATGTTCACAGATTGTCGAGCGTTATGGAAATGGTCGCACGGACAAGGAAAATAGGTCCTCCCATTTGCATTTGCAGCCACATTGTTCACGAAACTAGTAATCCCATGAATATATACATTTGACGTACGAGGAAACTGCATCCATCTCTTATCCATTTTCTAAATTCACTATCATTTAAAAAATATAAATCCATCACACAAATTCATTTCCAAATTCAATATCATTTTAGAAATATATAATACGAAATCTAAGTTAAACATGTCACACATCTCAAATTAAATCCATCAGACATTTCATTTAAACACAACAAATCCCAATCCAATACAAACAAACAATTTATATTTCCCACAAATTTCAACCTAAATCATCACACATTCCAAATTTCAATAACAACAAATATCATTTCTAAAAGTAATTGTAAAATAATTCAATCAACATTTCCCAAGTCTCTATCACAAGGTTCAAAATCTCAAACAAATTCCTTTCTACAAATCTAACCATTATTTCACAATTCTTCCCTCTATTTAACAAAATATGTATAAAACAAAAATTAAAAAAAAATGAAACTAACCTTGCTACAAACTCAAGTGACTTCTTCAATCACCCCATAACTTGTTTAGATCTACAACAAAAATTTCAAATTACCAATCTAACCAATATTTCACAAATGCATCAATATTTAAAATTAGAAGTAATAAAAAATAAAGCATAACAAATCTTACCACAACTCAAAATATATTGTTAGTCTTCTTCAATTTTCACAAACCTAGCTTATGTAAATTACTTGAAATTTGAAAATGGAAAAGATGGAAAATGGGGGAAAATAAAGGAGATGAAGAACAAGAAGACGGACAAATGGTGTGGCTTAAGGTTATTGTTGTAACCTTAACAACATTCAATGAGGTAGATCATGACATTAAATTCAGGCAACGGTACAAATTACTCAAGCGACGGCCATAGTCCCCATCCGCCGCTCCATAGCTATCCACATTTGACTTGTGGGTTGACCAAACTCAGGCGACGGTACCAAATACTCAGGCGACGAGAGCACTTTGGTTCGTCGCCAGATACGTCTTCAAGCGACGGACAAAGCCCTCCTCCGTCGCTCCAGAGCTATCCCCCATTTGACTTGTGGGTTGACCATACTCATGCGACGTGATGATATAGTGCGTCGCTAGAAACACATTGGAGTGACGGGATTTGGCTTGTTCGTCACCTCAGTGTCTATCTAGCGTAGTGCAACCGTTCAGTTTTAGGGTTGATTATTTTTTTATAAATTGTAATCTCTTTTATCAAATCAATTGAATTGAGGAGGACTAAGAGAAAATGTTCTGGCTCCTCTCCTCCAACAATAATCATACTTTTAGATGGAATAAACATAGATCACAAATGAAGTGCTAGCAGAAACAAACTAGGAACAACAGCCGGATTAAAAGCTGAAGATGACCAGGTCAGTATTTCCAGACCCGTGACTGAGGGTGTGCAAGTGGCCCAACGGAACTGGGCCCCCAGTATCGTTTAAAAAATTGGTATAGAATATATATCTTCCATAATTGCAAGTATAAACAGTTTGGCTGATTGGCAAAGCTATTGCGCTTTGAAACGCGCTTCCCCCATTCACCCGAGTTCGATTCTCATTTAGGCTCCGTTTTTTTTTGTTTTAAAAAAAAAAAAAACCAAACAGTTGCTCCCATATATTATTTGGCCCTTCTCATCCCCCAACCCAACCCAACGAGCTTCTGCTTTGTAAAGCTATTATTTAATTGTTGTTGTTATATACATTTGAATTTCAACAATTTCTCCTGGGATAAACTCACAACAAACAAATTAGTGAATTGTTAAACTTTTTTAATCCTAAAAAAAATTGATTAAAAGTTAACTGATCACCGTGTTTTAAAACTATTTTTTATCCTAAAAAATTGATTGAAAAATAGTCTATGTAGTTCATTTATCTATTACTGCCTTCTGTTAATTCAAACATATCATTTTAGTATTCATTTACAATTTTTAGCAGTAAAAAATTGTATAAAACATCAACTTTTTAAAGATTTTTTTGTAATAATTTATTACTTATTACTAGTAAGTATGAGTTTATAAAAAACATAATTAAGTTGATAATTTATATCATATATCCTTGCGTAAATAGTAAACAATATGTTTTTTTTTCTTAACGGAGGATGTATATAAGTGTATAACTATATACAATCTAAATTCACAGATACAATAAATAAAGTCAAGGTAATTAATTTTTTTTAGCACAGGGCCCTCGAAAAGATTGGCACGGCCCTGAGTATTTCATTGATGACCATTGCTGCTAAAGGAAAACGACATTCATTGCCTAGCTTTGATGCTATCAAGTAGCGATCTTCAAAACCCTACTTTAATTTCTTAGTAGTGAGTGTAAGGTTTATATAGCTAGTCTGCTCAGCTCACGTTATTGGCACATCACATGATGATAAAAGATAAAAGATCGCTTATTACAAACCATGACATAAAGATCAGATTGAAATTAATGAAAAGAAGTATATATTTCTTCATATATAGTCCACATGAATCAATCGATACAATATTGTTTTGAAGATATAAATCTTAACCTACTATATATATCGATATCCAAGATGGGAAATTTTATTCCAGTACAAATACAGTAATAGTATGACATTGCATCCTAATTATATATAGCGGGTATGCATTTTATTACTCATAACAGAATCGATCATAACATTATTCTTATTGTTGTTGTTGTTGTGATCTATATCAAAGTTGTATATATGGTCGAAATGAAGCTAAAGTTAACGCTGGACAAGTGTGCTGATGTCATAGGGAACAGCCTCACCCTGGGTTCGGGATTTGTAAGCTCTGCCTCCGAGGACCTTGACGACCGCATCGGTGGGATGAAACAGATCCCAAAAGTAGTAATTATCCCTATTTGAGCATGGTGTCGATTGAGGTTGGCACTGCCCATCACTCCTCGGCGTGCAGCAAGGCGCGTTGAACACTGTAATACCTGCGCGCACCCATACATATATGAAAGGTAAACGGAATGGAAACAAATTTTGTATTTCCCGGGAAATATATCTAATTAAATAAGAGAAGAATGTTATTTTTTGTATGAAAATATGACAGTATGTACCGGTAAAAGCGGAAAGTTCAACGGCAGTAGAGTTTATGTAAATGAATTGAGCACCGGGGAGTTGGCGATTGAGCTGGGCGACGAGGCCAACCAACTGACTATCGAAAATGGCGGTTGCATTGTTGACGCTGTTGACGCAGCTGCTGGCGCCCATTGCTACGATTTCTCCGAGGGAGCACCCTATTTGTCCCAACAAGTAGAAAGCTATCTTTCTGGCCCCCAACCCGTACAAAAACTGAGTGTAAGATCGATATAAGGCGATGAGGGTGGAAGCAAACTGAGTCGGGGTAAAGAGTCGGCTGGAGAGATAGGTCTGATTCATGAAGTAGTTGTTGAGGTAGTCGTTGCTTCCAATGTTGATGGTGTAGAGGCACTTGCTTAGGTTTACCTGCCTTCCTAACTTTCCCACTATGTTTGCATGATGTAGTATCTGTTCCGGGAAGCTGATTAAATCTCCCTGCATAGTGCATATATATATATATATATATATATATATATATATATATATATATATATATATATATATAAGATTAGGCAGGGTAAACGGGAATCAATAGACAATATATATATATATAGTACGTGATTGAAGAATAGATACCAGGTTTAGTCGACCGGTTTCAAAGAGAATCCCGGCACCGCCGGAAGCGTAATTAACGCCTTGACTTGCTTCGGCTACCCCCATGCTTTGATTGTAGCTCGGAATCAACCGATCGAACCCAAGAAGTTGAGCTGCATTTATTCATTTATCAAGGATATCAACTAGCTAGGCCGGTTAATTGGCATTACATGTTTTAAGATGAATTCATTTGATTACATGGAGAACTACTAGTGCAAACCAGGTGCTTTTAGAAATTAGGGGTGTTATGTGAACACAAGTAGCTCGAATTTAACTCGTAGTCGCTCCATAAAAATTCAACTCGAGCTCATTCATTTTCTAAACAAGTCGAGTATGATCACATTTTTAAGCTCGGTTCGAAGCTTGACTCATTCGAATTAATTAACTCAAATAGCTTAAATTTTATGGAATTTCTAAAATTTTCTTTAAATTACTGTATAATAAGCAAATAGAATTGTCTAAAGCTCGAAAAAAGCTCGGCTCGAGCTCGCTCATTTCCTAAACGAGCCGAATATGAGCACATTGTTAAGCTCGAGTAATAATTTAGGCTCGGCTTGAGCTTGTTCATATTATAAATGAACTGAATATGATCAAACAATACTCAACTCGTTCAGCTCGAATAACAACCCAATTAGAAATGCATACGAGAGATGAATTATCCACCGAGTTGGAATTGATTACAGTTGTTGATTTTAAATGTTGAATTCATATTATCTTCGATCCGTGATCCACAGAGTTTCATACTAAAATCAATTGGCAGTGAGAGAACGCGGGTTTAGCAAGAAACCGAAAGAAAAGTATTTCAAATTTTTTATTAATATCGCCTAACTTATACATTTGATTTTTTTTTCCTTCCTATTTTAAATGCGAGACTTTTTGATGTCACATTCTCCCAACATGGACGGAATAATAAGTCAAATGATTTGTATGACGTCATTGACTTTCTTTTGTGAATAGCTAGGGCTCCAAGTTGCTGATCAATTTTATATACCGTGCATTCGAGCTACTTGGTACTGCCATAATAAGGTAGCTTTAATATATTACTACTTCATATAGTGTTAGTGTACTCCCACTATATGGTCATGGGGACATTATTTAATTTACATTAAATAAAAGCTTTTATGTACTCATGTATGAGATATATATGTAGTATTAAGATAGGAATGCGTTATATGCTAAACTCTAAGTCTCTCCTTCGAGTCATTCTCTTGTTCATTCACCCTCATGGTCATAACACCATATATATATATCCTAAGGACCTAACCCACCAACACTCTAGGTCTATATATATATATAGGTCGATTTTTTTTATAAAAAAATGTTAGCATCATCAACCGCTAAATAAACTTAAAAAGTCATGTCACTGAAAAAAATAAATCAAGATAAAAATGCAAAAATAAAATAAAATAAATAAGTGTCGAGTCAATCTACTAGACCCCCTAATTTCCTAAACCTTGACCTAGGCCAAAACTGGCCTATTGAGTCTCAACCAACCTGTTTCTCGTGGACATGTATATATAAGAAAGAAGTCTGTTTCTAAAGTAGGATTGACATGAATCATTTTAAACGATGAACTTATTAATATAATATTTAATAGAAAGACTATCCATGAATTCATGTAAAAACATTAGGAATGTAAATAAGTCGATCTTTTGATAGATTAGAAACATCCTATAGATAATATCGTGAAACGTCCTTGATAAAAGCATGAAGCTGAAGAATGAATCACAACTCGTACGTATTTTATGCCCCGAGGGTATAGGATAGAAAAGATCTTAACACTTTATACTTGATATCCCACCAAATTTTTTTTATATATAAAAAAATGACTTGATAGTGTGTGGCCGGGTATTGAGATGGGGAGGCAACCTAACACAACTTGACAGGTAGCTTTTGGGTTTATGTGTCAAAGCTTGCAAATCTCACTGTGAACCAATAGTAGTCGTTAGCTATCTATCTATGGATTCTATGCATATTAGATTATTAGTCATAGTTACCGCTTACCACAAATTATCAATCTAGCTACTTCCATCCAAATGATTCAACGGCTTCTAGCCAGCTACATTCATAGGGAATATATATGTCTATATTTTAAATTCTAATTAATTAAATAATTGATTAATTTATTATGATTAATTAAAAGTCCGTCACATTATTGGAAATAATCGAAATATGGCATAAATTAATAAGAGCTATAGGGCTCTAACCCACATTTGTTGACAAAAAAGGCAAAAAAAATCATGTATGTGTATGGGATGAACGTCATCTTAATTCTAGTAAGTGATGGATTCCGAACATTTTGTATTGGAGGAATGGAAATTTAAATTTTTTTAATTGATCCAAATACTTGAAAGGTTTCGTCGTTGAATTCATTTGTCGCTTTGTTTGGGCTGTTTTAATTTATAACTAGTATGATATCCCATGCGTCAATTATGCGTAATTTAATGTTAAAATAATTGAAGCTCAAAAGAATTATAATGATCGTAATTTATTCTATATTATCAATTAATATTGTACGGTCCTACAAATCCATAGATTTTGATAAAACTACATACCTCCCGTAAATTAAACGATAATTTAAAAAAAATTAAAATCTAAAGTGTTGAAGATGTGAACAATAAATCATGAAAAAATAAAAATAACCAAGATCGAGGTCTTATAAATGGGACTCGAGTAACTAAAGATGAAACACGTGCGAAAATTGTAGTCTCTATAAACATAGTTGCAATAATCAAATTGATAAAAACACATGCAAATCAATATCAATAACAAATATTTCATAGATGAAATGATGAGAAGACATGAAAATCTTATGAAAAAGTGAATTCACGAATCAAAACCTCTTATGATCCGGATACAGTTTAGGTTGAAGTACAACTAAAATTATGAGGGTAGTATTTATAAGCTAGCTAGGAGGGCAAAAGTAATCTAGATAGGGCTCGTTTGGTTCAATGTGGGAATTGAAATTCCCGAGAAGTTATTTCATGAGAATTGAATTCCCAGGAAGTCTAATTCACGGGAATTGTGAAAAAATGTTTGGTTAACTTTTTAGTTTAGAGGATTAAATAGGGGAATTGAAAAATTTTTAAATAGAAAATGGGGGAATTGCAACTTACCTAGGAGGGAGTAGGTGAGTTAAATTCCTTTGAAATGGAGGAATTGAACTTCCTGAGAATTTAACTTCCTGGGTTTTTCTGCGGAAAAAAATTCAACCAAACACATATATTTTAGCTACTTTATGGGTTTTTGTACTTCCTGGGTTTTTCCATTGTCAACCAAACGAACCCTTATTTATGCAACGATGAATGAAATCTTTTGAGTTTCGTACCCTTTATCAAAATCCATTCATGTTTAGTTAATTCCAACTACATCATATGAGTCAATGTGTGACTAAAAAAAATACATATTAATGTGGAAATATTTGAAGTCAATATAATTAGAAAAACTTTTCTAGTCGAAAACAAAAGATTTGAATAACTTGATATTTGAGATTCATGGCGAAGACACTGAGATGCCAAAAAAATCACATATAGAAGGCGAAACCGACAATTTTCCACCAAAAGAAGGAACATAACTCCATATCAAATACATCTCGAGCAAGACAGATTAACCAAAACCGAAAATTAGATGAGTGGAATAAAATCAGGAATTGTGGCATCGGTGATATTATATAGAAGGTTTAATATCTCTAACAAAAGTTTGTATCCCCCAAAAAAAATTATAAGGAAAGAGTTAATACTCCATATTAAGGAAAGTTGTTATATAATTCTATTAATATGTTTTGATAGGAAAAAAATGTGAAGCTCAAATTTTATTGGATGAAAGAGCTAGAAATAAGGAGGTTGAATTGTGACACCTCATCATTTTGCATCTCTAATAATAGTTAGATCTAATAATAGTTAGATATAGAAGCTAAAGCATATACATAATGTACATTTTGCTATTATCTTCGTTTTGATCTTCTATTATTACAAGTTATAACTATATATGGTCAACTGGAAGTTTAATTACTTTATTTACATATGGGAGCCGGGGCGGAACCATAAAAAAAATGGAGATGAAGCTCAACTTTATTGTTGGAACTATATATCTATAAGATATTTTTTTAAAAAAATATATATTAGAAAACACATTAAATATGTGATTTAAATAGATATTTTAAGCTAAAAAACTAAGACAAAAAAATTCCATAAAATGAAGCTATAAAGAATTGAACTCAAGAACTCATGATTCAATTTCTCAGTACATACCAACTAAGTTAATAACACTTTTTTTTATTTATTTATTATCATTTTTAACCATTAAATTAAAAAAAAAATACAAAAAATACTTTGAAAAAAATACATTTTCCTCAGAACCAGAGGAGGACTCGAGCCACCTCATACCTCCCTCTCCGCCCTTGGCGGT
Organism: Persicaria tinctoria; assembly: GCA_037127255.1. NCBI lineage: Eukaryota > Viridiplantae > Streptophyta > Magnoliopsida > Caryophyllales > Polygonaceae > Persicaria > Persicaria tinctoria. Next base: position 19,533,886 of record JBANSL010000019.1, on the reverse strand, counting down.
AAGTCTGTAATCCATTGATTCCATTCAATTTACTAAGGAAAAAGTTTGGAGGGGTCAGTAAACTCCCAACTTCCCAAACAAATTAATTTCACTTTTAAAAATTCCTAAAATGAATTTAATTAAAATTAATATAATCACATATAGTATAGTGAAAAAAAAGTGATAACACTACGTATATAATAAAGAATATTTGTACAGACAATTTGACTACCTTAGTTGGTGGAAAGTGAAAAGTAGCTATTTATTTGTCAATAATTGTCTTCTATTGCAAAAAAAAAAAAAAATCACAATATTAGGAATTTTCAATATTTTTTTATTAAAAAAACTTTGATTTTTTTTTTTAAATGTGTTCCGGATTCAAATATGCCATATGTGAAATGGATGGGAGAGTGGTGGCCTTACTTATAACGTCAACGAAAGTCCGGTTGTTGGTGAAGCGTCCGGTAGGAACTCCACCGGGGAAATCGACTCCGTAGGGCTGATAATTAGCTTTGGCAAGCGTCTGAAGGTTGTTGTTATTGCCGCTGTCGGATAACGAGTCTCCGAACACAAAATAGCATTGCACTTGTGGCTTTTGTGCCGGTTGCGGAGTAACAATACCCTTTCCTCCAGGCGCCCAGCTCATGACGACAACCACCATTGTTGCCACTAACAAGCTCGGAATCCTCATCGACATCCTCAATACGTTAATTCGACGGTGTTGATCCGGTGATGGTTATCGACCGGGCCAACTCTTAATTTGATGATGTGTTTGTGTATCCTATAGAAAGGAATGGTGTCCCTTTGTTTTGAGATGAAAGAATTGTTTGAGATGCAAATGTGTATTTATAGGGAGAAATGGTCCCATTTTTTTTAAAATATAATGCACTACTCAATTTTTTATTTTTTTTGAAAATTAATATCACTCTTACAAAAATATTATCATAACTACCCCCAACTTAATGAAATTTGAATCATTCACTTCTTGTAAGGGTTACCTCTCCCTTACCATTAGGGCAAGAGGTCAATCACCATACATCCATTATTCTCGAGAACCTTGATCGAGGTGTTTCTTTTATTAATAAGATACTTAAGAGCACCTACATTGGGGTGTTTTAAAGAGAAATATAAGGAACTTAATAATAAAATAATAAAAGAGAGATAAATTTTGTTAAGGAATGATGTGACATGTTCATTAATCATTACTAAGATACTCTTAAAAACCCAAGAAAGAAAGAAGGCGAGGGACATGAGTGATAGGGGAGGAAAGAGAAAGAGATAAGTTTAGGGTAAGTGGTGGGGCTATTTTCAATTTTATATTATTTGTTTATAGTAAAATGGGTTGTAGGGGTGTGAGTTAAAAATTAAATTGAGTTTTTTAAGGAGCGAGAAAAATAAAAATGAGAGTTAAGGAACCGAATCGGGTTCCATGGATGCGGATGCTATTTTCAATTTTTTTATCATCAAAATTTTAGAGATAGAATCTCAACAATTGAAATTTATGATTACTTATTGTAAAAAAAAAACACAAGACTAATAATTTAGTGTAACAAAAAAATAATTCATATCACATATCCTTATTTCTAGCACACAAGGAAATGAGATAGTACCAGAGGAAGGAAACAACAAAAGGACCACCAAACCAATGACCCCTTGCCCTAGTGGTAAGGGAGAGGTGGCCCTTGCAAGAGGTCAAGGTTTCAAATCCCACTTCTTACACAATTTGTGTATTAGTGTGTGCTCAAGCCTTCATTGGCTTGGGTTAGCCTGCCTGGTGGCTTGCTGCCTGGCTTAACCGGTTCGCGTCATTTGCAGGCTAGGGCCCGGACCCGTGGGGGGATTAGTCGATAACCTCGGAACCCTCCACGTCCAAAAAAACAAAGACCACCAAAATGCTCTCTTTTGGAGAGAGCCCAACCCTCCTCAGGGAGACCCAACCCTCCTCCAGGAGCCCCAACCACCCCATCCGGGTGTCTCAAAAGCCTTCGGCAAATTTGGATGCCTTCGGCTCCCCACTAGCCACCGTTGGTCTCTGCCGGCGGCCAAAACCTCATCTTTCTCCCCACTCCGGCTCTTGGGGTTAAAGGCTGCTTACCTCTTATTCCCCACTGCCGGCGCCGCGATTGTAACACTCTCGTCCCACATCGGATATAATAAGGATATTGAGAGTGATTTGTAAGTGATTTAAGCCCTACCTATATCACGAGAGCTCTTCTTTTTCAGGCTCAACGTGAGGACAACGGACCTGAGAGGGCTAGGTGGCATGGGTTGGTGCCTCTTAAGACCCTGGGTCTTACAACCATGACCTCTTGGTGTGGTGGCCCTTACTGGTTCCCGGTCGTTTGCTCCTCCCTCTTCTTTTGAGTGAGTAATAGAAACCCCAAATTGAAATCCCATGTTAAAACCTACTTTACCCTAAATCTTCAATCCATCACAAAATTTGGAAAATCAACAAATTCGACGCCAAATTCTAACACCAAATCTAAGGTTTTTGCCAAAATGAAGTTGCAATTTCGCTTGGGAGTTGTGCGCTTCTCCTTTTCATGGTGCATGCTTCCTCCTCCGCCTCATGTGTCACGTCTCTCACTACTTCCGACGCCACCATCACCAACACCTACGATGTCTTCCTCCCCGTTTTTGTTACAGCTTCAGCATTCTCCGGGGACTGCCCTCCGGGGCTCAATAAGCACTGGGATCTCCGATTGCCCTCGATCTCTCTTCGTCTGTTGCAAGGTTGAGATTCTCCTGTTGCCATGGCTCTTTGTTATCCTTGGGTCCGAAGGTGGTCCGAAGATGTTGTTTTGAGCCTGAATTTTGTGCTTTGGACCCACGTTAAGTTTTTGCCTTGGGTGTGCCCAAAGCAGGCCCGAAAAAATTAAATAAAAAAATAAAGATGTTATATATATATATATATATGCTTACATTCTTTGAGTAAACCCACCTAAAAGGGCATGATAAAAATCTCGAAAGGGTCTTATTAAAATCCCAAAAAGGCTATCTATAGTGCATCTGACAAGGGTTGTCTCACAGCATTTTCGGTTTTTCCTGGGGATCCTAGTCTAAGTTTGGGGTTGTGGTGTCCACTGTTGGGGCTGGCTAGAGTCGTGGCGGTGTGCATCAAGGAGACTTCGTGGTGAGCGGTGTTATTGCTTAGTTGCGCTCAACATTTTTGGGTTAGACTCGTTTATTCGTCTAGATCTGTTTGCTTGCCACTTTTGTATTGTACTATTTTTTTTTTACATTGTATGTTTAACGATTCGCCGTCTGTCGACTTTGTCAACCTCTCAAGGAGTCGAGTTTGTCTGACCCTTGAATTATTTCCTAATAAAAAAAAAAGGAAAGGAGATAGTCTCGATACAACGAATATGCAATAGGATTGTTGGCTAGGGGTCCATAATTTTTAGGCCTATAATATTTTGTAAGGTAGATATTACACTATTATTTATATTTAGGAAAAATTGCAGAAAATCACCCATTAAATGAGTTGTTTTGCAAAAAACTCACCTCTTAAAATTAAAATTGCAGAAAACTATCCTTTAGAACAACTCTGTTAGCCAAACACCCAATGTTCCAAAAAATGATTGGCGGGTGCTTGGCGGTAGGGTACGGTCAAGGGTGTAGGCGGGGTCTAGGCGGATTTCATGGCGGAGCTTTGCTCTTTAGGCGGGTTTTGACGACCTTGATGGCCTTGGCAGTGGGGCGAATTCAAGGATTTAGGCGGGTCTTGAAAGATTTTTTAGAACAGTGCAAACACCACCCCTTGCCATTATTATGTTAAAGTGTGTTAAAATAGGTGAAAAGTCAATTTTACACTTGGTTTAAAATTAAAATATACATTTAAATGTGATAAAATTAATAGGATCTGCTTGGATATTTTAGATTGATAATATGATTATTTTTAAATATATATATATATATCCAGATAAAAAAATCAAAGAAAATGAAATCTCGTTTTTTTTTTTAAAATTATAAAAACATTTGGAGTTCACATGCAGTTGTATGCCGATTTTAATTAAAAGAAAGTTGCCATTAATTTTAAATATTTTACCCACCCATCATAGCATGGTACCTCGTATTAATTTTTTTTTTTTGAAGTAAGATAAGAATTCGGTTCACTAGACAAGCCTAGAGAAATTGAAAGACCGGACAAGTCGGTAGATGGACAAACTATCATGTACAACAGGAAGCGAATAACAGAAAAGAAATAAGAACAACAAATCAAACAATGTACACAATAAACCTGCAACACAATAAGAACAACAAAGCACACCAACCGGCAGATTCAAACACTAACCATGCCAAACCCAGCATAAACCCATCTCAACCCTCAAGGCCAAATAGAGGCAGTTAAAACGAGACAAGGAAGCAAAAAGAACAATAATGAATAGGTAAAACGATTGAAAGAGCAGAAGAACAAAAGGCACGAGGCCAAGAACGAAGGAGCGGATGAATTGAAAGACCGCGACAATCCCACAAACGAAGACGAGATTCGTACCGACAGCAGAGTCCGACGATGGAGCAGAACCACCATAAGGGGGGCCGAAGGAGCAGATGGGGAAGGCAGACCCGAGCAAGGAGGTGAGGCCGAAGTCAAGGGTGACTCGAAGAGGGCGGATCCGAGGGAGGAGCCGAGGCTGACCCGTGGGCTACCCAAAGAAAGCCGCAGCCTAAGGTGGCCGGTCGGTTGGAAGAAATCTCAAAGCTTTAGCCCCAAGGAGGATGGGGAAGGCGGTGGCCACGACGACGGTAGACCGAAGGAGGGAACGTGGGGGTGACCGTGCGGATGAACGACAGTGCAATAGGGTGGGGTTCCATGGCAGCAGGGAGGCTGGGTGGCCATTCGAGGCATGGAGAAATACGGCTCTCCGGTACTCCGTATTAATTAAAAATTAACAATGTACAAAGTCTAATAAAAAAAAAACTAGGTAAATTTACATAAAACCACCCGTTAAATATACCCTTTTACACTTAACCACCCGTTAAATACAAAATTACAAAAAACCACCCGTTAAATGAGTTTTGTTTTCAAATCACCACCCACCACATATTTCCATTAAAATTCCATTAAATATAACATATTTTAATATTTTATAGTTAAAATTTAACGCTTAAGCTTCAATATATTTAAATTATATTTATGGTAGAGATAAAAAAAATTATATTAATATATTAGGGGTAAAAAGTGTGTAAAAAATTTTAAAATTATTTGGAGGGAGGAGTTTCTAAATGTGGAAAATATTATTTAATTTTATTTAAAATTTCAAACAAAATTTAATAAAGATACATTTAATAAAAAAATATTTTTAAGAAAAATATATTTAAGCCTGGAAAATATTTTTTAAACAAATATTTAGATATTTTTTTTTTCATTTTTAGTATAGAGTAGGAGTTTACAAATATGAAAGTAAAATGAGACATTAATTATTATTATAAAAAATATTATTAAATTTAAACAATGCTAATAACCTATAAACTTATTTTAAATTTGATTAAAAAGATATATATAAAATATAAACAATTTTTGGAATAAAATAGAACAAATTTGTTCATATATACATAAAGTTTTTTAAAAAAATTAGTCAAATAGATTTTTAAATCTATTTGAGATTTAAATAAAAAACTTAAAATATTGTAATATCATATATATTTGACAAACCCTAATAGAAATATACAATGGGTGGTGATCTGAAAACAAAACTCATTTAATGGGTGGTTTTCTGTAATTTTGTATTTAACGGGTAGTTAAGTATAAAAGGCTATATTTAGCGGGTGGTTTTCTATAAATTTTCCAAAAAACTAACCATGATTGGGTCCCACAAATTACAAACAATCCCCAAACAATCTTCACCACATGCAACAATGTAGTTTATTTTGTGGAGTGAGTCCTACCGTTTATTTTCCAAAAAAAATCTTCTTTTAATCTAGACCACTTATTAAATTTAGATCAAGGGCTCATATCATATGTACCCAGATCTTAACCAGATCTTAACGTGTATCATGTGAACACATCTGTACCGTTAATTAATTGAAATGGATAGTTATTATAATTATACATTTTTTCCCTTTTTTATATAAAAAAACAGTGTGACCAGCATGAATTTTTGGCTCACTTGCAAAGAGATAACGCGTGTGGTGTTTGAGAAGTACGGGTTGAAATTTGGGTTTGTTTGGATGTGGGCCCAGATTCTTTTTTTTTTTGTTAGAAACCCTTATTGGGCCTTAATTATAACTTTTTTAGGCAAAATTTCAGAAAACCACACCTTATATAGGTCAGTTTGCACAAAATCTTCCGTTAAAATAAAAATTGCAGAAAACCAGTCTCTAAATATATTCTGTTAACAGTTCACCACCTCTTACCCCTTTTCCGTTTGAAGAATGTTAAAAAGGGTAAAAAGTCATATTTACCCTTTTTTTAATACAATATTGTATTTTTTTTTGTGGAGAAAAGTTGTCGATTGTGGTGGTCGGTGGGGGTTTGTCTTCTTCAACCTTTGGTCCTCTGCAACACGGTCTTCTTCACCTGATTCATCTTCTGCTTCGATTCCGTTTGCGTCACTGTCTTCTTTACTCCTCCTACGGTCTTCAACTTTTGCCATGTTAAGTCCTGAGTACACCGGAACTAATCAGTATTCGGTGGAATTGTCGAATTTTTAAAACGAACGAAATCAGAGGGACCCCAACTTGTGATTCCCTCATAATTCGGAGAAAAACAAAGAATTATTCAGACGTATGTATTGAATTTAGTGTATGGTTTTTGAGATGCATAATTTGATTAATTATTCCAACGTATGTGTCGAATTTCGGTTACTAGTGGTAATGAGTTGGTAGATTATTCGGTGAAATTTAATTCATTATTCATCAATAATAGAGTCTTCGATTTGACAAACAATATAAAAACTCTTCATCGCACAAGTATAACTACACTCATAAATATTATTCGGTTAAATCTGGTCCTATTTACATTGCAAATAAAATTGGGAGCCCATCCCTTTTTTTTTTAAAAAAATCCCGTACCTTTAAAGAAGAAAAATTGGAGAAGGAAAGTGGCGCCCATCCTTTTTTTTAAAAAAAGGGCAATTTGCACAACTATACATATTTTTTTGTGGGTTTGCAAAAATGCCACTTTTTTGTACTATTTGCAAAAGTAACATGGGTGGTATTAGTGCAAATAAAATTAAGGAAGGGCAAAATCGGTTGCAGATTCTCACAAGGAGAGAGAGAGAGAGAGAGAGAGAGAGAGAGAGAACATGAGTTTTGGTGGGGAATTTTGGCGCCAAAAAGGGGAGAGAGAGGAGGGTAATCATTGCCTATGGGAAAATGTGATGGGAAAAGGGTTTTCCTCCATTTGCAAAGTATAATAGGAGAGGAGGAGAGAGGACATCAGTTTCTTCCTCTCATGGACAAGAGAGCCGGAGAAGAAGGCCACCATTGGAGAACAGCCCATCGGCATCAAGGTCCAGTTACAAAGCACGTGTCAGGCGCATTATTTGTTCGTGTCAGTGTTAGTTAACTTCCGTGTCACCGAGGTATATGAGAAACCCTAATTCTCAGGTGCAATGGGTAGGCTTCTCTCCTGTTTCTCCTTATGTTTCGCGAAGAGTAGATACCCATTAACAATGGTGCTGATCCGAGTTTTCATTTGTAGGGGAAAACGCCAAAGTCTGTGTCACACTCATCTTCAACGGTCGTTGGTTATTCGATGGTGTCGGGTGGGTGTATTCTGGTGAAACCGTGGAGAAGAATGTGATCATTGAGGCTCAAGGTCGGCTATGATTGTTCATATGAAGATTGGCGGTTGTCTTACATGCCAAAGGGGGAAGAAGCGGGTCATCCGATAAGGATAGGTGACGATGACGACCTTGAGGCTTTTAAGTTTCTGAACTCGAAATCTGCGGAACATCCATGGCCCATGGCGATATATGTTGGTTCAGTGGTGAAAGAGAGCCTTCAAGTAACACAGCCCGGTGTCGGGGAAGAATGCTTGAGTGGGCCTCGTAACTCTCAAAAGGTGGACGACCTGGAGGCAGAAGGTAAGGCACAACCAAACCCTATGTTTGTAGATGTTCGGTTATATGGTGGAGGAGGGGTTAGCGAGTCAACAGGGAAGAGCAACGATATAAGGGAGAAAAACAAGGTTGACACGAGGTTTCGAAGGGGTGACAAGGATATATGTGCAGGTGAAAGGTAAGGGTCCGGAGGTGATCCTCTTGGCTGAGGTGATAGGGAAGAGCCATGATCACGCTACTGACATGGGTTTTGGAATTGGTGACAGACTTATGTGTGAAGGTGACAAGGGTAAATGTCTGGAGTTGATCCACTTGGGTGAGGTGATAGGGAAGAGACAGGAAGGACGCTACTGACAGGGGGTTTGGAACTGGTGAAAAGCTTATGAGTGTAGGTGACAAGGGTAAAGGTCCGGAATTGATCCAGTTGGGTGGGGTGATACGGAAGAGCCAGGAGCACGCAGCTGACAAGGGGTTTGGAGCTGGTGACAAGAACATTCTTGAGGTCGGGTGACAGGTGTGAGGGTCTAGATGTTATCCACTTGGGTGAGACGGACTCCTCGTCCGATGACACGGTAAAATGTCAAGGTGACATGTATAAGGGGTTGGATGTCATATCCATTAGCAGTCAGGAGGAGGAGGAGGACATCGATGCCGGAGTGAAGAGGGAAGAAGTTTGGGATGATTTTGACTGGCAGGATTTTGAGGAAGACCCGGGTATGAGGGTGTCGACGGAGGGGGATAAAGTTGAGGATGAGGTGATGAGGGAACTTGAAGATATGGTTCCTAGGTCCAGCAAATCCCCACCTATGATGGAGAACGTTGAAGCTATGGTGGACAGAGCAACGCCTCGGACCTAGGATCCACGACGCAACCTGACAGAACTTTTGGAAGGACAATTGTTCGCCTCGAAGGCTGAAGTGCAGAGTCGTCTTAAGTGGAATGCAGTGGAGAAGTGTTTCGAGTTTGTAGTGAAGACGTCGTGTAAATCGACGTATTTAGTTGGTTGTGTGGACAACAAGTGCACGTGGTTGTTAAGGGCGTCGACTTACCGGCGCACGACTATGTGGTCCATCCGACAGTATGTCCAGGAGCATACATGTGACCTGAGCATGATGCACAATCATAGCCGACATGCTACGTCGAACATGGTTGGACGCAACCTCGTGACCACGTAAGTGTTACTTTAGTTGCGAACAACTATTTATGTCACACAAAATTATTCCACATGTCACATAATGTAACTCACCATGCCACCATTATATGCAGGTTCACCGGGACTCGAAAGGACCTCGTTCCCGAGCAAGTGCAGAAAATGACGAAGTCCGAGTATGGAGTATCGTGTAGCTACTGGAAGGCACGAAGGGCACGACTGACAGCAAGGGAGGTGAAGCATGGGACCGACGAAGACAACTACCGAGATATTATTCCTTACTTGCACATATTGGAGCAGACTAACCCCAGGACATATACTAGGTTAGAGCTGGACGCATCCCAAAGATTCAAGTACGCATTTGTTAGCTTCGGGGTATGGCGCAAGGCGATCCCCTACCTTTGAATGGTAAAACCCCATGCCGGTTACTATAATATTGCATGTCACCTAACATAAATAACCATGTCACCTAACCAGCTGGTATCGATATCCATGTCCAGGTGATTTCGGTGGATGGGAGTTTCCTGAAAGGGAAGTTCAAGGGCACGCTTCTATTTGCCACATCCCAAGATGCAGATCACAGTGTATACCCAATTGCCGTCTAAAAGATCTTTCCAACGCATGGTCATAATAGTCAATCGGACAACCGAGGCCTCCAGAAAGTGAAAAACAAGTTCAGCATGTCTGGCGACAACTTCTGCAGACTTGTTCTTTGTTTAGGTTCGCTTCTTCTTCTCATGACCTCTTGAGATCTTCTTGTAAGCTTCTTCGATCAACTATACGTCCTCATATAATGCGTCATCGACCCATGTCTCATCCTCGGATCCACAATTACCTGAAATAATCAATAAAAACGTGTAGATTCTGACTCCACTAGCATAGAGAACAAATATGCAAATTGTACTTAATCCATTCATGAAATGCATCTTAACTAAGCTAAATGCAACCTATTATGCCTACCTAAATGCATGCTATCAAACTCCCCCACACTTAAGCTTTTGCTTGTCCTCAAGCAATGAAAAACAAATATAGAATTGATCATCCCACAAATAAGATCTTCATGCTATAATTTTATAAAAGCAACATCAAGCAATAGGAGCCATGAATAAGAGAACAAATATCCTAGCAAATATATGAGCGATCCAATAGTAAAGGCAAATTTAATCCAACCTCACCGGGATAATGTGTTTCACTCAAGCTCCCATGTGTTTAAGGTTTTAAAGTCCAACTCTCAACTCAATCCAAAATGCTCTCATACACCGTGAAAATCATCACTTGCAAACAACATCATGAGGACTTTTATAGGGTTGTAATGAGGCTTTGGTAGGAACATAAGGCATGGGAAATATTTAGGCTTGTGGTGCTAAAAATCCGGGAAAAAGGAACAACAACCAACCAGAACAACACCAAAACTTCCATACTTCACAAACCATTCCAATAACATAAACTCCAATACACATTAATAAGCACTATTCGATTTCAATAGCCATACAACTCATGCATTTTTTTCTATTTGGATGACTTCTTTTCTTCTCTTTTATGCTTACTTTTGCCCCTAGGTGAATTTTATCCTCCTTAAGCCCCTAGTAATAAGTCATCTCTATTTTGCAAGAAGGGTTACCTTATTTTGGCTATGCCTCTCGCAATGTACAATCATACATACATTATCTTCACTCAAAGCAACTCCAACATAAAGATTTTTCACCAATTCTCCTCCTAATTCCCGGATGGGGTCAGCCTAATCATTGGCTATGATATATTTTTGTGGAGCTATAAAAAAATAGGCTTTAAGGCTCCATTGTGCTTCAAGAAAAGGATAATATGTAAGGTAGATAAGGTATAATATGGCTAAAGAAAACATGCCTCAATCATTTGAAATTCACAAGCAACAAACATGTGCAATACGGTCATGAAAAACAAGCATATGAAGAGTATAATCACACAATAAAAGCAAAAGAGAATAATATGTAAAGTCCTTATAAGACCAAAATCAAACTCAGAAGGGTTATATTTTTTTTTTATATTTCAATTTAACCTCAACTATGAACCATACTTGCTCAATTATATTCTCAAATCATGCTCCAAAATCATTTTCAAGCAATTCAATCAAATCATGGGATTTATGCAATGAGTTCATAAAAATAAATTAGAGGACAAACTAAACCAAGATGAGTATCTTTAATAACACCTAAATGAAATGCACGATATTTTTGTGATTTTTTTAATGTGATATATGAGTAAAAATAAATATGAAAACACAAATAAACATGATAACATAAGTAAACATGATATGCAAATTCTATCTATATGCAATGCAATCCCTCCCCCACACTTAAACCTTTCATTGTCCTCAATGAAACATAAAAGACAACAAAAAATAAAAACATAGAGGAAGAGATGAATGAAATACTCACAATGTGGTGGAAGAGTAGGATCATGACATTGCTGACAAATAAGTTAGATCTGAGCATTGCGGCGGCCTTTCCTGAAAGATTAGTATATCCCAAACCAAAAACAACTATCTAATGCCTAATGAGAAACCTAATTTATTGAAAAGAAAACTAGCTAACTAGGAATTGAAATAACTAAATTAGAAAACTTACCTCGGGTTGCCTCCCGAGAAGCGCCTTTCTTTAATGTCATTGACTTGACTTATTTTCATTCTCAAGATCATAGCTATCAGACATCGTCAAGGCCCTCAGTAGCCTATCATATTCATGTGCACACATCTTACAAAATACATCATAGCACAATAAATTGAAAGCATAAAATGTGGAACTCAAGAACCCTTTCAATCTATCAAAGAGTCTAGCATGACTCTCTCATGTAGGAATATGATACCACCAACACAGTTCCGCTGGTGGCTTCTCAAAATAGCAATCAAAAGGATCAACATAATCATCATTACCTTTCAAATTGCAAAAGCTTACCTCTATTACCTCTTGAGCCTCAGCTGATAGCTCTGGACCTGGATCATCAATGGACAAGCAAATAATGGATGATGCAGATGGAGTAGGAGACACATCACATGTAACCTCATGCGTCGACTCATGAGATTCCAAGTCAGGAAGCACTAGACCCTCTCCTCCATCATCAAAGAAACTATCGTTGTCTGCAACCAATTCCTCCTCATTCGGTATGTCATTGTCATGTTGAAACCACATAGGAGGGAATGAACTAAGTGTAATGACTTCAATAGGATCTTCCACTCCTGCATCATTTAAAGCCTCAAGTAGTGGTGGGGTGGGTTTCTCAAAATCAAGAGAAGAAGAAGTCGATGTGGACTCATTAGTAACAGTGCAGCGGTCTCCGCCCTCCTGCGGCGGTTGCCGCTCCTCATAATTTTCACCCTCCGTTACGACTTCAACTCCTTCTTCTAAGCCCCTTTCCTTCTCACCTTTTGCACTTAAAATTTGAATGAGTTTGTTCATTTGATTCTCTAAGTTCTTACTGCTCTCAGCTTGCTCTTGCAACACTTGTGTAAGGCTATGGAATGGATCCTCCAGGTATGTGACAGAGTCTTCCATTGGTGGAGGAGACGTGGCGAGTAATTCTTCTTGTGCAACATGGTAATCCATGTAACAGAAGAAATCTCACAACCCCGACAATCCTCATAACCGCTTCAGGCCTCCGTTACTCATGTACTCAACAAGCGCTCGCGTCTCAACAGTCATCCCATCAATTATGCAAATAATCATATCTCGCATGCTGAATTGATAACCCCATGAACCAAAGTCGTCAACATACTCATGCAATCTAGTGAAGTATTGGTGAAAGTTCTCACCTTCAAACTGCGCTAATCTCAACATCTTAAAAAGTTAGTAGCAAGGGCGTTGTGAACCGTAAGATAGGCTCAAAACAAAGTTAGATATATGCACAAAAATCAATAAATACACAAAACAAAGAAATAAACTTGATTCCCCGGCAGCGGCGCCAATTTGATGGACGGTTTTTTAGTCGCATTAACCGTATCAAAATAAAACTCAAACCTACAAACTAGTAAAGCAAGTAAGTAAGAGGTCGATCCCACAGAGAATCAAGTATTCCTTTGCAATGTGTATTTACCAATTAGTGAAAGGGGGGTTTTTGGATGATTGAAACAAGAAAGAAAACAAAATAAACTATAAACAGATTGATGCAAAAACAATTTAGAGAAGATCGATCTACCTACAACTATCCACCTTATTCGATTGAATTGATATTGTAACTTTCTCTTGTCCTTTTAGTCTTCCTATGAATGCCCTTGTCTCGACCTAATATAGTTACTAGTCCAATCAGTCCTAGAAACCCTTATCAATCGAACAGTCCCTAAAGAAGGATTTAACCCAATTGATAGCTTTAAGTTCAGAGATTAACCAAGGTATTTGCAGTCCCTAAAGAGGGATTTAACAACACATTCAACTTCCTACTCATTCAATTAGTTCAATCAGCCCTAAAGGAACAAGTTTTCCACTTAGGTTAAGGTTCACAATCAGGAATCTACAAAACCTTAGGAATTGAATTGATTCTAACTAGTTGCGCGGGCTAGATAGAATAAAACAATAGACAATCAAGCACCAAGAAGTTGAAGCATTCAAATATAGGAAACAAGGAACAAGATTCAGAAAATCACAATCAATCCAAATAAAGCTTCAAATTGCAGGTAGAACGAAGAGAGTTTAGCCGCCCATGGCGAACATCGCTCTCTCTCCAATTGTCTGATAGAACGTGGAATAGCATAGAAGTCTCTGAAAAATAACTAAAATTGGCCTTATAAAAGATCCAAGTCGGCCACAAAACAACTAAGAATAAAAACTAGGGTTTCATTAAACGAAACGCAGCGTATTGGCGCTGACGGCAGATGCGGCGGCCGCCGCATGTATCCTGCGGCCGCAGCATCAGCATTCCTCTTGCATCGGCCCTGGTGGCGGCCACTGCATTGGTCTTTCACGGAAAATACGTCTTGGATTTGCTCTCGACGTCAACATGAAAATTGTAGCCCTCTGAAAGAGCTTTCCAACGCATGGTCATAATAGTCAATCGGACAACCGAGGCCTCCAGAAAGTGAAAAACAAGTTCAGTATGTCTGGCGACAACTTCTGCAGACTTGTTCTTTGTTTAGGTTTGCTTCTTCTTCTCAGGACCTCTTGAGATCTTAATGTAAGCTTCTTAGATCAACTATACATCCTCATATAATGCGTCATCGACCCATGTCTCATCCTCGGATCCACATTTACCTGAAATAATCAATAAAAACGTGTAGATTCCGACTCCACCAGCATAGAGAGCAAATATGCAAATTGTACTTAATCCATGCATGAAATGCATCTTAACTAAGCTAAATGTAACCTATTATGCCTACCTAAATGCATGCTATCACGGGTCATGGGGCTTCTTCTTCAAGAACATGCTACATGTCGTCAAGGATGCACCGGACGTAATGTTTGTCTCTGATCGGCATGTTAGTATCGTCAAAGGTTTGAGGGACCACTATGTCTTTGCCAAGCAAGGGGCCTGCCAATGACATCTATTTTAGAATGCCAGGGTGAAGTACTAGGGGGTGACGGGCATGCAGACGTTGTACTTCAAGGTGGCGAGGGCGTAGACGAGGGCAGAGTTCGAGAAGCACTTCACTGATTTCTGCGCTTAGTCACCCCCTGCGGGCCAATACCTGAAAGAGGCTGGATTCCAGAACTGGGCCCGGGCATACTTATTGGGGATGCGCTACAACATATTGACGACGGACAACTCCGATTGTCTGAATTCCGTGTTCAAGGAGCCCCGCGACCTACCCATCACAGCCCTGATTGATGCTGTCATCAAAACAGTATCCAAGTGGTTTTACGAGCGACGGGAAAAAAACACCAAATCGCGGTCGCCGGTGAGCGATTACGTTCAAGGTGAGATAAAAACGAGCTATGCGTTGGCAACATTCATGGATGTCAGAGCGCTCAGCGCACACGAGTACACTGTCCGCAGATGGTCCTCCACCTAGGTTGTGAACCTGAGTGCCCGGACCTACACATGCAAGCAGTTCAACATTGACCAGTTTCCGTGCCAGCACGCCATAGCCGCTGCCAGGTTTCGAGGTACCAATTTCTTCTCTCTCGTGAATGACTTCTAAAAAGTCGCAGCATGGAAGACGTGTTACGGGAATGTGCTATATCCGCTTCCTCCAAGAGCAGATTGGCGAATCCCCCCAGCTATGTCCAGCGTGGTGTGTCTCCCCCCCGGACGTGAAGCGGTGCCCTGGTCGCCCTAAGACTTGTCGATACCCATCTCGGGGAGAATTTACCTCTTTCAAGCGCCGTCGTTCGTAGATGTGTTCCTCCATTGGTGGTCCAACGCCTTACCTCTGCAACTGGGTCTTCTTTTGCATTTGCAGTTTGGGGTCAGTGGTTGGACCATTCATCGTCTATGTTATTTTGTGAACGAGCTAAGTACATGGTAGTGTAATTAGGTTGTTTGCACGTATAACAAACTCTAAGTAGGCTGCTGTACTTTTGGGAACGGGTTACATACTACAGTTAAGTGGTAAAGAACTTCGTAGTACTTTTAGGGATGGATTCAGTAAATAACCCCTGTCACCCTCTTTGTATTACCTTGTCAGGTTGAAGGGGTTATCATGTCACTGCTTTGAATTTGATGTTTGACATTTCGGTGGTTGACGCTATGATAATGAAATCACTCATGCATTGGCACTTATTTCAGCTCATGTTTACATTCCTGAGTGTTTGTGCTAGTCGTGTTAGGAAATCACCCTTGTAACCATATTGAAATCACCCTTATGACAATATTGAAGGGGTTATTATGTAAGTTGACACGGGATTCCAACTTTGGTGACATGGGTGATTTCCTTACTACTTATAACCAAAGTTTCGAGAATGACAACATAGTCAACCACTAGTAATAGATAGACCAATTTTTTTGCCAAACTTGCAAAAATAGCACAATGGGGGAAAATTTGCAAAAATTGACCCTTTCCTATTTATTTGCACAAATTTGCCCGTAACCTCACCCTGTAGCCGGGTTAGAGCGGGAAAACAAATAAAAAAAATAAATTTGGGTGACTTGACAGGCCATTTAATCGCATCCCAGATATCACCACACACACACACACACACTCTCTCTCTCTCTCTCTCTCTCTCTCTCTCCATCGTGACTCCATCTCTAAATTTTCATAACACAAAAGCGTTCGAAAGGGGGAGAAAGAAGAGACGTCAGCAACCAGAAACAACGGGTCGAAGAAGAGACGGCCAGGAACTGTCGGATAAGAGAAGAACGCCGGGAGGAAAGTGAGAAGGTACGCCCCCTTTCTCTGTTGTCCGTTTTCTTCGAATCTGGGCATCGGGTGGGTGGTTGAATGAACCTGCTATGGTGGTAAGGGTTTGAACGTCAATGAGCGCGGTTTTGGGGATGGTGGAGGGGTGACAATGGTGGTTGCGATGGGAGGAAAAGGAGCGCGGTTTTGGGGATTGAATAGGGCAAACCCGCGGTTATGCTTTAGGAAGCCCGAAGAGGATGGCTCTGGTGGGGGTCGAAATTGGGAATGGGGAAAATTAGGGGTTTGATTGAAAAAGACGGATTGAGGTTTTATATGTGTTTAATTTCGAAATCTGGTGTAGTCAAGAGAAAGGGTGTGACATGGGTGGGGAATCTGGGTGACATGGGCTTACAATCTGATACTGGAATTGGGTGTCTGACATTGGGTGCGGAGTTCGATAGGTAATAGGTATGGTAAACGCATTTCCATTAATTTGAAATTGAGATTTGGGGAGTTGATGTGGAATGTATGTCGTCAATGGTTTAGAAACTGTCTGGCATTGGTGACATGGGTTTAGAAATTGAGTGACATGAGTTTACAAAGTGAGTGACATTGAATATCAAATTTCTTGATATAACTTATTTTTGCTCTTAAACTACAGGAAACAAATGGTTCGGACAAAAAAAGCAAAGAGTGACAAACAGCGGGAGCCCCGTTACTGTGTCCCGGAAGAAAAGCCCTTCCGAGCACAGGTAAACCAAGGGTCGAGGTTGGCGATGCTTGCCAACATCGACAACTACGTCGACCCATACGATTGGGATAAGCTGCTGGACAACCAATTTTGCGGGATAATCCAGCTGGCGAACCGGTGTCAATTCTCGTCCCAATTAGTGCATTACGCACTACAACGACAAGTGGTGACCAAGAAGAGGTGGGAAACATGGTATATGATTCAGGGGAAGCTGCGACGTTTCTCGATGAAGGAGTTTGTCATTGTCACGGGGCTTCAGTGTGGCCGAGTGAAGTGTACAGTAATGGAGGAGGATAACAAAGTTGTGAAGGACTTCTTTGAAACGGAGAACGTGAAGGTGGGCGACCTTGAGTACGCCTTGAAAAGCTGTCTGTTGAAGGAGCCGAGTGCAAGGAAGAGATTCAAGGTCGTTCTCCTCTTCATCGTAGAGGCAGTGCTGTTGGGGGGGGGGGGGGGGGGAAGAGGAAGCCTTTGCGGGGGTGGATAGTCAGGCTCGTGGAGAATGTCGAACGCTTCCTGGCATATCCATGGGGGAGGCTTGTTTACGAGACCACACACAACTCGCTCTCCTGTGCCGTTGAGCGGCTGATGGCCGACTTGAAGCCCGATGCTAAGAGCAATGACCGCGTTGGATACAGGCTGATGGGCTATCCGATGGCCTTCCAAGTAACCTTATCCACCACCCTCATGCTACTTTACTCCGTTATGCGGTGTAGGTTTGTAAATGGATTGCGGTTGGCTTGCAGATTTGGCTATATGAATCCATTCCGGACTTGGGCGCCCTGTTTGCGAACAAGATTTCCCAGAAAACGATCCCTCGGTGCACGAGGTGCTTTGCCAATGAAGACAACCTTTCCTATGACAACATTGTCAAACGTATGAACCTGGACGGGGAGCAAGTCATTACGGTTACTGAGAACCCATTGCTACTGCCGGAGAAGTGTGAGCTGTCAATGTTGGGTGGGTGCAACCATCTGGATGAGGAGCCTGACTGTATTTTTGACGACATTGTGCGGCCGTTGGCGCACCATTACAATGCTCCTGTGGACACCCCCCCGCAACAACAAGTGCAGGAGGTGAGGAGACGGACGTTGCTAGGGATAGCGTGGTGAAGACACTCGAGAAGATTATGGATACCTTAGAGAAGATGGATGATAAGGTACTTTATTCTTCCATATTATTGTCTACATAATCTTATTAAGTTCAGTGACTGAGGTAAAAAGAGTGATGACATGGGACATACAGTAGGTGACACGGGAAATGAAAGTGTTGGGGGATATGGTGGTTTTGTGATCTGGTTTGCTCAACTTAGTTTGTATGATTTATTATAACAACTTAATGTGTGTAGATAAAAGTGTTGGAGGAGACGGTCCATGAACTACGGGATGGAAAATTGATTGGAAGAGGCAAAGAACAAAGCGTAAGGGATAGTGAAAACGAGGTTGTAGATGTTGATAAAGAGGAAGATGGATCTGGAGACGGGCTTTTGGGTGAGACGTACGCGGAGGACACTATTGGTGAGAAAGTTGGAAAAAGCGATGCTGAGGACAAAGTATCGGGGGCCCGAAAGGAGGAGGAGGTAAGTTTAGTTTTGGATGACATGTTGTTCTCTGTTGTGTGACACGGGATTCAGGTTCTCTGCGTCACTTCATAGAAAGAAGCTAGTTAGTCATATTGGAATCCATTGAACTTGTAGATCGGTTTTGCAGGTTGTTGATGTTGATGAGGATGTACCAAAGGGGACTGGTACTGAGCTGCAGAAAGAACCGAGGCAGCAAGAAGGTGAGCCTGAACAAGCAGACGGGGAACCTGGTGATGTTGTACCAAAAGGGACTCGTACTGAAGCTGTGGAGAAGCCCCGACAAGTTGCTAAGGTACGCTCCCTGTGGCCCGTGCCATTCATCCTTTATGTTTTCAACTGTGGTATGGGTTTGTTAGCAAGGCGACATGGGTTGTTATGTTTGGTGACATGGGAATTTTTTTTGGGAATTCAGAGGTTGTTCGTCGACCAGGAATTTCAGAGAAAGGCGTCGAAGAAGACGAAGAAGGATGAAACTGTGGATGTGGGCCCACCGGCGAGGAAACTGCGGGCCTCTAAACGGAAGGACGCCGTCGTTCCCTGTGACGCCGTTGGCATGGGACTGGTTTCTGCGGCCGACTATGAGGCCCTACAGGGGTGGCTCGCAAGGTAACCTATCGTCTCATTTCAGTCTTCATTATACGGCACAGTTACCCATTGATTTATTACACTCCATTGTACGGTCCAGTGCGGACGGTGAGAACTGGTCAACGGGTTGCGGCA
Source organism: Persicaria tinctoria (assembly GCA_037127255.1). NCBI lineage: Eukaryota > Viridiplantae > Streptophyta > Magnoliopsida > Caryophyllales > Polygonaceae > Persicaria > Persicaria tinctoria. Next base: position 19,514,455 of record JBANSL010000019.1, on the reverse strand, counting down.
AGGACCTGTCGAAGGAGTTCTTTACCACCCTCCAGACGCCCCGCTATTGGATCCATTCAGAGGTACGAAGTTGGTATATTGTAGTTATCACATTTGATTATGATTCGCCTTGCATACGCATTTGGGTTGCACTTGGACTATGTTGTGGGTTGTAATGGGGGTTAACTTGTCACAGCACTTTGACCAGTCATGCTTCATGCTACGTAAAGCAGGCGTGGAGAGGGGTTACGACATTGGGCATCGAGTCATCATCTTGAACTCCTACTTCTCCACCTATCTGGAGAGGAAGTGGAAGGAGTACAACTCAGACGTTGGGGGGGGGGGGGGGGGGTATGAGGCGAGTGGCAAAATCCTCTCATACTTTGATAGCCGGTCCCCGGCGCCAATGGCCCGTCCGTGGGCAGGCGTGGACCTCGTCCTCCTACCCCTCAACCTGAGGGGCAAACATTGGGTTGCCGTTGCTCTTGATCTAAAGGAGTGACAGGTGAAGCTGTATGACTGCGATGTGCACTGCGTGATAGACCGCCAACTCCCACCCCTGTTGATGCATGTTACCCACCTCCTCCCGATCATCATGGATGCACACGCTGAGTTGAAGGTGAAGTATGCATCGAAGCTGCCAGGCCCGTTTGGCATACACCGCGACAAACGCCTTCCGCAAAACAAGCTCAGGTATGTTGGGTGCGATGCCCGTATTTCATTTCACTGGATGATATCTTCTCCTCTGTTTTGATAAAATCTCCATCAGTGCAGTGGTGACTGTGGCCCTTACTGATATGCGATATATTCTATAGCGCATTTAGTAGTTTTTGTCATCATTTACATGTCATTGTGAGGGATATTTGTATGAACTTGGTGATTCGGAACTTGTTGAAGAAGTTGAAGAAATCATAGGATCATGCAAGTTATAGAAGAGTTGAAGTGAAGAAATTCGGAAGCAGCTGGAATCAGGCGAGCTTGGCGCGGCCGCGCTGCTACTGACGTGCCCGCGCTGCTAGAAGGGAGTACCTGCGTCGTTGCCTCAGAGAGAAGTAGCAAGACACTCACTGACGCGCCCGCGCTGCTACATGGCGCGCCCACGTCAGTCCCTGGAGACGGATTCTTATCCGATTTTCCCCTATCATATTAGTTGTTAATTTATATTTTTTACGGGATTTTAAAACCCTTTAATTAGTTTATATTATTTCCGAAGGGGGCAGTTTTTAGGATTCCATTAGGTTATTTTCCAGAGACGTATTTTTCCCTTTTTTGTTCATCTCACAAACCCTATGGAGAACTAACTCTCCTTTGTTACACTTGGTTCTTTGAAGCCCTCGATTGAATTGGTTGTGAGTATTCTACTCTAGTTCGTCCTTTGTTAATTGTTTCGATCTCTTGAGCTTATTGCTTGATTGCTTATTATTGGTTAATCTGGATTGATCACCTAGGTTTATCGATACTAGTCATATTGCTAGGGTTTCCAACTCCAGGTTTGGGGTTGTAGACCTATTGTAGCAGACACAATCGTCATAAGTAGGTTGCTTGTGTTAGATTGTGAAGGAGATTCAATTACAGGCTATTTTAACGGGTTGTTATAATCGCTTGTATCTCATTATAATTCATGTTTGAATGCTATTGCTTTATTATTCGGTGAAGGTTTCCCCTTGTAATTTGGTGATAAGCGCTTTTAGGACTGGTAGGACTAAAAGCCATTACACGATCTGAATTGAGAACAATTACTTGGAAATTAGAACTTGAGATTTATAGAATTCGATGATAAACCATCTCAATTGTTGTGCGGATAATTACCTGGTGTAATACTTTTCCATCATATATTCGCAACCTCTATTTGCAACTTGTTCTGTCACTATTGCTTACACACAAAACTCCCCCTTGAATTGGTTACTTTTGGGTAATAATACTTGCTCTTACAATTGATTCTGTTTCCCTGTGGGTTCGACCCTAACTTACCTACTATACTTGTTATAGTTTGCACCTTAGGAATTTACTTTGATTTGGCATAACGACCTTAGGCCTGTCACTTACACGATCAGATTCATGGAGCTCCTAATGGAGACCGATCCCACCTTCGATGGGCTTGATGACATGTTTATTGGGGCGTACAGACAGATGCTAGCGGATGCCATCTTCCATGGTCGACTCGGTGGACGCATAATCTGATTGTCGTTGGGGTGTAGTTATGGAAGTGACTTGTTGTCGTTTTTTGTGAACAACGTTTCTCTTAAACTTGTCCTTTGGTTGTTTCGATACAATTACTTTTGGGAACGGGTTACACTCTACTGGTAAGGGGTAAAGAAGTTCGTAGTACTTTTGGGGATGGATGCAGGAAATAAACCATGTCACCGCCTTCGTATTACTGTATCAGGTTGAAGGGGTTATCATGTCACTGCTTTGAATTTCATGTTTAATATTTCGGTGGTTGACACTTTGATAATGAAATCACCCATGCATTGACACTTGTTTCAGCTCATGTTTACATTCCTGAGTGTTTGTGCTAGTCGTGTTAGGAAATCACCCTAGTCACCATATTGACATCAGTGACACGATAATTATGTAACTGGACACGGGATTCCAACTTTGGTGACACGGGTTATTTTCTTACAACTTATAACTAAAGTTTCGACCATGACAACATAGTCAACCACTACCTAAAAAATATCATAAAAACATATTAACATTCTACAACACATAACCACTGACTGAAGATGAAGAAAGCGACATAGTTCATAGCAATGTACAAAAATACCAACCTAGTGAACTATCGTCCACAACTAAATGTTTCGAGCAACAACAATGTTCATAAAAATCAAACACAATAACAACGATGTTCATAACAACCGTCTACCATAACATCAAAGTTCATAACACTTGGCAATGGTGATCACAACTGCGATCATAACCGTCTACCATGGAAGATGCCAACAACGAGCATGTGCCTGTACGCCCCGATGAATGCGTCGTCAAGACCGTCGTAGGTGGGGGCATCCTTCGTGAGGAGTTGCATGAACCTGATCGTGTATGGACCGCAATCTCCACTACAATAGGGATGCTGAAGTCAGATTCATTACAGCCGGATACCAGTATGAGACGAAGAGTTATTTAAGTGTTCCACATAAATTACCTCTGCTTGTTCTGTGGCATCCTTTTCTTGCGACTAAGGGCGAACGACTTTGGCAACTTGTTGGCGTAGGTGGCCATCAACGCGGGGTGGGCATTCATCAGTACCGGGATAAGGTGGGTGATGCAGCTTAAGTGTGCCGGCAGATGGTGGTCCCTCACGATGTAAACGTCCGAATCATAAACCCTTACCTGCCACCCGATCAGATCTATCGCTACGGCGATCCAGTGAATATTGTCCACGTTCAACGGTAGGAGGATGAGTTCTGCCCCTTCCCACGGCCGGTCTATCGTCGCCAGGGACCGCCCGTCGAAGTAGGCAAGCAGCTTCTGGTCGGCTTCGTAGCTATCCGCATCGCTCTTGTATTTGTCCCACTCGGTCTGCAGATAACGACCGAAATATGTGTCCACAACCATAACTCGACCGCCAACGTCACCGGCCCTCTCCGTTACCCCTTTACAAAGAAGATAGCATGCTTGTTCCATGTGCTGCATCGATTACAACACTAGGAAAAATCCAATACTATTGCAGTACCTATTACAGTCGATACCGTGTCATTCACTAAACAAAGGTAGTCACTTAGGCGGGTTTTGTACTTCAGAGTTTAGCCAAACTGTGGGAATTTTTAGTGTGGTGAAGAACTCCTTAGTCAGCGTCGTGCCGTACACAGTCTTCCAGCTCTCTTCATCCCCGCTGCACAACCACAACCACAATGTTAGGAGAATGGAGTCATGTCTGCAATCAGTTGGGTACGTCTACTGATGAGTGTCACCTATCCATCCAGTGGAGAAAAGTTACCCGTGTCACCTTTGGAAAATACCCGTGTCACCACTGGGGGACAAGTTACCCGCGTCACTTATAGAATATACCCGTGTCACTTATGGGAGTAAAGTTACATGTACCTTGTCATTCATGCTCCGCATCCATGTTAATATAGTTCCCAGCCTCTCCAAGATGAGTTCTAGTGACTTCCCCACCTTATCTTCCCAGGATTCCCTTGTCCCATCTCGTTATTCCGAACTCGGGCCGGGCTTGCCAGAGCCTTCACCGTAATAACTGGGTGCCAACGCAGCCTCAATGTCATTAAAGTAGATGTCAGGCTCCTCATGCTGGTAGAAGCACCCGAGCATCAATTCATACTCGCCGGCCTTCGGTACTAGTATCGGGTTGTCTTTGACCTTTATGCTATCCGATTTCTCAGGGTCCATGCGGGACTGGATTGTCTCATAGCTTAGATTGTCGTCATCGGTTGTCCACCTCAGCATGCGAGGCAACGCCGTCTTCGACACCCGGTTTGCAAACGCCTCCCCAATCCCCGAACCGCTTCGTACAGCCAAATCTACAACAACCACACATGACATTCGAGTTCATCAATTGCACTTAATAGTTAAAGTATAACTTCGGTCAAGTAGGTAACCTGGAACGCATACGGAAAACCCATTAGCCCATATCCATTTCGGTCGTCCTTCGCCTTCGGCTTCAAGTCAGCGACACGTCGTTCTATGACACCTGAGAGGGACTCGTGGGTGGCCTCGTACACAATCTTGCCCCAGGGGTAATCCAGAAACCAATCAACATTCTCCACAAGCTTCACAATCCACCCTCTTATGGGTTTCCTGGGTTCTCCCCCCAGCAGAACTCCTTCGACGATGAGGAGGAGAGCGATCTTAAAACGCCTTCTCGCACTCGGCTCCTTCAAGATGGAGTTCTTGAAGGCGTTCTCTAGCTCACCCACCTTCATGTTGTCCGTTCCGAATAAGTCCTTGAGAGCCTTCTTTGTCTTCTTGTCATCCTCCGTGTCTGTGTCTTCCCCCCGAACTCGACCACACCGCAGCCCAGTAACGAGCGCAAACTCCTTGATCGAGAATCGCCGGAGCTTGTCTTGAAGCATGCACCAAGTCTCCCACATCTTTTCTGTCACAACCTGTCGTTGTAACACGTAATGCAGTAGTTACGACGAGAATTGAACCCGGTTTGCTAATTGCACAATACCCCCAAATTGGCTTCGAAGCAACTTCTCCCAATCGACTGGGTCGACCCAGTCGTCCAAGTTCACGAGCAGCGACACTCTCGAACCATGGTTGACCCGCTCCCGGAAATGCTTCTCCTCTGGCACTACGAGTCGTGGCTCCACCTTCTTCGGTGGCCGGACACCCTTCCTCCTGAAATTCTAGGACCGAACCATGTCCTTCCTACAATTAGGTGGACATGAACATAATCAATATCTAGACAAATTCACCCCCTACTTAGTAAATCTGTCTGCGAGTGTTTCATAAGAATTAGCCCATGTCACCTTAGGGGGTAACCCTTGTCACCCAACACTATAAGCCATGTCATGAATGTCAGTTGCCTTCTCCCAATACTCCTAAAGTACCCGTTTATGACAGGGGTTATTCTCCACTCTCACATTCTGGGTTAAAGGACCCGCAACCCTCCCACGCTCATCTTCAACCTCCCTCGCTCTTTTTTGTCAATTCCTCAAATCCTCATACTCGTTTTACCCCAGATCTCTATTTCTCCGTATCCCCCAATTCCCCACATCACCGTTAACCCAAATCCCCAATTTCTGAATTTTCTCCATTCCCAAATTGCATGCTACTGGACGAAACAATGGAAGATTGCAAATTAAGTGGGGAGGATTGCAAATTAACTAAAGATTCAGAGAAGGAAGACGGATTTCAAGAACCAATTGAGTTGTACCTGTTTTCCGACGCCTTCCTCTCCGGTACGGGCTTCTCCGGCGTCTTCCTCCCTTGTCCTATGTCGTATGTGCACAGCGGCCGGACTGCTGCTCTCCTCTTTCCCTTCAATTCACAACCGCCTCCCTTCTTGCCCTCTATTAATATTCACTCTCTATCTTTCCCTTGTGGCGGTGGTTTTTATTCCCCATCTGCAATGAATGCAAGTTGGTGAAAGTTACTTTTGCTTTTCTTTTCTTTACCTTTTATTTTCGAGAGAGAGAATATTTGGTTTCTTTTTTTTTCTATTTTTTAAAGTAGGTCAAAGTAATTGTGCAACCAACTGTCACCCTGAAAGATTCCTTTTCTACTCTCGTTTTGTTGTTTTGTCCCAGTATCAGGTCACGTCTTTGCATGCACATGTCACCTCACAGGTTTTTTCATGTCACTATTCACTCTCTCAAATTCCAACGTATAGTCTAAATGACCCGTGTCACCCCTTTTATTCCTCGTGTCATCACCAAATTGGATCGATACATATACCTACACTACCAAGTTTAACAAAATACATGTCCGCATACCTAAAATATCCAAATGTTCACATTCGACAACTACCAAGTTTCGCAAAATATCCAAATGTTCTACTTCAACTATTATAGGAGGGTGTTCTGATTGGAATCAAGTATTCACAACAAACATTCATGAGACATTCCAAAGTCTAGCATCCGAGTTGACCATGGAATACCCCAACAGCTAGCATCTGGCGGTATGCCTCAATGTACGTGTCATCTAATCCATCGAAGGTCGGGCCGGTCTCCAGCAGGAGCTGCATGAATCTAATGGTGTGCGGGCCACAATCACCGCTGCAATGGGGAACAATCGATCAGAACGCGGACACTGATTCCACATCCAATGAAACGAAACTGAACCATGTGAACCAACTTACCTTAGCTGTTTCTGTGGAAGGCTCCTGTCCCGGCGAATGGCAAACGACGTGGGGACCTTATCCGCATACTTCACCTTGAGATCGGGGTGTGCCCACATGACGACAGGGATGAGGCTTGTCACAGGCATTAAGAGGGGCTGGAGCTGGCGTTCCATCACGATGTGGACGTCGCAGTCATACACCCTGACCTTCCACTCCTTCAGATCGATTGCAAGCGCAACCCAATGTTTGTTCCTCACGTTTAAGGGGAGGAGGATGAAGTCCGTACCTGACCACGGTCGCCCCAACGGCTTCGGGGACCGGCCATCTAAGTACGCCAGCAATGCATCACTGGGCTCGTACACTTCGGGACTGGAGCTGTACTCCTTCCATTCCCGCGGTAGATAAATTTCTGTCAAGCACGTATCCACAACGATGGCTCGACTGCTAATATCAGCCGCCTTGTCTGCGACCGCTTTGCGCAGAAGGTAGCAACACTCCTCCATCTCCTGCATGAAGTGAACCGTAATTATAATCCAAAATCCTGACACGTGAAATTTGATAGGTGACACTTGTTCATACCACTGTGCCAAACCAAGCTTGGGGTTTCTTCAGGAAGTTGATTAACTCCTTCGTCACATCCACACCGCAAGGTGATTTGCGCACCTCCACGTCCCCACTGCACGATAAGTTTATGTCAGGTATAGTGGACGTTCAACTATCTACCTTCGTCGTCTATTCGAGAGTAAGACACATAAGTTACGTACCTTGCAAGCCAACTTGTCATGGCGTCCTTGTCCGTCGCGGACACAATTCCTAGCTCAACAACATCTGCTGGAACACTGGCTACCTTCTGGGCTCGCGATTTCTTGGCCGGGGGAGCCAACTCCTCTCCATCACCCTTCCTCATCTTCTTCGCCCCCTTAGATGCATACACCTACGCTACCAGGGGCTTCTCCCTATCATCACCTTCAATTTTCTTTCCCCCGTCATCATGACCAGACCCCTTGACACCAACCCCTCCCAACTGCAAAGATATCAAACTTCAGCTAAGGTTGACACTATCCCTTGTCACATAACAGATATACTCATGTCGTACAACTACATTGTCCCTGTCACCATTAACTGATAGAAAAAACTTACATCATTGCTCTCTCTTGCCGCCCCATCCCCTGCCTTGAGGGATTCACCTTCATCTAGCTTGTCCCCGTCATCAGCTTGCTTGTCCCCTGCCTTGGTCTGAAAAATTTTCGTGTCACTTGCCATAAACGTTCATGTCACAGAGAAAATTTTCCTTGTCACCTTTATTTGATAAATAAACCTTACCTTCTTGGTCTTTCCTTCCCCCCGATCCCCTGCCTTGACAGATTCAGCTTCATCTTGCTTGTCCCTGACATCATCACCTACCTCCTTGCTCTCTCCTGGCCCCCCATCCCTTGCCTTCACAGTTTGAACTCCAGCGTGCTTATCCCCGCCATCATCCACTTCAGTTCCCTTCTCAACATCAGCTCCAAACTGCAAATGAAATCAACATTCAATTAGGCCTCAAACTTTCCAGTGTCACTTAACATAACAAATCATGTAACACAACTACATTCTTCCTGTCACATTGGACCGATAAATTCTTGTGATGTTTACCAACAACTTAACTTACCACCTTCTCCACCAAGGGTCTTCTCACCGCCTTCATGCGCAATTGACTTAATCAAATCATCAAGTTCGACCTGAAAAAAAAAACAAATTAACGTTTGATATTGGATCCCCGATTTCAAGCAGGACTAAACATCGAAACGCATGTCACGCAAAAACAAACATACATTCTCATAGTTTTCAACATACTCGTCCCGTTTCTTCTCATCGGCAGCTTATTGTTTATGGGTTGTTTCTTGCTCGACCGTCCCCTTACCTTTACCATCCCGCAGCTCAGTCACGGCCACCTCCAACAATTTCAGCTGCAGGTCAACAAATTCGTACTTCATATCACCATAAGGTGACAAAATTCAACACAAGCATTTTATTACGTGATAACTGTGTTGAGTAATCAATACCCAACAAATGCAAATTCCCACTTCATATCAGACTAAGGTCACCTAATTCACTTCAAAACAAACACATATCAGACTAGGCCCCCCTCAATTTCATAGCAGATTCGTTCAAATTCTACACTACGTGTCACCTGTCCAATTTCACGTGTCAGGAGTCCATTTACCCTTGTCACCACAGTTCTCCAGAGTCTCCACAAAACGAATATATGGGAATTAATTGCGTACCTTTTCTTCCATCTTCTCCATCCCTGTTGACATTGTCTCAAGCTTGTCCATAACTGCTTCCAGAGTTTTGGCCATGTCCTCCACCCAGCCGTCCTTCTCATTGCCTCCTCTTCGCGTCTTTGGAGAGCTCCCACCAGGGGCTTCGAAATGGCTCAGGAAGGGTGCCACTACGTCGTCGAATAGGGGGTCGGACTTCTCATCCCCGTAGACACATCCATCCATCAACTCTAGCTCACCCTCCTCCGGTATGAGTATTGGGTTATCGTCAATCTCAATGGCCGCCTCTCCCTCAGCTTCATTGCGGCTGGATATATCAGCATAAGCTAGGTTCTCGTCTTTGAGGGTCCATCTCATGCAACGAGGGAAAGTCGTGGTCGACACTTTCGATGCAAACCGGACCCCCCATTTTGGCATGGATTCCAACAACCAAATCTGCACCGCATCCCCACTCAAATTAATACATTTTCAGCATATGAATTATAAAATGTTCATGGGTGTGGTCGAGAAGGTTACTTGAAAGGAAAGCGGATAACCCATCAGCCCATAACCATTGCGCTTCTTGCGATCTCTGCCTTCAACTCAGCCTCCCGGAGCTTTATGGCGCCGTCCAACGAGACGTGTGTTGCTGCATAAATGACCCGCCCCCATGGGAATGCCAAAAACCGATCCACATTCTCCACCAACCTGACGATCCAGCTCCGCAACCCCTTCCTCTCTTCCTCCCCTAGCAACACGCCTTCCACAATGTAGAGAAGCACTAGCTTGAATCGTCTTCGCGGGCTCCGCACCACCAACAATGAGTTCTTCAGTTTGCTCTCCAGGTCACCCACTGTCATCGTCTCATTTCCAAAAAACTTCTTGATAGCTTTCTTGTCGTCCTCCATCTCACTCGCTCTTGGTTGATTGCACCGCAGCCCGGTAACTAAAGCAAACTCCTTGAGGGAGAACCTCCGGAGCTTCCCCTTTATCCTGTACCAGGTCTCCCACTCCTTATCGGTCTCAAGCTGGCGCTGGAGTGCATAATACACTATTTGTGAAGAAAATTTGACGCGGTGCGCCAACTGCACAACCCCACCCAACTGGGAGTCAAGGATCTTCTGCCAGTCACCAACATCGACATAGTCATTGATGTTGTTGAGCATCGACAGTCTTGAGCCCTGGTTCACCCGGGCCCGGAAGTGCCTCTCTTCCGGGACTAGGTATTCGGGCTCCCGCTTCTTCGACCTCAGATTCTTCGTCCTCACCATTTGTTTCCTGCAATTTTGATCAGACGAACAAAGTCAGTTTACAAATTATATTCATCTCCCTCCGTCACCTAACAGACAAACCCATGTCACTATACCCCTGTCACTCAGGGTGAAACCCATGTCACCCCTTAGGAATCGGACGCCTATAATCAATACCTCAAACCTCCTTCAATCGGCCACCTACGACATCCACATATCCCAATTTCCACACCTCGTCATTTCCCCTTTTCCGCCTACTACAACAAATTTCGGAACCCTTCTCTCCCAAATGGAAACCCCTGCCACCCAATTTCAAACCCCTGTCACCCAATTCGAACCTCAAACCACTAATTTCCCCTATCCATAGTTCCCCGACCGTTGCCCTAACCAATTTTGAAAACTACTATCACCCAATTGGAAACCCTAACCACTGATTTTCCCTTTCCATACCCGAAAACCACCCATGCCACCACCACCCACCATTCTCAAAACACGAAAACCACCACCCCGACCCACCATTTAGGCCACCATTGCCCTAACCCCTTCACCCACTGCTTCCCCGATCCACACCCACGCACAATACCACCAAAGGGAGAAGAGTAATAGGGCGTACATGTTCTCTATTTCGTCGGCGGTCGTGGCTGGTGTGTACTTTCGAGCGACAGTGGACTTGCCCGCTCTCTCTCCTTTGCCGTTCCTCTCTCAAAGCGGCGTCTCTGCAACTGCCGATGAAGAAACCGCCCTCTCTCTCTCTCTCTCTCTCTTGGCATCTCTGCAACTGCCGATGAAGAAACCTCCCCTCTCTCTCTCTCTCTCTCTCTCTCTCTCTCTCTCTCTCTCTCTCTCTACTATTGGGATGGTTTGAAACGGGAGAGAGATGTGTGATTGGATTTCCATTTACTAACCCCCTATTTCTCCTTCCCGCCCTGTCTCTCTCCTACTAGGCAATGATGCCTCTAATTTATTTTTCTTTTTTTTTTTTGGCCAAAAAAACATGGGATAGCCGGTATTGGGGGGGTTTTTACCTTGACATTTTTGCAATTTTGGGGGGAAAATGGCATTTTTGCAAATTTTCCCAAAAGGGCGGCATTTTTGCAATGTTTTTTTGAATTGTGGTATTTAGTACCATTTCCTCAAAAAAAATCCTTATATGTTTAAAAAGAAAAATTTGAAAAGGGGTGTAGTACACACCCCTGCATTAGAGGGTGAATGATTTTTCAAGCGTGCCCGACATTAATTTTCAGCAAAAAAAAAAAAATCTCTTTTGATCGTGACCTTCCATCTATTCCGTATCAAGGACTCAGATTTGTGCACAATGTACACTATGTGGTGTGCACTCTTGAACCACATAAATAGGTAAATTGACATAATTTTATGGGTAAATGAGCCTAATTTTATGGGTAAATAGGTAAATTGACATAATTTTATGGGTAAATGAATTTTTTTTTCGTTTTCAACATTTTTTTGTGCAAATATAGAGTGCATAAATAAAATGATAAAGTGCAAATATAAAATGTCGATGTGTATAAATAATAATAGGAAGTGTGCAACTAAGATTATTATTAATGTGCCTTGAATCATTTTTGACCGGCGACACATCGGGGGATTTAACAACACATTCAACTTCCTACTTATTCAATTAGTTCAACCAGCCCTAAAGGAACAAGTTTGCTACTTGGGTTAAGGTTCACAACTAGGAATCTGCAAAACCCTAGCAATTGAATTGATCTATCAAGTTGGCCAGACAAGATAGAACAAAACAATAAACAATCAAGCACAAAGAAGTTGAAACATTCAAATATATGAAACAAGGAACGAGAATTAGAAACTCACAATCAATCCAAATAAAGCTTCAAACTGTAGGCAGAACAGATGAGTTTAGTTCCTCATGGAAGACATCGCTCAATCTCCAATTGTCAGATAGAACGTGGAATAGAATAGAAGTAAATGAAAAATAATAACATTCGGCCTTTAATAAGTCTAAGTCAGCAACAAAACAAAACAATACAACTAGGGTGTAATTAAATGAAACGACGTGGCGCTGACGAACAATGCGGCGGCCGCGGCATATGCTGCGACCGCGGCACGCGGCTTCTTCCAGTCCTTGCTGCACACACCCCTTGCTGCGGCCGCGACATACGATGCTGCTGTAATCTCTTGTCAAATCTGAAAGCAGCTCCAATTACTTCTTTCTCCTCTTCATTCCTTGCTTCTTTCCAATGTCATTTTCACTTCTCTCCAAGATATTGCATCTCCCAATTGTATTCAGATTCAATCTGCAAAAAAACCACAAATTCGCGCAGAATCCGAATTCCTCAAAAATAATCACGAGATGCAATTTAACTACAAATTATGAACTAAATGCAACTTAACTAGCCCAAAAATGCCTATTTAAGATATGCATTATCAAATTCCCTCACACTTAACCTTTGATTTTCCTCAAGCAATGATAGAATGAACATGAATCAATGCATCCCACATGAAATCCGTTCAAGTCTCAACCTCATCAAAAAGCAACATCATAGCAGGTGCCAGCATAAACCAAGCAAACAAACGTCATAGCATGTATTTAAGTGATCAAAACTTAGAAGTAGAAATCATCCAACCTCACCAGAAATATGTGTCTCACTCATACTCTCATGTGTTTAGGCTTTAAGGCAAAACTCTCAACTCAAACCAATATGTGATAAGCTCATAGACATTGACCACCATATCACCAAATCTTCACCGAAATGCCATCACTTGCGGGACACAATAAAGAAAAAGAAATAAAATGTGACTCTTTTTTTTCTTCTTGTTTCTTTTCTTTTCTTTTCTTTTTTCTATTTATTTTCCTGTCTTGATGCTTTCCTTACGCGAGGCGCAAACATGGGTGTCATGAATGGCCCCGGTCTATCAATACCTCAACCTACTAATCTGAAGTCCACTTGAAAATCTTTCGACGCAAGTTGCAAACATGGGTGTCATGAATGAACCTGGTTACTCAATGATCAAGCTTTCTTTCCTAGTGGATAGTTTTCAACATTGTTTTATGCGAATCATACCCATGGGTGTCATACGTAGACCCGGTTACTAAGTGCATCAACCATTTCCACCTTATTTCACTAAATATGCACAAATTCAACCAAAATACTCAAACTATAAACAGAAACTCCGCAAGGAACAAACACGTGAGTCGGTCTTAAAAAAATAGATATTGTAGTCAATGCCAAGTGGTAGCAACACAAGGAGAGTAAATCACACAATTGAGTAAAAGAACTGTAAATGATTTCAAATAAGGCTAAACATTCTCACAAAGGTCATGTTTCTAGGATTTCAATCATACTTTAGCCCAATCATACTTCCTAGCCTATGCTTCACAAAAATAAATACAAACAAGGCCAAAACATCCAGAACTCCATTGGATTTAAATGATCATGCTGAAATTTAAATTAGAGGACAAACTATATCAGATGGGTATTTAAATAACACATATGGATGCAATGCATGGTTTTTTTTTTTGGATTTTCGAAATTTATTTATTTATTTATTATTTACGAAAATAGACAAAAATTAATAAACATGATTACAGAACTTAAACATGGTGCATAAAATTAATTATGATCTACTAAATGATAATATATACAAAATTCCTCTTCCCCACACTTAAAGTTTTCATTGTCCTCAATGAAACAATAAAAGACAACAAAAATAAACAAAATGAAAGTAGGATGAAAGTAGGATGAAGGAGAAAGAAACTGACCACTCACTGGGAAGGAGGCTGGTAAGGTGGAATGTGTAGGTACTGCTGGCGGAAATAATAAGCATGCTCCCTCTGCTGGCGGAAATAATAAGTGTAAACTCGAAGGAGTCCTGGCGTAGAGACATCTGATGCATCTGTGTGAACATATGGTCGCGCCAGGCAGCATCATCAATAGAAGAGCTAGGCCTCGCAGAAGAGCCAACAGCATACTGAGGCATCGGGTGATAATGTGCATCCACCTACTTCTCCTCATCAACATCATCATCATCATCTTTATCGGCAGAGAGGTGAAGGGAATCGTCGGAATAGCCATAAGGCAAGCCCCTAGGTAGCCTCAGTTTGTGGGCTCCCCCAGATCCTGACTTCCAAATATAACCAGTAGCCTCAGAGCCCTCAAGCAAGTAAGCCCTCCTCAGCTGCTCCTCTGTGCTAGTGTACCCTCCAAACATAGGGAGACCGCTCTGTGTAGGATCAATGAAGCGGCGGGTGATGAGACTGATCATGCCTCCCATGCCAATTCTACCTTTCATCTTCCCCTGAATCCGCAGACAACTATCCACAAATATCTCAACCCAGTCTGGAGTAACATAGGAATGGGGAGCAAGGCTCCATAACCAAGGTAGGTCGCCGGCGCGTACCTTGTTCACATCGCCCTGGCCGCCGAAAGCCATTGCCAGGACGTTGTGAACCAATCGAAGGCATGGATGGACAAACTTGTAGTTGTACTCTCCTCGATGTCCATCGAAAGCGGAACCCGTTGTCGCATACTAAAAATCAAGAATCTGCTGATCCGACACAAGGTTGGCCCAATCTTGGGTAGGCACCTGAGTAATACCAAAGGCCTCCTACAACTGGGGAAAAGTACAAAAGTGGACCTGGTCCAACAGATGGAACCGAATTCGAGAATCATTAACAAGCTCCAGTGTGACTATGAACTCCCAGGCCAGCTCAGAATAAGTGGGGGCACTAAAATTTATGAACGCACCCAAGCCCCCATGAGTGAGCATCCGCCAAGTGAACCCTAGCATCCCTAGCCTCTGTAAAGTCGGAATATCGAAGAATTTCGTTTGCACGAACCTTTTCGCATCAAAGCTCTCATAAACCTTCCTCTGCTCTCTAGATAGGGATCTCAATTGACGCACCATTTTCAATAAATTTTAGCAGCAATATTCAACACTAATAGAGGCAAATCCAACCACAAACTTAAATCCACCACAAGCAAAGCCAACAAATCCAAACCCCAATGCGACACAAGTTTCACTGGCACCAAATAATTCCAATAACTCAACCAAGAACACAAATCCCAAACTTCAGTCCCCACAACTCCAAACAACAATAATCAATGAATAAAAACACCACACAACTACCAAAACAAACCAATAGTGTTCACCTGGCGGGGGGGGGGGGGGGGGGGGAAGCGGCGACCGCAACACGCGAGCAGCGGGCGCAGCAGTGTGCTGGTTAGCGAGCAGGTGCATCGGGATAGGAAGAGCCGTGGGCTCAGGCGAGGCTGCGGGATCAGATGAGCCGCGGGCTCAGGCGAGGCTGCGGGATCTTGAGAGGGGGTAATGGTGATAGAGGCGAGAGTAGTTCCTTTGCGCTCCATTCAGAGTCATGGAGGCATAGTAGATGACATGAGAGCTCCTTCCTTCCTTTTGTCCCAAGACAGCGCCCACAGCTTAGTCGCTAGCATCACACATAATCTCAAAGGGTTGAGACCATATGGGTACTTGAATTATAGGAACGCTAGTCAGACGACCTTTTAGCTCATCAAAGGCTACTCTACACCTGTCATCAAAGTCAAAAGCTACTTCTTTTTTGAGTAAATCACATAGAGGTGCAGAAATCTTAGAAAAATCCTTAATAAACCTGCGATAGAACCCTGCATGGCCTAAAAAGAAACGAATCTCACGCACATTGATGGGGTAAGGCAGCGACTGAATGACATCAATCTTAGCTTTGTCCACCTCAAGTCCCCTGCTAGACATAATATGACCCAAAACAATGCCTTGCTCAACCATAAAATGACACTTTTCAAAGTTCAGAACTAAGTCGGTGTCTACACACCGCCTAAGTACATGTGACAAATGGTGCAAGCAAGTATCAAAGTCATCTCCATGCACAGTAATGTTTAAGTTGCTAGAACTGGTTGGACTAGTAACTATATTAGGTCAGGACAAGGGCATTCAAAGGAAATTTAATAGGACGAGAAGAAGTTACAAGGATCGTTTCAACCAAATAAAGTGGAAAATTGTAAGTATAAGTGATAAATTGTTTGAACCATATTCATTTACTTTGCTTTCATTAATCCGCTTTGATAAAAGGCGAAACTTTCACACTCACAAAACCCCTCCTCTTGGTTACTTAATTGACACCTAAATCATACTTGAATTACAAATTTCCCTGTGGATCGACCTCTTACTTATTGCTATACTAGTTATAGGTTTGAGTTTTCTTTGGCAGATCAACGACAGGTTTTCCCTCCGTCAAATTTGGCGTCGTTGCAGGGGATTTTTATTGATTCTTGTGTGTTTTTAGTGCTGATTTTTGGTGTGGACCGTCTTATATGGTCCACACTCGTGCTACAAACATATGATGAAGGTGAAGTTATTGCAGTTAGACGGAGAGAGTTTTCATCAATACTTCATCAGACTACAGGAGTACATTAATGATGTCTATTCATGGGGATATCAAGCTAGTATAAGGGTAGTTTTTCTATGAATCTTTGATGGCATGACTTCTGAGACACGGAGTCTTGCCGAGCGCCTGAGCGATGGAGGTTTATTAGATATGGGACTCTCAGAGATGTAGGAATTTTTCTGCTACATGGATCATCAATGTGCACAGAACGAGTCACTTCCTCCAGTATCTCAAATCGTTGAGATCTCTGTTGCACCTCTTGAGGTCATTGTGGAAAATCACATTGAGAAGGTAGAGGAAGACCACACTCCATCTGACGAGATCATCCCTAGCCCCCCCATTGATGAATTAGGTACAGAGCCTATTGCTGAGGCTATAGAGCAAGTAAAGGTTGTCTCCTGGACTAGAGAGAATATTAGTGGATACGTTGATCCATTTGACTGCTACTTTAACAAGCCACCAATAGAACTAAATTGGTGGTATTATATACCCTCTGTGGGTTGTCAAGCTCATGAATACAATAAGTTGAAACGGTTCTTAAATGTATTAATATTTAGTTTCAATTTATTTGTATGTAGTGCATGTTTGTTTGTTTATTGTGCACAAGAGTTTGACAGGTTGATGAGGGCTTTGACTATGTCTGATTAGTGTCTTGAGCTTCAACATTACGTCGAGCCAACGACATGAAACAAGGCGCTTCTCGGGAGGCAACCCGACGTAAGTTTTCTAATTTAGTTATTTCGATTCGTCATTAGTTAGTTTATTTTTCAATAAATTAGATTTTCCATTAGATATTGGATAGTTGTTTCGTTTTGGAATAGACTAACCACTCAGGAAAGGCCGCTGTAATGCTCAGATCCGACCTGTAGAGATCAATCCACCACATTGTGAGTATTTCATTCATTTCTTCCTCTATGTTTTTTTTGTTGTCTTTTATGTTTCATTGAGGACAATGGAAAGTTTGAGTGTGGGGGAGAGATTGCATTGCATATAGATAGAGTTTGCATATCATGTTTATGTATGTTATCATGTTTAGTTATGTCTTCATATTTATTTTTATACTTATATTGCACTTGAAAAAAAAAATCCAAAAAAAAAAATCATGCATATACATAGATTTCAAATACCCACCTTAGTTAGCCAAACTCTACATTCTTATGGCATGAACTTTTAAATCCTACGATAAATTTGAACTGCTTAGCCTAATCACCTTGAAATGTTTTCTTATAAAGCATGATTTTGTGATGTAATTGAGCATGTATGATTGAACCTTGAGTATGATTGAAATCCTACAAAACATGACCCTTTTGAGAATGTTTTAGCCTTATTGGATTCATTTATATTTCCTTTTGCTTAAATATGTGATTTGCTCTCCTTATGTTTCTTCCTCTTGATATTGACTTCAGTATCTAGTGTCAAGACCGACTCACATGTTTGTTGCTTGCAGAGTTTATATTTTTATGTTTATATTTGGCTTTATTTTGTGCATGTTGAGTGAAATAAGGTGGCAATGGTTGATGCACTTAGTAACCGGGTCTACGCATGACACCCATGGGTATGATTCGCGCAAAACGGAGTTGAAAACTATCCACTAAGAAAGGAAGCTTGAGCATTGAGTAACTGGGTTCATTCATGACACCCATGTTTTGAACTCGCGTCAAAAGATGTTCAAATGGACTTTATTCAAGTAAGTTGAGGTGTTGATACCCATTTTTGCGACTTGCATCAGGAGACTACCAAAGCCGAAAAAAAGGGGGAAAAAGAAACGAAAATGAAAAAAAAATCGTGAATTCTAGAGCCAAAGTATTTATGTTCTTTATTGTTTTCCGCAAGTGATGACATTTCGAGGGAGATTTGGTGATGTTGTCAATTTCTATGAGCTTAGTGCATTTTGGATTGAGTTGAGAGTTGAACTTTAAAGCCTAAACACATGAGTGAAACACATATTCCTGGTGAGGTTGGATGATTTCTACTTCTGTGCTTTCATCACTAAATACATGCTATGATGTTTATTTACTTGGTCTTGTCTTTATTTAAAATTGATGCTGCTTTTGATTTGGGCTAATGCATGAAGGAGGAAAGCGTAGGTATAAGTTGCTTAGATATTGTTCGCTCAAGGACTAGCGAAGCTTAAGTGTGGGGGAGTTTGATAGCATGCATTTAGAGGGTCATAATAGGTTGAATTTACCTTAGTTAAGATCCATATCATGCATGGTTTAAGTATAATTTGCATTTTGTTCTTTATGTTGTTGGAGTCGGAATTAACACGCTTTTATTGATTATTTTTGGTAATGGTGGATCCGAGGAGAAGATATAGATTGATAACGCATTGGATGAGATTGTCTAGTTAATCAGAGAAGCTTACATGAAGTTCTAAAGAGGTCATGAGAAGAAGAAGCGAGCCTAAACGAAGAACAAGTCTGCAGAAGTTATCGGCAGACACGTTGAACTCGTTTTGCACTTTCTGGAGGCCTCGGTTGTCCGATTGACTATTATGACCATGCGTTGGAAAAATTTTCAGATAGCTACAACTTTTCTGTTGACAAGATGAGCAAATTCGAGACAGATTTTCCGTGAAGAGTGATGTCGCAGTCGCCGCAATATGTCGCGGCCGCAACATTCCCCTTAGACAAAGACGTCTAAGCAGCAGCTATGTCGTGGCCGCCGCATCTATGCCACTGCCGCCGCACTGTTCGTCAGCTATCAGACACGTTGCATTTCATTCTATTGGAACCCTAATTTTATTATTTTCGTTTTGTGGCCGACTTAGACCTTTTTAAGGTCGATTATTATTAGTTTTCAGAGACTTCTATTCTATTCGACATTCCATCAAACAATTAGAGATTGAGCGATGTCTATCATGAGGAACTAAGCTCATCTGTTCTGCCTACAGTTTGAAGCTTTATTTAAGTTGATTGTGAGTTTCTAATTCTCGTTCCTTGTTTCCTATACTTGAATGCTTCAACTTCTTTGTGCTTGATTGTTTATTGTTTTGTTCTATCTTGTTTGGCCAACTTGTTAGATCAATTCAATTGCTAAGGTTTTGTAGATTCCTGATTGTGAACCTTAACCTAAGTAGCAAACTTGTCGCTTTAAGGCTGATTGAACTAATTGGATAAGTTTGAAGCTGAATGTGTTGTTAAATCCCTCTTTAGGGACTGCAAATACCTTGGCTAATCTCTGGATTTAAAGCTATCAATTGGGTTAAATCCTTCTTTAGGGACTATTCGATTGATAAGGGTTTCTAGGACTTAATAGGACGAAAAGAAGTTACAAGGATCGTTTCAACCAAATAAAGTGGAAAATTGTAGGTAGAACTGTTTCTCATAATTGTTTGAACCAAATTCATTTACTTTGCTTTCATTAATCCGCTTTGATAAAAGGCGGAACTTTCACACTCACAAAAACCCCTTGTCTTGGTTACTTAATTGACACCTAAATCATACTTGAATTACAAATTTCCCTGTGGATTGACCTCTTACTTATTGCTATACTAGTTATAGGTTTGAGTTTTCTTTGACGGATCAACGACAGGTTTTCCCTCCATCAGGTCCCAATCCCAAAGTATGATAAACATGAGAAGGCAAGACATTAATAGATGTTCCTAGATCTAACATGGCTTTGTCAAATTTAGTATCACCTATCACACATGGAATTGCAAACATACCAGGATCACTACACTTCTCAGGCAAACGCTTCTGAAACACAATAGTGACATTTTCGCTTACCTTTACCTTTTCCTTACCTTTCAGCTTCTGGTTCTTCTTGATAGTGAAAAATTCCTTCAAAAATTTAGCATATCTAGGAATGCTTTTAATCAAATTAAGAAAATGAATGTTTACCTCGCACTTACTAAACATCTCAAAGATCTCCTTATCGTTCTCATACCTTCGTGTATCCTTCAGGGCCTCCGGAAAGGGTGGAACCGGCTTTGGAGTCTCCAGAGGTAAGGAAGAAGAAGAAGAAGGAGGAGGAGGAGGAGGAGAAGAAGGTAAAGAAGAAGACAAAGAGACAAAGGGCGTACCTTGTTGTGGGATTTCGGCGGGGGCCTATGCTGCGGGCACCGCATTTTGTTGCGGCCGCTGCTCCCCTGGTGTGCCGCGACCGCGACATGGTTGATGCGGCCTCCGCACCGTACAACTTCCATCATCCTCTTCCAAGATTTCTCTTTCCTCGTCCATGATTTCCTCATCGTCCTTTGGAGGTGTGCCAATCAGTTCCTTGCCACTCCTAAGCGTTACATCGCTGACATTCTCCTTAGGATTCGAAACTGTTTGCGATGGAAGATTCCCTGAATCGTTTGCCTCCTTCACACTTAAGGCTTGAATGAGCTGACTCAATTGATTCTCCAGATTTGTGATCCGGTCTGATTGTTGTTTCTCAACCTTCAGGACCAACCGTGACAATTTCTGTAGTGGATCCTCAGTAGCCTCATTCGATTGTGGCTGGTCTCCCTGTCGAGGTTCAAACTGTTGTTAGGGCCTTCCTTGTTGCCACCCTTGCTGATTGAAAGGGGTTTGGAAGTTCCCATAGCCCTGCTGATAGCCTCTGTTGTAATTGTTGTTGTTGAAGTACCCAGGATTTCCAAAATTGCCTTGTCTAAGCCTTTGTGGAGCGATATTCCCAATGGCATTCAACTTTACGTTAGGATCTTGCAGAAACGGGCACATGTCCATAGGATGGGTAAACTCATTGCAGAGTCCACATGCTTTCAACTGTTGAGGAGTTCTATCAGTTACCAACTTTTTGATCATCTCCTTCACCTCTGCCATATCGGTCTGAAGTGCAGCCACAAGGGCATCAATAGAAAGTACACCTCTAGAACGAGTGCTCTTGTTGAACTGCATAGAGCCCTCAGAGAGCTCCTTAAACACATCCTAAGCTGCAGCCGGTGTCTTATTTAACATATTTCCTCCACAAGCAGAATTCACTGTTTTGCGCTCTCCATCAGTAAGCCTTTTGAATAAAAAGAGAACCAGATCCTTCTGAGAGTACCCATGGCATGGGCAGCTAGCGCAGAATTTCTTGAAATTCTCAAAATACTCATGAATAGACTCCGTCGCGTACTGCTCAATGTTGTTGATTGACCTTTTCAGGGCATTAAGCTTTGTTGCAGGAAAGTACATCTCCAGGAAGACTCTCTTCATCTCAGCCCAAGTAGTAATAGACCTAGGTGGTAGATAGAAGAACCACTCATTTGCATCATCCTTCAAAGAGAATGGAAAGGCTCTCAGCTTGATTTGATCCTCAGTAACGTTCTCGGGTTTCATCCCAACTACCACAGTATGGAACTCAGATAAATGCTTTTGGGGGTCCTCCCCACTCAACCCATGGAACTTAGGTAGAAGATGAACTACCCCAGATTTCAGCTCAAAGTTGACTTCGTCCCCTAGCGCAGGGAATTGGATTGACAGGGGTTGTTGTGCCAAGTCAGGAGCAGAAAGCTCCTTAAGAGTACGGTTTGCTTCGTTAGCCATCTCTGTAGTGCTTTCTCCTTGATCAAAAGGGAGTTCGCGGAAGCGATTACGAGTTTCTCGCCTTAAAGAGGCAAGGGTCCTTTCAATCTCTGAATCAAATGGCAACTGATAGCATGCATTTAGGTAGGCATAATAGGTTGCATTTAGCTTAGTTAAGATGCATATCATGCATGATTTAAGTAGAATTTGCATATTTGCTTTCTATGTTGGCGGAGTCGGAATCTACATGCTTTTATTGATTATTTCAGGTAATGGTAGATCCGAGGAGGAGACATGGGTTGATAACGCATTGGATGAGAATGTCTAGTTGATCGAAGAAGCTTACATGAAGATCTCAAGAGGTCCTGAGAAGAAGAAGCGAACCTAAACGAAGAACAAGTCTGCAGAAGTTGTCGCCAGACATGCTGAACTTGTTTTGCACTTTCTGGAGGCCTCGGTTGTCCGATCGACTATTATGACCATGCGTTGGAAAGCTCTTTCAGAGAGCTACAACTTTCATGTTGACGTCGAGAGCAAATTCGAGACGGAATTTTCGGGAAAGACCAATGCAGCGGCCGCCGCATGGTGTGCTGCGGCCGCCGCCAGGGGCGATGCAAAAAGAATACCAATGCTGCGGCCGCAGCATGCATGCGGCGGCCGCCGCATCTGCCGTCAGCGCATAACGCTGCGTTTCGTTGAATGAAACCCTATTTTTTATTCTTAGTTGTTTTGTGGCCGACTTTGGATGATATTTAAGGCCATTTTTAGTTATCTTTCCAGGACTTCTATTCTATTCCACGTTCCATCAGACGATTGGAGAGAGAGCGATGTCCGCCATGGGCGGCTAAACTCTCTTCGTTCTATCTACAATTTGAAGCTTTATTTGGATTGGATTGTGAGTTTCTGAATCTCGCTCCTTGTTTCCTATTTGTGAATGCTTCAACTTCTTTGTGCTTGATTGTTTATTGTTTTGTTCTATCTTCTCTGGCCAACTTGTTAGATCAATTCAATCGCTAAGGTTTTGTAGATTCCTGGTTGTGAACCTTAACCTAAGTGGCAAACTTATTCCTTTAGGGCTGGTTGAACTAATTGAATGAGTAGGAAGTTGAATGTGTTGTTAAATCCTTTTTTAGGGACTGCAAATACCTTGGCTAATCTCTGAACTTAAAGCTATCAATTGGGTTAAATCCTTCTTTAGGGACTGTTCGATTGATAAGGGTTGCTAGGACTGGTTGGACTAGTAACTATATTAGGTCGGGACAAGGGCATTCATAGGAAACCTAAAAGAACAAGAGGAAGTTACAATATCAATTCAACCAAATAAAGTGGATAGTTGTAGGTAGAGCGATCTTCTCCTAATTGTCTAAAACCAAATCCATTTACTTTGCTTGCTTACTCCGTTTTCATAAAAGGCGGAACTTTCACCCACTAAAACCCCCCAAACTGGTTACTTTAATTGACACATAAATCACACTTGAGTTATAATTTTCCCTGTGGGATCGACCTCTTGCTTATCGCTATACTTGCTTTAGGTTTGAGTTTTCTTTGGCGGAATCAACGATAGGTTTTACCTCCGTCAAATTTGGCGCCGTTGCCGGGGAATCAAGTTTATTTCTTTGTTGTGTGTATTTATTAATTTTTTTTTATATATCTAACTTTGTTGTGAACCTATCTTACGGTTCACAACACCCTTGCTACTAACTTTTTCATGATGTTGAGATTAGCGCAATTTGAAGGTGAGAACTTTCATCAATATTTCACTAGATTGCATGAGTATGTTAACGACCTTGGTTCGTGGGGTTATCAATATGGTGTACGGGAGATGTGTGTTTGCATATTTGATGGGATGAATGTCGAAACACGGAATCTTGTTGAGTCCATGAGTAATGGAGGCCTATTGGATATGGGACTCTTTGAGATTTGGGATTTTTTCTACAACATGAGTCGACAGGTTGAGCGGGAAGTATCAATCCGAACTCTCACACAAGTGGTGCAGCAGTTAGAGGAAGGAAAAATAAGCCGAATCGAAAAATTGGAGGAACAGATGAGCCGCTGTAAAAACTTGGAGAATCAGATGAGCCAACTCATTCAAATTTTAAGTGCAAAAGGTGAGAAAGAAAAGAGCCTCGAAGAAGAAGAGGATGAATTATTTGATGACAACGATAGTTTCTTCGATGATGGAGAAAAGGGTCCAGTGCTTCCTGACTTGGAATCTCATGAGTCGACGCATGAGGTTACATGTGATATGTCTCCTACTCCATCTGCAACATCCATTCTGAGATTTCCCATTGATGAACCAAGTCTAGAGCCATCAGCTGAGGCGCAAGAGGTAATAAAGGTAAACTTTTGCAATTTGGAAGGTAATGATGATTGTGTTGATCCTTTTGATTGCTATTTTGAAAAGCCACAAGCGGAACTGTGCTGGTGGTATCATATTCCTTATGCAGAGAGTCGTGCTAGACTCTTTGATAGATTGAAAGGGTTCTTGAGTTTCACATTTTATGCTTTCAATTTATTGTGCTATGATGTTCTTTGTAAGATGTGTGCACAGGAATATGATAGGCTACTGCGGGCTTTGACGATGTCTGATAGCTAAGATCTTGAGATTGAGAATAAGTCAGGCCAATGACATTAAAGAAAGGCGCTTCTCGGGAGGCAACCCGAAGTAAGTTTTCTAATTTAGTTATTTCAATTCCTAGTTAGCTAGTTTTCTTTTCAATAAATTGAGTTTCCCATTAGGCATTAGATAGTTGTTTTTGGTTTGGGATAGACTAAGCTTTCAGGAAAGGCCATCGAAATCCTCAGATCCGACCTATAGAGACCCATCCACCATATTGTGAGTATTTCATTCATCTCTTCCTCTATGTTTTTATTTTTGTTGTCTTTTATGTTTCATTGAGGAAAATGAAAGGTTTAAGTGTGGGGGAGAGATTGCATTGCATATAGATAGAGTTTGCATATCATGTTTACTTATGTTATCATGTTTATTTATGTTGTCATATTTATTTTTACTCATATATCACATTTGGAAAAAAAAAATCACAAAAATATCATGCATTGCATTTAGGTGTTATTAAAGATACCTATCTTGGTTTAGTTTGTCCTCTAATTTATTTTTATGATCTTAATTGGATAAATCCCATGATTTGATTGAATTGCTTGAAAATGATTTTGGAGAATGATTTGAGAATATAATTGAGCAAGTATGATTCATAGTTGAGGTTTAATTGAAAAAAAAAAAAAAAAACATAACCTTTGGGAGTTTGTTTTGGCCTTATAGGGACTTTACATATTATTCCCTTTTGCTTTTATTGTGTCATTATACTCTCCATATGCTTCTTATTTCTATACCGTATTGCACATGTTTGGTGCTTGAGAATTTCAAATGATTGAGGCATGTTTTCTTTAGTCGTATTATACCTTATCTACCATTTGCATTATCCTCTGCTTGAAGCCCATCTGAGCCTTAAAGCCTATTCTTTTTTATAGCTCCACAAAAACATATCATAGCCAATGATTAGCCTGACCCTATCCGGGAATTAGGACGAGAATTGGTGAAAAATCTTTAAGTTGGAGTTGCTTTGAGTGGAGATGATATATGTATGGTTGTGCATTGCGAGAGGCATAGCCAAAATAAGGTAACCCTTGTTCATAATAGAGATGACTTGTTACTAGGGGCCTAAGGAGGATAAAATTCACTTATGAGTAAAAGTCTAGTAAGCTTGGACCTAGGGAGGATAAAATTCACCTAGGGGCAAAAGTAAGCATAAAAGAAAAGAAAAGAAGTCATCATAATGGGAAAAAATGCATGAGTTGTATGGCTATTGAAATCGAAGAGTGCTTATTGATGTGTATTGGAGTTTATGTTATTGGAATGGTTTGTGAAGTATGGAAGTTTTGGTGTTGTTCTGGTTGGTTGTTGTTCCTTTTTCCCGGATTTTTAGCACCACAAGCCTAAATATTTCTCATTCCTTATGTTCCTACCAAAGCCCCATTACAACCTTATAAAAGTCCTCATGATGTTGTTTGCAAGTGATAACTTTCACGGTGTATAGAACATTTTGGATTGAGTTGAGAGTTGGACTTTAAAGACTAAACACATGAGAGTTTGAGTGAAACACATTATCCCGGTGAGGTTGGATTAAATTTGCTTTTACTATTGGATCCCTCATATATTTGCTAGGATATTTGTTCTCTTATTCATGGCTCCTATTGCTTGATGTTGCTTTTCTAAAACAATAGTATGAAGATCTTATTTGTGGGATGATTAATTCTATATTTGTTTTTCATTGCTTGAGGACAAGCAAAAGCTTAAGTGTGGGGGAGTTTGATAGCATGCATTTAGGTAGGCATAATAGGTTGCATTTAGCTTAGTTAAGATGCATATCATGCATGATTTAAGTAGAATTTGCATATTTGCTTTCTATGTTGGCGGAGTCGGAATCTACATGCTTTTATTGATTATTTCAGGTAATGGTAGATCCGAGGAGGAGACATGGGTTGATAACGCATTGGATGAGAATGTCTAGTTGATCGAAGAAGCTTACATGAAGATCTCAAGAGGTCCTGAGAAGAAGAAGCGAACCTAAACGAAGAACAAGTCTGCAGAAGTTGTCGCCAGACATGCTGAACTTGTTTTGCACTTTCTGGAGGCCTCGGTTGTCCGATCGACTATTATGACCATGCGTTGGAAAGCTCTTTCAGAGAGCTACAACTTTCATGTTGACGTCGAGAGCAAATTCGAGACGGAATTTTCGGGAAAGACCAATGCAGCGGCCGCCGCATGGTGTGCTGCGGCCGCCGCCAGGGGCGATGCAAAAAGAATACCAATGCTGCGGCCGCAGCATGCATGCGGCGGCCGCCGCATCTGCCGTCAGCGCATAACGCTTCGTTTCGTTGAATGAAACCCTATTTTTTATTCTTAGTTGTTTTGTGGCCGACTTTGGATGATATTTAAGGCCATTTTTAGTTATCTTTCCAGGACTTCTATTCTATTCCACGTTCCATCAGACGATTGGAGAGAGAGCGATGTCCGCCATGGGCGGCTAAACTCTCTTCGTTCTATCTACAATTTGAAGCTTTATTTGGATTGGATTGTGAGTTTCTGAATCTCGCTCCTTGTTTCCTATTTGTGAATGCTTCAACTTCTTTGTGCTTGATTGTTTATTGTTTTGTTCTATCTTCTCTGGCCAACTTGTTAGATCAATTCAATCGCTAAGGTTTTGTAGATTCCTGGTTGTGAACCTTAACCTAAGTGGCAAACTTATTCCTTTAGGGCTGGTTGAACTAATTGAATGAGTAGGAAGTTGAATGTGTTGTTAAATCCTTTTTTAGGGACTGCAAATACCTTGGCTAATCTCTGAACTTAAAGCTATCAATTGGGTTAAATCCTTCTTTAGGGACTGTTCGATTGATAAGGGTTGCTAGGACTGGTTGGACTAGTAACTATATTAGGTCGGGACAAGGGCATTCATAGGAAACCTAAAAGAACAAGAGGAAGTTACAATATCAATTCAACCAAATAAAGTGGATAGTTGTAGGTAGAGCGATCTTCTCCTAATTGTCTAAAACCAAATCCATTTACTTTGCTTGCTTACTCCGTTTTCATAAAAGGCGGAACTTTCACCCACTAAAACCCCCCAAACTGGTTACTTTAATTGACACATAAATCACACTTGAGTTATAATTTTCCCTATGGGATCGACCTCTTGCTTATCGCTATACTTGCTTTAGGTTTGAGTTTTCTTTGGCGGAATCAACGATAGGTTTTACCTCCGTCAAATTTGGCGCCGTTGCCGGGGAATCAAGTTTATTTCTTTGTTGTGTGTATTTATTAATTTTTGTTTATATATCTAACTTTGTTGTGAACCTATCTTACGGTTCACAACACCCTTGCTACTAACTTTTTCATGATGTTGAGATTAGCGCAATTTGAAGGTGAGAACTTTCATCAATATTTCACTAGATTGCATGAGTATGTTAACGACCTTGGTTCGTGGGGTTATCAATATGGTGTACGGGAGATGTGTGTTTGCATATTTGATGGGATGAATGTTGAAACACGGAATCTTGTTGAGTCCATGAGTAATGGAGGCCTATTAGATATGGGACTCTTTGAGATTTGGGATTTTTTCTACAACATGAGTCGACAGGTTGAGCGGGAAGTATCAATCCGAACTCTCACACAAGTGGTGCAGCAGTTAGAGGAAGGAAAAATAAGCCGAATCGAAAAATTGGAGGAACAGATGAGCCGCTGTAAAAACTTGGAGAATCAGATGAGCCAACTCATTCAAATTTTAAGTGCAAAAGGTGAGAAAGAAAAGAGCCTCGAAGAAGAAGAGGATGAATTATTTGATGACAACGATAGTTTCTTCGATGATGGAGAAAAGGGTCCAGTGCTTCCTGACTTGGAATCTCATGAGTCGACGCATGAGGTTACATGTGATATGTCTCCTACTCCATCTGCAACATCCATTCTGAGATTTCCCATTGATGAACCAAGTCTAGAGCCATCAGCTGAGGCGCAAGAGGTAATAAAGGTAAACTTTTGCAATTTGGAAGGTAATGATGATTGTGTTGATCCTTTTGATTGCTATTTTGAAAAGCCACAAGCGGAACTGTGCTGGTGGTATCATATTCCTTATGCAGAGAGTCGTGCTAGACTCTTTGATAGATTGAAAGGGTTCTTGAGTTTCACATTTTATGCTTTCAATTTATTGTGCTATGATGTTCTTTGTAAGATGTGTGCACAGGAATATGATAGGCTACTGCGGGCTTTGACGATGTCTGATAGCTAAGATCTTGAGATTGAGAATAAGTCAGGCCAATGACATTAAAGAAAGGCGCTTCTCGGGAGGCAACCCGAAGTAAGTTTTCTAATTTAGTTATTTCAATTCCTAGTTAGCTAGTTTTCTTTTCAATAAATTGAGTTTCCCATTAGGCATTAGATAGTTGTTTTTGGTTTGGGATAGACTAAGCTTTCAGGAAAGGCCATCGAAATCCTCAGATCCGACCTATAGAGACCCATCCACCATATTGTGAGTATTTCATTCATCTCTTCCTCTATGTTTTTATTTTTGTTGTCTTTTATGTTTCATTGAGGAAAATGAAAGGTTTAAGTGTGGGGGAGAGATTGCATTGCATATAGATAGAGTTTGCATATCATGTTTACTTATGTTATCATGTTTATTTATGTTGTCATATTTATTTTTACTCATATATCACATTTGGAAAAAAAAATCACAAAAATATCATGCATTGCATTTAGGTGTTATTAAAGATACCTATCTTGGTTTAGTTTGTCCTCTAATTTATTTTTATGATCTTAATTGGATAAATCCCATGATTTGATTGAATTGCTTGAAAATGATTTTGAAGAATGATTTGAGAATATAATTGAGAAAGTATGATTCATAGTTGAGGTTTAATTGAAAAAAAAAAAAAAACATAACCTTTGGGAGTTTGTTTTGGCCTTATAGGGACTTTACATATTATTCCCTTTTGCTTTTATTGTGTCATTATACTCTCCATATGCTTCTTATTTCTATACCGTATTGCACATGTTTGGTGCTTGAGAATTTCAAATGATTGAGGCATGTTTTCTTTAGTCGTATTATACCTTATCTACCATTTGCATTATCCTCTGCTTGAAGCCCATCTGAGCCTTAAAGCCTATTCTTTTTTATAGCTCCACAAAAACATATCATAGCCAATGATTAGCCTGACCCTATCCGGGAATTAGGAGGAGAATTGGTGAAAAATCTTTATGTTGGAGTTGCTTTGAGTGGAGATGATATATGTATGGTTGTGCATTGCGAGAGGCATAGCCAAAATAAGGTAACCCTTGTTCATAATAGAGATGACTTGTTACTAGGGGCCTAAGGAGGATAAAATTCACTTATGAGTAAAAGTCTAGTAAGCTTGGACCTAGGGAGGATAAAATTCACCTAGGGGCAAAAGTAAGCATAAAAGAAAAGAAAAGAAGTCATCATAATGGGAAAAAATGCATGAGTTGTATGGCTATTGAAATCGAAGAGTGCTTATTGATGTGTATTGGAGTTTATGTTATTGGAATGGTTTGTGAAGTATGGAAGTTTTGGTGTTGTTCTGGTTGGTTGTTGTTCCTTTTTCCCGGATTTTTAGCACCACAAGCCTAAATATTTCTCATTCCTTATGTTCCTACCAAAGCCCCATTACAACCTTATAAAAGTCCTCATGATGTTGTTTGCAAGTGATAACTTTCACGGTGTATAGAACATTTTGGATTGAGTTGAGAGTTGGACTTTAAAGACTAAACACATGAGAGTTTGAGTGAAACACATTATCCCGGTGAAGTTGGATTAAATTTGCTTTTACTATTGGATCTCTCATATATTTGCTAGGATATTTGTTCTCTTATTCATGGCTCCTATTGCTTGATGTTGCTTTTCTAAAACAATAGTATGAAGATCTTATTTGTGGGATGATTAATTCTATATTTGTTTTTCCTTGCTTGAGGACAAGCAAAAGCTTAAGTGTGGGGGAGTTTGATAGCATGCATTTAGGTAGGCATAATAGGCTGCATTTAGCTTAGTTAAGATGCATATCATGCATGATTTAAGTAGAATTTGCATATTTGCTTTCTATGTTGGCGGAGTCGGAATCTACATGCTTTTATTGATTATTTCAGGTAATGGTAGATCCGAGGAGGAGACATGGGTTGATAACGCATTGGATGAGAATGTCTAGTTGATCGAAGAAGCTTACATGAAGATCTCAAGAGGTCCTGAGAAGAAGAAGCGAACCTAAACGAAGAACAAGTCTGCAGAAGTTGTCGCCAGACATGCTGAACTTGTTTTGCACTTTCTGGAGGCCTCGGTTGTCCGATCGACTATTATGACCATGCGTTGGAAAGCTCTTTCAGAGAGCTACAACTTTCATGTTGACGTCGAGAGCAAATTCGAGACGGAATTTTCGGGAAAGACCAATGCAGCGGCCGCCGCATGGTGTGCTGCGGCCGCCGCCAGGGGCGATGCAAAAAGAATACCAATGCTGCGGCCGCAGCATGCATGCGGCGGCCGCCACATCTGCCGTCAGCGCATAACGCTGCGTTTCGTTGAATGAAACCCTATTTTTTATTCTTAGTTGTTTTGTGGCCGACTTTGGATGATATTTAAGGCCATTTTTAGTTATCTTTCCAGGACTTCTATTCTATTCCACGTTCCATCAGACGATTGGAGAGAGAGCAATGTCCGCCATGGGCGGCTAAACTCTCTTCGTTCTATCTACAATTTGAAGCTTTATTTGGATTGGATTGTGAGTTTCTGAATCTCGCTCCTTGTTTCCTATTTGTGAATGCTTCAACTTCTTTGTGCTTGATTGTTTATTGTTTTGTTCTATCTTGTCTGGCCAACTTGTTAGATCAATTCAATCGCTAAGGTTTTGTAGATTCCTGGTTGTGAACCTTAACCTAAGTGGCAAACTTATTCCTTTAGGGCTGGTTGAACTAATTGAATGAGTAGGAAGTTGAATGTGTTGTTAAATCCTTTTTTAGGGACTGCAAATACCTTGGCTAATCTCTGAAATTAAAGCTATCAATTGGGTTAAATCCTTCTTTAGGGACTGTTCGATTGATAAGGGTTGCTAGGACTGGTTGGACTAGTAACTATATTAGGTCGGGACAAGGGCATTCATAGGAAACCTAAAAGAACAAGAGGAAGTTACAATATCAATTCAACCAAATAAAGTGGATAGTTGTAGGTAGAGCGATCTTATCTAAATTATTTTGCATTATTTGTTTTTATTTTATTTTGTTTCTTTTTCAATCTCAATCAACCAAAACCCCCCTTTCTACTAATTGGTAAATACACATTGCTGAGAAATACTTGATTCTCCGTGGGATCGACCTCTTACTTGCTTGCTATACTAGTTTGTAGGTTTGAGTTTTATTTTGATACGGTTTATGCGACTAAAAACCGTCTATCAGCAACAAAGAAGAATTAGTAGCACGGGTACAGACCATATAAGACGGTCCACACCAAAATCAACACAAAAAACACACAAGAATCAATAAAATTCCCTAGCAACAGCGCCAAATTTGACGGAGGGAAAACCTGTCGTTGATTCGCCAAAGTAAAACTTAAACCTATAACTAGTAAAGCGATAAGTAAGAGGTCAATCCACATGGAAATTTATTGCTCAAGTATTATTTAAGTGCCAATTAAGTAACCAAAGAGGGGTTTTTTGTGAGTGTAAAAGATCCGCCTTTCCTCATAGCGGAATGATGAAAGCAAAGTAAATGAATTTGTTTCAAACAATTGTGAGAAGCAGTTATACCTACAATTTTCCACTTTATTTGGTTTGAAACGATCCTTGTAACTTCTTCTCGCCCTATTAAGTTTCCTATGAATGCCCTTGTCCCGACCTAATATAGTTATTAGTCCAACCAGTTCTAGCAACCATTATCAATCGAACAGTCCTTAAAGAAGAATTTAACCCAATTGATAGCTTTAAGTCCAGAGATTAGCCAAGGTATTTGCACTCTCTAAAGAGGGATTTAAAAACACATTCAACTTCCTACTTATTTAATTAGTTCAACCAGCCCTAAAGGAACAAGTTTGCTACTTGGGTTAAGGTTCACAACTAGGAATCTACAAAACCCTAGCAATTGAATTGATCTAACAAGTTGGTTAGACAAGATAGAACAAAACAATAAACAATCAAGCACAAAGAAGTTGAAGCATTCAAATATAGGAAACAAGGAACGAGAATTAGAAACTCACAATTAATCCAAATAAAGCTTCAAACTGTAGGCAGGAGAGATGAGTTTAGTTCCTCATGGAAGACATCGCTCAATCTCCAATTGTCTAATAAAACGTGGAATAGAATAGAAGTAAATGAAAAATAATAACATTCGACCTTTAATAAGTCTAAGTCGGCCACAAAACAAAATAACACAACTAAGGTTTAATTAAATGAAACGACGCGACGTTGACGACCAATGCGGCGGCCGCGGCACGCGACTTCTTCTAGTCCCCGTTGCACACGCCCCTTTCTGCGGCCGCGGCATACTATGCTGCCGTAATCTCTTGTCAAATCTGAAAGTAGCTCCAATTACTTCTTTCTTCTCGTCTTTCCTTGCTTCTTTCCAATGTCCTTTGCACTTCTCTCCAAGATATTGCATCTCCCAATTGTATTCAGATTCAATCTGCAAAATAACCACAAATTCGCGCAAAATCCGAATTCCTCCAAAATAATCACGAGATGCAATTTAACTTCAAATTATGAACTAAATGCAACCTAACTAGCCTAAGAATGTCTATAATGCCTATCTAAGATATGCACTATCAGCGACCATCTTTCACGGTACCTTCCGACCCAGCCCCGATCCTCGGTAGCCATTGCCTCATTCTCCATTTATAAGAAAAATGTTGCTTGTACAATTGTGTGGATAGGTGTTGGTCTCTTGCACAATTGTGTTTTCATTGGATTTTATGTGGTTGACATTGGTATCGACAGTATGTCGTTTTGGGATCCTAGGCCTTAGATTTTGAAACTATGGTGTCATGTGGTTTTTGAAACTATGTTGTCATGTAGTTCGTACGATGGTTGACACTTGTATATACGTTTATGTCGTTCGCATTTCCATTAGACTGAAACTGACCAATACAAACTGTCATGTCCAAAATATCACCTATCATGTAAATATTACTGCATGTGATGTACATACTGATATAGCTGAACCCGACCCAACAAGCCTTAATTACAAAAAACGGTTTAAATGCATACTGAAATGCAAAAGGTGAAGCGTAAACGTTTCCAAAGATGTGAGCCCAAATTACAAAATGTGGTAACTACCTACCGTCATGTCATTACCTTAATATGTCATGTCAAAAGATGTATCTGGCATGTAATATCCATATGATCGACCAAGTATGGAGCGAACAGTCGCTAGGTGCGGCGCCGCTTCGGGGACTTTTTTTCCCACTGGGACGGGTACTGTGATGTCTCCGGCCTCCCGGGGCGTGCCTTGATAAGCAGGGGAGGCAAGTCTCATTGGCGATTGCCTGGGCTACCCTCCAAGTGTCTCGCGACGGGACTGAGTAGATCACGTCCTGCTAGCATGCACACCACGTGTCTACCTTGTAGAAGTCGTTCACAAGCAAATACACATCCACCCTGTTCAATTGGGCTGCCGCGATTGCGTGCGAACATGGGTACTAGTCGACGTTGAAGCGTATGCATCTGTATAAACATCTCGTTAGGTTTACAAGCCAGTGGAGGTTCCATTGCGTACCTCGAACTCATGAG
Organism: Persicaria tinctoria; assembly: GCA_037127255.1. NCBI lineage: Eukaryota > Viridiplantae > Streptophyta > Magnoliopsida > Caryophyllales > Polygonaceae > Persicaria > Persicaria tinctoria. The sequence continues at coordinate 19,480,112 of JBANSL010000019.1, read as the reverse complement.
GACTCAACTGCCCGACGACCATGGAAAGGGACTGCACGAAGTTTGCTCTGGTGGCGTTACCAACCCAATCGCTTACGACTTTCCCCTGAGCGGAGCTAGTCTCCCTATGTTTGGCGAACCACGTACCGACAGTCTCAATGATGGCATCTACAAAGGATGTTAGTGGCAAATCATGAGGATGTTTGAACACCGCGTTCAAGCACTCGAAGTTATTAGTGGTTGTGATGTTGTACCTATTCCCGGTGTAGAACGCCCTTGCCCGATTGCTGAACCCCGCCTCCTTGATGTATTGGCCCGCTGCGGGAGCCAATGCACAGAACTCCTCGTACAACGAGTGGAAATCGTCGTACGTGTACGCTTTACACATCGTCATGAATTGGTCTTGCATGCTCCCGCACTTGAACCCGAAACGGACGTTTTGAAATAAGTGTCATGTTCATATGTCGTGCTTTGCGAATAGGTAGCTATTCCGTATGCCTTTCAGGATGCTCATGTGGTGGTCAGATACCCACACCAAATCAGTTGTGTCTTCAACGACACGCAACATGTGCCTGAAGAAGAACCCCCAAGACCCATCATTCTCGCCGCAACCATTGCGAAAGCGACAAGGTATATGTGGTGGTCAGCGTCTTGTGCGGTAGCAAATAGAAGGCACCCTCGAAACTTCCCCTTCAAGAACCCCCCGTCCACTGATATGACCTGGACAGGAAACAACTTGAGTAGTTAGTGGTGTACGTCTCGGGGTTGGCCTGCTCCAGCATGTACATGTACGAGTACATTCTCCAATAGCTTTCCTTGTCCGATCCGTATACGTTGTCCCTCGCACTTAATCGGGCTCGATGCGCCTTCCAATAGCTGCATGTGACCCCCAACTGCGACTTCATCAGGGACTGCACTTGCTCCGAAACTAGGGGCTTCTTTGACCCTGCGAAACTGCACATGCCCATTCACAAACAAGTTTTGACTAGGGCAAGTTGCAACCAAACATGCGTGTCCAGTTAAAATTATGGTGTGTCCAGTTACTACCTACGTATGTCCAGTGTATATCGTTTGGTGTCCTGTTTAATTGGGGAAAGAGTCTAGTTAAGCCTTACATACCTGTCAATAAGTCGTTCCCTAGCTGCGTGTATGTCGCACTGCGGTTTTATGTGACCACCCCACACGTGTGCTCGTCCACAAGCTTTCGGATCATCCATAATCGCGATTCCTTGTAAGTCGAAGCCCGACATGTCCACTTGCACTTGGAAGCAGCGCACACTGCAATATATAAGATCGCCGTCGACTTCGTCATGAAGCACCGAGATAGACTCGCCCACGTTATGATTTCCTGCAACTCCTCCTTGCTCCGAAACACTTCTCCTTCCCAGAGCTTAACACCATACTGGAGGGGATCCAATGGGTCCACCTCCACCATTGGTTCACTTTCAGGAGGCTTCGGAAAAGCTCTCGACTTCCATTTTCCTCTTTCATATGTTCCCTCAACTTTCCTCACCACTCGCTCCGCCTCATAATCCCATGACCAAGACTTCGTCGGACCAGAACTACCGTGCTCAGGTTTAAACACTTTTGGGCTTGCATCATCCTCGTCGGAGGAACTACCGAGGTCAATTGCTTCATCTTCTAGGTCACTGCTGACATAAATGACCTGCTTCCCACGTTTAACCGCGTCAACATTCTTTGCCCTCTTCGCAAACTCCAACTCCAAATCCTCAGTACTTATCCCTAATTGGTCAGAAGTTTCTTGTCACTGGACGGTTGTTTGGGTTAACTGGACACATGTTGTTTGAAACTGGTCATCTGTTTGGTTTACATGGACAATTTGTGCTCTCAAATCTTCGTCTTCTTCATCAAGCCCCAAGGGGGGGTCTGCCTGTGGGTGATCTTCTTGGGTCACGGGTGATCCAGCTAACGACACTACAACATCCTCCATCCCTGCAGGATATAATCCACCGCCATCTGAGTCAACCGTTGTCGATCCTTGTGTATTTGCCACGTCTACACCAACCTTGCATCGCAAGGAGACATTAAGGTCGATAGGCCAGTTTCATTCTCCAGACAGCCCGTTTACAAACTTGTAGGCCTGCAAGTCTTTGTCATCCCCAATAGCAAACGGCATGGACCCTTCCTTCTTGGGCTTTACATATGTGAGCTCCACATCATGCCTCCTCCCATCGACATTAAACTTGTCCATCAGATGTTTCTTCAGATTGACATAGTCAATCCTTTCGTCCACCAGCACGGCCTTTTGGCTCCTTGACCCCTTGAAGACCCAAAGTGCCGCCTTCACACGCCCACCATCCTCCAAACAATAGAGTGATACAAACAGATGATTTTTCCCCTGTTGCATTACATAGGGAGATAGAAAATCAATTTTACAGCAATAATTACATAGAAACAACACTTAACCTAGATAAAGAGAACATTTACCCTTTTTATATCCAATCAGAGGAATGTCCAGTAACTTCCAATACGTGTCATGTGGATCAGCTATAACTGTACAGTGAAAAGTAGCTGCTTACAAGTCAACCTTTTATTGAACCCAGGCCCACTTGCTTCTTCTTCAATGGCTTCTCTCTCTTTCTTCAGATTTAATTCTCCCCGGAAGTGTGATTAAATGTGATGCCCATCATTCCTATTATCTTCTTATATAGACCCCCACGTACATCATTGGACACCAACTCTCTTTCTTCAAATGCCCCGCCGGCCCTTCTCCTTCCTCAAGTTAAACTTCCCCTTCAGTGCATTAATGAGGACTAATGATTTGCTGCAGAATTTCTTCAATGCTTATATACCCTCCCCCTCCTCCCTCCTCTTTCACCTTCTTTAGTTTTGGGCCCATCGCTAGACGGAAAATTTGGCTCCCTCCTTTTACTGTAGCCCCCTTCTAATTGCTCTCTCTCTCTCTATCTCCCTCTCTCTCTCTCTCTTGTCAATAATCTTGCAGATCCCTTTTCACTCCTCCCTCTCTCTCTCTCTCTCACTCTCACTCTCTCTGTCTTTTCTTCCCTTTTTCGTCTCTCTCTCTCTCTCTCTCTCTCTCACTTGTCCAGCTGTCAAACCCACAATGTCCAGTCTCCACCCTCATAACCTGCTACCGGTTGCAACCAAAATCCGAATATCCGGAATTGTGCAATTCTTTTTCGGATGAAGTTAGCCCTGCAAAAATTTCCAAAAAAAGGGTTGTTTTTGCAAATCACCCTTTATTTTATACAACCTAGAAGACCTTTATTATAATTTTAATATTTTAAGGCTTGCAATTTTTTTTATGAAGTTAGGAAAAATAATCCATTTGTGAATATTCGATTTCAAAAATTAATTATAAATAATTTCCAAAAAAGGGTTGTTTTTATGAAGTCACGTCAATTAATGATTTTCTTTTAACCACCTATCATCTTATGTCTCCACCTTAATTGATAATTACAATTAAATAATTTTAATAAAAACAATTAAAATATAGTCATATCTTGATTAATATTTGCCTAAAAGATTTATATCAAATCTTTTAGCATATAATGTTATTAATATATAAAATTAATAAATTTTCATATCTAATTTCCAACTTATTATTTTTATTTTTTTATTAATTTCAAACTTATTAATATGATGAAGTTTGACTATATTTGTACCAAATAATATCTAATAAAATATAAAGGTGAAACTAATTAAAATAACTCAATCTTTAAAGGGGTGTTAAAAAAATAACATGATGCGGGACCATCTTCTACAGCTCCAGACACACCCATCATTCTTGGAGAAGGACCAATGACTCGAGCTAGAGCTAAGAAGCTTCAGAGAGACTCATTCAACTGTGTGGGTCATGCATTATTCTCGAGCAAGGTTCAACTCCCCGAGCCAACATTGAAGACATACATGTACATTGGAGTACAAATTGAGGCCAAACCTCCATAGCATTAGTCATATCAAAATTCTCTAAGTGCTAAAGCTTAATTTCAGCTTAAGACTTCTATTGGGCTGAATTGGGCTTTTCTAGTTATTATTTTTTAGAGACTTTATTTATTTATGTCTTTAGGTATTATTTTTATTATTAGGCCCAATAAGTTATTAGTTTATTTAATGTTATTATTTTCGGCCAAAACCAGCCCTTAAGGCTTATATATTGCCGATTCATCCATGTAGAACAATTGGAACTTAGATAATAAAAAATCTCTCTTATTGAGTTTAAACACACGAGTGTTGTTGATTCAACTAGAGTTGTGCTCGTTGGTCATTGATTGGTAATCTCAGCTTGGTTTGCTTTGCCGTTCATCAACTTCGCAAGACTTGGTGAATCTAGTATCCACAAGCCCCCTCCTTGTGCCTTCAAGTTGTCCGCTTGATTGTGTAGGGTTGTAGAGGCGGGTTTTGTAGTAATTGGTATTGGTTCCTACCTTTTACGGAAGCCTGGGGTCTCTATCTTGTTCTACATAGATCATTTCAGTCCTTATCAGGTCGAGTCTTTCCATTCTTGTTCTTTATTTTCGAGTCTTGCATCTTTCTTTAGAGTCTTTGCTGCGTTCTTTAAGTTCTTGATTGATCTTGCAGATTTCTTGATCGATTCTTGAAGCATACATGCTGCGTCGGTTTGAGTCTTGTTATTTCTTTGAGTCTTTCTTTAGTTTCTTGCTTGTTGTCGAAGATCGGACCAACCTACGGCTAACCCCGTATCAACACATAAAACATCATCTTCATAATGTCCTAGTTTAATATGCACTTAATGAATCATGTGCTTCGAGATTTCATTGGAAAGTTTGTTGTTGTTTACTTTGATGATATTCTGATTTATAGCAAGTCTTCTAATGAACATGAATCACATCTTAGAGAAGTACTTAAAACGCTGAGAATTGAACGCTTGTATGCTAATTTAAAGAAATGTGAATTATGTAATGAACAAGTGTCTTTTCTTGGATTTGTAGTGAGTTGAATGGACTGCGTGTCGATGAGGCTAAGATCAAGGCGATCCAAGAGTGGCCAACACCCACCAACACCGGCCATGTGCGCAGCTTCCAAGTATTGGCGAGCTTCTATCGTCGATTCGTGCGAGATTTCAGCACTATCTCGGCACCCCTCACTGAGCTCACGAAAAAAAGGAGTGAATTCACATGGGGAGCAGCTCAGGAGGAAGCATTCAACACATTTAAGGACAAGCTCACTCACACACCTCTACTAGCTTTGCCGGACTTCTCTCAACCCTTTGAAGTAGAGTGTGATGCTAGCAGAGTTGGAATTGGTGGAGTTCTTATGCAGGGAGGTAAGCCTATTGCTTTCTTTTCTGAAAAGTTGAAAGGTGCTTGTCTTAACTACTCTACCTATGATAAGGAATTGTATGCTTTGTTTAGAGTACTTAAGACATGGTCTCACTATCTATGGCCTAGCGAGTTTATTCTTAGGACTGATCATGAGTCTTTAAAACACTTTAAAAGCCAGGATAAACTTGATAGGAGACATGGTAGATGGATGGAATTCATTGAAACATTTCCGTATGTGATTAAGTATAAGAAAGGCAAAGACAATGTGGTAGCTGATGCATTATCTAGAAGGCATGCTTTAGGAGCTGATTTCGAGTCTAATGTGTTAGCTAGGAGACATGTTCTTTTAACCACTTTGGATTCTAGAGTCTTAGGCTTTGTTTACATAAAGGAATTGTATGAATCTGATTTGGATTATGGTGATATTTTTCGAAAATGCTTAGAAAAGGGTCCTAATGACAGCTTTTATATACATCAAGGATTCTTATTTCGAAAAGATCAAGTGTGCATTCCTAGATGTTCTCTACGATTATTACTTGTTAGTGAAGCCCATAATGGTGGATTAATGGGACATTTTGGTAGAGATAAGACATATAATACACTGAAATCACACTTTTATTGGCCACATATGCTTAGGGATGTAGAACATTGCCTTAAAAGATGCATAGATTGCATAAAAGCTAAAGCTAAGCTTATGCCCCATGGCCTTTATACACCACTACCGACCCCCTCAGCCCCTTGGAAAGACATTTCTATGGATTTTATAGTTGGGTTGCCTAGAACTAAGAAGGGAAGGGATTCAATATTTGTAGTGGTTGATAGATTCTCTAAAATGGCTCATTTCATTGCATGCCACAAAATTGATGATGCTACCAATGTTGCTAATCTATTCTTTAGAGAAGTAGTTAGGTTGCATGACGTGCCTAAAACCATTGTTAGTGATAGGGATGTGAAATTCTTAAGTCATTTTTGGCGCACTTTATGGAATAAATTGGGAACTAGATTGCTATTCTCTACTTCTAGCCACCCCCAAATTGATGGCCAAACTGAGGTGACTAATAGAACCCTTGCTACTGTCCTAAGAGCCATAATTAGGAAGAATTTGAAACTTTGGGAAGAAGTCTTACCTCATGTGGAATTTGCTTATAATAGAACCATGCATTCGGCTACTAAAATCAGTCCATTTGAATGTGTGTATGGTGTTAATCCACTAACCCCTTTTGATCTTACTCCATATCCAATGAGAGACAAAGAATCATTTGAGGCAGGTAAGCATATCGAGTTCATTAAGGAGCTGCATAAACGAACTCGTGAGAAGCTGAAGCTAAAGGCTGAATACAATGCTAACAAGGCCAACAAGGGACGTCGCTTGGTCACATTTCAGCCTGGAGATCTTGTATGGGTGCACTTAAGGAAGGAGCGGTTTCCAGAAGCCCCGAAGAACAAGTTGTCACCTCGTGGTGATGGACCATTTCGAGTGAAGAGGAGAGTGGGCAACAATGCCTACCAATTGGAGCTTCCTAGAGACATGGGCGTGAGCGCTACATTCAACGTCGCCGATCTAATCCCTTACTTCGCCGTGGATGAAGACTTGGATTCATGGTCGAATCCTTTTCAAGAAGGGGAGGTTGATGCGGGACCATCTTCTACAGCTCCAGACACACCCATCATTCTTGGAGAAGGACCAATTACTCGAGCTAGAGCTAAGAAGCTTCAGAGAGACTCATTCAACTTTGTGGGTCATGCATTATTCTCGAGCAAGGTTCAACTCTCCGAGCCAACATTGAAGACATACATGTGCATTGGAGTACAAATTGAGGCCGAACCTCCATAGCATTAGTCATATCGAAATTCTCTAAGTGTTAAAGCTTAATTTCAGCTTAAGACTTCTATTGGGCTGAATTGGGCTTTTCTAGTTATTATTTTTTAGAGACTTTATTTATTTATGTCTTTAGGTGTTATTTTTATTATTTGGCCCAATAAGTTATTAGTTTATTTAATGTTATTATTTTCGGCCAAAACCAGCCCAGAAATCTCTCATATTGAGTTTAAACACACGAGTGTTGTTGATTCAACTAGAGTTGTGCTCGTTGGTCATTGATTGGTAATCTCAGCTTGGTTTGCTTTGCCGTTCATCAACTTCGCAAGACTTGGTGAATCTAGTATCCACAAGCCCCCTCCTTGTGCCTTCAAGTTGTCCGCTTGATTGTGTAGGGTTGTAGAGGCGGGTTGTGTAGTTATTGGTATTGGTTCCTACCTTCTACGGAAGCCTGGGGTCTCTATCTTGTTCTACATAGATCGTTTCAGTCCTTATCAGGTCGAGTCTTTCCATTCTTGTTCTTTATTTTCGAGTCTTGCATCTTTCTTTAGAGTCTTTGCTGCGTTCTTTAACTTGTTGATTGATCTTGCAGATTTCTTGATCGATTCTTGAAGCATACTTGTTGCGCCGGTTTGAGTCTTGTTATTTCTTTGAGTCTTTCTTTAGTTTCTTGCTTGTTGTCGAAGATCGGTCCAACCTACGGCTAACCCCGTATCATAACATCACCTTTCAACTGTAAGAAAAATAACCCAACCTTTGGGGGAGATGGTAACAAAATATCCTGAGTCATTTTTCTGACCATAAATTGGGTCAAAACTATGATATAAAATTGGTTAAATGATCTCATTCTCATTAAAATAAGTCTATATAATCCAAAATTCACCAAAATCTTAATTTCGTTAACTATATGTCGTCATTTTTGCTCATATTTATAGTCGTAAAAACAATTGGGATACTTTGTTAACATATTTCCCAAAGATTGGATTATTTTTCTTACTGTTGAAAGGTGGGGATATTTTTTTAACACCCCTCCAAATGTTGGGTTATTTAAATTAGTTTTGCCAAATATAAATAATGCACAAGGGAAATTTGTTATCTTATTCATGTTATCAGGCCTAAAATTTCAAAGTGTATGCTTTAAAAACAATATAAAATATCAAAAAAAATTACAATCTCATATTTATTAGTAATAACAATGATAAAAAAAAATATAATTTATTAATTAAGAAACCGCGAAACGCGCGGGTAATAAAACTAGTTTATATAATAATAAAATAGTTTCTAATTTATGGATTGTTTTGCATAATTTTTTGACTTATTTAGCTAGTTAATAATTTTAATAATTGAAACAGTCATGGTGATTCATTGAAGACCAAAGCTCAAATTTGGATGGCTTCACGTACATAATTTATTTTAGGTGGTCTTATTAATTTACTCATTTTTTGTGCAAATAAGTTTGTCTCTTTAAACATTAAAATAGCTGTTGATGACTTCAAAAAAAAAAAAAACACCAATATTTGGTGATGTCCAATTTGTTTTTAATAGGGAGTATAATTAGAGAGCCTGATTAGAGATCGAGCTGTGTGGTGCCTCAATGGGTCCGAACCCGGATTTTCATCTGATCTCTCAGACTCGGAGTCTGATTAGTTAGAGAGTTGGATTGGGAAGTTAAAACTTGCAGCATTAGTACGTAGGAAGGCTAACGTAATAACGTGGCAGCTGACGCTTTCAACTGGTCTCTCTCCCTGATAAACACCTTTGCTGAGCATGAGAACTTGCCTAGTGGTATATTTATCTATTTATATAATAAAAGGCCGTAGCCGCCTTTCAAGATAAAAAAAAAAAGAGATAATTGGAGGATTTAGACCTTTTTTCATAATTTCTTTACTTAATAGACCCCATAATAAATTTTTTAAGTATATAGACCCTTTTGTTGGTGTTATTTCTTGTTTACCCTTAATTGTTTTAGTTTGATAAAAAAAATTAATATACTTTAATCATAAAATTGAAAACTATTTTTAAAATTAAATAGTTAAAGATAATTATATATATTTTTTGAAATTCTACATTATTATAATACGAGGATGCACTAATTTATATATATATATAGGTAAAGGTTCAAATGAAAATTGAGCTTAAAGTGAAAATATGGCTTAAAGTGAAAATGGACACACGGGCTTCATTTAACACAAAAAAACGGGTCGAACTGGCCCAACAAAAAAAACCTCCCCGTTCATCGTCCCCCAACACAGGTCTGAGGTCTCCCGTTCACTCTCACCCTCTCCTGACTCTGAAACCTTGCAGCCATGGAAGGCGACGATGTCTCCCTCCATTGCTCCTCGCCTTCGCTCGTCATCTTCCCTCACTCCTCGTCATATATCCTGTCGTCGCCTCTCGTCATCCTCCCTCACTTCTGTCGAAATCTCTGCTGGTGAAGTCGGTAGGGCAGTAAACTAGGCAGCGACGCGTCTCTGCCTTCTTTTTTCCCTATCGACATCAACAAGCCTTAAATAGATTCTCGATCCTTCTTCCCAGGATTCCGTATCCTCTTGATTCACGGTGAGATGATCCTTCAATCCGACTTTGTGTTTCTGTCTCCTAGGGCTTGGATTTTAGATTTCATTCTTGTTCCCCTCTTTACCTAACTTTGATTAGGGTTTCGATTTTCATCTGAGATATGCCTTCAATATGTTCTGGTTGGCACCTCTGTTCATTTCGATCGTATTCCATTTGCAAATTAGTTTGTGATACATCCCTAGCGCATTACTTGAAGAATGTTATTGTTTGTGTTTCGTTATTGCTCCAAAATTGATTCAGTGAAATCGAATTGTGACTTATCAATGAAAAAAGAACTCCATGACCCCAATTATCAGCTAATGAATTAGGTGAATGGAAATCAAACACCAGTGAAATCGAATTCGAAACCATAAACAATGAAGAGAATTTTATCTCCTAGGCATTTTATCGAACACCTAGAAGGCATGTATTTACCACCATCTCAATCTCAATTTCCAATCCACAAAGCTCAATCTCAATCCAATGTATACAATGGGAAAGAACAATTGCAAGCATTTATATACAATAAAAAGCTGCAGAAGTCGAACCTGGTGAAGCGCCGGCGGCCTTGGTGTGCTGACCAGAGGCGGACACTGAACTGAAGGTGGGGGAGCAGCGAAAGAGAGATCTGGTGTGGCGCGGTGTAGGGAAGAAAAAGGGTACAGTGGTGGTCGTCGGCGCCCTCCGCCAGCGGCGCGAATCCCTTCACCCAGGCCGCGTAGTCATCATCATTCAATAACCTAATCCGACCCCCGAATTGAGGATTCCGCAATTGAATTTCAAGAATTAGCATCGAATTGAGGTAGTTGAGGAGTGGAATTGAGTGATTGATGCCATACCTACCTAGGGGAGGCGCCGATGAGGATGATGTTGGAGAAGAGGTCGGGGCGGCGGATGGAGGCGAGGATCCGACCATGGCGGAGACGGAGGCAGACAGATCGGAGACCATGGATGAGGATAATCTTTTTTCTCTTTTTCCCGGTCCACACCGATTCAGTGGTTTTTTCCTTAAAAAAACCGGGACGCACGTGTTTTGGCTTGCATTTTCACTTTAAGCATATTTTTCATCTTAAGCTCCATTTTCACTTTAACCTCACCATATATATATATATATATATATATATATATATATATATATATATATATATATATATATATATATATATATATATATATATATTGATATTAGCTTTGTTTGTAATATTTACATATCCGATTAGAATAATCAATTACAATACATTTACAATAAATATTGTATTTATTGTAATACATGAATAATTACACTAAATGACTCATTGTATTACAATATGGAATCTCTACGGTAGTAATATTGTATTACAATAAAGATGAGATACACACAAGTTATTATGTTACAATAATTAATAATTTTATTGTAATGTACGTCCTTAGATATTTTTATTAGGGATTGAATATAATAAATTATTATTTTTTTCCTTATCATATTTATTATATTTAATTTGATGATTTTTAATTTTACCCATTTTTCAAATTTATTATTAAAGATGTTAACTTTAAAAAAAATAAAAAGCATTGAGGCTATAAATGGAACAATATATAGGAAAAGGTCTATATAATTAAAGAATTTATTATTGGGTTTATAAACTTAAAAAAACAATGAAAAAGGCTTATAAAGCTCATTATCTCACTAAAAAAAAATAGGTCGTTGAATTCAAAGTTGTACTCATTCGATTTCAAAATATAAATCATTTTATTATATGTTTTAATGTGTTAAAAAAAATCTATAAAATAGAACCTTTTTTATATTAAATTTTAAAAATAATTTTAAATTTATCACTAAATTTGGAATTATTTTTAAAATTTCAAAAAAATGTAATACTTTTATGGAGTTTAAAATGCAGTATTATTTTATTATTGGTCCAGACCAGGATTTGCACCGACAGCGTGCTTAGCAGGGAGTATCCATTTGAACAGAAAATACGTAGATAGTATCCACACCCACATAAAGTCAATATAGATTAACCAAGAAAGGCTAGATTAAACTCTACAAAAACACATAAATAAGGGTGGAGCTGGTATTTAAAAAAAGGGTAAATTACACATAACCGCCCATAAATTATAGAATTTTTCACATAACCACCCATAAAAACTTAAGAGGGAAATGCACAAACTAACCCAAAAACCCGGAAGTATTGCAAGGTTAACTCGATCCGAAAAAAAATTGCAGATCCGATTACCTGTGTACCCGGTAGCTTGAATTAAGGGTATTTTAGTGGTTTTAAACAAAACAAATAGAGGTTTAATGTGTGTGGGTGGTCATATGAAAACAAATCAAATTTATGGGTGGTTTACTGTAATTTAAGTTTTTATGGGTGGTTATGTGAAAAGTTCTATAATTTATGGGTGGTTATGTGTAATTTACCCTTAAAAAAAGTTTTTATTTATTTTCATAAGGGTTTCAGACAAGATGGAAAAAGGGCTATTGACAAGACCATTTTCATAAAATTGCACACAAGTTCTTCCCATTCTAAAAATACAATTACAAATCTGCCCGAGAGAAGAATTGAAAACTAACGCTATTCAACCTCGTTTCACTTGGACGAGCCACAAACGATAGAGAGAAATCACTCATACCTTGTTTATTGCGGTAGATTTGCGAGGGTTTTCAACGGATCTACCAAATTTAAGTCAAGAAGCTTCATTTACAATTGATTTTAATGGTTTTTATTTGAAGAAATTGTGTGTTTTAGGGTTTGAAATTAGAATTGAAATTGATGAAATTGGTTGTTGTTTGTGTGTTTTGTTTGATTGTTGTTGATTTGGGTGTTGTTTGAGTTGAATTACGAGTAGCAATTGTAACGAAAATGAAAGAAATTGCTCGTTTTGTTGCGATTAGAGTTGGTTTTTTTGACGTTTTTTCATGGCTTACTATCGGGCAAAAGGCTCGTGTAGATCTCACGAGGCGATGATATATGCTCAACTACTGTCACCGAGCCTCTTCTGTACCCTCGCCACTTTTTGACGAGGTTCCTTCATACCCTCAACAACTTTTGCCGAGCCTTTTTTGTACCCTCAACATCATTTGTTGAGATCCCTTATTTAGCTCGTCCTCTCCGAGTTCGACAGATTTTTCAAACGATGACTACAAATAACCGTTGAATGTCATTCGATAATCATCCAAATTGATCGACATACGAAAGTGAGTGTCGGTCAATTCGCTCCTTGATAAATTTCACCGATTTTGGTCAGTTTTCGAGCAAACAATTCATTCGACGGATTTAGGTTTTTTTTCATTCGCTTTGATTCGTTGTTGAGAGCTTTGGACCTTTTTGTAATTTGTTTGAAAAAAGTGAAAAGGACATGCGTTAAATTACTTAAAATTGTCTTGACAATAGTCGTTTTGGGATCTTATCTAAAGCCTCACTCATTTATTTTTAGGGAAATTTACAGAAAGCCACCCATTATATATAGTCTTTTACACTTAACCACCCACTAAACACGAAATTACATAAAACCACCCATTAAATGGGTTTTGTTTTCAAATCACCACCTGCCACATAATTCCATTAAATATAGTATATTTTAATATTTTATACTTAAAATTTAAAGTTTGAACTTGAATATATTTAAATTATATTTATTGTAAAGGTAAACACTTATATTATAGGGGAAAAAGTGTGTACATATTTTAAATTTACTTGAAGGGCGGAGGTTCTAAATGTGGAAAATATTATTTAATTTTATTTAAAAAGTCAAACAAATTTTAATAAAGATACATCTAATAAAAAAAATACTTTTGAGCCTGGAAAAATATTATTTAAACAATATTTAGAATTTTTTTTTATCATTTTTAGTATATAGTATAGGTGTTTACAAATATGAAAAAAATGAAAAATTGATTATTAGTATGAAAATAATTATTAAATTTAAACAATACTAATGACTTACAAACTTATTTTTAATTTTGATTAAAAAGAAGTCTATAAAATTTATAACCATTTTTAGGAATAAAATATAACAAATTTGTTCATATATACATCAAGTTTTAAAAAAATATTTTTTAAAAAATTTAATCAAATATATTTTGATATGTATTTGAGATTTTAAGTTAAATATAAAACTTAAAATAATGTATTATCGTATATATTTGACAAAAACCTAATAAAAATAGACAACGGGTGGTGATTTGAAAACAAAACCTATTTAATGGGTGGTTTTCTGTAATTTTTGGTTTAGTGGGTGGTTAAGTGTAAGATGCTATATTTAGTGGGTGGTTTACTGGTTTTCTATAAATTTCCCTTATTTTTAACCTATACTGCAGAGTAGTGCAGGACAAAATTTGGAACAGACAGGAATCAGATCGAGATCGGACCGAAATTTACGGTTTTGGGTCGGAACGGAAATATAACGATTCGGTCCAGGGTCCATAAAAATTGAAATTTCGATTTCCGGTCCAAGACCCAGATCAGACCGGAATTTTCGATCCAAGACCTCTTGGACCGGAATGTGTGTGTATATATGTATTTTTTAAAAATAAAATTAATGTCATCAAATAAAAAATATTATAAATTATTATTTATTCATGTATTAGTAAGATTAGTTAAATTAAGTGTATTTTCACATTTAATAAATAAGTTGAAAATGCATTATAAATTATTTTTTAATCCATTTAGTTATTTTTAATCCATTTAATTTTGAAATCGGCCAATCAAGTTCGTGGACCGGAAAACCTAAGACCGTATATTACGGTCCCGATCTGATCAATAGTCCAAAGTTCTAAATTTTCGGTCCACTGGTCCAAGACCGGACCGGAATTTCCGGCCTGGTCCAGATCGGTTGCCCAACCCTACCACAAAGTTGTAAGTTAAGCATTTTTGTATGGAAATGATTTTCTCTAAATACATTTGGTTTACTATTTTAAAAATAGATTATAACATTGAGTAGTTTTTAAAGAAATAGCTTATCAAATCGGCTGTAGGAGCACATATTAGAAAAATCCTTTAAATAATCTAACATAATAATTATATGTGAAATTAATATGAAAAATTATGGTAAAACCAACAAAAAAATTTATTCTTTATGTCATGTATATTGATGTATATGTGATTTTTTTAACAAGAAATAATTTGGTAGATTGAAGAACAATCTAAACAAGAGCATCCAAAAGGATAAGGCGAGAAAGCGTCGCATCCGCTAGCGGATAGGGGCTGGAGAAATCGAATCCCAGATGAGAAATATGATCAGCAGTGTGATTGCCTTCTCTGTAAATGTGACAAACTGAACAACATCCAATTTCTGAATAGCAAGAAGGGAGTCGGATAAGATTATTTCAATCTCCTCAGAGCACGACCTGTTGAACGCATGTTGTTAGTAATATCTAGGTTAATACCTTCAATTATGAGGTTTTAATGTGTAACTCTATAGCTTTGTGTATACCTTTCCATACCACAAATCCCTCAGAGCCAATGACAAAATTGAAGGGAGAGGCCCTTGCTCCAGCAAAAACTACAACACCATAGTAATTGCGGATATTATATTGAATCCATAGGAGCCAGAATTAGCTAGAGAAAGGGATCCATCGAAGTTTAGCTTATGTCAGTTTTGTTGTGGTTTGGTCCACTTGCAATGTTTACAACTTTTATTAGGACAACTATTTATGCTGTTTTTTGTTTCATGGTATAAGTGTAGAGCTTGGTCAAGTTCTTTTGCTTTTTCCTAGGTAACAAGTAGGTCGCTTATGTATGATACTATAGTACATGAGTTGGGTGAGATATTTTCAAATAGAGTTTTGTTGCAGAAAAACCAGAAACTCCACCATGTCGTGGAAAGGGTAGAAAAGTCCCGAGCGCTAATATATGTCCATAGTTTGTTTATAGATTCATAGATGTTGGGTGAATTTGTATGAGCTAAAGCAAGTTTAGTTGCTATTTTTGGTGAAAGAATTTGAAGGAAGGCTTGTATTTAGGGGTGGAAATGGGGCAGATTATGGGTGGATGAAGTCATTCCATCACCCGCCCCATGGGTAAATAATTCCACCCGCTCCACCTATCACTTGCAAACCTAGCCTCTTCACCTTCATTCGACCCGTGCGGGTGGAGCGGATGCCCAATTTGTGAAATAAATGTAATTATGATTTTTTTAAGAAAATTAAAAGATGAATAAAAGATTAAATTGTAACTTACAAATACTAGAAATATGAGTTCGTGGAAGTCGAATGCCTATCATATATCAAAATAACATGTTATAAAGTTACAAACTGAAACTAGAATATATGAGAATGGAACTAGAATATATAAATTTCAGGGTTTTATGTAGGTATGCGGGGTGGGTGAATGGTGCGGGTTAATGGGTGGACTATTTGGGCGGGTAATTGTTAGGAGAAAAATCAAGTATGAAATATAAATCTCAAGTTCGACTCCCTGTTCTCCGCAAATTAATTACAAGACTTCCTCCCACTGTAGTAGAAGGTAGTCAGGATCGATCCACGAGGAAGCGTGTCAGCGCCCGCCTTTTCAGTTCCAAATCTCAACAGAAAATCAACCAGGCAAACAGCAAACACAGAGAAAAGCAGAAAAATAACACAGAAAGAAATTTTGGTCGATATTGACTAGGACCCCTTGATATCGACTTGAAAAATCGACCAACAGCAACTCAATATCGAGTAAAAACAGAAACCAAGCAAAGGCAGAAACTTTGGTCGATATCGACTTGATCTACTCGATATCGACAGAGAAAATCAACTGACGGAACTCGATATCGACTTGAACAGAAACTTTAAAATCCCGAATTTGTAAAATAAATCAATAAAATAAAAGACTTCCAAGATCAGGGTTTCAACACCACAATGATAACCATATAAAATAACACATAAAGGCATAAAAGATCATGCTTTTCATCAAATAACTTTCGTTATCAAATAAGAAGATAGAGGCTTTCGCATAAACCCTAATTGTTACTAACCCTTTTTTCACATAATTAATCCAAGTTGCATTAAGATCACTTTCGCTTCAATAACACAAACAAGGATCACCTTCAACTTTCGCAAAAGAATCATGCTCGTAGGGATAGAAGATGAATTGCATCCAAAGATTGTACCTTTACCGCATCACCTCACATGGCTACCGTCGGGCTCACCCCGACCCTAGAAGTTGGGTGACTACTCGCTCTTCATCGGAAATAAAGACATCAATAATAAAAGGAAATAACTTTGCATTAAATAAACTAAAAGAAAGCATACAACCAATCGAAGCCAAATCCCGCTCTCGCCTTCTCCAACTTCTCTCGCCACAAGCTCTCTTTCTCTCTCCTACTTACTCGATATGAATGGAACTAAGATTGAATGCTTAAAATCCAGCCCTAATGCCTTATTTATAGTGTTCCATGTAGCTATTCTAGGATGGAACAACTATATCTAAATCTATCTAATAATATAAGATAAAACTTGGAAATAAAAGAAATAAATCTCAAAGGAAACTAGAACTAATTGTGGATAAATTCTTCTTGGACTTGATAGATCTTGATAGAATTTTCTCTTGTGGATATCTCCATTGGACTTTGGATAGAACTTTGATTAGAACTCGGACTAGCTCGAAATCGGCCACTGTTGGTCAACTCGATATTGACTTGGCTCACTCGATATCGACCTGTGATTTCCCGACTTCAGCTTTTTGACTCGATTTCGGCTCCTGAGATGAAAATCGAGTTGATAGTACTCGATATCGAATTGGTTAACTCGATATCGACCTCCGTCTTTCCTCTTCAGCTTCTCGGGTCGATTCTGGATTTCTGCTCGATTTTGGGCCAGCTTGATATCGACTAGGTGAAGTCGATATCGACCAACTCCGTTCCTTCTTCCTCGATTCTAGCTTGTCTGAGTGGAAATCGACTAGACAACTCGATATCGACTTGCAGTACTCGATATCGACCAACTAGTGTCGAGTCAATTTTCTTGTTTCCGGCTCGATTTGTCCTGGTTCCGCTACTCCTTGACCACAGACTTTCTGTAGTTGACTTCGAGCTTTTCCTCCTTTCTCTGAACTGCTGTAAAATGCCTCGATTTCTACGAAATTAAACAAAAACTAGTGTAGACTCTATAATTTAGCAAATAAACATAAACTACATAGATTATGTACTATTCTAGCCCAAATGCATGAAATGTATGCAGAAAACGATATAAAAGTAAGTGTGAAACATGGCAAATTAGGCTCACAACAAACACCCCATACTTAAGCTTGCTTGTCCTCAAGCAATACTTTTAATTGTCATACAGGGGAAGAAATTAAAATTCTTAACATATTAGATTCATTCTTATATGTCCCTGCAATCAATTTCCATCCTCGAAAAGGTACTTCTGTCACAAATCCATGCATGTGCAATAAAAAGCAACATCTACTCACAAAAGGAGGGTTATGCAAAACCAGTTCATAAGTGACAAAGCAACAATAATCAAGAGGACTTTAATTTAAGCTCAATAAGGAGTAGATTGGAAATAAGGAGTAGATTGGTAAAAGGCTAAAGGTGAGCAGTTTTTGGCCATGTGGTGCTAATGATCCAGGGAAATGGAGTACTTTCCAAACTGAATTTCCACATTCCTTCTTCATAAGAATCATCACCTTTCGCTCATCGCTCATTGCTTTTTTCAATATTATGCTTTTACCTCTCTAACCTCAGCACTGCCTTCTCACAGGTCGCAAACATGGGTGTCATGAATGGCCCCGGATACTTAGTGCTTTGGACTCCTCACCAATGTGTCCCATATCGCTGAACTATTATCTCAGCGAGCAGGGTCGATCTACCTTTATCTCAAGAGGTGATCGGATTTTCTTTCACTCATTAAATTTTCCATATTTTTTTCAATTTCCTGCCAAACTCCAATAATGAACAATAACAACACAACAACCATATAATAATCTCCATAATGTAACTTTCATTCTCAACATAATCCCCGGATAGGAATAAGGTAGAAAATGGATATATTTAGATCATGTGGAGCAATAATATGAAATAAGGCTCAATATGGCTTTTGTGATGCATAAGCATAGGTAAAGGCTAGGATATAACAATATGAGCATTATATGGAAAATATAAAGTCCTCCGTCCTCTTATCATGCAATATGTCAAAAGCAAAATCAAATTTTACCTCATTTCCTGGTTTTCAAGAAAATAATGTACTTCATTGTGACTTCCCTTTACTAGGCGATTTCATGCTATATCTCTAATGAATCCAATTTTGCATCGTCGAGTTCAATAAAGCTTCCATGACATTAATCAAATTTTTCAATGGGGGTCATTTTTTTTTTAACTTTTGAAAACATGCATATAAGCACATAAATCAATAATGAATTCCAAAACAACCATGTATAAGCAATTCATGAAATAATGCACTATTTATGTCAAATATATTCAAATATGCACAAAGTAAGCCCTTCCCCCACCCCATACTTATTACATTACAGTGTCCTCACTGTATAAAAAACAAGGGTAAAGAAAGGAACTCACTAGACAGGTGTGCAGGGCTTCAGAATCGAATGCAAAAGCTGTTGGCCCCTGTCGATATCGAGTAAGCATGGTCGATATCGACCTACTGTACTCGATTTCGACTCCTTGTTTTCTTCCTTGGTCCTGAAAAACTTTAGAAGAGAAATACCCACAATAGAAAATAATGTCCAAAACCAAAAACAAAAGCAACAATGTCCACAAATCCCAAAAAATAAATGTATATTTACAAGCTCTAGATTTTATAGTCGCTAGGCCGACTTCTCCATTAAGCTCAAGGTGGCATTTGCAGGGCCCATGTAGCTTGGGCTTCAAACAGGACTCCATCCTTGTCCATTAGCTGTAGTCCTCCGGAATGGATCTTGTTCACAGTGAAGGGGCCCATCTTCTTCTGTTTGAGCTTTTTAGGGAACCAATGATCATTTGATTTGGCAACATAGACTTTGTCACCAACTTCATACTCCTTGGGCTCATCATTGGAAACCCTGCATAAGCGCATATACCAAGGCAAACCTCTCCCATGAATGGATAAATCATTAATTGAAATAGGAGAAGAAAAATCCATACCTTGGCTTACCTTCGCAGAATCGGATATCGGAAGCTCCTGAGGGTCTGGTCGATATCGAGTAGGATCACTCGATATCGATTTCTGTTGCACTGGTGGAGACTCAGTCGATTCAGAGGAAGGCAAGTCGACTTGATCTGGTCGATATCGACCTACTGTGGTCGATATCGAGTCACCTGGCTCGAAATCGGGTTGCTTCAGCTCTGGTGGTGGAATCGATTCTGGCTTGTCTGAGTGGAAATCGACTGGACAACTCGATATCGACTTGCAGTACTCGATAGCGACCAACTAGTGTCGAGTCGATTTTCTTGTTTCCAGCTCGATTTGTCCTGGTTCCGCTACTCCTTGACCGCAGACTTTCTGTAGTTGACTTCGAGATTTTCCTCCTTTCTCTGAACTGCTGTAAAATGCCTCGATTTCTACGAAATTAAACAAAAACTAGTGTAGACTCTATAATTTGGCAAATAAACATAAACTACATAGATTATGTACTATTCTAGCCCAAATGCATGAAATGTATGCAGAAAACAATGTAAAAGTAAGTGTAAAACATGGAAAATTAGGCTCACAACAGTAATTGGCGAAAAATATTCACCCATCATAATCCATCCATTACCCGCTTCACCTGCACCCACTCCACCCGTCACCCATTTTTTTGTGAAGCGGGTAGAGTTTATCAGAGTCCTAAGTCTTGTCGCTTTTGATTAAAAAAAAGCCAACTTTTAGGTTTGGATTAATGAGTGTTATATCATTTACTTTTGCTATTAGTGGCTCAGATCCAAATTAAACCAGTTATATTTTCAGAAGTTAATGGAGTTCCCGTGCCCAATGGACCAGCGAAGGCCACTTTTAAAGAGTTGAAGGAGGTTGGTGAGCTTGGCCTATTGTCAAGAGAAATTCCCTTTTCGGGTACTCTAATATATGCTTGTCTTTGAGATACTTTTATGTACTTTCTAAAACAACTTAAGTTGCAAGGCTTTATTTATATTCTCATAATGGCGAAGACCCAGACCACCATTCCCATGAGACTTACAGACCTCATACCGGCTGATGAGAGGTCTGTGATTGAGACCTTTATTCCAAAGGAAATTTCTATTGATTTTATCAAGCTCCTTATGTATGGATGATGGTAGCATAAAAAGTTGCATTATATATAAAGGTTTGGCTGTCAGATCTCTTTTGATCATTAGAGTGCAACGTCCAACTTGGGAGAGGGAGTTTGTTGCCCATTTGGTTAGTTGATTTTTGCTAGAGGTAATGATGTCGCTAAATGTTGTGCTCGTAATTACCTTACAGCTAATGACAGGGCAACCAAGATATTTGTCAAGGTAAGTTGTGACAGGGATGCCCAGTTCTTTATGGATCGTGGCTATAACTTGCGTTGTTGTGTTCGTAGTAGTCTGGAAAGTAGATTTGTGTAGGTTTACTTATTGGCCAGAAAAAGTACAGAAATTATCAAAATCTTCTTAATTTGGTCAAAAGCTTTCTTGGAGGCATTAGCAAATACAATAATGTCATCTGCAAAGGCCAAAAATGGAATTTTGTGCCAGAACGTGTGATAAGAATACATGTGCGTATGCTCGGGTCTGCCCTCTAGTTCCCCATATGATAATTATGTTCACTTCTGTCACACGTATAATTAGACCTGTCAATCGGGTCATTCGGGTCGGGTTCAGATCATTCGAGTCCCAGGTAAATCGGGTTTCATATCAATCGGATTACCGGTTGCTCCGGGTGGAGCCAAACTTGGTTTATCCCGGGTTCGGGTCGACCCACCGGGTCAAAAAACTCGAACTTTTAGAAGAATTTTTAAAAATATTAAAATAATATCAAAATTAAATTATAATATAAATATGTAAAACTAAACTAAATAATAATATTATAATGAAACTTACAAATATTATTATAATAATAATATTATATTAATATTTTAAGCATAAAAATCATTTTATACAAATAAGTGTTCTAAACATATTATAATTATAAAATATATAAGTTATTTAACTTATGAGTGACCTTAACGAATACAATTGCGTGACGAATCTGTGTGGGGTTAATCTGGTGCTTGTGTGACGTCTACATAATGCTGACTCACCGGGTCGATTTTGACCCAACGGGTCACCGGGTCTTGACTCTAAAAGTTCCCGATAATTTGGGTTCATGTCGATTTCGGAACCTGAGTCTAAAACACCGAGTTCAAACCTGTGAAATTATCGGATGTACGAGTCGGGTTTTTTCCGGTTGGGTCATGTTTTGACATATTTATGTATAATACTACCTCCCTTGCAAAATATAAGGGCGTTGACTATTTGGCACGTTTTTTAATGAGCTAAAAACTCAATGAAATATGAAATTTTTATTAAATTTTTTTACATAGTATTATACATATAACAATATGTATAATACTATGTAAAAAATTTTAATAAAAATTTAATATTTCATGGAGTTTTTAACTCATTAAAAAATATGTCAAATAGTCAATACCCTTGTATTTTGCAATGGATGTAGTAGATGATTATTTCTTTCTAATCTTTGCTCTATTTCTTTACACTATCTACTTGTGGCCTATTTGCATTATTTAATAAGTTGCAAGTTGCAACCATACTATCTACATTATTTGTATTGGAATAGTTGAAAAGATGGATCATGTGAATATTTTAATATTTAAATATGACGATCACCTAAGTTCTCCCCCCCCTCTATAATAATAATAATAATAATAAGTTTATGTAAATTTTTTTTCATAATAATAATAATAATAATAATAACTTTATGAAAGATTTTTCATAATAAATTACACATCACTAATTAAAGGACTATTTTCATTCAGTGAATTATTTCCATATACTCATTTGTAACCTATAAAATTTGTAGGGTCATTATGTAAAATGTCACCATGAGGGAATATGATATCTTAGACCTATTAGGAAACAATTTCCTCGAGTGGATGGGGGATGCGTTAACAAAACTTAATACTAGAGATCATTAAAATTTGATAGAAGAGATCAACACTCACACAGTCACACTTCACAAGAAAATACCCATGATATTGGATTTCTTTGCCACCATTATATTCATGAAAGCCTAATATTAGAATATTTATAGATGGAAGATCCAAATGAGTTTTTGGAGAATCTTAATAAAAGATATGCCAATCAAAATAATATATTACCTTTAAGATCTTTGGAGGGTTGATGTTCCATAATTTTCTTTTGGAATTCATCACCTCCAGGATCTCTATGCGGCTATAAATATGTTTTCATCTCGGTTTATATCCATGCTATTATTATTGACAGGTATTATTCCTCTCTTGACTGCCACTCACTCTCCTTTATGGAGGAGAAACTTCTAACCATCTGCAAGTACTCTATGAAGAGGGTAAGAAGGTTCCAAACTGAAGAAGCAGGTATATCTATCCCCTATTCTTATACCGAAAACTTCAAGTTGTACCCCACTGACCCCCTGGGTTCTCAAGTGGTGGTAAGTTGCCCCAAATTTACAAACAAACCCTTGGAAAACAAACCTACTGTCAAACCTTCTTCTACAAAAAGTATATGTACAACAGGCTCAGAGAACAGGCTACTTATGATGCAAGGATCGATATCATTCGTTTGATCAAATAAGCACGGCTGGAGAAGGTAACATCATGAAGGGTGAGATAATACATAGTTTGGTCATTTTCAATGCTGAGGAGACTAGTGATAATATGTTCAGTAGTTTTGTCCTTGTTCACGTCAGAGCTATGGAATGCAAACAATGTACTACAAAGTTTAGTGTTCATCCAATTAATAAACATCAGAATGTTCTTTATAACAAGTTGTTTTATGAGTAATATTGCCTATTGGAATGTGAGGGGTACTAGGAGGCCACTCTTGTGGAAAGAAATCAATCATTTTCGACATACCAATAACCCGAACATGCTAGTTCTTTCAGAAACAAAATCAGAGTCACCCCCTTGGAGGCTCATCTAAAGATCTCTGGATTCCATAAATCCATCTACATCAAGTCTAATGGCAGAAAGGGAGGCATTTGGATCCTTCAGAAATCAGAAATTGAAGAGGTTAGTGATATCCTAGAAGTGAATCAAAGATATATCTTGATCAAAACTAACATAGAAAAACTTGATCCGATCCTTGTCTTTGTCTATGCTCCTTCTGTTGAAAATGAGAAAGATCACATATGGCAACAAATTTATAACTCTATCAGCAGCTATAATATTCCTTTCCTATTAATTGATGATCTTAATGACATAGAAAATGACACAGAAAATGTTGAAGGAGCTACTCCCACCCTCAACAGATTTAGAAGATTGAGAATTGTTAAAGAAGAGCTAGGTCTACACACTCTTCCTTATAGTGGCTCACCATTTACATGAAGAAAGAGTATATCTGCTCATGATAAGACCTATGAACGTTTAGACGGAATCCTGGTCCACCAACAAATCCTAAATTGGTTCTCTAATCTCTGTACTAAACACCACCCTTTTTCTAATTCTGATCATTGCCCGATCTCCCTAGAAATTGGTCTTCAAAGTAAGAAAAATGGCTCTCCCTTCAGATTTGAAATGGCTTGGACATCAAATACGGTGACAGAAGCTCTGGTAAGGAAAATTTGGTCTTACAAATTAAAGGGCTCCAACGACTATAACCTCATGCAGAAGAAAATGTTACTTAAAAGAAGAATTAAGTCTAGGTGCAAGACTCACCCAAATAATATCCCTAGACGACTTTCCTATGTTGAAAACCAAATCAAAATTATTCAAGAACGCTTACCGTGGGGTAGTATCTCTACGGTTGAAGAGATTAAACAAAGAAGATTAGAACATAAAAGATCTCGTTTATTAGAATTCAATCATAAGTTCTGAAAGCAAAGAGCTAAAACTAAGCAACTCCAACTTGGTGATAAGATAAGAATACTAATTATTTTCAAATTATAGCTAGAATCAAAAATTTTAAACGATCTACCAGATCCTTCATTACCAAACAAAACATGATCTTAACAGACCAAGCTCTTATCTCAGAACATATCTCAAATGAGATGGCCGGGAGATTCATTGGACATAATAAAAAAGATGTTACTTTAGATGAAGTTTGGAACATCCAACCTCAAATTTCCCAATCTGAAAATAGCAATCTTATAGCCCCTCCTTCTAATGCAGAAATCAAGCAAACTATACTTAACATGGTGGAAGATAAAACTCCGGGCCCGGATGGCTATCCCCCTGAGTTTTATAACCATTACTGGTTCATTATAGGAACCTCTTTTTGTAAAGCGGTTAAAGTTTTCTTTCACTCTAGTCAACTCCTCTCGGAAATAAATCAAACCTTGATCGCCCTCATTCCAAAAACTGAAAATCCCACAACAATAAATCACTACAGACCCATTAGTCTATGTAATACTGTTTATAAAGTAATTTAAAAATTCTTGCTAATCATCTTAAACCAATCCTCCCCAAGCTCATAAATCATTTCCAATGAGCTTTTGTGGAACGAAGATCTATTCAAGATAATACTCTTATAGCTAATGAAATTTTCCATTATTTTCATATAAAAAAAAGGCAAGCAAGGATGGATGACTCTAAAATTGGATATGAAAAAAGCTTATGATAAAATCTATTGGGCTTATATTAAGGCTGTTCTTGAGATATTTGGTTTTTATCCGACTTGGATTCACTGGGTTATGAAATGTGTCACGGATACTTCCTTATCTGTTTTAGTCAATAATACCCTTGGCCCTGTCTTTAAACCCAATAGAGGTATTAGACAAGGTGACCCCCTTTCACCTTACCTCTTTGTCCTTGTCATGGAATGTTTGTCAAGAGAACTTCAAAAAGAAGCTTTACTGGAAGACACTTTGATTGGCATCAAGATAAAAAAGAATGGCACTCACATCCCCTTCTTAACTTTTGCAGATGATACCATTATCTTCTCAAAAGCGGCTCATACCAGCCTAAATACGATCCAAAACATCATAAATAACGTCTCAAATCTGTCGGGACTTACAATTAACTATAATAAAAGCTCTATTCAATGCTCTAGGAATGTCAATCCAAACCCGGTGAGAGATCTTTCCGCCCATATGGGTGTTCCAATTTCCAAAACTTTAGAAAAGTACCTTGGTATCCCTCTTGTAAATGGAAGAGTTAAAAATTGTGTATTTAATGAGGCGGTGGAAAATTTAAGAAAACAACTAGCCAAATGGAAAGCTTCCGGTCTCTCCCAGGCTGGAAGAATCGTTCTGATTCAGTCAAACCTTAGATCCAAGACAAACTACCTCATGCAAAAAAAATTGCTCCCAAAAGGTATTCTCAATCAAATTGATTAGATCAATAGGAATTTCTTCTGGAACAAATCTCAATATGACATGAAGGTTCGATAATGTATAA
The DNA here is from genome assembly GCA_037127255.1 of Persicaria tinctoria. NCBI lineage: Eukaryota > Viridiplantae > Streptophyta > Magnoliopsida > Caryophyllales > Polygonaceae > Persicaria > Persicaria tinctoria. The sequence continues at coordinate 19,454,067 of JBANSL010000019.1, read as the reverse complement.
CAAAGTAATATAAAGATACTCTAGAATGGGGGTTGAATAGAGTATGCCGGTTTTTCGCAGATAATCTCAAGACTTTTGAAATGCTCGCAAAACCCTTTGAGATTAGACTTAATCTTTTCTCTGGAAACCTGAATCACAAACAAGTTATACAATTCGAAACAAGTGCGGAAATATGGTAAAGCAGTAAGTAAAAGACGCAATTAATTGTTTACGAGGTTCGGCACGAACTTGGCCTACGTCCCCGCCTAGGGTTCTTCCATAACCCTAGGATTCAACCGGCTTTTATTGATTCACAAGACTTAGGATCCTAATAGCTCACTGAGAAGCCTCTCTCCTATACAATTGCAATCTAGTCAACTCGCGTTCCCTTGGCGTCCTAGACCAATATAGAAGAGCCCCACCTCTCTCAGTTATCTAGTACAATCCTCTTACACTTTGTGAATCAATCGCCTAGTGTTCACTTCCTGAGTTACAAACTCTCGAGTATAACACTCTCTCGAAATATATCATATAAGCTCACTGTGTAACTCTCAAATGCTTTGAAACGAAATAACAGACTCTTAAGAACTTAGCAGAGAGCACATGAGGAAAACATATTTGACTTGAAGGCTTGAGTGTATGAAAGCTTGTGTTCAACGAATATATTATGTCTTCCCTTCTTCCTTTCCTTTATATTGAACAAATCGGCGCCAAGGATCTCCACCAACGGCTATAGCAGATCATGGCATAAGATGGATTCTTCACGATCTTCTATCTTTGGAAACTTCTGAAGCCATGATCACGATTTTATTCTTCTCAGCTTTGAGCGCTTAAGGAAGCAGATATAATTCAAAAAGCTTCCTGAAACGTTAGTGAATATATAATAATATCTGGAAGCATATAATAGCATATAATAATATTCAGACATAATATAATAAAGTACAGGTTTTGTGTTTCATCAACACAGTTGTAGTTTCAAGACCTTTGACACAAACATTCTGTCAAAGCCTTTGAAACTAATTCCAATTTTCATCAAGGGAGTGGAGTTATCAATCTCCCCCTTGATGAAAGACAAAACCTGTGCATCCTTGCAAATTAGTCAAGTAAATATATCATAAGCAAAATCGGACTAAGTACCTCCATGGGTTAGATAAATGTTGGATCATAATTTTAAAGCATGAAATATCCAACCAAACCAAAACAAGGTCTTCCAAGACCCTTGGTTCACAACAGTTTTAAAAAGTCTAAACCACAGCAGATCATCTCCCCCTTTTTGTCTTGCAATAAAGGGAGGAGGTAAAAACAGTCACCAAAAGTTTTAAAGCAGTATCCAAAAACCAGCAGTGTTTAAAGAGGGGTTAAGGTAGGGTATGGTAGGGTTTAAGATTCATCGTCCGGAGCATCATCCGTGAGCAGCGACCTCAGACCGTGCAGCAGCTTCGACACCCCGCTCATCTCCGTCATAAAATCTCTATGCAACTCCTTGATATCCAGGCGAACTTCCTCCAAGCCCAACTCCAGGTTGTCCATGCGTTCATCAATGGCAGAGGCAGTGGGAAGAGTCTTTTAGGGAGAGGCAAGACTCCAAGTCCCTTGGGGGGACTGAGTGATGTCAATCTTCTCAAAGCTCTTGGAGTCGAACTTACCCATATGACGTTGTTGTTCTTCATTTTTGAAATCAATTTCAGAAGCTTTGAAGATGTGGGTTAAAAGGTTGGCAAATGGGAGGGGAGTTCCTTTTCTGGCTTTGCGAGTGTGAGCCATGGATCCTAGGATGGTATTGGCCAGATCAAGATCAAGATCAAGGCCGTTCAAAATATGGTATAGAAGGACCATAACATTGTCGGTTATGAGGGAGCCAGAGTTTAAACGGGGTAAGAGGGAACGCACAATGATGTTGAAGATGATTTTTGCCTCGAGGGTAAGGGATGAGTGAGTAAGCTGTTTTGAGGTGTCGTTGGATGCTTTGGGAAGCAGATATTTGGATCGGTCAAGGGCAATGCACTGTTCTCTTGTGGGGTTTTCAGGAGAGGGTGGACAAGGTCTAGGTAGGCCAAGGAAATTAGTGAAGTCAATGGAGTTGAAAGAGATTCGAACTCCCTTGACGACAGATTCCAAAGACCAACTGTCAGCATTGTGTTTGACTTTTAGGTTAATGTAGAATATGCGGGTGAGTTGGGGATAGTAAACATATTCAAGGTTGAGAAGGGTCCATGCTGAGGTTTGTTTGAGGAGAGAGATCCAAGGTAGGTTCAAAGCTTCCTAAAACTCAAGATCTAAAAAATCAGAACAACATATCTTACGAGTTCGAAACTCATCTACCCACTTTCCAGCCATCTCAGCATTTTCAAACCAAGAAGAGGGCAATGATTGGTTTACCTGGATAAGTGCAGGCGGATCGGCGTTCTTCCTGCGAGCCTTTGTGGGAACAGTCCTCTTGACAGGCGCCTCAAGGCTTCTGAGAGTGCCTTTCCTGGTGCGCTTGTGAGATGGAGGCTTTGCTGCAGGGGCTTTGCGCTTCTTTGGAGACGGGGGAGGAGAAGGATGAGAAGGAGAGGGAACAAGTTCTGGCTCCTCATCCTCTTCATCCTCAGACCCCGAGTCCTCAACGGACCCTTCAGCGTCGTCTCTCTCACCTTCCTCGTCGTCTGCAGTCTCGTCGTCCTCCTCTTCTTCTTCCTCTGGTTCCTCTTCAGTGGGAACCTCCTTCTCAGCAGCTCTTAGGGCCTCCTCTTCGGCCTCCTTTCTGGCTTTCTCAGCCTCCTCCTCGACTAATTTCCTTGCCTGCTCGGCCTCTTCCTCGACCTTTTTCTTTCTCTGAGCCTCTTCCTCGACCACTTTAGCAGCATCTCGTTCCAAAAACGCATCAAGATCCTCCTCTTCCTCCTCTTCCTCATCGATGGTTCTCCTTTCCCTTTTTGCTTGGCACTGAGAGATTTCTTTGTCGGGCGCATAAGAGAACGCTTGATTTCAGCAATGGTGCTCTCAGGGACGGTGCTCTGGACAGTAGCTGGGACAATGGCTTGAGGAGTAGGTTCGGGTTGAGGGGAAGTAACAATGGCCTGGCGTCCCTTGGGGGTGGCGCCAAGACGTTTGGGTGTGGAGGTCTTCTTGGATTTGGGTGTCATGGATTCGGCTAGGGTTCCAGAAAAGGTTGAGAGGTTGAAGAAGAAGTATTACAAAAGGGTTAAGGTAAATCTGGAGTAGTGAAGGAATCGGGTAAGGTTTGTGGTTTATAAAGGGAGAGAAGGTTAAGTGATGGGACGGGTTTATGGTTCCAATGATGGTAATCATAACACTGCCAATTTTGAAAAATCTGATTTCCAAAACAATTCAAATTTCAAACCATCTTGTCACAATTAAATTCAAGAGGGAAAGTCCGAAAATATCTTTTCCAAAAATAAAAATACTCGGATATAAGATCTTTTGGAAAATAATATGTGTACTATAAAGAAGGTTAATAATCATAAAAACTATATTTAATCAAATGTCTAATGAGATATTAACCAAATATATGATCCGATATATGTGCGTTACCATTTAGCTCACAATCTTTGACATAATTCTCAAAGGTCTTGACACTGAGTAGAATTTATCTTTTGTAAAGGGAAAGCTCCCCCTACGAAAGTGCATCCCTGTTAAGCATTCCAATCTCTCGTCTAATGAAGGTGAACCTGTCCTCTGCCAATGGGTTAGTAAAAATGTCAGCCCATTGATAATCAGTTGAAATAAAAGATATGGACACATCACCTTTTTCGACATGGTCTCTAATAAAATGATGCCTTACATCAATATGTTTGGTCCTTGAGTGTTGGAAAGGATTCTTTGTGATTGATATGGCACTTGTGTTGTCATACTTAATGGGAATACCTTTGAGGTTGATACCAAGATCTCTCATTTGTTGAGCTATCCAAAGGATTTGGGAGCAACATGCTCCAGTTGCTATGTATACGGCTTCAGCAGTGGATAGAGCAAATGAGTTTTGTTTCTTTGAATGCCAAATTGCCAACTGATCAAAGATGCTCCTAAGAATTGGCAACATCCTGACGTGCTCTTCTATCCATCTTATAGCCTGCAAAATCTGCATCATAATACCCGATTAATGTAAAATCTTTTTGCTTTGGGTACCATAAGCCAAGCTCCTTAGTGCCATTGAGATATTGAAAGATCCTCTTCACAGCCACGAGGTGAGATTCTTTAGGATCAGCTTGAAACCTAGCACACATGCAAACACTAAACATGATGTCAGGTCTACTAGCCGTAAGATATAGTAAAGATCCGATCATCCCTCGATACTCCTTTTGATTGACACTCTTCCCAGTCTTATCTTGATCTAGAGATAATGTTGAGCTCATGGGTATCTTGGCTGCTTTGGATTGATCCATCTTGAACTTCTTCAAGAGATCCTTAGTGTACTTGCTTTGGTTGACAAAGATCCCTTTCTTTGATTGATGAACTTGTAATCCCAAAAAGAAGTTGAGTTCACCCATCAAGCTCATCTCAAATTCACTGCACATGATGTCAGAAAATTCCTTGCACAAAGATGTGTTAGTAGCACCAAACAATATATCATCAACATATCTTTGAATAACCAGAATGTCCTTTCCTTTGGTCTTGATAAAAAGAGTCTTGTCGATCAACCCCCTTTTAAAATCATTTTCTAAAAGATATTTTGACAAGAGCTCATACCAAGCTCCTGGGGCTTGTTTCAAACCATATAGCGCTTTGTCTAGTTTGTAAACATGATTAGGAAATTCTGAATTTTCAAAGCCTGGGGGTTGAGCCAAGTAGACTTCTTCTTCTAAGAAGCCATTAAGAAAAGCACATTTGACATCCATTTGATATAACTTTATGCTCATAAAAGATGCAAATGCTAATAATATGGGAATGACTTCAAGCCTGGCTACGGGAGCAAAAGTCTCCTCGTAGTCAATACCTTCCTCTTGATTATAGCCTTGATCAACAAGCCTTACTTTGTTCCTCACGATCTTACCATTCTCATCTAGCTTGTTCCGAAATGCCCAACGTGTGGCAATGACTGATTGATGCTTTGGCCTAGGCTTCATGGTCCAAACTTTGTTCCTTTCAAATTCATTAAGGTCGATCACTTTGCATAGCAATGATCCAGTCTGGCTCTTGAAGGGCCTCATCTACCTTCTTTGGTTCTATAAGAGAAACAAACGCGTGAAAAGCACAAAGATCTTTAAGTTTAGAACGAGTTTGAACACTAGATGTAGGGTCAGAAATGATATCCTTTAATGAGTGTGATGATGAGTATTTGAATTTTCTTTTACTAGTCTCAACTCTTTGATTCGTCACACCAACAGGATTGATTTGTGGTACAACTGACTCCATGGATCTGTTAGGTTCAGTAACAGCTGTTTCTGACGTTTCAACACTGTTGGATTGGACACCAAGGGCTTTGGACGAATCTTCAACACCTTGGGCTAATTCTTCAGTGTCGAGAATCTGTTCGTGCATGTTCCTTTTCTCTGTGTTCTTGATAGCAGCATCATCACCATCCTCGTTCTATGTATGGATGTTAAGATCTATATCTGCAACACTTTCACTCAAAGAACCGTCATTGCATTCATCAAATATAACATGTATACTTTCCTCAACTAACTTGGTCCTTTTATTGAAGATTCTATAAGCTTTGTTACTTGTGGAGTAGCCAAGAAATATACCTTCATCACTACGCGCATCAAATTTCCCAAGGTTTTCTTTTCCATTGTTATGAACAAAACAAGTACAACCAAAGGGTTTAAAATAAGATATAAGTGGTTTGCGGCCTTTGAAAAGTTCATAAGGAGTTTTCTTTAAGATGGAACGTATAAGACAACGATTCAAAATATAGATAGCTGTGTTAACAGCTTCAGCCCAATAGGTTTTAGGTAATGCATTTTCAAAAAGCATAGTCCTGGCCATGTCCTCTAGGGTGCGGTTCTTTCGTTCCACAACCTCATTTTGTTGAGGTGTCCTAGGAGCAGAAAAATTATGGGAGATGCCATATTTAGCACAAAATAAATCAAATTAAAGTTGATCAAACTCCCTACCATGATTACTTCGAATTGATACTATGGGCTCGTTTCTTAAAGTTTGCAACTCCTTACAAAGTTTTGAAAACTCAAATAAGGCCTCTGATTTTTCTTTTAAAAATGCTACCCAAGTATATCTAGAAAAATCATCAACAACAACGAGCATGTACTTTATACCATTGGGAGATTTGACTCGCATAGGACCACATAAATCCATATGTAAAAGTTCAAGGGGTCTAGAAGAACTTACAACCTTTTTGGGTTTGAAAGAGCTACGTGTTTGTTTACCTCGTGTGCATGCTTTGCACATATCAATACCTTTGAAGTCCATCTCAGGTAGTCCTCTTACAAGCCCTTTGGACACAAGCTTCTGTAGTGTATGTGGGCTCACATGACCGAGTCTCCTGTGCCAGGGCTTTGGATCGTCCGTCGAAGCCTTTAGACAGGTTAAGCTTCCTTGTGCCACTTGCTCAGCATTTACAGCATAGATGTTGTTATAGCGTTATGCAGTTAGAACTACTTCACATGTATCTTCTCTGCGCGCTAGACATCTTTTCTTGTTAAATCCAACATCATTACCACTATCACATAGTTGAGAGACACTAAGAAAATTATACTTCAAACCATTAACAAGATAAACATTTTTAATACTATGGTTAGGATCACTCCCAACACTACCAATACCATTGATGTCACACTTTCATTTGCCGCAAAGAGTGATTGTTCCAGTGGATTGCTTCTTTAGATCATGAAAGAGAGAACTCTTCCCACTCATATGCCTCGAGCATCCACTATCAATAATCCATTTTTGCTCCTTCACCTTGGTGATCTCCTGCAAAACAAACATCAACCTTTGTGGCTAGACCAATAAGCAAATTTAGATCCATTATTGGGATAAACCATATTTGGTAAAATAGTACCTTTGGGGACCCAAACTTGCGTTATCCGTTCTTTTCTCAAATGAACAGGAAATGTATTGCGAATGATATGTGGATCCTTTCTGCTTCCTTTTGCCTTTACAAAAGTGGTAATGTGCTGCTTCTTTAAAATCCTTGGATTATAACCAATCCCACTTTTGTTTAGAGAACTTTGTTGCTCACCCAACATCTTATCCAGAGTGCCTTTGGATTTGGTAAAACTTATAAGGGTTGTATGTTGGTCTTGAATCTTATTATTCAGGGAGATCTTCTCATTCTCTAAGTCATGATGTTCACTTCTTAGAGATGAGAGATCTTGCTTGAGCTCAGATTTCTCTGAGTCAAGAGTCTTGACTTTAATGTCAAGACCTGAATAAGAAGCTTCAAGACTTTTGACCCTCAAAGACAGATCCTCAATAGTTCTTTCCTGGTCCACAGTTTTCTTAATATGAGTGTTAGTTTGGGCAATAAGTTTCTCTTCATTGGCAATCATATTAGAAAGGAATTCCGATAATACCTCTTTTGGTCTTGCCATAAGTTCTCTTACGGTTACCTCAAGCTTTTCATCATGGGATTCATCTCTTGAGGCCATAAGACAAACATTGGCCTTCTCATCATCGAAGTCTGAGTCAGAATCGCTCCAAGTTGCCACCATGGCATTCTTTTTCCATCTATCACCTTTCTTGGATTGACTCTTCGTCTTTTGAGGGAAGTCTTTCACAGGATGGTCTGTTTCACCACATTCAAAACAAGAAAAAGGTTGAGTCTTTTTCTCATATTTGTTGTATTGAGACTTACCTCGAAATTTAGAAGATTCGAGAAAGGCCTCTTGTGATAAGAGCGAAAGGATCATCCTCATCATCATCATCATCTTCAGAGTCAGACACATCTTTGGGCTCATCCTTCTTAGACTTGAGCGCCAAGTTCTTAGTGCTTGCTGGAAGTTCTCCATCGTCTTTATTGAGAATCATTTCATGTGTGATCAGCTTCCCAAGCAAGTCATCAAGGGGCAGAGTGGTGAGATCTTGGGCTTCCTCTATGGCTGTTACTTTAGGACCCCATTTCTCTTTTAGGAGGCACCTCAATATCTTCCTCACTTTCTCAACGTTCTTAAAGCTCTTGTCGAGAGAGTCAAGGTTGTTGGTGATTTCCGTGAACCGTGTGAACATGGCCTTGATAGACTCATCAGGCTTCATTTGAAAAGTTCATACTTTCGAAGGAAGATACTAATCTTGGTGTCCTTCACTTGACTAGTTCCTTCATAGGTGACCACCAGCTTGTCCCAAATCTCTTTAGCTGACCTACAAGATGAAATACAGTTAAACTCATCAGTGCGAAGACCACAATAAAGTAAGGTAATAGCCCTGTAGTTTTTGGAGACGAGTTCAAGATCCACTTGGATGTATTCAGCCTCAGTCTTCGCAATTTTGGTTCCATTTGGTCCGTCTTTCTCTGAAACCTTCGGACCATTCTCTATAATGTTCCAAAGTTCCAGATCTTGATCTATAATTAACATCTTCATCAAAGATCTCCAGTGGACGAAGTTGTTTCCTACAAAGAGTGGTTGTCTACTGGTAGACCTTCCCTATGCAAATCATATGCTTTCTTCACCAGACATGATAAAAAAACTCACAAGATTGTTAGATCGAAAGCAGTGAGTAAGGCTCTGATACCAATTGAAGGTTCGATAATGTATAACAAAGTAATATAAAGATACTCTAGAAGGGGGGTTGAATAGAGTATGCCGGTTTTTCGCAGATAATCTCAAGATTTTTGAAATGCTCGCAAAACCCTTTGAGATTAGACTTAATCTTTTCTCTGGAAACCTGAATCACAAACAAGTTATACAATTCGAAACAAGTGCGGAAATATGGTAAAGCAGTAAGTAAAGGACGCAATGAATTGTTTACGAGGTTCGGTACGAACTTGGCCTACGTCCCCGCCTAGGGTTCTTCCACAACCCTAGGATTCAACCGGCTTTTATTGATTCACAAGACTTAGGATCATAATAGCTCACCGAGAAGCCTCTCTCCTATACAATTACAATCTAGTCAACTCGTGTTCCCTTGGAGTCCTAGACCAATCTAGAAGAGCCCCACCTCTCTCAGCTATCTAGTACAATCCTCTTACTCTTCGTGAATCAATCGTCTAGTGTTCACTTCCTGAGTTACAAACTCTCGAGTATAACACTCTCTCGAAATATATCCTATAAGCTCACTGTGTAACTCTCAAATGCTTTGAAACGAAATAACAGACTCTTAAGAACTTAGTAGAGAGCACACGAAGAAGACAGATTTGACTTGAAGGCTTGAGTGTAGGAAAGTTTGTGTTCAACGAATATATTTTGCCTTCCCTTCTTCCTTTCCTTTATATTGAACAAATCGGCGCCAAGGATCTTCACCAACGGCTATAGCAGATCATGGCATAAGATGGATTCTTCACGATCTTCTATCTTTGGAAACTTCTGAAGCCATGATCACGATTTTATTCTTCTCAGCTTTGAGCGCTTAAGGAAGGAGATATAATTCAAAAAGCTTCCTGAAACGTTAGTGAATATATAATAATATCTGGAAGCATATAATAGCATATAATAATATTCAGACATAATATAATAAAGTACAGGTTTTGTGTTTCATCAACACAGTTGTAGCTTCAAGACCTTTGACACAAACAGTCTGTCAAAGCCTTTGAAACTAATTTCGATTTTCATCAAGGGAGTGGAGTTATCATGACTTATACACCCCACCTCATCAGTTGAGATCAAATTTGTAAACGAAAATCTTAGGGCGGTCTGGGACTTAGAAAAGCAAAAGATCTTAATATTTGTTTACAGATGAAGCTCTTGTGGAAAATTTATAACAATGAGGATAGTTCTTGGGTGAGAATAATTAAAGAAAAATATCTTAATCAGGAGGATATAAGTTGTTATAGCAAAAAAGAAACCTCATGGAAATTTGGTAGGCTTCTCTCACTTAGACAGAAATTTGAAGAAGGTATTCTCTGGCTAGTGGGAGACGGCTAAAAAATAAATATTTGGAATGACCCTTGGATTCCGGCACTCAGACTAAAAAATTACATGGTCCTAATGATCGGTCTATTAAGGTTAAATCTCTTATCACTGATAGAAAACGATGGAATGAAGATCTCCTAAGACGACTATTTCCTCCAGAAGTAATTCAAAAGATTCAAGCCATTATAATTTCGGCTTGCCAGGTTCAGGACAAGATGATTTGGAAGCCTAATGTAGCAGGGAACTTCACTACCAAATCAACAAGGAACATACTAGTACCACCATCAAACGAACCAGACGCACACACTTGGATATGAAAGTTAAAACTACCCCCCAGAATTAAAAATTTCCTTTGGAAATTAAGGATAGATGGGCTTCCGACGGCTGCTCGTCTTAATAGGTATGTCAACAGGGTTAAAAGCCATGCTCGCTTTGCAATCAGGCTGAGGAGGATGCAACCCATCTCTTCACAAAATGTAGTTTTTCTAGAGAAGTAATAGTCCAATACGAGCAACAAATTGATACGTTTTTTTCCTGATCTAAATAGTTCAGATCCTCTCCATATTAATCTAGATCGTATTAAAAAGGCAAATCACAAATTCGAAGATCTTGTCTATTTTTGGAAAATTATTTGGGAAATTAGAAATGAGCTTATTTTTAGGCAAAAGCAACCCAATGAAATAGCCCAAGTTATCCTGAGAATCAGACAGGTTCTTTATGATTGGGAAGAACGAATTGGTCGTCCTCTTAAGGTCAATAGTGTAAAAAATAGAAGGGTTATTGTCAATAGTGTAAAAAATAGGGTACTCTAGAAATTTGAAGAAGGTATTCTCTGGCTAGTGGGAGACGGCTATCTACAAAATTAATGTAGATGGTTATATCAATCTTTTTGGCAATTGCCAGATCGGAGGGATCATTAGGGATTTTGATGGCCATAGTATTGATATTTTTACAAGGAAGTTAGTGAAGTTTCAGTCATTCAGACGGAGGCTTCAGCAGTCCTTTTTGGGCTACAACGAGCAAAGGAGAAGGGCATTACGAAGATCATTCTAGAAAGTGACAACCAATTTTTGATTAAGTCTTTAAAGCATCAGCAACTACCAAGGTGTGAAGTTATGAGACAAATCGAAGACATTACCAAGCTTCTCTCGGAATTTGCAATGGTAGAAATCCACCATGTCTATAGAGAATCCAATATGTCGGCTGATTACATAGCTAGAAAAGGAATTATATGTAATTTGCAGTCCATCCCCTACCATAGGGACTTTTGTAACATCATCCTTCAGGATGATCCTAGAGTTACGCTATTGTGTTAGTAGCAACTCCTAATAATGTTTGCCTACTGTAAAAAAAAAAAATATTACTCTCAATGACTATATATGATTGGAACTATTTAAGATTTCAAGATTTCAAATATATATGGAGTATACCTCCAATGTGCATCGAATCACATCGTCACTTACCTCAAAGTCGTTGTCTGATCCTTTAGACATCAAGAAGCAGAAAATCAAGGTTTTTCATCCACTTCTTCATCAAATTTTGAGTTTTCCCAAGTAGTAGTTACCATTGCCTTCCTTTCAACCAGAGGGACACATTCTTCTGTAGGTTCATTTCCTTTTATTTGGACAATCTCTCACAAAATGCCCCTTCTCTAGGCAGTGATAACAAGTACTACTGGTTGGGTTGATGGTTTTATTTTGTCCGTGTGTTCTCCATAATTTCTTCATGATTTTGGTAATCATGCCTCTTCATCCTCATCTTCATCATCATATATCTTCTTCCTCTTCCACCAGTCTCTTCATAACGACCATTTCCACCTTGAAAGTAGGAAAGCTCTTATCTTTATGAGGGTTAGCACTTTCCTTCCTTTTCCTTGTTCCATTATAGAATGTAAGCTTACCAAAAAGTTCTTCCATGTCCATATTTTTCATGGATGGGTTTGTTTGGAAGAATCTACAATCACCTCCCATTTTGAATTGAGAATAGAGATAATTTTTGTAACTTGTTTCCAATCAGGAATGTCTTCACCCAAAAAGGAGAGTTGGTTCAGCATTCTAATGAACCTTGAGTGAAAATACTCTAGATCCTCATTTTCACCCATCTGGAGTACCCTATACTCTTCTTCAAGGGATGTGTGTTCTTGTGTCAACTTACATCCTCTTTTCTTTTGTGAACGTTTTTTTAGTGCGTCCGTTTCCCTTTTGTTGTCTCGATGCTCATAACCTTTCGCCGATCTTTAAGTAAGAACACAATGGTTATCATCTTCTTTGCTTTCAAGTTCTTTTCTACCTTGTTATATATTCCTCCTCCACGCATTGGGTCTTAGGGATCAGTTGCATCATGGTGTCCGACATTTGCAAGTCATCTTCCTTGATTATACTCCAACACTATCCATCTGTTGAACCGATGTGTTTCCCATCTACTTGGACCATATATCATACTTGCCTCTCATGAGTACTGGTGACTTTGAGTATGAAGAATCTAAATAGGTGATATGAATACTCTCTACAGAGGAATGATTAGAGTATAGCATTTTTTTCGCAAAACACATAAATTTCAAGGCTTTGAAACCAACCGTCAAGATCTTAATATGGAAACCAAAATCTTGCCAGTTCTAAGAACAAGTAAAGCGAATAGACCAATGTAAAATGAGGAAATAAAATATAAATAGACAAGTGATATGTTAACGAGGTTCAGCACGAACTTTGCCTACATCCCCGCCTAAGGTTATCCAACCCGTATGATTCAAACCAACTCTTATTCCACTTTCTTTATGAGTCCTAGAACAACCTAGAAGAACTTCCCTTCTTCTATATTGTAAGGACCGAGATTTTCTAAATATTATTTATGTAAATAATATATTTTATCCTAAATCAAAATTCATTTAAGTTCTAAGACTTCGAATTTTTTTTCAAAATTTGTGTATTCAATAAATCAAATTATTTTATTTCTCGAGACCACTCCTGATATAAATTTGTTATTCGAATTTGAAAATATTTTCGGAACTTGTTATTTATCTCGGGTTTGGATATTTAATTTAATCGCGTCGGAGCTTCGATCGGAGTTCTGGGCATCGTCGGAGGCTCTCGATGGTTCCTCGGACTTGCGTCGAATGTGGGTGAGTGTGATGGTAGGGCTCGAGAGTGGTTTGGATCGGAAAAGAAGGAGAATGAGTTACCGGAAGGTGGTTTCGCGATTGAGAAGAGCGGTGGACTTCTGGTGGCTCGGCGGTGACGTTGAGTGCTCCGGGGCTGGCACTGTTGGCCTTCGATGAAAGAGGGGAAGACGATGGTGGTGATGACGGTGATGGCGCAACGAGGTGTGGTGTGTGGCGTTGATGAAGCGAGGAGGAAGAGGTTGTGGTGGATGCGTGAAGGTGACGAAGGTGCAACGATGGGTGAAGGATGATGGTGTACGGTGATTGAGATGAGATGAGGAGCAGGGAGAGCAGACCAGACGGGTTGAGACTTGAGAGAGTTGGGATGTGAAAGAATGACAGGGATGGAGATGGGTTTATAGACAGGGGAGGGGCGGGTGTACAGCTAGGAGTAGGGAAAAGAGTTCTGGGGTGTTGCAGGGGGTTAGGTGTAGGGTGGCTTGATGGGAGGTAATAAGTGGAATTGTCAAATCCTAATTACCCAATAAAAAAAATTCTGAACCTTTTACTTTCTGATCTTAACCCGACACGATTAAATTAAATATCCAAACCCGAGATAAATAACAAGTTCCGAAAATATTTTCAAATTCGAATAACAAATTTATATCGGGAGTGGTCTCGAGAAATAAAATAATTCGATTTATTGAATACGCAAATTTTGAAAAAAAATCGGAGTCTTAGAACTTAAATGAATTTTGATTTAGGATAAAATCTATTATTTACATAAATAATATTTAGAAAATCTCGGTCCTTACATCATCCACCTCTAAAAACAAGTCTCGTCCCCGTGACTAAAATCATTTTAAAGCAAGGGGATGAAGTTTGAAATTGGTGAGTCCAAGGATCATACCATTGATCCCGTAAGTACCTCGTAGGTGCCCCTATAAGATCCTCACAGCATCTTCGTCGTGATCATAATATCCCCAAGAGGTCGTAGCAAGAACGTGATATGGGCCCCTATCATATCCTTTCCCCGACTTCTCGGTTATATTATAACTCAAAAAGCATCATAGCGTCCACTAGGTCTTAGCAAGCAATCCATAAGTGCCCTTATAAATGCTTGTATCCACTTCGTGAGGTGTCATAATGTAAATTCAGTCCCGAAAGATTCAAAGAGTTTTGCAAATGGAAAGATTGACCTCGAAATCGTTAAAATTCTTGATAGGATTTATTCTTTTTAAAAATTCGAGTTAGTCCTTTTTAAAACCATTCAAAATTTTCAAATCCGACGTTAGTCAAGCAATTTCAGATCACGAGAGCTCTAAAGGCTAATCCCATATTCTCTTCTTAGATTCTCAGTCATTCAACCATTATTATCAACTCAATAGGAATCATAAGCCAATAAACACATCAACTCGATCATATACATATAGCCATCATCTCATCAACCACCTCTCAAGTGGTAAGTCTCAAAACATCAACATGATAGTCTCACAAGGCAACATCTCAACCACACAAACATTCTAAAACACAACATAAGTCATACTAGCATCTCAAAACATGTAAAAAGGGCGACAAGGTATCAACATGCATCACATTAAGCACACCAGCACACATGCCATGGATTTTGTGCCATGGGGTTAGTACGTCACTACAAGTTAAATCTCATTATCGCATATCAGCACCGCAATCATAGTAGGAACAGTCACAACAAGGGATTTCATTTAACGCATAAATTCACGTCGTCATCCTATCCAAATTCTATCCAGCATGGTCTTATCAGATTTATCATGCCGAACAACTGTATTTTAAAGGTAGTCATATCGAAATCTTCATCATAGGGTCAACGAACCAAACCCATTGTCAACATATCAACACAACAAAGTCATGCTATTAAACTTTAGTAAAAGGAAAGATCAAGCAGTATATCAATCGTCAAAACGTCAACATGCTCTCCAAACATCATCTCAACTCGTCACAATACCATATAACGACCATTTAGTAACCAAACACCATTAAGTCACGTTCACCATTTAACGTATCAATAATCATGTTTAACTATATAATACATCATCATGCTTTTATATAATAACACATCGTTATCTCATATATCCTGTCGCAACACATCCTAACATGCTTCTACAACAACATAACAGGTTAGCAAATCATCAATATATCATGATGGCATTTGTCACTTCCACTAGGTTTCAATATTGCATATCAACATATAGTATTGTTCCATACCAAGTTCCTCATGGTCGCTATCTAACATCATGACAGTACATATTAACAAGTCATGTAAGCAAGAAAATCCAAAATTATCATCAGTCAACAAGTCTCAATTTGCTATTATGCTCAAAATTATTGCAAAACATCATATATGAACATAGTCAATTCAAACTAGCAAGTTTCATCATAACCTTATCAGATACCAATTCAGGTTCCTTAGCATTCGCATTTCATACTTTTATAGACAAAGGAATTTAGATCATGCTTAACAACTCACATTAGCAACACATCAAGACATCATGGTATATAAGAACTGCAAGGTATTGAATCATATAATCATAATCAATGGACCCTCAGGAAACATTCATTACCAAGTCAGCACATCAACACGTAAATTTCATCGTCATTTCATTGCAATATCGCCATCAACTAATTTAGAAGGATTAAGAGTTAGAACGGAGGACACTCCCACTCGCAAGTCATATCGTACTCAGTAATCGTCATCATCAAAACGTGCTTGTCCTGCCGAAATCGTTGATCTTGAGGCCCGTGGGTTATGGGCCCACGCCTTCGCGACGTTGCTTTATCGCTATCTGACTTCCCATTTCCTCTTTCATGCGGACGCTCGTCCAACGTGTCGCGTAGAAGTCCAAGTTAGCGAAGATAGGGGAGGGACAAGAGCGGACAACCCAATGTTCCTTTCGGAACGAACACACACCAACCCTAAGGATGACAACTAGAGACGAAACTCCGACCTGAGAATAGCAATGATGCCCTTATGGAAGTCCATCAAGTTATAATCGCGACAAGCAAACACGAATTCATTATGGAGCATATCAATCACGCTAATCCACGCTAACATGTACCTATTTCAAAGGAGCAACATTCGTATTCATTTCCAACGACACGATCGATTCCTATACTGATGCATGCGAGACAAGATAGTAGTCTATTATTCCATGAAAGCAGATATGTCTAGCAAGTTATGCGGAATCAAGAATGAGCATGCAGGATTCGAGGTCATGTGGGATTTAACGACGATGACGAGTATGGTGTATATGAACGAATGCACAAGCATGGTGTACGCATCAATAGATGAGGTCAAATATGGCATGGCAAGGTGTAACATAACAACTAGATTAAGCGTCATACGAGAACATATAGGAGCAACCTAGTAACTATCTCATCCGAACACACTGGTCATATAGTAGGTCAAGCATGGCACGTAATCATATGATGAGATACATTTAGAAAGCGCATGTCCTACATGATACTAGCGACACATAATGTGATACAAGCATAGTCAAGAGTCATTAAAAGGGGTTCAATAGGATGTTCACGAAACATGAGGCATCATCAAAAGTAACAAGAAGGACATCATGGGCAATAGATTATAATCATGCTAGGAACGAATCATCATAGGACACATATAAAGGTACAGTAGTTATCACATCATAGAATAGGTACAACATGTAATCATTTAGTGAGTCATATTGGAAATCATAAGCCCTACAGGATACTACTAGCACATATCGAACCATGACCACAATCAAGGTAACTCAACTAAATTCATTTTAACATTCATGCGTCATGCATATGCGAAATGATATAATGTGGTGTGTAATCATGCGAGGTGTCAAATCATACATCTATGCCAACACTACAGGAATTCATAAGGTAATAGGGAAACACTACCGAGTGATAACATGTAAGCATGCCAGGATAAACCATCACATAAAGCAATTGATCATCGAATTCAACATCAATCTAATTTGCATGAGTAAGATATTTCAAGGTGATAGAAGGAGGGAAGGATCACACTGTGAGGGACCTAGCTCAAGAGGGAATCAGCAATAATGCAAGCAAGTTATAAATTCGCACAAGTCACAACCAATGACCCTACATGATGCTAAGAGTTCAATATGACAATCGACACATACATGCGCTTGAATGACCAACACATCGACGTGCAAGAAATCATATTAACATAGTCCATCGATTAGAAGTATGGAAGGAATATAACAATGCATAATGCAAGACTATGCAACAGGCTATGACTAGCATACAAGGTATGTATTTCAACTCAACAACCATTTGAATAAGGTATGCATTTACCAAGACATCACGTCAAATAGCATGATCACAATTGAACTACTAATTTAGTCAACATACCACGGGTAACATCGACTAATCATGCAGGGAAAATCATCTTGCGACATTCATACAAGGGAAGTGTAGCACACTATCATGGGTCTAATCTAGGGGAAGACAATAACTATATACAGACACTTATCATGCAATTCATGCTTCAAATCAGTCGTTAGTACGACCAATACAACAGGTCAATTAGACATGCGAAGGCAACATATAATGAGGACATGAAGCAAGGTGCAACACGGGACCTAATCAATGGGGCAAGCATGGGTACAGAATGTCATACAACCACAAATTTACATTAAGGATCATCATCTTAACATTTACTGGGAATTACGTATCATATAAGGCATGTTGACATCAAGTTGTAACACATATCCATCAAGTAAGGAACTCACTCTATCATGATACCAGAACTGAACGATCACACTATCATAAACCTATTTACAAAGAGAGCATTAATCATGCAGCTTCCTAACACATGACATTTACATTCATTCACTAGTATAACGATGCAACATACTGAGTAAGGCATGCTGGGATGATAGAGACGTAACATGTGTAACTTGAACTCACACAATGACCATCATGAAGTCATAAACATTAAAGCATGCATTCATCAAGACTCAATTATACCACATATTCCCCATCCAATGCACTAATCACACAACAATATCAAGTGCAAAACAACCATCTGATGAATACAGAATAGATGGGCATGTTGTAGATTCTTGTCATAAAACGAGTAATAAGCATCAAGGCGTCATTAGCTAGTATGCTAAAGAGATCATTTACATGCATTCACACAAAGAAGAGCTTATCACGCTATCATGGGCCTAACCCAGGAGAAAACAATTATCATGTAGGTTCATATCATGTGGTTTATATGCTTCAAATCAATTATTAGTACAATTAATACAATAAGTCAAGTAGGCATGCTATGACAACGTAATTACGATAGAGAGTGAGGCATAACACAAAACTTGATCAATGTAACTAATCACAGATGTAATAACATGAGAAACATTTTACAAATGAGCATTTGCAAGGTACATGCAGGAGGTTACAAAATCATGTCATGCAGTTCAGAGAGAGTCACCATTACAACCGGACAGAGATCCCTAAGGGCAACCATTGACCTTCCCCAACTGACTCATCACCCCTATCTCTCGTGGGACCTTGGTACGTACGACTCTTTGTGGCAAGAAAACCTCGGTTGATCATCATAAGAATCAAGGAAGACAACCCCGGAAACACCTTACTTTTGACTCAAAATGACATCAAGAACTACCTTCCAATACTCACTCAGACAACCTTCATATACATACACGAGTTTCTTACGCAATGTGTTTACCAATCCGATTCCCATGAAAGATATTGACATCCGGGAGAAAGACTCAATAGAACCCTAAAAGGGTTAACAAACATAGTGGAAGGGGCTATTTCACACAAGCTGGGTTGACCACACAGAATTAAGGGTACTCCCACTATCCCGTTTGCACAAATCAGTCGATAAACATTTAATTGTTAGGCATACCAATCAGACTTTAGCATGTCAAGCACTCATCATAGAATCAGTCAATGACAATTATAATGACCTCCTTCGAGGAAGACCGTACTCAGTCTCACTATATAATGCACATCAAGCTATCTAATGTCGCTCTTCGAGAAGCGACTGACCGGAGGGGCAAAAACCTCGCGATCCTACCTAACTCGCCACTCCAACCACCTTGATGCAATCTTCTTGGAGTCTTCCAGACCCTCTGTAAAGAGAAAGCTAGTATTTTTCCTATCGTTCCCAACTACACCCAATAGGGGTGGTCTAGCGCCTTTACTACCCACTCGTGTCCCCGTTTGGTCGATTTTCCTCATTTATTACAAGTCAAGTTTATTACTTAGTCCAATTTGGGTTAGGCATCTTAAGTTCATTTTTCCCCTTTAAATCCTTTTATAAAAGTCCTTGAAACTCGTGGGCGGTTTTCAAAACTTACACTCGACCCTTGTGTACCCGAATTGCACAACCTGAGCTCTGATACCATCTTTGTAACGGCCCAGAATTATGATTTCCGGGTTACGTTTCAAGGGATAAAACCCCTTGTTCGGATCTTGCAATCCAGGTACGGGTTGAGTTTTAAAACAAAATATTTGTACTAACAGAAGGGATTTCGAACCCTTAAAGATCGCAGATCCATTAGGGACCAAACACCTGCCTTAGTCTAATTGTGAAATCGAGCGAAAGCAAAAATAAAGTTGAGTTTAAATACAATCCGAAAAGGAGTATAAAAGAGAGGAAGTGTGGTGGTCTCTCAACCTCTCGATTTAACGCCAAAAGTCTGAACCCGCCAAGCATCCACATAAGCAACGATAACGGCTAGCGATTACCTGAATCTAAAAAAATGAGGCGGATCTGGGTCAATCATCAGGTCACTCATGCGCGTATGTAAACACACTCTGAGAGGCATATAATAAGCATCCTATTCTTAAGATGAAATGTGTAATGCCATGCGTAAATTAAATCACATATATATACTGACAGTTTAATATAATGCAGAAAGCGATAAATGGATCCACACAGAATGCCAAGTGGCATGTCCCTCTCTTACCTCCACCCCCTTCCGATAGGGCGGAGACTAGCCAGCTCGTAAATGCATTCCATAATAATCGGGCGGCACGCATGCCCAACCCGCTCCATAAGAATTAATAAAGCCCGTAGGCAGCTTTCGCAATCATGCTTATAATATAAGTAAAAGAAGTTCCATGACTCGATTGACTCAGGACGAGACCCGATGAGACTGGGTCGTCCTATGACCCTAACAAAGACTCTAGTTACTTCACAGATAACGACCGTTCTCTTGCAAGGACATATAGCAATCATATGATTTTCATTTTAGCTCCTAAGCATGATTCTAAGTCGTATGGTGCATGGACACTAGCCTACTATATAACACCCAGTGCATAGAGCGCCCATCATGAGTAAGTTCAAAGAACTTACCTGGAGTAGCAAATCAGCAAGATGAAAATCAGCAAGATATAAGCAAGCAGGTTACAGATCACCTAACAATTATTAATAAATGTGCATAAGTAAAATGCACACAACGGGATCCATTTACCGCTACATAACATGCTCATCAATCCATTAATCATAGCATCATCAGCATCCTTTATCTCAACATCTTATTCCATTGTCATTTCCATAACTGGCTCAGTCATACTTCAATCCATATAATCTCACTAGCTAGTCCAATTGTTAGTCAAAACAATTTCTTCAAATTTATACTTGGCCATTTCTAATTCATAAAATATTTAATCTTTAAAACTACTTCCAAAAATCCGATTAAATAATTCCGGCATACTTTACTTTAATTAAAATCATCCTTCTAGGGACTTAATAATTTTCAACCGTTATTAAATAATTCAATTTATATACTTTAAAACCGACCCTCTTTAAATATTGACACATAAATCGATTTTTAAATAATCAATTATCGGAAATCAGTTAAACAAATAATTAATAAATTAAATAAATAAATAAATAAATAACGAATAACCCGAATCGAACCAACGCTTTTAACTCAAACCGAACCGAACCGAACCCGCTAAATCTCAATTGGTACGAAACAAAATTTAAAAGAACGGAAGTGGACCCACACGGAGCTGACTGGGCAGGGGCCCCGCATGGCTCTTCTTCCTCCTTGTGAAATCATGCTCCCGCCTGCTCGCTTGCCATGGAGATCGACGGTGCCGGACTTGCGCCTCTCAGCTCCGCCTCAACCTTGTTCACTCGGACCCTCCTCTCCGACCACGCTCACACCCCTCCTGCTCCCACACGTCCGCTCTCTCGCCTGTTCACAACCCTCGTTAGCAGTCCCCCGTACACGCCCACAAAGTCGCGCCCGACCTCGCCGCTCTCGAGCTCGGCCCCCGCTATCCACTCTCAGCTCACACACTCCCTTCCCGACCCTGAAGAACCAAAGGAATGAAATGGGCTAACGGAAGTAAGGGGATGAAGCTCACCGAGATGTTCGCGGGCGTCGGAGCTTCGATCGGAGTTCCGGGCATCGTCGGAGGCTCTCGATGGTTCCTCGGACCTGCGTCGAAAGTGGGTGAGTGTGATGGTAGGGCTCGAGAGTGGTTTGGATTGGAAATGAAGGAGAATGAGTTACCGGAAGGTGGTTTCGCGATTGAGAAGAGCGGTGGACTTCTGGTGGCTCGGCGGTGACGTTGAGTGCTCCGGGGCTGCCACTGTTGGCCTTCAATGAAAGAGGGGAAGACGATGGTGGTGATGACGGTGATGGCGCAACGAGGCGTGGTGTGTGGCGTTGATGAAGCGAGAAGGAAGAGGTTGTAGTGGATGCGTGAAGGTGACAAAGGTGCAACGATGGGTGAAGGATGATGGTGGCGGAGATGAGAGGCGCAAGTCCGGCACCGTCGATCTCCATGGCAAGCGAGCAGGCGGGAGCATGATTTCACAAGGAGGAAGAAGAGCCATGCAGGGCCCCTGCCCAGTCAGCTCCGTGTGGGTCCACTTCCGTTCTTTTAAATTTTGTTTCGTACCGGTTCAGATTTAGCGGGTTCGGTTCGGTTCGGTTCGGTTTTAGTTAAACACGTTGGTTCGATTCGGGTTATTCGTTATTTATTTATTTATTTAATTTATTAATTATTTGTTTAACCGATTTCCGATAATTAATTATTTAAAAATCGATTTATGTGTCAATATTAAAAGAGGGTCGGTTTTAAAGTATATAAATTGAATTATTTAATAACGGTTGAAAATTATTAAGTCCCTAGAAGGTTGATTTTAATTAAAGTAAAGTATGCCGGAATTATTTAATCGGATTTTTGGAAGTAGTTTTAAAGATTAAATATTTTATGAATTAGAAATGGCTAAGTATAAATTTGAAGAAATTGTTTTGACTAACAACTGGACTAGCTAGTGAGATTATATGGATTGAAGTATGACCGAGCCAGTTATGGAAATGACAATGGAATAAGATGTTGAGATAAAGGATGCTGATGATGCTATGATTAATGGATTGATGAGCATGTTATGTAGCGGTAAATGGATCCCGTTGTGTGCAATTTACTTATGCACATTTATTAATAATTGCTAGGTGATCTGTAACCTGCTTGCTTATATCTTGGTGCTTTTCATCTTGCCGATCTGCTACTCCAGGTAAGTTCTTTGAACTTACTCATGATGGGCGCTCTATGCACTGGGTGTTATATAGTAGGCTAGTGTCCATGCACCATACGACTTAGAATCATGCTTATGAGCTAAAATGAAAATCATATGACTGCTATATGTCCTTGCAAGAGAACGGTCATTATCTGTGAAGTAACTAGAGTCTTTGTTAGGGTCATAGGACGACCCAGTCTCATCGGGTCTCGTCCTGAGTCAATCGAGTCATGGAACTTCTTTTACTTATATTATGAGCATGATTGCGAAAGCTGCCTGCGGTCTTTATTAATTCTTATGGAGCGGGTTGGGCATGCGTGCCGCCCGATTATTATGGAATGCATTTACGAGCTGGCCAGTTTCCGCCCTATCGGAAGAGGGTGGAGGTAAGAGAGGGACATGCCACTTGGCATTCTGTGTGGATCCATTTATCTCTTTCTACATTATATTAAACTGTCAGTATATATATGTGATTTAATTTACGCATGGCATTACGCATTTCATCTTAAGAATAGGATGCTTATTATATGCCTCTCAGAGTGTGTTTACATACGCGCATGAGTGACTTGATGATTGACCCAGATCCCCCTCATTTTTTTAGATTCAGGTAATCGCTAGCCGTTATCGTTGCTTATGTGGATGCTTGGCGGGTTCAGACTTTTGGCGTTAGATCGAGAGGTTGAGAGACCACCACACTTCCTCTCTTTTATACTCCTTTTCGGATTGTATTTAAACTCAACTTTATTTTTTCTTTCGCTTGATTTCACGATTAGACTAAGGCAGGTGTTTGGTCCCTAATGGATCCGCGATCTTTAAGGGTTCGAAATCCCTTCTTTTAGTACAAATATTTTGTTTTAAAACTCAACCCGTACCTGGATTGCAAGATCCGAACAAGGGGTTTTATCCCTTGAAACGTAACCCGGAAATCATAATTCTGGGTCGTTACATATATAAGGCTCACCGCTTCTATCTAGCAACCCAAACTCACAAGTGAAATAAAAGCCCACTTTACCAATGTGTGTATAGGTTTGAGTATCGGAATACTCTTAGTATAAAACTAATGATTTGTACTATAAAACTCTTGTGTTTCCCTCAAAATCTAAAAAGATAAACTCTTAGAACAACACAGAGAAATGCAAGAGAAACTGTGAATGATTGAATGCAATAGGAGACTTAAGTGCTCAGATTTTTGCTTGAATGATACATACTTCTCCCTTGCATTCTCTTCTCTATTTATAGGCTTCCATCTTCCTTCTTGATAGCCGTTTGAATTTTGAATTCTCGGCTCACCCAGGTATGAAAATGTTGCTTCAAATCTTCAACCAACTTTGTCTCCAAAAAATCTTCTAGAAGCTTTGGCTCACTTCTATCCGGATTTGTCTCCAAAAAATCCTTACCAATATTTCAAACTTGTGGCCCATATAATATCTGCATCTCACACTTAAACACAAGTCCAAATAGCTTATAACATAATAATAAGAAGAAGAATTAGACTTAAAAACAATAAGGTCCAATATATTGATCCAATAAATGTGGGAACCACATAGCCCATTGGACTAAAAAAAGTAGATCAAACAATTTTGCCTTCTTGTTTTGTCTTTCATCAACCGTCATAAAACCCTCAGGTTTGTTGCAATGTTTTACAATCAAGGTAGAGTCTTCAGAGTATAAACTACCTTATAAATTTCTTGAGGAGCTCATTTCCTTCATTTACTCACAACATATTGAGCACATAAGCTCTTATACCAATTGTTGGATTGGTTAGTCTTATAACGTATGATCATTTTATGTACAATAAAAGTGACCACGACACAACGGAATATTAAGCCAAGTAATTTCATGATCAATTAAAGTGGAAAAACCTATAATCAACCAACTAGTTGACTGGTTAAAACCACTACCTTGCTAGCTTCTCACCAACAAGGACTTGTACGGTCTACTTGTTTTATTGATAGCTTTTTATAATACCTTAATAAAACAATAGACTTATGCACTTGATCAACTTTGCTTGATCTCCACAAGCACACCAGTTCTTCTCTAGCTTAAGCACACCTAGAAATGTTTCTCATACTTCTACTTATACTCTTCGTAACCCTAGCAATGCTTTCTCTCACATTAATCTCTAAGATTTTATTTTACAAATATACAGAAGATAAGATTTCCTAACTAATCTATCTTTATTAACCTATTTGATCAAATCAAATTTATTTTTTTTTGAAGGAAGATAAGAATTTAGTTCTCCAGACAACCCTAGAGAAACCGAGAAACCGGATAAGCCGGTGGATTGACTAACCATCATGTACAACCAAAAAACTTACAGAAGCAAATAAGTAAAGCAAATGACAAAAAGAAATAACTTGAAGCAAATGACAAAAATAAAATGTAGAAATAAACGTACAAGTCATCCTACACAGAAACTACAAGCTAGCAGAACAAAACCGACCAGTCAAAGGGAAGACGCACACAAAGAAATCTGGGGAACCTAACGGACATCTCAGATTATGGACTCCAACAGAGTTTTCAGATATCAATCGCACTTCAGATATCAATCGCACTTCCACGACGTCTACGAACATAGCAAACCAACCACCGTTCACATGAAGCCTGCAGGACAACAAGAACAACACTGCACAACAATCCGCAAGCCCAAATCCTAATCAAATCATTGTTCATTCAAACTCCCCAAAAACCCATCTTAACCCCTCGATGGACGATAACAAGATCGTAATAGGTTGCACAAAGGGCAAGCCAAATTAGAGACGGACAAGATGAGTACGAAGAGAAAAATAAACAACAAATCAAAGGAAAAGGATAAAGACCAAGGATTGAAATTTCTATTTTAATTTAGTAGGAACCCGGGAGCTGAACAAGACAGCCACAAGTGGAGCCACCGAGAAGGGTAGGCCCAAGGGCGGAGCGAGGACAACGCCGAGGAGACCACAAAGAGGGCGGAACCGGTAGCAGAGGCAAAAGGTGGAGCTACAGTTGCCCCGAGGTGGCCCGAGCCGAACGATGGTGGCCGGGGAAGGAACCGGAAGCAAACTGAAAAAAGCCTGAGAAGGTGGAGGTGACAAGAGCCGAGGAAGGATAACGACGGCTGGAGCGAGCCGAGACGGACAACCGATGAACACGAGGCCGGTGAGGACTGAGGCTGGTTGCTCCCTTTCGGACGGGAGGCATGGTGTTAAGGTTGGTGAGGACTGAGACTACATGTTGCAATCGGTCTTACTGGTGGGCAAGGAGGAGTATGTGGTGGGCTTGTACCAGAGGTGGGTGAGGAAGGGTGATGGAGGCCAAGGTAGGTGGCGCCGGGGGATGTGGGCAAACATGCTGATGGGCAAAGGTGATGTGGGCAAACATCGTTGGGGTGGCGGCAAGGCTAAAGCCCTCAAACGAGAGCGGTTAGGTTAGGGGGCACCCTAACCTTATGGTTAATCAATGAATTGGGTCTGTTTGGCAATGCATGTAGCTTTTCGGAGCTTTTGGTTTTAATAATTTATAGTTTTAAATAAGTTAAATATAGGATTTTAATTTAATTAGCTTTTGAAATTGGATTTTCAACAGCTACACATCCCAAGCTTTTCAGAATTCTATTTATTTTCTCTTATCTGGTCAGCTAGTTTGTATCAGCTGGGTTGCCAAACACCTTATTAGTTTATGAAAACTCCATTTTAACATATATTTAACACACTTAATCCATCAATTTCAGCTACCCTATCAGCTTCAGCTACCCCATCAGCTCCGTCTTACCAAACTAACCCTCCAAATCTTCTATCTTCCTCTTCGCAAGTTCTATCTTCTCTTTTACGCATCATTTGTCTCTTTAACCTTACCTTCTTTTAAATCCATTGGGTTGGGCCTAATAGTCCAAGCCCAGCATTCCTTTTGCTTTTTAGCTTATACAACCACATCAAACTTAATCACTTTCACATTCTTGTCTCTACTTATAGTCGTTTCTTCTTATTCATGTCTCAACAATGCTTCAACAAGTAGGTGAGACATTTGATAGTTATTTAATTATTATCATCAAAATAGTTAGTGGGAACCTGAATGAGATTTGCCAAATTAAATCTCCGAACAAATCTAATATCGTTAGCACTTAGTTGATACTTGATAGCATGCATTTAGATGGTTATAATATGACATATTTACCTTAGTTTATTTGCATAATCAATAGTGCAAAAGAGCACATTAATAGCGCTTTTTTATGGGAAGGAAAGCGATTATTGTAGCGCTAGCTATTAATCAAAGCGCTGAGAACACTAATAAAAGCGGTTTTTTCAAAGCGCTGTGAATAAAGGGAAGCATGACGGTTCTCTAAAAAAAGTGTCGTCTATCTTTGATTTTATTTATTTATTTATTTATTTTTATGTCAATAAAAGCGCTTTTGGAAAACAACCGCTCTTAGAGCAAGCCCAACAACATTTGTAAAATTTTTCTAAAATAGATATTAAAATGTCAAAATCTCTATAAAAAATTCACCCCAACTCCAACGGCTTCTCTATTTTATATATTTTTACATTTATTATACACTATAATAAATACAAAATTTTATAATATACTCAATGCATTTGTTAAGGATATTTTAATCTAAAATGAGTTCTTTTTGTGTGTATTGACAACAAATTAATCCAAATAGCATAAATTGAATAAGATAAACATAAAAATCGACCCTAAAATGAGCCCATGGACACTATGAGCCCATGGACACAGATCAGCAAATTACGAGCCATGACTCTAAAATCATAAATCAATGTGAGTATGAAAGGTGTGTGAGGCTACCAGCTTAACTAGTGTTGATTAGGAATTTAGGACTCAAGTATAATTAGTTAGATCGATTACAAAGAGAGAAAGTAGTCAAATTGTATATAAGAAGAGGGGACCTCAGATGATGAATGAAATAACAGCAACAAGTCTTGATTTCATATTTCCTCTATTTTCTTCTGGAAGTTCATGGCGTACTGCCATGGCTTTTCTTGATTAAGATCTCAGTTTGAAAATCAACCATGACACCAACCTAAAATTTACCCTAAAATCAACTATGACAGCAACCCAACTCCAACGTATTGAACACAGAGCAAATCACCCTCACCGAGTTCTTGCTGTGTGTATTGACATGAACCATGACAACAACCATGACCCTAAAATCAGGGGCCCATTTAACTGATAAATCTACCAATTTTAATTTTTAACCCTAAAATCATAAATCAAATCCAGAAGCCTATTACGATTGATAAATCAAATCCTATTTTAAACTGAAAATCAGAAGAACAAAAAAAAAACACATCCAGTAATTAAGATATCAGTAAGAGCTATTGCGAATGTAAATCAGCAATCAGAAGGAAAAAAAAAATCCAATCGAAGCCAGAAGGGGTGACGAACACCAACCGAAGAGCAATCAGTAAACGGGAAAAGCCTACAACTGGAGTGGTAGCACCTGGTGTCAATGGGAGGGCGTAGGTTAGAACAAGAGGAAATCGAACAACAAGGAGGACGACAACTACAAGTCTAGAAGGGGAAGCAATCAATTTTCATGAAAAGAAGTGGAGAATTTAATTTTAGTGTTCTTCTGCTCTCCTCTAAATTTGCAGATTTTTTTCTCTCTCACGACTTTTTTTTTTCTCTCTCACGGTGTTTCTCTATTTTAAAGTAAGATTTACAAAATCTGTTGGAGTTAGAAAATGCTTATTTTCTCTATTTTTTTTTGTCGTTTTTCTATTTTGCAGGGACTGTTGGGCTTGCTCTTATACATTTAAAAAAAAAACCACCATTTTGGCCACAAAGCCCAACACCAGTCTCAAACCACCATTTCTAATGTTCATGGTTTGGGTACAATTTTTATGTGTGTATATATTTTTAGTTTGATTGTGAAATCAGAATCTACGCACTTATATCAACGATTTTAGGTATTGTAGATCCGAGGAGGAATATGGAGGCCAAAGGAGGAAGAAAGTTCAAGAGAAAAGAGTCAACATGAGTCACAAGTATAGACCTCGGAGCCAGAGTCAAAGTTTGATATATAGCTTAAACAAATTAAGTACAAGTCAACAAAAGTTGTCCTCCTAATAATCTAAACTTATATCAATATTTTTAGAGGACTCGGTGTTCCGATTGATTATTATGAGTATGTGTTGAAAAACTCTTTCCGGTAGAGAGTAGGAAGACGAAAATGAATTTCATGGATCCTTCATCCAACTTTTGTGTTCTTCTTTCTATCTCTATTAATTCCAACCTCCAGACTATTAGAAAATATTCAAAGCAAATCCCCACCAAAACATCTCCCAACTTCGTCCATTTCATTATCGTTACCCAAGACCTCCCAAATTTAGACAAAAGTGATGAAGTTATGGCATCTCTGCACTACCGTCGGCGCTCATCAAAGCCGACCACCAGCCACAACCGGAGATCTTTATGGCACGAGATTGATGAACCAGGGAAGAAATTACCTAGTTGATTGTTAATGCGAGATCTGACGAGTCCGAGAGAGCAGAAAAACCTTTAAGAAAAGCATTCGATTAATTTAAGGAGTTCAACCAAATAACTTTAATTGGATCAGGCTCTAACAAAGTACGTGTTTCTTGGATTGTTTTTTACCGAATCAAACGAGCCCTTACAATTTTTTTTTTATTAGGAAAGAATTCGAGCGAACATGTTCTACCCGGCAGCATCCTTACGAATGAGGCCTAAAAGACCTAGATTGGTTTGAATATCAACTCCTCGGACAAAGTGGCAAAGGTGTGCAACATTATGAGCCACTTTATGGCCAAAACGGGGCACATGAAAGAAGGAAACTTCTTCCATAGTCGATAGTAAAGTTTTAATATCAGACAGGATCAACTCAAAACGGGGCACATGAAACGGTGTGCAACATTATGAGCCACTTTATTGCCAAAACGGGGCACATGAAAGAAGAAAACTTCTTCCCATGGACATGAAATGTTTTTGTTGAAGTAATTTACTATAATCGAGGAATCGCCCTCAATGTAGAGTTTCTTAATATGGAGTTGGATTACTTGTTGAATACCTAATTTTAAAGCAAGTGCTTTAGCTTTGATTGGGCTTTGCAAACAAAGCTTTTGATAACTTATGTTTATCGGACGACCCTTCCAATCACGAATAACGGAACCATGCGTACTATTTCTATTTGGTAGAGAGGAACCGTCAAAGTTTAGTTTGAAGGTACCCCATGGAGGTTTCCGCCATTTAGTATCTTTTCCTGTTTTCTTTTTGTTTTGTTGCTCATAATTTGTGGTGATATGAAGATGATCAATCTCAAAATCCTCGTCTGACTTCGAAGCAGTTTTGATGCGGGACCATCTTCTACACCTCCAGACACGCTTATCATCTTAGGAGAAGGACCTATGACTCGAACCCGAGCTAAGAAGCTTCAGAGACACTTATTCCTATTCGTGAGTCATGCCTTGTTCTCGAGCACGGTTCAACTCCCGGAGCCTACATTGAAGACCTATATGTGTATAGGCATGCTAGAAGCCGAACCTTCTTAGGCATTCTAGGAGCCGATTTGGCTAAGTCTTGAAACTGGTTTTATTTCCTATTTTAGTAACTTTTCTACTTAAGTTATTTTATGAAACTGTTAGGTTTATTTTAATTAATTCCTTTTATTTATTTATTTTGGCCGAAAATCACTTGTTAGGGTTTATATAGTCAGCCTCCTTCCATTGTAGAACACACATCTCTTTGCTTATGAAAATTCAAATTTGTGTGAAACACAATTGAGTGCAAGTCAATCGATTCAAAGCGTTGCTCATCGATTGCACAATTGGTATAGATCTAGCTTGGTTTGCTTTGTGTTCATCAACCTCGCGAGAGCTTGGTGATCCTGGTATTCACAAGTCCCCTCCTTGTGCCTCCAAGTTGTCCGCTTGGTTGTGTAAGGTTGTAGAGACGGGCTTTATACTCGTTGGTATTTGGTTCCTACCCTCTAAGGAGGCCTGAGGTCTTTATCTTGTTCTATCTTAGTTCGAATCACCAAATCTATCGGTCTTTTCATTACTTTTGTCGAGTCTATATTGCTGAATTTCGAGTATTTGAGTCTTAGTCGATATCGAGTCTAGTTATTGAGTCTTGCTGCGTTTTCTTTGAATCTGGTCGAGTTCTTGATCTTCTTGTTCGAGTTCTTTAAGTTCTTTGTTGAGTCTTGATCGTTCTTGCTTCCGTTATTGAGTTTCTTTATTGATTGTCGAAGATCGGGCCATCCTATGGCTAACCTCGTATCAGGTTTTCCAATTGAGTATTTGGTTCTTGATGAACTGTATTGAGGCGGCCCGCTGTAAGATAGGGACTTGCCTAAAGATTAATTGGTTACGGGTATACGAAGTATACCACCAAGCAAAGGCAAGCTTCATTTTAGCCTCAGAACAGAGGGACTGCCCTAAGACAGAGATAAAAGGTTTGATATCCCTATCTCTGTCAATTATATTAGATATGATGGAATCAGTTCTTTGAGTAAGCTGGTAAAGGGCCCAAGCATAGGGGCATTCCAACAAAAGGTGAGCCTCATCCTAAGTCGCACCATTGCAAAGGCTACAAGTAGTGGGTACTGACACACTCCTAGAGGCGAGCCTAGAAGCCCTAGGTAGGCCATCTTGACATATTTTCCATAAAAAAAAAATTTATCATTGGTGGTACGTCGATTGACCAGATCCAAGCATTTTTTTTCCTTACGACATGACGATGACGAGCCCTTAAAGTTCATTTAACCCATAGCAAATTATAAATGTTTATTTTTTAGATGTAATTTAATAAAATCTTTAAATATATAATAGTTGTAACAAGTACAAGATTGTAGTGACGGAGGATAAATTCGAGGAAAAAATGAAGACCAATTTGAAGGTGTAGATGGAAGGGTGTTAGTGGATCACCTGTACGAGAACAAGGGGACCATACCATAATGGCAAAAAAAAAAAGATTCATTGTGGGAAAGTGTAGGCCTCAAGAAATTACCCAATTATGGAACAAGTATGTGCCCCACATGGTTGCTTCATTATGGTTCGTCTTTAGTGGGGTGAGAATAAGTATTTAAATCACTTGCAACAATGCAACATGTGTGTTTCATTCGTCTATCTCATCAACCTCCTATTCTCGTATGCCTGATAAACCATATTGAGTCGGATGGGTGGCTGAATGATAAAGAGTGAATGGGCTAATGGAAGGTATTGGGTTCAATCTCTCTCTCCGCCTTTTCTATAAGTTGATTTACTGGGTACGTGATTCTTACTGATCGAATCATGTGTCGGGATTTACCACCAAAGATGAGTTACTTCATTAAAAAAAAAAATTGATATGAGTATGGTCCAAAATTTTCTAATGTTAATCATGATCATGATTTTCGAAACCATGATAGTCATAAAAGGGTTCACAATCATGGTTTCTAAATGTCAATTCACTTTATGGTTCCTGCTTCGGTTGTCGGTTGATTCACCGTGATTTGCATCCTTTCGTAATTTCCGTCGAATCAAGGGGTGAGGACTGAGGGGTTCGGACACTCCGAAGTGAGTGCTTTCACCTTTTTTGAAGCAGAATATGAAATCTTGGTTCGAATTGAAAATAGAAAATAATTAATTATTCCCATGAATTGACATTTGGGAAATCAATTTTAGTTTGTATATTTTTTTAAAAATCAACTCACATGAAATTAAATGAATGAAGTGGCATTTTCAAGCGTAAAAATCTCTAACCAAATATGAAGAATTTTTTGAGCCAAACACGAAGAAATGGATGTATGATCCATCAATTCCACCATTTTGTTTCCGAATCCGGAGATAAATTGATTTACCCACTAACACACTTGATGAATTTTTATGAGATATCATATTCTAGTGGTTAGTTGCAAGATCTATCTATATCTTATTTGTTAGATAAAATATCTTAATAGTTAGATAGAATTTCTCTTGTAATTAAACAAATCAATGAAAAGGATCAAGCGTTTACCATCCAAAACATTCTTCATGGTATCAGGCTTATTTTCGATCCTCTAAAATCTGCCCTACCGAGCCACCACCGTCGCCGATCCCATGGCTGCTCAACCACCCGTGGCTCTCACCCCTGCCTCTCCCTATTATCTTCATCCCTCCGATCATATGGGTCTCTCTATTTGTCCAGTGATTCTCAAAGGGGAAAACTATCAAGAATGAATCGTTACTATGAAAAATGTCTTCTCTGCAAAACGCAAAGATGGTTTCAATGACGGTACCATTGTCTAGCCGCTTTCCGCCTCCTGTGATCATCAATACTGGAGGCATGTCAACGCTATGCTCATCGGCTGGATTACTCATTCTTTTGAGCCCTCTCTCCGCTCCACTGTCACCTACTTCTCCACCGTCAAAGAACTTTGTGATGATCTTGCTCAGCGTTTTTCCATCAGCAATGGACCTTGAATTCTTCAATTGAGATCTGAAATTGCTTGTTGTCGGTAGGAGGGTCAATGGTTTCGGCTTACTTTGGGGCCTTGGGCGTTTTACAAAGTTATGGAATGAACTCGACTCTCACTTGGCTCCTCGTGACTGTACCTGCGGCAACCATGTCAAAGAATGGGATGAAGAATGGACTCATCGGTTCTTGATGGGTCTCGATGATCTCGACTATGGCACTTTTCGATCAACTATTATCGCTCAGGACACTTTGCCCGGCCTCAACAAGGTTCATTCTCTCGATGTTCAGGAGGAGCGCATGCTATCAATGCGCTCTAAACAGAAGCCGGTCACAGACATGCTGGCATTTTCTGCTCATCGTCGCTCATCTCGCCCTCCCTTAGGTACAATCGACAAGAAATCCCTTTTCTGTGTTCACTGCAATAAAATTGGACACGATAGTTCTTCTTTTTTCAAAATTGTTGGCTATCTGAAGTGGTGGAACAATGGTCGAGGTGTTTCTAATCCCGTCACCGGTGCTCCTCCACCTCGCACCAAGTCGCCTGCAGCCCCTCACTCGGTCACTAGAAAGGGCCAAGACAAGACTACCAATGATGCCGTCAACTCGGTCCTCACCAACTCACCATCTTCAACCAGCTCTCGATCCATCACCGCCTCTGATCGAGAGGGTTTCACAATCATCAATGAGCAGTGGGATCGTATGTTGGATATGTTGAAAAATTTCAACACCTAATCTCGAAATGATACTCTCGCAGGTATTGTCTCTAATCCTTTGATTCTCGATAGCGGTACCTCGATCCATATGACCGGAGATCGTCATTTGTGTAGAATAGCGGAATTGATGTAAAGTCCCCCTTGAGGGTTTCCATTCATTGATAAACATATATATAGGTTACAAAGGTATTGGGCCTTAACAGACTTTTAGCCCACTATACATGAGGAGACCTATGTAATCTATCAAACCCCCGTAGTCGAAACGGGAGGGGTCCGGACAGTGAGACTGGAACGAAAATCAATGAATAGTTTTCTAGGTAAACCCTTGGTGAATATATCAGCGTACTGATAAGAGGACGGGACATGTAGAACCCGGACATGTCCAATGGCAACCTTGTCCCTGACGAAGTGTAGATCAAGCTCAATGTGCTTCGTGCGTTGATGCTGGACTGGGTTGCTAGCCAGATAGACGGCGGAGACGTTGTCAGTGTAGACGAGAGTGGCCTTCTGAAGAGGGAAACGAAGCTCAAGTAGGAGATTGCGGAGCCAAGAGCACTCGGAGACAACGTTGGCAACGCCCCTGTATTCGGCCTCAGCGCTGGATCGAGACACGACTGACTGACGCTTGGCTGACTAGGACACAAGGGTGTCGTTGAGGAAGACGCAGTAACCAGACGTGGAGCGACGTGTGTCAGGGCAACTACCCCAATCCGCATCAGTGTAAGTAACAAGATCAAGCTTAGAGGAAGGAGTGATCGTGGTGCCGAGCTCGAGGGTGTCGCTGATGTACCGAATGATCCGCTTCAAAGCCTGAAAGTGAGGTTTCCTGGGTGCATGCATGAACAAGCAGACCTGCTGAACGGCGTAACTGATATCAGGCCTGGTGAAAGTGAGATACTGAAGAGCACCAGCGAGGCTCCTGTAAAGTGTCGGATCATCAACCAAAGAACCAGAATAAGCACTAAGCTTGTTGGATGTATCGACAGGAGTGGCGACTGGATTACAGTTGACCATCTTAGCCCGAGCAACAATCTCAGCAGCGTACTTACTTTGCGAGAGAAACAGACCAGACGCATGGCGCTGAACAGCAACTCCCAAGAAGTAGGACAACTGACCCAGACTAGACATGGCGAATTCCGCACTCAACTGCGAAATAATGGACGTCCGAAGAGCATCTGAAGAGGCGGTCAGAATAATGTCGTCGACATATAGGAGCAGGAATACCAAGTCTGAGCCTCTGCAATAGATAAATAGAGACGTATCCGAACGGCTGCCAATGAAACCCAAACGAAGCAGATGAGAGGCAAAGCGCTAGAACCAAGCCCGCGGAGCCTGTTTCAGACCATACACAGAGCACTTGAGGAGACAGACATGCTTTGGACGATCGGCATCAGCAAACCCAGGCGGCTGAAACATGTAGACTGTCTCATTCAGATCGCCATGCAGAAAGGCGTTCTTGACATCTAGTTGATGGATGGCCCAATTGCGCGACAGAGCTAGACTCAGGACTACTCGAATACCTGCCTGCTGAGATCGATCGTTGACCACAAGATGGGCTTTGTAGCGCTCCAGCGACTCATCAGAGCGGAACTTGTGACGAAAGAGCCACATACAGCGAATGACGTTTGCCTCAGGAGGGCGAGGAACAAGAACTCAAGTACCATTCTTCGTAAGGGCCGTGTATTCGTCGAGCATAGCCGCCTGCCAATTCGGGTCGAGGAGGGTTGTTTTGTGGGAGGTGGGAATGGGGGAAATGGAGGTCGAGGTGGAGAAAGAGGGTGATTGGGAGTCGGGAATGACAGGGGCAAGGTGGGCTGAGCAAGGGGGAGAGGCCGCCGGTGCAGCAGCGCTGCGGGCGCTACTCGTTAATTGGCCGCGGCCGCAGCATAATGTTGCGGCTGCCGCCAGTGTGTGGGGCGCGGGTGTGGGGGTGGGATTTTGATGGGGCATCAGTTCTTGGTGATGGGAAGGCGGGGCGGATGTATGGTTTTGGTTGGCGGGGTGATGGTGTAGGGTAGTGGATGGGAGAATGTTTAGGAGATAACATGTGGTGGATAAGGCGTGAGGCCAATAGGGAAGGGGAATAGATGCGTGGAAGAGGAGAGAGCGCATCATGTTGGTAATGGTTCTGATGATTCGTTCAGCCTTGCCATTCTGCTGAGAAGTATAGAGGCAAGACAAGCGATAGGAGATCTCATTTGTGGCAAAGAAAGAGTGAAAGTCTTTGTTGTCAAATTCACGGCCATTGTCACATTGGAAACATTTGATGGACGTGTGAAACTGTGTTTTGATGTAGGCATGGAATCTGACAAAGACAGGAAACACTTGGGACTTGAAATGCAACGGGAAGACCCATAAGAAATGCGTGTAATCATCAAGAAACAAGAGGTAGTACTTGTGACCCTCCTTGCTAGGCACAGGAGAGGTCCAAATGTCACTATGAATGATATCAAAGGGAGCAAGGGTAGAGGTCAAAGACCGTTGGAACGACAGTCTGGCATGTTTGCCTAGTTGGCAGGAAGAGCATAAACCAGAGCGTGGGTCTTTAGTACAGGTGACAAGACTCTGGGAACGTAGGACATCTAGAACTGCAGCACTGGGATGGCCCAGGTGTGCATGCCACAGGCTGGACGACGATGCCGAGAGGGCGACCGGGCACGACTGACTGGACGCAGGAGGTGGTGTGACAGGGTAAAGCTCCCCGGTGCTGTTACATCTCATGCGAGTAACCCCCGTAATAAGATCGTTCACAGAGAAACCATAGGGATCAAACGCAAGGGAAACATTGCTGTCAGTGGTGAAATGACGGACAGATATAAGGTTTTTGACAATCTTTGGGGCAATGAGGACATTGTTGAGGTGTAGTGGGTGGGTTGGGGTCTGTAATTTGGCGTGGCCAATCCCCGAAGTAGCAAGACGACCACTATTTTCGATGATAATAGAGTGTGCATGACCCTTAAAAGAAATAGATGAGAGGTTACCTGAGGAGTTCGTTATGTGGGAGGTGGCACCGGTGTCCATGTACCAAGAAGAGTCTGAAGATGTCGGTTGCGTAGAGGAGAAGGCGTGATGCAGAGCTGGCGGAACATAGCCTTGATCAGGTGATGTCAGATAGGTCTGAGTACCGGCATGTCGATGGGTAGGATATATCCAGAGTATCAGTGCATTTTTTTTTTTACTCACCTAACTTAATAAATAATTAAGTCAGGACCCGAAACGAAAATAGGACAAACAGAAGGGATGGTTTTGTAATTTCTTCAAAAGAGATTAAAATTCTCTCTTTTCTTCTTGTTGGAAGGCGTACGGAAGGGACAGGGAGGCCGGATGTGTGTAGCCGGAGAGATGACAGATGTGTCGGGTGAGGCAGGGAGGCCGAAAGGAGTCCGATGCGGCCGGATCTGGGCTAGCGGTGGCCAGGGTGGTCGGATTTAGGGG
Organism: Persicaria tinctoria; assembly: GCA_037127255.1. NCBI lineage: Eukaryota > Viridiplantae > Streptophyta > Magnoliopsida > Caryophyllales > Polygonaceae > Persicaria > Persicaria tinctoria. The sequence goes on along the minus strand of JBANSL010000019.1, from coordinate 19,416,927 downwards.
AGATCGGCGAGGGGCTCTCGGATTTGGTGAGATCGGCGAGGGGGAACCACTATTGGTGGCGGCTGGGTGTGGTGGGTCTCGGATCTGGGCTAAGAGTGACCGGATCTGGGCTTGTGGTGGCCGGAGGAAGGCCGGATCTGTGACTGGAGAGGCGCGACGGGGAGAGAGGAAGGAGAGCGAGGGCTGAGGAAGGCCGGATCTGGAGTCCGATGGCTGTTGTGGTGGTGGATGTGCGCGAGGGAGGAGGACAGCGAGAGGGAGCAAGCGTCAGGTGGTGGATCCGGGCTGTGGTGACCGGCGACGGTGAACAAGTGGTGGCGACGTCGGTGGAAGGTCGGAGGAAGAGGAAGACTGGTGGGGAGGACAGCGTCGGTACGAGGCCGACGACGGTAAGAGGAGAGGTGAGGCGGGAGAATCAAATTAGAGTTCCGTGAGGAAGAAAAGGCTGTGATACCATGTAGAACAGCGGAATTGATGTAAAGTCCCCCTTGAGGGTTTCCATTCATTGATAAACATATATATATGTTACAAAGGTATTGGGCCTTAATGGGCTTTTAGCCCACTATACATGAGGAGACCTATGTAATCTATCAGGTTGCTTCGGAATGTTCATACCGTCGATGACTGGCATATCAAGTATCCTGATGGCTCTATTGTCTCGGCAAATCAGGCTGGCTTGATCACTCTCTGTGATTCCTTTGAGATTACTGCTATATTCATTCTAAGCCTTACTTGTCATCTGATCTCTTTCGGTTGTTTGACTGCGGATTTGCGATGCATTGTTACTTTGTCTGACAAGTTGTGTGTGATACAGGACCGCACTACGAGGATGCTAATTGGAGTGGGTGAGGTTCGGAATAGGATCTACTAGTTGTGCTGGGCTCCGCCGGTCACACCTCTTGCTGCTCATCATTCGGCTTCTATTTCTACTTGCATCGAGTCTCCTTCCTTATGGCATCAACATCTCGGCCATCCATCTTATTCCTTACTTTCTTCCTTTTCACACACTACTAGTCTGTCTTTGCCAATTAAGAGTGTACCTTGTGATACAAGGCTAAAAAAACTCGTCTTTCTTTTCCTATTAGTTTGTCAAATGCTTCGACTTCTTTTGATGTAATTCATTGCAATATTTGGGTCCCTTATCGTGTTCCTTCTTCTTCTGGTACATCTTATTTTCTCACCATTGTAGATGATTTCTCTCGAGCTACTTGAGTCTATCTCATGCATGACTCATAAATCAGAGGTCTCTCGGCTACTCAAACAGTTTTGTAGCCTCATTGTCATTCAATTTCACAAAACAATTAAATACGTCCGTAGTGACAATGGCTCCAAATTTCTTGCCTTCCGTCCTTTTTTTTTCCAGATCATGGCATCTTGTTCGAGTCCTTCTGTGTTGCTACACCTCAACAGAACGGTCGGGTAGAGCGCAAACATCGCCATATTCTCAATGTTGCTCGAGCCTTAATGTTTCAAGCCAATTTGCCTATCAAATTTTGGGAGGGAATGCGTTCTGACAGCGTGTTTTCTCATCAATTGCACACCTTCCTATGTCCTTAAAGGTAAAACCCCTTATGAATGTCTCTTCCACAAACCTCGTGACTACACACATCTTCGTGTTTTTGGGTGTCTCTGTTATGCGTCTGTCATTCCTCGTTCCACAAATAAATTTTCTCCTCGAAGTCAGAAGTGTCTTTTTATTGGGTATCCGTTTGGTCAAAAAAGGTGGTGTCTATATGATCTTACCACTCACCATCTTTTTGTCTCTCGCGATGTATCGTTTCATGAAGACATCTTCCCGTATCCTCAACATGAGACTAATACTTCAGAGACTCCCATCTACCCTAATCCCGCTACCCATGACACTTCCTCGCAGCCACCTGAAGCCCAGCCTGAGCCGCCTCTGCTCCCACCTCCGCCTCCCCCTCGTCGGTCGTCTCGCACCCCAACCCCCTCGGTCTTACTACGAGACTATGTGTGTCATACAGTATGACACACATAGTCTCGAGCCTAGGCGGCCTAGGCGGGATGAGAGTACATGAAGGTGGTAAAGTTCTTTTCCTTCGTAATTGGATTCATGAACATCGGGAGCTTTCCGATTCCTTGAAGCATAAGGTTCAAAGAGTGAGTGGCACATGGAGTCCAAAAGATATGAGGTCTCTTTGCAAGCAACAAGTTTGCGACCGCCATATTTTTCGAAGCATTATCGGTTACCACTTGCACCACCTTTTCTTCACCAATACTTTCAATGCACTCATCCACATACTCAAATATGTATTCACCGATATGTGCGTCCGAAGAGGCCTCTTTCAAACTAAAAAAAAACCGTCTCACCAAGAGCACTCACGCACAAGTTCTGCTTCTCCTCTTCCTATCACTCCAAGCATCGGCCATAAGAGAACACCCACTTTTCTCCCATTGTTCCTCTTGAACCTTAATTGACGCCTTCGTTTTGTCTACCTCTCCCTTCAAGAGAGGCTCTCGAAGTTGATATTGGCTTGCCGAAATGTATCCCAGACCATATTGCCCAACCGCCTCAACAAATCTCTTGAAGCTATCATTCTCCACCGCATGAAAAGGAATGTCAAACTCATACACCTATCTAGCCAAGTATTGGTGCACTTGAAGTGTTCTTTCTTTGGAAATAACATCATTTAGGTTTTGTTGCCTTCTACTTTTGTCATCGGGATTGATATTTGAAACATATCTATCCATAGAGCCAATAATGTGTGGCGGTTTTTGGGACCCTCCAATTTCTACGACTTATTCTTCCCTTTCTTCACCCTTTTGAATATCAACTTCGCTTATTACTCTTTCAATATCTTGCTTCTTCTCTATCTTCTTTTTCCTAACGCTCTCAATTGCTTCCTTGCATTTATTTTTTTCTTTATTGGATGCACACAAACACTTCGCAACATTCCCTGGAATACCGACAATGTGAAGCTTGGCTCTATAAATACCTCCACTAAAACATTTCCCACATTTGAGACATTTCCATTTGTCTTGATTCATTGGATTACATAGCACTGCATAGTCCCATCCAACATCACCACTATTTCTCTTCAATTGTGAAGCACTAGTCGTTGAAACATTAGTAGCCTTCGATGAAGATTTATCACTTGGTAATTGAGACATGGTGATTGGCACCTAAATATATAATTGAACATTAACCAAACAATTTCAGAATTTTAGAATTTAGAATTTGGGAGAAAACAAGCAAGCTTCTGTAAATTTATTGTAAAGTCTATAAACCAAACAAGCTACTGTAAAGTCTTTAAATTGAATTCAACACTACGAATAAACAATAACAATAATAAACAACAGTAAGAAACAACAATAAACAACAACAGGAAGCCAAGAACCAACAATTTCATAATTTCAGAAGCACTACTAGGGTTGTGTCTGCGTCACTGAGTAACATAGAAACAACACCATAAACAAGAGCACAACAACAGCAAGAAACAACAATAGCACGCAACAACATTAGCGAAAAACAACAACAACACGCAACAACATTAGCAAAAACTGACAGTAGAGGTGGGTATGACAGTAGCAAGAATGCAGAATTGCAAGTTTCAAGTGAAAGAGGATGAAAGATTGAGAGAAGTAGAGAACACGGTGGTGATGTGCTGTTCAGGTCAACAGAGGACAGAGGAACTAATTACAGGTACTCGATCACTCGACAGACTCGAGAGAAAGCAATTACAGTTATAGACCAAGAGGGAGAGGGATGGAGATACCTGGCTTGGCGAGTAGAGAAGCACGAGTCGGTTGGGCAGGTTACCGGTGGTCCGGCACAGGCGCGGTTGGTGGTGGCCGGCGTTGGCGTTGGAGCTTCAGTGCGAGGGGTTTCACACTTCAGCAAATCGCCATTGGGTTTGGATTTGGCTTGTGGGAGCTGTTTGATTGAAAATGAAATCCCAATTTTTTAATAAAAGAAACCCTAACCCGACTAATTACCCTCCTAGGCGCTGAATCTAGATTAACCGGCCGACTAGGCTCCCAAGTATGACTCATACTATACGCAAGGTTGATCCTATTTCGGCTTCTCCATCTTCGATCACGTCTTCAGGTACGCCTTATCATTTATCACATTATGTTGACTCACATGCCTTTACTCCTAGTCACATCAGCTTCTTGGCAGCCATTTGTGCAAATCCAGAACCGACGACTTTCCGTAAGGCCTTCGGTCATCAACATTGGCGGGATGCGATGCGCTATGAGATTAATGCTCTTCATTGCAATGGTACTTGGGAGATCACTGGACTGCCTCCTCACAAGAAGGAAATCGGCTGCAAATGGGTGTTTCGGGTGAAATACAACTCGGATGGAACCATCGAGCGTCACAAAGCTCGTCTTGTTGCTCCTTGTCTTGTTGCTCTTGGAAATCGTCAAATTGAGGGTATTGACTATTCTGAAACTTTTTCTCTAGTTGCTAAAATGGTGTCTGTTAAGGTTTTCTTGCAGTCGCCTCTATTCAGAATTGGGAACTTCGTCAGATGGATGTTCACAATGCATTTCTTCATGGTGATCTCGATGAGGAGGTCTATAGGTCTATGCCGCCTGGCTTCTCTACTACTAGTTCTCGCCGGGTCTCTAGACTCAAGAAGTCCCTTTATGGTCTTTGTCAGGCTCCCCGAAATTGGTTCTCTAAACTGGCTTCCGTTCTTTGACATGTTGGTTTTTCTAAATCCTATGCTGACTATTCATTGTTCTCTTTTGCGCGATCTGGGATTGTTCTCCATGTGCTTATCTATGTTGATGATTTGATTATTGCGGGGAACAACTCGGCCTCCATCGCTAGATTCAAGGCCTATCTTCACTCATGTTTTCATATGAAGGATCGAGGCTCACTCAAGTATTTTCTTGGCATCGAGGTCTCGCGCACTTCTGCTGGTATTTTTCTTTCACAACGCAAATACACACTAGATATCCTTGGTGAGGTCGGACTCCTTGGCTCCAAACCTGCAACCTTTCCTATGGAGCAAAATCACAAAACTTTCTCTTGACACTAGTCCTCTCCTTCCGAAGCCGGATCGACATCGTCGGGTCATTGGTCGCATTATCTATTTGACGATCACCAGACCTGACCTATGTTATTCATTTCACGTTTTGGCTCAGTTCATGCAGGAACCTCGTCAGGCTCACTGGACAGCTGCATTACGTGTCCTACATTACCTCAAGGGGTGGGCGGCTCAAGGCATCTTCCTCTCTCATCACAGTGATCTTCGTTTGCTTGCTTATTGTGACTCGGATTATGCGGCTCGCTCTTTGACACGTTGATCTCTCACTAGATATATTGTCAAGCTAGGGGAATCCTTGGTCTCCTGGAAGACAAAAAAGAAAACTACAGTCCCTTGCTCTTCTGCTGAGGCCGAATACCGATCGATGGCAACCACTTCTTGCGAGTTGGTTTGGCTAAAGGCTCTTCTCCGGTCTCTAGATGTTGTTCATCGCGGCCCTATGCGGCTGTGGTGTGACAATCAGTCGGCCATTCACATCGCCACTAATCCTGTCTTCCACGAACGCACCAAACATATTGAAGTCGATTTCCATATTGTGCGTGATCATGTCTAGTCCAGCAGCATTGCTCTATTTCATGTTCGTTCTTCAAATCAACTCGCAGACATCTTCACCAAGGCTCTTGGGCAACAACAGTTTCACTTCCTTTTCGACAAGTTGGGCATTCATCGCACCCATGCTCCAACATGAGGAGGAGTTTTATGAGATATCATATCCTAGTTGTTAGTTGCAAGATCTATCTATATCTTATTTGTTAGATAAAATATCTTAGTAGATAGATAGAATTTCTCTTGTAGTTCTATTATAAATTCTCAAGCGAATCAATGAAAAGGATCAAGTTCTTACCCTCTAAAACTTTCTTCATGAATAAAACCCTTTTGTCTTTAGTTGCATAAGAATGGGATAACACACTACGACATATCGCAACCCAAGCGGCAGAAATTAATTCATTTGTTGCTTGAGTGTACTTCAGACGACGGGTATGAAATGCCTCGTCGCTCTTTATTGTAATACTTTTTTTTTTTTTATCAGAATCTTTATTGTAATACTTGAATTCTTAAAATCAAATCAGTTTCTTTTTTGTTTTTTCTCAAAGTTGTATGAGATAGACCAAATTGATAAGGAAATGATGGTTTTCATTAAGGGAAAAGAGCAGGATCAGTACTCGATTTGGAATACCATTGCCATAGATTTTACTTAAAACGTGGAAATGGTATGTCAAGTGAGTTCAAGATGTAACCAGAATGGTGACAATAGTTAGTCACCATGCAACGAATTCGATGATGAAAAGAAAAAGTAATTAATGAAAATATATTGTTGATGTTGTTTTTAATTACATTCAATTACATAATTATATATATGTTGTTTTCTTTATCACGATTAATAAAATCTTATATTGTTTTTTAAGGCGTTGTGCAAGAGCAATCATAGAAACTGATCCAAGAACCCGAACCCATTAAACAACCATTTTAGGTCAAAGCCTCTCAATCACATGGCAGAGGAGCATCTCAAGAAGAGACATATCCGACTCCTTTAGTGTAAGATGCCTTAGAAGCTTCCCAGGTAAAAACAGGAAGGAACAAACAGTGAGTGACTCATTTTGATATTTTTATAACGCAGTTCCTGTTATCGAGTAGTCAGTGATTACGTACAATAAGGTCATCCTTTGGAGAGTTTGTTTGGTCGCTTTATAATTGAAGCGATAAACAAAACTAGTTCTCTAAATCCTCTCGGTCAGGGGCTTTGACATTATCAAGCAACGATATTAGTGTTCGTCGCTTTAAATGACTTGCAAGCCACTTCACACCCTCTGTCGCCTAAATACTCTTGGGACAACATCCATGTGACTACCTTTTAGGCGACCATTTATTCATCGCCTTTTAGTAGGTGACCAGAAGCTCACTCAAACAACAAAATAAGGTCCGTCGCCTGAATTGTCGGGTGTAGTGACATAATTTCAACATTTCTAAGCTAACATTCATCAAAGATATTTGAAGAAGAACAAGTTCCATGTTCTCTCAATCTCTCATGAATCTTATTTAAAGGCCACTTTTGCATTCATTTGTTTATCGTGAAATGTACACGTACTTAATTTATGTGGATTTGTACCATATATATGACTAATTTTAATATGTAGGAATTGCACTACTATGATTATCCCTCTCCATTTTATTGTTGTGATATAACTTTTGGAGTGTGAGTCGAATAGTATAAAACACTAATTGATACTTCAACAATGTGATCTTATTCGAAAAGGCAAAAGATTCACGACTTTCACAACACTATTTGTCAAGGATAGATCATAGATGTTGATCGTAACTCTTTCTATTCTTTTGTGCGGTTTCTCCAAGAAAACTAAGGGCTCGTTTGTTTAGATAACTAGGGAAAGGAAAGGTAAGGTATTAAATTTTACACATAAAATGTATATGATCACCAACTTTTGTGATCTTGGAGGAGAGGATGGAGGGGGGGGGATATTAGCCAATCTTAGAGGTATTAGTTACCCCCCTCAAAATTAGGTAATAGAAGGATAACACATTTGTATGGAAAATGGGAGAATGAGGGGAATTATTAGAATAGTGATCAATGAATCTTAACTTAAATATGTACTATATTCATGAGAGTAATTATTACTTTCCCCTACCAAAGGGGAAAACAAACGGGGCTAAATCTCTCTTGCTTTTTTATCAATTGTAAATGTTTTATGAAGAAAGCTATATACAAGGGTATCCATTGTAGTTTTTGCCTGGGCATCTAGCATGTACGTCACCAAAGCCAAAGTAAAATGTGTCATTGCCATGTTCAATGGACGCCAATTATTGGATGTTTTGGAGAGCCTCAAACTATATGCGAGATTTTTTTTTTTTTTTTTTCATTAGGTAAAAATTAAAATGTCTTTACACATAAAGATTATTTTTAATCATCCGTTAAGATGATGTTAGATAGCTCTCTATTTAAAGGGATGGTACAAGAATTATAATTAAGAAAAAGTCGGATTGCATGGACAATGTTAATTATTATAAAGTGATGAGTAAGGGAATCCAAGTGCAGAATGAACTAATAATATTAAAATGTTTTTTTTTATTCAAAATAATATTAAAATGTTAAAGACTATAAAGCAACGAGTTTGTAGCAAGTAAATGAGCCAACTAGTATAAAGGAATATACCCCCACCATCTAAATTTCCAAAGGATTTCTAATTTGTCTTCTTACGCCAACACAATGTTATCTCAAGCAGAATATAAGTAGACAACCAATTTGTTAAGTGATGTTATCGTATTTTACGTTATTTAGACCATGTATTTAGAAAAAGTTTGTGTCATTTATCATATGTTTTACGTTATTGTGTTTTCATTAGCTAATCAGGCCAACTAGAACTCCTTTAGGGAAGCGTACATGAGCAAGGAAGATACGAGCATAACTAATCTATGAGGAACAAGGGCAAGTGGGGATCGAGTCAACCAGTATAGTCACATGGTTGGACGAGTTGAACCACACTTGCAAAAAGCCCTGCACGGGCATGCACGTATACCCAAATGAGTGTGATTAGTCAAGGTGCAGCCCCTGCGACCAAGGTTGGGCCACGTGCGTCCGCGTGCTATATATGAACAACCCTCATAGAAGAGACCGTACGAACATGCGGCCTATTCGCACGGACATTTTTTTTTTTTGGTGAACAGACAATAGCAAGGCTCTCGGTACGTAAATGAGACAGGCTACACAACAACTAACCGGGGGGTAGCCCTCCCCCTTACATCATCCTCAATCACCTGGACCACCTCCTCGGGTGGCTCGATCAAAATGTGTAGCCCCAACGGCAAGGAAAGGGCAAACTTAGCAAGGGTGTCGGTGACATAGTTCGCTTCCCTATAGACCACTCGGCATTGGATGTCCCATTCCCTCTTAAGCAAGCCTCGGCAACGCATCACCAGACTCGATAATCGATGACACTTTCTAACCCCTTTTTGAATCAAGGACTCCACCGTGCTAGAGTCCGTCTCGATCACCACCTTCTTATAACCCTTGTTCCAAGCTAGCTCGATGCTATCCATTATGCCCCACATCTCCGCCATAGGCACCAAACTTCTCCCAATACATCTAGTGCAGCCTGCCAACCAGGCGCCCTGATCGTTTCTGACGATCCCTCCAGCCGCTGCGTTACCCGATTTGTCCACCGCTCCGTCCGCATTAACCTTGACCCACCCTTCAAGAGGTCTGCTCCACGCTATCATCTTCTCCGCCCGCACCTTATGTGCATTGTGATGCTCCCTGTTGCTCCACGCTGTAAGATACTCCTTAGTTTGCTGCACAATGAATGTTGCTTTGTCTCCTCCGAATTGCTTGTCATTGAACACCTGCTCGTTCCTCCAACACCACGCCCACCAAAGAGCATAAGCAAAAGTGCAGGCCCACTGTATCCCCTCGTTATTCCTCCGCGTGCACATAATATTTCTCCAGAACCATTCTGCATAGCCAACAATGAGAAAATCAGTGAAACCATCAGGTATTTCCAAACCATTCCAAACATATAAGAATTTTGGGCACTCCCTGAATATATGTCCAAGCGACTCGTGGGCTCCCCTACACTCTGCGCACCATGGCTTAGGAGCAATATGCCTCCTCCATCTTTCTTCGTTGGTAAGGATGACTCCCCGAGCCACCAGCCAGAGGAAAGAGCGGACTCTCTCCGACACTTGCAGCTTCCAAATTCTCTCAAAAATGACCGCATCAATGCAGGTCTCCTGACTTGCTTTCGTGATTCGCTCGTAGGCCAAGCGCACCGAGTAGTCGCCGTCTTTGGAGTCTTTCCAGCTCAATATATCCATGACTTCCTCACTTTCATCGATCCCCATGGACGCCAATTTGAACAGAACGCTAGCAGGGAGGGTTGGAGATAGGGCCTCCCAATCCCAACCAACCCCGCTTCACCAATAATCCCGAACGCATCTATTAGCATCCCTTTCATTTATCTCCCCTGACGCCAGATCGATCAGTCTATCCTCCAGCAACCACTGGTCCAACTAGAATCTCGCCATGGTACCATCCCCAATAAGCTACCTTGCCCCTTCCATCACTACATCGTTCATCACCTTACCAATACTCGACCAGATAGCTGACGGTCCTTGGATCTCGGAAGCTGACTCCCGCACATACTTAGCCTGCAAGAAGTTACACCATATATCCATATTATTGTTAGTTAAAAAACGCCAGGCAAGCTTACCCGTAACCGCTATTCGTGATGATACTGACTTTGAATTATTTAATTATTTTAGGATTTAATTATTACTCTATATTATTCTATTAAGATTTGCCCTAGACAATTTAAGGACATAGATTACATCTTTTTGTTGTCTCTCTTTTCGACGTTAGGAGTTTCTTTTTGGAACTTTGTGAGAACCCTAGTTGGAGATTTGGATCATTTCGATTCAAGATTGGTACTTTTCTCTTTCCTTCTATTTATGTTTGATTTCCTATGCTTAATTCTATTGAGTTGATCATGAAATTCTCCATGTTAGGCTATAGTTCTTTTAAATTCTAGTTGGGGCGATCCCAACAATGCATAGGTGGGATTAATATTGATATTTTTCAGGATAAATGTCTGTGAATTTGTTAGATTAATTTACTAAATCCTAGTTGATTTTATAATTGATTAGAGTTCTTGTTAGAATTTGAGACCGAGAAGTGAAAAGGCTAACAAGGCACTCAAATAAGGGTTTGGGCGGCTATAACATGCTATTTGGAATCGTAGGTTTGAACCTGAAATTGTGTTATTGTGAAAATTTGGCATAATTTCTTATGTGTAATGGCTATCATATAAACCCTAGCTAGGTTGAGGTTGTACTCGATTGAGCACGAGAGCAGATATTGACGCAATTGAGGCCGAGGTTCTAAGTTAAAAATGGTCTAAATCTAATTAGCGGAGTGCGAGAGTGGATGTTAATTGAATTTAGACACATTTACTTGAGTCCGAGAGAGGATACAGTAATTACCATAGATAGTTACCTACAACAAACTATGCAAATATCGGTATTAATCTGTCGAAGCATTGTTGTGGTGATCTTCTATTCTAGAATTGTCTCGTATCTATTGTTTTACTACCATCTTTGTATAGTTATTTGTTATTGGTTGGTTACTTTCTTGAGTCACTTGTAAATATTTCTCCCATATTTTTCTTGACTTTGTTTAAATTAGTCATAAGTGGCAATCGATATTAGGTACATAGCTAGTCTCTTTGATTTGACACTCGATATACTACAATTTTACCCCAGTTTTCGACCACATTAATTAATTAGTTTTTTGCTCTGTTGCCGAGGATTGTTGCTAGTATTTGTGGGTGTCCGAAAATTGAATTTTCCAAGTCTTTCTTTTTCTTTTGATTTCTTTTCTTTTTGTTTTTTTTATTTCAGATTTGTACTCTTGTTATGGATTATCTTTATTTTATCAATGTTATGGAGGTCGATCATGTAGCTAGTGATTGCCCAGTACGTGTTGAGAGTTCCGCTTGGAATGGAGGAGGAGGTGTACTATATGTGCAACCCTCGCCTTTCTTACTAGAGTGACCTTATTGATCGAGGAGTACACATCACTTAGGTGCTGAAGCCTAGCTTACAAAATTCACAAAAATCATCCAACCTCGGTCATATGAACTACGCACCACTTTATAACATGCATTCATTAATTATATGCATCTTTCTATGTACATTTCTTAGATTTTAGATTATAAACATAAATATTGTTTGATTCTACGTACATTGGTACAATGACATGTCTACTTACAAAAATGAAGAGATTGATGAACTACAAAAGAGTTTTTAGATTATTTTATTATATATATATATACCAAATAAATTATTGCAGATATGTTGTTGGCTTGTAAATGTTTGTAATCAACCTACTCTAGTCTAATCTCTATTCGATCATTCCTTGTCATTGAACTTTAGCTATCTAGTTTGTTGATATACTTGCTTCTCGTACATTTCGGTTAAAATCAAATAGTGTTATGTCAAGTAGTTTGTTATGGTCAAAGTTTGTTGACCAAACAAGTTTGTATATAAATACCTTGTGAGGCATTATTCATCAATACAACAAGCAATTCAATTCATTCAAACTCTTTTCTTCAAGCGTAACATGGTATCAGGTTAGGATTTCCATGGCAGATCACCCTCCTCCAAACCCTGTTTCGATTCCTTTGCTTCCTATTGATCCGAATGATGTCCTCTTCCTTCATCACTCGGATCATCCAAACTATACTTCTTTGCTCAAAGATCACTACTATGCTCCTTGACGTCGTTCGGTTGAGCACTCGTTAATGGCGAAGAACAAGCTTGCTTTTGTCATTGGTACTTGTGTCCGTCCTACTACATCTCCATTGCTTGCTGCTCAATGGGATCGATGCAACAGTATGGTGCTCTCCTGGATTTTTCATTCAGTGGAGAAGGATATAACTGAATCAATTTTATATTTCCGATTCGCTGCACTTCTCTGGTCAGATCTGGAATCTCGTTTTTCTCGCTCCAGTCGCACACGGAATTTTCAGATTCAGAGGCAACTGTTCTCTATTTCTCAAGGTACCTTGTCTGTTACTGCCTATTTCACCAAAATTAAGAAGCTATGGGATGAATATCTGGTGTTGATTGAAAATCGTGTTTGTGATTGTGGATCTGTAAGTCTCCTTCATAATCTGCTTGATGATCAGCATGTTATTCAGTTTCTGGTTGGTTTGAACTAGTCATACAATGCAATCCGAGCTCAGATCTTGCTTACTCAGCCTCCTCCGAGACTTAGCGAGGTCTATAAGATGCTTCTACAAGAAGAAGAGCAGCGAGAACTCGGTAATTCGTCGTCCTCTTCCTCTGAGGTCTCTTCTGCTCTCGCTTCTCAGAAATCGCCAGAAACTAAATCTTCTCAAGGTCCTTCTGGTTCTGCTATTGGTCATGGCCAATCTCCTGCACCTCGTGGTCGTGGATCTATTAAACCTTCCCAAGGCAGTGGTCGTGGCACGCTCTTTTGTGATCACTGCAAGATCGGAGGTCATGTTCTTGACACCTGCTGAAAGATCTATGGACATTCTTTGTTTTGTGATTTTTGCAAACTCAGAGGTCATTTGGTTGACAAGTGCTGGAAGAAGCATGGCTATCCTCCTGGAAAGGGTCCTTCGTCTTCATCTGGTGGCATTGCAACTTCTGTTTCTTCTTCATCTGCTTCAGGTCTCACTCGGGATCAGTATAGCCAGCTGATTGCCTTGCTCAACAAGACCAATGGTTCCACTGCTGATTCTGCTGCCTTTCTAGCAGGTACGAATTTCTGTTTCCTTTCTTCTGTTGATAATCCAGTTTGGATCATTGATAGTGGTGCAACCGACCGCCTAACTCCTCATAAACACTTTTTTACTTCCCTCACTGCCTTGCCTAAACCTATTTCCATCACCATGTCTAATGGCAAAACTGCTTCAGTTTCTTTCTTTGGACCTGTGATTGTCAACTCTTCCCTTACCTTACATAATGTTCTCTATGTGCCTGATTTTTGTTTCAACCTTTTGTCTGTCAAAAAGATAATTGCAGACACTCACCTTGATGTTCTTTTTACAACAAATTTTTGTTTTCTCCAGGGCCATTTGATGAAGAATCCTCTTGTGCTTGGTAGAGCTATTAAGGAACTTTATGTTGCAAATATGATTTCTGCTTGTAAGCCAAACAATGGTGCGCTTTCTGTTGACAGTTTTACATTGAATAAACATTTTGTTTGTGCTTCTTCTGTTGCATTGAATGATCATTTACTTGAGCTATGGCACTGTCGTCTTGGCCATGTTCCATTTTCTCAATTGAGGCACCTCGGTTTCATTAATTCTTCATTCAAGCCTACGCATCTTTGCAAAATTTTCCCCAAGGCCAAATAACACAAACATTCTTTTTCAACTTCTGTTCCTAAAACCACTGCTCCCTTTGAGCTAATTCACATTGACACTTAGGGTGCTTATAGGCATCTCACTCACAATGGTCATCGTGATTTCTTGACTATTATGGATGACTTCACCCGTTGCACATGGACTTACTTGATGCCATCCAAGAGCACTGCTCTTACTCTCATCCAGTCCTTTGTTTCCCTCATTCACACATAGTTCAATGCCTCTATTAAAGTCATTCGTTTAGATAATGCTGCTGAGTTTTGCAGCTCCAATGCTTTGTAATTTTTCTCTTCCAAAGGAATAATTCACCAAATCAGTTGCCCCTATACTCCATAACAAAACGGAATTGTTGAAAGAAAGCACAAACACCTCTTAGAGGTGGCTCGTGCTCTTTTTTTTCAGTCCAATCTTCCTATTTCTTTTTGGGGAGAGTGTGTGCTCACTGCCACCTTTCTCATTAACCAAACCCCACTGCCATCCCTTCAATTTGCTACACCCTATTCTAAACTTTTTAACAAAGACCCTGACTATACTTTCTTAAAGGCTTTCGGTTGCCTTTGTTTTGTTTCACCCCAACCATCTTCTTCTGACAAGTTCAAGCCTCGTGCTAATGCTTGTGTTTTCATTGCCTATTCCTTTGGAAAGAAAGGTTACAAAGCTTTGGAGTCATAGACTCACACCATTTATCAAACAAGGGACATTGTTTTTCATGAATCCCATTTCCCCTGTCATCTCAAACATCCTTCTACCCCATCTGTTTTGCCCACTCTCTCACCAGAATATGGTCATGATTTCATATTTACTCCTATCAATGCTCCACCTATTGAGCCCACTGTTGTCCCTCCTACCACTGATATTCCTTGCAATGCTAGACGGTCTTCTAGAACACATCATACACCCGCTTATTTGGATGATTATGTTTGCAACTTTAGTTCTTTGATCTCTACTGAGCACAGTGATGTTTCTTCTCCTCATTACACTTTACCTTCTTCCCATTTTGCCTTGATTAGCCATCTTTCAACTTTTATTGAACCTACATCTTATAAGGTTGCATCCCTTGATCCAAATTGGGTTATTGCCATGAAAAAGGAAATAGATGCTCTGCAGGCTAATGGCACTTGGGATGTTGTTCCCCTTCCTTTGGGAAAGACTCCAGTGGGCTGTTGATGGGTATTTAAAGTCAAGTTAAAATCTGATGGGAGCCTTGAGAGATATAAGGCTCGTCTTGTGGCCAAAGGATTCACACAAAAGAAAAGGTGTTGATTTCCATGATACATTCTCTCCTTTGGTTAAGATGGCAACCATTAGAACCATTGTTGATGTTGCTGCATCAAGGAAATGGCCACTATACGAGTTAGATGTTAACAATGCTTTTCTCCATGGGGATCTCCATGAGGATGTATACATGGTTATGCCTGAAGGTATTCCCAATCCATCTCATATGGTCTGCAAACTCAGGAAGTCTTTATACGGCCTTAAACAGGCTTCTAGACAATGGTTCCATAAGCTCACCTCAGCCTTGTTGTCGTTGCATTTTGTTCAATCAAAGAATGACTATTCTTTGTTTATCAAGAGATCTTCTGGGTTGATCATCATCCTTGAAGTTTATGTGGATGATATCCTCATCTTTGGGACTGATCAGGTGGGCATTCAACACCTCAAAGCTTTCTTAGACAACACCTTCAGTATCAAGGACTTAGGCGCCCTTCACTATTTTCTTAGGATAAAGGTATCTCACCTTCCTTCAGGGATTGCAATGACTCAGTCTAAGTTCACTTCTGAGCTTCTTTCTGATGTTTCTCAACCTCTAGATAAGCCTGCAACAACACCTCTTCCCCTACACAGCAAGCTCAACAATTCTGATGGAGATTTGTTATTTGATCCTCTTTCATACAGGAAGTTGGTTGGGAAACTTAATTATCTCACCAATACTCGTCCTGATCTTAGCTTTGCAGTGCAATGCCTAAGCCAATTTATGCAATCCCCACGCACTCCTCATTGGGAGGCTCTTCTGCATACTTTGAGGTATGTCAATCAAACTGCTGGCAGGGGAATTCTTCTTAATGGTTGCACAACACCAGTCTTACGAGCTTTTTCAAATTCTGATTGGGCGGCTTGTCCCATGACTCCCCGTTCAGTCACAGGGTTCATCATGTTACTGGGCACATCTCCCATCAGTTGGAAATCAAAGAAGCAATCGGTTGTTTCTCGTAGCTCCTCAGAGTCTGAATATCGTGCCATGGCCAATGCTTCCACTGAAATCACCTGATTGATTAGACTTCTTCAGGAGCTCGGTGTTGAGTCACTGCAACCGGTTAACTTACATTGAGACAACAGATCTACTATGCAAATAGCCAAGAATTCTGTTTTCCATGAACGAACGAACGACATCGAGGTGGATTGCCACTTTACTCGGGACAAAGTTCTTGATGGCCTGATTGAGCTGTCCTACATCACTTCGTCTGAGCAGCTGGCAGATGTTCTTACGAAAATTTTGCCTACCCCTCAGCACCAACACATCCTTTCCAAGCTGAATTTGTTTCATCCTTCAGCTTGAGGGGGACTGTTGATATACTTGCTTCTCAATTCTCATACATTTCGGTTAAAATCAAATAGTGTTATGTCAAGTAGTTTGTTATGGTCAAAGTTTGTTGACCAAACAAGTTTGTATATAAATACCTTACGAGGCATTACTCATCAATACAACAAGCAATTCAATTCATTCAAATTCTCTTCTTCAAGCGTAACACAGTTTACATGATATTGGACTTTTAATTAATTTTCAAAATTTATGGGTTTCTAGGTTGAAATTTTTAGAATTGAAGGGTTTTCAGCTGAGGATTGGGTTTGGATAAATTAAAATCCTATTTAAACTTCGTAGTTTACATGGCACCAGACATAATAAAATAGGAGTATAAGATACTATACCATTGTTTTGTTGGAATTATTCATGCGATTGTGAGGTTTAATTACCAGCGAACATTTGGTGGGCAATCTTCATTTTTTAGGCACTACAAGAGTACTACAAAAGGACCGATGTGATAGTCAAAACGAGAGCATCAGAAAGAGGTAGTTGAAGAAGCTATAGGCTTTTTTTTCATTTTAAAAATATTTTGGATGTTGGGAGTTTTCCACATTTGTAGAATCAACTTTGGCTTAATTTAGTGATGGCCGGACGACTCAGTTTAGGATGTAATCAAAAATTCTTCTATTTTTCGATGCAATCCGAAAGTTATGGTTAGTTTTATGGCTAAAATGTGTACTTGTGTGTGTTGGAAATTGATTGTGAAACGTAACAGTACTATTAAAGAAATTTTTTAAAAAAATAAAAACCATACATACCTATACATAGGTAATGCATGCAAGTTTGAAGTACTGCAAGTTTTAATTAATGTGGCAAAGTATTGTTTTTTTTTTTAATACAAAGATAAAGTTGAATCTTAGGAGGAGGACGATCTAGCATTAGAGATGCTGAAAGACCCAAATGCGTCAAATAATCTGCATATTCTCCTCATGGAAAGTGTGAGCGGAGCAGATAGACTGAAAGTCACAACAACAACGGAGAGCATCAGATCTAGAGATCAACATCTCGTCCTCCAATAGATACTTCCACGATCCCTTCATGGCGTTGATGACTGGTAGACAATCACCCTCCACTTCGATATGAGAAAATCCCCGCGTAGATATTTCCATCAATCCAACCAGGAGACCGAGACATTCCGCTTGAACCGCATAAACTTTGCCAAGTCGATGTGCACCACAGAAAAGCGCTATCTCGTAAAATGAAGCTAGAATTGGCAAAATCAGATACTATCTTAGTTCTATCAAAGTTTAGTTTGGCAAAACCCTTAGCAGGCTTCCCCCATGCATTTTACCAATTTCTTTTGTCCGGCCCTCTTCTGGTTGGTTTTTCGTAATTGTTTGTATTCGTGTCAAATTCTAGGTCCTCGGTCTGCGATTTCTTCCAACATTGTTGTTTTGCAGGATAATTGTAGTATGAAGGACTTGGGACTTTCATTAGGAGCATGCAGTCTTGCCAACCCTAAACAATTAACATCCTTTATCGATCAATCGATGGATAAAGGAAGCGCAGAAGATATATCGAATTTTAAGATAATGGAGGGACTGGTCCACACTCTTCAATTCGTTGTCCTCTCTGTTGATTAGAGCCTTTCCTTTTCTAAGACAGTACATCTCTACATCTTCATCGATCCAGTTTTTGTATTGTTCCCAAGCACTCAAGCAGGGCCAGTCCCCTACATTTTCCAGCTTCTCTCTAATTTTCTCTTTAATTTTTAATTTTTTTTTATTATTAATAAAAAATCTTAGCTGCCACTTGTATATATACCTTTGCTTTTCTCACACATATATATACATACATGTTTCTTTAATTTGTAAGAGAGCAAATTAGTAACAGATCGATGGAACCCTACGAGGAAAGGTGTTACACTATTGTATGCTGCCAAGCTGAGAACTGCACCGCCGACCTGACGGATGCGAAGCGCTACCACCGGAGGCACAAGGTTTGTGAATTCCACGCAAAGGCCCCGGTTGTTATTGTCACCGGCCTCCAGCAGAGGTTCTGTCAGCAATGCAGCAGGTTGCTCGATCCCTAATTCCATCTATCTGTCATATATATCCTTAATTTCCCTGTTTAATCTTCTTATTATATATGCAATTTAATTTGTTTTTAATTCATCACTTACGTTACGTGTGTTGGAACTCGACCTGATGATATAAATTGATCCTCGATCGATCTGTATATGTATATAGGTTTCATGAGGTGTCCGAGTTTGATGATACAAAGAGGAGCTGCCGCAGGAGGCTGGCTGGGCATAATGAACGAAGGCGGAGAACCCAATCGGAGGCGAGCTATGGGGAAACATCCAACTGAAAAAGTGAGTATATACCTGCTGGGCCACACCACTGGAAATTAGGGAATACGATTCCCCATTGATCGATCATTAATGTTCATCTCTTAAACTTGCTATCTGCTCTCTCTCTTCTGTCAAAACTTCGATCTATTCCCGGTCGATCTGTACCTTTCCTGTGTCCAAATAAAAAGCCCAGTTTAGAGCCTTCATGCATGCTGTTATCATTACATATGTATATGTATATGTTTGATCTAATTCTAAATATACAATAAGATTTGCTTCTCATCTATTATAATTATTTATGTAATTTTTAATTCCCCAAAAGATGAGTCTTAATTAATATCGGGTGTATACATAGGCATTATTCGTTTGTTTTATGTGATTATTCGTCGATTATACCATGATTATTCATCTATAACGATGTAATTATTAATCTATACAAAAAGTGTAAGAAGCTGTAAATTTCATTATAACGAATAATTGTCCAGTACCACTCATGAATAATTTTATTCCAACGAATCATCATCCGGCCAATACCAACGAATAATCAAAAGTTATTTTTATTCTCATCCATTGATCTTATTAATTCAATGGTTCAGATTTGTTAACATGACACATCATTAGGATTGTGTATTTATGATATTCTCTATATATAAGACTAAATAAAAATACATATATTTATTATATTATATTATTATTTATATGATAAGAGATAAAATCTCTCTACCTAGTAAAAGACGAAAGAATAGTTCGCTTTGTGAGTGGGTGGATGCGTAAAATCTCCCTACTCCATATCAAATGATGTAACGACCTAGATTTTTGTATTTTATTTTAAGCAATAAAAAATAATTTTGGTCCATATTAATTCTATTTTATTTTCAATTTTTTGGATCTTACAGAAAATATTATTATTGAACTATATATTGGCCTTTTTATTTTCTATCAAATTAGAATTTAATTATATGTTTTATAAATCATTTTAGGGAACTTTAATTTAACTATATCAAGCGATTTTATTATTTATGGGGTCTTAAATTAAAATTTGAACACATAAAACACTTACCTGATTATAACCACTACGCCATATATGGTGCAAGTTAGGCAACGAACCTACTTAGGTTTGTCACTAGAAATCGGTTTAGGCGATGCCGTGATGGAAAAAGTCGGCATCGTCACCCCAACCGCCCCAAGATAACCTCTATCTTGGATGGGATTGAAGCGATCGATCAACATACAATAATGTTCGTCGCCTAAAGACTCAAGGCAACGAACATATTGTATGTGGTCACCTGAACAGATGTCGAAATGTACGTGATCAAAAGTTGATGGTACTCAGGCGACGAACATGTTGGAAATATTTGTTGCCCGAATTAACTCAGACAACGAATAAATTGGAAATGGTTACTTGAACAAATGGCGAAGGTTGACCAAAAATTGGTTGTATTCAAGCGACGAACATGTTGAAAATATCTCTTGTTGGAAGTTTGGCGAATATATTGGATGTGGTCACCTAAATTAACTATAGTGTGTTCTAAACTCGTATTCAGGCAACGAATTCGTATAACGTTCGTCGCATGAATGGAAGAGCTAACTGGCACATTTAGTGCACTTTTATCCAGGCAACCAAAAGATGATATGTCTGTCATCGCCTGTATAAAGGGATCCTACCTGCCACATTTAAAACTGATGTTTGAGGTAACGAATGTTCTCTATGTTCATCGCCTGAATGAAGTGGTCCTATACCTACCGTAATTAATGTCGTTGTATAGGGCAACTGATAAATTCCTATGTTCGTCGCCTTAGTGAAAATTTTGAACTATCGAATTAACTACAATGTATTTGGTCAACAAAAGTGAGTCAATCCCCCTCTTTCCCCATTTTTTCGACATCTTTTCCATCTCCATTTTCTTCTCCAACAAGGATTTTTTAGGTATGTAAATATATATTTATTGTATTTTTTTGTGATTGGGATTGTATTTTGGATTCTGTTTATTATATAAATTAGGTTGAGATTGAAATAGAGATTTTAATTGAGATGTTTATTTATTGTAATTTTTTATTAAGAGATTTTGAATGAGATTGAAATGGAGATTGTGATTGAGATTTTGATGTTTTGGATTTTGTTAAAGGTCTTATATGGTTTTGGATGTTGATTTTCAAGGTTTGGAACTTATGATTGAGAGTGTGATTGTGTTGAGATTGTGATTGGGATTGTATTTGGGATTTTGTTATATAAATTAGGTTGAGATTGAAATAGAGATTTTGAATGTAATTGTGATTGGAATATTTATAAATTATGCTCAAATAATTTTTTATGCGGCCTATTACAGTTCAGGGAAGTAAATCATCTTGAATATATTACTCATTGCTCGATTGAGTTTCAACTTCCCTGTAATTGGCTTTAATAATTGATTATCATACTATGCCAGATTAATACTTACAATGGCTTTTACTGTAACGTATTTTCTCTGAACATACCTTATAAGCCACTAATGTGGACAGAGGTTTGGAGTGGCTGGTATTGTATTGATTCTTTTTCTCCCTTAACAGAAGTAAAAACTAGCAACTGATCATTGTGTATTTGCACTTTTGTGGTTTGCATTGTCCAATTTGACGGAGGGAAAGTCATTGATTTCCCTTATCAAAATAATTCCCAAACAAACAAACTAGTTTAGATTGCAAGTAAGGGGTCGATCCCACACAAAAACAATTATTTCCAAGAATTGTATATTTATTGGTTGAAAGGCAAAGTATGGGAATGAAGTAAATAAAAGACCTAAACTAAACAAAAGCAAGTGATAGTTAAAAGAGATGTTTCCATCCACAAATTCTCGACATTGGTTGGGTTTATTGGTTGTCGAATCCAATTAAAGTGTTCTCTACGAATTCCTCTCATCTTAGTTTGAATATATTAAAGCACAACGACCACAATTAATCCCTTACACCTTTATGCAACCTAAGCACGGACAAAGATTTAACATAAAGATAGAACAAGTTCCTAAGAATCTAGGCATATGAATAACACCAAGTAAACACGGTAACCGATGTTTAAGACATATGTCGAAATCCTTACTAATTAGTCATGATCAAACGAATGTTCTCACAATCCTAAGCATGCTACTACGGAATTCATTCAATGACGAAAGAACAAATACCTAGTAAAATACTATCATGGTGATCAATCACAATAATATCAACAATAATCACAAGGGAGATCGAAAGATATTAAAGAGAGAAACGATACTTCATTAGAAACTCACAATCAACCACCAAGTCTCGAAAGTGTAGATGAAAAAACAATGAAGAATTAGCCAAACATAGCTTACCTAAATCTCTTCTCTTGAATGGAAAACAAAACCTAAAAACCTAATCGAATAGAGAAAAGTGGTTGAATGTCAATGTTAGTCTCTGTTAGATGATTAGATGATTGGTAGATGAGTCTCCAAACGGCAGAGAAAAACCTAATATAAAGCCTAAAAGTGTTGGCCAAACCCTAGATTAGAGTTTCCACAAAATATAGAAATTGGGCCGCTCGCGCAGATTCGGATATGAAGGGACGGCAGACGCCGCCTTGACAGCTTCGCAGACTGAACTTGTAATGCACTTTTTGGAGTCTTCGTTTGTCTGATTGATGCATATGAATATACGTTGGAAAGCTCTTTTCAAGGACTACAACTCTCATGAAGAACTCAGAAGATTAATCCAACTTCTCAAAACCTTAAAGAGACGACTTCTCCATGTGCTTCATTTCCGCTCATGTTCTTGTGCTCCTTAGCTTCCCAAATCGCCTTCTAATCCTTCCTTAGCTTGTTCCTTGATCTTTTGACATTCTCTTTGGTCTCTTCTTAAGCTCCTCATCATGTCGGCACTACGAATCTACATAAAACCAATAAAATAGTGTAGTTTCCGATCTTTACCACTAAAAGAGCATAATACGCAATTAACTCTAAAACATAACCAAACACCTATGAAACACACCTAAAACTGCTCTATAACACCTATCAAAATATGCCTTATCAATTGTGCATGTGAGTATAAATGCAGAATTTGTCAAATGTGAATGTGAGTAGGTGTGTTTGTGCTTTAATGTGGAAACTAGAACCCATAAATTGGTTTAAGTGTGCTTGAATGTGAGTAGGTGTAATTGTGTTCTTTAATGAGAATATATGTGAGCAGGTTTTGTGCATTTGTATGGTAAAAACAGGGTTACTAATAATATTGTGCATATATATTTTTTTAACATAAAATTTACTCAAGCAACAAATGTAACATATAACAATGGCTTGAAATAAAAAAAAATAAAAAATTGATTCAGGTGACGAACATTGAGAGTTACTGGTCGCTTGAACATCCTGGTGATGAGAAAACTAGTCGCTTGAACCCAAGCCACAAACAAAGTAAATTTATAATGACCTTCTCATAACTCAGAGGATGACAGTATAACCGTTGCCACAACACTCATGCAACGAGCATGATATATTCGTCGCTTGAAAATTCAGATATTCTGACAATATCCATATGATTTCAGGCGATGAAATTTTTTCCTCACTTGAATGGAAAAAGTTCGTCACCTGAATGGCTAAGCCTAATTGGCAGGCCGTTGTCCATATGCAGGCAACAAATGGTTTGTTCGACACAGGCTTGAAGGTCAGGTGATAAGAGGGTCATTCAAGCAATGGCTTAGTGTTCGTCGCCTGAATTGCACCATGGCCTAGTGAACTTAGTGTCCCTAATCTCCATTTGTTTATATGAAAACGCACAACTCACTCTCTACCTCATGAATATCTTCTGCTCTCCCCTAATCCATAGACGACATCCTTCCTTTTGCCTATTTTTTCTCGATCTCTCATCTACCTTGTTAGGAGGAAAATCAAGTATGAAATATAAATCTCAAATTCAACTCCCTGATCTCCGCAAATTAATTATAAGACTTCCTCCCGCTGTAGTAGAAGGTAGTCAGGATCGATCCATGAGGAAGCGTGTCAGCGCCCGCCTTTTTAGTTCCAAAACTCAGCAGAAAATCAACCAGAAAAACAGAAATAACAGAGAAAAGCATGAAATATAACAAAGACAGAAACTTGGTCGATATCGACCTCAGTGCACTCGATATCGACTAAAAATATCGACCAACAGTGACTCAATATCGACTGAAACAGAAACTTAAAGCTCGAATTTTGTGAAATAAATCAGTAAAATAAAAGACTTCCAAGATCAGAGTTTCAACACCACAACGATAACCAAGTAAAATAACACATAAAGGCATAAAATATCATGTTTTTCATCAAATAACTTTCGTTATTAACAAATAGGAAGATAAAGGCTTTCGCATAAACCCTAATTATTACTAACCCTTTTTCACATAATTAATCCAAGTTGCATTAAGATCACTTTCACTTCAATAACACAAACAAGGATCACCTTCAACTTTCGCAAAAGAATCATGCTTGTAGGGATAGAAGATGAATTCGCATCAAAAGCTTGTACCTTTACCGCATCACCTTACATGGCCACCGTCGGGCTCACCCCGACCCTAGAAGTTGGGTGACTACTCGCTCTTCATCATCAAGAAAGACATCAATAATAAAAGGAACTAAATTGCATTAAATAAAATAAAAGAAAGCTTACAACCGAATAAAGACAACTCCGCTCTCGCTTCACAAACTCTACTCGGCCTCCCCCTTCTCTCTCTCTCTCTCTCTCTCTCTCTCTCTCTCTCTCTCTCTGCTCTCTTGTGGCTTGGCTTGGATTGATTGCATGAATAAAATACATCCCCTAATGCCTTATTTATAGTGTTCATTCCCTAGAAAATTAGGAAAGAAAACTATATCTATATCTAAATCTATCTATCTATATCTAAAGATTAAATTATAGAAATAAAAGAAATAAATCAACAAGGGAACTATATCTAAAGTAGATAAATATATCTTCCATCTTGATAGAACTTGATAAATCTCCTCTTGTTGATATCTCCATTGGACTTTGGATAGAAATTGGATTAGAGCTCGGATCTGGTCGAAATCGGCTACTGGGCACCAGTCGATATCGACCCATATAGGTCGATATTGACCTCGTCTCCTCAAATCTGCTTCAGACACTCGATATCGACCACCTCTTCAGTTCTCAATATTCTCTGGTCGATTTATGGGCTTTCTGGCCTATTTGATCCACTCGATATCGACCAAAAGTGGTCGATATCAACCTCTGCAGCAATTTCCAACATGCTGCTCTGTTCTTGAAACACACTTTCCCGAGTCCTCGTTCGTCGAATTGACACATATGAGCATGCATTAGAAAGCTCTTTCCGAGGGCTACAACTCTCATGAAAACTTAAAAGTTTGATTTAGAATGATGAATGGCGAAAAGTGGGCTTTCTTCGAGTTGCACCATCCTTAGCTTTTTCATGACTTTTCTTTAAGCTCCAAAGTGTGTCCGATTTTTGCAAAATATAACAAAAACTTGTGTAGTCCTCCATATATTGCAAAAAAACATAAACTAAACAAATTATGTATTATTCTAACCCAAATGCATAAAATGCATGCAAAAATCGTTATATAAGTCAATATAAAACATGGCAAAATAGGCTCACATCAAACACCCCATACTTAAGCTTGCTTGTTCTCAAGCAATACTTTTAATTGTCATACAGGGGAAGAATTCAAACTCTCAACTTCTTAGATTCATTGCCATATAACCCTGCAATCAATTACCATTTTTGAAAAGGTACTAGTGTCACAAATCGATGCATGTGCAATTAAAAGCAACATCTACTCACAAAAGGAGGGTTATGCAAAACATTCATAAGTGACAAAGCATTAATAATCAAGAGAACTTTAATTTAAGCTCAATAAGGAATAGATTGGTAAAAGGCGATGGGCAATTTTTGGCAATGTGGTGCTAATAATCCGGGGAAATGGAGTACTTCCAAACTTTCATACCACATTCCTTCTTCATAAGAATCATCACCTTTCGCTCATTCGCTCATTGCTTTTTTCAATATTATGCTTTTACCTCTTTAACCTCAGCACTGCCTTCTCGCGAGTCGCAAACATGGGTGTCATGAATGGCCCCGGATACTTAGTGTTTTGGACTCCTCACCTTGTGTCCCATCTCGCCAAACTATTATCTCTGCGAGCAGGGTCGATCTACCTTTATCTCCTGAGGTGATCGGATTTTCTCTCACTCATTAAATTTTCCATATATTTGAAACTTTCCTACCAAACTCCAATAATGATACAACACAAACACCATATAATAATCTCCATAATGTAGCTTTCATTCTCAACATAATCCCCAGATAGGAAATAAGGTAAAGAATGGGCAATATTTAGAACATGTCGAGCAATAGTTGAAATAAGGCTCAATATGGCTTTTGTGGTGCATAAGCATAGGTAAAGGCTAGGATATCTCAATATGAGCATTATATGGAAATATAAAGTCCTCCATCCTTTTATCATGCAACATGTCAAAAGCAATTTCAAATTTTACCTTCTTTCATGGTTTTCATTAAAATATGCAATTCATTGTGACTTCCCTTTACTAGGCAATTTCATGTTATATCTCTAATGAATCCAATTTTGCATCGTCGAGTTCAATTATAACTTCCATGACATTAATCAAAATTTTCAATAGGGGTCATTTTTTATAAACTTTGAAAAACATGTATATAAGCACATAAATCAAATATGAAATCCAAAGTAGCCATGTATAAATAATTCAAGAAATAATGCACAAATAATATGCACACATAATGTCAAATATAATCAAATATGCACAAAGTAAGCCCTTCCCCCACCCCATACTTAAACATTACAGTGTCCTCATTGTATAAAAATAAGGGTAAAGAAAGAAACTCACTAGACAGGTGTGTAGAACGTCGGAAGTCGAGTGCTTTGCTGTAGGCCCTGGTTGATTTCGAGTGGGCATGGTCGATATCGACCTACTGTACTCGAAATCGACTTGCTGCATTCTTTCTTGTTCCTCGAAAAATTAGAAGAGAAAGACTTGCTGCATTCTTTCTTGCATCCACGGGCTCTAAGGCGCCTATCTTAATCTTGGACCAGATTGATAAAGGCATTATACTCACACTGGCTCCCAGATCACATAAAGCATTGAATTTGTGCGAATGTCTGCGTAAGGAGGACAAAACTCCTTATAAATACGAGTCCATCTCCTGTCGGTCCTCACATCCGCATATGTGTCATTGGAAACAGTATTTTATTATATGTGTGGTTTGAAGTCAATTTACGTTTTGAAGCGGTAGAGATCGGTGAAACACTTTGGAATTGAATAGACCAAGCTGCGCAGAATGTCGTAGCAGACTGGTCATATTCTGGCTCACGCTGCGAGGGTAGTAGACTGGTCGAATTCTGGCTCACACGTTTAAGTTTCAGTAATGTAACGTAATTGTTTCAGTGTAATGTAACTGTGTTACTTCGCAGTGTAACGTAATTGTTTCAATTGATAATATATACTTTCAATTGTTTCAAATGTGTTACGTTGCAGTGTAATTGTATTTAATCTACATTGTAAAAATACTGAAAGTCAATTGACAATATATAATTTGTATTCGATATTGTACTTTACATTCCATATGATGATTGTAGAACAACAATGTAAGGGTATACACAAAATTCAATAACCAACAAATTGTCGTAGATACATTCATGCGAGTGACCAAGAACTGCATACCAGTCTTCTCTCTTTAGTTCTGGTGTAACTTTACAAAAGAGAATGTGGAAGTGCAATACATTTAAATGACTGTAAGACAGATATTAACAGAATGCAAGAGGATGTATATATAGTTGTCCGCATTGTATTGCGCAATTTGCTGCCCACGTAAAATAGTCGTTACGCATGACGATGTGTAAAGACTTCATTGGGCGGCCGCACGATACATGCGAAACGAATTCATTGGCCGCCTTGTCGTGCCCTGCAGTTTCTGTCGGCCCAACAGACCAGCATTACGATGCGTACAGCTATGCATGCCGATGCGTATCATGTCAACTTCGGGCCGCCGGTTTCGATGCAAGCGGGCCCTACTGCTGGAATTTCGCATTCGACCGCGTTACTACCCGCGTCAGCATGCGGATCTATCCGCTTCGAACCGCGGAACAAAGACAATTCCATCTACCCCGATCCCCTATAAATACGTCCCCTCCCCACCTCACTTCGTTGCACCCTCCGCTTTCTCTCTCCATAATTCGTATCTTCTATCGTCGTTTATGAATACCTGTAAACTATCAAAGTGCTTCTGTGATCTTTATATAATCTCTATAAAGATTAGTCGAAGATCACGGAATACTTTGATAGATTATCCGGTTATCCAATTGACCAACTTTAGCGGCGATCTCCATAGAACTCAAAATTTTCTTTCCGAATGGGTGTGCGTTGTCGAATATCAATATATTATGAAAGTGTTTCACCGATCTTTTTCTACGATTCCTACGAATTTAAGTAAAGATCGGTGAACATTTTGATGACATATCCGAATATTCATTCCAAATATCATCAATTCTACTTGCATGATTGCGTTGCTTTATTCGTGACACGCTACTATAATAGTGTTTTTTATGTAAACCTAACTAAAATCTTCATATAAGTGGTGTAAGTGTTCAAGTTGTACGATGAAATTGATAACTACGTTGCGTACCCGTTTCGACGGGTTGTATTAATGTGTTATACAGTGTAAATATTTACCTTGTAATGTTTGACAATTATAAATACCATGTGGACGGGTTGTCCTTATTTTTCTAAACTCTCACATAATGCAGTTGTATAACAATTATAAAATAGTGATGAATTATGTAAATTTTCTCAAATCTTTATAGTTATTCAGTATCCATTGTCGTATCGATATTTACCATTGACAATCTGCACTAATATTAGTAACATGTTGTATCTGTCACGTATGGAAAATTTGTCGCATAATACCAACGCACGACGTTGCGGACCATTTAAGCCGTTCAAATTTCAAATTTGTCCAGCGGCAACGGCCGAATTCATTACGCATGATGATGCGTTACGGCACGCGCTTTCGTCACGGTCGACTTCCGTCCGCACCTTCATGCGGAGAATGGCCCATGTCGGTTACCGCCTCCGCGAGGCTCCATTCATCCGCACTTTATATCGTATTATTACGCAACCTGCTCCGTAGTGCATCCCACAACTACGCAATTATTTGCGGAACAAAACGCGCCTTTTAACGGTCCTGTCGCATCATGTGGGTCCCTGAGTACGTGTCGGTCCTCTCCGCATGACATTGCGGAGTAATTAGGCCCACTGACAAATACTATAATTGTCGATTACAGCTGACAACAAATAGTAAGCATCACTTGATTCCACAATCGTCGAACTCTTTCTCTCCTCACCTCTCAAAACCTTCCCCCCCCCCCCCATCTCGTCTTTGGGTTTGCGTTGTCATGTCTTCTGCCGATCCCGTCGATCGCGTTTCCGTCGATGACGTACCAATAGAACAGTTCTCCGTCGACGAGGTATGCTTCATTTCCTACCATTTTCATCACATTCACAACAAAAAATTTGTTACTCTCTGTCTAAATTATGCACGCAACTCGCAAATTTGAATAGGACGCAGACGTCAAAGCCTCAGTAGAAATGCCAGATTTCACAGATATTTTTACAACCAACCGGGAGTGGACAAATCGCGATGAGATGGTTCGGACATTCCAAGACGCAGCCGCTACCCATCTGAAAATGGTGCTAGTGATCAAGAGATCGTGGCCGTCAACCGAATGCCTCCTCGGTAGCGTACTCCTCGCGTGTGAAAAATTCGGCATCTATGAACCGAGGAAGAAGGTGAGAGAACGTAGGGAGCACGGCGAGGCAACGAAGAAGGGTAACACGAAACTCACAAATTGTCCATTCTCTTTAATGGGTCGGGAATTCCAACGCGGAAAGTGGCACATGTACGTTTTATCTGGAACGCACAACCACGACCTTCCAGATATTCTACTAGGTCACGCCTACCGGGGGCATATCCACCCGCGGGCATTGGAGGTCTTGAAGATGTTATCGTCGCATGGGACACCGCCTAAGCCGATATACTCGTTACTGCACTCTGAAGAGGGATGTGTTACATCACGAAGTCAGCTGTATAACGCCAAGGCCAAGCTTAAGTTCCAGGCTCGAGGTGACAGGACCATCACCCAAGATGTTCTACACCAGATGAAGGCCAAGCGGTACTTCTACGTTATAAGGAGGAGGCATGACTCCGACGTGGTAGGAGGTCTTTTCTTCACCCACCCGGACGTCCAGCATTTGCTGAAACTATTTCCGTATGTCGTCGAAATCGACAGTACGTACAAAACCAACCAGTACGTCTTCATGACATTCCCTTTAACTGCTGTGTTCTTTGCAATTTGTAACAAATTTCATCTAATATTTGTCACCTCAGTTTCAACTCACATTTTTTTTTCTGCCACATCTGAAGGTACAAAATGCCATTGGTTGAGTTCATCGGCTTCACATGCACGGGGATGAACTTCAGCATAGCTTTCGCTCTCCTCTAAGATGAGACCACAAAGTCTTACACTTGGGCCCTCAACCATCTCCGCTTCCTCTACGGAGACAAGACACCGGAGGCTATCGTCACTGATAGGGAGCTTGGTCTACTTGGTGCGATTGCCGCTTCCTTCCCCACAGTCAACCATATATTATGATGGGTCCACGTTCTGCGGGGGTGCGAGCAAGCAGCCTTCGAACGGACCCGCGACTTAGAAACAGCGCAAAAATTCAAGAACGACTGTAGAGCTGTGTTCGAGTCGAAATCCCCCGAGTCGTACGAGTCACGGCGCCGGTGGATATATGCCAAGTGGAACCACATCCCCGGATTGATGCAGTACCTCTCCTCCACGTGGCTCCTGCATCACCGAAACAAAATTGTCAGAGCTTGGGTGGACACCAGCCTTCACTTAGGGACAAGGACCACAAACAGGTTTTTAAATTCAATGCCCTCCTCAACCTATACGTTTACGTTTTCACGTATATATTTTATGTTAAGCTGAACAAAATGGAATTTTCATTTAAGGGTCGAGTCTGCATACTCAGCACTGAAAAACGCGTTGCAGTCCCCCGTAGGAGACTTCGGTTGCGTGTTCGCAACCATCGACTTGTTGATGAAGGATCAAATTTTAGAGATCAGGGCGTCACTAAACAGGGACCGCAACACGTGGTGCATCGGCATGCACAACGTTGACATTTTTTGCCGGGTCCGGGATAGGATATCAACGCATTGCTACGACCTCCTAAACGCACTATATCAGAAGGTCAAAGCCGCTCCACCTACCCCAGAATGCACCGACCAGTTTTGGAGAGTCTCGTACGGGCTACCATGTACTCACGACATATATCGCTGCATCCAAGATAGTACGCCTATTATGCCGAGCCAGATTCACATGTTTTGGAAGCAGTTGGATTGGAAGGGTATTCAGCAGGACTCGTCGTCAGACTCCGTCCCCATGACCGAGGCTCAGATCACCATCAACGACTTCTTGCAAAGGTATCAACGCGGTGAAGTGCCCGATGACGAGTTGGCTAGAGTGGCAACTACGTTGGCGGACGGCCAGTTCCCTGCTACCACCAACCTAGTTCCACCCAATCCACCTGAGCTATCGAGGGGCAAACCTCGGGGACGAGGGCGCCGTAACCCCTGTCAAACTAACCCCTTGGCATGGGAGAGAACGCAATCGGCTAAACGACGCCGCCAGGAGCGGGCACAGGCACCGCGTCCACGCGGAAGAGGCCGCGGGCGTGGCCGCGGCCGTGCACAGAACGACTCCACAGATATGATGCGCGACGAAGAGGCGGCTTCCAACATAGCCGACGCGGAGGCCCCATCAACCGTACCGGTCGTGCAGACCCATTTCCCCTGGGCAGATGATGACATCGACCCATTCATGACAATCTTCATCAACAGAGTGAAGAACATCGGGTCTGACGGCCATTGCGGATATCGAGCATTTGCTGAGATCCTTGGTTTAAGCGAGAATGAGTGGAAACAAGTCCGACTCGCCCTCGCACAGAAGATGACAAAGCATCGACACGTTTATAGCCACAAACCGCGACTTGGCGACTACATTTTTAAATGTACCTTCACCGGTCCCATTGCTGACCGAGAGTACTGGATGGAGTGTCCTATGATGGGTTTCGTCTTCGCCACAAGATTCCAGACGCCCTTAGTCATCCTCAGCAGGAACTATCCGATGCTTCTACTCCCTCTCGATGCACGCGACCCTCCGCCACAAAAAGAAAACTTGGCAATCTGCATCGTCAACAACAGAACCCATTGGGTGCCGGTGGGCTACCAATTACATGACATATTTTTTTCAGACTTCACAACCACAAATACTTACGTATTCATTTTACTGTTTCCACAGGTATGGTTGCGTGACGATCAACCAATACCGTCCATTCCGACTTCGAGATGGACCCCCCCTATTCTACCTGTGATTTTCCGATATGTTACTCGTGTCACTGTCTTTTGTTTATTACAACTACAATTCAATACACTTATTATAAGGATTATACCGATGTGTTACTCGTTCTCAACGAATTATTCTTTAACCAACATAACTACAGCTATTACACCGATGATCAGGTAAGGACTCCAATGTCTGTCATACGGAAAAACACCGTTGCCTTAGGTCCGCAGCGTATTGCGGAACAAAACACCACCGTAAGACCTTGTTTGGCGGACTTGTAAACAGTGTCCCCTAGTTACGCAACCTTATGCGTAGTAATACTGTATCAAACACTCTGTTTGGCTTGCCCCCCGCCGATGTACGCAAGAGGTTGCGTATTTAGTTCCGCATCTGTATGCGTAGATTAGCGGTGTATCTAGTAAAAATTAGCAGTGTAACGAACAACCCCCTAAAAAAATCATATGATGCCAACCAAGCTCGATTTCGAGCTCCAAGTCATTTCAAATTAGTTTTATGACATTCATAAAACAAAATCCACAAAACTAACTTTAAACGACTTGGAACTTGAAATCATACATAAAACTTATCTAATATTCTTACTGTCAAGAGATTAAGATGGGTTCGAAGCTGATAATGTACTCATGTACTCAATAGATATATACGTGAATGAAAAAGACCATGAACTATTTTGAACATGCAAAGAGCTTCACTTCCAAAATATCATTATGCCAACTTTATCATTATTATTGATACATACCAAAAGTCAAAATTTCACATATAGTAAAAATCAATTTCAACCAAATGAGACCTCATTTTATCATAAAATGAAATTGTATCCTTTGCCTCTATCATAATCGCAATGAGGGCCGTGAATATTGCACCTCAGACTTGCCTACTATATCATTATTTGGATACCAAAAATCCATAAAAGGACAAGTAAATTGGTGATATTATGCAGACATCGAAAGATGAGTAAAATGAGAACATGAGCAAAAAAACTTACTTGTTGCCTAAACTTATCTTTGCTCGACTTACTTTTTTTTTTACATATTTGCTAGAAATGATAAAGGGAAAGAAAAGTTGCTCACTCATTTAGGATTTCTAATATAAGTCATACATCAAAATAGAGAAAATATATGCAATACATTAAAATATAAGCCAAGACTGCTAAAAATATTGAACTAACAATACCTAATATATATACTCCATGACTGCTAGAAATAGAAAACATATATCAAAATAGAGAAATTCATGGAGTATGATCAAGGCCTTGCATATAATATATATCTTAATAAAGTTTGGCAATTTAGCCTCCATGCAGAATATAAGCTAATACAAATTTTCATTACAATTAAATATTCCAAACAAACACAAGAGACCAAGGAGAAGTCTAGGATAGTCACATTTTTGGCATTAATAACCCCTTAAAATTTAATGAAATCAACACAAAAGAATAGTACCCATCAGATTCACAACTAACTGGACACCATTCACCAAAGCTCTTTGATAGGTTTAATCATAACTACAACTTGATTATTATAGGGGATTCATTGCAAGGAAATCACTAACATGAGAAAAGGTTATTGACTCAAATCCAAAATAACCTTATTTTCCGACACAATCAAACACGAAAACTTTAGCTCTAGCAATGATTTAGGAATCTAGCTAGCTATGAGATTAAAGTATATTAGAAAGTTTAAACAACTCATAAAGGACTCAAACAATATAAATTTCTTATTTGACATTTCTACAAACACCTTTGGTGGCATATGTGTTTGACCTCATATCAATTGAAATTAGACAGGTTCCATAAAGCCAATTGAAACCAAGTTTTTCTTATTTTTCCGGAAAAAAAACTATAATTCATAGATACATTTTATCAAACACCTTGTGCAATGACTCAATCAATGAAATTCATTTCAAATGTATAAACTCCTTGGAGACATTTAATCAAACACATTATGTGCAAGAATTAAACCCTAAATATAACAACTTTATAACCTCAAATTTGACCAATACACCTCAATATATAATGCAATCATCCATACATGCACACGAAGTTCACCAAATACTATCATTATTTGAGGAATAATAAAATTAATCACCAAATACCATTAGATGAGGGCTAACAGCATGTACTTCAAATTTCATTATTTCCTCTATCTTCATAGCTTGAAACCTAAAACATAGACGTTCGCAGCCTAACCCCTAAATTGAAACCTAAACCATAGCTTATACACCTACAATCAAACCCTAATTCTAGGAGAATATCCCTCAAATCAAATGGTAGAAATTTTACCTCTTGAATTCAAACAATTAGATGGAAGATGGAGAGAAACTCACCCGTGCGGATCGATTTCGCTAACCCCCACCAAATTGGAAAGGGCTTCGCCTCCATCTGCTCAACCCCTGCTGATTGCCGCCTCCCATCACTCGCCCTCCTCTGGCCGCCGTCCGATTGCTCTTTGCTTCGAGAAACAACAACCACCAATGGAAATATCAATTGTGAGGAATAAAGGAAAATATTGTGAGGAAGAAGATAATACAACGTGGAAAAAGAAAACCAAAAAGAGATGGAATTTATACTAGGAAGCACTTTTTTTTTTACAGTGGGCAAACATTAGGATGGTTCTGTTTAAGAAAACAGAACACAACCTTGATCATCATGAAGGATGATGTTCGGAAGCACTTGAATGGAGAGAACGTGGGGAGAAAGGGCTCAAAATTGATTCTTAATTTTGCTTAGTCATGGAAACGTGACTCATTCTTTTACAAAGAGGTTGCTTCTAGTTTTATAAGTATTAGGGTTGGATTGTTAAATAATTAATTTAGATATAAATAATTTTTTCACCAAAAAATAATCTAGATATAAATAAATGCACCTATCAAATACTTCATATATACTTCGTATCTCTTAATATTTTTGAAAAGTATTACTATAAAATATTTTTTATTTATATTTTTATCAATTAAGTAAAATGTATATAGATAGATTATGATTTATATAATTTTTTATAAACTACGCTAATATATTGTTTTTTTTTTCTCTAAAATTTACTCAAGTGCACCAATTCATCGGTTTTAGTCGAACCCGTATTGGTCACCTAAGAGCATGCCCAACTTGTCTAAACAATTATCCAGAATGGAGAATTATGAATCATATATTTTAGATTTTTTTAGGAAAAAATTTACAAAATAGGCACTTTATTTGGACGTTTTTGCAATATGGTCGTGTATTTGGACAATTTAGCAAAATGACCACAATAAATACCCCTAAAACCTAATCCCGTTCATGCCCCCTTCCTCTCTTTCGTTCATCATCGGTCTTCCTCCCCCGCTCATATTCGATTGAAGGAAGCTTCGATGCCTCGTTCTGAAGCAAGGCGATTGAAGGAATTTGACTTCAGATCTGGAACTGGACTTCAATCGACTTCAGATCTAATTCAATCAGCAATTGAATTCGACCTCGGATCGAAGGAGGAGCTGCGGCGGAGGAGGAGCGGCGGCGGAAATCGATAAGGAGAAGAGGAGGAAGATGGACGACGTCGAGCGAGCGAGGCGAGCAGCTGGAGCGAGCGAGGGAGCGAGGCGGAGGCGAAGGCCGGCACGAGCGAGCGAGGGAGGGAGGCGGTGGCGAGCGAGGGACGGAGGGGGGGGGGGCATTGGCGAGCGAGCGAGCG
The DNA here is from genome assembly GCA_037127255.1 of Persicaria tinctoria. Lineage (NCBI taxonomy): Eukaryota > Viridiplantae > Streptophyta > Magnoliopsida > Caryophyllales > Polygonaceae > Persicaria > Persicaria tinctoria. The sequence continues at coordinate 19,381,013 of JBANSL010000019.1, read as the reverse complement.
ACAGAGGGAGGGTGGCGGCGGCGAGCGAGCGAGCGACGGAGGGAGAGAGGCGGTGGCGAGGCCGGAGCGAAGTGAACAGCGTCCGAGGTGGCGATGAGTCCTGGAGGAGAAAGTGAACAGCGTCCATCAATTAGGATAATTTAGAGAAATTACAAAAATTGTCCATTATTTTTATATTGTAACATTTTTACCCCAATATTACATTTGCACTACATAAAATTATACTATTTGCTTAACAAAGTGTTATATGAGCACAACATACCATTATGTTTAAAAATAATATAAAATAAAATAAAACTAGACTTGGGTGATGGAAAAAAGAAAAAAAAAATGAAAAAAGTGTTGACACAAATAGAATAAAAAGTGCACAAATTAGAATAAAATGCGCACGAATAATATTATAAAGTAAAAAAAAATTGTTATCCATGTAGAAAAAAATATTAAAAAAAAAACTAGATTTGGATCATATTTGTGAAATTGTTATCTAGGCTTGATGGAATTGTTCGACATCATCTGATCGGCTTATGATTCATTTGTCCTGTGCTTCTTCGATTCTTTGTGAAATTGTTATCCATGCTTGTGCAACTCTAAAAAAAGTGCTGACATGGGAAAAAAAAAGTGCTGACACGGAAAAAAGTGCAACTCTAAACTAGACTTGGATCATATTTGCACAATTTATGGTTATATTTGCACAAAGTACTCTTATATTTGCACGATAAAAAGTTAAAAAAATAAAATAAATAAAAACTAGAATAGGGTCATATTTGCACAACTTATGATTAAATTTGCACAACGTCCTCTTATATTTGCACAACTTACTCTTATTTTTGCTCAACAATAGGTTATTTTTTACAAAACTCTGTTTTAAGAGTTGTACGACTCTTATTTTAAGAATTGCACGACTCTTGTAAGAATTTCATACATTCTCTATCTAGGAGAATGTAATGGGAAGTTGTCGGACCAAAATCATATTCTCCAAAGATCCGCTATGGAGAACCAGCACTTTTGGGGTTGCTCGCAAGGCTGTCTTGCCAAAATAGCCCAAACTGATCTCATCAGTGAAGTTTCCATTGAGAATTGACAGAGCCGCCCAACACCTCTGTCGCTTCCCGGCTCACCGTCCCCGGCCATTCCTTCTTCTCCTCTCTCTCCATCGTAATTCTTCAATTCGCGCGACTACAATTCGCCGCGAGTTCTCTCTTTATGCTGTTTGCATAATTAGGGTTTTGGCTACATCATCCTAGATCTCTCCGCAAACCTAAAACTTCTGTTGTTGGCTGCCTTTACTCCCATGGCGTCCCGCAAGGAGGAATCGGAGGCTTTCAACATGCTCAAGTTCATGTATCAGGACGACGACGACGACATGGAAGATGCTGATAGAAACGACGATGAAGCCGGCCAAGACAAACCGGAGCCCCAACTGCGATCCGGAGGCGAAGATTTAGAGATGAATGATTCCGAACTACTGGAATCCAAGGGACCTGACGCTGTGTTTGCTGGCGTGGTGAATGACGCCTCGCCTATGCAGCAACTAGATACCAGCTCTACTCCAACTAGGAGCAATTTGAGACCTCCGACCCCTCAGGCAGATGGGGTGGCCATCCAGCCGCAAAGGTCTAGGCGGGACAGGCCTACCATTGTCGATTATGGCCACGACGAGGTTGCCATGTCTCCGGAGGCCGAGGTATTATTTTGCAATTCACTGTCCATTTCTGTTCCTCTTTTTACCTACTGGAATTTTTAGGGTTCTTCAGGCACACTTATTTTTCTAAATTAGTCAGTGGTTTTTCTGCAGCTATTATTCAAGGGAATTTTTTTTGTACTTCTATTGGTTTAATTGCTGGAAAGCATTTATCTGTTATTGATTTTGCTCTTGATGTTTATAGGAGGGTGAGATTTTGGCAAATAGTAGGTTTATGCCTGATCAATATGCCAAGAGTGGAAATGGTATGCTTACCATTCGTTTTTCTTCCATAAATTACATTGTTTATCTGTTCCTTATAGTTCTACGGTTTACTTGGAGTGTAAAGTTGAAGCCATCTATTTATATCTTCTTTGATTTTGCTTGATGCTTCAGCCGACATTCAGGAGGGGCTGTTGGCTGACAATATAGAGATGTCAACACCAAGCATTCATTTCACTCCCCCGCCTTCTGTTCGAGTAGAGAATTCAATCTCTGAGGCAGTAGAAAATGCTGCAAAGGAATCTGAAACTGAAGATTTGGCAGGAGCTAATAATCCTAATATTCCTGAAGATGTTCATCCACTGGATGAATTTCTTCCTCCTCCATCAAACGCCAAATGCCCTGGGGAGTTGCAAGTACGTTGCACTCTATTCGAGCTGTTGTGCTTTTATTCGATTTCATTTTCGTTTTCCACTCCCAAACACTGATTTGAAGTATATAAATATCCTTATTTTGCACTCTTTCTAATGTTTCTTCTAAAGATTACCCCTTGCAATTTTGTTTATATATATAAATAGTCAGCCTTGATCTCTATGTTCTAAAATTACCTCAATTATATATTGAAAATATGATAATAAATGCAATAAATAAATTCAAATTACAATTTTCTTTGAAAACTATTCTTTTTAACAAATTAAACTGCAACTTATATCCAACTTACTCTTTTTTTCATTGATTAAAGTTATTTTTATTATAAACTGAACCGGAACTTATTTTCTATTAATGAATAATACTCTTAAACTTCTTAATTAGTTAATTTTTTGCTTTTTTGTTATGCAATTAATTTTTCTTACTAATATATTAGTTACGAAAATTGTTCCAATCGAGTTGTAGCAAAATCTCTATCACGAATAATAAATTGAATACTCTCTTACTCAGGAGATGTCTTCTAGATAGATAGATAGATAGATATATAACAATTACCAAAATATATCATATATGTGTATTTTCAAAAAAAAATCTTTTTTTCCTTATAAAATGGTACATATGCTACATATTATTTAATAAGTTTTTTTGGCGGGAGAATGTTTTCCACAATAAACCACAGGACGTCAAGGAGGACTCTATGCATCGACTTTAGTATTATATATATAATATATATAATATATATGGGAGTGGTTCCAGAGTGCACACCCCTTAGGGTGTGCATTGTGCACAAATATTATTCGGTGAAATGTAAAACATTATTCGGTGAAATTTTAAGCATTATTCGGTGAAATGTGAAACATTCTACCGAACACTATTATGTTTTTTTTCCGTTCAGTTCAGATGAAAACGTCCCAATTCCACTGAATAATTTATAACATTCTACCGAATAATGTTTAGTTTTTTTATTTATCCATTTCAAATAAAAGAAACCTCAATTCCCTAAACAATAGTTACAATTTATATGGAATGCCTCAAATTTCACCAAATAATGTTTCACATTCCCCTAAACAATACTCACATTTCACCGAATAATGCTTCAAATTTCACTGAATAATGTTTCATATTTCACCGAATAATATTTTGTGCACAATGCACATCCTAAGCCTTGTGCACAAGTTACCCATTCTCTAATATATATAATATAAATAATATATAATATAGATATAGTTTTCTACTTAGCCACGTTTCTGGTTATCTAGATAGCTCGTGTGTTTAATAAATATGCTTTTTTGTTTTTTGATTGTTTTTTTACCACTGGGTGCTGTATGCCAATGCTTCTGATCTGATAGATCACTATTTTATGTTAAAATGTTGTTTGAATTTTGTGAATTCTTGGTATGTTGGATGATGTTTTTTTTAATCTCTTGTTTTTAAGTTATGTTGCATTTCCCCTGTTTTTTTGTGGTGGTTTTCCATTTACAGACTTTATTTATGCTTACATCTATGTGCTCTAGAAAAATCTGTGAATTTGCTTCTTTTATTTATTTGTTTTATGCATAGGCTTCTTTTTAATATTACGATCACCAAGAATCTACAATACATTTTGTCTCTTAAACTGAAATTGTCTTCTACTTTGCAGGAGAAGATAAATAAGTTTCTTGCATATAAGAGGATGGGCAAAAGTTTTAATGCAGAGGTTCGCAACAGGAAGGACTATCGAAATCCTGACTTCCTTCTGCATGCTGTGAGTTATCAAGACATTGATCAGATAGGGTCTTGCTTCAGCAAGGATGTTTTTTATCCTCATGGATATGATGAAAGTGACTATTGTGATGCAATAGGTTATTAATAAGTCTTTGTGTTTTTAAACATTGAATTTTTCCACACATGCTTTTATGGCTGCAATGCCGGTATCTCATTTGCTCTGATTTTTTTTTTATGGCTCTCTGGGAAAGCAGAAGTTGACATGAAACTTGAAATGGAGAGGAAAGAGCAAGAAAAGAAGAGGAGTCCAAAAGTGGATTTTGTTTCGGCTGGAACCCAGCAGGCTGCTGTTCTTGCTGCAGCTAAGATTAGCATGACTGTTTCAGGTACATGACTACATGTCAACTTCTCTACAGTTTAGCCCTGAAGTTCTTTGATAAGTATTCATTTGTTCCATGCTTTTACATATTTATGAGCAGCATTATATGCTTGAATTGTTTAGGTCCTTTTGTTATGTTATTCCATACAGATTTTGAGTTGCTCAATTAGATGATTGTCTTTCTTATCTTGGTGAAATACCATTAAGAGCAGGTGTTCCCAATTTGCCTTCAGGTGGTTCACAGTCTTCTTTAGTGTCAACTGATGCTCTCTTGAGAGAGGGTCGGCAAAACAAGAAGTCGAAATGGGATAAGGTATTTCATTCTACTTTTAGTCTTTAGTGAATGACACATGAAACCATTGCCCTTTCTGATTTCATTTATTTATAGGTAGATGGTGATCAAAGGAGTGCATTAGGGGGTGGACAGGTGGCTCAAACTTCTGTAGGGGCTCATGCAACATTTCTGTCTGCAGCTAATGCTGGATCGGGTTATGCTATGTTTGCGTGAGTTCTATGTGCTTTTTGAAATATTGTTATCTTTGGCTCGTTTTCCTTGTTCATAGTGTTTATACCGCTCATTGAGGTTATTGTTTGACTGCTTTACATTTTCCTACTGTTGAGGCTATGCAATTTGATGGTGGTTTACCTTTTCTCTTTCTTAAATGGAAGTTTATTAGCTGTAGCTAATAACCTTTTGGAGGCTTGGAGCTCACTTCGTTAACCACCAGTCTACAGGCTGACAGACCCTTTTGGCTAAAGCCAAATTGACAAAAAGATGATGGATGCCCTAAACAAATGGTTATCTTCTTATGTATGCCATAGTTCCTTCTAGGGCCTCCCACAAGTAACTAAATATTTACAAGCCCCACTTATATATTACAATTTCCTTGAATTTAGAGTTAGAAAAGGTATATTTATGTGTTGATTCTGTTAGGAGCATTCGCATTTAATTTTTCCAGGCTTTCGTGTCATTGCTGAAACCAAATTCTGTTTCTAATCTCTTGCAAGTCTATTGTCAAACGTAATATGGATAACAGTGTTGCAAATTGTTGTTGGCTAAGTTATGAAGGTTATAACAATCTCAAAATGTCTGTTAGAATTGTTTGATTTATGTTCATAGAGTAAGTCCAATTGGAGTCCCCCTTTTTGGTGTGTTTATATGAGTAGCATCAAGAGACCAGATCATGTTCAAACCTTTGGTTTTGCACTTATAGTTTGTAAAATTGCAGGCAACAAAAGCGCAGAGAAGCAGAAGAGAAAAGATCAAGTAGATCAAGTGAAAGGAAGGTGGAGCGAAGATCTTGATCTGTGCAACGAGTGAAGGCAGTGACGCTTTCTCAAGGCTGATTTAATGTGGGAATGGTAACATGCTCTCTTTTCATATAATCTTTATATGTTTTTAATTGAGTGTGCTGTTCATATTCACACAGAACGTTGCTATTTTTTTTGCTTCAACGTTTTGCTTGATATTGTTCTATTGTAATCTCAGGAAAGAGATTTTGAAGGGAAGAAACAGCGGGACATAAACACTAAGATTGAGGGGGTACAACCATGTCAATTTGCACTTGTATACTATCAAAATATATTGTATACCTTAGCAGTTAGCTGGAACTCCTTATTCTGCACATTTTGCCTCATCTCTTTCACATTTTTGGAACTGATTTTGCTAGTTATATTTTTCTGTTCAGACACTGTTTGGTTCAGGTGGGTTGGGGCCTTGGGGGTTATGTACCTTGCACAAGAATAAGATTAGCAACAGACACCAAGAGCAATATCGGTTTGATGCCATTGGAGAACCATAGAAATCACGCAATTGATAAGTTTAGTAGCAAAGCAATTGAACAATGGTTAGTCATAATGGATGATTGATTGATTGGTAGTGGCCTTCCTTCAGTATGATGATATTTGTGATTTTCAGCTGTCCAATTTTGTTTTTCTTCCCTCCATGAATGCTGTTGAGAGCCCTTCCTTGCATCGGTCCCCCGGGCTTGTGTGTGTGTGTATACAAATAAAGAACCATATCAATCGAATAAAACAAAAGTCCTATTTTCCTCAACCCTAAAATGAGATTAATGAAGAAAATTAATCTCAAAGCACAAGAGTGGGGGTGTTTTTGACAATGGTGGTTTAACAAAATATTGGGTGATTTCTATAATATTTTTTGGGCAATGGTGGTGTAACAAACGGGCCAAAAATGTCATGCAACTCATGTGATGTTCAAAAGTTTGGGGCTTAAAATTAAACAATGGGGCAAAGGTTTAAAAGTAACATTCTAGATAAGCTGTAACAACATTCCATAAGCAAATAAAATTCCCATGCTACAGTGAATGTCCAACATGTACATAGTGACATTAGTCAACAAACTTGAGCCATATCAACTGCAATAATAAACTTGATGATTAGAGACTACAAAATCAGCATAATTATCTCATGAGACATCGATTTCAGTGGTCTTCTAGACAACCTTCAAAGGTTTTAGTCGGTGGGATAAGCAACTGGACCATTCTTGTCATGACAAACTCGCCTAGATCTAGTAATGCTGTCCAAAGGCTCTTCGAGCGAAATCACTATTATTGCCATCATAATGAGATCTATACTGATTAGATTCTTGTCTCACGCCAGGAGGGGCCGGTTCTGTTGAAAGAAAATAAAAAGTTGTGGATTGCCAAGAAACATCAGAAAATTGCAGGATGAGTTGAGAAGAAAAATAATCCAGTACATAAAATTAACCAATTTAGAAAGAATTACCTCCTTCCTCTGAGTCAGAATTTGGCCGATTTGACGGAAATTGAGAAGGGGTAGAGAACCTCGCAGAATGATAAGCATCCGTACTATTGTGTGAAGAATACGAGGCACCAGAGTTCAAAGACAGACTGGAATATTGCACGTTTGGTGCTAACTTGTTAGGAGAGGCCTTAACCTGTCCTGATATCTGTCAATTAGATCAGAAACATTTCAGATAATTACTGACATTATAACATTTCATCAATTAAAAAAGGAATGACAAAACAGCGATAAACAGCTTCTGAAGCATCCCTCGGTAGTCAATATCAAGATGTGCCCTAGTTCGGAAAATATAGGCAGAGTTCAACAAAGATGCTTCCAGGTGAAATATTCCACTCTCATATTGCAATTGCATGGAAGGTTGGTTCTTACACATATATGCAGAATAAACCATATATGAGAAAATGAGGTGAGGACATACCGCAAACTTTAAGGTCCTATTGTAGAGAGTAACAAGACCAGAGAATAACTTCACAGCATAATCTGCAATCTCCTCAGTCTCGTATTCAGCAAATGCAAAGCCCTTTGATTTATTGGTTTCTCTGTCACGAGGAATGTGCAAATCAATTACGCGTCCAGCTTGGATAAGTATATCATACAATATCCTGTCAGTTACCCTGTCATCCAAGTTACCTGCCAACAAAATTGACAAAAATATATTGACAAATAAACTTCCACAACAAAGCGAAACAAGTAAAAGCTATATGCCATAAGTTCAACAAGAAAACACAATACAGAGTTTAAATTTTAGTGCTTTATGTAAAGAATGACATAAGTTTCATGATAAGATTGATACAATTTGCTGATACTAATTGCTTCTATGTCCATGCACAGAGGCATTTCCACACTTGACTAGTTATTGCTCATAAACAATATGTTCTGTAAGTTTCAAATACAAGGGAAGCAAACTGATTTATGTACTAGTCCATCAAAACAACCCATCTTTCACTGAAGCATAAAACCCTGTTTCCTCTTCAAGAGAAACCATGATATCTTACAAACCCGAGCTTCAAAAAAAAAATCTTTTCCCTTGGAGGAGGAAACAAAATATCAAAGTTGCCTTTTGCTATGCTCATCTAATTAGTTGAAATATATCAACTACCAACAACTATTCTACACATGGGTGGAGCTAGAGGGTGCTCGCAAGTGTTTTAGCACCCCTGGTAGGAAAAAAAATACAATTTTCTTTTACATATAAATAGAATTTTGGGTAATAATGTAATATAAGAGCTTTAAATGAGCTTTATAACAACAACTTTATTAGCTTAGTTGGTAGAGAGGGGGGAGGAGGACCAAAAAGGTCTTGGTTCAAACATCAATATCTCCTTTGATAATTTTTCCTATATTGTTGTTCATTCCAATTATTTCAATTAAAATTTACAATTTAAATTAAAATTTTAATGTTTTCTTTCAATATTAGTTTTTTAAAAAAAATCTTCTTCATTTTTTTTCCTATATTGTTTTGTTTCTGTTAATTATTTTAATTAAAAATTACATATATGAATCACAATCTTAGTGGTTTTATCAATATAGGTTTAAAATAATTTCTCCTTCAAATATATACAATAAAAAAAAAAACCTGAATTTTTTTTACACCCCCTAATCAAAATCCTGACTCCATCACTTATTCTAGCCACATGAAGGGCAAAGCACATGGGAATGTGTTTTTGTAAATTAAACAGCTTCTTCCAGAAAAGTCAGCCTGGTAGAAGAAGATCAAGGGATCATCTGTGGAAGCTTCTGTAGCATCTATTTCGAGTCTCCAGAAATTTGGCATGCGGAAAGTGAATTCAAAAAGCAGAGAAAGGATAAATCACAGAAATCATGGAAATATAGATTAGTATAACCACATTTATCCATCAGAAAGAGGAATGAGAACTGAGACTTACCAATGTAAACTGTGCACTTAGGTTTTTCGTCCATAGGAAAGTGAGAACTGAAGTCACTTTGAATTCTATCAGCGAAAAAAAAAAGGTTATCAGGGGAATCAAATAGGGAAGGAACTAGTGAATCAAATCAAATCAAAGTCAGCATAAGTAATATTAAATCAAGAAGAATAACATAAGTACCTAACAAACACAGGAGTCGAATGACTGGTAATTTTCAACTCATATCGTAAATTTCACAAAATTGATTAACAAATAGATGCAATGCAACTAATTTGAAGCTCAGCATAGCATAATTTCGTCATCAATACAGTATCTATAAAACTCCATAGCTTCCATAATAAACCTTCAAAATAAGTCAGTGACACACAAGATAACCCAGAAGCCTAAAAAGTTAGGGCTCGAGCTTAAATAGAAAAACTTAATGATTACCTCAAAGTCTCCACTAAGGCACTAACAGAACAAGAAGATGAATTTGGGGTGAGGAAGGAATTGATGACAGAGTCGCCACAGCCACCAGAAAGCACCGCCGCCCCCAGTAGAGGAAGAGGAACCGTAGACCACCAGAAGCTACCAAAGGCACAGTATGAGCCAAGCAGTATGAGCCTTTGCAAACGCGGCCACGCACAAGATCGGAGGATTCGCTGTGAGATGAGTACGGCCGACTGGCTGAGGGCCTGAGGCAGAGCTAGGGTTCCGTCAGTTGGTGGGCTTTGGATAATGCAAGGCTAAGATTTTTAGGCATAAATAGCTCTATCATCAATTAATAGAAAAGGGTCTCAATCTCATGTTTTTATTTTAATTTAAAAATATACTTGATTATCTCTATAAAAACCTATTAAAAACGACAAAAATAATAAAGAGGAAATGGTAGGAAATACCACTTTTTTTGCAAATTTGGCAAAACTGGCACTTTTTTTGCAAAATAACACAAGTAACCCAAAATCCAAAATTTTGCAAAAAAATCCCGATTGATTACCTGGGGTAGGAGGTAAAAAGAAGGAAAGAGTGGTAAAAAAAAGGGAAAAGAAAAAAAAATCAGAATACTCTCTCTCCTCCCATTTCAGTTTTCTCTCTCCATTTCAAACGAAAGATAAGGAAAGAGGAATGAATCGACGATTTCGAAAGGAGGAGGTCGGAGAAGATCCACCAATGTCGGAGTGTGGAGGAGAAGCGAAGAACACCGCCGCCGGACTATAAAGGTACGCCCCCCTCTCCATCAACCCAAAATCATTCTTGCTCCTCTCCGTTTTGTGCGAACGTGGGATGTCGGATGTGTGGGTGAAGGAGTTGCAATGGGGTTTAGGGATTGAAGGGCAATGGTGGGTTGAGTGATGGGTTGTGGAGGGGTGATAATGGTGGGTGCGATTGAAGGACGAGGAGGGTGGTTTTCGGGTATGGTTAGGGAAAACCTACGGTTAATTAGGATTTAGGGAGGCTGAAGAGGGTGGCAATGGTGGGAGTTAAAATTAAGATATGGGGATGTTTTGGTGGGCGATAGAAGAAGAACGATTGAGGTTTGAGCTTATTTGATTTGGAATTTGTTTGTTTGGAAGAGAAATTGGGTGATATGGGTTTCGAATTGGATGAGAAAGTACGTCGTTCATTCACACATCTTCGTTTTCTGCAAAATCTGCATAACCTAGGTGACAAGGGTAAATGGACTCCTAACACATGATATTTTCAAGGTGACACGTAAATATTGATATTTAAATGATATTGTCTTAATCATTTCGATCTGAAATTAAGCGACGATTAGAATCTGATATGAATTTGAATAGTCCAACGAATACCACATATTTCCTTTGATGACATTCTCTTGTTTTTTATTTCAATTTCATTGGTTGTTGGACAACAATGTCATTTTTTGTTTTAATTGGGTTTGTTTATTAATTATAAATGAGTTTTGACATACCAAGGTCAACTGATATTGTTTTCTGAACGCTTTTGTTCACTACCTTAGCCCGTATAAGTGATGCTAAAAACCTAATCCCTGCAGATGAAGGTGTTGGAGGAGGTCGTCAATGGATTGTGGGTTGCTAAAGGGATGGGAAGAGTCGGGGAAGAAAGAGAAAGGGATGCTAGCACTTCTTTTGACGTTGATGCAGAGAAGGAGGGTGATGTTGGGAAGGATGGAGCTAAAGACAAACTTTTCGATGAAAAGGAAGGGATATGAGGCACGAAATGATGAAGAGGTAAGTTTTCTGCTAGGCGACATGGTATTTACGGTTAATTGACACGGGTTAAAAAATATGGGAATGTCGTATATGAATCTGTTTGTTATTAGTTCATGTGACAAGGTTTTTGTTGTTGGGTGATAGGGTTTATTTAGTTTGGTGACACGGGATAAAAAAAAATTATGAATGCCGATTATATGAATCTGTATTAGTCGATTTGACAAGGTTATTGCGGTTAAGTGACATGATTTACTTAGTTGGGTGACATGAGATATCCAAATCTCGGAATGAGAGTTTAAACTTCCTAAGCATTTTTCAAATCTCTGAGGCTGCAGAAGTCGAGGGTGTGTGAGGCAAGAAGACTAGGAAGGCTCTAGGAGGTGATGGAGAAGACATGCCCCCCTCGCGAAGACACCCTCATACTCGTGTCCTCATTGACACCGTACAACTCCAAATCATCCAAGTCTTCTTTGAGCTTCACTACAAAACCTTCGTCCTCATCCGATACCCTAAAGTCGATTATGGGGTTGACCCATCCTCCTCCTCCTCCTCCTCCTCCAATATATAAAGAACTTCCAAAGACAGGGTATCAACGCCACAACGATAATCATGCAAAGTAACACATAAAGGCATAAAAGATCATGCTTTCCATCAAAATAACTTTCGTTACTAACAAATAGGCATATAGAGGCTTTCGCATAAACCCTAATTGTTACTAACCCTTTTCACATAATTAACCCAAGTTGCATTAAGATCACTTTTGCTTCAATAATACAAACAAGGATCACCTTCAACTCTCGCAAAAGAATCATGCTTATAGGGATAGAAGACGAATTGCATCAAAAGATCTGACCTTTACCACATCACCTCACATGGCCACCGTCGGGCTCACCCCAGCCCCAGAAGTGGGTGGACTACTCGCTCTTCATCGCAATAGCAGACATCTTTGATGAAAAATAACTAACTTGCATTAATAAACTCAAACTTACAACTTCTTCTCTCTATGTGTAACTGTGTCTCTGAAAATTGAATGATGAAAAACCAGTCCCTAGGGCTTTATTTATAGCCTTCTATTCCTTGCTATTCAAGGATAGAAGATATCTATCTATATCTAAAAAGCTTAAAATATAAATAAATGTAATTTAAGAATTAAATCTATAAAGGGGAAACAATATCTAAATAGGTAAGTATCTTCTTGTTGATAGATCTTGTCTTCCATGGATAGTTGATAGATAGATGTAGGATAGACTCGGCCATCTCGGATTTCTTCGGCTCCAAGGACTCCCAGGTCGACACGGGCAGCCAAAGCGCGTAACGCGGCTTCGGGATGTGGCTCATCGATCTCGACCAGGGCTCGTTGATCTCGAGTAGACATGGTCGTCGACTTGGGCTGACTGGGCTTCTCGGGTAGCTCTGCTCGATCAAGCTCGGATCTTGGCTCCTGGGTCCTCGATCTCGACAACACAACTCGAGATCGAGTAGATCTGTCGTCGAGGATGTGTGGCCTGGTGTGGTCGAGGAACTCCTCCTCGGCATGGACTCGGACTGGCGCATGGTGGTCCTCGATCTCGACAAGCCTCCTCGAGATCGAGTAGGGTTGGCTCGACGTCTCCGTCTTCGGCTTCTCGACATGGCACAACTTCATCGACTCCGGACATGGTGTCTAGGCGTTGTCGATCTCGACAAGATGTACTCGAGATCGAGTAGGGTTTCTGGAGTCGGGTTGCCTCTGGCTCAGTTTCTCGATCAGTGCTTAGTCGACAAGGTATGTGCTCGGACATGTTCATCGAGATCGAGTTGGATTACTCTAGATCGAATAACCTGGGCTCCTAGCTTTATTCGACTGGTTCCGCTGCTTCTTGGCCTTTGACTTCTGTATTTGATTTCTGAGTTTTTCCGACCTTTCTCAAAACTGTTGTGATTTGCCTCGAATTCTGCGAAATTAAACAAAAACTGGTGTAGATTCCATAATTTGGCAAATAAACATAAACTACATAGATTCTGTACTATCTTAGCCCAAATGCATGAAATGTATGCAGAAATCGATATAAAAATTACTGTAAAACATGGCAGATTCAGCTCACAACAAACACCCCATACTTAAGCTTGCTTGTCCTCAAGCAATACTTTTATTTGTCGTTCAAGGGAAGAAATTAAAACTCTCAACATATTGGATTCATTTTCATATAACCCTACAATCAATTACCATCCTTGAAAAGGTACTAATGTCACAAATCCATGCATGTGCAATTAAAAAGCAACATCTACTCACAAAAGGAGGGTTATGCAAAAATAATTCATGTGACAAAGCATTAATAATTAAGAGGACTTTAATTTAAGCTCAATAAGGAGTAAATTGGTAAAAGGCTAAAGGTGGGCAATTTTTGGCAATGTGGTGCTAATGACCCGGGGAAATGGAGTATTTCCAAACTGAATTTCATACCACATTCTTTCTCATAAGATTCATCACCTTTCATAATGTTTTTCTCAATAATAATGCTTTTACCTCTCTAACATCAGCACTGCCTTCTCGCGAGTCACAAACATGGGTGTCATGAATGGCCCCGGATACTTAGTGTTTTGGACTCCTCACAATGTGTCCCATCTCGCCAAACTATTATCTTAGCAAGCAGGGTCGATCTACCTTTATCTCCTGAGGTGATCGGATTTTCTTTCACTCATTAAATTTTCCATATTTTTCAAACATTCTTGCCAAACTCCAATAATGGTAACAACAACACAAACACCATATAACATCTCCATAATGTAACATCATTCTCAACATAATCCCCGGATAAGGTAAAGAATGGCAATATTTAGATCATGTGGAGCAATGTATGAAATAAGGCATAATATGGCTTTTTGTGATGCATATAAGCATAGGTAAGGCTAGGAATTTAAGCAATGAGCATTATATGGAAATATAAAGTCCTCCATCCTTTTATCATGCAACATGTCAAAAGCAACTTTAAATTTTACCTCCTTTCATGGTTTTCAAGAAAATATGCATTTCATTGTGACTTCCCTTTACTAGGCAATTTCATGTTATATCTCTAATGAATCCAATTTTGCATCGTCGAGTTCAATATAAAGCTTCCATGACATTAATCAAAATTTTCAATGGGGGTCATTTTTCAAACTTTTGGAAAACATGCATATAAGCACATAAATCAATAATGAATTCCAAAATAGCCATGTATAAGCATTTCAAGAAATAAATTCTAACTATGCACACATAATGTCAAATATGTCAAATATTCACAAAGTAAGCCCTTCCCCCACCCCATACTTAAACGTTACAGTGTCCTCACTGTATAAAAACAAGGGTAAAGAAAGAAACTCACTAGACAGGTGTGCAGGGCCTCTTGATGTCGAATGAAAGAATCGCCTGGGCTGAGTTTGAATATAGCTTGCCTCTATCCATGGTCCTAAAAAGTGTAGAAGACATATACCCACAATAGAAAAACTAAAAATGTTCAAAAACCAAAAACAAACAAAACAATGTCAAAAAAGTCCAAAAATAAATGTCTATGTACAAGCTCTAGATTTTATAGTCGCTAGGCCGACTTCTCCATTTAGCTCAAGGTGGCATTTGCAGGGCCCATGTAGCCTGGGCTTCAAATAGAACTCCATTATTGTCCATCAGCTGTAATCCTCCAGAATGGATCTTGTTCACCACGAAAGGTCCCATCCTCTTCTTGTTGAATTTGTTAGGGAACCAATGATCCTTTGATTTAGAGACATAGAGCTTGTCTCCAACTTCATACTCTTTGGGCTCATCATTGGATATCCTACATAAGCGCACATACCAAGGCAAACCTCTCCCATGTATAGATAGATCTTTAATGGAAATGGGAGAAGAAGGATCCATACCTTGGCTTACCTTCGCAGAGACGAAATCGGGGACCACGGTGTTTGGTCGATCTCGAGTAGGGGTACTCGATCTCGACGAGTTTTCAGATTCTGGTGGTAAGCTGCTCGTAGGTGCAGGAGCTGGTGGAGGTGGATGTTGCTCGATCTCGACAAGGTTAGTCGATCTCGAGTAGGATTCAGCTTCTGGTGGTTTCAGCGTCGAGGAAGGCGAAGCCGAGGCAGCGAGGTGGTGGTGGTCGATCTCGAGTTGGCTGGCGCTTCACTCTGGCTGCTCGATGACGCTGGTACTGGTAGAGGCTCCTGGCTTTGGTCGAGATCGACTAGACTTCTCGATGTCGAGGAGTCTTGGTCGACCTTGACCCCATACTTGGTTCCTGTCAAGGCATCCGAAAAATAGTTAGTCCATAACGATGTACCTTGGTTTGTGTCGATTGGATTTTCTGTGTCCTCTTTTAGGATTGCCATGATCTCCTCCACCTGGGCCTCCATATCCCTCTTTTCCAGCTCCTCAGGGGTCATATTTCTTACCTTGGGTTCCCCGCAAGTGATGTAGCCAGCTGAGATAGATTTTACCTCTTCCATTGGACCTCTATGCCTTTCAGTTTTATTAAAGGAATACTCAATTACCTCATCGCTGATGTTGAAAGTGAGCACTCCTTTCCTCACGCTTATGTTGGCATCCACCGTCGTCAAGAAGGGTCTTCCTAGAATAATTGGACAAGCAGGGTCTTCTTGCATATCAACAACTAGGAAATCAGCAGGGACAAAGAATTTACCTACTTGTACTGGGACATTGTCCACCATGCCTGTTGGAATGACCACCGTGTTGTTGGCCATGTAAAGTCTAGCATCCACAGGCTCTAGGGCACCTATCTTAATCTTGGACCAAATTGTTAAAGGCATTATACTCACACTAGCTCCAAGATCACATAAAACATTAATTTTATATGGACCAAATCCAATGGTTATAGCAAACTTACCTGGATCTGGCCTCTTCTCTAGTATGTCCAAATGGCTGCATTCCTCTGTAATCTCAGCCATTGATCGCTTTTTGCTCAGAATCTCCTTCAGGAACTTGACATAGGATGGCATTTCATTGAGAGCTTCTGTGAAGGGGATGGTGACGTTGAGCTTCTGAAGCATCTTGATGAAGCGCTGAAATTTCTTTTCTGCCGGGTCCTTTGGAGATTTTGTGGGGAAAGGAAACTTCTTTTTTTGATTCGGAGCCAGAACAGATGTCGGACTTGCTGCAGTTTTCTCGATCTCGGGTTGCTCTTCCTCGATCTCGACCACGCCTTCCTCGATCTCGACTAGATTGGGTGGTGTCGAGTTGCCGTGCTGTGCAGGCGAAGGCTGGCCTAATTGTTCCTCGAGATCGAGTTGGCCCTCGTCGAGATCGACTAGGTTCTTGTCGACTTGCTGCTGGTCGACCTGCTTTTCTCCTTTGTTTTGCTGCTTTTCGACCTCTGGCTCTTGCAGTTGATGGCCGCTTCTGAGTTCTACAACAGCGATGTATCCGGTTTTTCCCTTGGGATTTGGTTCTGAAGATCCAGGGAGCGAACCTGACTGTCTGGGGATTCCTGCTGCTAGCTGGCCTATCTGTGTATCAACTGATTTCCGCCATATATCAATATCCCCAAGCCTAGAGTTGACACCTTGCATCTAAGTGTAGACGGAGTTGAAGGACTGCTTAGTTTCCGAATGATTCCTCCGTATTTCCTCTAGGACTGTCTGTATATCATCCCTTTTCTGGTCCTTTTCAGATGTCATGGAGCTCTGTAGGGCGGGGGGTTCCTAGGGGCACCTTGGTTCCATTGTGGTTGCTGAAACCTTTGGTCCCCCATGTAGCGATTGGGACCCCCTGCATAAGCTGCATCTTCATGGTGCTCTGCTAGCCTGACTTGCTCTGTGTGTGGGCACTCAGTAGTGGTGTGCCGCTGTGATCCGCATTCAATGCAAGGCTGGTTGACAGAAAGATACTTTACTTGCTTAAGGAGCTTCTTGTTCTGATCTCTGTAGTACTGCTCCCTTACATCAGGATCAATCTCTTTAGGAGGCTCATAGAGGGGCATGGATGGTGCTGGCCTGGCGTAGGGGTTCTCTTCATAGTTTGCAGTAGGCCCATACTTGTTGTCATAGTTAGTGAGCTTGTCGAGCACTCCCCATGCGTCTATTGGTGGCATCGTCAGATACTCATAGCGAGTATACTGGTTAATCCTATCCTTAGTGACTTGGTCAAGAGAGTTGAAGAAGATCTCCTGAATGACGTAGGGTGGCTGTCCATGAGTAGGGCAAGATCGCAGCAGTTCCTTGTAGCGTTCCCATGCCCTTGCCAGCGGTTCCCCAGGCTTCTGTTTGAAAGCGGTGATTTTTCTGGCGGAGGAGTGCTGTCTTGGCGGGTGGGAAGAATTTATTCAGAAACTCTTGCTCTACTTGGGCCCATGTTGTGAGTGATCTTGGTTTCAGCCCTTCAAGCCATTTCAGTGCAGGCCCAGCAAGAGACTAGCGAAAAACCTTCATCTTGACATATTCTAGAGTTGTACCTTCAGCAAGAGTACGGCACATGTCAGAAAAATTGGTAATATGTTCAAGAGGACACTCATTAAATCTACCAAAAAAGGCATTATTTTTAAACTCTATAAGGAATTGAGTGCGAATTTCAAAAGAGTTTTCAGGGATTAGAATCGCCGATTCAGGCACGACGAGAGTTGGGTGCATATAATCCTCTGCCGTGGTTGGGTACTAGGCAAGCTCAGCCTCCGCTTGTTCCCTTCCTGCTTTCTCAATGGCAATAACAGCATCTTTAGCGGCCAATTCCCTTGTAAGCCTCGCAATCAGCTGCTTCTGTGTTTCAGCGGCTGTCATGGCTCTTTGTAGTTTAGCTCTGATGTGTAGAAGGCGCTCTGGTTCGTCTAAGCCGCCAAACTCAGGTGGTTGACTAGAACGGCGCATACACCTGTAAAGTAACTCAAAGAAAAAGTGAGATCTGACTACCTAAGGCGCGAATGATAGCTTCCCCGGCAACGGCACCAATTTGTTGTGAGAGAGGGAAATCAAGTATGAAATATAATGAAATAGATCAAACCAGATTTAGGCCCACACAAATAATTACAAGACTCCCTCCAATGTAGTAAGAGAAAGTCAGGATCGATCCACGAGAAAGCGTGTCAGCGGATCCTAAGCAGCTGTAAATCTCACAGAAAAGCAACAGAAGACAGAAACAAAGAAACAAAGAAAGAAAGATAGAAATAACAAACGAAAGCAAGACAGAAACTTTACTCGATCTCGACAAGCCTAACTCGAGATCGACTAACAACAACAAAGACAGAAACTAAAAATCGACGACAGAAGCACAACAGCAACTCGATCTAGACTAAAGCCAACTCGATCACGACAAGGGCAACTCGAGATTGACAAGCCCCTCCTTTAGATCGACTAAAAACACAAAACTGTAAACTTGCAACTTGAAGACAGAACTTCAGAATTTCGACAGAAATAAACCAATATATAAAGAACTTCCAAAGACAGGGTATCAACGCCACAACGATAATCATGCAAAGTAACACATAAAGGCATAAAAGATCATGCTTTCCATCAAAATAACTTTCGTTACTAACAAATAGGCATATAGAGGCTTTCGCATAAACCCTAATTGTTACTAACCCTTTTCATATAATTAACCCAAGTTGCATTAAGATCACTTTTGCTTCAATAATACAAACAAGGATCACCTTCAACTCTCGCAAAAGAATCATGCTTATAGGGATAGAAGACGAATTGCATCAAAAGATCTGACCTTTACCACATCACCTCACATGGCCACCGTCGGGCTCACCCCAGCCCCAGAAGTGGGTGGAATACTAGCTCTTCATCGCAATAGCAGACATCTTTGATGAAAAATAACTAACTTGCATTAATAAACTCAAACTTACAACTTCTTCTCTCTATGTGTAACCGTGTCTCTGAAAATTGAATGATGAAAAACCAGCCCCTAGGGCTTTATTTATAGCCTTCTATTCCTTGCTATTCAAGGATAGAAGATATCTATCTATATCTAAAAAGCTTAAAATATAAATAAATGTAATTTAGGAATTAAATCTATAAAGGGGAAATAATATCTAAATAGGTAAGTATCTTCTTGTTGATAGATCTTGTCTTCCATGGATAGTTGATAGATAGATGTAGGATAGACTCGGCCATCTCGGATTTCTTCGGCTCCAAGGACTCCCAACTCGACACGGACAGCCAAAGCGCGTAACGCGGCTTCGGGATGCGGCTTGTCGATCTCGACCAGGGCTCGTTGATCTCGAGTAGACATGTTCGTCGACTTGGGCTGACTGGGCTTCTCGGGTAGCTCTGCTCGATCAAGCTCGGATCTTGGCTCCTGGGTCCTCGATCTCGACAACACAACTCGAGATTGAGTAGATCTGTCGTCGAGGATGTGTGGCCTGGTGTGGTCGAGGAACTCCTCCTCGGCATGGACTCGGACTGGCGCATGGTGGTCCTCGATCTCGACAAGCCTCCTCGAGATCGAGTAGGGTTGGCTCGACGTCTCCGTCTTCGGCTTCTCGACATGGCACAACTTCATCGACTCCGGACATGGTGTCTAGGCGTTGTCGATCTCGACAAGATGTACTCGAGATCGAGTAGGGTTTCTGGAGTCGGGTTGCCTCTGGCTCAGTTTCTCGATCAGTGCTTAGTCGACAAGGTATGTGCTCGGACATGTTCATCGAGATCGAGTTGGATTACTCTAGATCGAATAACCTGGGCTCCTAGCTTGATTCGACTGGTTCCGCTGCTTCTTGGCCTTTGACTTCTGTATTTGATTTCTGAGTTTTTCCGACCTTTCTCAAAACTGTTGTGATTTGCCTCGAATTCTGCGAAATTAAACAAAAACTGGTGTAGATTCCATAATTTGGCAAATAAACATAAACTACATAGATTCTGTACTATCTTATCCCAAATGCATGAAATGTATGCAGAAATCGATATAAAAATTACTGTAAAACATGGCAGATTCAGCTCACAACAAATATCACCTTCAGCCCTTGACCCATGTCACCCATGCCACCTGAAGAGCTATTCGTGTCACTCAATTAAATCACATTCAGATCATGTACCCTGTCACCTGAACATATACTCGTGCCACCTGATTGTTTACCCGTGTCAGTAATGTCCATCACATCCAAATCCTTGCTCTTTCCTATGGCAGAGATCACCTCTCCCCCAACATATAACACAACATCGAAAGACATAGAGTTTTGTTGTGCCTTATTGTATGCCTCGTCTATCACAATCTCAGCCAAATCGTCCACTTTTTGGGAGGAAGGTGGCTCACTTAGGCGTTCTTCCCCCACATGTTGCTTTACTTTAAAGCTCTCCTTTTGTAATGGACCAACATATATCGCAAGGGACCACAAATCTTCTCCATACTTCGATTTTGAAGTTGATAGTGACGCATACCAAGACGTTTCCACTTCGATATGATTTCGATGATGACATCAATAGCATAGTGATGGATTTGGTGACATGATATAATATATTAGGTGACACGTATAAAACCACTTCTCTTGTTCATGGTGACAAGATAAAATAAGTTAAGTGACACATATAATTCCATAATGTGGCATGCATCATTTATAGCATAAACAGTTGTTCATACATAGAAGCTTCACATATGTGCGTAACCCCAAAGTACCAAAAGTGTCACATGTGCATAACCCCAAAGTGTCAAAAGCTTGACATAAATGTGTTAACCCCAAAGTACCAAAAGTTTGACATATGTGCTAACCCCAAAATACCAAAAGTGTGACATATGTGCTAACCGCAAAATACCAAAAGTTTGTCATGTGTGCGTGGTCCAACCCCTAACCCCAAACTGAAAATACAAACTCAGCCTTTGTAGTGAGGCGTTGGACTACTAAAATACCTACGAACGACGACGCTTGACCAGGGGAGTTTCTCCGCGGGATGGGTACCGGGATGTCTTAGGTCGTCCAGGCCTTCTCTTCACGGGCGGGGGGAAGCACGCCATCTCTGATAGCTCTGTAGGGATTCTCCATTCTGATCTTGGAGGAACCAGATATAGCACATCCGCGTAACAAGCCTTCCATGCGTCAACTTTGTAGAAGTCATTGATGAGAGCGAAGACATTCGTACCTCGATGCTTGACAGCGGCTATGGCATGGGTGCACGGGAACTGATCAATGTCGAAGCGCTTGCATGTACAGGTACGGGCACTCAAGTTCACAACCCACGACGACGGGCCCTTGCGGACCATGAACTCGTGCTAGCTGAGCGCCTTCACGTCCAAGCAAATTGCCATGCTATAGTTCGTCTTAAGCGCACCGTCCACAAAATCACTCACCAAATTACTCGGTTTGGTGCTCGTTTCTCTGCGCTCGCAAAACCACTTTGACACGGTTTCGATGATGCCACCAATCAGCGCAGTCAAGGGTGGGTCGCGGGGCTCATTGAAGACAGAGTTGAGACACTCAGAGTTGTTCATCGTCATTATGTTGTACCGATTCCCCAAGAAGAATGCCCGAGCCCAGTTCTGGAAACTGGCCTCCTTCACGTATTGGCCCGCGGGGGCTGACACCGCACAGAAATTAGCGAACAACTGTTGGAACTCCGCCCTCGTGTACGCCTCCGCCATCTTGAAGAACATCCTTTGCAACCCCGATACCCCTCTATACTTGCACCGGGCGTTCTGAAATACATGTCATGCGCAGAAGCCTTGCTTTGCAAACACATAGTTGTCCCTTATACCTTGGACGATACTCAAATGGCGATCAGAGACAAACATCAAGTTCGGCGTGTCCTCGACAATAGGTAGCATGTTCTTGAAGAAGAAGCTCCATAACTCGTGGTTCTCACTTTCGACGATCGCAAACACGATCGGGCACACTTTTTGGTTCCCATCTTGGGTTGTGGCAAAGAAAAGTGTGCCCCTGAACTTCCCTTGTAGGAAACTCTCGTCCACTGAGATGACCTGTACAACGAAATCAGTAAATGTCAGTTATGTGACATGACATTTCGTATTAAGTGACATGTGACATTGTACAACCGACAGGGGGTTTTACTTTTCTAAGGTGGGGGATCGCCCTGCGCCATACCCCGAAGCTAACAAAGGCGTACTTGAATCATCGGGATGAGTCCACCTCTACCCTAGTATATGTTCCGGGGTTAGTCTGCTCCACCATGTGCAAGTATGGAATAATATCTCGGTAACCATCTTCGTCGCTCCCATGCTTAACCTCCCTCGCTGCCAAGCGTGCCCTTCGGGCCTTCCAGTAGCTACACGTGACGCCGAACTCAGACTTGGTCAGTGATTGCACTTGATGGGGAATGAGGCTCTTTTGAGTGCCGGTGAACCTACGAGTGATAGGTATGATTAGTGTGACACGTATAATGAACTAAGATGACAAGTGGAATATTAAGAGGTGACAGGTAAAACAGTGTTCCCAAGTAAAGTAAAACTTACGTCGACACGAGGTTCCGTCCAATCATACTCGGCGTAGCATGCCGGCTATGGTTGTGTGTCACGTTCAGGTCACAAGTATGCTTCTAGATATACTTTCGGATAGTCCACA
The DNA here is from genome assembly GCA_037127255.1 of Persicaria tinctoria. Taxonomy (NCBI): domain Eukaryota; kingdom Viridiplantae; phylum Streptophyta; class Magnoliopsida; order Caryophyllales; family Polygonaceae; genus Persicaria; species Persicaria tinctoria. Next base: position 19,358,283 of record JBANSL010000019.1, on the reverse strand, counting down.
TAGTGGTGTGATTATAAGGCCTTACCCTACACATCCACGTGCACTTTTTGTCCACACATCCAACCACATACAATGTTTTTGTCGACTTCTTCACACTAAACTCAAAGCAGTTCTCCACCGCATTCCAGCGAAGCTGAGTATGAAGGTCAGCCTTCGATGTAAATATTTGTCCCTCCGAAATTTCTATGATGTTGCGTCGTGGGTCCTGGGTGTGTGGTGTTATTCTATACACCATAGCCTCAACGATCTCCATTGTAGGTGGGGGTGCGCTAGACCTCGACACGCAATCTTCAAGTTCCATCATCACCTCATCCTCAACTTCCTTCCTCTCCACCGACACCCTCATTCTTTTATCCCGACAACGTCGTGCCACTCCAAATCTTCCCACTCTTCTTCGAGCTTCACCCTGACACGATCGCCATTGTCGGAGCCCCCAACGTCGAGTTCAGGGGTTGACCCATCCTCATCTTCACTGCTAATGGCTATCACCTCTAACCCATGTTCCATGTCAGATGAAGAGTTATCCGTGCCACCCAATTTGATCACATCCGGATATTTTCCCCTGTCACCTGAACACATACCCATATCAGCTGATCTGAAGTCCGTGTCACTAATGTCCATCAGAACCAGGTCTTTGGTCTTCACTATGGCCTCGTTCACCTCTCCCTCAGCACATAACACGTCGTCTATAGAAAAAGGGTTTAGTTGTGACTTACCTTCGACCTCGTATATCACAACCTCATCCACTTCGTCCACTTTTTCGGAGGCAGGTGTCCCGCTCAAACGTTTTTCCCCGATGGCTTGCTTTAGTTCAAAGGTCTCCTTACGCAATGGACCAACATATATGGCCATGGACCATGGATGTTCTCCAGACTTCGAGTTCAGGAACTTAAACGCTTCAAGGTCGTCATCGTCAGCTATCGTGATTGGATGACCTCCTTCTTTCGGCTTTAGCATGTAACAAAACGCACACTCTTCATATAACGCACCATCGCCGACCTTCACCATGATCAGCTTTTTTAAAGAGGTGAAGTCGATGTTCTCTTGAATCATGACATTCATGTGCGTCTTCTCCCCCTTAAACACCCATCGCCCCCCCTCGAAAACCCAAGAACCATCGAAGATGAGAGTAACACATACCAAGGCGTTTCCACCTGAAAGTGAAACGAGGGATGAGGGGAAACGTTCGTTGGTATCTAGTTTTTGTCATAGATGAGGAATTCTTTATCAAAAACACTTACCCATTGCAGTCGAGAAGATAGGTTTCTGGGAACCAAGGTGACACGAGGATTCTGATCATTGACAGGAGCACAGAATGAAGGCGACAAATGATTTGCATCTGGAACTGCAAGCTCTCCGCTTCTCTTCCATGGTGGAACCTTCTCCATCTGTTTCTCCATGTGTTTATGCTTTAGAAAATCTGAGAAAATGGAGAAAATGAAAAGCTTCTCCCATCCTCCTCTTTTAGAGCATGAGCAACCATGGGTTTTAGCAACCTTAAGGTTGCTAAAAGGTAAGCCCATGATTGTGGCCTTTGCCTTAAGGTAAGAGGTGGGAAGGGGTTACCTTGGCAGAGAGAGGTAACCTCTTCCCTTTTCTAATTTTCTTTTTCTTTTTTTTTTATGATAAAGTAGGTTGATATATTTTACATTTAGATTTATTAGTTGTAATAGGATTTAAAATGAAATAAAAATATATTTATATTTCATTATTTTTTAAAATAAAATATCCCATTGGTTTAATTTTATTTTTTTTCTATAATTTGAGCCCAATTTTATCATATATATAACCCCATCTTGATCTATTGTAGTTGCACCTATTTTCTTAATCATGGATCACAATAATCCAAATACTCCACCCATTCCAAATATGTCTTTTGATCCAAATCTTCTAAAAAATCCTCAATTTCAAGTGATGTTGCAAATGTTTAACAATTCTTCAACACCCGAATATCCAAATTATACCCCACATAATCCTACCTATGTGTACAATCCTCTTTTTTTTTCCAAACCAACAACGTTTTGAGCATTCTCCGGGTGTTCAAGAGAGTGCCACTCGAAGTCCAGCCGAAGATGCAAGGCAAGTCCATCAAGTACAAGAGAATGAAGAAGTTGTTGTTCACAATAAAATATGTTTTTAACTTTTTTTTATTTTAATCTAGATGTAATAAAATATATTTATATTAACTACTTGCTATTTTTATTTATTTATAACATTATAAATAAAAATAATTCACAATAATATATATGATGATACACATATAATAAAGGGAAATGTATAAAGGAAAAGAAAAAGTGAAAATAAATTTGAAAAGAGGTAAAAGAGGTTTCCCATGGTTGTAGAAGAAAACTTTTAGAAAGAGGTAGAAAAAATGAAAATTATTTTAAACAAAAAAATAAACGAGTTGTAAAATTGTGATAGGAAGATGGGGAAAAAACATGGGAAAGAGGTTTCCCCATGGTTGCGGATGGTCTTATACCCTCCACATGGTTAGACATCACATCACTTCCATCCAATCACTCCTTTTTGGCGCCAAAACCCAATTCTATAAAATCTTTTCCCCCCCCCCCCCTCACGTGTACACTCCCACCTTGCAACTTGCAACCTGCTAGGCAGGTGACTTTTTTGTTTTGTAAAAGTAACTCATAGTCTACCCTTGCCATTTTTAAAAAAAAAAGTGATATTTTTGCAAAGTAAAAAAAAAATGTATAGTTATGCAAATAGCCCAATAATAAATTTGAGTTACAATGTGAGAATTAAATTAACAACGATCAAAGGGTGCATTAAATATAGTAGTAAAATAAAAATTATTAGATATAAATAAAATAATAGCTACCAAATAATTATTTTTAATATAAATGATTCTTTTCACAAAAAAATAATGAAGAAATTTGGCTAAATATCCATTTTGCCAACCCCTTTTTGTAAAATGTCCACTTAAAATCAGTTTTTGCTAAATGTCCTAAAAATTTCCGTAATACCAATACTACCCTCGTTTTAATTTATACCCTAGCCTCCCTGTTCCTTCATGTTCTACCTCCCCGTTCTTTATGTCCGGAGATTTCCGAGGCCGTGTCGAGAGGAAAGGAGCGCCGCTCGGAGAGAAGGGAGGAGGAAAGAAGCGCCGGCGGGAGGAGGGAGAGATCTGATGGATTTCACACACACACACACACACACACACACACACACACACACACACACACACACACAGAGGGATGCTGACAGCAGTTGCGATTCCGGTCGACGAGGACGAGTACTGATTTTGAATCTCCCTTTTTCTACGGTCTCTGGATTGTCTAGCACCAAATCATCTCTGATTCCACTTTTGTTCTCTTCGGTTTCTCCTAGGACGGATCTCAGTGTGCCATGGCTCCGATTTCTTCAATCGTCGATGCATCGATGACGATAACGAGGTGATTCGATGATTTCTCTTTGTTTTCCACTTCAATTTCATCTCAATTTCTCATGCCAAAATTAACTTCAATCGGCTTGGATTCATTCAATTTCTCCAATCTCCCTCTCTCTCTCTCTCTCTCTCTTTGAAATCCTTGATTTTCTTCGTCCGCCTATGTGTTGCCGTTTTGTTCTCTCTCTGAAATCTTTGATCTGCTTGCGCTCTTTGAGTTGCAGATTTTGACTTGAATTTAATGGATAAGATATGTCACTCTTTGAGCTGCAGTCTTGTGGTGTCACCACTGATTTGGATCTTGTCATGAGGTTTAAGTCAACATTATAGACTGTTTTACCTATGATTTAGGAATGGATTTCATGATTTTAAATTATACTGTTACTATAACTATTCAATATAATTTAAAAGATGATCATCTGTTATGTAAATGTGCACTTGTGCAGGAAAAGCAAGATGAAGCTTAAAGAGTAACCAACAACGTATATGAATTCTGAATTTGATTGCTTCTCAATGAATTCTGGATTTGATTGCTTCTCAATTGACATTAGAGAATTTCCATTGGTTTGAACATCATGCCTACTTTTCATTTTTACTGGGTGATGAAATGGAATTTGGGTACTATATTCATGTCTCTCAAGATGGGAAACTCTTTGCTGTTGATGGTGACAGCCACAACATTGTTAAAATCACACCTCCTCTCTCTCAGGTGTAAAGCTCAAAACTTACACTGAATTAATGCCCTTACTTGGGCCTAGTTATACTGTTTTTCATCATGTATAAATGTGATAAAAACTAAACTTTGTGAAATTGAAATAAGAACGATATCACATGGCACATTTTTCACAAAGCTATGTAAATTTCCATTTGTTAAAACAAGTGACCCAGTCGAGTGTCTTTGGGCTTCGCATCTCGTGTGATTTTATTCATGCCTTTTAATGGTGGTGTCATCACATGTGTCACCAATAGTGTCACTATTGATAAGGGTGGTGACACTGATGGTGACATTGTTTTTGTAAAAAAAAAACACCTCTAGCAAAGATGTCACCGTCACCCAAAGAAAAGTTATCACTACATGGGTCACCGACTCACCAACAGTGTCGTCATTGATCGACAAGGGTGGTGACAGTGATCCCGTAAAAAAACTCTAAAAATAACTTTGTCACCAAAAAAAGTTGTTTCTGCATGTGTCACCATCGACAATGTCACCACAGTGATCTCGTAAAAAAACTCTAAAAACAAATGTGTCACCACAGTGATAAGGGTAGTGACAGTGGTGACATCGATAAGGGGGGTCACAGTGATAAGGGTGGTAACAACAATAAGCGTGATGACAGTGATAAGCGTGATGACAGTGATAAGTGTGGTGACATCGATAGGGTGGTGACAACGATAAGGGTTGTGACAGCGATATGGTGGTGACAGCAATAGGGGTGGTAACAGCGATACGAGTGGTGACAGCGATACGGGTGGTCACCACTCGATAAGGGTGGTGACAACAATAGAGGTGGTGACATCGATAAGGGTGGTGACACCAACGATTACATTTTTTTTAGTGTGGTGACACTACTAATAACATTTTCCTTTGTCCTAGGTTTTTTCGTTGGTGACAGCAGTTGTTTTGCTTAGCATTAGCCCCTCTAGGGTTTGTGATCCCCTTGTTCTAGAGTTTTACTTTGGTGACAGTCTTGATTATATTATTTTTACCTTTGGTGACACCTAAGAACACTTGACCATTCTTTCACTTGGTACATTGGTGGTGACACTGTTTTTGTGTTGGTGACACTATTTTTGTGTTGGTGACATCGATAAGGGGGTGACAGTGATAAGGGTGGTAACAACAATAAGCGTGATGACAGTGATAAGCGTGGTGACATCGATAGGGTGGTGACAACGATAAGGGCTGTGACAACGATAGGGTGGTGACGGCGATAGGGGTGGTAACGGCGATAGGGTGGTAACAGCGATACAGGTGGTGACAGCGATATAGGTGGTCACCACTCGATAAGGGTGGTGACAGCGATAGAGGTGGTGACAACGATAAGGGTGGTAACACCAACAATTATATTCTTTTAGTGTAGTGACACTACTAATAACATTTTCCTTTGTCCTAGGTTTTTACGTTGGTGACAGCAGTTGTTTTGCTTAGCATTAGCCTCTCTAGGGTTTTGTGATCCCCTTGTTCTAGAGTTTTACTTTGGTGACAGTCTTGATTATACTGTTTTTACCTTTGGTGATCACACATAAGAATACTTGACCATTCTTTCACTTGGTACATTGGTGGTGACACTACTTGTTACACTTGTGGTGACACTACTTGTTACACTTGTGGTGACACTGTTTTTGTGTTGGTGACACTGTTTTTGTGTTGGTGAAACCACCATTAGCATACTTAGTCATTCATCTCTTAACGGAGTGTTGTCTTCCTTTGATGACAGAAGTGGTTACATTTTTTTTATTGTGGTGACACTACTAATAATATTTTGTTTTGTCCTAGAGTTTTTCTTTGGTGACAATAGTGATTACATTTTTATTTTATTTTTATTGTGGTGACACTACTAATTACAATTTCCCTTGTCCTAGGATTTTTTTTTCCTTTTGGTGACATTAGTTATTACGTTTTTTTAATTGTGGTGACATTGCTGATAACAATTTCCCTTATCCTAGGGGTTTTTTCTTTTGGTTACAGTAGTGATTACTTTTTTAAAATTATGGTGACACTACGTACTAATAACACTTTCCTTTATCCTAGGGTTTTTCCTTTGGTGACAACAGTGGTGACACTATTTTTCCTTGGTTACACAACTAATAACACTTGACCATTCTTTCCATTGTTACACTGGTAGTGACACCACTTTGTACGCTTGTGGTGACACTAAGAATTAAGGGTTTGTGCTCCCGTTGTCCTAGGTTTTTCCTTTGATGATAGTAATGGTTTTTTTTATTTATTGTGGTGACAATACTAAGAACATTTTTTCTTGTTCTAGGGTTTGGCTTTGGTGACAACAGTGGTGACAATTTTTTTTTTACATTTTTTAAACGAGGTCAAGGTGATGACAACTTTTTTTAAACAAGGTCAATGTGTCACCACCCTTATATACTGTTGGTGACAACGGACAACTCTAAAGATTTTATCCGGTGACAACTCTAAATTTTTTGATCCGATGATACTATTTGTCATGACGTATACTCAACAACTCTAATATTTTTTATTTGGTGACAACTTTTTTTTACAGCTTTATTTTTATTATTAAAGATCACCCTCACCATTGGTGACACATTTGATAAAACGTGTGTTACAACTTTACTTTTGCCATCAATTGAAATACATTTGGAATTTTGAAATAGAGAGAAACATAATTATAACTTCAATTGAAATACACTTACATTGCAATTAAATGCCACCAATATTTGACAACAACTTTTCAATTCACAACAAGCAGATCAAAGCCAAATGAATTCCACATTCATCCAGAACAGCTTCCATGTTCCGATCGAAAGAGAACAATTCCTCAATTACTTTGCAGATCTGATTTACATCTCAGCACTAGAATAATGAACCACCTCAATTATTTCAACCCCTTTCTCTCAATCATCACTATCTTCACAACTCACTCTTTCTTCTCCCTGCTCCAAATTTCCACTGCAAAAACCCCTAATCCAAACCCTAGACGGGAAAGATTCACCATTCACACCAAAATTAAACCTTCTAAACAACGAAGCACCACAAATTTGAGATTGCAGTAGCTTCGAAATCGGCCAAGCGCTAAAATCTCCGTCGACCGCGGGAGAGCGTTTGACAGGGCCATCGAGCTCCGCCTTGACGGGGACTAGAGGACAACCATGGTTGCGGATGCCATAGCGATCGATCGACGCCGCAAGCAGACCAGATTTCTTGATCGGATGTTCTCGTCACCTGGAAAACCTCTTCGAAAACTGCGGAGAGATATGTTATGGTTGGTTAAGATTTGGAGATGGAAGAAAAGGGGAGGGGATGAGGGAAGAAACGCTGGTAAATATAAGGTAGGGGTAAAATTGTTATTAATAGACATTTTGCAAAATCTATTATGAAAATGGACATTTTGCAAAATGCCCTTATGAAAAGGGATACTTACCAAAAAAATCCAAAAAAATCTAGATTTAAATAAAATAACACCTATCAAATATTTATCTATTAATAATTTGTAGTAAGTACTAAGTATGACTATAAAATAGTTTTGATTTATATTTTTATCAACTAGTGTAGGTCCCGTCCCGTGCACGGAATATACGTTAATACAATATTATAAAAAATCTAGATAAATTCTAATAAATAAAAAATAATAATCTAAATATAAATTATGCTTTCCACTAAAAATAATATAGGTATAAATAAAATTAGTTTAACAAATGTTATATAATCTAATTATCTTTTATTTGGATTATCTCAAAATATAAACAAAATCCATATTTATAAAAGCATCGGTTGATTTAAGGGTTTAGGGGTTTCAATATAGTAGAATATTAAACTTTTTTATCAATTTTTTTAAATAATTTGATACTTATTACAACTCCGTTTGGAAATATAAGTTCATTAACTTTTTGGCATGTTTTTAAGGAGTTAAAAAATATATAAAATTATATGTTTTTTATTAATTTTTTTTACATAATTATATACTTATTAGTAATATATATAAGACTATGTAAAAAAATTAATAAAGAAAATATTATTTTATACTACCTCCGTTACAAAATACATGAGTTTTTACTTTTCGGTACGTTTTTTAAGGAGCAAAAAACTCTATAAAATATTATTTTTTATTTAATTTTTTTATATAATCTAATACTTAATAGTAATAAGTATCAATTTATATAAAAAAAATTAATTAAAAAAATAATATTTTATATAGTTTTTTGCTCGTTAAAAAACGTGTCAAAAAATAAAAGTCCGTGTATTTTGGGACGGAGGGAGTGTAGTTTTTAACTCCTTAAAAGTGTGTCAAAAAGTTAATGGGCTTATAGATAAAACATACTATAGATAAATTGACTTGGGCCCAATCCAATTTATTTTTCCATCTAGGTTGATTAATTGTTGGGGGCTGCAGGGCCGGTAAGTGATGTATAGTAATCGCCTAGGCCGGCCAATTGCTAAACTAATAGCGTCGATCTTTCTTATGCTCCTTGATTTCTCTTGAATTGACAAAATTAACTAAACTAATTAATGAACTAAACAAAAGTCAGTAGTCCTAACTTAAGAATTTCAACAACTAAAAACGATGGACTAGCTTAGTTAAATCTAAACTAATTAAATTCAACTTAACAAAGTAACAATAGCGATAAACAAGGAAGCAAGAAGGAAGCTGCTGGTGCGAGCGCTCGTGAGGACGGATCGTAGATCGCCGGCCGCCAGGATGGAAGCGCAGGAGACAAGCTCCTCAGGGCGCTGGCGCTGGGTGTGCGAGGGTAGTCGAAGACGCGACGATGTCGAGGAAGCCGAGTGCGCTCGCAGGGAACGAGAGCGGGAGCGAGCACTCGGAGCCGGGGAGCGCGATCGTGAGAGCGGGAGTTCCAGACGCCTGGCGCACAAGCGCTTACGCGCGCCGGAGCGGAGCCGAAGACGCCGGGCTCGCTGGGAGCGAGGACCGCCGTGAGCGACACCAAGAACCGGTCACCCTCCTTGCAACGGCTTCGTGACTATTGATTGTGTTTGGTTGATGATTTGTCGATCAAGGGCAAGGTAAGGGATGATGATGGTGAAGAATGGAGATGACGTAGGTAACAATAACATAAGAACCCGATAGCTTTTTGGGATTGATAATCGAGAACCCTTTAATCCATAAAGGGTTCCTCAATTCTATTCAATCTAATTAATTCAAAAGGGAATACAATGTTTAAATAAGTAAATAACTAGGGTTTGGTTGACTTCCTTAGAGGCTAAGGATAGCTTTACCAAACTATATCCTAACTAAATAAAACTTAATCTAAAATCCTATTATAGAAAATAATAAAATATGATAATTAAGAAAGCCTAAATGATAGACTCTCCTAACTATCTTATTTGACCTAACTAAGAAATACTAAAATAAGCAATTCTATAATTAGACTCCAACTAACATAGGAGTTACTAAAAATAGAATATATATAAAAATAAGAAATATACATAATAAAATAATTAACGCTGTTTCTTCAACGACTCCCAAGGTGGAGCCTTTTTCTTCCTTTTGAGGATGACATCATTCTCCTCCATTTGAAATCAACTCGTCCCCGAGTCGTCGCCTCGATCAAGATCGTTGTTTGACCCACAGAAGGTCATCTTGACCCGCATCATTCTCCCCCTCTTATCATCGATTCGTCCTCGAATCGAGTCGGCGATGATCAGCGAGGAAGGAGCAGCAATCTTCAAAGAAGATGATGGAGGAATGGGTGGAATAGGTGCCAGGAGAATTCGAGGTATAGGAACCCCAAAAACAACACCTTCATGCACGATCGTTGAACGGACTTGATCGTCAATAAGAATAGGATCAATGACCACACAAATCTCAGCAAGTGGAACTTCATGAACATGCCCAAGAGGTACAATCGCTAACTCTTGAGACACGTCATCAAGTACCTCATCCTCGTCAACGGAATCAACATGCTCGTCCTGCAGAACACTGTTGCAGTCTGCTTGCAACACGAATTCGGAGGCCTTTCCGGGGGAGTCTTGTAGTGTGTGACCCACCGTTGGAAAGTTCATCGAGTCAGCTTCGCAACAAGACTGAGTTGACTCAATTCCAAGGTCGGAGTCAACGGGAATCTGCGAAACAAGTTCGGCGCGCTGTGCTGTTTTCAGCAGGGCAAAGAATGTGTCCACCATATCCGCAATTAAAGCTTTCAAATCTCGGCGTCGTTCCTCCTCTCGGCCTCGTTCCTCCTCCTCTTTTCGCCGTGCCTCCTCAGCCTCTCTTTGTTGGAGAAGCCGAATTTGATAGCGTTGTCGACACCTCTTATCTTCGATCTCCAATTGACGTTTGTTCTTCCTCTTGACGTTGAAGCCAAAGTTGGCGTCTTTTGACTTCGCGTTGATGCCCTAGGGTTTGTTGTTGTAGCCAAGCTCTCCGACGTAACTCTTGTTGGCGTCATTGTTGTTTAGCACGTTCCAACGCAAAAAATCCATCCAATGGATCGGGATCATCCTCCCAGTTACCCCAAACTTCCCAAGCCATATCAAATCAAAACATCAATAACATCAAAAAAACAAAGAGCGTAGCATAACCTGTCTCTTGAATTGACAAAATTAACTAAACTAATTAATGAACTAAACAAAGTCACTAGTCTTAACTTAAGAATTTCAACAACTAAAAACGATGGACTAGCTTAATTAAATCTAAACTAATTAAATTCAACTTAACAAAGTAACAGTAGCGATAAACAAGGAAGCAAGAAGGAAGCTGCTGGTGCGAGCGCTCATGAGGACCGATCCTAGATCGCCGGCCGCCAGGATGGAAACGCAGGAGACAAGCTCCTCAGGGCGCTGGCGCTGGGTGTGCAAGGGTAGTCGAAGACGCGGCGATGTCGAGGAAGCCGAGTGCGCTCGCAGGGAACAAGAGTGGGCAGCTCCGCGTGCTCGCTCCCGCTCTCGCTCCCTGCGAGGCTTCCTCGGCATCGCCCTCATCGTCGATCACCGTCGCACATCAGCGCCTTGAGGAGCCAAGCTCCTGCGCTCCCGTGTCCGCACCGGCGAACCCGGATCCTGTTCCCGCGAGCCTTCGCCTTCTTCGCTTCTTTGCATTCGTCACTGTTACTTGTTAATTTAAGTTTGTTAATTAGGTCCATTCAATTAAGTTTCCTTCGTGTTGATAGTTTAAATTTCTTAAGTTATAACACATGTTGCTTTTAGTTAGTATTACTTAGTTTAGTTTAATTTTGTTAAGATAATTTCAAGACTTACGTTCCGTACCGGCAACCAGTGTGTGATCGGGCCGAATCATCAAGAGAAATCAAGAAGTTAAGCAAGATCGACGCTTTTAGTTTAACAATTGGCCGGCCTAGCCAATTGCTATACATCCCTCTCCTACCTACTTCTCCTAGGAGGGCCTTGGTTCCACTGTGGTTGATAGAAACATTCAGTTCTTGCAGCATATTAGCAATCGCCGCGTCTTCGACTACCCTCGCACACCCAGCGCCAGCGCCCTGAGGAGCTTGTCTCCTGCGCTTCCATCCTGGCGGCCGGCGATCTAGGATCCGTCCTCACGAGCGCTCGCACCAGCAGCTTCCTTCTTGCTACCTTGTTTATCGCTACTGTTACTTTGTTAAGTTGAATTTAATTAGTTTAGATTTAATTAAGCTAGTCCATCGTTTTTAGTTGTTGAAATTCTTAAGTTAAGACTAGTGACTTTGTTTAGTTCATTAATTAGTTTAGTTAATTTTGTCAATTCAAGAGAAATCAAGGAGCATAAGCAAGATCGACGCTATTAGTTTAGCAATTGGCCGGCCTAGCCGATTGCTATACATCAATTGGTATCAGAGCTTAATTAAATCACTAGTCTTAACTTAAGAATTTAAACAACTAAAAACGATGGACTAGCTTAATTAAATCTAAACTAATTAAATTCAACTTAACAAAGTAACAGTAGCGATAAACAAGGAAGCAAGAAGGAAGCTGCTGGTGCGAGCGCTCGTGAGGACGGATCCTAGATCGCCGGCCGCCAGGATGGAAGCGCAGGAGACAAGCTCCTCAGGGCGCTGGCGCTGGGTGTGCGAGGGTAGTCGAAGACGCGACGATGTCGAGGAAGCCGAGTGCGCTCGCAGGGAACGAGAGCGGGAGCGAGCACGCGGAGCCGGGGAGCGCGATCGTGAGAGCGAGAGTTCCAGACGCCTCCAATGCCAGTGCCAGAAGCGTTACACTCGAGCTCAAAAGGGTGAGCAAAGTCAGGTAACTGCAGCACTAGGGCGTGTGTCAGGCGATCCTCGAGGGCGTCGAAAGCCTTTTGATGTGAGTCAGTCCAGCGAAATGTCACATCTTTCTTTGTCAGCTCATGTAGGGGGGCGGCAATCAGGCTGAAGTCCTTGACAAAATGTCGATAGAAGCCAGCAAGGCCCAAGAATGAGCGGACATGAGTGGGTGTGTTCGGCCTGGCCCACTCCTGAATAGCACGAATCTTCTCCTCATCCACCTTCAATCCAGATGCAGTCACTACAAAACCAAGAAAAATGGTAGACTCGGATGCAAAAGAACACTTCTTTAAATTGGCATATAATTTTTCTTTCCTAAGACAATCAAAGACCAATTTTAAGTGACTTAAATGATCATGCATATTCTTACTATAGATTAAGATATCGTCAAAATAGACAACGACAAATTTCCCTAAGTGTCTTCTAAGCACATGGTTCATAAGCCTCATAAAAGTAGAAGGTGCATTTGTCAAACCAAAAGGCATTACTAACCATTCATATAAGCCATACTTAGTTTTAAAAGCCGTTTTCCATTCATCACCCTGTTTCATCCTAATTTGATGATATCCACTTCTAAGGTCAATTTTAGAGAAAATAGCAGCACCATGAAGTTCATCAAGCATATCATCTAAACGAGGAATAGGGTGGCGATACTTAACCGTTATTTGGTTGATTGCGCGACAATCAACACACATGCGCCAGGAGCCATCCTTCTTTGGAACCAATATGACTGGCACGACACAGGGAGACAGGCTTTCTCGAACAAAGCCTTTATCCATCAATTCTGTGACTTGGATGCAAAAGATGTATAGCAATCGGCTAGGCCGGCCAATTGCTAAACTAATAGCGTCGATCTTTCTTATGCTCCTTGATTTCTCTTGAATTGACAAAATTAACTAAACTAATTAATGAACTAAACAAAGTCACTAGTCTTAACTTAAGAATTTCAACAACTAAAAACGATGGACTAGCTTAATTAAATCTAAACTAATTAAATTCAACTTAACAAAGTAACAGTAGCGATAAACAAGGAAGCAAGAAGGAAGCTGCTGGTGCGAGCGCTCGTGAGGACGGATCCTAGATCGCCGACCGCCAGGATGGAAGCACAGGAGACAAGCTCCTCAGGGCGCTGGTGCTGGGTGTGCGAGGGTAGTCGAAGACGCGACGATGTCGAGGAAGTCGAGTGCGCTCGCAGGGAACGAGAGCGGGAGCGAGCACGCGGAGCCGGGGAGCGTGATCGTGAGAGCGGGAGTTCCAGACGCCTGGCGCACAAGCGCCTGCGCGCGCCGGAGCGGAGCCGAAGACGCCGGGCTCGCTGGGAGCGAGGACCGCCGTGAGCGACACCAAGAACCGGTCACCCTCCTTGCAACGACTTCGTGACTATTGATTGTGTTTGGTTGATGATTTGTCGATCAAGGGCAGGGTAAGGGATGATGATGGCGAAGAATGAAGATGACGTAGGTAACAATAACATAAGAACCCGATAGCTTTTTGGGATTGATAATCGAGAACCCTTTAATCCATAAAGGAGTTCCTCAATTCTATTCAATCTAATTAATTCAAAAAGGAATACAATGTTTAAATAGGTAAATAACTAGTGTTTGGTTGACTTCCTTAGAGGCTAAGGATAGCTTTACCAAACTATATCCTAACTAAATAAAACTTAGTCTAAAATCCTAATATAGAAAATAATAAAATATGATAATTAAGAAAGCCTAAATGATAGACTCTCCTAACTATCTTATTTGACCTAACTAAGAAATACTAAAATAAGCAATTCTATATTTAGACTCCAACTAACATAGGAGTTACTAAAAATAGAATATATATAAAAATAAGAAATATACATAATAAAATAATTAACGCTGTTTCTTCAACGACTTCCAAGGTGGAGCCTTCTTCTTCCTTTTGAGGATGACATTAGTAAGAGGGGCCACAAAAGCGGGGAAGTGTCTTTGGGAGGTCATGTGGGCGCTTCCTATACCACCAAAAGTGCGGGTTTTCGCATGACGTTTTTTGAATGCTGCTTTGGGTGTTAAGGCGGGGTTACGTACTCATACGGAAGATTGTGATGTCGACACTTTGTGATAGATGTGGGCTAGCGTAGGAAACATGTTGGCATGCCATATTCTCATGTCCGTGTGCAGAGGTTGTGTGGGAGGAGTCGTCACTGTTGCCGACGATTTTGGGGTCAAATGCTCAATCAGTTATCGGGCTTGCGGAGGCTGTTTTGTGTCAGGAGGGCACAGAGGGGTTGGGGATGTTCTTCATCCACCACTAGAAAAAACGGCCCTTTTTGACGTTTTCTATGACCCTTTCTGACGCGAGGATATCCTCGCGTGGGTGGCATGGACTGTTAGGAATCGGCAGGTGTTCGGGGAGGTAGAGGTTTCACCAATCTCACAGGAGGAGGTGGTTGCGATCAGATTGTGTTTTGTGAAGATGTGTGCGGATTACCGCTCGTTTGCACAAGATACAATTGTGCCGTGGTTGGGTGATGAGTTAAAATCGAGCTGGGCCCCCCGTCACATGGGACTTTGAATGTGAACACGGACGCTGCATTTTTGGGACCTAATGCAATTGGTCTAGGTGTGGTGGTTCGTGATTCCTATGGTTTTGTCATTCTAGTTGCTATGGAACGTCGCAAAGAGGACTGACGGCCTGAGGAGACTGAAGCGATGACCATTATTGTTGGCCTCATGAAAGTACTAGCGTTGGGTGTTACCTTTGTTGAAGTGGAACCGGACTCTCTTGTGGTTGTTTATGGCATCCGTTCCACCTCAACCGATTTATCTTATCTAGGAAGTATGTTGTCTTATATTCGTTGTTTAGCGTCTTCGTTTTTGTCATGTCAGTTTTTGCATGATCGTAAACCGGGTAATGTCGTAGCTCACTTTGTAGCTCGTATCTGTCCTAGTTTCGGGGATGAACAGACTTTTGTAACTGATATTCCGGCCAAAGTTTTCTCATTGACGGAATTGGATTTGGAATGACAACATGTTTGCCTTCAAAAAAAAATCTATATCTAGCTAATTAATAAATCCACAAACAATCACATTATGCATATTTATTTGATTTTTTTTCAAATTTAAGTATATAGACAAATAATACTTTTAAGAAATCCCGTGAATTTAAGAGGCAGGTATTACATTGTTCTCGTAAAGTTCTAAAATGACATCATATGATAAAGTTGACATTTTTTAATAAATAAACAACCGACTTGTATACGCATGGTACAATCTCGTCAAATGCATGAAGTTGTCATCACCTTTCGGTATCGGTATAGGGTATACTGATATCGACTTTTGGAGCTGACAAAAATCATACCTTCAACAAGGTGTCGGGGTTGTCGACACCAAAACCAAGAGTTTGAGGGGTGATGGGGGATGTCGACACTGAAACCAAGAGTCTGTCGTGTGTGGAGCCTTTGATCAGTTGTGTTGGTGGTTGTTGACAGTGCTGGTGTTTGCCGACTTCGAAAGTCGGAGCTGATGTAGGTGTCTTGACCATACGTTTGACGAGATTTTAACCGTTCCAATAACAATATATCTATTAATAAATGTCAATATAATAGTACTGTATAGATAGATAGGTTAATTTCAACTCCGGGTGCGCTGGAGTTGTAAAATGACATCACACGGTAAAATTGAGATTCACTCGCATCGCATCACATGTAATGAGTACTCATATACCACCAATACTATAAAGCTCAACAGAAATCGGAAGAAATGTCTTCCTCATTTGTCTCCCCTCGGAGATTTCTCTTCTCTCTCGCACCTCTCTCTCTTCCCAGATCCCCATCTCTCCATCATCTCCGAACCCTCGCTTCTGAGGGTTCCTGGACCGAATCTGCTTAAATTCGGCCTTCGCTAGCGCTTCAGCGCACCGATCTGCTCCACCATGGCGGCGGCCAATGCTCCTATCATCATGAAGGAAGTCCTAACGGTTAGTTTCGACGCGCTTCTTTGAATACCCTGTAATGTGTGTTCACTTGAATTTCCTCTTTGTGATGTTGTTCTTTAGGATACTCGTTTGATCTACTTCGATTACTTTCTGTTGGATGTTCCTCCTTCGCTATGTCAAAAAACTGCGTTCCGATGTGTAATGTGTTGGCTTCAGCGCCTTCACGAAATCAAATCGGTTCCGCTACGGCCTAACATGTCTGTGACTTCCTATGATTGCTACGTTTCGGATCTGATTATATCTCTGTACGTATAATGCTTTCTGTATGAGATGACTCGTGCGAGTGGCATTGTGGCTGATTTGGCTATTTTAGATTTTTATAGACTTGTTCTAGCTTTGGGTTAACTTGATTACGTTTATTTGCTGAACGCTGGTTTCTAGATTTGATCAACAATTAAGTTGTATAGATATTCATGCTCATAACGACTACGATTGACTGTTGGGACCAAATTAATGTTGTATCAGTCACTTCATTGTAGTTTCTGTGATGTTTCTCATTGATTTATACTAAGGTTTGGGTAAATGCAGCTTCCAAGTATTGGAATCAATCCACAGTTTATAACTTTCACCCATGTGACCATGGAATCCGATAAGTACATGTGCGTTAGAGAGACTGCGCCCCAAAATAGTGTCGTCATTATCGACATGACCATGCCCATGCAGCCACTGAGGAGGCCAATTACAGCTGACTCAGCTTTGATGAACCCCAACACCAGAATTCTTGCTCTTAAAGGTAAGATATATGTGGAATTTGTTCCTTTGTGGCCGTTTTATATGAGAAGACGATTAAGGTAAAAAAAATTGGTTGGCAAATTTCATGTTATGCTTGTTGTTCTTGTTGTTTTGCTTGGTAGTATGTTTTGTACTTGCATTAGCTTACCAATCAGTTGGGTGTTCCGCCCCTACATAGCATAGTAGTAATTAGAAGAATAGCATTAATCACATAAGATTCAACCACACATTAAATTGTTTACACTCTTGGTTCTTTGTATTCTATTCCGATGTAAAATAGGGAGTTTCTGTATCGGAATATAGCATGTTTATTTCTGTGAGATATCATATCTGAAACAGCAGAATTTGTATATATCAGTGAAAATATTTACATGTCTATTTCTGTGAGAATAAGGCGTACCTAGTTCGCAACTTAAATATTTGATTATCATTGCTTTGATAACAAGATCAGTGCTTATCTTCATTCAATCTTTTAATGGCTTCTGACTTTGTGATTGTTTTGTCTCTCTTGTTTGTAAGTGGTCAGTGAACTAATTTAAAACATCTTGACAATGGTCTTTTGTACTGTTATTACTTGCATATGTGCTTTTTTTAATTAATTTTTTGTAGTTTTTATTTGGGAATTCTGTACTCATTGGTGACAATGTTTATGAAGCTCAAGTTCCGGGAACCACTCAGGATCACCTGCAGATATTCAATATTGAGGCAAAAGCAAAGTTGAAATCTCACCAAATGCCCGAGCAGGTGTCCCTGTCTATTTTAATGCACCCTCAAAAGACATCACGGGCTGTTGATTGTTTATACTTTTAACTTTGTTTTTAAATTATAGTCCATTAATTCATACATTTACATATATTTTCATATCTCTAGGTTGTTTTCTGGAAATGGATTACTCCCAAATTATTGGGCCTCGTCACACAGACTTCTGTATACCATTGGGCAATTGATGGTGAGGCACTTTCCTCGTCATATTGATTCATTTTGCTACATATTTTTGCGTTATATGAGTACCTGCATGTAGATTGTTAACTATTTCTCCTTGACATTTGCCTCTAGGTGACTCTGAACCAGTGAAAATGTTTGAAAGGGCAGCTAACCTTGTGAATAATCAGATAATTAACTACCGTTGTGATCCTTCAGAGAAGTGGTTGGTTTTGATTGGAATTGCTCCTGGTTCGGCAGAGGCATGTGAATTTTTCATTTCTTTTTCTTGGTTCCTTTTTCTGCAATTGTGAGCTGCAGACTTCTAATATTTTCTAACTTCAAATTTCAGTTGCATTAAATATTAACTTGTAAATATCCTATGTTTCTTCTGCTGGGTGTCTGTGGGGCCAGAAACCTCCAATAATTTAGATGGTTTCTGAGGATTATTATTCGCTATTCCTGATGTTTCAGTTTGGTAGATATTTTTCTAAAGGGATATCCATGCAGCTAAAATCATTGCTTAACATCTTTTCTGGGTTACGGTTTCTTGGTGTAACAGGAGTCATGCATCCATCTGAAAATAGAGATGGCTTATAAATAAGTAACCCTTGCACTGAAATAATAGATCACATTTTTTTTAGTGTATCAGTTGTTATTTCTATTAGCTTCCATAGCTTGTTTTAAACTGCATGTCTCGAGGAAGTGAGGAACACATGGGGAAGAAGAGGTAAATTATCCTCCACTATTAGTCTATGACATTTTACTTTCCATCTGTTTTTTTTTTTACAGAGGCCACAATTGGTCAAGGGAAGTATGCAGCTGTTCTCTGTGGAACAGCAGAGGAGTCAGGCTCTTGAAGCTCATGCAGCATCATTTGCACAATTTAAAGTATGATTTCAGTCTCAGTTCTTGATTTTTGACATTTCCATTTGTCTTTTTGTTAGTGCTGTTGCGATTCAGGGGAATCTTAATCTTAATTTCATCTTGATTTGTTGCTTGAATTGGTAATGCATTGTCGTCGCGCTATGGGCAGGTTCCAGGAAATGAAAATCCTTCAACTCTTATATGCTTTGCAACAACGGCATCAAATGCAGGGCAAATCACATCAAAGTTGCATGTGATAGAACTTGGTGCCCAGCCAGGTACGCACACCATGACTTGCATACTTTTATTTATACAGTATTACTTGCATACAATTTGTTTACCAGGAATTTCTTGTTTTAACCACAACGGGCTTTGGTGGTTGGTTCTTTGCACAAATGCTTCGCTTGTAATACTTTGTTGATATGATATTATGATTATTAAATGAGCATTAACAGGATTTATTCTCTGTAACTCTTTTCCTTTATATCCTGTACCCTAAATGACTTGTTTGTTTTGGAAATCTGCTTTTCAGGAAAGCCAGGGTTTACTAAAAAACAAGCAGATCTGTTCTTCCCTCCAGATTTTGCGGATGACTTTCCAGTGTCAATGCAGGTAAGTGCTGTTATATTAGCGCAACCTTGTTAGTAAATTTAACTCAACTCATATACCTGCTTGATTAGGTTCTCTTATATTTTTATTAATTTATATGACAGATATCCAATAAATACGGTTTGGTATATGTGATCACAAAGCTTGGGCTTCTCTTTGTATACGACCTTGAGACGGCTGCTGCAGTTTACAGGAATCGAATTAGTCCCGACCCCATATTTCTGACAGCAGAAGCTTCAGAAGCAGGTGGTTTTTATGCTGTTAACAGACGAGGACAGGTGCTACTTGCCACAGTAAATGAAGTGACACTTGTGCCTTTTGTCAGTGGCCAGGTGATTGTATTTTCTTCTCTAATTTCTTGTGTTTATAGAAAAAAGTGAAGCAATTGCAGGTCTGAGTTTTGTGCTCTGCAGCTAAACAATCTTGAGCTAGCTGTCAACCTTGCAAAAAGAGGAAACCTTCCTGGAGCAGAGAACCTAGTAAGGAAAAATTCCTGTGTAGTATCTCTAGACATTTTCACTACTTGCGTAGATTTTTTTACCAATCAGTTAGAATGACAAGTTCAATTTAGCATGGCCATGAGCAATGAACACTGCTTGCAAATAAAGGAATCATGCATCCATTATAATGGTGTCAGGTAGTTCAACGGTTTCAAGAATTGTTTGCTCAGACAAAGTATAAAGAAGCTGCAGAGCTTGCTGCAGAATCCCCTCAGGGTATTCTTCGAACCCCTGATACTGTTGCTAAGTTCCAGGTATATTCTCTTTTTAATTTATATTTTATGTGTTTCCGCTTTATGTTGTATTCAAGCACGCATGTTATGCTTCCTCAATGAAAGGGGAATTCTATATGCCTGGCTGATTGCGTGTCTATCTATTTTCTGTTTTTTGCCCTCCAACTGTGCAGAGTGTTCCTGTACAATCTGGGCAAACACCACCATTGTTGCAGTATTTTGGCACGCTTTTGACTAGAGGAAAACTTAATGCTTTTGAGTCACTAGAATTGTCTCGCTTGGTTGTAAATCAAAACAAGAAGAATCTTCTGGAGAATTGGTTGGCGGAGGACAAAATTGATTGCAGTGAGGAACTTGGTGATCTTGTGAAGGTTGTCTCAGAATGTTGATTCTATTGTTGCATACAAGCACCCTGTGGCTAAGCTCAGTTTCAGTCTAACAGATATCATTCATAAGCACCTTATAATTTACTTAGTTATAGATATCATTCTTGAACTTAAAACTCAGTTGCTGCATCCCATAAGCAGCAATGTTCTTGTTGCTTTCATTGACTCTTATACTCCTTTTTTGCTGCACAGACCGTGGATAATGATCTTGCATTGAAAATATATATTAAAGCCCGAGCAACTCCCAAGGTTGTTGCTGCATTTGCTGAGAGGAGAGAATTTGATAAAATATTGATATACTCGAAGCAGGTGAAACAACTGTCATTCAGTTAGCAGTTCTTGCGTTCTTTGCTTGTATATAAATTGAGGAGGTGGAATTTTCTCTGGTGTAGGTTGGATATACACCTGACTATTTGTTCCTTCTGCAAACAATTCTGCGGGCAGATCCACAGGTAATCCCAGCCCTCGGAACATAATTTTGAGAGTAAAAAAGAGTGCTTCTTTCTGTTTTCATGTTTTCTACTCGCTTTGTGCAATAGGGAGCTGTGAACTTTGCTTTGATGATGTCCCAAATGGAAGGAGGTTGCCCTGTTGACTATAACACTATTACAGATCTATTCCTACAGGTGCATCACATTGTTCTTTTAGTTGCACATATTTGGAGTATTTTCTTTCATCTCCAAACAGTAGTGCCCCTATGAACTCTAGTATGCATAGACCTATACAACACAATTATGAATTTATTGTTTCCCAAAGAGCTGCATTGTACACTAAGTTTTGTCTTACTTTTCTATTCAGAGAAATCTGATTCGAGAGGCAACTGCTTTTTTACTCGATGTGCTGAAGCCCAATTTACCAGAACATGGTTATCTTCAAACAAAGGTCGTGATTTACATATTCTCCGTCTGTTTACTCTACTCAAGTTCATGCATGTGTGTTGTTTTGTGCACATTTTTTTTAAATTATAATAAAATTATGTCCCATACTTTAATGCTTTTGAACAGGTTTTAGAAATCAATCTTGTGACGTTTCCAAATGTAGCAGATGCAATACTTGCTAATGGCATGTTTAGTCACTATGACCGTCCTCGTATTGGCCAGCTATGTGAAAAGGCTGGCTTGTACATACAGGCGCTGCGGGTATTATAGAAGTTTTATAATTTTAAATTGTTCCTTGAAAGCTTTTACTGTTTAGAGATGATTGTTTGATGTTTTGTGCAGCATTACACTGAGCTACCTGATGTTAAGCGTGTCATAGTGAACACACATGCAATTGAACCACAGGTTTGGTATTGTTGAGTTTAGCTTTAGTTTGCTAGTCTTTGATAAGAATATCCCCTCTTAACTTATGGTTTTGTTCTAGGCACTTGTTGAGTTCTTTGGAACCCTCTCTAAAGAATGGGCTCTTGAGTGCATGAAGGATCTTCTTTTAGTCAATCTCAGAGGAAACCTTCAGATAATTGTTCAGGTAAATGAAGTACCAGCGTATTTTAATTTCCAAATTAGCTTTAGCTTTCAGTTGAAACTTGAAATGTAAAATCTTCAGGTGGCAAAAGAATACTCAGACCAACTAGGGGTTGATGGGTGTATAAAACTGTTTGAGCAGTTCAAGTCTTATGAAGGACTGTATTTTTTTTTGGGTTCATATTTGAGCTCCAGGTAATTCTCCTTGTTAGCAAGAATTATTTATCTTGTATGGACCATATTCTGATAGTGCTAGCATATGTGGCAGTGAGGATCATGAAATTCACTTCAAGTACATTGAAGCTGCTGCCAAAACTGGACAAATTAAGGAGGTGGAACGTGTAACAAGGGAGTCTAACTTCTATCATCCTGAGAAGACAATGAACTTTCTAATGGAAGCCAAGCTCCCTGATGCTCGACCCTTGATCAATGTTTGTGATCGTTTTGGTTTTGTGCCAGATTTGACTCACTATCTTTACAGAAACAACATGCTTCGTTATATTGAAGGTTATGTGCAAAAGGTAACTGTGAAACTGCCTCATTGATTCAAGACATTTAAAAAAGTTCTCTTTTCCTAGTAATCTTAAATTTTAGTTCTCATCACGACCATTATGTGACAGGTCAACCCCGGCAATGCACCCCTAGTTGTTGGTCAGCTTTTGGACGACGAATGTCCAGAAGATTTCATTAAAGGGCTTATCCTCTCTGTTCGTTCTCTTCTTCCAGTGGAGCCTCTTGTGGAGGAGTGTGAAAAGAGGTTGGGCAATTGTTTTAAGAAACACTATTGCTCTTACATCCTGCTTATTGCGTGTTTTCTAACCATGTAATATGCATGTAGAAATCGTCTACGTTTGCTAACACAATTCTTGGAGCATCTGGTGAGCGAGGGAAGCACGGATGTACATGTTCATAATGCTTTGGGTAAAATCATCATCGATAGTGGCAACAATGCAGAGCATTTCTTGACTACCAACCCGTACTATGATTCCCGTGCTGTGGGCAAATACTGTGAAAAAAGAGATCCTACTCTTGCGGTTGTTGCTTATCGCAGGGGACAGTGTGACGAAGAGCTCATTAGTGTTACAAGTAGGAATTCCTTGTTCAAACTGCAAGCTAGGTATGTAGCTGACTTCCATGGGATCTATCAAGAGTGTAGTTTATGAATTCCTGCTTGTAGATTATGCCATCTCATTTTTTGTTCAACTATGAAAGTAGAATAGTTTTTCTCAAATTCTACAACTTGTATCAGGTATGTTGTGGAGAGAATGGATGGCGACCTTTGGGAGAAGGTGCTTAATCCTGAAAATGAGTATAGAAGGCAGTTAATTGATCAAGTTGTCTCTACTGCCTTGCCCGAGAGCAAAAGCCCTGATCAGGTTTCTGCAGCCGTCAAAGCATTTATGACTGCTGACCTGCCACATGAGCTGATTGAGCTCTTGGAGAAGATTGTACTGCAAAATTCTGCTTTTAGTGGAAATTTTAATTTACAGAATCTGCTTATCTTGACTGCAATCAAGGCAGACTCATCAAGAGTCATGGATTATATTAATAGGTTGGACAACTTTGATGGACCTGCAGTTGGTGAGGTAGCTGTAGAAGCACAATTGTATGAAGAAGCCTTTTCTATTTTCAAGAAGTTCAACTTAAATGTCCAAGCTGTCAATGTGCTATTGGATAACATTCGAGATATTAATCGGGCTGTGGAATTTGCTTTCCGTGTAGAAGAGGATTCTGTTTGGAGCCAGGTGGCAATGGCCCAACTTAGAGAAGGGCTAGTCAGTGATGCTATTGAGTCATTTATTCGTGCAGACGATACTACACAGTTCTTAGAGGTCATCCGTGCCGCAGAGGAAGCTGATGTGTACCAGGATTTAGTGAGGTACCTTCTTATGGTTAGGCAAAAGGTCAAAGAACCCAAGGTTGACAGTGAGCTTATCTATGCATATGCGAAAACTGATAGACTTGGTGACATTGAAGAATTTATACTAATGCCAAATGTTGCCAACCTCCAAAATGTTGGTGATAAATTGTATGATGAGGCATTATATGAGGCTGCAAAAATCATATTTGCCTTCATTTCTAACTGGGCGAAGCTAGCCATCACTCTTGTGAAACTGAAACAATTCCAAGGTGCTGTTGATGCAGCTCGGAAAGCAAACAACTCGAAGACCTGGAAGGAAGTTTGCTTCGCTTGTGTTGATGCTGAGGAGTTCCGCTTGGCCCAAATTTGTGGGCTCAATGTCATCATTCAGGTAATCTTTAGGTTCTTTATTTTCCATCCTTTGCCTGCTTGCTAAAAGAAAAAATCCCTACACTATTTCTTTTCTTGTATATCTTGCTGTTTATTATTTCCATCTTGTGATTGCTAGAGTATCACTTGGTATTAGTATTCTGCTTCTTTCTGTTCCTGAATTTTTATTCATGTTCAAATTACTAGGTCGATGATCTGGAGGAAGTCAGTGAGTACTATCAGAATAGGGGCTGCTTTAACGAACTCATATCACTCATGGAAAGTGGTCTGGGGTTGGAGCGTGCACATATGGGTATCTTTACTGAACTTGGAGTTCTTTACGCAAGGTACCGGCCTGAGAAGCTCATGGAGCATATTAAGTTGTTCGCAACCCGCCTCAACATCCCCAAGCTTATAAGGGCTTGTGATGAGCAACAGCACTGGAAAGAGCTTACATATTTGTACATACAGTATGATGAGTTTGACAATGCTGCAACTACTGTGATGAATCATTCTCCAGAAGCATGGGAACATATGCAGTTCAAGGATATTATTGTAAAAGTTGCAAATGTTGAGCTCTACTACAAGTCTGTACACTTCTACCTACAAGAGCATCCAGATCTCATCAATGATGTTCTTAACGTGCTTGCTCTTCGTGCTGACCATACACGTGTAGTTGATATAATGAGAAAGGTTTTATATCAATCCATTTTCTCCTCTTTTATTGGCATTAACGATGGTTTGATTCATCACAGTGCAATTTGTCAATGATGTTCTCATCTACTACTTCTGCTTTATAATTCAGGCTGGCCACTTGCATCTTGTGAAGCCTTACATGGTGTCAGTTCAGAGCAATAACGTGGCTGCTGTTAATGAAGCCTTGAATGAAATTTATCTTGAAGAGGAAGACTATGACAGACTTCATGAGTCCATTGATATGCATGATAACTTTGATCAGATTGGTCTTGCACAGAAGGTAAGCGACTAATGAAACTTCATACAGTTCTAGTAGCACTGCAAATATCTAGTTGCTAATATATTTTCCTTAAAATTTCATGACCAGGTTGAGAAGCATGAGCTACTTGAAATGAGGCGTATTGCTGCTTATATCTACAAGAAGGCTGGCAGATGGAAGCAGTCCATTGCATTGTCAAAGAAAGACAAACTTTATAAAGATGCTATGGAGACAGCATCTCAGTCTGGTGAACGTGAGCTTGCAGAAGAGCTTCTTGTTTACTTTATTGAGCAGGTTTGATATCTCTGTTTATTACCATCTTTATTGTATTTCACTTATGGCTTCGGAGAAGGATTATGCAATTGGGCATTCTTTTTATGCTTATGTGGATCGTTTGCAGGGGAAGAAAGAGTGCTTCGCATCATGCCTCTTTGTCTGCTATGAACTTATCAGAGCTGATGTTGCTCTAGAGCTGGCATGGGTGAACAACATGATAGATTTTGCCCTGCCATATCTGTTGCAGGTGATTTTCTTTTCTAAACCTGCATTTTGGTTCAGTATTAGTCCTCTGATTTATATTGCTAGGATCATTCTTTTGGCTTCATTTGGATTGGTTTGCTGTGCTCCTAACAGTTCATCCGAGAGTACACTGGCAAGGTAGATGAACTCATAAAAGATAAGATTGAAGCCCAAATTGAGGTCAAGTCCAAGGAGAACGAGGAGAAGGATCTCGTTGCACAACAGGTATGGTCATTCAGGGATTTTCCATTCTTTGGTTGTAAAGAAACATGCTTTCCTAGCCTCCATTTTTCACTATCGTTGGGCATTCCATCTCTATTACGGTGCTCTTTTGAGTGTGATAATTAATAATCATGAGAATGACAACAAATCTTTGTCATTTTACTGCAGAACATGTACGCACAGTTGCTTCCTCTTGCTTTACCAGCACCACCAATGGGCAGTATGGGCGGAGGCTTTGCCCCTCCACCAATGCCAGGCATGGGGATGCCCCCGATGCCACCTTTTGGCATGCCACCCATGGGCTCCTATTGAAGTTGACACAAACATTGATTGATTATGTTTTGGTACACGATGAGCTGCTACTTAATGTTGGAAGCCAAGGATATGTTCTAGGAGAGGAAACCAAGTTTCCTAGCCAGGGATAAAAGCCAAAGCCAGTGGCTCTATCTGATGCGTCGGCCTCTAGGGATCTATCATCCATTCTTTATCAGCTGAGGTCATTTCTTCCTCTTTCTGCCACATGGACGTAGTCTTGAATATTCTATTCTAGATTTCTAGGTGTTGCCTCGATTTTGTAGTGTTTTATACAAAGATGCTAGCTCGCACTTCTAAATGTCAGGTTTCAAAGGGTATGAATGTTTTTTTGTGTGTGGGTGGATGTGGCGAATTCGCCACGTATATAGGTCATTGGCTCTCTCGTCTTGTTTGTGTTACTATCATCTTGGAACTGTTTGTTTTTCTGACGACAGTGAACTCAACTCTTTTGGTTGTTTTTTGAGAGAATGATAGCAACTAGCAATTGTGCCAAAATTTTGGCAAAAGTAGCCCCCCTGTGTAGATTGCAAAATTAGCACCTTATTCAAAATATTGCAAAACTAACATATGGGCAAATTCGGTTGTGGAAGGTTGAAAAAAAAAAAACTTGTAACTGGTACCAACTACCAAGGCATTAAATTTAAATGTCTTTCAAATCAATGGGAAAAAAGACAACTTATTTAGTATACATTTATTGAACCAGCTTGGTTTTGGGCTTTGATCACCTGTGAGGGAGAATTAACTTTAGTATACATTTATTGAACCAGAGCCAGACTCATCAAAATATAATCAAACACATTTATTTTGTAATTAAGCAATCGACATATGGGCAGAAATCACCTTTCATATTTTTGTAGACAATATTAATTCAACCATGTAAATGACTCTATTTGTAAATTGTATCCCTAACCCTAACATCAACTAGGCAGTTTCTGTTTGTTGGGCATCTGGGGATCTCTCTTGCTCTGCACTCTCACCTCCTGCTTTCTGTGCTTCTTCTCTAACTCCAACCTTTTCGATCTTGGAAACCAGAAAAATTGCTAGATTTGTATCCCCTGCACCCAATCAACACAAACATCAACCTTCATCCTACATAAATATGGACACAGTGCAACACGTACATTGAGACCAACAACTCTAACACACAAGACACCTAAAAGAAGTGCAGGATGTATTGAACTAAAGCGCAGTACCGAATGTAATGCGACTGCCACTCTGGACAGGGAAAATTTCTCCAGGGTTAAGCCTCTTCTCATTAACATAAGTGCCATTTGTGCTGCCGAGATCACTCACATACAGGTTCCCTTGCCTCTTTTCAAAGCGTGCGTGCAACCCAGAAACTGCAGGGCAATCATCCCATGGTGTTACTCTCAACAACAGCAGCAACAAAATAGATCTTGCTTATGTTTGCTTGGTTAAGATTGAATATATGCGCGTACCTGTGGCTACTGGTATTACAAGATCGGCTTTGTCAGGGACGCGGCCAACAGTCACTGAACTCTGAAGAGTTTCACCCACATTTCAGTATACACTTTCATGTTTGACAGAATGATGGGTTATTACCTTTCATTCGACTACGTTGATTGTTATGCTAAATGTATATATCTGGTCACCAAGTGAAAACTTTCCTAAATAATACTCCCTTGGTTCAGCAAAACATGTATTAATTTTGTTCAGAAAAACATGTCATTATCTTGACATTTACTTTACGAAAATGCCCTTTAATGATTAATTGATTGTTAATTGTAATTTTCGATAAAATAAAAAAGTAGTGTAATAAATGAGGGTAAAATAGTATATTTGTTGATTTTCTTAAAAGTTGTCCACAAAGCTAACCTAACATGTTTTGACGAACGGAGGGAGTATATAGCATATCAGAAGACAAATAGATAAAACTGAGCGGAATTCAACTTACAGAAACGATTTCATAAGAGCCTGGTCTCGCGACCTTGAAACCAATATGCCTCCAATCTCCATCTCCTGATAACAGCAAGACATAGGCTATGTAATTATAACAAGAAGAAAATGCCCAAACATTGGGATAACGTACTGTGTTGATCAATTTATATTGAAGTTAGGTGATTTCAAGTAAGTTAAGGTAGCATTTTTATTCTAATCAAAGTTTCGTATTGTTGTGATGTCTTGGGATTGTCCCACATCGAAAAACACGATAACCCGAGCCTTGCATATAAGTCAGTGGGTCACTCCTCTTATTGCCAATTGGTTTTAGGATGGAACCTCGCTGGTCTTGTGTGCTCGGCTTGGGTGCGCATCATAGTGTTGAGATGTGAAGAGACAGAAATTACCAATAGGTTCAAGGACCCATATATCAGTGGAAGCATCAGCTTCTGAAGCGACGCTTTTAGGAGAGGCGGAAGCAGAAGCAGAAGAAGCAAGGGAAAGGGCAGATCTTCTCCTGTGGATATGGACAGCTCCTGATGGATAGTTGTGTTGGCAGTGGGCGGGGGAGAGATCTGTTGGACGCCCAGCTGTGGATGGAGTGGTAAGAGACAGTTGATGTTTTCGGGATTCCGCCATGGAAGAAAGAGGGTAGAGAGCTTGAGAAGGATTGAGCTGCTGCAACTTCCATTTTTGTTGGATCCTCAAATTACAGTCACTAGATTGAGGTGGAAATTGGTGGACTGGAGAGTGATGCTTTTTTAAAAATAAAATAAATAATGTTTTGGGGGATTGGAGTGTTTGTGGTAACCCTTTATTTATTGCTGTTGTGTGTATACGGTGGGATAATGATATGGATAATAAATTTTGGTTGTTTACTTTATTGCATGCTTTAGTTATCATACTAGCATTTGTTACCCTGTAATTGTGCCTTTTATTAATCGACGATTGTATTTTTATTGTATATTCTATAAGAATAAGTATTTTTTATTATTTGAAAATATAAAAGTATACAAATCATAATAAAATATCACATATTTATTTCCGAGTGCTAGTAAAATGTTATCAAATGAAATTTTATCCGATAAGGTTTAAAAGATTGAAACATCGAAACGTCCTTAAGGACGTGCATGATTTGGGGTGTATATAGCGAATACGTTTATGATTTGTGTAAGTATCAATAACATTTTCAACCATTGATTTTCGTGGATTTTGGATGAGTCTTCCTTATCTCCGTCTCTAGTTATCCTTGATAGATTACATAGGTCTTAATATTGTATAGTGGACTAAAAGTCCATTAAGGCTCAATACCTTTGTAATATATATATATATATATATATATATATATATATATATATATATATATATATATATATATATATATATATATATATCAATTAATGGAGACCCTAAGGAGGACTTTACATCAATTCCGCTATTTTACATGGTATCACAACCTTTTCTTCCTAACGGAACCCTAAATTGATCCTCCCTCTTCCTCCGACCTTCCTCATCGCCGCCGCCTCTCCGGCCCCTGCTCCCGACAACACCGCGCCCAGCGACACCGCCGCCTTCTCCCTCTCCAAGGCCACCGTCGCCGGATCCGCCCTCCTTAGATCTATCGACGCCGCCTATCCGAGGACCTGCACCACCATCCTCTTCATCGCTTCCCCTGCACCGCCTATCCGAGCTCTCTCCTTCAGCAGCATTCACCGCCGACCACCTCCCACACCAGATCCAGCACCCCGCCACTGTTTCCGGCCACCCTCGAGCCCAGATCCGGCCTGCTGAACCCCGGATCCACCCTCGAGCCCCAGATCCGGCCACCTTCGCCATCCCCCACACCCTCTCTCTCGACCGCCGCCAATCCCAAATCTGGCCCTTTCTCTTCGATACCTCCCCCGCCGACACTCCCTGCAGCCACCGAACTTCACCGAGCCCCGATTCGGTGACCCCGTGCCCGACCTCAGCCGCAACCCTCCTCCCCGTCTCTGAACGTGTTTCGACGGAGAAGAAAGAATCTCTTTTGAAGAAATTCCAAAAACAGCCCTTGTGTTCACCTATTTTCGTTTCTGACCCTAACTTAATTATTTATTAAGTTAGGTGGTATAAAAAAAAAAAAACCAAACGAACAAACAACCCTCTTCCCATGGCTCTCTACGATCACCAACATCACGCATTCTCTGGATACTCTAGATATCCTACCCCTCGACATGCCGGTCCTCAGGCCTCTCTGACATCGCCTGACCTAGGCTATGTTCCGCCAGCTCTGCATCACGCCTTCTCCTCTACGCAGCCGACATCTTCAGACTCTTCTTGGTACATGGACACTGGTGCCACCTCCCACATGACGAACTCCTCAGGTAACCTCCCATCTATTTCTTTTAAGGGCCCTGCCCACTCTATTATCGTCGGAAATGGTGGTCGTCTTGCTACTTCGGGAATTGGCCACGCCAATTTACAGACCCCAACCCACCCACTACACCTGAACAATGTCCTTATTGCCCCAAAGATTGTCAAAAACCTTATCTCTGTCCGTCGGTTCACTACTGACAACAACGTTTCCCTTACGTTTGATCCCTATGGTTTCTCTGTGAACGATCTTACTACGGGGGTTACTCGCATGAGATGTAACAGTACCGGGGAGCTCTACCCTGTCACACCATCTCCCGCGTCCAGTCAGTCGTATCCGGTCGCCTTCTCGGCATCATCGTCCAGCCTGTGGCATGCACACATGGGCCATCCCAACGCTGCCGTTTTATATGTCCTCCGTTCCTAGAACCTTGTCACTTGTACTAAAGACCCACGCTCTGGTTTATGCTCTTCCTGCCAACTAGGCAAACATGCCAGACTGCAGTTCCAACGGTCTTTGACCTCTACCCTTGCTCCCTTTGATATCATTCACAACGACATTTGGACCTCTCCCGTGCCTAGCAAGGAGGGTCACAAGTATTACCTCTTGTTTCTGGATGATTATACACATTTCTTATGGGTTTTCCCTTTGCACTTTAAATCTCAAGTGTTCCCTATCTTTGCCAAATTCCACGCTTACATCAAAACACAGTTTCACACCTCTGTCAAGTGTTTCCAATGCGACAATGGCCGCGAATTTGACAACAAAGATTTTCACACTTTCTTTAATACCAATGGGATCTCCTATCGCTTGTCCTGCCCCTACACCTCTCAACAAAATGGCAAAGCCGAACGAATCATCCGAACCATTACTAATATGATGCGCACTCTTCTTTTCCACGCATCCATTCCCCTCCTTTATTGGCCTTACGCCTTGGCCACCACATGCTACCTCCTCAACATTCTCCCTTCCACCACCCTCAACCATCGCTCACCGTTTCAGGCACTGTATTGCACTTTGCCCATATATGATCACCTTCGTACCTTTGGTTGCTTATGTTTCCCTAACCAGGAATCCACCTCCCCCCACAAGCTTCACCCACGCTCCACCCCTTGTGTCTTTCTTGGCTACCCGTCTGATCATCGCGGTTACATTTGCCTCGATATCAAGACTCACAGGATCATTCTCTCTCGTCATGTCACCTTTGATGAGTCGCGATTTCCCTTCGCGTCTCCCACACCCCCTGTGTCGTCGACAGAGTCTGAGTCACCATTCCCTCACTTCATTCTTCCCCAGAGCTCTCCCGGTGCTCCTGCGTCTCCCCCTCCCCCACCCCCACCACCCCCACCACCAGACCACACACCCGCAGCGTCTCCGGTGTCTTCCGACCTCGTCAGATCGTATCCATGACTACCACCCATCGCCCCACCATCCAACCTCATAGCCTAGCAAAGCAGTCCCCCCGCCAAACACCAATGTCGCGGGCGCCGCACACTGCTGCGCCCGCAGCCTATCAATTGCCCATGCCCCCAGCATCGCATCACCTACTGGCGGCGCCCGCCGCAACACATGATGCGCCCGCCACAACACATGCTGCGCCCGCCGCATCCCTCCCCGTCTCGCATCACCCACTTGCGGCGCCCGCCGTAGGGTATGCTGCGCCCGCCGCATCCTACACCGCCTCTGCACCCCTTACCAGCAGCTCTGCTGCGCCCGCCGCCTCATCCCCATGCTTAGCCCCTCTTGCTCCCATCCGTCCCGACACCCAATCACCCTCTGCCTCCACCCAGACCTCCCTCTCCCCCATTCCCACCTCCTACAAAACAGCCCTCCAAGACCCGAATTGGCAGGCGGCTATGCTCGACAAATACAGGGCCCTTACGAAGAATGGTACTTGGATTCTTGTTCCTCGCCCTCCTGAGGCGAACGTCATTCGTTGTATGTGGCTCTTTCGTCACAAGTTCCGATCTGATGGGACTTTGGAGCGCTATAAGGCCCGTCTTGTGGTGAACGGTAGATCTCAACAAGCAGGTATTGATTGTGATGAGACGTTCAGCCCTGTGGTCAAGCCTGCCACTATCCGAGTGGTCCTGAGTCTAGCTCTGTCGTGCAACTGGGCCATCCATCAGTTAGATGTCAAGAACGCATTTCTCCATGGTCATCTGAATGAGACTGTCTACATGTTTCAGCCGCCGGGGTAAGGGGTTTGCTGATGCTGACCGTTCGAAGCATGTCTGTCTCCTCAAGCGCTCTCTGTATGGTATGAAACAGGCTCCGCGGGCTTGGTTCCAGCGTTTTGCCTCTCATCTGCTCCGTTTGGGTTTCACTGGCAGTCGTTCTGATTCGTCTCTGTTTATCTATCGCCGAGGCTCAGACTTGGCATTCCTGTTGCTATATGTCGACGACATCATTCTCACCGCCTCTTCTGATGCTCTTCGGACGTCTATTATTTCGCAGTTGAGTGCGGAATTCGCCATGTCTGATCTGGGTCAGTTGTCTTATTTTTTGGGAGTTGCTGTTCAGCGTCATGCGTCAGGTCTGTTTCTCTCACAGAGTAAGTATGCTGCAGAGATTGTTGCTCGAGCTAAGATGGTCAACTGTAATCCAGTCGCCACCCATGTCGATACATCCAACAAGCTCAGTGCTCATTCTGGTCCTTTGGTTGATGACCCGACATTGTACAGGAGCCTCGCTGGTGCTCTTCAGTATCTCACTTTCACCAGGCCTGACATTAGTTACGCCGTTCAGCAGGTCTGCTTGTTCATGCATGCACCTAGGGAACCTCACTTTCAGGCTTTGAAGCGGATCATTCGGTACATCAGCGGCACTCTTGAGCTCGGCACCACGATCACTCCTTCCTCTAAGCTTGATCTTGTTGCTTACACTGATGCATATTGGGGTGGTTGTCCTGACACACGTCGCTCCACGTCTGGGTACTGCGTCTTCCTCAACGACACCCTTGTGTCATGGTCTGCCAAGCGTCAGTCCGTCGTATCTCGCTCCAGCACTGAGGCTGAATACAGGGGTGTTGCCAACGTTGTGTCCGAGTGCTCTTGGCTCCGGAACCTCCTCCTTGAGCTCCGTTGTCCCCTTCAAAAGGCCACTCTGATCTATACGGACAACGTCTCCGCCGTCTACCTGGCTAGCAACCCAGTCCAGCATCAACGCACGAAGCACATTGAGCTTGATCTCCACTTTGTAAGGGACAAGGTTGCCATTGGACATGTCCGCGTTCTCCATGTCCCGTCCTCTTATCAGTACACTGATATATTCACCAAGGGTTTACCTCGACAATTATTCATTGATTTTCGTTCCAGTCTCACTGTAAGGACCCCTCCCGTTTCGACTGCGGGGGTTTGATAGATTACATAAGTCTTAATATTGTATAGTGGGCTAAAAGTCCATTAAGGCCCAATACCTTTGTAACCTATATATATATGTTATATCAATGAATGGAGACTCTAAGGAGGACTTTACATCAATTCCGCTATTTTACAATCCTGGTTCATCTCTTCCATTAATGAAGCTGCATATAGCTTTCTACACCTTCACCTTATTGATAGGCTTTGCCTTTAATTAGGATAGTATAAATTACTAGAAACATAGATCATGATTATATATATGTGTGTTCAAAGTTGAATTGAAACGTACTTGGGAATGACAAGAAGCAATCTTAATCTTATAGTGTAATTCGTGTATTTTGCAGATGAGTTTTTATTCAAGGAACTGATCGAACAATTTGAATCTCCCATGTAAATGTAAATGTAAATGTAATTCTTCACAAATGAAAATTTGGTGAGTTAGTTGTAGATGACACGGAGCAGTAATGCCACAACTAGCATCGCAATCAGCAACAAATTCCATAAATTCTTCTTCAGCATCGTCTCCTCGAATCGCCCTCCTCTAGCTCTAATGACCCTCCCTTGTTCATCCCCAACTCCATAACTCCCTTCAATTTCATCTTCTTCAGTCTTGTTGGTGAAATCTGCATTGCCTGCATCTCCACTACCAAGACTCTCCCCTTGTTCTTCCATGGCACTCTCCGTGGTTGTTTCTTTTCTCCGTGAGTCAGTCTCAGTCTCAGTCTCAGGGATATTGCTAGGTGCAGGCACAGGCACAGGCACAGGCTGAAGCTGGGTCGTCGGCTGAGGCTCTGCTGCAGGGGTTACCATTACCATCTTGGGCTGCTTAACGTAAAGTATGCCTCCATCGAATTTAGCTACAATTCCTTTGGCGTCGCATACTTCTGGGACGCGTACTTCCTTTATGAATCGCTTCCATTTGTTGTCTTCAAGTGGGCGTTCTCCACTGATCCTCAGAACCCGGGATGACCACAGCTGAACCTTCAACTGTTCCTTCCTGAATTCTGCTTTCCAAAACTAAACCAATGTTCAAATTGATGTACTGTAATTATTCGATCCGACCCTAAATTTTAACTCGAGCTTCAAAATATGCTCAGAGCTATTTGAGCTTAATTCGAACAAAATAACACCATACCCTTATGGCCTTATTAATAAAGAAAGAAAGAGAAAACCCTGCAAGGATAGGATATGATGTAATTACCGGGAAGATAAAAAAGGAAGGTCACGAAGGCTTCTTCTTCTACCAAATCCGTTTGAGGATCAAATGTTTCATATACACGGGGGGCAGCTGGAAGTGTTGTTTCATCCATTTTGATGAATTTCTGCTGAATCTTTTAATCAGCTATCAGCTATGTATGTGTGTTTGTTTCTGTTGGATTGGGAATGAATGATGAATGAACACCCCACCCTGTGTATATAGAATATAGATGGTTCAATTAATAAGATTTTATGAAAGTTATGTATATTGGTCTATTGGGTAGGTATGGAAACTTGGTTGAGTGGTCATGGTTTCCTACAAATTCAGATATTCCAGTTCCAACAACAAGGCTTGTTTTGTAGACTTGCTGTGTCAAACAAGGTCACCCCGTTTTGTAGACTTGTTTGTCAAACAAGGTTGAGTGGTCATCTATATTATAATATATTATAATACTAAAGTAGAAGTCGCCTACGACATGTGACGTCTTCTCCTTTAATGTAGGAATTTTATTTTTAAATTTAAAATTAATCATTAATGAATTATAACAATATATAAATTCAATTACTAAAATATATACATATAACTAACATATCTTAGTTGTTTGGATTTTTAATCTATTAATTCATTAATTTTGTATCTATTAAAAACGTTTGTTAGGATATGCATATTTGCTATAAAAAAAAAAGGATATGGCTTAGGTTAAAAAAAAGTTTGTTTGGATATGCTTTGCTAAAAAAAAAAGATATGGCTTAGGTTTAAAAAAAATTTGTTTCGATATACTTTGCTAAAAAAATTATATGTCGTTTTCTCGAATTTTTGAAATTTTCTTTTAACCCTATAAATACGAAATAGGTTGATATAATCTCGATTTTGTTGTTGGTTGGTTTAGATATTAACGGAATTTTATCCTTAATAATTATCTTTACCAATTATTTTAATTATCTTATTTATCTTTAAACATTTTCCACTTCTATTTAAATCATTAATTTCATACCCCCGACAATCATTAGACGTTTGATAATAATTGGCGAGTCGCCTTTTCATTTCAGGCATTTCTTAAAAAACTCTACTCTATTCATTTCATTACCTTTCTATCAAGTTCTAACCATGTTTTTGTAATTTTTAATTTTTGCAGGTACTCGAATTCATTGATAAAATGTTACTCGATCACAATTATATTTTAAACTTTTATGGTTTTTGTTATTGCTTTATAATCGATTCTAAAAATGATTTTTTTCTCAAGTCAGTTTTACTTTATTAGATGATATAAAGGCAAGAGGACACTACAAAATTCGGGTCCATGTTATTCACATTAATTTGGAGAAGTACAAGTTCAAAGAATGACTTTGAAGGTAATTATCTAAATATTGTTATGCTAGATGAAAAGGTTAGTAGTCATCGCACAACAACAAAACAAGATGAAAAGGTTAGTTTACTTAAACCCTAATGTGTTTTGTCGATCATCTCTCCCCGTTATCTTTTACCCTCCCCGTTCTCCATTAAACAGTGAATATTTGACATCCTCCCCGTTCTCTACTTTTTTATAATAAAAAATCTTATGGTGTTGGATAATTCACCCCCACTTCTTATTGGTGAACAATAGATGTCGTCGATCAAAGATCAGTACCATGTTCATCGGAGCTCGGCGGAATCATCTCCTCCCTAACATGCTCAGAGCCAACTTCGAGGTCGCCAATGACGACCAACATCAAAGTATCTTTACCCTCTCTCTTTCTTTCCAATTCATCAATTTAGTACGTTTCCGTCCTCACAAACCTATTGATATTGATTATTTGGTTTTGGTGGTTTTTGCCTTAGATGCCTGTCTCTTTGTCTAGATAATTCCTATTTCTCTGTTCGGAGGTGGATCGATGGTGGTTTCGGAGTACATTAGCATAATAGTGGCAATGAAAGAGTACAAGTCAGATGTAGCTTCACCAGAGTCTTTGCGTTGTTGCTTTCTTCCGTATCCCTCACCTAAGACATCTCTCGCAAGGCCGCTTGTGTATGCTCTATCTCACAAGCAAATTTGAGAGATGTACATGCTGGATTTGCTAGCACATCATCAACTCTATGGTGTCTCATCAAATATGATTTCGATTCTATCAACACCAACAACGAAAAAGGAAGAAACCATAAAAAATAGGTCAATTCATGTTATTATTTGGGTAATTGTGTATGATAGTTTCTAATTTTTTTAGGGAGATTGCTCATGTACATCTATTACAATTACAATTCAAGATGTGAAATCGAGCTGAGTTGTTATTTTGTGCATTAAATAACAAGAACCTAGATGTGAAATAGAGGTTAAGATTTTTACAAGGCCGAGATGATTAGACAATTCCCTTAATTGTATGTATCATATCGTTATCTTCCCACTGAATTGAATGTCTACATTGTTTTTCATGTTGAATTGGGGACGAGGACAACACCTCCCATGCCAATTCAAGGAAAATCAATTTAAAGATTTTTCGAATTTGAACGATTTTACGGTTTAATTTGGTTTTTAAATCCCCAAATAATTCTGCCAAAATGTTAAAAGTTGAATTTGCATCGGATAGGATTGATATTCACCATGTGGTCCTTTGAACCCGCGTTAGATGGGCGAATTGACGAAAATCTTCCATGGTTGATTCTCCAAGATCACATGAACGACATTTTTATTTATTAAAAAAAAAATCATAAGTACGTA
Organism: Persicaria tinctoria; assembly: GCA_037127255.1. Classification (NCBI taxonomy): domain Eukaryota; kingdom Viridiplantae; phylum Streptophyta; class Magnoliopsida; order Caryophyllales; family Polygonaceae; genus Persicaria; species Persicaria tinctoria. Next base: position 19,320,545 of record JBANSL010000019.1, on the reverse strand, counting down.
AGTCAATTAAGAAATGCAGTTAAGATTTGGATGTGCATTAAAGATTTAATATGATTGATATTCATCCAAAATTTTAATCATTTAATTAATGACTTTTAAACAATTTACTTAATAAAGTTAATTTTCTTATTGAGTTGATATTATTATTTTCTAAATTATTTTAAAAATAAATAAATCTATTTTCTTTATTATTAAACATAATTTTCACAACAAACTTTTTTTGTGTGATTAATTACAATACTATAACATCTAGGAGTTCAACAAGCATCAATCATATGTTTAATTACCTTTTATTTCTTCGTATAAGTTGGGTTAATCACCGAAATATATAAATTAAATTTTAACATGCAATCTTTAACTTTGTAATTTTTATGGATTTTTTCATTTAATTAACTAAATAATCTAATTAATGATTTAAGCACAAAACAAGTTAGTAAAATTTCTTTTGCTCTTATCCAATTTCCTTCTAATTTTTTTAAATTTTAGAATTTCATATTACTTAATCAATTAACAATAGAAATCCAAACAACTTCATGTCTATTAATTTTAGTTTTGTAAATTTATTTTTTCTACATTAGATGAACTTAATTTTCCCACGTTTTAAATAATTATTTTTATAAATTATTAAATTCAAATTCAAACAAATTGACATCAATATCAATATCAATATCAATATCAATATCAATATCAATAGTATAATACTAAAGGAGAAGTCGCTTACATCATATGGCGAATTCTCCTTTAAAGTAGTTTTTTTATTTAGGATTTGTTACTTAATTAGATTAATTACATTAATAATAAAAAAGAATTAGATTTAAAAATCAAAATATTAATTTTGTTATCCCACTTATTCGATTAATTTTAAGATATGTCGATTAATTGATTGTTAACGTAGGTTTTTTTTAATTTTTTAATTAATTAATCTAATTAATTTAATTAAGTACCCTAATTAATATATGCCGATAATAAATCTATGGGAGTCTAAGGCGATAATTAATATATGTCGATAGGATTTGTCTATAAGGTGGTTATGATTTCATATATACCGATAGAATTTGTTAATTAATTAATTTCAAATCAAATTAATGTCTTTATAAACGATAGAGTAATTAATAATTAATCAATAAAAATAATCATTTATACCGATAGAATAAATACAACTAATCATATATACCGATATGATTTGCCGATCAGGTGGTTATGATTTGATTTTCAAATATGCCAATAGTAATTAATTGCAAATTGAAATATATAAAGGTAAGACTCAGCTCCCATAGATTTCATTTTTACAGTTAACTATATAATAATTGACAATATTTAGATGTGATGGGTATTTAGAGCTTAAAGTTTACTTACAGAGAATTTTCATACATTTTTTTAATATTAAATGTATTAATTTTAAAAAATAGACCGCACAATAGTGCGGGTACTAAACTAGTGGTTTCCTACAAAATCAGCTATGTGTGCTTTTCTTTCTTCTACTGTTTAAAGAAACAGTGGAAATGTGTTATCTGATTATTACTGTATTTTCTTTCCCATCAGAACGTGTTATCAGTATTTAATCTTATACAATAACCTCCTTTACACATGACAACTTCTAGTTCTTTTTTTTTAGTTGATAGATATATCACTTTTTTTTTGTGTTCACAAAAAACGGGTGGTTACGTGTAAATTTTGACAAGTAATTGATGTGTTATGCGGTTTTAAAAATATTGGGTGTTTTCTGTTGAATTTTTAAAAATAATGGGTGATTTGTTTAATTTTAAAAATGAGTGTGCTTTTGTTTTGCATTTTTTGCCAAAAATGTAGATAATTATATGCAATTTTAAAATAAAGGGTGATTTTGTGCAATATTGAAAAAATAAATGTTCATTTTTGTTTATGAAAAAATGAAAACATTATTTTGGACAACACTTTTGAAAAACCTTAAGAGTACCATCTAGAATAGCCAAAACCTCAAGGGTACTGAGTACTAACCGATATTTATCTTATTTTTAGTTCATACACCACTTATTTACGCAACAAGTGGTGGAATCTATCCTGCAACGACTTGAATTGCAAACCAAACAGGTCGTGAGAGAGTAGAGACGAGTGCACAACATCTAGCGGAACTCATTCCCCACAAGTTGTGGAATATGAAGGGAGCACATAAACTTATATTCTAAGTCTGAAATCACATATAAAATGCTAAAATGGCAATACAAGACAAACAATTCTAAAAATTATACTTGTTATAAATATTAAATATCTATAATGTCAATACGTAGGTAAATCACAAATAAAATAGTACACATCCATTGCGAAGCCAATATGAATAATGTTGGTTGATGTTCCTTCTGAATGGCTCATCCTAGGCATGATCATGGGTCATGGGTTAGCCCGTGACTCAACATGTTGATCCAGCGGGTGGTTTGAAAATGTTACAAGCATTAACTTTTTTCCAATTTGAAAATGTTTTTATCATCTTCAAAAAAGGAAGTGGAATGTTGATGCTTGAGCTGAATAAGATTTATATGATGGAGATGTATTTGAAGATGGCATTAGTAGGGTTGTTGCAAGAATTGCAAAAAAATGGCCGATTATTTAGAATTTTTCACTAGTTACAATTATCTCTCTTCTTCTATTTTTTTAACAAAATGTAAAAACTCTATATTTTTTTAACAAAATGTAAAAACTGACAAATCCAAACTTGACCCAAAATCAAGTCAAACCGAGATCGTCTCAATCCGAATCTACCCCAAACCTATTTTAATTTTTATCCAGAGTCCAAAATGATCTGATCCAAACCCAACATCACTCAATTGACGGGAGTAGAGGGTTTGGTATTTAGGCGGGAGTTGGTTTCCAATTATTTTCGTGTGTTTTGAATTTCCTAGTGCACTGTCATGTTAATAAATTGAAAATTTGATTCACAACTAAGGGTTAATAAATTGGTCATTGTAACAAATTTTGACAGTTTTTTGGGGAGGGTGGTAGTAAATTGTCGATGGGATATCTTTTAGGGATAATTAGGTGAATATACCTTTTCCAAATTTTTTATGAGTGATTATACCAATAGAAGTTGTTTTTTGGTAATTGTACCTTTTTTATTATGAAGGACTAATTTGCCCCTCGAGAGAGAGAAAAAAATATTGTTAATCATTTCCATAAATCACGTATTTTGTAACCGTCTTCCTCTTCCCAGATTGATTAACTGGGTTAATCGCTCAATACACCATATTCTTCTCATCCAACGCTTTATTTTGATGGTCTGTGCCAATTGAAATCAAGTTACAAGATTGAAGGTACGTGGTTATATATATCTTTTATGCTATAATTACTGCGGTATATTCCATAAATCCTAAAAGCAAGAGCCTAATGTTGGATGAAGAGAATTGAAAGAATCGTGCGTGCCCTCATATTTTGAATTAATTGGAGATTATTGTCCAACGTACATGAAGGGATATTGCTTGATCTTGTAGATTCAATTGGCCAGCAATCGACGGTCGACGTTAGCTACAATGTTGATGTTGATTATATAAGTTACATTAACATAATTGTTGATAGATAGTAGTAACTTCCAATAAATATTTGCTTCTCGTAATTAAGTTACAATATTGAGTACAAGTTCAGTTATAGTGAATTAGTTACAATCTATTATGTGTATTTATTGTACCCTATTAAAACATTAACATGTTAGTTATGTTATAAATTAGGTACAAATAATTAATTACAAGAATCAAAACACATACAATAAATTAGTTGAACCTCTAATTGTTACAAATAATTAAGTTTCAAGAATAATAGTTACAATAATTAAGTTTATTGTAGTACTCTAGGGTTACAATCGGTTACAATATGTTACAATCAAAATTGAATTTCCTGTAACCCGAGACAATTCACCAGATGATTAATTGAACCTCTAATGGAAAAAGTAGCATGTGTACGTACAAATCAATAATCCAAATAATTTTTCTTTTCAAAACGTAAAACAATCTTATCTATATCTACTTACTTTTATTTTCATTTTAAAAAGATAAAATCTTATCTATATCTATTTACTTTTATTTTAATTTTGAAAAGATAAAAATCCTACCTTAAGGGTATTTAGGTAAAATTCACCCTAAAAAGGTATAATTACTAAAAAGAAAAATTTAAGGGTATAAAAAACTTGAAAAAGGTACCTTCTCTCAAATTTTCACTATCTTTTAATGGATGGTTTTGCATTCTTTCAAATTTAGAGAGTTAAGTGAAAAAATCAATAATATTTTACGAGTGGTTTTCTTCAAAATCTAAGTTACAACAATACACATGGCAATACGGTATACGTCCCCAGCTATACACTATATGCCTATGAGAACATCAACTGTAGATTTACATTTTACAGTATGTAACGAATATATTTCCACGCTTCTGTGTAAGAAGATGTGCAGCCTGGGATGCTGTACTGTACAGCTTCCAGTTCACAAGTACGTAGTTTCCAAGTTTCGCCGTCAGGCCAGAAATACCAACGTCTCAATAATTCAGGATCGCCAGCTTAATATTTTTGAGCTTTCCTTTTGTGTGCCAAGCAACCAGACACTATCCCCAGTCTGAGCTTCTGAGTATAACTCGCCTGCCACATGATGTAGATTGAACTGGAAATCTAGTCAGTGGCCGTGTGCACACAGCAGGCTCGGGGGAAATGCCTATGAGTGTCTTGCAGCCCTTGCTCTAGCAATTGACTTCTCGTAAAGCTCCTGATACTGCGAAGCTGATACATCCCAACTAAAATCCATGCTCATCACCTTCTGAACTAGCTGTTCCCAGCCTTCTTGATTACTTTTATAGTGATGCAATGCTCGGTCCAGAGCGCTATTCAACCCCTGCGATAAGAAGACAAGATTTTGAAAATCAAATGTTGGAGAACGATTGTTGCACCATGGCATTGAGTATGATTTTCAAGAATGACATTGCATTCAAGGAAAACCAAAATGAAAAGGACCAAGTAAATCAAAGGAGCTGGCTGTATCATCCAGTGGTTTACCTCTTCATCAGAAGTGTAAAAGGTAAATCCATTTCGAAACTGAGGCGGTATTGTATCATCATCAACATCAAAAACACTGACAGGACAAAACAGCTTTAGTAATGTGTTTCTAAAAAATGAAGCTCCTGGATATAGGTGCTGAAGTAAATTATTTGCTCACCTGTCATTTAAACCGCCAGTTCTTCTTGCAATGGGTACTGCACCATATCTCATTGCAATCATCTGCAGAAACATACTTAATTATATCCACAGATGATTTGTGCTCTAAATTCTAACTGCACAAAGATACCCAGATTCCTACCCATTCCTCTAGTGCCAGAGAAAATAGTTATAGAGGAAGGGTTCGGACTGTAAGCTCACTCTTTCAAAAATGACATCATACAGATCGGTCTTTCTTATGTTCAAAAAACCACTTTCCACTCGTTCCCATCACACTCGAAAAGCTAGACAGGAGTTCAGGCATTAATTAATAGGAAACGGGGGGTGGAAAAAAAAAAATTCTTTTAATTAAGGTAAAAAATACGGAGAAAAAAATAAGGAAAGGAATTTTTTAAACCTCACTATTTTACCCTTTTGCAATACTTTTCATTCTCACAAATTTGTAACTTTTAAAAATAATATTAGTTTTGTTTCAATATTTTTCAAAACAGTATTATTCATCATGTTTCACACACATATATAAAATCTATTTATTTTTATTCCTACAATTTTTTTTACTATAAATGTCATATTTAAACCACAATTTATGGTATTATTTCCATAGTTTTCATTCTTATCAATTTTTTACATTTTAAAATGACATTAAAAAAATAGTTTTCTTTCAATATTTTTCAAAAACATATATATATCATACTACACATAAACTATTAATTTTTCTTGGATTAATTTTTTTTACTAAAAATGTCATTTAAACAAAAATTGATGTTTTTTTTCAATATTTTTTGTAAATGTATTCATCGTATACCGAAAAAAATCAATAAAAATCTCAAACCAAGGATTTCGCAACCCCCCACCCGCCCTGGCGCCCTCTACGAAATCCTGTGGCCATCACTACTAGGATACAAGTGGACACTTTCTAACACCCAAATAGTTTCAAAGTGAATGTTGGAAAGATCATCAGAGACTCAGAGAGTAACTTATGTTTTACAGTTCCCAGGAACAATTTGCATTCCTTAAAATCATAAAAATCCTTATTTAATCCCTAAAAACACCACTCCTCACCATATTTTGTATCCTGTTATGATGGGGGGAAAGGGAAAGTCAGTACTACTATTACTGAACATTTTAAAGCCAAAACCATAGTTTACCTGCGTTAGACCACAAGGCTCGAACATAGATGGAATAATGAACATATCAGATGCTGCATAAATGAGATGGGAAAGAGATTCGTCATACTTCAACAGCAGCCGAATATGATCATGAGTTTCAAACTGCTTTGCGATCCCCTCAAATTCCCTCTACACCAAAAAATGAAAGCAGGTTATAAAAGAATTGTCTAAATAGGCTAAGAATTATGGTATCTGATGGGATTACATGGCTATAGTATAGATGGATCAACCGGAACTCAGATAGCCTACGAACTACTTTATATGCTATGAAAGAGCAGATGGAGAAACTCTAAATAGGGAAATATGTTAAATTCTTGGGTAGACTCCAAAATCCACCATAAAATAAAATATTACAAAAATTATCCATAAATTTGATTTCCTTTTATAGACAACCCACGATCCTTTTTTGAGTAAAAATGTTGCATTCTCACTTTATTTATCAAAACTAACCTAATAATCAAATAATTTAAGCAAAGAACATTATACACATAAAAGTTCCCTATTTTAAGGGTGGTTTGTGATCAAACATGTTTTATACATGCTTTTTTTTTTTGCCAATCTGAATTTTTTGGCCAATCTTTTTAGGTATTTGGGTTTGGATTTTATTGGATTGTTTTGATTTTTTTTTTTTACGAGGGATAAGATCCGGCAGGATTTATTCTTTTTTTTTTAATCCCGTCCCAAAAAAAATAGGTGGGACGGGACACAGGATTACCCCAATCCCATCCTGTCCCATCCTATGCCCACCCCTAATTTTTGCGGTGGGGATCTTGCAGCCCACAATCATAGTAATTTTCACAGTGCTTTATTTTATTATACAATTCAACTGAGGACATCTTGCAATATGTGCAACCAAACACTCATTTCTTTAAATTGTGTTATAATGCAATTAGAATCCAAATATACCTAAAGCATCCATGTAAGGAAAATGAACTTTCTGAGTACATGATTGTATATAAACCAAAATGAAATAAATCACCTGAATATGAGGTACTGGACTGGACCCGAGAAGCACAAACTGCCCACCAAGCTCCAATGTGCGATATATAGCATGTCTTATTAGATGAATCCCTTTTTGAGGCACCAGCCTCGTTATACATCCTACCTGCTCAAGAAAATAGCAAGGTATTAAGGTTGAGTAAGATTTACTTTTTAACAAAAAAAAATGTGCAAGCGGTGAGCTAAAGCAGAAAATATCAAATACAAATTTATGAAATTCAAGAACTTAGGAATGCGAGGATGACAGAAATGTCATTTATTTCACCTACAGAACAGGTGGAATATTTTCACCATCAGATACCAATTCAATTGAATTATGAAACAAACTCCTTTTCTCTTCATGTCCCATTTATTGCTACTGTGAAGATAAAGCATCCATCTACCAACCAGATTCAAGGCATTGCATATGCAGAGTAGAAGAACAAAAGAACTTCTGTAATATAATCCCATCCTATTCATGATGACCAGGAAGTTGTTTTGAGAAAACAAACTTCCCATTTACTAATTGAGTTAGCTCCGACAGGTCTATCGGTAATATAATCCTATCCTATTCATGATGACGTAACAATGAGATATTTATTTATCCCCCATTGTATGTGTTTCTGTATTAAGATTTAAATGTATGTTCCAACAATGTAGAGAAAAGGACCCTACAAGAAATAGATATTCATACGAACCTAGCCACTGCAATAAAAGAGCGAAAATAAAGTGAAAAGGAGAAGTGTCGAGCACCAATTAGATAAATCAAGTTATATCTTTATCAGACGTCATGAGAAAGATCTGCATGAAATTACATACCAATGGCAACTTGACATCAACAGATGAGAGCCCAAGCTTCTTTCTGAGAACTTGTTTGTTCTTTACTTTCCCATGAAGGTCAGTTGAAGAATACTGCACTTCTACAAAACTGTCACTAGAAGGATTCCAAATATCAGTATCAATGCCATTGAGGATCCCAATGAACTTTTTCGAGTGAAAATTAAGTGTTCCATCAAGGCCTCGCCCACCCTGTAAAAGACAAAAGCATGCTGTTATGCCACTTCTGGGGTTAGAAGAAAAAATTAAATTATTAGTTCTCATCCTCTGTTATTTAAAAATAGTATGACAAACTTATATCTGCATGTATCAACCTCCATTCTCTGAAAAGGGCAATGCTAGTACCTAGATGCAACATAGATGCATACAGAAAATTCAATTTAAAAATGTACGACTTCAAGGACAACATACTAGAAATCCAATCCATAACTGAGGGTATGCATGTATCAAGAACTGAAATGGCCAACTCTACTTCCCAGTACATTGTTCCAAAAATCCCTAACAGAAGAACTCTTAAATGGAACAAAAGGGCATTCATCTTTTCTCATGGTATCAATCCATAACAAGAAAGTTTTTTACAATAAATGGCTCATCGGCATTTTTGCACAATGCCTTTCGGAGAAGAAACACTCTACATTGATAAATGAAGGGATATTCCACACGGCAACCGCATGTTTTTGCAAATTCAATGCGGTGCCCAAGGTAAACATATTCCACATGGTAACCTTCAACTTTTCTATTTTTCACATGATAACCACCAATACTACGATTAGGTTATTTATAAATGATAATTTAAAGACTATTGAGGCTACATTAGGGAGGGGATGACTACCAATAAGGATGGTGACCGACAGTTTTCATAAATATGTTTTCAACGTGCCAAAATTAAGAAAAGAACTTCACCCATTTCAGTGTTTTTGTTCATCACAAGGAAATTAGCAAAAATTGAAGGTTGTCGTGCAACATCCCATGAATGAATTGAGGCATATACTGAGGCTAAACTGTCCAAGTGGATTAATAATAACTAGTTGTGTTCCATACAATTTCTCCTCTTTGAAGTCTTCACATGCCAACATGGATAAATTTCTACAATATAGAAATAAGCACATTCACCATAACAAAATTGAAGGATTCAACAAACTAAGCATATTCATTATACAAACATCTCAATCGAATGCTCCTTCCGTTGTTGGTTTTGGGACTCCACCAGGGCATGGGAGCAGTGGCAAGAGGAGCCGAGAATTAAGAATTTTGAGATGTGGGACACTTTTGGTCTCATTCACATCAACGACTCATATTGGGCTTGTTATGTTCAACTTTCCGATGTGGAACACTTTTGGTCTCATTCACATCTCAACAAAGAACTTTTCATACAGGCTGAGTAATGGAGCCCTTGATGACTTGGATTACACAGAATTGATGAGTAGGGAAGTATATATTTGAGATGAAATGATGTAATTGGGCTAACAATGCAGAATTACTAACTATTGTGCAAGAATAATGGAATTTAAACACAAAAATACAGTTAATTATCTAATGAAACAAAGATAAGAAAGAAAGGACATCAAACAAACTAAAATGTCCATCAATTGAAATGAAGTTATGCAGAAAGTAACTACGACTCTAGGAGGAAATGTAAAACAGTTCACAGAGCATTAAAAACCTTGTTCATACCTCAGGTGTTAGAACTTCTTGCGCATATGTAGGTGATACAGTAGTTACAATATTTGAGAAGACAACCGCACCCTAAAACAGAAGAAACATCCTAAGAAAGATAGAGGGATAAACAAATATGAGAGCATTTCTTGTAGGTTAAGAGCAGATGGCAGTTTCTCTACCTTCACAGGATTGATCCAATCATGAGAGGAATTGTCTTGCATCCTATCTCGTCTATTAAGTTGCTGGGCGTCAAGACCACAAGATAATAATTCTGAGGCAGGTGCTGTTCCTTGGTATTCAAAATTGTGGCAGGTGAAGCATATCCGCGCTGAATTTAGTCCTTTTGGCACATAAATATCCCAATAAAGAGGAGCCTGAAAGGAGGAATATCCAATTCTCAATTGAAATGATAAATACTTAATATTTATCATGAGATATGGGAAAACATAATCCAAATCAATGATCTTCCGGCCAAAATTAAGTACCACTAAAGCAGTCTGCCAATCATGACAATGAATTATATCTGGGTTTTTTCCAGCTTGAAGAAGAAACTCCAAAGCTGCACGGCTGAAAAATGAAAACCTTCTGAAATCATCATTCTCCCCATAATGTTTTCCTCTCCAGAAGAACTTAGATGGATGAAGCGGCTCAATAAAGTACACAGGAAGACCTGCATTATTGAAGAAAGAGCAACGTTACTTCGGAAGATAGCACCATGAGTCCAGACCTGAAAAGTGAGAGAAATCTAACCTTCCACAGTCCCAACCCAGATCTTGTTCTTGAATAGTTTTCCATCAAAGTATGACTCCACCACTGTATCTAAGGCCTGCATTAGTATTATATTACAAAACATTCAAACAATTGGAGCTCTTGTAAACAAGCCCTAGTCATCAATCATGGAATATACCCGTAAATTGTGGATACGATCATACTGCATACAGTCATATTTAGGAAGAACAACTTCAATCAGGTGACCCTTTTTCTGAAGTGCCTTACTAAGACCAGTCACAACATCTCCTAGTCCCCCAACCTTCACAAGTAAGATCAGAGAAGTATCAAGATTTCAGGAGGGAGGGGGAAAAAAGCATTTGCAGAGGGATTGAGAGCATTTCTCATTGATTTATCTTTTTTTTTTAAATTAAAGCAAAATTATATTTACACAGTTCATACTTGTGAAACATTTGTAGAAAAATACAAGGTATAAAAGATCAAATCATCTTGAAACTTCAATCATTTCCATAAAACAGCAAGGTTTATAAGAGATACCTTGCCTTGAAAAAACTCTTAAAGTTACCAGAATTTCTTTGTTCTTAAAAGAGTCTGGAACCAAGAAAAGAGAAATCACAAAGAAGAAAGGATAAACAAGATATACCTTAGCAACCGGCGCCATCTCTACTGCAATGTGGACAATGTGTAGTGCTGAACTGTCATTTCTTAACGCAATAAGGATAAATAAAAGAGAAATCTCACTTATGTGCAATGAGGTTTGGTATCAGTTTAGTTCAGTGCCATTAGGTTTAGAAAATCTTAATTACATGACTTCAGTCTTACCTTGCTCGAGTGAAAGCTTAAACATGAATTTTATGTTAAAGAGAAAACAATAAACAACTGCATATACAATCAAATCAAATAAATTTGAGACTTACATTATTAATACAATAAGTAAAACACTAGCCAAGGGACTAATATACCTTAAAATTAAGTGTTATTTTCTAAAAATAAGGCTAATGTTGTTAGGTTTTCCTTAGCCATAAAATGCACATGACTGCACTTTGTCACTAGATAAGAAAATCACTTCAAATGAAAAAAATTTGAGCCTCATTGAACCTAAGTTAGATCACGTCAAACCTAATGGCACCTACATAAGAGTCTTCCATTAAAAATAAAGGAGAGAGATTTGATAAACATAATTTAAAAGCTTCAAAACTATCACATTGTAGTCTAATGCTGAATATTTATAGTTACCTTGTTGGATTAGATGTAAGCCTCAAAAAGCTAGCTAAAGCATCATTCTCATTCTTTTCCTTGCACGCCATATACACATCATATATCTGTCTATTTCTCTTCCAAACCATATCTCTTAGAATCTTTACATCATTTGATGATAATTTTTTCTCAAGGAACCAACCATCAATCAGAAGTAGCAATTGGCTCCAGAACTCCCATGGCATGTCATTCACAGGACCATCTAGAGACCTTTTCTTGCTCTCTTCCTTTAGACTATCAAGTGTATCTTGAAATTCCTGAATAGATTCTTGGTACAGTTGAAAATATGATTGTACCTCTTCATCAGATCTTTGAAGACGCTCCTCTAACAGTTTTACTTTTTGATGCATCAGCTCATTGTACTTGAGCATTTTTTCTGATGAAAATTTGTAGGTATTAGCTTCTTCAAGAGATTCCTCTAGCCTATCAACCTTCTCTTGGAGTTCCTGATTTTGTTGCAAGACTAGTATAGTTTGATCTGCTTGCTTTGAAGCCCTGTCCAATAAAGCCTGCAAATTCTCTACCTTTTCACACAAAATCTTGTACTCAGATTTCAAAGAAGAAAGCCCTGTGACGTCTTCTTGAGATTCATTAAGTTTCAGCTCTAAATCTTTTAGGGCATTCTCCATACGCGACTTCTCCTTTACCAGCATCATCACCTGATCATCTGTAGTCTTGACGCTCCTTAGTTCACCTTTGAGTGATTTTACATCATCTTGCAAAGACAAGTTCTCTATCCTGAGTGATTTGAGCTCCTCACTGAGATTATTAAAATTGTCACCTACGAACTGATGAACTTCATCAGTAGAATTTTTGTCGTTCACCTCATTCAAATGATGATTGTTTGCCTCGGAGCCAACCCTGTTATACAATTCGTTCCTCATTCGCTCCAACTGTTCTTCAAGGAATTCAACACGTGTCTTCTCCTGGGCAGCAACTCTAATTCTTGCATCTGTTTCTGCTAGTTTTATTTCCAGACTATTAATCTCACTCTGGAGAACCTCCTTCTCATCGAGACTCTTGTCCAGATGTTTTAGTGCACGAACTCGAGCATCATTAAGAAGAAGAACATCTACGAAAAAAATTCCAAAGAGTGAAAAGGCCAAAATTATATATTAAACAAACTAAACAAATGCAAAGAAAATCACAGTTGCGTTTTTGGAAGAAGAACGTACTTCTCTCAACGTCTTTTAGAATGCTGACCATATCTTGAAGTTGAATGCTTGAAAGCTGCTCTGAACCACCTACGTGTAATGACTGTAAAGACAAAGGATGTAGCAAAGGTTTCAAATGTTCTTGATAAGTCGAGCATTTGGAGCCTATAGTTCTATTATGCTGTTCACTTTTTGGAGTAACAGCGACACAGATAATCTAGCATTGAAATATGTTTTCAGGTACAGTAAAGGATTGTTGGAACGTCTTATAGAAGTTAGCTAACATAATCCCAAATGAAGCCTAGCAAATGCCAAGAAGGGCAAGAAAACCAACTTTGAAGTAATATGTAATAAATAGTTTAAAATTACCAATAAAAATCATTCATAATATAAGAGAGAACAATTAATCTAATTGTAAAATGCTTAGACCAAACCTAGACCTTGCAAGACCCGACCTGACCAACTTACGGAACCTAGTTCAATTCAAAACCTAGAAATTTACTCAAAACCATCAATTAAAAACAAAATCAACCAAAGCTACAACTTGAAAATTGGTAAGGCTGAGACCAAACCTACAGTTGAAAAACAGTTGTACGAGAGATTATGTGGGAAACTAATTTATCTTGCTCGCACCAGACTGGATATTGCCTTCTCAGTAAGTGTCATCGGTCAACTCATGTATGATCCTAGGGTTCAACATCTTCGGGCAGCTTACAGGATTCTCAAATACCTAAAAGGCGCTTTAGGAAAGGGCATCTTATTCCGAAAGAGCAATAAACTCCAACTTGAAGCCTACTCGGATGCTGAGGGTATCTTGTAACCAGGCATTCTACAACCGATTATTGAGCTTATCTTGGTGAAAATTTGGTCAAGTGCTGAAGCTGATTTTCATGCTGCAGCTCATGGAATTTGTCAATTATTGTGGATGAGAATTATCTTAAAGGATTTGCGAATGCAATTGGAAGATTCAATGAAGCTCAAATCTGCTATGAGTATAGCTCATGATCCTGTTCAACATGACAACACGAAGCATATGGAGAAAGACAGACATTTCATCAAAGAAAATTGATGCAGGGATCATTCGAATCTTGCATGCTCCCTCTGAATATCAGTTGGCTAATCTTTTAACCAAGGGGCTTCACCCTGGCCGATTTGAGTGGCTTACATCCAAGCTTGGCATGGACAATCGGTATAACCAAGCTTGCATGGGGTGCTAGCTAATACAAATGGTAATACACCCATAGATAAGTCCCTAGATTAAGTTAATACTTCTGTAGTTATAAGTTGCTGTGATTTATTCCCTAGAACATTTATTATGTGAGTTCCTAGGTGTAGTTAATGTTTAGACAAGTCTTTTGAAGAGTTCCCTATTGTAATTATAAAAAGAGGCTTTTGTGCCCAGCAATAGATCATCACTTCATCCTTCTCTCTCATGGAATAGTGCAATATCACCAACATTTTCCAGGACATGCTAGGACTGATCAAGTCATTTCTAATGGTAGCATGTTTTACTTCTCTGTGTAGATATTTTCTGGATGCTTAAGGTGAGAGATTAACCATATCATTAATTTCTAGTAGTGATGCTACGTAACTGTGTTAGCGATGCCATGCTGCTTTATGTTTTAGGCTTTTATCCCCTTGATTTCCATTATAATCTTTATTCTTGATAGCTCTTCACTCGTTAAAATTGTTCCTAAGAATAACTGAATTTAGCTAAACAAGAGCAAGACTATATAACTGAATTCAGCTATGTGACAAAAATAACTGAATTTAGTTAAAATTGTTCCCAAAATTGATATGGCGGCTATCTTCATCTAAATTGCACTTGTATAGAAACAGCCAAAGAGCCACTCATAAGCCCCGACTGAGTATGACTAGGCCGTCAAATACCAAAAATAAAGCCAATTATAAGTTACAACACAAAAATTTCAGTCATTAAGAAATGTATAGAAGATTACCAAAGACTTCGACTCAACTGCAGGATGGGATTCCCACCTGCTTGCTGTAATCATGAGTTCTGAGGAATCTGAAGTTGAACTGTCATCTGCCTGGGGTATTTCCACAATATTGTCGTGTAATGTTACCATATTGTCGACATTATCATGATTGACTCGGTTGACTTTATGAATATCGTCATCTGCTACAATTTCATGCCTCAAAGTTGGGAAAGCATTTATCATAGGCTTCTCCATCTCTGTTCGTTCTTCATTCGGCTGCAAATTTGCATCGCTTTCAGGATATTCGGAAGAAACTTTCTTGGCAATTTGTCTTTTAAGTTGGGAGCTGGATAGTTAAGAAAATAAAAATAAGCTTATAAAGTTATTCAGCAAATAAGACAGTGGAAACATAATCGCAATGTAGAGGTTCAATAGCTGAACTCGAGTCTTAATTAAACTCCATATGTGTCTCTATCCATCATAAAAAACCGAAAGCAAACTAATGGTTTCCAGTAATATCAAACCTACCAAGTTAAGTTTCCTCCAAAGTATCAGTCTCAACAAACAACCAAAATATAAAAGAATCATTCACTCACCTAGTTACTTACATATCTACTTATTGAATTTCACAATTAAGAATGTGTTCTTGATATTCTCATCTCATTGAGAATGAGATTTCTTGAGTATCTATTTCAAATAATGTGATCTGATCTTCTTTTTCCCAGATCCACGTGGATTATCTAGTTGGTAGTTGAATAATGAAATACAAACTAGGTTTATGCTTTAACTTCAAGTAACAAGCTCGTACAATTTCGACTTTCATCCCGTACGTCCATCCAGTTCCTCTACGCTGCTTAACATATTCGACATAAAATTCATTATAGTGTTTTAACTTAAAACACTATACGTTCCACTAAAGTTATAAATGAAAACAAAGTCTTAAGCGTATATGAGAATGAACTATAATCTCTATTCAGTATAGAAAAAACCTTTGACAAACTAAAAGAAAGTGAAAGGGAGCTTATTTTGTAGACAATATATGAGAATATACTCAGTAGCTGCAACAATTTGCAATATTGTTCAGTCTGCCGAGATATATAGAAAGCAATGGTTGTCAGAATTATATAAGCCCCCATAGGTATACTCTTCTTAATACATTAGGCCTGCTCCCAGTAGCCCTCTCATGCTCAATAATAAAACAAGTTGTGTTTTAAAAGAAAAGAAAGCCAGTCATAATTCATAAATGTATGCTGGGCCAATAGATCAAATTCTTTAAGAGAAAGGATGAAGAGATCAATAACTTGGAAGATGATTGTAATGTGGTCAAACAGTAAAAACAAAATTGGTTTTTTCAATGCTAGTGCAACAAGAAAATGATGTCAGGGCATCCCAAATTCCCAATAGAAACACTGCATTTAGTAAATGGTTCCGTCCCTCCTGATGTGAAGATAAATTAGTGCTACAAAATCAAACAATGGGAATTGCCAATGGACAAATAACTAGTAGGAAGACTTAAAATAGATCAGCCTAGAACAGCCAACAGAGCTAGCAAAAAAGTGTGATTGGTTTATATCCACAATGACTACTCCAGCTAACTGCCTGCTAACGCCTAACAGCACCTTAGCGCCAGTAAAAAAAAAAAAAAAAGAACATACATAGCGAGATCACCAAGAAATTAAACCTCGTCTGATGAAAGATGAAACGAGGCTCAATCTGAGGCGCAAAATAGGGACATAAGAAAACGAGAGAGAGGAAGATGTAAAATAGAACCTGAGATTACGGTGGCGCGTCTTGCAAAAAGCAGGTAGAAGGCGGCGAGAAGGGAGGACCAAACGCAAATTGGAGGATTTGGAGTTCAATCCAACCCATTCATGGCCGAGGAAGCAGCTGAAAGGCTTAGCTGCCATTAAGGCTGAAACGAGAGAGATCACAAACTGGACTCTTTCTTCGTCTATCTCCGTGTCTTTATGATCTCCTCCCGACTCTTGGCATCAATTAAGGGGGGGATGCAGCGCAGTGATGTGGAGTGGAATGAGCAAGCCCCCCAGTCAATCAGTCATTCGATACGTGTCCACGACTCTACCCTCTGCTTTATCCAAATCTTACGGTCGATGTCAACCGTAGCTCGCTTCCACTTGGGAGTTTTGTTATGATGTAGCAGCCACACAAAAGTCTCTATTTATTCCCCGTCCTAAAATTGCGGTCGAATTCTGCTGTATAAACCCGACACAAGAGTTATATATACTCAAACGGATAGATTGACGACGAGGGCTTCATGCAAGATGAAAAAAATATTATTGACAACACCATTTACATACAATTGTGCACAGGTCTTTTCTATTCTAAAAAATAATTGCAGATCTATCCGAAAAGAACGCTCGTATTATTGTGGTAGATTTGGTGGGGATCTCAACAGATCTATCGAATTTAAAATAAGAAGCTTTATTTACAATTGATTTTAATTTGATTGAGTTTTTTTTTGAAGAAATTGTGTGTTTTAGGGTTTGAAATTATAATTGAAATTGATGAAATTGGTTGTTGTTTGTGTGTTTTGTTTGATTGTTGTTGATTTGAGTGTTGTTTGAGTTGAATTATGAGTAGTGATTGTAACAAAAACGAAAGAAATTTTTCGTTTTGTTGCTATTGGGGTTGGTTACTTTGACTTTTTTCATGGTTTACTGTCGGGCATAGGGCTCGTGTAGATTTAGCGAGGTGATGATTTATGCTCGGCTACTGTCTCCGAGTCTCATGTGTACCCTTGACACTTTTTGCCGAGGTTCCTTCATACCCTCAACAACTTTTGTCGAGCCCTTGTTGTGTAGCTTAGCTAGCATCATGATGAGCCCACCAACTTCCTGGCCCATGCCTTATCTAATTCTCTAGTTCCGTTGAATTGCTCAAACAATCTCAGGCTTCCCCGGAGACACTAGTGGAGCCAGGAATTTTGGAGGGGTGGACACAATTGGGGCAGAATCGATAATTCTTACGTGTAGGAAAAATTCTTAGACAAATTGTTATTTGTTGTAATATTTTATTGTGTGGTGAATATTTCAACTTATGATAAAATATCCCCTAAAATCAGGGATATTTTTGTGGTTATGGGGTTGGCCCTCCACTGTAAAAGGGGGATCCGGATTGTTGTAAATCAAGCAAGAAATCAGATAAACTAAGTACGATTACAAGTACAAACAATCTGGTTCTCTTGTTTACCACTAAAATTATAACACGTTATCAGCACGAGATCTAAAAACCAACTAAGTTTTTTCATATCCGAAGGTAAAATCCTCTTATCCAAAAACTCTTTAATTATGAAACGTGTTTTACTAAAATCGGTTTTTGGAGGAGTATGCTCTGTAGTTGCCCAAATTGGGATCTTCTACATCAAAAACTCATAAAAACTCTCAGATCTTCCCGTTTTACATCATTTTTATCCAGATCCGTTTTCAAAACTCATGAAACATGGAACACATAAAAGGCTCAACACGGTTTCATGAGCTTTTATACAAAATTGAATATTTTCGGAAACAAAACACGGGAAGTTTCATCATCGAGTTTTAAAACCCTTCACTTCAAAACAAAATTAGTAGATCTAAACTTATTACAAGAGATTTGCTAAGAAATTACATAATACAATACCGTTTTGAACTCCGTCTTTAAGCCCCACCTCACCAGAACCTTCGTCGGAGCTCTTAGTAGCACTGGCAATTTTTAGTCACCCACACAACGAAGGAAACCACCAAAACCGCTATCGTCATCCCACTAGCCAACATTTTTAGTAAAACTCGGTCGGTATCGGACATTTTTTCGCCCGATCGAAAAATGTGTGTGTTGGTTGCGTTGGGAACCATGAGAACGAGAGGATGAGGGAGATGGAAGTGAGTGGAGCGGGGTGGAGTAAGTGGTATAAAAGGGGGGAGTGGAAAGATAAAGAGGGAGATAACTAGTAATTCAATTGGAGAAGTGAACATATATTACCCGCTTGAAATATTCAAAACATGAACACCTCTCCTACGATTTTTCCGTATGCTTACACTAGCTATCTTCAATTCATTGTTGCTACTATTATATACATGTTATCATTATTCTTGCTTTCACTAGTCATGAGACCAACATACATGTATACATAGTCTTGTCCCATCCATCTTTGGAATGTAGATGCATGTAGCTAACTACTATACTATACACACTTTTACATTCAAAATCTTAGTTAATTCCATTTTTGAGTTTGCATGACTATATAAATATATCCATGATAATTAATTAAAATGTAAGTGTGAACTCCTTGCTATTTAGTAATTCAACAACGCGAGAAATTGTTACTTCCGTATTGAACTTTTACATATATCTCACTATTGAATTGATCTCGCCATACAAATATTAGAAATGATGACTTCCTTCCAACTACACTATTAACACTATACATGATTTGAAATTGCATGTACATTTATCTATATATTTGATGTTTGCACGTGTGTGTATGCATATCACAAATACATATCCATTCATGATGTATTAATACTCTTATCTATTACATTAACTAATTATGTGATATTGATTAATATGATTTTATGTGTAGTGCTATTATGACAAATATCACCAAAATGGAATTCGATATACTGGACCTGTCAGGAGACAAGTACCTCGAATGGAGGGTGGATGCCTTAACGCACTTGAAGGCTAATGGTCTGGAAGCGACCGTCAAAGAAAATAACACCACCACTCCACAAGGAAAGGACAAGGACATTGTCTTCCTTCGCCACCATATACATGAAAGCCTAAAATCTGAGTATTTATTGGTGGAAGATCCGAATGAATTATGGGAGAATTTAGCCAAACGATACGGCAATCAAGTGAATATATTACTCCCAATGGCCATATATGAATGGAACTATTTACGGGTTCAAGATTTCAAAAATATCAGGGAGTATAACTCCGTTGTGTTTCGAATCACATCGAAACTGAAATTATGTGGCCATGAAATTACCGAGGAGCGAATGATGGAGAAGACATTTTCAACAATCCATGCATCTAATGTGCTGTTACAAAAACAATACAGGCAGTGTTGCTTTAAAAAGTACTATGACCTGATAAATGTGATGCTTGTGGCGGAGAAAAATAATGAACTCCTGACGAGGAACCACAACATGAGGCCTCCAGGTGCGACACCATACCCTGAAGCAAATGATATGAATGCTATGAATGCCAACACAAAAAAGGGTGATGGTCGTAAAAATTCGCGGGGTTACAATAAATAGAAAGGTCGTGACAATGACCACAAACAAGGCTATGGGAAAGGTCACTTCTCCCATAAACATGATCATCCTGGAGAATCCTCCTCCAAGGGGATGAAGCAAAAGGTCCAGAGGGGTCCAACAGGAACCCCAAACAAACCCAAGTCTCAATGTTATAGATGTGGGATGACTGGCCATTGGGCCAAAGTATGTCATACAACTAAACACTTGTGTGAGCTGTATCAAGCTTCCCAGAAATAAAAGGGGAAGGATGTGGAAGCAAACTTCGCTACTAACAATGCTCCACAAATTCCCACTCTTGATCTCGAAGACATGTTTGCAAACAATGTCGAGACTAGTGATGAATTTCGCTATGATGAAGGCACTGGTTTCTAAGTTTTTATGTCTCTAACAAGTTGAATGTTTATCTGCCTACGTCTTATGAAGTGTCCTTGTATAATATCAGTGTAACTTTCAATTTCCTTGTCTGAGTCCCATGAAGTTTCCTTGTATGATATTAGTGTAACTTTAATCTCAATCGACCATGTAATATAATGCTTGTATTAACTCTGTGTGTTTTCTTAATTTATGAAGTTATGAATCCATTTGGAGTTAATCATGATCATAAAGAGCAATGTCTAGTGGACAGTGCCACAACCCACACCATCCTGAAAAACAAAGAGTACTTCACTCAGTTAACAGTTTATGAAGGAAATGTCAACACAATATCAGATGTGGTAAAGTTGATCGAAGGATCAGGAAAGGCTTACCTCTTGCTTCCAAGAGGGACAAAACTAATAATAAAAGACGCGCTATACTCGAGGAAGTCACTGAGAAATCTATTAATCTTCAAAGATGTGCGTCTAAATGAGTTTCATATTGAAACCATGAATGAAAATGAAAATGAGCACCTGTGCTTGACTGCACAGGTATCTGGGAAAAGGGAAGTGGTAGAAAAGCTACCAGCTTATTCCTCTGGACTATACTTTACTCATATAAGTCCATTTGAGATCAATATGGTGTCTAGGAAAAGTCCAGACGACCATAAAATGTTTAAACTGTGGCATGATCGATTGGGTCATCCAGGTACAACAATGATTCACAAAATTATTGAGAATTCACTTGGTCATGCATTACAGGACAAGAGGAGCCTTCACTTGATCTCAATTGTAATGCTTGTTCGTTGGGCAAACTGATAATTATGCCCTCGAAAAATAAAATAGCAGTCAAAGCTCCTGCATTTTTAGAAAGGATTCAAGGAGATATATGTGGGCCAATTGCACCACCATGTGGACCATTTCGCTACTTTATGGTGCTAATAGACGCATCAACACGATGGTCACATGTGAGTTTATTTTCGACAAGAAATGTCACATTTGCTAAGCTCCTTGCTCAAATCATACTATTAAGAGCACAATTTCCGGATTATGCAATAAAGAAAATCCGACTAGATAATGCAGGAGAATTCACATTCCAGGCATTTAATGAATATTGTATGTCAATTGGGATTACAGTGGACTAGTGGAGCATCCAGTAGCACATGTACATACACAAAATGGTCTCGTAAAATCGTTAATCAAACGATTACAATTAATTGCCAGACCATTGCTGATGAAATCTAAGTTACCATCATCAGCTTGGGGACATGCCATATTACATGTTGCGACATTGATTCGATTGAGACCAACTGCATACCATAAATACTACCCAATGCAACTTGTTTCGGGTAAGGAACCAAATATATCACATCTAAAGGTGTTTGGATGTGCAGTATATGTACTAATTGCTCTATGATAGCATGCATTTAGGTAGGCATATTGGGTTGCATTTAGCATGATTTAGATATGCATAATGCATAGTTTAAGCTAGATTTGCATTTATACTCGTTTTGTTGGTGGAGTCGGAATCTACACGCTTTTATGGTTAATTTTAGGTAGATGTGGATTCGACGAGGAATGAGGAATCTCATGGATGAAGCAAGAGTGAAAAGGAAGAATAAAAGTGAAGAGTACAGGAGCGGAATCGAAGTTAGAGAGCCTAAGTGAAGAACAAGTCAGCAGAAGTTGTCGCCAGACATGCTGAACTTGTTTCGCACTTTCTGGAGGCCTCGGTTGTTCGATTGACTATTATGACCATGCGTTGGAAAACTCTTTCCGAGATCTGCAACTTTCGTGTTGACATCGGGACTAAATTCGAAGAGGAAAAATCGTTGTGAACAGTAAAAGCTAGGGGTGGGCGCGGGACGGGACTGAGGTCGTCCCGCATGATTTTTGCGGGACAAGACCGGGACGGGACGGGCCTTGTCCCTCAAATAAAAAAATTATTAAAAAAACTCAAATTTTTCATAAATATATAGCGATTCTCAAAGGTGTAATACATATATATGTATAATTTTTTTTATATTTGTCAGGTTTCCATATATGCCTAAGCATATATACGTGTGTACATGTATATAAACACCGATGCAATGTGTATATATATGGCCTTACAGTGGAGGATGTAATGTATATTTATATATGGCTAAATTACAGTATGTAGTATATATATATACACACTATATAGTATTGTAGTGTGTATGAAATATATATTATAGTGTACAAACTATATATATATACACTATAATACATACTCTATATCCTAATATTATATATATATATATAGTATTACATTATTATTATTATTATTATTAATATTATTATTATTATTATTATTATTATTATTATTATTATTATTATATGCTTATAATAGCTTACAAGAAATTAGTGGGCAGCCGAGATACTATCTGGGCCCCCACTCCCTTGGCAATAACAAAGCTAATTCTAGTAAAAATATAAGTTGCAGCACGAGCCCCGACATCCTAAGATACCGAAAATTTCTGAATCCGCTTCAGCAAGGCAACAACATCCGTATCCAGCTCCCCCAACGAAGAGAATGAGAAAGGTAGGAAACCATAACCAGCTGTCGTGCACAAATCACGGTATTTGACACACTTACGTTTAGCAGCATCAACAACAACACGACCGGGGACAAAGTCAGACATCCCCGACTGGGTCAAAGGAGAGGATCCCGTTAGATCAACATAAACATCGTGCCCCCTGTCCCATGAATAAAGAAGCAAATCTGCCGGACGAAGAGGCCTATCATGCCCATCCACCAAACCGATATCAACCTCCCTACTGGCAGAAATCCCAGCCCTGTAACAGATATCATATAAGGTGTCGCGCACAAGGTTATGCCGATGCTTAATGCCCACGGTACCAGCACAGGACACAGCGTGATCTCCATAAATATCACCATCAAAGATCCGAGAACAAGCCGAACAAGGTCTAGACACCGTGAACAACGGAACACCCAGTCGATAGCTAAGCACACTACGATAGGTCCTTCCATTCATAGTCTGCCCCAACCCAGAAATAGAAACAACACGCAACCAATCGGAGGAGTGAGCACCTTATTGAGACTTCCACAATGCAACCTGTCGTGGAGTCAAAGAGAAAATAGATTCTGATGTAGCAGCAACCTTTGCGAAATATATATCTACCAATTTCTTCATAAGTTTGGGGGCAGCGATTTTACTAGGATTGCGCAGAAGATCAGAACCTGTAATCTCATTAAAAGCACGACAAGCATCATCAAAAGTAGGACCAGTAGCAATAATACCAGAAGGGTGTAGGAGCTTAGCCTGCAACTCAGCAGACTGCAAACGAGACGCTATAAAAGCATAATGTAGAACATCCCCAGCAGCATATACTCCAAGCCCGCCAAAATGAAAGGGGAAGGTGGCAAGCCGCCACGACCAATCTCCAAACCCAGGCCCAGACGCAGTGACAATACGTTCCAAGCTAGAACGAAGTGCTACATCGAAGAAGCGTTGGGCCAACCCAAAGACACGTAGGGAACAAGTACGCAAAGCAAAATAAAGTTTAGAAATACCCGTACAAGCCCGAAGCAAAAGCAACTCGCACTGTGGATCCTCAATCCTCGCGACAGTATCCATAAGCTCTATGGTCCTAGTCACTCTCTTCGCCACAAGGTCGCTGCCGAAAATAGGGCACGTGCTGACAGGCCCACCTAAAACTTTGTCACCACGCGAAGGCCGAGCAATAGAGGAGGGGAAAATACCAGGAAGCCGACTCCTGGGGTCTTCTGTAGGCCAAAAAACCTCGGTCTTATCCACATTAATATGAAGGCCAACGCGGGGACCATCCGCCATAATCAGATCCAAG
This sequence comes from Persicaria tinctoria, assembly GCA_037127255.1. Classification (NCBI taxonomy): domain Eukaryota; kingdom Viridiplantae; phylum Streptophyta; class Magnoliopsida; order Caryophyllales; family Polygonaceae; genus Persicaria; species Persicaria tinctoria. The sequence goes on along the minus strand of JBANSL010000019.1, from coordinate 19,296,204 downwards.
ACCTTCCCCACCACCAAAGTGTCCCCAACAACAGTGCCATCATCTAAGTACCAAGCCTGCATACTCAAGGCAAAAGAGTCTCTGATCTTGCACACCAAAGGATGCAATACCAAAGCAAAAAGTAAAGGCCCTAAGGGATCCTCTTGTTGAACCCCCCGGCAAGACCATAAGCTATGCTCTCCATAATACAGCCGGGCAGGATTAGAGTAACAAAACTCTACCCAAAGAGATAGAACCGGACAGTGACGACGAACTTCCTGTAACATGGCCACACGATCGACTAGGTTGAAAGCATTTTGAAAGTCAACCAACAACATAGAAAGACCCTCCTCACTACCACGAGCCTCAACAAGCCGATTCAAGGCATGTAGAATAGCCTCTCCGCCACCGGATACCCCGATCCCAAACTGAAGACCAGCAAAATAACCAGACAAAGAGGGACCAACTAGACAAGCACCAACCTTAGAGACAAGGCGTCTCCAAATAGTGCCAACATCAATGGGTCGTATGCCTCCACCTGGTTTAACAAGCGGTGTGAGCGAATCACTAGCAATATACTCACCTAGATCCTGCGGACAGCGGCCTTCGAGGAAAAGATTAACCACCCGAGTAATAGAGGAGATCAAATCATCTGAAATAGCAACAGCAGCTCCCCCCAAACAATCAAAAAGATGTTGAGCACGTAACCCATCTCTCCCACATGACGTGCCCCGCGGAAAACTCCGAATCATATCCAAAACAACAGTTGAAGAGGCAACTAGAGGATGATGATCAACAGACAAAGGTGGCAAGTCAGAAGAGGGGGCAGTGGGGTGCTTCTCTCGTAAGGCCTCAAGAGTGGCATCAGAATAGGGAGCAATACCTGATGAAGAGAGCACCCGAACAGCGGCAGTGTAATGACCATCAAAAATCTTCCTCCGACATTGTCAGAGGAAGATTTCTGACGGGATTTGCAGGATCCCGCCGGGTCGTCCCGCGTCCTGTCCCGCATCATTTTTCCGGGACGGTACCGGGATTTGCGGGATTTGTGCCCACCCCTAGTAAAAGCCGCCTCGCGGCCCGAACCTCTGACGATCGACTTCGCAATCGCCTGGCCGCCCCGCGGCCTGGGTTGGCTACCCCGCGGCCTCTGCAGAAACGCCAAATCTGCTGAATGGGCTTTTTATCTCTTTAATTAGGTTTTTAGAATTATTATTTGGCCGACTCTTTTGAGGCTTTTTAAGGACATTTTAGGGTTTGTTTTAAGTATCTAATTCATTAGTTTATGCACTTTGAGATTATCAATTGAGAGAGAAGCCTCCATAGTCATGGAGTGCTAAACTCTTCCGTTTCGTCTATGGATTGAAGCTTTGGTTTGATAAAGTTGTGAGATTTCTATTCTTGTTCTATTCCAATTGATTCGTATTGATTCTTTTCCGAATATTGTTAATTTCTTCTAGTCCGTAAAACTAGCTAGTTGAGATTATTGCTAGGATTTTGTAGATTCCTCGTAGCGAACCTTAATCCATAGTAGCAATCATGCCTTTTTAGGACTCGTATGACTAAACTGGTGTGCAGAGAATCAATTATATGTTAAATGCTTACTCGTAGCTTGGTGTTGCATGTATCCTGGTTAATTCTTAATCTTAATGCTACTATTAGGTTAAATCTTGACCGTGTTAAGGTTATCTAATTAGTAAGGGTTACTAGGACTCGTAGGACTAGTAATTTACACAAGATCAGGACAGGAACAATAATAGGATGAAAAGAGAACTTGAAGAAGAATCGAGGATCATCTAGTCAAACTAAAGTGGATATTTGTAGATGAAACTATTTTCTCAATTGTTATCTCTATTAACTTGTTTATAGTTTATTTTGTTTACTTCAATCATCAAAACCTTCCTGTCCACTAATTAGTAAATATACTTTACTTAGGAATACTTGATTCTCTGTGGGATCGACCTCTTACTTGCTTACTATACTAGTTTGTAGGTTTGAGTTATACTTTGATAGGAACATCGATAGTTTCCTCCTGTCAAATTTTGGCGTCGTTGTCGGGGAATCAAAGTTTATTTCTTCGTTTTGTGTGTTTGCCAATTATTGTATATAACTAACTTTGTTGTGAACCTATCTTATCAAAAAATATGAATCAGGGTTTTCCATCATTGCAGTATATGTATCTTTATCAAAAAATATGAATCTTTATCAAAAAATACAAATCTTTATCAAAAAAATATGAATAAGGGTTTTCCATCATTGCAGTATAGGTGTCCATGTACCTTTATCAAAAAATATGAATCAGGGTTTTCCATCATTGCAGTATATGTTGATGATCTAAACATTGTTGGAATCCTGAATGAGATCGCAAGTACAGCTAAGTACTTGATGAAAGAATTTGAGATGAAAGATCTTGGGAAAACCAAGTTTTGTCTCGGTTTAGAAATTGAGCATGTACGAGATGGAATTTTTGTCCATCAATCTAATTATACCGAGAAAATTCTAAAGAGATTCAACATGGATAAAGCTCATCCATTGAACTCACCCATGGTCGTTCGCTCTCTAAATATACACGGTGTCCCATTCCGTCCTCGAGAAGATGATGAGGAAATACTTGGCCCAGAAACACCATACTTAAGTGCTATTGGTGCCTTGATGTACCTAGCCAACAATAGAAAGCCTGATATTGCCTTCGCTGTAAACTTGTTGTCAATATACAACTCCGCTCCAACAAGGAGACATTGGAACGGAATTAAACATTTGTTTTGTTACCTCAGAGGTACACATGATCTTGGTTTATTTATCAAAGTTGCCCAAATGCCACTCTTGTTGGTTATGCAAGTGCAGGATATCTATCGGACCCACACAAGGCTAAATCTCAAAATGGATATGTCTTCACTTATGGAGATACAACCATATCATGGAAATCAACAAAACAAACTCTGACTGCTTGATAGCATGCATTTAGGTAGGCATAATAGGTTGCATTTAGCTTAGTTAAGATGCATTTCGGGGATGGATTAAGTACAATTTGCATATTTGCTTTCTACGTCGGTGGAGTCGGAATCTACACACTTTTATTGATTATTTCAGGTAACTGTGGATCCGAGGATGAGGCATGGGTTGATGACACATTAGATGAGAATGTATAGTTGATCGGAGAAGCTTACATGAAGATCTAAAGAGGTCCTGAGAAGAAGAAGCGAGCCTAAACAAAGAACAAGTCTACAGAAGTTGTCACCAGACATGCTGAACTTGTTTTGCACTTTCTGGAGGCCTCGGTTGTCCGATTGACTATTATGACCATGCATTGGAAAGCTCTTTTAGAGAACTACAACTTTCCTGTTGACAAGAAGAGCAAAATCGGGATATATTTTCCGTGAAAGGTCCCTTGCTGCGGCCGCAGCAACCATGACGCGGTCGCGGCCAATCAATTTGCAGCGGCCGCAGCATTTGACGTATGCGCGCCGTTTTGTTTACGAAAACCCTAGTTTATGTTATTTTGTTTGGTGGCCGACTTAGACCCTTTAAAAGGCTGATTATTGTTAGTTTTTTAAGAACTTCTATTCTATTCTTACGTTCATTAGACACTTTAGAGATTTGAGCGATGTCTTCCATTAGGAACTAAACTCATTTATTCTGCCTACAATTTGAAGCTTTATTTGGATTGATTGTGAGTTTCTAATTCTCGTTCCTTGTTTCCTATATTTGAATGCTTCAACTTCTTTGTGGTTGATTGTTTATTGTTTTGTTCTATCTTGTCTGGCCAACTTGTTAGATCAATTCAATTGCTAAGGTTTTATAGATTCCTGGTTGTGAACCTTAACCTAAGTGGAAAACTTGTTCCTTTAGGCTGGTTCAACTAATTGAATGAGTAGGAAGTTGAATGTGTTGTTAAATCCCTCTTTAGGGACTGCGAATACCTTGGCTAATATCTGAACTTAAAGCTATCAATTGGGTTAAATCCTTCTTTAGGGACTGTTCGATTGATAAGGGTTGTTAGGACTGATTGGACTAGTAACTATATTAGGTCGGGACAAGGGCATTCATAGGAAACTTAATAGGGCGAGAAGAAGTTACAAGGATCGCTTCAACCAAATAAAGTGAAAAATTGTAGGTAGAATTGCTTCTCATAATTGTCTAAATCAAAATCATTTACTTTTGTTTGCTTCAATCCGCTTTGATAAAAGGCGGAACTTTTACACACTCGAAACCCCCTCTTTGGTTACTTGATTGGCACTTAAATCACACTTGAATAACGAATTTCCCTGTGGGATCGACCTCTTGCTTATTGCTATACTAGTTGTAAGTTTGAGTTTACTTTGACGGATCAACGACAGGTTTCCCCTCCGTCACTGCTACATCGTTAAAACATGCCGAATTGATAGCATTGTACGAAGCAGGAAGAGAATGTGTGTGGCTAAGATCGATGATAAACTATATACAGGAGGAATCTGGAATCAAGTCCATCAAAGGTAGCCAACTGTGATGTACGAAGACAACTCCGCATGTGTCACTCAAGTGAAGGAAGGCTACATCAAAGGGTATCAGACAAAGCACATATCACCAAAATTCTTTTCTACTCGTGAACTTGAGAAGAAAAGGAAAATTGAAGTCCAACAAATCCGATCAGATGAGAACCTCGCCGACTTGTTCCCCAAGTCATTACCTCCCAAGAAGTTTGAGCAACTTGTGCGCAAGATCGGAATGTGTCGGCTTCGTGAAGCTCATTAAGCATGTCAAAATCAGGGGGCGAATTCTACGCGTTGCACTTTTTTTTCCTTCGATCAGGTTTTTATCCCATTGGGTTTTTCCTGACAAGGTTTTTAATAAGGCAGCATCATCAATGCGTATAATAAGATTAAACTTCTGTAAATTCCTTAGATTCATGGTACAAGGTGAATATTCAAGGGGGGGTGTTGTAATATTTTATTGTGTGGTGAATATTTCACCTTATGATAAAATATCCCCTAAAATCAGGGATATTTTTGTGATTATGGGGTTAGCCCGCCACTATAAAAGGGGGATCCGGATTGTTGTAAATCAAGCAAGAAATCAGATAAACTAAGTACGATTACAAGTACAAACAATTTGGTTCTCTTGCTTACCACTAAAATTATAACATTCTTGCAAAAAAATTTAATAGTAAAATTATAGTAATATAAAAATTATCATGGTTTACTTTAATCATTTTATACTACTTTACCTAAAAATTTCTAACGAAATCGATTAATGAATGAATGAAAAAAGAAGGAGGATGGTTGTCCATGGAATTCAAACCCAACACAGCTAAAACATTGAAAAAAGTCTAATGTGCAATAAACTAGCAACTCACCTTGTAAGATGTGTTCTTACTTCAAATATACCTGTATCCCTGGATCCGCTAGTGCACGGAGAGCCGCTTTTGCTAAAACCTCAATTGTGGAAAAAAAAACGATTTGTTGAAAAAAAGAATAAAAAAGATACAGAGTAATTATGCTCCTTTGTACCCTCGACAACTTTTGCCAAGATCCCTTATTTAGCTCGTCCTCTCCAAGGTTCGACAGATTTTTCAAACAACGACCACAAATAACCATTGAATGTCATTTGATAATCATCCAAATTGATTGACATACGAAAGTGGGTGTCGATCAATTCGTTCCTTGATAAATTTCACCGATTTTAGCCAGTTTCGAGCACAACAATTCATTCGACAGCTTTAGGTTTTTTTTCATTCGCTCTAATTTGTAGATGAGAGTTTTGGACCTTTTTGCAATTTGTTTGAAAAAAATAAAAAAGACTTGCGTGAAATTACTTAAAATTATCTTGACAATAACCATTTTAGGATCTTGTCTAAAGCCACACTCATTATAGATCCATCCGTTGCAAGTTTTTAAAAAAATACACTGACAAATCCTACATCTGTCTGTTATAAATAAATAAAAATTACATATGATGGATCATTGATCCGTCCTAACTTGCAAAAATGGTCATAGATAGACCAATTTTTTGTCAAACTTACAAAATTATCACAAGGGTGGAAAAATTTGCAAAAATAAACCCTTTTCTATTTTTTTTGCACAAAAGTGCCCGTCACCATACCCCTTGTAGCCGGTTTTGGGCGGGAAAAGAAAAAAAAAATTATGACTGGACAGGGCATTTAATGCCGCCCGGGGCTATCATCACCTCTCTCTCTCTCTCTCTCGAACCGACACTCCATCTCTCAATTTAAAAAAAACCATTCGAAAGGGGGAGGAAGAAGAGACGCCGGCCACCACACCTCACCACTACGACGATCGCCGGCCGGGAACTGTCGGAGAAGAGAAGAACGCTTTCCGGAAACTCTAATGGTACGCCCCCTTTCCATTTCACTTGGGTTGTTCGTTTTCTTCGAATCTGGAGTGTGGGGTGGGTGTTTGAAGGAACCTACTATGATGGTAAGGGATTGAATGTCAAAGATGGGTTGATTGATGGGTTGTGGAGGGGTGACAATGGTGGTTGCGATTGAAGGAAGAGGAGGGCGGTTTTGGGGTATGGATAGGGCAAACCGTCAGTTAGGGTTTAGGAAGGACGAAGAGGATGGCAATGGTGGGAGTCGAAATTGAGAATGGAGAAGATTATGGGGCTACTTGAAGAAGAAGGATTGAGGTTTTACATGTGTTTAATTTCAAAATCTGGTGTGAGAAAGAGAAATGGGGTAACATGGGTGTGGAATTTGGGTGACAGGGGCTTAGAATCTGAAACTGGAATTGGTGACCAAGAAGAAGTGGGAGACATGGTATATGATTCAGGGGAAGCTGCAGTGTTTCTCGATGAAGGAGTTTGCCATTGTCACGGGGCTCCAGTGTGGCCGAGTGAAGCGGATGGTGATGGAGGAGGACAACAAAGATGTGAAGGACTTCTTCGAAACGGACAGCATGAAGGTGGGCGAGCTTGAGTACGCCTTGAAGAGTTGTTTACTGAAGGAGTCGAGCGCAAGGAAGAGATTCAAGATCGTTCTCCTCTTCATCGTGGAGGCAGTGCTATTGGGGGGGGAGGAAGCCTTTGCGGGGGTGGATTGTCAGGCTCGTGAAGAATGTCGAACGCTTCCTAGCACACCCATGGGGGAGGCTTGTGTACAAGACCACACACAACTCGCTCTCCGGTGCCATTGAGCGCCGGCTGGCTTACTTGAAGCCCGATCCTAAGAGAAACAACCGCTCTGGATACGGGCTGATGGGATATCCGATGACTTGAAGCCCGATCCTAAGAGCAACGATCTCTCTGGATACGCTCTGGATATGTGTAACATGTGTTATATGGTCCTTATCTACCACCCTCATGCTACTTTACTCCAATATGCGATGTAGGTTTCTAAATGGATTGCGGATGGCTTGCAGATTTGGCTATACGAATCCATTCTGGACTTCGACGCCGTGTTTTCGAACAAGCTGTCCTAGAAGTCGGTCCCTCGGTGCATGAGGTGGAACTCCAACAAAGACAACCTTTCATATGACAGCATTGTCAAACGCATGGACCCGGAGGGGGAGCAAGTCATCACGGTTACTGAGAACCCAGTGCTACTGCCGGAGAAGGCCGAGCTGTCATTGTTGGATGGGTGCAACCATCGGGATGAGAAGTCTGACCCCCTTTTTGACGACATTGTGCAGCCGTTGGCGCACCATTACGATGCTCCTGTTGACCCCCCCCCCCCCCCCCCCCCCCCCCGCACAAGAACTAGTGCACGAACTGAGGAGACGGACGGTGTTGGGGGATAATGTGGTGAAAACACTCGAGAAGATGATGGATACCTTGTTAGGCATTTCAACGTGGATGAAGAAGATGGATGAGAAGGTACTTCATTCTTTCGCATTATTTTCTGCATAATCTGAATAACTGAAGTGACTGAGGTAAATAGACTAATGACATGGGACATACAGTAGGTGACACGGGAAATATATACATTCTAAATAACTGATGGTGGTTTTGTGATCTGGTTTTTTGAACTTAGTATGTAGGATTAATTGTAAAAACTTATTGTGTGCAGATAAAAGTGTTGGAGGAGATGGTCCATGAACTGCGGGATGGTAAATGGATGGGAAGAGGCAAGGAAGAAAGAGTAAGGGATAGTGAAAACGAGGTTGGAGATGTTGAGAAAGAGAAAGATGGATCTGGACACGGACTTTTGGATGAGACGTACACGGAAGACATTGTTGGTGAGAAAGTTGGAAAAAGCGATGATGAGGACAAAGTATCGGGGGCACGAAAATAGAAGGATGAGGTAAGTTTATTTTTGGATGACATGTTGTGCTCTGTTGTGTGACACGGGATTCAAAGGGTTCACTTGTAAGAATGTTTTTGTTTTCCACGTTCAGGTGCATGACGTTACACAAACTGAAATAGAAGATGGTAGGAAGGTTGCACAAGAACAAGTTGCTAAGGTCAGGTCCAGTGGCCCGCGTCACTTCATAGCAACAATCTAGTGATATTGGAATCCATTTAACTTGTAGATCGATTTTGCAGGTTGTTGATGTTGATGTAGAAAAGGGGACTGGTACTGAGCTCTTGAAAGAGCCGAGCCAGCAAGAAGTTGATAAGGTAAGGTCTTGTTTTATGTTGATGTGGAAGTTGACAATGCCGTTATGAATTGATGATGACATGGATAATTATGTAGAGTGACATGGTGTTTTATGTTGTGCGACAAGATATATGTGCATTAACTGAAAGGTTGAATTTTTTTGTCAGGCCGAACATGTCCAAGGGGTTACATAGAGTTTAAAAGCAGCCGGTGGGGAGCCTGAACAAGCAGACAGGAATAAGGTAAGCAACTCTGACATTGAAATTGACTTCTGAACTTTTAATCACTTGATTGAACTTAATTGAAAACACTTCTTGGACCCCTTTATGGAAATTTGTTTAAGTCATTTGTCTTCCAGGTGGAAGGTGGTGATGTCATTACGGGGACTCGTACTGAAGATGTGGAGAAGCCCCGTCAAGGAGAATATGGCAAGGTACACTCCCTGTGGCCCGTGCCAATCATCCTTTATCTTTTCAATTGTGGCATTGAGATGTTATCTAGGTGAGAGGGGTTGCTATGTTCGGTGACATGGGAAAAAAATCTGGGAATTCAGAGGTTGATCTCTTAAACCGTCGGCTAGGTATTTGAGAGAAAGACGTCCAAGAAGACGAAGAAGGATGATACAGTGGATGTGGGAGCACCGGCGAAGAAACCGCGGGCCTCTAAAGGGAAGGACGTCGTCGTTCCCGCTGACGCCGTAGCCATGGGACTAGTTTTTGCAGCCGACTACGAGGGCCTACATGGGTGGCTCGCAAGGTAACCCATCGTCTCATTTCGGTCTTCATTATACGCCAAAGTTACCCATTGATTAATTCCACTACATTGTACGGTCTAGTGCGGATGCTGAGAAGCGGTCAACGGGCTGCGGCAGGGACTTGTCGAATGAGTTCTTTACCTCTCTCCAGACGCCCCGATTTTGGATCGACTCAGAGGTACGAAGCTGGTATATTGTAGTTTTTTGCATTTGATTATGATTCGCCTTTCATACGTATTTGGGTTGCACTTGGACTATGTTGTGGGTTTTAATGGGGGTTAACTTGTCGCAGCACTTCGACCAGTCATGCTTCCTACTGCGTAAAGCAGCTGCTGAGAGGGGTGACGACATTGGCCGTCGAGTCGTCATCTTGGACTCATACTTCTCCACCTATCCGGAGAGGGAGTGGAAGGAGTACAACTCAGACATCGACGGGTATGAGGCGAGTGGCAGAGTCCTCTCATACTTCGATAGCCGGTCCCCGACGCCCATGGTAAGTCCGTAGGCAAGCGTGGACCTCGTCCTCCTACCCCTCAACATGAGGGGCAAACATTGGGTCTAAAGGAGTGGTAGGTGAAGGTGTATGACTGTGATGTGCACTGCGTGACAGACCGCCAGCTCCAACCCCTATTGATGCATGTTACCCACCTCGTCCCCATCATCATGGATGCACACCCTGAGTTGAAGGCGATGCATGCGTCGAAGGTGCCAACGCCGTTTGGCATACACCGCGACAAGCGCCTTCCATAGAACAAGCTCAGGTATGTTGGGTGCGACGCTTGTATTTCATTTCACTGGATGAGAACTCCTTCTCTCTTACTTTTGACAAAATCTCCGTCATTGCAGTGGCGATTAGGGGCCTTACACGATCAGATTCATGGAGCTCCTCATGGACACCGATCCCACCTTCGATGGCCTGGACGACACGTTTATTGGGGCATAGATACAGATGCTAGCGGCTGCCATCTTCCATGGTCGACTTGGTGGACGCATAATCTGATTGTTGTTGTGGTGTACTTATGGAAGTGAATTGTTGCCGTTTTTTGTGAACAACGTTGCTCTTAAACTTGTCTTTCGGTTGTTTCGATACAATTACCTTGAATAGTTGAATTAGGGGCTGACAAATACTTTGTGGTTGGACATGAATGCTGGAAGTAGGACTTCGTACTTATTGGACTTAATTGATTATGACCGTTTATGTATGACCTTTTTGGGTGTGTAATTGACTCGATGCATATACACAAAGCAACAAGTTAGATAATTCAGGTGAAAACCAGTAAGGAGTTTCAATGAAGGTGACACGAGGATTTAAACAGATGACAGGGGTTAGATAATTCAGTTGGGAATAAGCAGACACGTGAATGTAAGGACCTTACACGTGCGTGGTATGACATTACACGTGACTGTATTTCATAGGAAGTAACCTTAGTTTGACTATCTGCATAGAAAAAAGAAAAATAAAAAAAAAAGAATCTCCCAAAAAGAAGTTACATTTCCACCAACTTCCATTTATTGCAATTGCGGTAAAACAAGGTAATCTCCCAAAAGATAAGGGAATAGTTAGTGGGTTTTTTACCTACAACCACGTGAAGGGAAAGGGGAAGATAGAAGGGAGGTTGAGAAGTGGGAGGCCGCCGATTGCAACAAAGGCCACGCCAGAGCAAGTTCATCGCTAGATTGGAGGTAAGTCGCACACTGGTTTCTTCATATCTCTCTCCCTTCTTTGCAACTCTAAAACTTGGATCCCACTCGTCACTCTTCGTTGTTTGCAAATCTGAAAAATGTCTCCTTATCCCAAAATTTGTTCGGAGGATGGATGGGTGTAGTTGACGAATTCAGAGGGTGGGTTTGGGGTATCCAACATGCAACGATGAAATTGGGTTGAGGGAGTTGTTTCATGCCAATGTGGGAGGGGAAATTAGGAGACGAGGATGTACTTGTTTGAGATTGAAGATGAACGAGGGAGTCTGAGGTTGGGATGCGATTGAAGAAGATCGAGTGCAGTGACATGGGTTTTGTAGTTGGGTGACACAGGGTAGAACAAATGACATGACTTTTTTAGTTTGTAGACATGGAAACTTTAGAAGCGTGACATGGGGCTAATGACGTGGTGGGTGTATCTGATTCCGTTTAGGTTGACGTACTTGCAGGAAAGAAAGATATGGTTCGGTCACAAAATTTAAGAAGGGAGTCCGGCCACCGAAAAAGGCGGAGCCACGGTTCGCAGTCCCAGAGGAGAAGCATTTTCGGGGACGTGTGAACCTAAGTTCGAGAGTGTCGCTGCTCGTGCACTTGGACGACTGGATCGACCCGGTCGACTGGGAGAAGTTACAAAGAAGCCAGCCTCGGGGGGTTGTTGAATTGGCAAACCGAGTACAATTCTCACCACAACTAGTGCATTACGTCTTGCAGCGTCAGCTCGTGACGGAGAAGAAGTGGGAGACGTGGTACATGCTGCAAGGGATGCTTCGGCGCTTCTCGATCAAGGAGTTTGCGTTCGTGACTGGGATGCGCTGTGGTCGAGTGTGGGGCGTATCCATGGAGGAAGACACGAAGTCTGTGAAGGACTACTTCTCAATGGACAAGATGACGGTAGGTCAATTAGAGTACGCATTCAAGACATCTCTCTTCAGGGAGGCCAGTGCGAGAAAGAGGTTCAAGATAGCTCTCCTCCTCATCGTCGAGGGAGTTTTGTTTGGGCGGGAAAGCAGGAACGCGGTGCGGGGATGTAGACCTCTTCGCAATAAACTCGAAGCAATTGTCCGCCGAATTCCAGCGAAGGAAAGTTCGCACATCATCCTTCGATGCGAATAATTGTCCCTCCGAAAGTTGAGTAATGTTGCGTCGTGGGTCCTGGGTACGAGTCGTTGCTCTATCCATCAAAGCGTCAATGTTCTGAATCGTAGGTGGGGAGACGCTAGTCCTGGGCTTAAAATGTTCAAGTTCCCTCATCATCATCCCCTCTTCCTCGACTTCCTCCTCCACCAACTCCCTCATACTCGTGTCCTCCTCCACACTGTTGGATTCCAAGTCATCCCAATCTTCTTCGAGCGTCACTTCATAATATTCGGCCTCGAACGAGCTCCAAAACTCGTTCGTGGGGGTTAGCTCATCATCATCCTCCTCCTCGCTGCTAAGGCATATCACATCCAACCCAGGTCCTATGTCACCTGAAGAGGTATCCGTGTCACCCAACCTTATCACCTCTAGACCATGTACCCTGTCACCTGAACACATTCCCTTGTCACCTGACATATTACGCTTGTCAGAAATGTCCATCGCAGGCAAACCGTGTACCCTGTCACTTGAACACATTCCCTTGTCACGTGATGTAATACCCTTGTCAGGAATGTCCATCGCTGCCAGCTCCTTACTCTTCCCTATGACCTCGGTCACCTCTCCCCTAGCATGTAACACACCATCTAAACACAAGGGGGTTTGATGTGCCTTACCGGATGCCTCATTGTTAACAATCTCAGCCAAATTGTCCACTTTTTGCGAGGAGGGTGGACCACTGAGGTGTTCTTCCCAGGCAAGTTGCTTGACTTCAAAGCTCTCTATCTCCAATGGCCCGACATATATCGCTAGGGGCCATGGGTATTCTCCGCACTTCAAGTTCAGAAATTTAAACGCCTCGAGGTCGTCATCATCAGCAATACTAATCGGCTGACCCCCTTCTTTCGACTTTGGCACGTATCACAACGCCCACTCTGCATATGAGGCACCATCGCCACCCTTCAGCCTGATTACGTTTTTCAAAGAGTTGAAGTCGATGTCTTGTTTTATCATGATATTCTTGAGCGCCTTCGCACCCACATACACCCATGTACCTTTCTCGACCACCCAAGAACCATGGAGGATGAGAGTGACGCATATCAAGGTGTTTCCACATGAAAAACAAAACCAAAGTTCATAAGAGAGATTGATGGGTATCTAACGCCATAGATGAAGAGTACTTCGCATAAAACACTTACCCTATTCATCTGCCAATAAAGGTTTCTGGGGCATCACATTGACACGGAGATTTTGATCACTGACAGGGGCACAGCTTGAAGCCGACAAGTGCTTTGCAACTGGAACAGCAAGTCGGGAGCTTGTCTTCCATGGTGGAACATTCTCCTTCTCTTCCATCTCTCTCTCCATGAGTTTCTACTTCAGAAATTGTGGGAGAAGAAGAAAATGAAAAGCATGGGCTTTATACCATACAAAATGAAAAAGGGAACCACATAATCACATCAACATCACATCACCCTCTCTCTTCCATTTTGGCGCCAAACCATTTCTCTCTTTTCCCTCTCACGTGTTCCCTCCCTTTGGTTTCACCTGCTACCGGTCCTTTGGTTCACATTTTGTATTTGCACAAATAACACCCTAGACCACTTTTTTATTTGTGCAAAACATGGTCTACTTATGCAAACCAAATTTAAAAATGGTCTACTTATGCAAATAGCTCTAAATTAAAAACCAAAAAAACAAAGAGAAAAAACGGCAAAAGAAAAAAAAAGTTGCAAGGAAAAAAGAGAAATAATTTCGTGAACATAAGGGCTACTTGCAAGAAGTGAAAATGCTATTGACAAGATCATTTTCACAAATTTGCACACAAATCCTTTTCATTTTACAAAATAATTAAAAATTTGTTGGGAGAAAAAAACAAAAAAAAAAACCTAAATTTATTAGGACATTTTAGCTAAGTGTCCACTTTTAACAAGGCATTTTGCAAAATATCCACTTTTATATTCCCTTTTGCAAAATGTCCTAATATGACACTTTTGCTCCTCCTTCACATCATTCCCTTCCATCCTTCCCATTTTTATTTTGACCATTGACCGGTCAAAGTCAATGAATTTGGTGACACAACTTTGATGACAAAAAAAAATTTGGTGACAGTTTTTTTTACGAGATTAGTTTCACCACCTTTATAAGTGGTAACACCGGTCAATGACTTTGGTGACACAACTTTGGTGACACATGTATGATAATAAACAATTTTTTTGGTGACTGTTTTTTTTTACGAGATTAGTGTCATCGCCCTGTCGCTGTCACCACAATCCATATCGTTGTCACCACCACCCATATCGGTGTCACCACCCTTATTGCGGCCACCACCTCTATCGCTGTCACCGCCCTATCGCTGTCACCATCACCCCTATCGCTGCCACCACCACTCCTATCGCTGTCACCACCACTTCTATCACTGTCACCACCACCCATATTGTTGTCACCACCTCTATCGCTGTCACCGCCCTATCGTTGTCACCACTCCTATCGTTGTCACCACCACTCCTATCATTGTCACCACCACTCCTATCGCTGTCAGCACCACCCCTGTCACTGTCACTACCACCCATATTGCTGTCACCACCCTTATTGTTGTCACCACCTCTATCTTTGTCACCACCACTCCTATCGATGTCACCACCACCCCTATCACTGTCACTACCACCCATATTGCTGTCACCACCCTTATTGTTGTCACCACCTCTATCTTTTCATTTATAATCCAATGTTATTTCCTTTGATACACAACACCCTTTGCTCGATATAAAATACTAAGATTTTGCAAATGATGGGAACTTTAATTAACATATACATTAAGATAAATGCGAAATCAACATTTACAAATGTTTTACAAATGATAGACTTTTACAAATGAGAGGGATAATCTTTAACATGCCTTAATGTAGGCAACAGAGAAAAGAGGAAAGTGAGGTGAAAGCACCTACTTAGCATATACATTAGGATTCAGTCAATTCACATCTAAATAGTCAATTCACTTCCAAATATAAATAATTCTAACATATTGATCTCCTTGAAAAGCAAAACGAGGAAAAAAAGACACTTGCCAAGTAATCGTGTTTCACAATCTCCACAACTACATTGATGTTTGCCTACACCTTTAGTTACTTGCATGTTTCTCTTTTGCGTTTCTAAAGTCAATAAACACGTACAAGAATACACAAATGATAAGCACAAAGCAATAAAGGATTCACTTCCAAATAAAATATTTTGCAGGAAGTATCAAATTATTGCCCTCAACATCTGCACAAATAATAAAGAGATTTAGAAGCATTGTTTCAAAACGTCACCAAAGCAATGACCCAAGAGAAACACATTCCAGAAAGTAGGAGGATTGGTATTTCAATTTACAAAAAAAACTAATTGGTGGTTGCATATTCATGATATTTACCGAGATCGAATAACTTATTATAAACATTACCAAGAAGCAATAGGTGAGAAAACCGGTGTCCATGGTTCAAATATTGCCTTTTGTGTTGACATTAAATATATTCATTCATATATTGCATTTTTATGACATATATCCATTCATACAAGCAAGTATCTTAAGGCTTATGACATATATTGCATAAACAAGACAGAAACTCAACATAGATAAACGAGAAGCATAATTAAATATATTCAAGAAAACGTTGCCTAGTTGATATTTTGGATAAAAATATCAATGCTCACATTTTTACATAATGGTTTCGGCTAAGACATTTTAGAGAACATCAATGAACCAACAATGGCAACAAACAATAAGAAACAAAGCTTGGATAAATACTCTTATTGTTTAAATGCTACAAAAATAAGAGAATCACATAAGGCCTGAAATCAACTAAAACTTGAATATATGGAATGGAACTTATGGTTAATCAACAACAGTAAACTTGATTCTTTCCAATTTTCTAAGACAACTACACGTAACAGATACTCCTATGTATTCGTGAATTTAAAGCAATCCCACAGAGGAAATAAAAGATAAATCAATTGGCAGAACTCCTTTAAGGTAGATAAAGTAGGTCCAATATAGCATATGAGACGCTTGCACTTAAATGATCAATTAGACAAAAAAGCGACAGCTAGTTAATACCTTCAAAGTTTTTATTTGGCAAGAATCCAGTAAAAGAAGACAGCCCAAAATGAAGAAAATAACCATGGTCTTCAATGCTTCTTACATATGAAGTGAGGACCTGTCAGGCAAAGAAAATGTAAATAGTCAATGGAGATTTAGAAATATATCATTATGTGGCTAGAGAATAAAGTTACATCAAAAAGAACAAAGTTGTAGAAATAAACAGCCCCTTTAGTATGGGAAGGCAAGGCTTGAGATTATCTCTCAAACGTTTGAGCTCTGCTTAATTTATTCTTTATATTGTGGTCCTACTGATATTGCAAATCCCTAACCAATGATTTATACTTCAAATGAAGAGCTCCTAATTCACGTTTATGGCCGTGGGTGGTGGTGGATGTGAGGATTGCTTGTGATTCTCTCCATAGTTACTGTTTTATTCCAAGTTTCCTCAGCTCAACTAGGCCGCGTTTGCCACGCGAAACCTCATGGTTACCAGGCGAAATATTTGAAACTCTTGTTTGACACGCGAATTACGCGAAATTTAGAAATACATACATCTTTGGAAACGATAAAAGATAAATGAGTTTAATTAGTAAATTCTCATCTTTATATAAAATAATTTAAAAACATTATCGTAAAACAATTTCCATAAATTATAATGATTTATAATTATGCATCCTTCCTTTTTTTTTTTAAGAGAATGTATCACTTTGCCTTAAAACACTATAACTTAAAAACTAATTTATTTATTATAAGTGCACATCAATACATAAAAATAAAATATCTCAAAATAATTATAAAACTTTACATACATTAAATTTAAAATATTTCTGAGTTCAAAACAACGAACTTTTATTAGACAAAAAAAATTACTTTAAACGAAATACCCAAAAATAATTTAGGGTATTTCACAGGATTACTCGAAATAGGATTTTGTTGAGAGTAATGAGATAACATATTATAAAAGCTTTGAGGAAAGTTGAACGACTCTTGATTCGGATCCATTACGAAGAGGAGGGCGGAATTTGTTCTTGAATACAGATAAAACTAAATGGAAGGGATGAATTGGGAAACACTTGAGTACGTCTATTTATAGCCTTTTTTTCATTGCCAATAATCACACTTAACTTATATGAATAATTTCATTTAGTTATCACTACATAATTTTGTCCTTTTTTTTACTCAGACATATGTGAAATGGGTGTTCATGGATAGATAAAATTAAACTCTATTCAAATATATATACTTTATTTTAAAAAAAATATATTAAACAATTACAAAATTAGTTAAAAAATTATAAAGTTCGTTGTTAACCAAAAAAATTAAGTTTGTCTTTGTACATGCGACATGCAATGACCTCTTTTCAATAGCCTACAATTGAAAAGAGGTCATTGCATGTCACATGTACAAAGACAAACTTAATTTTTTCAATTGTATAGCCTACAAAAAAACACTCTCATTGGCTCCCTCAAAAAACCCTAATCTCTTTATGAGATAGCCGGCGCCGCCACCAAGCACTACATATCTTGGCGTCTCGCCTCATCCATGGACTACCTCATCCTCCTTCACCCTCGGTCGCCTCTAGTGGCCCACCCGGTTGGCTCCCCGCCACCCTTTGAAAACCTTCTTAGATAAACCCAACCCACAAAACTCAAAAACCAAAACCACTCCCCAAAAGCAAAAAAAAAAACAAAATACTATGGGCTCCCCTCCCATGGCTTCTCTGATGACCCTGCCACTTAGCTCCCCGACGCACCGTCCCATATATTCATCGAAGTCTCCATTACCGGCCACCTCTCACACATCCGACCTTGGTGAGCTCGTGTGGCTCCGACGGATCGACTTTCCTCGCTCTCCAGGCTGTTTGTTCTCCCTCTCCATCCGGCGTACTCCTCCTCTAATACCCCATCGACTCCGGCAACGGTTTCGCCTTCCTGGGCCTCGGCTTCTCGGTGAGTCGACCCTCCCCGTCTTCCTAGCCGATCGAGCTCCCTCACACTCCAGCGCCCTCATCCTCACCTTCTCCGCCTTAGCCTTTGACCTCGCCCTCGCCCTTCGGGGTCATAGCCTCTCCGGCACCCTTGATGGCTTCGACTTATTTGCTCTTGGCAGGCCTCATCCCCTCTCTAAGCCCTTTCAAAAACTCAAAATCCAAAAAAGAAAGAAAGAAAGAAAGAAAGATCCACCCCAATTTGAAATAGAGGGCATGGTGACTGTCATTAGTCATTACCCCTCCTTCCTGCAGCATGAAAAATCTCCCAATTAAAACCCAGACCTACCCTATAATAAAATCTCAAATCGATCTATTAAATTCTACCACCTAATTAAAATCTCAACACCACAACAAATCCCTCTTTTCCTACCCCTAATCTATAACTTCAAACGAAACCTATTTACAAAAGATCTTTATCTTTTGTCACTTAATCTTCAAATCAAGTTTTGGGTCCAAGGCATCACATGCAACTTGATGAGTAAAGTCACCGCCCCACAATGTCATGTCTATTTCTCCCTCGGCTTGCATCCAAGCAAGTTCAGATCGGAAGCCATCGGTTCATAACGGAAGAAACAAGAGTTTTAATTTTCTAGATTTTTTTTAATCTTAATCTTATGTAAAGGTAATCTTAGATGATTTTTTTTAATGGCGACCCTCTGTGTAGGGTTATTCAAGTCATTTGTTGATGGCTTCAAGATCGCTTTGTCGATCTACTTCTTGCATACTGTAAAAAAAATGTATAACCTACAATTTCAAGTTATGCAGCTTCACATGCCTTGCTTCCATGGGATTGAATTTGCCCGGCTCAACGCAAGAATAGTACTACTGCTTCTGCAAGATTAAATTTGCCCGGCTCGGGTGTGGATGACCTAAGGGTTCGGGTTATGATAAAAATTACACGAGAGCATCCTTATGATGAGTGATAAAGACGTGCAATCTATCAATCACGCTATTATCATTACTGACAATGCTCTGAAAATAGGGTTAATTAAACACTATACCAAGAGAAGACTATATGATTTTTAAGAGATAAGTAGATAAAGGTTTCTCGCTATATAAATTAAATACTAGAAGAAAGTTATATGATCTCAAATAGGTGAAACCGTATTAAATATGACGTATATACGAATCAAACCAAAAGACATTTCATGCCTCTATTTTAAGATAATACTTCATCCGTTAATTAAAACTTGTAATTTTAGAAATCTATACACTTATTAGAAAACAAACAAAAATACATTTATACTCCTAATTATTACTTTACTTTTTTACTTTATCAAAAACTACAACTAACAACTATTTAATCATTACCAGGACAATTTCATAAAGTAGATAACAAAATATCTAAAACGACAAGTTTTTATTAACAAAATTTACTTCCTAATTAACAACAAATTTTAATTAACAGAGGGGGTATAATATTAATATTGAAGTTGTCCGATTTTTTTTCCCTTACGATCCGCCCTTGATCGACCATCGAATCCCCCATTTCCAAGCCTTGGGTTCATCGACTGACTCTCTTTTTGAAGCGTTTGCCATGGATTATCGAGCTTTGGTGTCGAGCTTCAGCCGCTCGGATTCGACGACCTTGTCGTCGAAAACGACATCTTTTTACCAACTCCGGAAGCTGCTACCGAGCTTTGACGGATATTGAATCCTCCCTATCCCCAAATCGAAGCTCTCTGACATCTCAAAATGAAGGCGTCATTGAAATTCAGAGAAGATCGAAAGCCCCTTTTCCTCGGCGCCCCTTTTCAATCCGGCCTTGCCACCACAAACTCAAAATTTAGTCTTGAAACGCTCTTCGACTCCAGACCAGCGTTTCGAGTCGCCTACCACCCCAATGATCCCCACAAACCCTTCTCCCTCGTCCTTAAGAGAGGAATCGAGACGTAGGACTCTCCAATTGAAGCTCCGATGGCCATGTTTGCCGAGGGAGAACGTGAGGTTGAGGAGAGGAGAAGGAGAACGCAACAGAGGTTGATTTTTTTAAGGGGTAAAATTGGGGAATGAGATACACAAATTCATTCCATCCCGGAAACCTCATTTGTTAAGGTGGAGAAATTGGAAATTTTCCCACTCCTTGAATAGGTAAATAAAGAGCGGCCATTCCGGAATTTCCCCACTCCAGTCAATCTGTTAATCCTCTTTTTCGCCCACTCCCACCATCCCCTCCCAAACACCCACTGCACAAAACCTGAAAATTAATTTTTACCCAATCCACCCTCTCACAAACATGTCGTTATTGACATGACGATTATTTTTGTAGATTACGATGCTAGAAAATAACTATTTTGTATGGTACTACCTCCGTCCGATAATACATGAACTTTTAGAAATTTGCACAAATTATAATAAACCACTCCACTTTTAAAAAACACTATATTAACTAACTTTTTCATAAATCTTATTGTATTATTTTGTAACACCCACTACACATTTTAACCAATCGAGTTCTTTTAAAAAGCCAACAACACACAAATTAACAAATCATTACCATCTTCCACCTATAAAATATAAAAGCCCATATATTATCGAACGAAAACTCACTTCTAAAAACCATGTATTATCGGACGGAGCACCCATGATGGTGAGACCATCTCCAAGAGATTCCCTAAAATTTCTCCAAAATAGGTAAACAAAATACATATTCTTTAAATTATTTTTGCTTTAACTCCAACCGCTTCTCCATTTCGAAGATTTGGAGAATCATTTAGTTTGGAGAATGCTGCAAATTTAGGAATTCTCTCTATTTTTTTTAATGGTTTTCCATTTTGGACAATGTGATGAAAAGTATGTTGGAAAAAAAATACCTTCAAATTCTCCAAAATTCCTAGAAACGATTGGAGATGCTCTAAGCAAGAAAAAAAAAAGATTGTTCGACTCGACTCACAATCCCATTCAAACCACAAGAATCTCCCCTATTGAATTTGGTAAATAAAGATAGGCTTGTGCAGATTTCGGTTTAGACCGGAAAACCAACCGGATCCGAACCGGTAGAACCGGTCTTATAACCGAAACGGATATTCCGGGCCGGTTATCGGTTGATAATTTTTGTGAATTACGGTTCCGGTTCGATTCCGGTAATAACCGGCGGTTTACCGGTTTACACCAGATAAAACCAAAATTTTAATTTTTGTACGTACAAGCTACAACATCGATCAATATTTATTTGTTTAATTATTAATTATTGACTTATTGCTAGTTTGCGACTTTACTTTTTTTTCCCTTCACGGTTTTTTATTTTATTTTTAGGTACATACTACATCCAATAGCTTATCTTTTAATAGTTTTTTTATACATATAAATTGTTACGATGTAAGTGAAAAAAATATAATATTATCAAAGAAATTTTAAGGAAAAAAATAATCGTAAATACTTCCGATTGTTCCGGTTCCGGATCTGGATTGACTTTCTATATTCCGGTTCCCGAAATATTGCCGATTCGGTTATCGGTTTGAATATTTAGAATATTCTGATTTCGTTTTGTGCCGGTTTCGGTTCGATTTCAACACATCCCTAAATAAAGAGCGGCCATCGGCGACAATCTCCCCTCGCAATCCGTAGCCAAACCAAAGTAAAAGGGTTCAGTGGAAAATTTTGCAACTTCAACAGCACCCCCTCACGTACTTGAATCAGTCACCGCTAAACCAAAGGGTTTGTCTCCGACGCCCCCGCCACCGCCGCCACCAAGCAGATCTGATCACGCCGCTGCGGTTGCCGCCGCTGACTTTGTCTTTGAGAGAGCCTTGTCGGCTGAGTCCTCCTTGGATCCGTCTTTCACTTCCAAACCTCTGAACAGCGAGCTTTTACATTTCTTATGCTAACAAGAAAACGCCATGGCCATGTCCATGTCCATCCATTCTTTTGGTTCATCTCTCGCCCTTTCCTTTTCATTTCTTCTCCATCACAGCCCCCTTCACCTAAGCTTCTTTCTGTTTGTTTGTTTGTTTCTTCTATGCAGTTGGTTTCGACGAGCTCAATCTCGATGATGCTCTAGCTGACGGCCATTTAGATTTCGATTCGTGGACTAGCCTCATTTCTAATGTTGAAATCAAGTACTCGGTGAGTTTCTGTTTTAATTTTATATACTACACATATCTGTCGGTTTTGGTAGTGTTGAAATCAGTTACAATGGGGAGATTTGGTGGTTAAGTGACAATCTTTGAGGCTGATAATCAGCACTTACTAACTGACAGATAGGTGGCTTTTTGTTTCAAGTTTGAATGAAAGTGTTTAATACTATCCCATTGTAATTGTCCGATCAAGAGAAACAATACTATCACGTAAAGACGAAAAAACATAAAGAAGAAATAGAGGGAAACTGGCCGGGTCATCCAAATAATTTAAATGCTCTTCCTTTGAAGTGATCGGTTGTTTCCTTGCTAGACTGATTTGAAAGCTTGTCAAGATTTCTTATTTTAACGTATTAACATTCGAAATTTGGTTTGAAATGGTTGTAGGATGAGATAGACAAACTATCATTGGTATATGACTCTTTTTTGTCCAAGTTCCCACTTTGTTGTCGTTACTGGAGAAAGTATGCAAGCCACAAAGCACGCTTAAGTTCTGTTGAAGAGGTTGTTGAAGTGTACGAAAAAGCTGTTGAATCAGCTTCTTTCTCAGTTGACTTATGGGTGGATTACTGCAGTTTTGCTATTTTAATCTTTGAGGATCCTTTTGAAGTCTCCAGGTAAATGTAAAACCCTTGGCAGAATTGTTTCCTGTTGAAACATTATAAATTTTATGATCATGCCTTTCATTGTTACTGTGCATGCATTATCATGCCTTAGGTAGGATGTTAGTTCTGGACTATTATGGTACATGGGCTTCTGAATTGAGCTTCTCATGCTATGAGTAATGATATTATTTTGGACGCACTTTTCTCAGTGAAGCAACTCATGACTGCTAATGGAAAGCATTGCATACATTTGTAAAGTAGATTTGTATGTGTTAAATCCTATGCGCAATTTGGTCAGTACTAGGCAATGAGTTTTAAAAAATCTTAGCATTTTTAGACTTCCTCAAAAATCAGACGACCTCTCAAATCATAATTGACTGCACTGTGCCTTTGGCGATGCAACTTCTGCTCTTAAGTCTTAACTCATCAATAACCTCCAAAGGCGTGGCAATAGTCGCTAATTATTCTGCCATACAGGTGGGGGGGGGGGGGGGGTGTTGTTGTGAAATGAGTGTTGCCATTTGGATTGGTAAAGAAGGCTGTTATGGCTCATTTTATGACAAAGAATGGGTATTCACCGTGTTGGATCAATGGGGCTCTTGCCCTAGGTTGTCCTTGACATAAAAGGAATTTGAGTTGAGGCAATATATTAATGTAATAGCACCTCTTTTCATGGTAGACTGATCCATCTACCTCTAGGCTCAGGTATTGTTCTATGGCCTTCTCCGTGATCTCAAACCACTGAACAAAGTTGAAGCTTTGCATTAGTGCATAGGTTCGATCTTTTCATTGCAATGTGACCCTACCCTTTTTCACATTTTTGTTGTTTTTGAGCTTCTCATGACCTAGTTAGACTTGGAGGTCGTTGAAGTGTTGGAGTTAGGATTCTGGTTTTGTGGGTAATCAAGGCTGGCATAAGAAGAAGAAAATATGGTTAGGAGGGTTAGATGGAAGGGAGTGGGATCGTATATGCTAACAATGCACATTTTTGGAATTCATTTTTGCTTCAAAAGAAGGATAACTGACTGCCCCAAATATGTTCAGTACTTGTGAATCCATACCTCAGCCTTCAAATTCATCTGTGAATTGTTGGTTTCAAACTTTGAAGCTATATACCATGGATTATCTTGGTCATTTTATCCTGCAAGTACTTGCCATGGATATCCTCAGTTGACTCACGGACCTTGGGCGGTATTATTAGGCTATTTACTGAACTGTACCTTATGTGCTGCAGCTTTCTAGTAACGCATTAAGAACCTCAGGTAGGATTATTTTGATTAGTTATAATATATCATATTTTAAATTTGATTACTTGGATTTTATTACGTAGAAGGTGGATCCCAAACTTAAGGAGCATGACAGCCTGAGGGCACACTTCTCTAGTTTATTGGCTAGTCGAACGTCCAAGTAGAGAGAATTGTGCCTTAATCTCTAATGATAGTTTGTCCACATTCCTTTGGGCTAGTTTTTTTCCCACAAGAAAACAACCTTATGCTGCCAAATAATGTAGATAGTAGCATTAAAAGAAAGAATTGATACTCAGTTTGAGCATCCCATGAGAAGAAGTCACCAAGGCATGTACCTTTTGGCCTAAGAAGTTATCTTGTACACTACTGAAGTTGTTTTTTGTCTATATATGGGGTTTGTCCGCTATGTTTGATAACTTGTCATCATATGATAGTATAATTTCTTCACGTTAATTTTAATATTTTTTTGGCATAACAATTTGTTTGTTTTTAGTTTTCCCGGACTGAAGGGTTTGGCCATGGTTTTCAATTTATATTGATGTTTATTTCCTAGAGATGATTTAATGCCCTGATGATGTTGTGATGTATTTAATCTTTAAAAAAAATTAAATGGCCTTATTTTGCTTCTCACTTTACTGCATTGTAATAGAGGAAAATAGTCTAAAACATCACATAATTGGGTTGAATGTTGTGGTGGTGTTTGTGGTTTGATGTTGGTGCAATTCTATCTAGAAAGAGCCAATGTTTACTGATTTATGTGGCTTTACTAGTGGAGTTTCCTTCCTATGTTTACTTGCTAAGGTTTTCTCCTAAATCCATTTCTGGACATCTTGATTGGAACAATAACTCTTCATAAGAAGATAAATGGAGTCTCAGGGTATTCCTTAGATTTGGCACTCAGCATTTCTGTATGTTTGCGTCATTTCCGTTTTTTTTTGTTCTGGGAAATCTGGATACTAACTATTGCTAACTTCCAAATTTTATTTGTCAGATTGTTCAAGAGAGGATTGTCCTTTGTTGGAAAGGATTATCTATGCCATGCTTTGTGGGATACATACATTGAATTTGAGTTTTCTCAGAAACAATGGAGCTCCTTATCTCGTATTTATCTTGAAGCTCTAAAGTCTCCAACAAAAAAATTGCATCAATATCATGATAGGTAAGTGATTTACTATTCTGATTCCCTTTAATCATACTTGAACAGAAGAAGCTTTACTTGCTTAATATTACAAGTGTGTCTTAACTGCAATATCCATGCTCTGTGGGATGTGAACCTTGAATTTTGGAGTAGCTTTACATGTATATTGCCACTTGTAGAATCCACTGAGATTCTGTTTATGTCATTGTTGAAATCACCTTCTGCAGACATGCAATTCTATATTTCTATGGTATAATAATGTGGATCCTCATTTTCTTTTTTCGTTTTTTAGAACAAGAACATATGAATGCTACTTAAGGTTCTCATAACAGAATTAAGTTCAAACTAGACAAAAAAGAAAAGTCATGCAAATTTAATACTTATGAAATAGGATGTGGATCAACAAAGTGTGTTGCCCAGTTTGATCCTGGTTTTGCTCACTAGAAAAATTTTATGCTATAGACTTACTTAGAGTTATCACAAAATTTCAGAGCTTATAAACTTAAGGGGATGTTTTGAGTTTCCTCTCAACATATTGAATACAGCTATGGCTACTTTATCTTCTTCAGAAGTCCTTTGGTTGGTGGAGATTTTTTACATCTTTTCAGCCATTCTAAAGGATCATCAGTATCATCATACATAGGAAATTCCGTCTTGGTTTATATCGGGTACCAAAGATCCTCCCAACTGCAGTCTAGATTTGTTTACTGAACTGAAACTTCCACCGCTGACACAGATACCACTGTGTTGACCCTCAGTATTGTTGTTCCCTGAATCAGAATACTTCCCTTTTTCCAGAAATGAATTTGTTAGTTGTGCCATCTTCCCGTACATCTTGAATGAACTATTTATATCTTTTTTTTAATTCATTTTTAGTTTCGAAAAACTTGTTACCATCTGGGAAGAGGAAACAGGATGTCATGGCTATTCTATTGTAAAGTTGCAGTCTGAAACCAGGATTGATGAGGAGTTTACTGCACCTGAAGATGATGAAGTGTCCGGTGTCATTAATGATTTGCTCGAGCCATGCACTAGGTGTGAAGCGTTGAAGAAGTACTCATTGATTGGAGAATGCTTGTATCAGAGGGCATCTCAGCTGGATCGTAAAATAGAGGGCTTTGAAAAAAACATACGTAGAAATTATTTCCATGTGGAGCCACTTGATGATGATCAGCTAGAGAATTGGCATCATTATCTGGATTTCGTGGAGATGAATGGGGACTTTGACTGGGTATGTTATCGTTTTAGGATAATTGCACTCTGTTACACTAACTGAGAATTTGAGTGAGGACATTTAAATGCATGTTACTGAATAATGACAGGCTGTCAAACTTTATGAGAGGTGCTTGATTCCATGCGTGAGCTATTCTGAATTTTGGATGCGATATGTGGATTATGTGGAATCCAAGGGAGGCCGAGAGATTGCAAATGATGCACTAGAGCGAGCAACCAAAATCTTTTTGAAGGCATGAACCTGTGCAATCTGCGATCTTATCTTTAGTTTCATTATGAGCTATTATACATGTATATCTTTATCCCTATCTTCCTGTACTAGGAATCTGTCACTTGTCTATGGCTTCTAGTAAACTTAACATCATTTCAATTTGCATAGTAATGACTGGTGAGTGAGACAGCGGTGTATTCTGATGATATCACCTATATCTGTATTTGATAAAAGTGCCTCCTAGGAGTTGATATCTTGTCCTAGAATGTGGTTTTATAACTATCCACAACTTCCTGAGTTCCATTTCCACAACTTCCTGAGTTCTAAATGGTGCCTCTGTCCTAGAATATGGTTTTATTAAAAACAAAGCATGTAGTACTTTCTTTTTTAAGGTTGATGATGTGTTCAGTCTTTGCAGTTGGGGGGATGAGGTAGGATGGTATTGTCTGTCAGGGGGACTCAGTGAGGGGGTGTGAACGATTGGGAGGACAAGCTAACTAGGTACCGCTGTTTGGAATTGATTTGGTAATGCCCTTCAAAGGACTTAAGCTATGGCTTGCAGTCTAGAGATTGCAGATACAGTTCCTGACTACCTGTTCTTAACTTTTTGCATTCATATATATCATAGAATTTGTGGATACGATGCTTTAATTAGGTTGGCTGCAAATGCCTAATCTTATTCACTCGCTCGTGTTGTATTGCAGGACATACCAGCAATTCATTTGTTCAATGCTGGTTTCAAGGAGCAGATAGGTGATGTTTGTGGTGCACGTACTGCATTTCTTCATTTTGATCCGCCTTCAGAATCTTCTTTTATTGAGCATACAATGCGAAGAGCTAATATGGAAAAACGACTGGTAATGCAACTCGGAGAAGACCTAAATTCTCCATGACTCCATCTACTTTATTTCAAGCATATATCTTTCTATGTTAATTAAATAGATACCTTCCTAATTAGTTTGTTAAATGTTGTCAGGGAAACAATGTTGCGGCATATAATGTCTACAAGGAGGCTCTTGCTTTAGCCACCAAAGAAATGCCAAACACTCTTTCTGTATTATATATTCACTATTCACGTCTTAAATACATGGTAGGCAGTTGACAATCACGTCATTTGAACCGCTTGCTGATTTATATGGTTGATGACAAGTTTCAACTCCAATAACGTTATTAGGATGGTAGTAGTGTCACATGTATCCAGCTAATATGCTTCTTTCATGCATTTATTTTTCTATGGGAGGCATCCAAGGGGCAGGCTGCCAGAGCTGAATATTGGATTAATGGCTTCGTTTTTTTATGGGCCGTTTGAGGTTTGGGTTATATTACAAGCTTGAGCGATTTATAGGTCTACAATAACCCTTTGTTAGAAGTGAAAACATGTTCAAATCTAGCACTATAATTCTGTTGCTCGGTTCTCAGGTCTTACCACATCTGACAACTCTAAGGGTGCTCTTTTGGTATGCCAAAACTTCTATCTGTTCCTTGTGCTCTCCTTTAGCTTTGAATGAGATTATGTTATGGTCGAACATGAATGCTCGAGTACAATCATTATATGAGAATAGACGCTAGTGATTGGCTTTATTTCAACTTTCAACTCTGCAGTATTGATCTACTTTGTGATGTTAATAAATCCTAATGATTTAACTCATATGTTTGTCTTAGGCTACAAATAGTGTTGATGCTGCCAGGGATATTTTGATCGATGGAATTCGAACTGTGGCCAACTGCAAACTTCTCTTGGAGGTATGTTTTCTACCACTTTAACTGAATAATTCTAGAAGTCACATGAACAACAAAACAGGAAATGCTTACTCACATGATCATATTGGGGCCATGTTGAACTATATATCTTCATAAGCCAGGGCAATATAACACGGGGAAATTTAACGGTCCAGTTGACGGTCCCAATTTGATACTTACACTTTTATTCCATGCCTACTTCACAGGAACTTTTAACCCTTGTTGTCAACCATGATGGAGCACGCCAATTTAACATTCTGGATCCTATTATTGCTGATGCAATAATGCCAGGGTCTGATGTTTCAAGAGGTTTTAGCTGCGAAGATCGCCTAGATATTTCAGAGTTATACTTGAAGGTTTGTTTGGCTACTAAATATGATATGCCATGAACTGACCTATTAGTTCCTTAAATCCTAACTTATTTATCATCTGCAAGCTTGCTCACCAAATACCAAGCAAGCTGTAACTAATATTTTGTTCTATTTCTATACCACAAGCGACTTCTTCCAACAGTTTTAACTGTACTGTCTTTTTCCTGATACATCGCATGTTTACTGCAGTTTATTGACTTGTGTGGAACTATCCATTAGTCAAGGAGTGCATGGAACCGTCACTTAAAATTGTTCCCTCGTTCGTTGAGAACTTATTCCTCATGCTTGCAGCTTGTCAGAACTTCTCCACGAAGAATTAGTAATGTGAGCCCTTTGATTAATCTTTCAGCAGATAATGCCGAAAGCTTAAAAGAGGTTCCTTCTGAAGATGGCACATCCAAAGAAGTTGAGGGAAATCGGGATTTAGCAGCTTGCAAAGCTGCTGATATTGATCATATGGAAGATGACAAAAAATATAAATACTGTGACATGAAGAAAGAGCAAATGCCTCTTCCTGGAACAGATGAACTACCTTCATTAGATATATTGTCCTTAAATGAGGCAGACAATGAACCTCAGAATTTAGCCTCGTCCTCAGATCATGGCTGTCGAGAAGTATTGACAAACACTATGTTGGAACCTGAGCAAAATGGTGAACCTCAGGCTGGTTCCAGCTTGTTTTGTGCTATGGTCAATAATTCTGGTCAGAGCTATTGCAAGTCTCCAACTAATGTTTCAACTTCTAGTACACGGAGTCCTCAGCCCTCCAAAGACCAAAAGGATAATGAGTGGTCGCTTTCTCCATCCCACCATGATTCTCCCAAGAGACAAAGTGCTAGGAGGCATTCAGAAGACCAGAGGCACAAGGAGTTGTCAGTTTCTCCACTGCGAGATGGTTCTCCTTGCTTGTCAGAAGGTAAACCTCATGAGAGTCGACCCCTTCACTCTCTAAGGCGTCGTTCTCGTTGGAGTATGGCGGAACGACAAGGTGAGGAGGACTCACAGTCACATTCACTGCAACAGCGTTTTTCTCCCGCCGAAAGAGGTGTTCACTCATCCTATGCGGATAGACACCGTCAAAACCGTCCTGTGTATTATGATAATTCAGGAGGCCATAGAGGGAGGAGAATACAAACTGAGAGGCGAGGGCCTGGTTCCCATCTAAGGAGAGGACAGAATGTTCACAAGCAGAGATTCACATCGACATCTCATGTGCAGCCTTCCACCCAGCCTGGTGAGCA
This sequence comes from Persicaria tinctoria, assembly GCA_037127255.1. NCBI lineage: Eukaryota > Viridiplantae > Streptophyta > Magnoliopsida > Caryophyllales > Polygonaceae > Persicaria > Persicaria tinctoria. Next base: position 19,266,230 of record JBANSL010000019.1, on the reverse strand, counting down.
CCCGTCGGGTCAGTATCCAATGCAAAGTAATGAGCAGTATGCAAATACACAGAGTAGCCAAACATACAATCAGATGTGGCAATACTACTACTACTACCAGCATCAGCAACAGCTGATGCTTATGCAACAGCAGCAGGCGCAATCTCCACAGCAGCTGCCACAATCTCAATCACAACCACAACAGCAGTTGCAATTACAACTGCAACACCAAAAGCCAGAGTCACAATTGCAATCACAACAGCAGTTACAGAGCCAAGCGGATCAGATGCAGGTCTTGCAATTTCAGTACCAGCAGTTGCAGTTACAGTATCAGCAGCAGCAGCAGCATCTGCAACAAGTATCCAAGCAGCCTTGTCCTGAAGAGCAGCAGCAACAAGCTGATGAACACCTCGACCCTCTGGCTCAGCAGCCACAAATGCAGGGTGACATACAGACTCAGCAGCAGCAACTCTACCAGCAGATGCAGATACAGCAGCAACAACTCTACCAGCAGATGCAGATGCAGATGCAGCAGGGTCAGCAGCAGCAAGAACCGTCATATCAGGCAGAACAGGCCCAGCAACAACAGCACCAAATGCAAGCATATCAATACATGCTCTACCTTCAGCAGACGCAGCAGCTGCAGCAGTCGCAACAGCAGCCAGGAGGGATTTCGCAAGCTCATCTGCTACAGCAGCAGCCACTTTCAGCCGAAAAAGAGGAACATAATGAGTTGCAGCTGCAACAGCAGCAGCAATTGCCACATGAACAGCAAGATGGAGATCAAGAGAATGAAGGTGCTTCAGCACAGATAAGTTCATGATGGGTCTGCTCGCATGAGAAGGTACTTGTCTTAGGATTAGCTAATCATTTTGAAGATGCTGCAGTTGATCCAATTACATGCTTCTTCTTACATATAACCTCAAGGGAGGAGTGTAGGGTAGTAGAGCTGTCATTGTGGAGCCTGGTTTTCCAAACTTATATATTTGCCTGGGTTAGGCTTAGCAAAGGAGGCCCTAAGGCGACCTTGGTTCTTTTAAATGGGTACCCTATACAACAAGATCTTGATCCAGGATCCCTACCCTGATTTCTTTTTAATTAAAAAAAAAAAATTGAAGCAAAGCAAAATCAAAGAATATTACTTGTGGAACAGTCTGGTGAATTCAATTTCAGACTCTTCTGAAATTACTCAGAAATGGCCAATGGATGATGGAATTGACCATACGGTTCTTGAGCGATGTCTTGTTTACATGATTCACACTATCCCATCTTTGGAAGGATCAAACATCCCAAGCTATTCCAGCATGCCAAACCCAAAGATATACTCAAGGGTTCAATTTTTGCTTATCCTGATTCCTGTTATACCACATCAACTAAGCAAATATGCGAGGGCTTCTCCAATGGCCTTTGATTATGCAAAAGAGATAAAAGACACATGTTGCTCTGGTGTTATAGGTGCAGTAGCACCATTGGTGATTTCAACACTATCATCACCAGCTGTTACTTCATGCACAGGAATTTGATGTATCATTCCCACCAACAGGGGAATTAGAGGAATCACCACTGAAGCTCTCTCTCCATGAGGATGAAGTCATCCATCGATAACAATCCCAACAAATGTTTTCAACACATACCACGAGTGTTTCCTCAGATCTTTTTGGAATTCTTGTTGTAAACCTTGTATGCTTTGCTGCTCGTTGAGTAACCAATGAATTTACTTAACACTTCTTGGTTGACGATATTGGGGTTGTCCCCAGATTTGTTCATAGGCATTATTCCACATAAAAGGGTGAATCATTGCCGTGTTCAATATGTAAGTCGCAATTGAGATAGCTTTTTCGAAAATGTTCGTTTGGAGTCGCAATAATGTTTGTAGCAATAATGAGCAGTGTATGTCTTCATTGGTTATGTTTTCCCTATGCTTTCTTTTGGGTTCTGCCAAGACATTCATGTAGTTGATTTACAAGTTGATGGATAACCTGAGGTATCGAAACATATAATCATATGCACTTTGTAGCAAGCTACTGGGGTTGATGAGCTTGCTTGCTGCTTTGAAAAGTGTCAATGTGGGTTTCGCTCTTGTTTTCTGGTGTCCAATACCTCAACTTATGCTGCATTTTCAACTCCACAAAAGTGTCCATGAGAAATTTCCGATGAAAAAATACAACAAATCCATCACACGCCTTGATCCTTATTGCCCTGTTCACAAAATGTTAAATAGCCACTAATACAATTTTCTAGAAGCCAAGCTTTATATAAAAAAAGAAGAAGCAATATGACACATCTCTTGGTCGCACTAAAGACTATTGAATCTAATCTTCTCCTAATGGATGTAAGCTCACCTACACAAGGAGCAACACAAAAGTTAATATCAAGGGGCTATATAGAATCTGAGATCTGGCAGAATTGAAATATTCAAAAGGTTAATGACATGAGGAATTTCAATTTGTAAATCTTAATTGACATATCAATGGATCATTGATCAAAAGTATTAGCAGAATGAACAAGTCTCATTTTGCTGCTGTATTTACAACATTCATACTCACAGTCACAATATATGGTACGTGCAGTGTAGCCGAGAAAACTCTAACAATGTACCAGAAAATGAATTTACCCATCTTGACTCTTTAGTTGAAGAAAGTGAAGGCATTCTTTGTCCTTACAATCCCACAAATTTATCCTATGTGCATTATTTAGGCATAACACCAGAATATTTGGTAGCCAAAAATATTTGAACATCAGTCGGAATGTCTAGGTAGGCTAGAACGGGAAGGTCAGAAACCTTTTAAGAGAGATCAGTTCAATAAGATCGACTGAAAAACAAATGATGTGATCTCGGGATCCAACTGACCTTTGTTGGGAAAAATCAACTTTACCAAGATATATATATGGTGGGAACTAAAGGACTTGAACAAAATGAATTTACTTCCACAATGAACCAACAAGGAAGATGATGAAGATAATCAGGGTACTGTCGGTGCACATATTCAGTTATATGAGTGACATTATTACAAGTGCTAATGTTTGATGAGCAAAGGAAAATTAACTTTCAATTCCCGGCTATAACATGCTTATAGTGATATCTTCTAGGAAGACCATGTATACAAGCACTCTCATTGTGTCCCACATGTATATTAGGAAGTCCGGAAATCTCAGCTATCTTTGAAATATGAAATCTGAATGCAAGTTAGCTATATCTGAAATCTAAAGGTAAATTTAGCCATCTATGAACTCTAAAATATAAAAATCCTAGGTATCTCTTGAATCTGAAAATATGAAGGCAAGTTAGCTATTTTTGAAATATGAACATCCTAGATATCTCTAAAGTCTTAAATATAAAGGCAAGTACATGTCTATCATGATAGTTGAATGCAAGTTAGCTATATCTGGAGTTTGAAGGTAAGTTTAGCTATTTCTGAAATCTATAATCTAAAAATCCCATGTATCTCTGAAATCTGAAAATACGAAGTCAAGTTAGCTATCTTTGAAACATGAAATCCTAGCTATCTTTAAACTTTGAAATATGAAGGCAATTAAATGTCTGTCATGACAGCTGCTGGAAAAATAGATTTCAGAAGTTGAGGTGGTCCAGTACACAACTACTAATTTCTGAAATCTATTTTTTCTTAAATCAATACGTATTTAGAACTCAAGGCCATGCTACCTGGAATGGTATTCGGTCCCTGTCCAGCATATATGTTCTTTTCTTAAGGCAATGCTTGATTTTCTAAAATCCGTACTCTATTAAAATGCTTGATACTTGTAGTATACTTCCTCATCATACCATCATTCTCGGTTATTCGAAATCTTTTTTTTTTTTCCTGAAATATGTCATCCTCATAATCTTAATGATTAGCATATATTTGCAGGATGATGAGCAGGGACAATCGTGTTCACTTATTATGGTTTGGTTAGGTTGCATTTTATGTTTCATGGTGTTCATCTGCTTTCTTTTTCTTTGCTAAGTTTAATCAGCTGGTTTTCTCAAATGACAAATTCTCAGTCTGTTCTTTTAGTGGCTCTAATCTTTGATATCACAGCTAACTCTTCATGTATGCCTGCTTATCTGTTCTATAGACAGTGGATGTGTTAGTCCAAATACTTGTCGTATTTCCAAAAGTGGAGAGTTTGCGGAGCAAGGTTAGTACCAATTTTTTTTAACAAAATTTAAAAAGCTAATGATAAGAGGATTTGAATGCCTAACCTTGATTGTGATTGATCAGGTCACATCATTTATCCATCGTATGGGAGAGGATTTGAATGCCTATCCTGGAATGAGAAGTTGATAGCTTTCCTGTGGTTTTGTATCTTAAATTGTGTATATTATTTATGAGGATTAGACAATTGTTTGGGAATTCGATCAAAACAAAAAGACTATTGTTTGAAAAGGTGTCTACTGGATAAAGAAATGTGGGAGAGGTGTACTCTATATTGTCATAGCAGTGAGATGTGTTAGAAGCTGATGGCTCAGTGCAGCTCTAATTCTGTAGGCAATCTAATAAGAATGACCTTAAATGAGAAAAGATCAGTTCTAATAGTAAAGGAGTTCACATCACGGTTCTGTAGTAAAGTCGACGTTTACTTGGAATGTCAGATTTCCACTTTGTTGTTTTAGTGTTGGTGAATATTTGAGTAGTTCCTCCCCCTAAATTTTTAACAAATCCATATAGGAATATTGTTGGTTAGTTGAGGGAGGCATTTCATATGGATTGGATGTTTTGCTGGTATTGGTAAGGAAACTCTACACACCATTCCGGAATGGCTCACCGGAAAGGACCTGTGGGCAGTGCCCACAGGTCCCCGGTTCGAACCCCGGAATGGCCGCTCTTTATTTACCAATTCAAGGTAAGGAAACTCTACATGTAAACTTACTGATTCTGAAACATGTAGCTAGAGCCAAAAGTACAATCGGATAAGACTATTAAAGATAAATGAAAAATTGCTGACATTTGTCTAGAAATTACGCAAGAAGCGATTAGTGATTGAATTAGTCATTTCAGAAACTATCTTAGGCTAGGTAACATCCATTAGCACTATGACTCATGGAAAAGAGACTCAGCAGTGAAGGTGGATTTATGAAAATATGGAGTTATATAATAATAAGGGTTGGAAGTACGCAGTAACTCTTAAACAGGTTTGTTTGTATGTTAGATGTTTAAAGATATGCATGTTCTATCTCCTTTTAAAGTTAATCTAGCCTTGGCAAATGATTCGTCTATTGAGTTAATGATTCTGTGGCATGTAAATAACAAGCATGTTTCTTGGATTCTTATGCTTTTATTTATTGCATCAAATAATGAGTTGTAAACTGCTACCTATGAATATCTCAGAGGCAAAGCTTTGGATGTGTTTCCGGATTATAGGAAAGAAGCTGAAGATCATCTCTCAAAAGCAGTATGCTAGCATGAACAGTTACCTTTAAAGTCATCTTCTTTTTCTATGGAGCTAACTCATTCTCTTCTTTCTGTCCCTTATTCTCTTATCTGTGTCAGGTTAAGTTGAACTCATCTCTATCAGATGCTTGGTTGTGTTTGGGAAACTGCATTTGGCAGAAAGGAGACCTATCATCAGCAAAAAATTGTTTTACTATGGCTCTAAACAAGGTAATAGTTTGGTTTCTTCATCTCGCCCAACATGAACATTGAGAACCGTTTTGCTCATTTATTCCATATACAGGGTCCAAACAAGAGTATATTATTTCAGGTGTCAATGCTTGAAAGGAAAATGGGCCAAGGTACAGTACATTCTCATTTCTTTGTGTGGCTACCCAGGACCCCAACCGTTGGAACAGTACATCTATGTACGTGAGATTAGTGTATGCAAAGATGCCCACAATAATCCCAAGATTTATCTACAAACTTTCTGGATCATAGTGTTTAACAGCATTGCAATATCCATATTTCAAAGGTTCTTCAATTTGTTTTCCATCTGGAACTAAATTGAAGTCTTAATTTGTTGTTTTCAGAGATTTTTGAACTGAAAACTTGAGATCTTTTTATAGTATAAGCACTTGGCCTAATATATATGAATTTTAAGTTCCCAAAAGAGATATTCCTTTATTCCAGTACCCACTGAGATGGATTTTCTAATTTCTGGACACCTATTTCAAAATTTTCTTTCTGTCTAAACCTTCTTAATGCAGATAGATGTTGCTAAGTCTCTTTTTTATGTTCGATTCACAAGGTGATGCAGTCTGTTTAACTCATTTCTGATTCATTTTCTATGTTTCTGTCTCTGTTCTTGAGTAAACTTTTTAAACTTGCAATTTTCTAGCATACCACCTGACAAGGCACAGTCTCAAGGTCCTGACAATGCAATCTTCTTCTGTTTTATTTGATTGGATTGTAGATCTCATAATTATATTAGTAGGATCAGACTTGGAAGGGTATATACTCTCAAAACTGAAACACTAGATTGGTGATTTGGTGCTCAAAATTTATATACTCCGTATTTTGCATCATTGCAGGCACTGAAAATGAGGCAGAAATTGTTGAAGAGAGTATCCAATATGCTAAGGAAGCTATTGCTTTGGATGTAAAAGATGGAAACTCTTGGTGTAAGATACCTCATAAAAGCAATAGGAAAAATTATTGCGATGCTCATTTGATATGAAGATCTTTGTTTTATTCCTTTCTATATTTTTTGTGCAGAACCACTTATCTTTGATTCATTCAACATGAAGATCTTTTTTTCTTTTGGGTGTGGGGGGTTGTTTGAAAATAAGCTTGTGTACAAACACCCAACAACTAATACCAATAAGAAGCCAGTTTGAATTTTTAACTAAAAGAATTAAAATGATCAATATCAAATTTGAGTCAAATAAGTTCAAAGCAGAACAATTAATCCAAAGACCCAAATGAGGCAATAAATTGCTTGATGAACAACACAATACACATATTTTAAAAAATGCAAGCAAGTGCATCAATACCTGGAAATCATCTGAGCTTCTCCTTCCCGGAGGTCTTTTTGGCGGCCTCCATGACCTTCTCTAGATATCCTTCAATCGGAGGCGTCAACGTCGCCATGAAGCGATTCGCTGGGAACTTGGAGAGATCAGGGACCAAAGCCGCCGCCTTCAAGTGCTCCGGCAAAGCCTCGATGGCCTCCTTTTTCATCCTGAGGAACGTCGTCTCCGCCTTCTGCCTCGCCCGGTGCTTCCTCATCAAAACTCTACTGTACTCCTTCGCCAGACGGCGGCCATCCTCCACCGTCAGATCGTACTTCGGGATCTGATCGGCGTCGATAAGACCTAGCGAGATCAAATCCAGGCCCGGCGTCCCCATAATTAGGGGGTTTTCGAACCCCGTCCCCTCCTTCGCCTGCTTCTTCAGCATTTCCATCTCCCTCTGCCGCTCCTTGCTCACCAGGCCGAGCTTCTCCCTCTCCGACTCGCGCGCTTTCTGCTTCGGCCTCAGAAACCTAATCGGCGTCGGGGCGTTGATGCACTTGTCGGCCATTTCCTCCAGCTCCGCCGCCAGCGATCCCTTCCGGACGCCTCCTCCGGCCGATGCGTCGGCTCCTTTCTTGATTGTGACCTTCGACCGCTTCAATGCCTGAGCCTTGATTTTGGCCTTACCTTTGGCAGTCCCGCTCACGGAGCATCTCTGAATGAGCTGGTGACCTAGGGTTTCGACGGCGGTGGCTGCTTCATCTAATTGATAAAATCGCCGGACGGTGAGCGCTGCTCGGAACATGGATTCGAGTTCTCGCCAGAGGTATGATAATGGCGGAAGAACAAATTGCAGAGAGTAACGGAAGAGGAGTAAAAGCTTAAAATTAACTAAAAACCCTGTCCAAGTCCAAATGACATTATTTATGTAATGATAATAAAAAACCTTATAACTATAATTTTGGACCTTTTAGCTATGTGTCCACTTTTAACAAGGCATTTTGCAAAATGTTCACTCTTATATTCCATTTTGAAAAATGCCCTAATATGACACTTTTGCCCCTCCTTCCCATTCCCTTCGTTCCTTCCCATTTTTATTTTGATCATTGACCGGTCAAAGTCAATGAATTTGGTGACACAACTTTGATAACAAAATAAAAATAAAAATTTGGTGATAGTTTTGTTTATTTTTACGAGATTAGTGTCACCACCTTTATAAGTGGTAACACCGGTCAATGACTTTGGTGACACATGTATGATGATAAACAAATTTTTTGGTGACAATTTTTTTTTACGAGATTAGTGTCACCGTCCTATCGCTGTCACCACAACCCATATCGTTGTCATCACCACCCTTATTGCGACCACCACCTCTATCGTTGTCACCGCCCTATCGCTGTCACCATCACCCCTATCGCTGTCACCACCACTCCTATCGCTGTCACCACCACCTCTATCACCGTCACCACCAACCATATTATTGTCACCACCCTTATTGGTGTCACCACCTCTATCGCTGTCACCGCCCTATCGTTGTCATCACTCCTATCGCTGTCACCACCACTCCTATCACTGTCACCACCACTCATATCACTATCACTACTACACATATTGCTGTCACCACCCTTATTATTGTCACCACCTCTATCGTTGTCACCGCCCTATCGTTGTCACCACCACCCCTATCACTATCACCACCACCCATATTGCTGTCACCACCCTTATTACTGTCACCACCTCTATCGCTGTCACCGCCCTATCGTTGTCACCACTCCTATCGTTGTCACCACCACTCCTATCGCTGTCACCACCACTCCTATCGCTGTCACCACAACCCCTATCACTGTCACCACCCTTATCGTTGTCACCACCACCCTTATCGTTGTCACCACCCTTATCGATGTCACCACCTTTATCGTTGTCACCACCCTATCGCTGTTACCACCGCCCCTATCACTGTCACCCGCACCCTTATCGTTGTCACCACCTCTATCGTTGTTACCACTACCCCTATCAATGTCACCACCCCTATCACTGTCACCACCCATGCATCACACTGATTAAGGGTGACACTGTTGGTGACACACAAAAATCGTGTCACCAATAAATTTTAAACATTTGTCGAGACGCAATATAAGAAAAACGTATAATATCACTAAAATATAGTGTCACCACACAATTATTACCACTTCAAATTATCATAAATAAATAAATAACTAGAAATTGCAATGAAAACTCCAAATAAAAACAAACTGTAACTTGCTTAAAAAGAAAAAAGCAAAACAAAACAAAGCACTACCTAAGCAAAACTCAACCGATGGGGAGGGGAGGAAAGTACCCAAAGTATTCCATCAACCTCAATCTATAGTTGCAGTAAAAGATACAGGAAGTGGTGCCCACAAGCACCATCATCATCTCTTTTATAAAAGTTGAAGAGCTTTGGTAGCATCACACCACTTTATCAATGCTTCTCAAAAAGAGGGGAAAACATTATCAATTGATAATTCAGACAGACACTTCACGCTTTGAAAACTTCATTCAGACAATTCAGTGGCTCAATTTGCAAAATCCTCTCGAGTACCCTGACTGATCTTCGATGTAATCGCAAGGTTCACAAGCAAAGGAGCAAAACTGGCTTACTGTAAAAATCCAAATTGGATAAAAAAATCAACAAGAGAGGCACGAAAAACGCCCAGATCTGAGCATAAAAGTGTAAAAACAGACATACACGGCCGAGAGAGAGAGACAGAGAGAGAGAGAGAAAGAGAGAGAGAGAGAGAGAGATATACTAGGAAGAGCATTTGAACTCAAGGCCGAGTTTCTAGAGATGGAGAACCCAAGGATTCATCATTCTAGAGGTGATCTGCGGATCCGCCATTTGAGAAGGAGAGAGCGTTGTTCAAGTGACTCTAATCGACCGCCAATTTCGACTTCGATCTGACTCTAAACGAAGGAAAAATGAAGAAGAAGACTTGGCGTTGCCTACCAGTCCACCGGCGACGCATACGCTAAGGAGGAGGACAAGGCGGAGGATGGTGATGGAGTCGAGGAAGCTGGCGACGAAGCGAGTGGAGCCTGCGGGGAGGACACCGGAGGAGAATAGGGAGAGGGAGGCGAGGAAGAAGCAGATCGGGGAGAAAGCCTTTGGTGGCGGTCTATTAGAGGCGGCTCGACGGGATCGTTGGTGGATCGATGGTCTGATTACAGGCAACTCGACATGATCGTTGGTGGAGGCGGCTCGGTAGCCATGTTTCTCTTTCGGTGAAGGCTTCCAGAGGAAGAAGAGGAGTACCTTCTGTTTCCAATTTTTTGGTTAAGCTACAGATCGAGAAAATAAATTGAAAAACATAAGGTAGGGGTAAAAGGGGGTTTTCATAAAATTTGTGGACATTTAACAAAATGGTAGTTTAGGTGGACAATTAGCAAAAGTGATATACAAAAAAAAAAAAAAAAAAAAAAAAAAGGGAATCGGTAACCTGGTTGATGGGCCGACCTCAAGTACAAACCCAACTATTAGGGCATCTTCCCTCGTAGGTTATAATAGTTATGTGAAATAGCCTACTAAAAGAGAATATTCTACCTTTATTCTACCTCAAGTACAAACCCAACTATTATACGATTTTATCGTTCCCCTCGTAGGCCTACTTTAGCAGGCTAAACGTTATATAAATACTCATATAATCATGAACTTTCACGTCTCATTTCCGTCACCTGATCCTACCTTTATTTTTTTATTATAATTTTGATAAATCTATAATAAAAAAATATTAATGTCATTTTCTAAAAATATTATTTATGTAATGATAATTCAAATATTTCAAATATTATAGTCATATCAAAGAACTCTTGAATATCTTTACAATACTACAACATTTATTTTTAATTAAAAATCATAATTATATAACATATAGATTTATAATTGTATTATTTATAAATTTATATAAATATTAAACAATTAAAAATAATTAATTAATTAATTAAAAATTAGCATTTGACCTTCTAAAACAGGAAGCCAAATTTAGCAACAAAAAATCCAAATTGGGTTTTGATCCAGGGTGGAAGTAAAATTAGGCTAAAATTATATAATTATGATTTTAATTAAAAATAAAGGTTGTAGTATTATAAAGATATTCAAGAGTTATTTGATATGACTATAATATTTGACATATTTGAATTATCATTACATAAATAATATTTTTAGAAAATGAAATTAATATTTTTTTATTATAGATTTATCAAAATTATAGAAGATATTTGGCTAAATGTTCACTTTTATATATCACTTTTGCTAATTATCCACCTAAACTACCATTTTGTTAAATGTCCACAAATTTTATGAAAACCCCCTTTTACCCCTACCTTATGTTTTTCAATTTACACTTTTATGCTCAGATCTGGGCGTTTTTCGTGCCTCTCTTGTTGATTTTTGTATCCAATTTGGATTTTTACAGTAAGCCGGTTTTGCTCCCTTGCTTGTGAACCTTGCGATTACATCGAAGCTGAGCCAGGGTACTCGAGAGGATTTTGCAAATTGAGCCACTGAATTGTCTGAATGAAGTTTTCAAAGCGTGAAGTGTCTGTCTGAATTATCAATTGATAATGTTTTCCTCTCTTTTTGAGAAGCATTGATAAAGTGGTGTGATGCTATCAAAGCTCTTCAACTTTTATAAAAGAGATGATGATGGTGCTTGTGGGCACCACTTCCTGTATCTTTTACTGCAACTATAGATTGAGGTTGATGGAATACTTTGGATACTTTCCTCCCCTCCCCATCGGTTGAGTTTTGCTTAGGTAGTTCTTTGTTTTATTTTTCTTTTTTTCTTTTTAAGCAAGCTGCAGTTTGTTTTTATTTGGAGTTTTCATTGCAATTTTTAGTTATTTATTTATTTATGATAATTTGAAGTGGTAATAATAGTGCGGTGACACTATATTTTAGTGATATTATACGTTTTTTTTTATTGAGTCTCGGCAAATGTTTAAAATTTATCGGTGACACGATTTTTGTGTGTCACCAAAAGTGTCACCCTTAATCAATGTGATGCATGGGTGGTGACAGTGTCCACTGATAAGGGTGGTGAAAGTGATAGGGGTGGTGACAACGATATGGGTAGTGGTAACATCGATAGAGGTGGTGACAACGATAAGGGTGCTGGTGATAGTGATTGGAGTGGTGGTGACAACGATAGGGCGGTAACAACGATAAAGGTGGTGGCAGCGATAAGGGTGGTGACAGCGATAAGGGTTGTGACAGTGATAGGGGTGGTGGTGACAACGATAGGAGTGGTGGTGACAGCGATAGGAGTGGTGGTGACAACGATAGGAGTGGTGACAACGATAGGGTGGTGACAGCAATAGAGGTGGTGACATCAATAAGGGTGGTGACATTAATAGCTATGAAATCGAACCATTAAATAAACATGGACGCTAGTATCATTATAGACATCGTCTAAATAAGCTAAATCAATGTGTAACATATATTTTTAAATCACAATGTTAATATAAATTGATATATATTGCTAACAATCACATCTTTATAAAAATCTAAAACAATGTTCACATCATATTAATACATTAGTTATGTACATATTTCACGTGATAGATTATTTTAAAACAATAAAAAAATAAAAAATTATACTATATGAAATTAATATACACAAAATCAATATAATACAAAAGATGTCTATTTTGTTTTAATACGTTGATTATTTTAAAAATAGTGATGTAAATGTAACATTTAGGATTGGTGTGGACATCATCAAAAGCTTATAAATTAAAAATAACGAGGCTTTAACAACAAGTGAACATGTGAAAAATAAATTTGAGGGGCTGATTTATATCTATATTCTAAATAAAACAAGTGTTTTAACCAACAAAAGACATCTACTTAAAACCGATGTGGAAAAGTTGATCTTTCACTACACGCACATAGAGATCGGATTTTTTTTTCAAACACATTGGTTCACATCAGATGTCTAATTTCATTTTTTTAGTAGTGAAAAATGCGGACATCAACAACGACACTAAATTAGGATGATAGGTGTTCTGCAGCTGAAACTCTAAAAGCTCGACTCCTCTTTCATGATGACACACTTTTCCATCCCTATTTTGTGAGATTTTATAGGATGAGGAAGAAGCTAATTGCTCTCTCCCCTTCCCTCATTTTATATACTTAAAAAATTGGGAACTCGTATCAAATTGCCCACATTCCCTCTCTTTCTCTCATGTCCCATCTTGTTTTGGTGTCAAATTTTCCCTTTCAAATTTGATCAGCCTCTCCCTCTCACATTCAGTTCAGTTGATTAGTTTTTGTATTTGCAAAAATAGCCCCTTATGATAAACCATTTATTTTCACGGATTGAGAATTAGTTTTGCAAACCGAACGAGAATTATATGTTAGTATGCAAAACCGGGCAGAGTGTATACACAAATTAACAAACTAATAAATAACATAAATAAGATTATAGATTCGATGTGGCCCATGTGGGCGTGGTGCCTCTTAGTATCTCCATATCGAACCTACAAGGCTGGCTAAAGAAGACTAGAAGAGGGTGATACGGAATAAATCATTACCCAATACCCAACTACTCCATTATTATTTTATTTATTTGCATGAATTCCAACTACTCAATTCATTCATATTCAATGAAGTTGATTGGTTTTTAAATAAGTCAACTTTACTCACCTTTTGTTAAGTCAACTTTACTCACCTTTTGTTGATATCATCTTCTCATTCTTTACTTTTGTTGACATCTCCTTGTCAATCTTCCCATTTTTCTCTTCCAATTTCTTTCTTTTTTCCTTTTTTTTTTGGTAATCAAGTTTGAGATAAAGGGGGAAAAAAAATTCTTGCCTCTTCAACACTTGTGTTAATCACTTGAAATAAATAACATTCATGGAATATGACTTGTGAGAATAAATGTTAACCTCACAGAATAAAAATGCTACACTCACTTTCAGTGGCGGAGCTAGGGGTGCTCGAGCTAGGACGAAGCTAGTGAAGTGATTAGTGAGTCACTTCACTCTTTCTGTGTCGGCGTCGCCTCTCATATTAGACATGTAATCACGTAGACTAATGGCATTAAAAATTGGAGTTTTTATTTATTTTTTCCTTGGTGAAATGGCTAAACTACAAGTATTGATTGATGAACAGAGGCTATACAAATAGTTTATTATTGATTTCCGTATGTAGTTAATTTAAAAGATAGATTCTTCCCTGAATTCGTAAATAAAGAAAGGGTTCGAACGGGGATTCTTCCACTCACAGTTGATCAGCATAGAAAATTCGAAGTCGAATGCATTACTAGATTCAATATCTTGATAACTAAAACCTCCATTTGTAAGTGGAAAGGAAGGGTACGTGGGCTGACCGGCACTGTAGTTAAATAATGATCGAAGACATTTTGACTGCCATGAAAATCCAACCTGGAAGAATTTTGGGGGGATTCAGACTTAGATTGGGATCCACACTCAACATTGGCTTCTGTTCACATCCTCTCCCCTCACATGCCCTCTTTTCTACTTTCAATGCATTAAAATTTAAAACCAATTACAATCACCGCTTTTGCCCCTTCATTTTGCCCTAATTGCAGTCATTGGACCAAACTACCTGGATTTCACACCCTTGCCCTTTTTAAACCAAACAAAACACGAACCACCCAGCCAGTACATGCTGATGATGCTTTGTATCTAGTTCAAATACCCACTATAATAAACAACAGAGGCACTGTTCCTCATGGGCATTCCAAGCCTGTCGAGGCGACCCGATCCCGGGTAGGCCTTGCTGGCAAAGCTGGCGTGCATAGCAGCAGAAGACGAAGGATGCATACCCACCACCCTTTGCTGGTGGACGCTCCACCTCTTCATGGAACTCCCTCTCTCGTAGCATGGTTGCGGCCTCTGCCTAGGGGCACTCAGCGATCTCATCTTCGCCCTTGAAGACTCCGTGTAAGACATGTAGCTTGGGCAGTCGGAGTAGCCACTGAAGCAGCTGGTTGCCGAAGCGTCACTCTTTGTGGGCGTGTGCTGACCCTGCCTCCTCGTGTTGCCGCCCCTTGACGCTGATGAGTAGAACTGTGGACTGTTCTCTGCTGTACAGAATGCACCGTCTTCATCATCTTCTTGGACAGATAATCTGAGGTTGCTCATTTTCAGGCCTGATTGGACCTCACATGAAGCAGGGCTGAAGACATTTGTCTGGTGGGTGGTTGAGTCCTTCGATGTTGTTGTTGTGAAGCTTTGAGTCAACTGATCTGAACCGAAATCAAGCCCCCTGGACTCAAGGTGGCTCTTCCTGTGCTTTGGTCCGAATTGATGTGGCATCCCGGTGTCAATCTCAAGGATCTTATCAGGCCTGAGATAGTAATCTTCCGCAGAGCAACAAGGAGCGGTCCTGTTGTGTGTATGTCTACCTCTCGCACCCCACATTGATTCACCTAGCTGGGGGCCTGACCGGGCTGAGCTTACATACCCACTATCTGGATGGATGAGAACCCGGTGAACAGATCGTGAACCATTCCCCTGCATTGACATTTCTCAATAAAAAAATCTTAAATTGCATCCTCATTTGAAAGGAAAAATAAAGCAAGCAAGCAAGAGGTGAGATCCATGAGTGCTAACTTTTAGCATTGCAGAATGATTCCTGTTCGTATTCCTAGCATGGGAAGTGTACTCGAATTTCTCAGGTGTCGGTGGCCCCTGTACACAAACCATGCATCTGATATTAGTCATAAGAGTCCAGTAAGATGCCAATAATGAGTCCAAAAGTCATTGTTGGCATTATACCAAATACTAGTGCTTATCAAATCAAACAGTATTGCAATATATGGTTAGAAAAAAGCATATCAATGTTACAAAATAGAGTAATAAATGAGGGTAATTATTAGCTTTATTAAAAGTTGTGTGGAGAGTTAAAATGACAAGTTTTGCCGAACGGAGGGAGCAGTGTATATGGGAATTGATGCTCAAAAAACTGCACAGGTAAATGGTTGGAAAAAAGCATAGCAAAGCTCAAAAAAATATTGGACATCTTTTTCGATTAAATCTTCATGCAGAAACTGCTTTTAAAAATCATTTCTTGCACATATGTATTTTAGTTTCATCACACCTCAATATTCTGTACTTTCAATAGAGTAAAACATGAAACTATTCAAATCTTTTCTTACAGGGTGATATATCTGGGAAGACTTCCCGCTGGAATTCGGGGAATCGTAACTACGCACGGATCTTGCCCGTGCCTGGGCTCGCAACATCGCTTGTATGCACCTCATAGTCTCGGCTGTCTTCTTCCTCATAATGTGGCCTCTGACAAGTGCCTGGAGCTTCACCAGTCCCTTGAGTGCTCTCAGGGCTCTCTTTGCCTATCATAATCATAATAGCATAAGTTCCCATTCAATTTCACCAAAAGCACCATTTTCAATCGGGATTTCGCAGTTCATAATCCAGTTGAATTAATCATCATTTACATCATATCAACATCTAATTTTCATATTCACAATGTAATGGAAGTCCTATCACAAAAACCAAGAGCGGCAAAAGAAGCGAAAAGGTTGCAATGTGTTTTCAACCATCAAAAAGTGAGGGAAAAAAGAAAAAAGAAAAAAGGTTTGACAATAGAAGGAGAGAGGGACATATCAAAACAACCATATATGTTACACAGGAAAAAATGAATGCTTACAACCTCTTTAACACTGCAACACATATCCATACCAGTTTCAGCATTCAAAGAAACCAAACCCAACCCCCCAACAAGTTCCTTTCCCATAGTACAACTACTACAAAGCCAAATAAGAGGTGGGACCCTTCAAAACCCCCTTTCCACCATCAGCCCTCGTTGAGTATACAGTAATGAGTTTTGTCCCCACCCCACATGTTTCTACACCCCACCTGGCCCACCATCATACATCCCTAACCCCACAATTAAACATGAGTCCCCAAATTTCCACATTCACATCCTATCCCCATGTAAATTGACTTGGTCAAATTTTGTGTGTTCCATGACCAGGGATTCAAATAAGCAAAAGTCAAAATTGGTGCATTAATTTAACATTAATCCGTACAGTATAAACTAATCATTCAAGTACTACAAGGGCCATCTCATCTACTATACAGTATCATCCTTCCGATTTTTGCTTTTAAATTTTCATTTTTTACTGAGTATATTTTCTTTTGCAGGATTCATAGGTATCTAGAGCCTAGGGGTAGAGGGAGATGGGGCAGAGTGAACTGTGCCACATGGCGCATTTTAGAGCGGGCAGTCTGTAGTGTAGTGTGTAGAACTGTTGATGTTAGTGACCAGTGAGAAAAGGAACTGACAACGAAAGCCGCGTTTGGTTTCAATGGAAAATACTACGGATTGTATATTTTATTTTATTTTAATCTAACACACCAAATAACAATCCCAATCCCGGCGGTGGCTATGGAAGGGAGAAGGCGATGGTATGAACCTAAAACAACGTCATTCCCGACCACCTAATCAGAGCAGCTCCACAGCTTGCAGAATGCTTTCCGGCAAAACGAAAAACATTTTTTTAATTACTATATAGAGAGGGAGAGAGAGCGAACCAGATATCCGCGGAAATGAGACTGGATCACGAGAGCAGCCCATATTTCGCGGTTGTCGGAGGCGGCGCTGACGTGAGACGACGGGGGAGTATAACGGCGTCCGCTGGTAGTAAGCCTGACAACGGCGGCGGCAGCCTGGGCGGCGGCGGCGGCAGCCTCGGCGGCGGCAGCGGAGGCAGCGGCGACAACGATCGCGTGCTTGCTGGCGTCGTCGGCGGGCGGGGTCGGAGCAGCATGGGCGGGGCGGCGGGGGTTAGGGTTTGGAAAGGAGGATTTCTCCCTGTGTGACTTGACAAAGCTCCAGCGCCTCTTCTCCTTAGGAGGAGCGTGGTCGGGGCCGGCGGAGGGAGTCGAATCGGAGCCTCTGATGCCTAGGAGAAGGCCCTTGAACCACCGAGTAGCTTTGCCCATTAGTGGGTGGACGAGTGCATTGGGATTTGGGAGGGGGAGAGAGGGGTTTTGATGGGGAGGAACCAAGTCACGTCTCCGTAAATAGGGACGGAGTGGGGAGAAGAATTTGTAGTCCGTACATAGTAAATCGAGTTGAGGTTCACTCGCCTGTTATGGCGCGTGTTACTCACTTACCTTCCATGTTGCTTTTTGGTCTCGGAATTGATTACTTCTGCCATGTGGATGTGGGTGGAACTGGATTGATCTGGCCGTTCACTCCCAATTGTTTAAAATCGGAGATCCGACGGCTGAAACAGTTGGAGAAAGAGCCTATCCTGGTTCGTCGTCGACACCACCTTCATACTGCCCTCGCCATCGTCATCACTTGCCGTCTTCTTCTACCCTTTTCGGTTGTCCATCTTCATCCTTCTCTCTCAACTTCTATCTTATTTCTCTGTCCATCTTCATCACTGTCTCGTCGCCGCCTTACGAATTGTTGCCTTCTTCTTCTTCTCTTACTGTCGATCTTCGCATTTGTCTCTCTGAGCTTCTGGTCGCTTCCTCTATTCATTTATTTATCGGCCATGGATCTAGGGATGTTCTTGCTGGCACTGAGTTTTGCTTTGTTCTCTCCAATTAGGTTTGTTTGCAGCTTCCTCTGTTCTCATCCATCTTCATCTTCGTTTTTGGTCTGTGCTATTTTTAATAAATACTGTAAGTTTTGTGTGCTTTATTCTCTTCAATTATGTATTCATTGAATTAGATTTGTTTTTGGTCTGTGCTCTTCAATTAAGGTATGTTGTTGCCTCTGATATGTGCTTTCTTCTCTTCAATTAGCTAGGGTCCTTAGGGATTTAGGAATTAGGATTTAAATTTCTAGATTTGGATTTCAACCGTTAGGCATAGGCATGATAATAATTTCTTTTTCTATTGAGATTGGTATTGGAATCAGCATAAGAATATATAGAATTTGCAAACAACAGAGACAAAGTTGTAATGGTAATCTTAGCACTGATAAGAAAATAAATCATGTCCATTTAACCCGACAATAAACTTTTGCAAATTGCAATTGGTGTATTAGTTTGAAGCTTTTGTGGCAATGGTTATGCCTGCAGTCCAGGAATGTTAATGTGCCCGTGATTATGTGTATATAAGGGTTTACAAGAGCATTAAGTTAACTATTATGCAGAAAAGGATTAGTGGATTTAGTGGAGTCTTTATAGTGGGACATTGACGTTGGGGTTGGGACCATTAAAATGTGGTTGTTGTTATTGCCTTATCCCCATGCATGGTTGATGGATTGAATCTTAAAATTGCTTGATTGTAGTGATTTGAAAGTCTGATTAACTTAATCACTTTCATTCTCCTTATGGGAAAAGGTATCTAATGCTTCTTGATTGCAATGGTAGAGTTTTATCATCTTGTAATTCTTTAGCTTGATTCTTTTTCTTTCTATGTTCTTCAATTTGTATTTAATTGTTTTATACAAATTTTGATGATATTTGCATATCACTATATTCACACAAAGAATTCCCCATGAATTGTTTTTTTTTGGGACTACTGAACATGTTCATGCTCGAGAGGAAACAAATTTAGTCAAGCGTCCCATTGAAAATCTTATGCATCAAGTCAAGAAAACCTCATTCCTTTTGAAATCCATGTCAAGATTCTGTGACCTTGTTTGTAAGAAACTGTATAATTTTGTTAATGGGCCAAAGCCTTTGTCTTAATATTGGAAGTTTTTTTATTTGGAATCCATCATATAGGAATGTCATGTCATCTATCTGTGAGCATGCATGCGTAATTGTAAATTTTAAAATTGAGAAGTATATTAATTGAGATGTTTAATACTTTATGCTCATACTTACTGGTAGAAGCATTGAGCCCTGTTCTTTTCTCTATCTTCATTGGTTTTTCTATTTGACTATTTCAGCTTTGGATTATCGTTATTCAAATTTAGATTGTTTGGAAATTCAAAGTCGTTGAGATGTCCAAGGGGTCGTTGAGCAGTTCGATCCTCGAGTCCAAGTGGTCGTCCTTGATTAGGTCATTCAAGAAAATTAGAAATTTTATGGCATAAGCTCTTTTCAGATATCCCTATTTTGTATATGATCAGTTGACATCATATTTAGTGTGATCGTGTATGGTACATTGCTTCTATCCAAGTTGAAAGATTTGTGAATTGCTGATTATCATCCAATACTTTTTTATCTCCTAGATTCATTTGTTTTTCTCGTTTTTCCTCCTTTATGACAGCAAATATGCAACGATAGTTGATTTTGTCCCCTTAGCAAGCCCTAATGCCCATGTTCTCTAGGGTGGACCTGCTGGTCTGTTGATTGCTGCCAATCCAGTCCAGGTAAAAGGGCTTTACTCCTTCCTGATTCTTCCTTGTGGTTGTTCTCATTTTCATTGTTGCTTTTTTTTTTTTTTTGCTTATCTTGTATTGGTCTTCTTCTTCCTCGACTTGTTCTTTCTTTGTTCCATCTGAAATTTCTTTTGGTTGATTAATGGAAATTCATAATCATTAATCTATTTCTGTTGTATTAGTGCTCTTGTCCAAATCATGGGCGATTTGATATTAATGGTGAGATTCCACTTACCTTGGTTTCCATCAAGTGAAAGTTTTCTATCTTCAAAAGATAGTGTTGCCTTGGTTTTGAAAGGGATTGCTAATGTTTAAACATACCTTTCTATTTCCGAATCTAACATAATTCTTCTGGACCTACCCTGCTAATGTTCGCACATATACATGACATCCTGTTAAAAGAAAAAAGGAAAAGAGTAATATTGCCTAACCTGATAAAAGAAAGAAGAACAAGAAGAAAGATTAATGGATGCTTTGTGATCTATTTCTGTTACCATCTCATTTAAGTCGTGTGGTTCTTTTCTAGAGCCAAAAACTTAAATTCTTTGGAATTTTTATAGCACTGAATGTTCAATAAGATTAAACAAAAAATTAGGCTACTTTTGATGTGCACTCACACCTTCAAAAATCTTTAATTGCTTTATTTATATATTTCACTAAAAAAAATTGACACCCCCTCCATCAACATGTTTTGATGTGGCTGGGGTTCTTCATTTTCTAATTCATATGTAATGTCTCGTGTGCAAGATTCTGATTTCCATAGTATTTCAGAATATTTTGTATGTTACCTGGCCATTAAGAGTTGCTTAACTGTTGTGTTTATTATTTTCACATCCAAGATCATTCTATTTGTGTTAATTATTTTCAGATTTTTTGTTAATCTGCTTAACTGGATAGTCTGGATGGTGCTAGGGGCTAGAGGGTACGCTTGTTCTATCTGCTTTCATTATGTTGAAATTCAGTAATTCTTTGCTATCATTTATCTTTCTCCATGCTGAAAAATTCACCTCGATCACTGGTGTTTTGCTTAACATAGCTTGGGGTACTTTTGATAGGCTTTGTTGCATGCTTGCTTGATTATGCTTGGGAAACTTAGATGATTTTATCTTGGCCTTAGTGCTTATTTTAGTTGAATTTACCTTTTATCCAAAAAAGAAGAAGAGCGAAGTTCTATTTTGATCCCAATTTGGGGGAGCGAAGTTATATTTTCTCATTCCTGTAGTTGTTCATTTCTTCGATTCAAATCAATTCTTCTGATTTTGTCATTATTTCTTGCTGCTGGGTTGTTCTTTGGTATATTTCGTCATTCTCAGATGTAGGTATTACTCAATCGGTAAGTGCTGTTATGATGTTCATTGTTAATATCTAAAAATTGAGGGTTCTTGTTCGTGTTTATTCAATCTATGCATTCTCTATGAAATTCTCATTGCCTTCCTCTCCATTGGTTTAATGAGTTGGGATTTATTTTCCTTAAGTATTCCTAACCGACATAAAAAGGCAAAAAAGGAGTTTGACATGGTGGAAAACCATGAGGTGTTGGAGACTGTTGAAGGAGGTTGTTGATTTCTTTTATGTTTTCTATGAAATTTTTGGAGTTTGAGATGGTAACATATATTATGTAGAGATCTTGGGTTCTATATTCTTTTTATTTCTTTTATGAGTTTTTTTGTGTATCTTAATTTTGTTATTGTCCAACGTTTTCATTTCTGTATCTTAATTGCTGTTGTCTGTTTGTTTATTCTTTTAGTTCACAATTTTCATGTTTTCATCATATTCATAGTTTGATTATTTGTCTAATTTCCATTAATCTCCAGTTAGGTCTTCCACTTTGAGCCTGTGGACGATATTTTGCAGTGATTTTTTTTAAAAAAGATTTCAGAGATAAGTATGGCATTAATGAAAGTGTTTATTTGGTACTTTTTGCAGTGGTGTTGCAAAACCCGTTAATGCTATTACTCCAAATCCAAAGCCAGTTGCTAAGGCCTGCAAACCAGCAAGAAGTGTATAGTTGGTGTAGCCCATGTGTTGGAACTAAGAAAGCGTTCCAATGCAATTGTAAACAAGTCCCAACAAAAGGTTCTTGCTTTAATGGAATAACTCTCAAAAGTTTGTTGTCTCTCCCCAGCTTTAGCCCACTCACCCCCTCCTCACCAGTCGTCTCTACTATCTACGCTGTCGTCGACAGTCGTGCCCTCCGCCCTCTCTTTGCCTCCGCCAGCGCTAAGGTCCCCTCCCCACTCCTTATTGGCTATATCTCTCTCTACTCAGTACCCCGCCCCCCTAAGTTTTGGCGTATTATCACCTTCCTTCTGGCTGATTGGCTACATCTATAAACAGGTTTTGAAGCTTCTCTCTTATTGTCTAATGTCTATTGTGTTTGATAATTGCTTGTTTCCTTTCAGATTAGAAATACAGATTGCGAAAGATGGTTTCTCTGCGTCCTTCCGGGGATTTGTCGGCAGAGGTAGTTTTTTTTGGCCTATAGACGCCTCTTTCCCCTTCAGTACTTTGACCGCCTTCTAAAGAACTCCATTAGGCCTGATGCTAGACAACTTCATCAGGCCAAAGACATCGCATTGGCCCTTTGATTGATTGAAAGTGTTTTGTTGTGTGTAATATTATTAAATTTTCCTCTGATTCGATACTTCTGAATTTGTTTTTTTTTTGTTCAAATTTTGACCTGTAGGGGCTGTTGGATCTTCTTATGGTTTTGCGCTTGCAAAGATTGGTTCCACTGTAAGTGATCATACCCCAAAAGCATGTTTTATCTTTGTATTTTTGGCACATTTCCGAGTGAAAATATGCTTATTGTTATTTGTTAATGCTATTATTGAGTGTAAACATTCTCGTCAGTTTTGTGAAAGGATTGAGTTCTTTTTTACCCATTTCTTTTATGCTTTTGTTTTATCCTCAATTCAGACAATGTTAGCTGCTATTAAAATGGAGATCATGATCCCTGCAGCAGAGTCGCCAGATGAAGGCAATATAGGTATCTTGTAATGATCTATTCTTACACTATCCCTTGTATTTTCTTATCACTGATTTCTCATGATTAGTGTACGTTATGAGAATGTGTTGTTTGTGTTATTTTATAGCCAGTTCCTCATGCCTTCTTTTATGCTTTTGTTTTATCCTCAATTCAGACAATGTTAGCTGCTATTAAAATGGAGATCATGACCCCTGCGGCAGCGTCCCCAGATGAAGGCAATATAGGTATCTTCTAATGAGGTTATATATAAACATTTGGATTAAAACAAGTAAATCAATTATACACTTTGTCAGTACTTTTTGCTTGAGGTTGTTAACTTTCATTACATTTCCATCCGTGGTTCTTTGTGATTTGTCATTTGCTGAGGAAGCCAACTAAGCTAATAAGATAAACCATGCTAATGCTACCTTATTCAAATTTTCTTTCTTCTGTGATTGCCAGGGGAGACAAAGCATATTTCTTGAACCTCGTGGTCAGTTTGAGCTTAGCGGTGCACCACTTGAAACATTGCACCAAACTTGCATTGAGGTTATTTCTTCTCTAAATGCAGGGTTTGCACAAGTGTGATGGAGTTGGAATTCAAATGGTCATACATCTGGTGGGATTTATCCATGGGTTTGAGACATATAAGACCATTCAACTCAATCGACAACCACACTAGGTACGAGTGTACGAGCAGCAAATCATCTACGCCCCTTCTCGCGACCATTTGGTGAAAAATCATCCAAGTAGCAGATGGAGCTATGGTGGCAAAGGGTGATCTTGGTGCAAAGATCAGTAACAACTAAATATTGTCCAAAAGTGCAGAGATTTGAATAAACCAGTCATTGTTGCTTCTCAGTTTCTTCGAACCTTGGATCCATGATTGAATACC
The DNA here is from genome assembly GCA_037127255.1 of Persicaria tinctoria. Lineage (NCBI taxonomy): Eukaryota > Viridiplantae > Streptophyta > Magnoliopsida > Caryophyllales > Polygonaceae > Persicaria > Persicaria tinctoria. The sequence continues at coordinate 19,242,181 of JBANSL010000019.1, read as the reverse complement.
CAACACCTACTAGAGCTGAGGTTGGTGATGTCCTGGAATGCCCTCAAGTGAATCAGCCATGGGTTTGTTCCCAGAGAAAGCATTAACTGTCTTTAGAAGTCCGAATTCTAGATTTCACAAGATTATGATATCTTAACAACTAAAAGTAAAATATTTATTCAACTATTAGCCGATAACACTCCATATTAGTTTTTTTAAACCTAAAATCCATGTGAAAACTCCATTAAAGAGTGCACGGTGAGTTCTAAGATTAGATGATTTCTCCACTAAAGTATTATTGTAACATTTTATTGTAATTAGTGTGTTACAAGAAATAGTATATTACTATATTGTAATTCCATATTCTTATATTAATGTAATAAATAAATTATAGTAATTGTTGACGTGTTACAATAAATAACAAGTATGAACAATATTATTGTAATGAGGTAGTTTGTCACCAGAAATAGTATAATGTGATTCCATGTTAAATTATAATGGATAATTTATTTTAACTTCTTAGGGTGTGTTTGGATTCCATTGCATTTTAATTATAATGCAATTATTTTACCTTGTTTTATGTGAGCATTTGGTGGTAAAAATAAAAATGTCGTAAAAATTGAGGTAAAACTGTAATTTAACCAAATAATCACATAAAAATCAAGATAAAATAATTGCATTATAATTAATACACCGTGGAATCCAAAAACATCATAAATTAAACACCCTAAAAATTGTGTTAACACATAGCCTTATTATTTTGCATTATAAACATAATGCATTTGGAATCCAAACACAGCCTTAATGGAAAAGAAAGTCCTATTGTAACAATTAAATTTTTTTTTTTGATAAGGTAATAATTCAAGGACTAGACAAACCTGGACCCTCGAGAGGCCGACAAAGTCGCCAGACGGCGAACCGTCAAGCATACAACGAAACAAAAAGAAAACGGTGCAATACAAGAACTGACAAACAAACAGCCCAAGCCAACCAAACGATCATAACCCAAAAAGTCGAGGACAACGTAGACTAAATCTGGAGCCAAGCGCCACCAAGAGATGACACTGCTGGCCAGCGGTACATTAGGAGTCCCTGTGGGCGATGAAGACGAACCTCCAAGGAAATTTCCCGAACACGGAGTCGCCTCGATGCACACCGCCACGACCCCAGCCAGTCCCGACACCAGATGCCAGAATAGTATAATGTGGTTCTAACTAATATTGTAATGAATACTTGATTGTAATTGCACGACAATCATGAAATTCAAAACATAGAGCAAGTTAGCATTAGTAAATCAAATTTAGAAAGCTTGTACCAATAAAAAAAACAAAAAAAAAAAACTGAAATTTCGTGTAGTACCCCGAGGTATTGTGTTTTTCGCGAGATGTACAAGTATTTGACATAATTCACATGGTACCCCTGAGTTTTTGAAATATTTCGCGTCGTGCTTCTCCCGTTAGATATTAAAGAAAAACGTTACCCTTCCGTTAAATAAATGAAAAGGTAGATAAAAGAAAAAGAAAGGACAAAATGATTTCTCTTACCTCTTGCGTCTTTCTCTCTGAAACCCGATGAGCGAACAGACGTCAATGAAGGACGGAGTGGAAGACAAACCCGATGTCGGCTAGTATCTTGGTGCTTGATGGTGGCCGAATCGAGGACGGTTCCTAGCACTCGATGTTGGCCGTCGGGAGGAGACTCTCGTGGTTGTGACCACTAATCAGGTAAAGCTTTGATTTTTAGGGTTTGAAAATTAGGGGAATTTGGTTTCAAATGTTGGAATCGAAATTGGGGGTTTTGATCGGTTGTTTAAGATTCTAGGGTTTAAAATTAGGGTGTTTGATTATTAACCTATGAGACTTTGACTATATTGTATATTGAAGATGAGTAGATGACCATCACACATTACCGCACTGCAAGTTCTCATATCGTGTTGATGAGTGATGACGGTGCTTGTTCCATGAGTATTGGGTTTGGGTAATTTATAAAAAATCACACTTCAATGAACCCAGTTAAAAATTTTGAGTGAATTTGGCTAAGAGATTTCAACAAGGGGATTAATTTATTAGTTGTTACTTTGAGATTTGAATTTTTGAGTTGTTACATTTAAGTGAATTTTTCATGAGATTTAAAATTTAGAGATTAATAACAATAAGCATATAGTCAATTTTTTAGCGTGCATGTATGTAATTCATTAAGTTGAGAGTAAGCAACATGTTGTTGATTTCCATAGCAGAAGCCGCCTTCTTTTTCTGAACCCATTTTCCATTTTCCTATTACTTTATGTCGTTAAATTAATATACCCTGTATTATTTATATCTTGTTCACCATCTCTACCAACACGCTAGAGAAGAAAGTTTTGTGGAGATTTTCGATATGTATATTATGTGCTGAAATCTAAGCTACAATGCAATTTATACTAACGACTAAGGCGATTAATCAAGTGTAGTTCTAACAATCTATAAGCTATCGTCAGCTCTCTAGCTAAGGTTGGTCAAAGTTGGTTAACAAACTAAACACTACCAAGTACCCCCTCTCCCTCGGGAATCAAGCCGGAGGAGGGGTAATGTAGCCAAGCTTGGAAACAAAAAAAAACGTATATTGAGCAACTCCGAGAGTCTTGGTGAGCACATCAGCAAGTTCAAGGCGTGACTGAACATGAGTAGGCGAATAAATCCCTCAAGCACCATGTCACGAACGAAGTGGCAATCCATACATATGTGTTTCGTGCACTCATGAAAAACAGGGTGTGTGGCTAAGTGCTGAGTAGCCTTATTATCACAATAAAGATCAATGGGAAGTTGAACTTCAACAACGAGATCATGTAATAGGCCATGTAGCTAGATGATCTCACTGGTCGCAACTGACATGACTTGGTATTTGCTTTCAGCCGACAATGTGGACATTGTACATCTTAGCTACCCTTCCATGAAATCAACGAATCACCAAAGAAGATGCAGTAACCAGTAAGAGATTGATAAGCATAGGGACAAGTACCCCCATATGCATCATTATATGTGCGAAAAGTTGATGTCTAGGAGAAGATACATGGCAGCATCTAGGTGGGGCTGTCTAGGAGAAGCTATGAACGGACTCTATTATTGAACCATTGATAGCGTCTATTTAGTCATGTTTACAGGGCATGCTTGCATATAGCTTAAGTCATTTAAGTTAAGTATTTTTTATATATTTTTGGCATTTTTTGTGTAGTTTTGTGGAATCGATGCATGTCTACCGCAAGTTTATTGTGATTTTAGGTGCTTCGGAGCATTTTTGGAGCTGATTCAAGAGCTAAAGGAGGAAGAGGTGGTTCGAGGCTCTTCAATATTCTAATAAGTCGTCAAAGATGGACTATGATGGACGGAATCAAGGAAATTTGCAAAGAGAATCGAAGCGAGATCGACAAAACACAACAAACCAAGAGGAAGAAGAGCAATCGGCCGAGCGAAATCCCACTCTAGCACCCAAAGAGGCCGAGTGGAATGAGCACTCGGTCGAGTAGATTCTAGGAAGTCACCCAAGTAAAACCTGGGCACTCGGCCGAGTGGTTTTAATGTCCGCATTTTCTTTTATTCAGCGTTTTATAATTTTAGGGGATTTTTCTTGGGATATATAAGGAAATTTTTTAGGTCAGATAGAGGCCAACGACTGACTTAGTAGAGACGTTTTGGAAGGTTTGAGACTCTAATCAAAGATCGTGATCAGTTCAATCGAAATTCGATATTTTTCCTTTCTCTACCCACTATTTTATGTTCGTTTTGTTGAATCTTTTTTAATTGAGCATGTATTTCTTTATGATTGGATAGTTTAATTCATATATCTGCAAGGAAAAAAAGAACTCCAACCCATGCGTCTCTTTCTCCCTTTCTCTTGCTGAATCGACTCTTGAATCTATTACCGAACCCTTGGCATTGACATTTTTATGGCTGAATTTGTCCATGAAAAGGAATCCAAAATTGCGGCTATACTTGACTGGACTCATGATCTCTGAAAATTGGCTGGACTCATGCATCTTTATGTATGAATCCTATACCTGTTTAAATGAAACACTTTTTTACTTCTCCACCCTCTTTTGCACTTTAGATTGTTATAGCTTTGTTGATGAACTCACTACATCCCAATACTCGTCGAACACTTTCTTTGGTAGGTGTGCATATCCATACTTTCAACAACGTCGGATGCGAAAGGGGAGTTAGGGCTATGTTCGTATTCGTGCTTGTCCGGCTTTGTTGATGCGATCATCTCCTTGTTTGGAGTCGAGTACATTTGAAATCCTAACTCAGCGGACATGCAACGCCTACTCCATGTTGGGGAGCAACCACCTGGAAGAATTGTCCAACCACCTGGAAGAGTCAATACACCCACGGGGATAAACCACCAACCGTTGTGCTAGAAGCAATTGCATCGTATGACCTTTGGATTTGGCATATATTTTATGGAACTCTAGGTACGTGCAATGATATAAATGTTCTTGATAGATCTCTTGTATTTGATGAAGTCTTACATGGAAGAGCCCCAAAGACAAATTTTGTTATCAATGGGCATGAGTATGACATGACGTACTACCTTGCGTAGGGCTGGGCAAAATTTGGATCGGACCGTAATCGGACTGGGACCAGACCGGAATTTACGGTCTTTGGATCGGACTGGAATATTATGGTCTGATCCACGGTCTAAGATATTTTAATTTCCGAGTTCCGGCCCAAACCCGAGACCAAACCGGAATTTCCGGTCCGGGCCGAAATTGGACCGGAACCCATATAATTAAAAAAAGAAAGAAAGATGAGTACGCTTTCATAAAGGAAAGGAAATTGCCTTTCATCACTTTCTTTTACCACCAGCCAACAGGTCAACCCTAAAGCGCTCGTTCGCAATCGTCGCCCGCAGCCAACAGGTCCTCTGTTCACCACCACCTACTCGGCCCTCGCTCAACCCTCCCTTGCCAAAAGCCACAAGCCACTAGGCCGAGACCAGCCCTCTCGGCTCTCTCCACCAGCGACGGCCCCTCTCGCTCCTTCGAACCCTCAGGCAACGGGTGCTCCGACCACAGGCACCTCTGGAGCTTCACCACCACCAGCTCCCACCCCTGCCGTTGATCCTGCCACTTCTGGAGGCGGCGACCATAGGCGTTCTTCGTCTTCTTCCCTCTTCTATTCTTCTTCTTCCTAGTTTATTTTCAGATCGATTTCAGAAGGAGAAATTATAAACATTCAAGATTCAAGACTAAGATTTCAGATGTTTTTCAGATCTAGTTTAAAGAAATTAAGGGTTGTGAAAAAATTTAATTTGTAATATTTTTCAGATCTAGGTTTTACTGGTTTAGTGCAGGCTTTGTGCTTGAATTTGGTCCAACCGGTCTTTCCGGTCCGTGGACCGGAAAACCCGGGATCATATTTCTCGGTCTCGGTCCGATCCGCGGTCCACGTTTTTGAAATTTCCGGTCCACCGGATCGGACCGGGACCGGAATGTCCGGTCCGGTCCGGTCCATACCGGAAGCCTAACCCTCGCGGATGGAATTTACCCGGCATGACGAGCACTGAGCCCATCGATTCGACACCCCTTTTGTGCGAAGGACACATTGTTTTCCAAGTCCAAGAGGCAACTCGTAAGGATGTGAAGCGTGCATTTGACGTTCTACAACAACGTTTTGCTATTATTCGTCGACCAACTCTTGTTGGAGACTTGAATTTGCTTGGAAAAATAATGACGTTGTGTATCATATTGCATATTATGATTGTGGAATTCGAACGTGAAACCCACCATCTACATATTCACACTACCGAGTTTGACCATTTACATGAGCCAGAGCCACCCCCTACAAGAATACTAGTTGATATGAACGCCTTCTTAACTAATAGGGTTGCTCTGCAAAATTCTGGTTCACATCATCAATTAAAGTCCCCGACTTAACTGAGCATATATGATAAAATTTGGGCGTTGAAGAAATAACGCTTGAATTCCATCGATAGCTTTTGTTTTCCCTTTGAATAAGCATTTTCTATGTTGTTGTATGCTCATTTTAATCATGTACTTGAATTATTGCGATTTGATTATGTAGTTGTGTTTTTTTAACGTGGATTGTTATTCTTATTATAATTGTTGGGAAAAATATGATTTCAATAATATTTAAATAATAATAATATTTATTATTATTATTATTAATGTAATTATTATTATGAAATATTTATTAAAAATCATAATGATTAAAAAGTGGGTGAAAGACTCGGAAGTGAGATGTACGGATGTGGGTGGAATTGCTGAAAAGGTAAAGGAGTGTTCTTATGCTAATGTGACAGGGGAAAATGAGTTAAGAAAGAGCAAAACTGTTCTCGGGTGTGCATGGCCTTAGGTCATCCACATTCGTGAGCCCAACCTCAGATTCTTACTTTTTCTCTGCCACCTCAGCTTAAGAATCATATTTCAACTTTATTTATTTTTCAACCTCATTCGTGAGCCCGAACCCCGGGCTCATAACTTACTTTTTAATAAATTATTCTATTATTTATTTATTTATTTATTTATTTATCTACTTATTTAATAATAATATATGTGGTAAAAAAATATTTTTTTAATATTTGAAAAAGAACATATGGATATTATTTATTCGAAAAAAATGTTTCACAAATATATGCAATATGAGTGTCTATGGATAGATAAAATAAAATTACATTGAAAAATATGTTTTTTAGATTTCAAAATATACTGAAAAATCGTTTTTTTTTTATAAAACATATCCACTGCCACGTGACGCTCTCCTGTTGGGCCACGTGGCAGCACAAGATTCTTTTTCCCAGCTCTTTCTTTTGAGACAACGCAGCACATGAGTTGCGTTTGGACATATACGACGCGTTTTGGCTTAAATTTTCTGGCGCAAGCATGCAGATCCAAAGTGCCATCGATTTGTGTGCCTATGAACGCCACTTTTTGGGGTATTGGCAGATGAATCCGTGTAGCCGGGTTCATGCCATTTTCCTTTTTTTCTTCCTATATTTTTTTTACAGCTGACCATTTTTGAACATTTAGGTTCACTAACAGTGTTGCTCTTAGAGCACCCACACTGTTGTTCTTTTCACATGTATTATGACAATAAACCAAAAAAAGAGAGGAAAAGAACCAAATACACCCACCAAATACACTAGCAGAAGCACACTTGGGTGTGCAATACATCACATACATTAATATTTTTTCACAATTCATAAGCCACTAATAAATTGACACGTGTGCATTGGATGAGTGCATGTTGTGGGTGTGATTTATTTGAACAAATTACAAACCTAAATTTGTAAAATCAATTTTTATAATGTTAAAATTATTTATAAAAAAACATAAAAAAAATATATCTGAATAGACATTAATTTTATTTATCTATAGACACCCGTTTTTACATATATTTGTTAAAAAAAATTTATTACAGTAATATGTGTTATTAATCTTTCAAGTATATTATAATAATATTATTATTATATTGTAGTATTATTTTATAAGATGAATTTAATAAATAAATAAATGTATATTGTCGAATAATAAGACAAATGTTACATGATGAAAAAGTCGATGTAGAATTCGTTAGTGGAGTGCAGGGATGCGGGTGAAATTGATAAAAAGTTAAAAGGGTGTACTTATGCTAATGTGGCTGGAAAAAATTAGTTAAATACAGGAGGAAGTGACAGGGAAAAAAAATGTGTATGGCCTTAGCTACCGATGTTTTTTTTTTAAGTAGGATAATAATTCAGTTATCTAGACAAGCATGGAGAAATCGAGAGACCGAATAAGCCGGTAGATGGATTAACCATCGTGTACAACCAAAACAAATATGAGGTTTTGCACGGATATACCAAATATTGGCCTACTTTGCAAAAATGACCCGGACCCAAAAAATTGACAAAGGAATGACATTATGTCATTCTTGCAAATTTTTTGGAACAGATTACAAAAGGTTACCGGTTAGACAATGGAAAAGGTGGGAAATAAAAGTACACGTGTCGAATGGAGAGAGTGAGGGAGGGTAATCATTTTGGCCAAAATAAAAATAAAAAAAGGAATAGTTGTAGAGAGTTAAAGTGAGTCAGAGAGAGAGGAGAGAGGGTGTGGAAGGTTGGAATGACAAACATTAAATGCTAGGAGAAAGAGTGTTACCTTTTCACAAAAACACTTCCCGCCAAGGCAAAATGGAGGGAAAACACATTGGGATTTTATCGGTTTCTCGAGGGAGTATAAAAGGAGATGAGGGAGCTCGCCAGATGGACACAAAAAGTGCAAAATATCTGATTCTTCCCCATGATTGCCATTAACGTCTAGTTGGAAAGATAAAAACCCAGAAATTCAGTTACTAGCCAAGCAAAGGGAAATCCTAGTCATCAACCGAATATATGTAGCCATAGACAGGGATACACGTGCCATCTGCAAAATCCAGACCTCAACGAATATGGGTAAGTATGGTTTATGTTTTGTATTCACAGTAATGGATTTTCCCCATCCTTCCCTTACCTCTAACCGATACTGAGAGGACCATCTTAACCTCATAATTTCGCAGGGGAGAAAGGGGTGGTATTACTTACTCTCGTTTGCAATGGTCGATGGGAGAATCTCGGAGGAGGATGGGTGTATCAAGGTCAAAACGCCAACAAAATAATGCTCATAGAGGAGACTATGTCGTTTGGGTCCGTCAAGAGTAAGATAATGGAGAAGCTCGCGGTTGACCCGAGGTGCTATGAGTTGGAGTTGAAATATCTACTCGATACGAAGACGGAGGGATGTTATCCAATTCAGGCGGATGATGAAAGTGATTGGGAAGCTTTCAAGTATTGCAACTCAAGAGGTGGCGATGGCGCATGGCCCCTTCTTTTGTACGCATCGGTGAACGAAGGTGGAAGCCAACATGGAAGTCGCTCCATGGTTGGGAACATGGAACAACGCAGCAAATCACCAAGCGGAGACAACAGAACACTCGTGGTGGAAGAGGGTGGTTTGGTTGATATGACAGTCGATGGGTCCAACTCGCATCTTCTTCTGAATTCGGATAACGGCTCGGATAACATTATTGATGGCAAGGAAAATACTTTATCTGGCAAGGAAAACTACAATGTTGGCAAGGACATCCAGACAGCTAGGGCAGAACTAACAACCGTCACTCCGGAGACGAGAGGTAAACTGCTGGACGTGGACCGGGGGAAACATATCGTATGTCTGAGTAGTGATGAGGAGGATAATATATATGTGGGTGGGCATAAGGGGCGTGTTGTTTTCGTCGACTTGGCGAGCTCGTCGGAGGAGGAGTATGGAAACATCGGAGTAATAAAGTTGGAGTCGATTGAGGAAACTTCATCAATGGGTTATATATCATCCGATGATGAGATGTACGAGGCCGAACGGTGGGTTTCGAGGACGAAAGCTCCGGGGATGTCGACCGAGGATGTGGAGAAGATGTTGGACAAAGCTTTTCCGCAAGGAGGGGACCCCCAACGCAAGAACACTGACCTTCATGAGGGTTTGTTGTAGAAGTCCAAGGAGGAAGTGCAAAACCGGGTAAGGTGGTCTGCGTTGGATGGCTATTTTGACACACATGTGAAGAGGTCGTCGCCGGAAGTGTACTCCGTGGTGTGCATCGATCCCGAGTGCAAGTGGATGTGCCGTGCGTCAACATACCTGAAAACAAGTTTGTGGAAAGTGAGGAAGTACGTGCCGGAACACACCTGCGGGGTTAATGTTCGACACAACCATAATCGACAGGCAACGTCCGAGCTTATTGGGAAGAGACTTGTATCCAGGTTAAAATAATTCTTAGTGACCCCTTACCGTGAAACTCTAGCCACTTTATTACATATCCTGGTCACTGCTAATAACCATCTAGCCAATTTTTAACCTGACACGATTGATGAAATGCAATGCAGTTTCACTGGTACCCGTAAGCCGGTAACTCCAGCCCACATACAGGCCTTATCGAAGTCCGAGCTTGGAGTTACTTGCAGCTATTGGTAGGCTCGACGCGCAAGGCGACAACGAGGGACACCCTATACGGAACGGACGAGGATTCGTACCGGGTAATGACGTTGTACTTGTACATTCCGGCGTACTTGTACATGCCGGAGAAGGCGAACCCAGGCTCCCACACCTGGCTTGAGTGGGATGCTGAACGTAGGTTCAAGTACGCGTTCGTCATGTTTGGGGCCTGGATTGAAGCCATCCCCCACTTACGGAAGGTATGTTCAATAGCCACTTGTTTGTGATACCTAGCCAGTCAATACATTTACCCATCCGTTAACAAGGCACGTATAACACTGCTGTCTAAATGCCAAATGCCCGTAGGTCATCTCCGTTGACGGTTCCTTTCTGAAAGGCAAGTTTAAGGGGACCTTGCTCTTTGCCACTGCACAGGATGTCGATCACAAAATATACCCAATCGCGTTTGCGGTAGTGGATGGCGAGAATGACGCTTCTTGGGCATTCTTCTTTCGACGAATGCTTTGAGTCGTCCCGGACACCCCAGATTTGATGTGGGTCTCCGATCGGCATGTGAGCATCGTCAAGGGCATACATGACAGCTACACCTTTGCCAAGCAGGGCTTCTGCACATATCACCTCTTCCAGAATGCGAAGCACCACCACAAGTGTGGCTCCTTGCAGCAGTTGTACTTCGACATGACCAAGGCATACACCATAGCCGAGTTCAACCAACTCTTCGCAGACTTCTCCTCCCATAGCCCCGCACCCGGACAATATCTTTGTGAAGCAGGATTCCACAACTAGGCAAGGCCTCACTACTTGGCTAACCGCTACAACATAACCACAACGAACAACGCCGAATTCCTCAACAACGTCTTCAAAGAGTCTCGGGATATGCTGATTGTAGCGCTATTTGATTGCATCATCGAGACGGTGCAAGGGTGGTTTGAGAATCCATTGAGCGAGTAGCCGGACCTCTCATTCCCAGCTTTGACTCCCTGCTCCACCTTCCTCACCAGTGCCCCATCAAGACTCTCATGTGTGGCTTTGTAACATACCTTACCCCTCGAGTAGTCGAAGAATCGGTCGAGGTCTTGAACGAGGGCGACCACCCACCCTTTCACTCCCGTGCCCACGTCCCCTGGTAGCAGGATGCACTCTACAATGATCAGGAGCGCAAGCTTCAACCTCTTCCGCTCACTCATCTCTTTCGCCTTTGCGACCTCCCACATGACGTGAAGGTCGGACACCTTGACACTTTCCCTTCCAAAGAAGCTCCGGATTGCGCCTTTGTGATCTTCCGCCTCAAATGCCCGATTCCTTACACCACATTTGAGGCCGGTGACGAGGCAAAATTCCTTGATGGAGAACCGGAGGAGTCGCCCCTGGATCTCATACCATGTCTCACATTTCTTGAGTGTCTTGAGTTGCCTCTCCAGGAAGTAATGGATAAGATATTACAGCTGTCCTTCAGCATCTGATCTTGAGTGTCTTGAGTTGTCTCAGATAACACCCATTTCTTGAGAAGTAGGGCACATTGGCTCCGATCTTTACAATTCCGCCGAGCCTGCTGTCCTTCAGCATCTGCCAATCAGTTGCAGATAGCCCATCATCCATGCCCGTCAGTACACCCATCTTGTAGAACTGGTTGGACCTCCCTCTAAAATACTTCGACGGAGGAAGGGAAAGAGTCGCCTGCACAAATATAATAAGAGAGTACCGATATTCACATCACGAACACAAAAAAATAATGCCCTTTATCTGCTGGCTCATAAGATATTACAGCTGATACCTTCTTGCTCGAAGGGATCGACACCTTTTTTCCTTTGCCTTTTGCCATTGTCCTTAATCTGTCATTCAGATAACACCCATTTCAGCAATAATCCTAGCCAGTACTTACAAATGCATAGCCGGTCAAAATATTTTTTCTGCCAGATGTTTTAACATTTTGCATATGACAACACCACACAATTGCTTGGAAAAACCATTGATGTCACCATTGATTTCATTTTATGCTACAAAATGCTATTAGTTTCTCTTAATTCCCCAAATCAAACCCTACCCAGATTTTCCCATACCTAGCCATTCAATCGTTTCCCCTATCCACAAGCAGGACCCCGCTCGCCATTGACGAGTTTTCCCATCCTCAATTTCATTGTTTCATTGGGGTTGTCTAACCTCTTCTACCAATTTTCGACCTTCAATTTCATCCCTAACTTATCATCAATGGCAACTCTCCACCCCTATCCCCAAAACGCCGACCACACTTACAGTTAGGGTTTTCCGTTGCCATTTTTCGAAACCCATTCCCCCAATTCTTCCAACCGGCCAGAAATTGATTTTACATGCTTTGCAACCCCCTAACTACCATTAAAGGAGAAAGCTTTGAGATAGAGTACGTGGGTTTACCTCTCTTCAATGGAGGAATAGGCACCAGGGGGATTGTCTTTCTCCAATCTCAGGTCGTCCCTCGCTCTAGGTTCCGGCGTCACAGCAAGCAGCACCTCTCTCTCTCTCTCTCTCTCTCTCTCTCTCTCTCTCTCAGTTCCGGCGTCGTCCCTCACTTCCCCTCAAGGTTTTCCCTCCAACCTTTGTCAATGTCGGTTTCCCCTTTGGATTTCTACGGGTTTCTTGAAGTTCTGATTGTGACCGAAGACGTTGATGTGAGGTATGCTTTTTTCACTTTTCTCTTTCCGATTTTCAACCGTCTTTGTTACCCGTTGCAACAGGTTTGGATTACCGGTTAGTTTTGCAATTACATGAGCCAATTTGACATTCTTACTATTTGGACAGGAGGGTTATTTTTGCAATGGCCCATTGAAAGTGGTATATCCACTACCATTTACTCAAACAAATAACATAAGCAAATGTCAGAAAAGAAAACCAAAAGCAAATAACAGAAACGAAAATGCGAAAAAAGTGCAAGCTATCCTACACGACTACACCGTAAAACAAAACCAACATGATAAACAAATCAATAAGTCAAATGGAGGACGCACACAAGGAACCCGGGGACACTCTTTGATTATGGACTCTGATACAACAAATCAAACACCGTTCACATGAGGCCTGCATCATAAATTCACAACAAGAAAGTAATACTCCACATAATTATAAATTTATAGGAAAAGAAAGAAAATAAATCTTTATTTAGTACTGTACTCCCTCCGATTTTTAATACTACCTCCGATCCAAAATATAAGTCGTTTGACTTTTTAACACGTATTTTAAAGAGCTAAAAACTATATAATATATTAACTTTTTTATTTTTAATTTTTTATAATTTAATACTTATTACTAACAAATATTAAGTTGTAAAAAAATAATTTAAAATAATTTGATATTGTATATAGTTTTTAGCTTCTTAAAATACGTGTTGAAAAGTCAAACGACATATATTTTAGATCGAAGGGAGTATAAGACATTTGACTTTTAAGCACGTAGTTTAAGTAGCTAAAAACTACTCCATCCGTCCAAGAATACATGGCATTTTAGGCTTATGCACGTTAATTAAGAACCTATTTTACATCTTAAATCTCATCATTATTATTAAAGGTTAAAATAGTGATTGGAAGTTCTAGGGGTTTCTTTAATGTTTCCAAGAGTTTTTCTCCCTCCGTCTCAAATTAAATGTCGTTTTACTTTTCGGTACGCTTTTTAAGGAGCGAAAAACTCTATAAAATATTATTTTTTAATTAAATTTTTTTATATATTTTATACTTATTACTAATAAGTATCAAATTATATAAAAAATTTAATTAAAAAAATAATATTTAATAGAGTTCTTCGCTCCTTAAAAAGCGTGCAGAAAAAGACAAACGACATTTAATATGAGACGGATGGAGTATTTAATTTTAACAAGTAAAAAAAGTAGTAATTTTAGAGGTAATAATTACCTATACATCTAAAAGCCCGTGTATTTTCGACAAAACTTCAAGGCCTAAAAGGCCCTGTATTCTTGGACGGAGGGAGTATATAAAATATTATAATACTTATTATTAATAAGTATTATAATTCAGTTATCTAGACAAGCATGGAGAAATCGAGAGACCGAATAAGCTGGTAGATGGATTAACCATCGTGTACAACCAAAACAAATATGAGGTTTTGCACGGATATACCAAATATTGGCCTACTTTGCAAAAATGACCCGGACCCAAAAAATTGACAAAGGAATGACATTATTTTATTCTTGAAATTTTTTTGGAACAGATTACAAAAGGTTGCCGGTTAGACAATGGAAAAGGTGGGAAATAAAAGAACACGTGTCGAATAGAGAGAGTGAGGGAGGGTAATCATTTTGGCCAAAATAAAAATAAAAAAAGGAATGGTTGTAGAGAGTTATAGTGAGTCAGAGAGAGAGGAGAGAGGGTGTGGAAGGTTGGAATGACAAACATTAAATGTTAGGAGAAAGAGTGTTACTTTTTCACAAAAACACTTCCCGCGAAGGCAAAATGGAGGGAAAACACATTGAGATTTTATCGGTTTCTAGAGGGAGTATAAAAGGAGATGAGGGAGCTCGCCAGGTGGACACAAAAAGTGCAAAACATCTGATTCTTCCCCATGACTGCCATTAACGTCTAGTTGAAAAGATAAAAACCCAGAAATTCAGTTACTAGCCAGCCAAAGGGAAATCCTAGTCATCAACCGAATATATGTAGCCATAGACAGGGATACACGTGCCATCTGCAAAATCCAGACCTCAACGAATATGGGTAAGTATGGTTTATGTTTTGTATTCACAGTAATGGATTTTCCCCATCCTTCCCTTACCTCTAACCGATACTGAGAGGACCATCTTAACCTCATAATTTCGCAGGGGAGAAAGGGGTGGTATTACTTACTCTCGTTTGCAATGGTCGATGGGAGAATCTCGGAGGAGGATGGGTGTATCAAGGTCAAAACGCCAACAAAATAATGCTCATAGAGGAGACCATGTCGTTTGGGTCCGTCAAGAGTAAGATAATGGAGAAGCTCGCGGTTGACCCGAGGTGCTATGAGTTGGAGTTGAAATATCTACTCGATACGAAGACGGAGGGATGTTATCCAATTCAAGCGGATGATGAAAGTGATTGGGAAGCTTTCAAGTATTGCAACTCAAGAGGTGGCGATGGTGCATGGCCCCTTCATTTGTACGCATCGGTGAACGAAGGTGGAAGCCAACATGGAAGTCGCTCCATGGTTGGGAACATGGAACAACGCAGCAAATCACCAAGCGGAGACAACAGAACACTCGTGGTGGAAGAGGGTGGTTTGGTTGATATGACAGTCGATGGGTCCAACTCGCATCTTCTTCTGAATTCGGATAACGGCTCGGATAACATTATTGATGGCAAGGAAAATACTTTATCTGGCAAGGAAAACCACAATGTTGGCAAGGACATCCAGACAGCTAGGGCAGAACTAACAACCGTCACTCCGGAGACGAGAGGTAAACTGCTGGACGTGGACCGGGGGAAACAGATCGTATGTCTGAGTAGTGATGAGGAGGATAATATATATGTGGGTGGGCATAAGGGGCGTGTTGTTTTCGTCGACTTGGCGAGCTCGTCGGAGGAGGAGTATGGAAACATCGGAGTAATAAAGTTGGAGTCGATTGAGGAAACTTCATCAATGGGTTATATATCATCCGATGATGAGATGTACGAGGCCGAACGGTGGGTTTCGAGGACGAAAGCTTCGGGGATGTCGACCGAGGATGTGGAGAAGATGTTGGACAAAGCTTTTCCGCAAAGAGGGGACCCCCAACGCAAGAACACTGACCTTCATGAGGGTTTGTTGTAGAAGTCCAAGGAGGAAGTGCAAAACCGGGTAAGGTGGTCTGCGTTGGATGGCTGTTTTGACACACATGTGAAGAGGTCATCGCCGGAAGTGTACTCCGTGGTGTGCATCGATCCCGAGTGCAAGTGGATGTGCCGTGCGTCAACATACCTGAAAACAAGTTTGTGGAAAGTGAGGAAGTACGTGCCGGAACACACCTGCGGGGTTAATGTTCGACACAACCATAATCGAGAGGCAACGTCCGAGCTTATTGGGAAGAGACTTGTATCCAGGTTAAAATAATTCTTAGTGATCCCTTACCGTGAAACTCTAGCCACTTTATTACATATCCTGGTCAGTGCTAATAACCATCTAGCCAATTTTTAACCTGACACGATTGATGAAATGTAATGCAGTTTCACTGGTACCCGTAAGCCGGTAACTCCAGCCCACATACAGGCCTTATCGAAGTCCGAGCTTGGAGTTACTTGCAGCTATTGGAAGGCTCGACGCGCAAGGCGACAACGAGGGACACCCTATACGGAACGGACGAGGATTCGTACCGGGTAATGACGTTGTACTTGTACATTCCGGCGTACTTGTACATGCCGGAGAAGGCGAACCCAGGCTCCCACACCTGGCTTGAGTGGGATGCTGAACGTAGGTTCAAGTACGCGTTCGTCATGTTTGGGGCCTGGATTGAAGCCATCCCCCACTTACGGAAGGTATGTTCAATAGCCACTTGTTTGTGATACCTAGCCAGTCAATACATTTACCCATCCGTTAACAAGGCACGTATAACACTGCTGTCTAAATGCCAAATGCCCGTAGGTCATCTCCGTTGACGGTTCCTTTCTGAAAGGCAAGTTTAAGGGGACCTTGCTCTTTGCCACTGCACAGGATGCCGATCACAAAATATACCCAATCGCGTTTGCGGTAGTGGATGGCGAGAATGACGCTTCTTGGGCATTCTTCTTCCGACGAATGCTTTGAGTCGTCCCGGACACCCCAGATTTGATGTGGGTCTCCGATTGGCATGTGAGCATCGTCAAGGGCATACATGACAGCTACACCTTTGCCAAGCAGGGCTTCTGCACATATCACCTCTTCCAAAATGCGAAGCACCACCACAAGTGTGGCTCCTTGCAGCAGTTGTACTTCGACATGACCAAGGCATACACCATAGCCGAGTTCAACCAACTCTTCGCAGACTTCTCCTCCCATAGCCCCGCAGCCGGATAATATCTTTGTGAAGCAGGATTCCGCAACTGGGCAAGGCCTCACTACTTGGCTAACCGCTACAACATAACCACAACGAACAACGCCGAATTTCTCA
This sequence comes from Persicaria tinctoria, assembly GCA_037127255.1. Classification (NCBI taxonomy): domain Eukaryota; kingdom Viridiplantae; phylum Streptophyta; class Magnoliopsida; order Caryophyllales; family Polygonaceae; genus Persicaria; species Persicaria tinctoria. Next base: position 19,225,163 of record JBANSL010000019.1, on the reverse strand, counting down.
ACAACGTCTTCAAAGAGCCTCGGGATATGCCGATTGTAGCGCTATTTGATTGCATCATCGAGACGGTGCAAGAGTGGTTTGAGAATCCATTGAGTGAGTAGCTGTTGATAGGAGAAAATTGAGTATGCAATAATAAAATAGAAATAAATCACAGCAAACCAGATTCCGTCCCCTGCAAATAATTACAAGACCTCCTCCTAGTGTAGCAGCGGGAAGTCAGGATCGATCCACGAGGAAGCGTGTCAGTGGAAAAATCTCACGGTCAGAAGTCGACAACAGGTTCCTCGATCTCGACTAGGTTAGTCGACAGAAGATTGGACAGTCGAACACAGCGTAGCAGCAAGCACCGGGTGTAGTCGATATCGACTAGAGGCTACTCGATATCGAGTAGGGTCTCGTCGACTTCGGCTTGTCTTGTCGAGTACCTGCACACAGAAGCTACAACGATGCTAGATCGAGAATCAGTAACTCGAGATCGACCAGGCTTGGTCGAGATCGAGTAGACAGAGAATAAAACGAAACAAAGAAATAAAGGCAAATACTTTGGGACTTCGAAATAAACTTTACGTAAAAGGCTTCTAAGATCAGGGTTTGCAACAACGATAACCAAGCATGCATAAGGCAAAGATAAACAGATAATCATGTAAATTGCATCAAAGGACAAGCTTTCGCTTTTTCCAACAATTAGACAACTCTTTCAAGAAACCCTAATTGTCTCTACCGATTTTATGTTTACAATCCAAGTTGTTAGCATGGATCTCCATTAGACGGGTAATAAACACATAAACAAGTAGTAGATGCTCAAAACATGATAAAGGTCGGATCTTTACCTCAAACATGCATGGCTATCGTCGGGCTCGCCCCAACCCTAGAAGTGGGTGGACTACTCGCGCTTCATCGCAACCTCAGACATTGATTGATGGAAAGAAACTTGCATTAAACTAAATTCAAAAGACTTTACAATCCCGGCGATCCAACTCTCGTTGAACGCCAAAACCCTAAAACCTCTGAACTCCTAAACCGTCTCTGTGGAACTACTTCTCTAACTGGAATTGAATTTGAATGAATAAAACTCAGCCCCATGGGCTTTATTTATAGCCTTCTAACCCTTGCTAATCAAGGATAGAAGATATCTATCTATATCTACTTCTATATCTAAAACTTAAAGATAAATAAAAGCAACAAAGGAATTAAATCCAAAATAGGGAAATATATCTAAAGGTCTTCAATGGATAAATCTTCTCCTTCCTTGATGTATCTTGATAGATCGGATAGAATTTGGTCTCGAAAATATCACCATTGGCTTCGGGATAGAACCTTAACAAGACCCGGATTAGCTCGACGTCGGCTCCCGGGATTTACTCGATATCGACTTGGACTCCTCGATATCGAGTAGCACTTTCTCGTCTTGTGCTCAGCAACTCGATTCCGGCTTCTGGACGCAAAGTCGACTTGGGGTTTACTCGATATCGACCAAATCTTGTCGATATCGACTAACCTTCTCCAGTTCCATGCTTCTTTTATCGATTTCTGGTGCTCCTTCTCGATATGGGTTACTCGATATCGAGTAAAACTACTCGATATCGAGTAAGTCTATCAGCTTTCTGCTCTGTTCTTGAAACGCACTTTCCCGAGTCCTCGTTCGCCGGATTGACGCATATGACCATGCGTTGGAAAGATCTTTCCGAGGGCTACAACTCTCATGAAGGCATCAAAGCTTGATTCAGAACGAAGAATGGTGAAAATGGCGTTTACTCCAGCTGCACCATTTTTAGCTTCTTCATGACTTTCCTTTAAGCTCCAAAGTGCGTCCGATTTCTGCCAAATATAACACAAACTTGTGTAGACCTCCATATATTGCAAATAAATATAACTTACATAGATTCTGTATTATTTTAGCCCAAATGCATGAAATGCATGCAGAAATCGATATAACCGTAGATATAAAACATGGCATAAAACATGGACATTAGTAGTCGGACCTCTCATTCCCAGCTTTGACTCCCTGCTCCACCTTCCTCACCAGTGCCCCATCAAGACTCTCATGTGTGGCTTTGTAACATACCTTACCCCTCGAGTAGTCGAAGAATCGGTCGAGGTCTTGAACGAGGGCGACCACCCACCCTTTCACTCCCCTGCCCACGTCCCCTGGTAGCAGGATGCACTCTACAACGATCAGGAGCGCAAGCTTCAACCTCTTCCGCTCACTCATCTCTTTCGCCTTTGCGACCTCCCACATGACGGGAAGGTCGGACACCTTGACACTTTCCCTTCCAAAGAAGCTCCGGATTGCGCCTTTGTGATCTTCCACCTCAAATGCCCGATTCCTTGCACCACATTTGAGGCCGGTGACGAGGCAAAATTCCTTGATGGAGAACCGGAGGAGTCGCCCATGGATCTCATACCATGTCTCACATTTCTTGAGTGTCTTGAGTTGCCTCTCCAGAAAATAATGGATAAGGGCTGAGAAGTAGGGCACATTGGCTCCGATCTTTACAATGCCGTCGAGCCTGCTGTCCTTCAGCATTTGCCAATCAGCTGCAGATAGCCCATCATCCATGCCCGTCAGTACACCCATCTTGGAGAACTGGTTGGACCTCCCTCTAAAATACTTCGACGGAGGAAGAGCAAGAGTCGCCTGCACAAATATAATCAGAGAGTACCGATATTCACATCACGAACACAAAAAAATAATGCCCCTTATCTGCTGGCTCATAAGATATTACATCTGATACCTTCTTGCTCGAAGGGATCGACACCTTTTTTCCTTTGCCTTTTTCCATTGTCCTTAACCTGTCATTCAGATAACACCCATTTCAGCAATAATCCTAGCCAGTACTTACAAATGCATAGCCGGTCAAAATATTTTTTCTGCCAGACGTTTTAACATTTTGCATATGACAACACCACACAATTGCTTGGAAAAACCATTGATGTCACCATTGATTTCATTTTATGCTACAAAATGCTATTAGTTTCTCTTAATTCCCCAAATAAAACCCTACCCAGATTTTCCTATACCGAGCCATTCAATCGTTTCCCCTATCTACAAGCAGGACTCCGCTCGCCATTGACGAGTTTTCCCATCCCCAATTTCATTGTTTCATTGGGGTTGTCTAACCTCTTCTACCAATTTTCGACCTTCAATTTCATCCATAACTTATCATCAATGGCAACTCTCCACCCCTATCCCCAAAACGCCGACCACACTTACAGTTAGGGTTTCCCGTTGCCATTTTTCGAAACCCATTCCCCCAATTCTTCCAACCGGCCAGAAATTGATTTTACATGCTTTGAAACCCCCTAACTACCATTAAAGGAGAAAGCTTTGAGATAGAGTACGTGGGTTTACCTCTCTTCAATGGCGGAATAGGCACCAGGGGGATTGTCTTTCTCCAATCTCAGGTCGTCTCTCGCTCTGGGTTCCGGCGTCACAGCAAGCAGCACCTCTCTCTCTCTCTCTCTCTCTCTCTCTCTCTCTCTCAGTTCCGGCGTCGTCCCTCACTTCCCCTCAAGGTTTTCCCTCCAACCTTTGTCAATGTCGGTTTCCCCTTTGAATTTCTACGGGTTTCTTGAAGTTCTGATTGTGACCGAAGACGTTGATGTGAGGTATGCTTTCTTCACTTTTCTCTTTCCAATTTTCAACCGTCTTTGTTACCCGTTGCAACAGGTTTGGATTACCGGTTAGTTTTGCAATTACATGAGCCAATTTGACATTCTTGCTATTTGGGCAGGGGGGTTATTTTTGCAATGGCCCATTGAAAGTGGTATATCCACTACCATTTACTCAAACAAATAACATAAGCAAATGTCAAAAAAGAAAACCAAAAGCAAATAACAGAAACGAAAATGCGAAAAAAGTGCAAGCTATCCTACACGACTACACCGTAAAACAAAACCAACATGATAAACAAATCAATCAGCCAAACGGATGACGCACACAAGGAACCTGGGGACACTCTTTGATTATGGACTCTGATACAACAAATCAAACACCGTTCACATGAGGCCTGCATCATAAATTCACAACAAGAAAGTAATACTCCACATAATTATAAATTTATAGGAAAAGAAAGAAAATAAATCTTTATTTAGTACTGTACTCCCTCCGATTTTTAATACTACCTCCGATCCAAAATATAAATCGTTTGACTTTTTAACACGTATTTTAAGGAGCTAAAAACTATATAAAATATTAACTTTTTTATTTTTAATTTTTTATAATTTAATACTTATTACTAACAAATATTAAGTTGTAAAAAAATAATTTAAAAAAAGTTGATATTGTATATATAGTTTTTAGCTTCTTAAAATACGTGTTGAAAAGTCAAACGACATATATTTTGGATCGAAGGGAGTATAAGACATTTGACTTTTAAGCACGTAGTTTAAGTAGCTAAAAACTACTCCATCCGTCCAAGAATACATGCATTTTAGGCTTATGCACGTTAATTAAGAACCTATTTTACATCTTAAATCTCATCATTATTATTAAAGGTTAAAATAGTGATTGGAAGTTCTAGGGGTTTCTTTAATGTTTCCAAGAGTTTTTCTCCCTCCGTCTCAAATTAAATATCGTTTTACTTTTCGGCACGCTTTTTAAGGAGCGAAAAACTCTATAAAATATTATTTTTTAATTAATTTTTTATATATTTTATACTTATTACTATAAGTATAAAATATATAAAAAAATTAATATTTTATAGAGTTTTTCGCTCCTTAAAAAGCGTGCAGAAAAAGACAAACGACATTTAATATGAGACGGATGGAGTATTTAATTTTAACAAGTAAAAAAAGTAGTAATTTTAGAGGTAATAATTACCTATACATCTAAAAGCCCATGTATTTTCGACACAACTTTAAGATCTAAAAGACCATGTATTATTGGACAGAGGGAGTATATAAAATATTGAATTTTTAAATTAAATTTTTTCACATTACAATACTTATTATTAATAAGTATTATAATGTGAAAAAATTTAATTAAAAAAGTTAATATTTTATATAAATTTTAGCTCTTTAAACTACGTTTACAAAAGTCAAACGTCTTATATTTCCAATCGTAATCGGAGGTAGTATTTATTTATGGCCGAGTCAAAACAAGGCGAAGAAGAAGCAAATTACAGATTTACCCTTGTTAAGACGGTTTAACGCTCTATATATCATCTTCTTTTTGAGATTGGAGACGATGAACTGGTGTCACACAAACGCCTCTCTGTTTCCTCTGTATCCCCCTCTTTGAGATCTCTAGGGTTAGGGTTTCATCCCAGCCCCCTCCGGAATCCTCAAAAACTCGCTAAATTCCCGAATCAAATCATAAAAAATGTCAGGCAGCGGAGTTGTCGCAGTCTACGGCAACGGCACTGGCACCGGCACCATCGCCGAGACCACCAAGAAATCGCCGTTCTCTGTGAAAGTCGGCCTCGCTCAGATGCTTCGCGGCGGCGTAATCATGGACGTCGTCAACGCTGAGCAGGCGCGCATAGCTGAGGAGGCAGGCGCCTGCGCCGTCATGGCCCTCGAGCGCGTTCCTGCCGACATCCGCGCACAGGGAGGGGTCGCTCGCATGTCTGACCCTCAACTCATCAAGGAAATCAAGGCGGCTGTCACCATTCCTGTCATGGCCAAGGCTCGTATTGGCCACTTCGTCGAAGCGCAGATCCTCGAGGCTATCGGCGTCGACTACGTGGACGAATCGGAGGTCCTCACCCTCGCCGACGATGCGAACCACATCAACAAGCACAACTTCCGCATCCCGTTCGTCTGCGGCTGCCGCAACCTCGGTGAGGCGCTCCGTCGTATTCGCGAGGGCGCGGCGATGATCCGCACCAAGGGGGAGGCTGGCACCGGCAACATAATTGAGGCCGTTCGTCACGTGAGGTCTGTGATGGGGGATATTAGGGTTCTGAGGAACATGGATGACGACGAGGTCTTCACTTTCGCTAAGAACATCGGAGCCCCCTACGATCTGGTGATGCAGACGAAGCAGCTCGGGAGGCTCCCGGTGGTGCACTTCGCTGCCGGTGGAGTGGCAACCCCCGCAGATGCGGCGCTGATGATGCAGCTGGGTTGCGATGGGGTTTTCGTTGGCTCCGGCGTGTTCAAGAGCGGGGATCCAGCGAAGAGGGCGAGGGCAATCGTTCAGGCCGTCACGCATTACAGTGACCCGGAGTTGTTGGCAGAGGTGAGCTGTGGTCTCGGTGAGGCCATGGTTGGGATCAATCTCAATGACGATAAGGTTGAAAGGTATGCAAATCGTTCCGAGTAGAGGAACGGGGGGAGAACAATAAAGGTGTCTTTAGGTGAGGCCTTGGGTGGGACTGGTTTCTTGTTCGTCCTTTACTTTATTACTCAATTCAAGTTATTGTCTCTATAGGTGGGTGTCAGGTAGATGTTGGAACGACTGTTGCTTTACATTGTGTCTGGCTTTAGCAGTTGGTACTGGCAAATTATAATGGTGAATGAAAACTTTGTTTCTACCAAGCTTGTGCCTTTTGGGTTGCTTGCTACTGAGTTGCTATGGTCATTTTCTTCTTGTAAGTTATTTGGGTTCCTTCCAATTGCAATTGTTGATTGAATGTGTAAAGGCATTCAGTGGAAAGATGAGATGCACTTGAAATAATTTGCAAGTGCTCAAGAGCGGAGGCAGTGAGGGGCTAATATTTGGTTGTGTGTGGATTAGAGATGTATGAACGGCATGGGTTTACCATCCCACTAGCCTCAAGATTGCATTGACAGCGATGTCAGGTTTTGGTGGTATTCATCTGATCATTTTAGTGGTACCTATCTTATGGGTCAGTGAGAGGCTACAGTTGAAACTTGAAAGGCGGTGCCTCCTGTTGTCAGTTGTCATATACTCAGTCCTGGGTGGTTTGATTTGGATGTGTGCACTTGTTGATTAGAGTGGTTTGGTTCTTCAATGGAACTGCTTCATTCATATACCTGTCCCTGTCTTATGTGAAGGGTATTGATGGCTATTTTTAATGGTTAATTGCTAGTCATAATTTGACAAGAGTTTTCACATTTTGTGTTCGTAGTAGCCTAGGTGTGCGATTTTTTACCAGGATATCTTCCTGCTGCAAAAGTAGCCCTTTCCGGTGTTGAGTGCGGATTGCCGAGGACTGATAACAGTTTAAGCTTGGACTGAATCTCAAACTTAGTGTTGGGGCTTGATTTCATATTTCAAATAGCCCATTTATAATGGGTCGGACTTGGCGGGTCGTTAGTTTTGGGCTGATTTGGTATTATTTTGTCACTTTTGTCATTTTGTGTTGGCATTTTGACAGTGGAAGGTTCTCCTAAAAGCTACTCCGTAGTAATTATGTGAAAGCTAGTAATTATTTAAAAATGCAGTTTATTGAATTTTATTTATTAAAAAAATATTTTTTTTAATGCAATTTAATTTGATCTACACAGACAATCATTTTACATATATTTGGAGGAAAAAAAATCACTCAAATAATATACATATTTTATTATTTTATTACTAATGAATTACTTAGCTATTTTTATTATTATTACTCCATCTGTTCCACAATATTCCCTCCGTACGCGAAAAATGTCATTTTAAAGGTTCGATTTTGTTTATAAAAACATGTCATTGTAGGTATTTTAGCTTCTATTTTACGAAAATGCCTTTGACATGATTGATGTGTTATCAGTTATAATTTTCGATAAAGCAAAAAAATAGAGTAATAAATAAGGGTAAATTAGTAAAAAAAAAAGTATTATTTGCTTTCTTAAAAATTGTGCAAAGAGTTAAAATGACATGTTTTCGTGAACGGAGGAGTACAAAGTCTTTTAGACATTTGCACAAATTTTAATAAAACACTTCACTTTAAAAAAAATCATCATTCCACTAATTTTTTCATAAACTTCATTACTCCATACTCCCTATGTTCCATAATAAAAGTTGTTTTAATGAAATTGTTTTTTTAAGTTCATATTTATGACTAACAAGTATAAAATTATTTTAAAAAATTGATTAAAAAAATAATGTTTTAAAGTGTTTTTATCTCCTTAAAAAGCGTGCACTAAAAGACAAACGACTTTTAATTTGGAACGGATGGAGTATAAGGGAAAACTAATTAAAATACCTCACATTTGGGGGTATGGTAAAAGTATATCCTCAACTTTCAAAAGAAATAAAAATATCCCGACCTTTGAGGGTAGTGGTAATATCTTACCACAGGTTTTCTCACGAGTCAAAAATACCGACAAAACAGTCTACGTGGATTTTTTTTTGACAAGGCATCCTGTGGAAACATTTTTACAAATTAGCACTAAAATTGGGATTTCTTAAACGATTACCTTAAGAAAATAAAAATAAACCGAAAAAAAAATTAAACCCGAAAAACGAAATTGATTCAACCAAGCAACTAATCTGATCACAATTGCCTAAAATTAACAAAATTTACTCAACCAAGTCCATGAACGAATCAAAGAGGAAGAAGATGTGAGAGAAACATCTCAAGATAGATGACCACGAGGGAAGAAGACTGCCATTGATGAGGAACCATGAGCTGCATGAAAGACAGTTCAAGAGGCAACCACGTTAAGATAGGAGGGAGAAAAAGATGTTAGATATGAACCCGATCCAACTATTTATTTTTTTCCTAAGGAAACCGTTCAAGAAAACACTTGTAAAAAAGATCCACGTAGAATGCCTTGTCGACATTTTTTAGCCGTGAGAAAACCCGTGGTAATATATTACCACTACTCTCAAATGTCGGGATATTTTTATTATATTTAGGATATATTTTTACCATACCCCTAAAGGTGGGGTATTTTAATTAGTTTTCCCTATTTTTAATACCCACTAATCCACTATACATTTTAACCAATCACAATCTCTTAAAAAATAACAACACACAAATCATTATAAATCATTGCAATCCCTTACCTTGAATTTGTAAATAAAGAGCGGCCATATCCAGGGTTCGAACTGGGGACCTTTGGTACTACTCGCAACTCGCAAGTCCTTTCCAGTGAGCCATTCCGGAATGGTTATTGCAATCCCTTACCAAGAAAACATAAAAACCATCTATTTTGAAACAAAAATTAACATCTAAATGCCCATGTGTTGTGAAACGGAGGAAGTATTAATTAAATATTTGAAAAAAATGAGTTAAGGGCCCATAGTCGGGCTCACAAAGTGGATGAAAAAGTAAAAAGTTTAAATATGACACTTAAGCTGATGTGTCAGATACAAAATAAGTTAAGGGCGTGGAATGACAATCCGGATAGGGGTGTGCACCGGTTTAAATCGGACCAAAACCGAAATCGTAATACTAAATAATGATAACTGATAACCGGTCTAGAATTTTTCCGATTTTAAGCCGAACCGGACCGTAACCGAACTGGTTTAACCGATATTTTTTTCCCTTCCCGTCTTCATTGAATATATTATAGTGATTTACATCTTGTGTTTTTCTTGATCAAAATTATAGTAAGTGATTTACAACTCCTTTTTTCCTTGTTAACTTTTTTTCATTTATTGGATTTTTTTTTGGTGGAAATCATTTATTGAAAATACAACCTAGGTTATCAAGATTAAATAAATACAATATGTATACTGATAGTTATTTACGATTATATATTTGTGATGCTATGAAGTACAGATTTTTCAGAAAAAGGATAAGTTTCGGTTGAATACGGTTTTAGCCGAAAATCTGTCGGTTTTAACCGGAATCGGGCCAAATATGAAATTCTTTGAAAATGTGAACAGAAAATCGGATTAGGATTTACGGGTTCGGCTCCGGCTGGTTTTCCGATTTAAACAGAAATATGCATACCTCTAAGTCCGGATCTGCTGTACTCAAATCCACTGTCCCTCTCTATCTCTCCTCACACTATCCCTTTTGACGAACCTCGATCTAAAAAGGTCTCCATTTTCAGTGGGACCCGGGAATAAACCTAGTGGGGCCTTCCATATTCCCAACGGGCTTACCTGACCCGTACCGAAATAATCGGTACGACCCAACCTGTGCCGCGGGAATAATCTTATGAAGTTTTTTTTAGAGAAATTATCCCCTCATCGAGGTTTCCTTAAATGAAATCGGAGTCAAATCATTTACCTGTCCGCTTTCGCTAGTTTATAGTTTGACAGTTACAAATTCTCGACTCCCACTTCAGACTCCCAAATAGCGAAGAAGAGTCCGAAATGCTGACCGCGGATGGCTTCAATACTTGTCCGCGGTGCGGTTCCTTCCCCTGATAAAAGAGTTTTGCCGAATTCAGTTTTCTCCTCTGCTATCTTTGTTTCCTTTGAGTTTTACTCTTTTCAGGATATTTGTGCCAGGTCCGCTTGTTTGCCCCCTTCTCCACCCCTCCAAAAGTCCCCTCTCTGTATTTCTTTCTTCTTTTTTATAGGTGATGAGCGATCTTCAGAAAGTCGCCACGTGGGGCTTGCCGTCCGACATGTGTCCAACTCGTGGGACGAGGGCATGTTGGACACGTACCCCCTTTTTTTTTTGGATACGTACCCCCCTTTTTTGGTCCGCGGATGGTGTGACTTCATGCAGATGGAAATTTTGTTGGATGGTCATACGCGGACGGATTTAATACTATCTGTGGCATCTTCCGTGATGACTCTATTCTTCCTTTTGTTTTCAACTATTTTTATATTTATCTAGATGTTTTTATTGTTGGTTTCGTCACAGCTCCTCGGGTTGGGTTGTTTCCCTACGGGATTGACGCGGGCGGATAATCTTAGCATGAAAAAACATATGTCCTTTCGTGAATGTCTTATCTTTGTATTATCCTATCGATAATGGGCTTTTTTGTTTCTTTGTGTCAGCCCATTAAGGGCCCATTAGGCCCATTTTTCCTTCGGAAGTTCAACAGTCGGTAACTTTTCTATAAGTTACCCCGTTCCGTTCTTTTTCACTTTACATTTGTCTTCTTCTGATTTCCAAAGATTTCTTGTCCTTACCTGCTCTTTGGTTTTCCGGTAGTGTTCTTAGGTTTCCGTTTGCGGTTTGTTTGAAGTTTCCGGCGAAGTTCTTCTAGGAGTTGAAGGTATTTCTTCTTGTTTTAAGCTATCTTCAGATTCTTTTTCTTTTTAAACCTTTTCAATCTTTGCCGTTACACTTTGAGGATGAGCTAGGCCCGTACCTCCCAAGGAACATTCTCCTGTCAACTAGGATCCTTCGTGATTTCTCCGTGGAAGTTATACGCGATGATTATGGGGTCCCCTTTTTGAGGGGCGGTGGAAAGACTTTGCTGAGTTGCACAACATCAATGTTGGTTCTTATGTGACTTTCATTCATAAAGGAGAAAATCATTTTGAGGTTCATATTTTAGATGATGTGGGAGATGAGGTGGATGCTGAATGGGCTTCTCCCCGAACAGAGGGTCCACCTTCGAATGGGTTCCGCTTGAGTCAAGGTAGAACCCGATTATTCCCAGTTAGGCCCAGGTGGGCATGAGCTGATATTTATATGTTTTTTAAGCGAACAACTTCTTGAATGTGCCGCCGTACCTTTTCCATCTGTTGCCTACCTTTTGCTAGTTTGTTAGATCATGGTTGCAATCTTTATGATAGTAAAGAGCCCGCGTGTTCTAAAGGCTTATGCAAACTTATTTCCAAATTTCTGAAATGTTTTGATCAGAGGCCCGACGCGGAGCCAAGCTCCAACGTTCTTGGGTCTTATTCAAGAACTCATATCTGAGAATTGCTTCGATCGGAGGCCCGACGCGGAGCCAAGCTCCAACGTTCTTGGGTCTTATTCAAGAACTCTTCTCCAAGAATTGCTTCGATCGGAGGCCCGGAACGGAGCCAAGCTCCAGCGTTGTTGGGTCTTATTCAAGAACTCATCTCCGAGAATTGCTTCGATCGGAGGCCCAACGCGGAGCCAAGCTCTAGGGTTCTTGGGTCTTATTCAAGAACTCATCTCCGAGAATTGCTTCGATCGGAGGCCCGACGCGGAGCCAAACTCCAGCGTTTTTGGGTCTTATTCAAGAACTTATCTCCGAGAATTGCTTCGATCAGAGGCCCGACGCGGAGTCAAGCTCCAGCGTTCTTGGGTCTTATTCAAGAACTCATCTTCGAGAATTGCTTCGATCGGAGGCCCGACGCGGAGCCAAGCTCCGCGTCGGGCCTCTGATCAAAACATTTCAGAAATTTGGAAATAAGTTTGCATAAGCCATTAGAACACGCGGGCTCTTTACTATCATAAAGATTGCAACCATGATCTAACAAACTAGCAAAAGGTAGGCAACAGATGGCAAAGGTATGGCGGCACATTCAAGAAGTTGTTCGCTTAAAAAACATATAAATATCAGCTCATGCCCACCTGGGCCTAGCTGGGATTAATCGGGTTCTACCTTAACTCAAGCGGAACCCATTCGAAGGAGGACCCTCTGTTCGGGGAGAAGCCCATTCAACATCCACCTCATCTCCCACAACATCTAAAATATGAACCTCAAAATGATTTCCTCCTTTATGAATGAAAGTCACAGAAGAACCAACATTGATGTTGTGCGACTCAGCAAAGTCATTCCACTGCCCCTAAAAAAGGGGACCCCATAATCACCGCGTATAACTTCCACGGAGAAATCACGAAGGATCCTAGTTGACAGGAGAATGTTCTTGGGGGAGGTCCGGGCCTAGCTCATCCTCAAAGCGTAACGGCAAAGATTGAAAAGGTTTAAAAAGGAAAAGAATCTAAAGATAGCTTAAAACAAGAAGAAATACCTTAAACTCCTGGAAGAACTTCGCCGGAAACTTCAAACAAACCACAAACGGAAACCTAGGAACACTACCGGAAAACCAAAGATGGCACCATATTCCCAACGGGCTAAAAAGCCATCCGCGGTCAGCAATTTGGACTCTTCTTCGCTATTTGAGAGTCTGAAGTGGGAGTCAAGAATTTGTAACTGTCAAACTATAAACTAGCGAACGCGGACAGGTAAATGATTTGACTCCGATTTCATTTGAGGAAACCTCGATGAGGGGATAATTTCTCTAAAAAACTTCATAAGATTATTCCCGCGGCACAGGTTGGGCCGTACCGATTGTTTCGGTACGGGTCAAGTAAGCCCGTTGGGAATATGGAATGCCTCACTGGGTTTACTCCCGAGTCCCACTAAAAATGGAGACCTTTTTAGATCGAGGTTCGTCATTGGCACCGTCTTTGGGAACCCCCTCACGCTAAGGGGTTCCTCTGTAAACTTTTATTCTGAAAAATCAAGCAAAGACCCCCAGATCCTGATTGGGATGGGGGGTCCGCGTCTAAATATAAAAAATATAGATATATGTGAAAAATGAGTCTTTGAGATGATAGAGTTTCGACGTTGAAAGAATGAGTGACAATCAAAACAACGCGACATAGGACATGAGCCAGAGGATCCACCAAGATCAAGAGGCCTCAAGTATGTATGTGCCGTTGACACCTCAACCTGATCCAGAGGGTGAAACAGGAGATCAGCACCACAATACCCCTCTACATCACTACTACAATGAGCTAGGAGCAGAAGGAGAACACATACCTCAGAATTTCTGGTATTGTGAAGTTCATCATGAACAGGCCAATCCCCTACAGCAAGAACAAACACAATATTACTATTATGATCACTGGGGACAGAACTCGCGTCAGCAGGGGAATATCCACCATGGTGAGCAGCGTGGAAATTTTGATAGATATTATACTGCATACAACAACCCAAGCAACATGAACTACGACTTCCAGGGTCAGGCAATGCCGCACCAAACATGGCAGAATGATCAACGACAACATGAGAACAAACACCGACGCGGAGATAGATCCACAGACGCTTCCAATTCCAAAAAATCTGATTCAGCAGATAAGAGAGCAGAAGGACCGGCGGTCCTCCCATTTGTATTCACTAGAGAAATCTGTTCCGCGATAGTACCGAAAAGATGGAGAGATGTGGGCCTTATGAAATATGATGGAACGACCGATCATGAAGATCATCTCTGCCATTTTACAACCGCGATGGGAATAAATGAATACAACGATGCTATGTTGTGCCGAACTTTCCCCTCAACCTTGACAAAAATCGCCCTCACATGGTTCACCAACCTGCCAAAAAACTCCGTGACCAGTTTCACCCAGCTAACCCATATCTTCACGTCCCATTTTGGAAGTGCACGGTCGCGGAAGAAGACCATGCTTGATCTAAACTCGATCAGGCAAGGAGCTGGGGAAACACTGAGGCACTTTTTTACTCGATTCACCAGCGTGGTAGTACAAATCCCCAACTTTAATCATGAGTCGGCGATCATCATACTCATGGGAAATTTGGCAGAAGGAGATTTCAAGACATACTTGAGGGATCGAGTGTCTAGACAAATCGAAGCAGAGGAGGCGGCCGCGTCCAGCTCAAGAGAAAACACAGGCAATCAGGGTTTCTTTGGGAAGCTCGCCGGAAAGTTCAAGAAAGAGATAGTTAAGCCATCCAGGCATCAGTCAGAAGAAGGAGCTTTTCGTCCCCACCGCGACGAAATACACATGAATTCTAAAAAGGGCCAAGGATCCCATCAAAGGGAAGACTCTCCGCGGTCCTATCATATGAGGGAGAACCTTTATAGGAATCAAGAACTAAGATATCCGTTGCGGAGAGAAGATTGGCTCAATCAGAGACCAGATTGGGAAATCCGTGACCCTAGACCCGATGGCCCCCACCATCGACAGAACCGTTACCAAGGACAACAAGATCAGCGCAGAGATGCCCCATTTTACAATCGAGGAAGAGGCAGGGGACGGAGAGGGCGTGGAGGTAGACACAACCACGCACCCACTATGCAAAGTTTTGTTAATCAGGAAGGAGCCCGAAGACCAGGAGAGGGCCACATACTAGAACCCGAGGGTTTTATAAAAACCCTTGCTGGAGGGTACTCCATGGCAGGATCAAGTAGACAAGAAAAGAGGAACTACGAGCGAGAAGGAAAGCAACTGCCGTCTGCGTCAAGCAGAAAAATTTCTCTGTCACAACATGAAGGTATAACTTTTCCGCCAAAAGACGCTGAGGAAGTAAGGATGCCGCACTCAGACCCTTTGGTCAAAAGGGTCTTTATTGACACTGGTTCGTCCGTTGATATTTTATCATGGGAAGCTTTCTCTCAGATGGGGA
Organism: Persicaria tinctoria; assembly: GCA_037127255.1. Classification (NCBI taxonomy): domain Eukaryota; kingdom Viridiplantae; phylum Streptophyta; class Magnoliopsida; order Caryophyllales; family Polygonaceae; genus Persicaria; species Persicaria tinctoria. The sequence goes on along the minus strand of JBANSL010000019.1, from coordinate 19,210,067 downwards.
TCTCTGTGACATCATTGAAACCGTACGTCGGCACTTTGATTTCGTTCTCAGGAGGAGAAGTGCAGGTGGCAGGAACGATTGAGTTAACAGTAGTCTTAGGGACAGCCCCAAAAAGGCAAATGGAAAATGTCGTGTTCACAGTAGTAAAAGTGCCAACCGTGCGTCTCGCTCTATAAGTTTCAGATCATAGTGTCAATCTATCACTTCGTCAGAAAATGCCCTTTACCGGGGGGAGGAGTAGGGGAAGTTCGCGGCCAACAACCTGAAAGCAGGAGCTGTTATTTAACTTCTATCAAGAAAAAGAAAGAGATAATGTGCATCAGTGAAGAATGTGAATCCATGGTGGGAGAAAGCAACCCGTCGGGACTTTCGGAAGCAGAGCTTGAAGTAAGACTGATAGAGGCAAAGATACCAACCACGGACGAAAGAGTTATCTAGACACCTTTTTCGAACTCCGAAGAGAAGATTTACATGGGGCAAGCATTAGAGCTAGAGGAAAAAGATCGGGTTTTGGAGATCATAGCAAGGTCAAGGGATGTTTTTGCATGGACTCCGCGAGACCTTTTAGGAGTCCCGTCCACGACTGCGTTATACACTTTGAGGATCCGTCCAGGAACAAAGCCCATAGTACAAAAGAAGAGGAAAGTGCCCCCCGAAAAGGCAGCCGCGGCAAAAGAGGAAACTGATAAGCTGTTAGAAGCAGGATTAATAGAAGAAGTAGAAGATTCAGATTGGCTCTCAAATGTGGTACTAGCACTACTACATAAATGATCTAATGTAACAGTTGATTGTAGCGGTTTAATTTATGTGGCGGTTTATGTGGCGGATTTATTGTTGTACACCGTCCTAAACCCATTTTCCGTTTTTGAAGGCTAATGTAGCGGTTCTCAAGAGTCTAATGTGGCGGTTTTTCTAAATTCTAAAAAATAAATCAAATGTGGCGGCCCTTTTTTAGCAGACGTAGCGGTTTCTATAGGCGGGAGAATTCAGCGCTTCGTCCATTGGAAAAATTTTAAGAAATTTTTTTAATGTCAAAAAGTTACTTTTGCATCCCTCCTCTCCTCCAGATACGAACTTTGAGATTTCGATTAGGGTTTGAAACAAATTGCTCCTGGTGACCTTGTGCGACCTTTTCGATTTCAGTTATCTATCAATCGATTATCCTTTTGTGACCTTTGATTTCGCTCATGTGCCAACAAGCGCTTCTAGTGCGACATTTGATTTCCGATTTTCCACTGGCTAATCGCGCACCTGAAGCCAACCTTCAATCGAGTAGTTCTTCCCTTCGCTGCAATAATATGTCCTTTCTGGTTTGTTTCCTTGATTTCAATTGAACTTTTACTCTGTCTGATTTCAATCGAGCAGTTCTTCCTTTATTATTCCATTGATTGTCTATTTGAACATGTAAGTTTCAATTGAAATTTTACTCTCTCTGATTTCGCACTTGGTAAGCGAGGGTTTTAAAATAGGGTTTTCATTCAAGTTAGTGTCTCGTGATTTTTTTTAGGTTTTGGTGATATTTGAGGTTACTCGATGATATGTTTAGGCTTTCCATGGTTAATTTACATTTTCTTTTTTTATCATTTAGAGAACTCAACCTATCACTAAAGACGGTGCTTCAACTATCGTTCTCTGTCACTGCGATCCTTTGGCCGACAAGGGCATGAGGCTGAGCGAGGCCAGAGAAGCAGCTTCTCGGAAATAGAGGTTGTCTTGAATTGAAAAGGTACATTATTTCCTTTTTTCCGAGTTACTTTTGTGGTCGTTCTAGCTTTGTTGCTTTATGGAATCGCTTGTTTTTAGCTTAGCTTGGGAATTTGAATGATTTAATTTTTTGTAGATGTGTTTTTGCTTTTTCTCTATGATGCCGAGGGGAAAACACAATCTAATTATCAGTGTAAGGAAAAGGGGGTTTTCTTGCCTTGTTTTTGTTACTAACACATACACATTATACCTGGAAATTATAATGGTCTTTATCACATAACACCAAAGGATTTTAATGGTGACTAATTCAGCTATGTCTATGTAGTTAGTTGAGGGACGAAGGAGGTCCAATTTAGTGTACAATTAGGACTATGAGTGTAAATTTTGGGATTTTAAATTATTGATTCTGGAATGTAGTTTGTAGACTTATTGGACTTGACCTGCTGCATAATTAAATCATATGATCTACAATATTTAAAAGGTGTTGCTGGCTATTTAAACTGGTTCACGCATTAATCAACTAGTCTTATGCATCTAATTAAAAGGTGTGAGAAAAAAAGTAAATTAGGAGCTTATTTCACCACTAAATGAAGTTATCCTCTACTGGACATTGACAATGGTAAAATTAAGGATATTAAAGGGGCTCACAAGTATAATGTTAGAAAATGTATAATGTATTGGAAGATTACACTCACACCACTGTTGTAGAAAAGCTGTAATGCTAGAAGATGAGATTGTTCATATTTATAGTTACATATGAACTTTTGAAGAGGAAATGACTACTAATACTTAACGGTTAAATGACTTGTAGAAAATAGTACGTTCATCTCTATACCAGCTATTTTGAGCATGATGGTTAGCTACATTTATCTAAACCTAAAGGTAAGCTAGATATATAATAGAATTACTTACCATTATAAATGTGAGAAATATATCAAAGAAGATTAGCTTTTTCAAAATTCTATGAATTTCAATTTTTACTAGATGTTATTCGAAATCTTAAGATTACTTCGAGTTGGTGCAGTTTCCTATATATTTGCCCATTTTTTCATCTTTTCATATTGACCTTGGAGCTGAATATTTCCTCATCTTATTTTTAGTTGAAAAGCATCTTGGCTTTTCACACTCTCTAAATGTCTAAATCACAACTGCCATTGAACAATTGAATTAAAATTAGTTTCTTTCTCTTCCCATATCCTCCACTGATGCCGTGTTCTCCCGTTGGCGTGCTAGACTAGTATTACTTGTAAGAAAATGGAAATGTTGTGTGTTCATTGCTAATATGAAATATCATCTTTTCTTATATGGATGCCATGATTTTGAGCTGTTCATTTTGTAGTATCCTACCCACTAAATTTCTGAATATACCAGCTCAAGGTTAGTGAGATATATTTGGAGGCTATCATGCCTTTAGAAAGGACCACACCTAAAATTACCTGTGCAGATTTTTTTTATAATGCATCTCATTTCTTTAGTGGATTCCTAGTGCTATTACCGGAACTATAACTTAGTAAATTTTGTTGGTGGTGGTTATAAGCTCTCTAAGACATCCTTGGGGGTAGATGGAGGAGAAATAGATGCAAGTCAAGGCACTTTTGGTTTTAGAATTTTGTCGATTCTCTAAACAATTTGGACGTCAAAAATATTTTCTATGATAATCTCTCCCTATCAGATGTGCTTTTTTTTTTGGCAGTTTGAATTTTAATTTCAAAGAATTTGAAGTTTTAATATGAGAACTACAAATGCTAATGCTTATGGACTACAACTTAATGTAAACTCTTTTAAAGTAATTTGTTTCTTGACTTTCTTCACAAAGAATCAGTTGGAAGTATAACTCCTAGATTTCTTTTTCTCTATAGGTAGTATCCCACATATGTTAAGTGGAACTTCTATGCACATATTACTTGTTAAGTAATATAAGGTCACACTCTATGCAATCATACTAATTGCATGAACACCCTTCTTTGGCTACTTGCATTGATTGTTCACAGCAACTGGCTCTCTTGATTGGAGCATTTTTTATTTATTTAAGTTTTCTTTTTGGATTGAGGGTTTTTTTAATTGGGAGAAAAAGAAGAGATTGTACAGATGTACATGGAGTCATGAGGTTTGGTTTCATTGAGATTGCTATTAAATTTAATTGCTATAAGTATGTGGTTAGAGAAAAATGCCCTAAAATTTATCCAAACTGGACAAGTATGGGTATTAGTGGGATGAACAAGCATAAAAGAGGATAGAAAAACACACGTGAGGGGAATGTAATGAAATTAATTAATGTGTGCATTATTATGTTTCACTCAGTTTTGTTCTCCATATGTGGTTGAAGAAAAATGCATATCTTCTCTTTGTGAAGTTTGATTGAATATCTTTCTTTCTTTTTTTCTTGGCAGGAATCAGGTTGATGTAGGTTGGTTCCAACCCTATTATTACACGCATTTTGGTTGACATCATGGACAAGTGCTACTTCCAACCTTTAGAAGATTATCCTTTATTTTGTCATGTCCAAGTGGTTGCACTTGAACAATACTTAGTAGTTGACTATAGTAATATAGTTAGTTTGTGTTTAAGCGCTGGCTATTTTGTTAAGCTAAATTTTAAACTGTAAGCACTTGCCACTTTGTAAATATGAATTCTCAATTATATATGAATAATGGCCTGTTTTTCAAATTTATTTGTAAATATAATATTTTCCAAATTTTACAGCTAAAAAAAACATGTAAACCGCTACTATAGGTGAAGAAGTGCTACATGCTATTTTGGTAGAAACCTCAATAAACCGCTGCATAAAGCTTAAAAACCGTTGCTTGTAGAATTGAAAACCGCTACCATAGATGAGAAAAACCGCCACTATAGAATAAAAACCGCTACATTTGTTAAATTAACTCCCACTAAATTGCAATGACAAAACCGCTACATTTCATTTGTAGCTAGCGGTTTTTTATATCTAATGTGGCGGTTTATTCCATTCTTCATAAACCGCTACATTTGCTTTTAAAAACCGCCACATTTGAGCTAAAGCAGGGGCAGCAAATGTAGCGACTGAAAAACCGCTACTTTAGACTTTAAGAAGCGGTTTTTTGACTTTAGGTGACAGTTTATGACCGCCACAATAGTCGCTAAATGTAGTAGTGTAGTGAAAAAGTCTAGTGGAAAGTGGAGGATGTGCATTGATTTCATGGATCTTAATAAGTCCTGCCCCAAAGGCAGTTACCCATTGCCATCCATAGACGAGCTCGTTGACGGAACCGCGGGTAATAAAGTCCTCAGCTTTCTTGATGCTTATTCGGGGTACAATCAAATATGCCTGGACCCACGAGACAAAAAAGCAACTACTTTCATCACCAACGATGGAATATTTTGCTACCGCGTCATGCCTTTTGGACTCAGAAATGCGGGAGCTACGTTTCAGAGAACTGTGGATCGAATTTTTCACTGATAGATTGGGAGGAATGTGTCGATATATGTGGATGATATTGTGGTTAAGAGCAAAAGAGCAGAAGATCATGCGACAGACCTACAAGAGACATTTGATTCCCTTCGTAGGGGGGGATTGAACTTTAACGCGGAAAAATGTGTCTTCGGAGTTGACTCTGGAAAGTTTATTGGTTTCATGGTCAGTCATCGGACAATTGATGTAAACCCTGAAAAAGTCGTGGCAGTCCAGAATCTCCAACCACCGCGGACGATCAAAGAACTACAGTCTTTGAACGGAGCAGTAAACTACCTAAGCCGATTTTGTTCGTGCCTAGCGGACAAATCATTACCTTTCTTTGCTCTACTCAAGAAAAAAGGGCCGATACGCTGAACCCAAAATTGCAAAAAGCTTTCGGGGATTTAAAAGTTTTCTTATCAGCACTCCCCAGCCTACAGCAACCAGAGAAACAGGAAGCTTTACACTTGTACCTATCAGTCAAAAATATTACCATCAGTGCGGTCTTAACACGTGAAGAGAAGTATCATGTATACTACGTCAGTCGTGTGCTGCAAGATGCAGAGACGCGGTATGAACCAGTGGAGAAGATGATTTTATGTCTGGTATTCGTGACAAGAAGATTAATACCCTACTGCCAGGATCATGTCATCCGAGTAATGATCGACCTACCTTTGCGACAGATTCTCCACTCCCCATGGCTGTTAGGAAGGATGATGAAGTGGGCGGTTGAGTTGACAGAATTTGAAATTGAATACACCCTACGGCGGGCGGTATTGGCTTAGACACTAGCCGATTTCATCTGTGAAACAAGTTTTAAGCTAAGGGCTCAAACAGAAAAAAGCGAGTGGACACTCAAGGTAGATGGCGCGGCCAACAAAGACGGATGCAGAGCTGGATTTACTCTCACTGCACTTGATGAGCAATGGTACAACTACGCTTACAAACTAAATTTTCAAGCCACGAACAATGAAGCTGAGTATGAGGCCCTGCTCGCGGGCCTAGAGATAGCTTTGATCAAGGGAGCCAGACAAGTATCCATTTACACCGACTTAGAGGTTATGGCACGACAGATAACAGAGGAATACGAAGCTAGAACTGGATTAATGCCTGACTATCAAAGAAAGGTACTTGCATTATCAAAAGCGTTCTTGAGTTTTTGCTTGACAGTGATTTCCAAAAATGACAACCAGCAGGCAGATGCGTTGGCTCGAATGGGGGCAGTCATGCCCGAAGAAGTGGGGAAGGAAGTTATCCTCGAAAGGATGAACAGTCGCAGACTTATTCAAGAAATCTATCAAGTTCAAGGAATCGAGGAAGGAGACTGGAGGACACCGCTCGCGGACTATCTGGGTAAGGGTCTGTTACCAAGAGAAAACGACGCGGCCAGAAAAGTGATCACAAAATCAACTCGTTTCACCATCAGAGAGGGAAAACTCTACAAAAGGGGCTATTGCCTCCCAGATCTGCTTTGCATACAAGTTGAAGAAGGAAGTCTTGTCGTGAAAGAACTACATGATGGGGTTTGTGCGCATCACCAAGGGTGGAGAACCTTGGTGGCAAAAGCAACCAGACTTGGGTATTACTGGCCTACCATGAGGTAGGATGTCCAAAACTATATTCAGAAATGTGACGCGTGCCAAAGGCTTGGAAATCTGATGCATCGCCCTACAGACCCAATGAAAAGCATATCTACTTGTCCGTTTTCCATTTGGGGAATGAATATCCTTGGTCCATTTCCTACTGCCCCGGGACAGTTGAAGTATGTGCTTGTCTTGGTATACTATTTCACAAAGTGGGTGGAAGCCGAAGCAATGGGACTGATCACCGCGGAAAAAGTAAGAAGGTTCTTATGGAAGAACATCATCTGCCGATTTGGGGTGCCAGACTCGATAATCACAGACCATGGACCACAGTTTGATAGTGAATCAATCAAAGATTTTTGCGCCGTCTGTGGGAACCCCCTCACGCTAAGGGGTTCCTTTGTAAACTTTTATTATGAAAAATCAAGCAAAGACCCCCAGATCCTGAAGGGGATGGGGGTCCGCATCTAAATATAAAAAATATAGATATATGTGAAAAATGAGTCTTTGACTTGACAGAGTTACGACGTTGAAAGAATGAGTGACAATCAAAACAACGCGACACAGGACATGAGCCAGGGGATCCACCAAGATCAAGAGGCCTCAAGTATGTATGTCCCATTGACACCTCAACCTGATCCAGAGGGTGAAACATGAGATCAGCACCACGATACCCCTCTACATCACTACTACAATCAGCAAGGAGCAGAAGGAGAAAACATACCTTAGAATTTCTGGTATTATGAAGTTCATCATGAACAACCCAATCCCCTACAGCAAGAACAAACACAATATTACTATTATGATCACTAGGGACAGAACTCGCGTCAGCAGGGGAATATCCACCATGGTGAACAGCGTGGAAATTTCGATAGATATTTGTTGTTGTAGGAGGATGGTCAAGTATGAAATAAATATAAAATAAAGATCAGACTGACTTCCCTGTCTCAGCAAATAAATACAAGACTTCCTCCCGTTGTAGTAGACGGTTGTCAGGATCGAATCCACGAGGAAGCACGTCAGCAGTTCTTAGGTAGCAACAAATCTCACAGACAAGCAACAAAAAGACAGAAACAGAAAGACAATGGCGGAAACAGAAATAAAACAGAAAATAACAAATAAAAGCAATGAACAAAACGAAGACAGAAAAGACAAAGCAAAGCAGAAAATAAAACAAAGCAACAGGCGTACTCGATCTCGACGACAGCCTACTCGAGATCGACTAGAAATAGCAAAGACAGAAACTTTGAAATCGAAAACAGAAACTCAAACTCAACTCGATATAGACCAAAACCAACTCGATCTCGACGACAAGCCTACTCGAGATCGACAACAGCAAGTCGACAACAGGAACAGGTAATGTCGAGTAGGAACTCTCCTCGATATCGAGTACAGGCTACTCTGTATCGACTAAGGCTCCTCTGTATCGACTAGAAACTCAAAAAACTGTAAATCACAGATTTCGAACACAACTCGGAAATTTGACAGAAATAAACTCAATATATGAAAAACTTCCAAAGCCAGGGTATCAACACCACAACGATAACCATGCAAAGTAACACATAAAGGCATAAAAGATCATGCTTTCCATCAAAATAACCTTCGTTACTAACAAATAGGCATATAGAGGCTTTCGCATAAACCCTAATTGTTACTAACCCTTTTCACATAATTAATCCAAGTTGCATTAAGATCACTTTCGCTTCAATAACACAAACAAGGATCGCCTTCAACTCTCGCAAAAGAATCATGCTCATAGGGATAGAAGACTAATTGCATAAAAAGATCTGACCTTTACCGCATCACCTTACATGGCCACCGTTGGGCTCACCCCAGCCCTAGAAGTGGGTGGACTACTCGCTCTTCATCATCAAAAAAGACATCAAATAACAAAAGAAACTAACTTGCATTGAATTTTAAATAAAGAAAGCTTACAACCCACAAGACAAATCCGCTTTCGCCTTTCCACCTTGCTTGCTACAAACTCTCTCTTTCTACTCCTACTTACTTGAATGGAATTGATTGTGTTTCTGAATGAATGAAAAACCAGCCCCTAGGGCTTTATTTATAGCCTTCTATTCCTTGCTAATCAAGGATAGAATCTTCTATCTATATCTAAAATTATATCTAAAACTTTAAAAGATAAATAAAAGCAATTTAGGAATTAAATCTAAAAGGAAAATAATAAATCTAAAGTCTTCCATGTCTTCTCCATAGATAGAACTTGATAGATGTTGATAGATCTCGGCCAACTCGACTTCTTTCGGCTCCAAGTAACTCCAACTCGACTCGGACTGCTCACGTCGACGCGTTTCCAGAAACTGGGCTACTCGATATCGACAAAGGCTACTCGACATCGAGTAGGATTCGTCGTCGACTGGCTCTCTGGTGATGTCGAGGACTCCTCCTCGACATGGACTCGGACTAGGGCATGGTGGCTCCTCGATCTCGACAAGCTCCTCCTCGAGATCGAGTAGGGTTGCTCAGCGCCTTTGTCCTCGGCTTCTCGATCAGCTCCTCTTCTCGACTTCGGATGTGGCCTCTCAGTGTCGTCGATCTCGACTAGGTAGTACTCGAGATCGAGTAGGGTTCCGGAGTCAGGTTGCCTCGGACTTGGTTTCCTCGACCAGGCCTTGTCGACCAAGTCTGCTCGGGCTCTCTACTCGAGATCGAGTAAGGTGTACTCGACATAGAGTAGCTCTGGCTTCAGCTCGGTTTGTCCTGGTTCTGTACTCTCGGATTCTGGACTTCTGTAGTTGTTTTCCGAGCTTTTATGACTTTCCTTCAAATTGCTGTAAAGCGTCTCGAATTCTGCGAATTTAAACAGAAACTGGTGTAGATTCCATAATTTGGCAAATAAACATAAACTACATAGATTTTGTACTATTCTAACCCAAATGCATGCAATGTATGCAGAAATCGATATAAAAGTTACTGTAAAACATGACAGATTCAGCTCACAACAAACACCCCATACTTAAGCTTGCTTGTCCTCAAGCAATACTTTTAATTGTCATTCAGGGGAAGAATTCAAAACTCTCAACATATTAGATTCATTCTTATATGTCCCTGCAATTAATTACCATCCTCGAAAAGGTACAAGTGTCACAAATCCATGCATGTGCGATTATACAAAAGCAACATCTACTCACAAAAGGAGGGTTATGAAAAAACAATTTTATATGTGACAAAGCTACAATAATCAAGAGGATTTTAATCAAGCTCAAATAAGGAGTAGATTGGTAAAAGGCTAAAGGTGGGCAATTTTTGGCAATGTGGTTCTAATGATCCGGGGAAATGGAGTATTTCCAAACTTGAATTTCCACATTCCTTTTCATAAGTTTCATCACCTTTCATAATGCTTTTATCAATAATAATGCTTTTACCTCTCTGACCTCAGCACTGCCTTCTCGCGAGTCACAAACATGGGTGTCATGAATGACCCCGGATACTTAGTGCTTTGGACTCCTCACAATGTGTCCCATCTCTCCAAACTATTATCTCAGAGAGCAGGGTCAATCTACCTTTATCTCCTGAGGTGATTGGATTTTCTTTCTCTCATTAAATTTTCCATATATTTCAAATAATTTCCTTCCAAACTCCAATAAATGACAATAACGACACAATCGCCATATAATAATCTCCATAATGTAACATCATTCTCAACATAATCCCCGGATAAGGTAAAGAATGGAAAATATTTAGATCATGTGGAGCAATATTTGAAATAAGGCATAATATGGCTTTTGTGATGCATAAGCATAGGTAAGGCTAGGAATATAAACAATGAGCATTATATGGAAATATAAAGTCCTCCATCATCTTATTATGCAACATGTCAAAAGCAACTTCAAATTTTACCTCATTTCATGGTTTTCATAAAAATATGCACTTCATTATGGCTTCCCTTTACTAGGCAATTTCATGCTATATCTCTAATGAATCCAATTTTGCATCGTCGAGTTCAATATAAACTTCCATGACATTAATAAAAAAATTTAATGGGGGTCATTTTTCAAACTTTTGGAAATCATGCATATAAGCACATAAATCAATAATGCATTCTAAAATAGCCATGTAGCAATTCAAAGAAATAATGCACATATAATGTCAAATAAAGTAAATATGAGCACATAAATCAATAATGCATTCCAAAATAGCCATGTAGCAATTCAAAGAAATAATGCACATATATTGTCAAATAAAGTAAATATGCATAATGTAAGCCCTTCCCCCACCCCATACTTAAACATTATAGTGTCCTCACTGTATAAAAACAAGGGTAGAGAAAGAAACTCACTAGACTGGTGTGCAGGGCCTCTAAATTTCGAATGTAAGCACCTCCTGGGCCGAGTATGAATATTATCCATGGACCTGAAAAGTATGGAAGACATATACCCATAATAGAAAAACTAAAAGTGTTCAAAACCCAAAAACAAACAAAACAATTTCCAAAAACGTCTCAAAAAAGTCTATGTACAAGCTCTAGATTTTATAGTCGCTAGGCCGACTTTCCATTTATGCTCAAGGTGGCATCTGCAGGGCCCATGTAGCTTGGGCCTCAAATAGGACTCCATTCTTGTCCATCAGCTGTAATCCTCCAGAATGGATCTTGTTCACCACGAAAGGTCCCATCCGCTTCTTGTTGAATTTATTAGGGAACCAATGATCCTTTGATTTAGAGACATAGAGCTTGTCTCCAACTTCATACTCCTTGGGCTCATCATTGGATATCCTACATAAGCGCACATACCAAGGCAAACCTCTCCCATGTATAGATAGATCTTTAATGGAAATAGGAGAAGAAAGATTCATACCTTGGCTTACCATTGTAGAGACGGAATCGGGGACCACAATTATTGGTCGATCTCGACTAGGGCTAGTCGATCTCGACGAGTCTGCAGGCTCTGGTGGTGGACTACTCGAAGATGCCTGAGTCGACGAAGAGGAGGGCTTGTCGACATCGAGTGGCCTACTCGATCTCGAGTAGGATTCTACTCTTCGAGGCTTCAGTGTCGAGGAAGCAGGAGCTGGGCCAGCAGGGTGGTGGTCGATCTCGAGTAGCGTACTCGATGTCGACGAGGATTCAGGCTCTGGAGCCGTCAGCGTCGAGGAAGGTGAAGTCGAGACAGCCGAGTGGTGGTCGATCTCGAGTAGTGTACTCGATGTCGAGTAGCCCTCAGCTTCTGTATTATTGCTCGATGACGCTGGTGCTGGTGGAGGCGTCTGTTTCTTGTTGAGATCGACTAGGGTCCTCGATGTCGAGGAGTCTTGGTCGATCTTGACCCCATACTTAGTTCCTGTCAAGGCATCCGAAAAATAATTAGTCCATAACGACGTACCTTGGTTTGTGTCGATTGGATTTTCTGTGTCCTCCTTTAGGATTGCCATGATCTCCTCCACCTGGGTCTCCATGTCCCTCTTTTCCAGCTCTTCAGGGGTCATATTTCTGACCTTGGGTTCCCCGCAGGTGATGTAGCCAGCTGAGATAGATTTGACCTCTTCCATTGGACCTGTATGCCTTTCAGTTTTATTAAAGGAATACTCAATTACCTCATCGCTGATGTTGAAGGTGAGCACTCCTTTCCTTATGCTTATGTTGGCATCCACCGTCGCCGAGAAGGGTCTCCCTAGAATAATTGGACAAGCAGGATCTTCTTGCATATCAATAACTAGGAAATTAGCAGGGACAAAGAATTTACCTACTTGTACGGGCACATTGTCCACCATGCCTGTTGGGATGACCACAGTGTTGTTGGCCATATATAGTCTAGCATTCACAGGCTCTAGGGCACCTATCTTAATCTTGGACCAAATTGTTAAAGGCATTATACTTACACTAGCTCCAAGATCACATAAAGCATTAATTTTATATGGACCAAATATAATGGTTATAGCAAACTTACCTGAATCTAGCCTCTTCTCTAGTATGTCCAAATGGCTGCACTCCTCTGTAATCTCAGCCATTGACCGCCTTTTGCTCAGAATCTCCTTCAGGAACTTGACATAAGATGGCATTTCATTGAGAATCCCCGGCAACGGCGCCAATTTGTTGTTGTAGGAGGATGGTGACGTTGAGTTTCTGAAGCATCTTAATGAAGCGCTGAAATTTCTTTTCTGCTGGGTCCTTTGGAGATTTTGTGGGGAAAGGCAGCTTCTTTTTCTGATTTGGAGCCAGAACAGATGTTGGAGGTGCTGCAGCTTTCTCGACGTCGACAAGATCCTCCTCGATGTCGAGTACACCCTTGTCGATATCGACCAGATTGGGTGATGTCGAGTTGCTGTGTGGTGCAGACGAGGGTTTTTGAAGTTTCTCCTCGACATCGACTAGGCCCTCCTCGATATCGACTACAGTGTTATCGATGTCGAGTTGTTGTTCTTCGTTGTTCTGCTGCTTTCCGACCTCTGGCTCTTGCAGTTGATGTCCGCTTCTGAGTTTAACAGCAGCGATTGTTGTAAGAGGAAATCGAGAATGCAAAATAGTAAGTAAACAAAGTAAAGCAAACCGATCAAATCCCAACAAATAATGTTCAAGACTCCCTCCAATGTAGTAAAAGAAAGTCAGGTTCGAGTCCTCGAGGAAGCTGGTGGAATCTCACGGACAGAAGTCGAAAATAGGAGCTAGATCTCGACTAGGGTTAGTCGACAAGAGATCAGGCTAGTCGAACAGTGTAGCAGTCGCAGGCAGAGGCTACTCGATATCGACGAGGGGCTACTCGATGTCGAGTACAGTCCTTGTCGACTTCGGGTTGGGCTCGTCGAGTTCCTGCACAAGTAAGCTACGACGATCTGGGATCGGGAATCAGTAGTCGAGATCGACCAGGCTTGGTCGAGATCGACGAGGGCAGAAAAGTAAAAACAAAAGCAGTTTCGGTTTCCGTAACTCTATGAATTTAGAAAACTTCCAAGATTAGGGTTTGCGACAACGATTACCATGCAAGCGGAATATAAATCACAAAAGGCGGTAACTTTATCGATAAAGGAAAAGACTTTCACCTAATCCGTCAAGTAGGAATATAAATCTCGCGACAAATAATCCTAATTGCATCTATTCCTTTTCATAATTAGCATTTATAATCTTTCTAATAAAAATCCTAATTACTACCCAAGTTTCACAACATGAGTTCTTTAATTTCTCAATCAAAGATGAAGCACATAGGGAATAGACTAAAATATCGACAAAATACCTCCTTTTGCAATCGCTCATCCACCGACATGGCTCTCGTTGGGCTCACCCCAACCCCAGAAGTAGGTGGACTACTCGCGCCTCATCGCAATCGCAGACATTGAATTGAAAGAAATAACTTGCATTAACTAAATTCAAAGCCTTTACAATCCCGACAATCAACTTTCGTAAACTGCCAAAACCTTAAAACCTTCGAACTCCTAAATCTCTATGTATAACTGTCTCTCTGAAATTGAATGAATCTAAAATTAGCCCCATGGGCTTTATTTATAGCCTTCTATTCCTTGCTACTCAAGGATAGAATATCTATATCTATATCTAAAACTATATCTAAGACTTTAAAGATAAATAAAAGCAACAAAGAAATTAAATCTAAAAAGGGAAATAATATCTAAAGTGTCTCAAGTGGATAAAAACTCTCTTCTTCATGATAGATGTAGATAATTCGGATAGACTAGGCTATCCTCGGCTCCAAGGACTCCAACTCCGAGTAGGACTGCATCAATGCGTCACGCGGCTTCGGAAATCTTCGTCGATCTCGAGTACTGCGTACTCGATATCGAGTAGTAAAGTCGTCGACTGGGCTGGCTTGTCGTCTCGGCTAGCAGGTCCTCGACGTGGCTTGGTCATGACTCCTAGCCTTAGTCGATCTCGAGGAGAGCTCCTCGATCTCGACGAGTGTTGTGCTTATCGACTTGGTCTTCCGAGGTTGTCGAGCAACCCTGCTTGGATGTGGTCATGTCGACATAGATGACGCTCGTCGATCTCGACGACAACGGATCATCGACTTGGCCAGCTTGGTGTTGTCGAGTGGCCTCTTGTCGACATGCTCGGACACAGGCTTCTGGGCTTCCTCGATCTCGACAAGGGTCTTGTCGATCTCGAGTAGATCATGGCTTGGCCTGGTGTTGTCGAGCAGCATCTCTTCGACATGGCCATGTGGTCTGGCACTTGTCGACATCGATGAGAACTTAGTCGAGATCGAGTAGACTTGCTGCTTCCGTCTTTGCTTCTTGGTTTTCTCCTGAAATGTTTCCATATTCTGCAATATTAAACAGAAACTTATGTAGATCTCCATTTCTAACAATTAAGCATATACTACATAAATTCGACATATTCCCAACCCGAAATATGCAAAATGTAAAGAATATGGAACTAAAATATGCATAGAAACATGGCTACTTTGGAGACATCAAATCACACCATACTTAGACTTGCTTGTCCTCAAGCAATAACCAAACAATAACCAAGACCTACAACACATCCTTCAAGTCTTCGCCTTTTGTCAAAAGCAACATCTCAAGTAGTAGCAATGTAAGACAAGTGAATTTAACGTCATCACACATATATGAGCGATCCATAGGCATAGGCAATATAAATCCAACCTCACAGGGGTAATGTGTTTATACTCAGCTCTCAATGTGTTTAGGCTATGTATATCGACTCTCAACTCAATTCCATACACAATCCCGTAAACATTGCAATTTAAATATGAATCCACTTCGCAACCAATTATGAAAATGCAACAAGAATTATCAGGAGGACTTCGCTCAATAGAAGTCTTCAAAGAAGATTCCATTCGACGGGGTTGTAATGGGGCTTGGTAAGAAATAATCAGGTATGGAATTATTTGGCCATGTGGTGCTAAATAAAATTCGGGAATCAAGACTCCTATATCTTCCAACATAACCAAACCATAACTTCCCAATCATATGCATCAACCAAACTCTCCAATTTTTCTCAATAAAGTATATAACCTTTCAAACTTCCTAAATCTCCCCAAAATATGTATCTTGCAAATAATGAAAGAAATAAGGCAAATTTGGCTCATGCACTTTTATTCACAAACATATATACTTTTTCTTCTTCTTTTTTCGGATTTTTTTTTTGATGCGAAAATATAAAATAATATAGAGGTGCATTTATAATGTGAGCCAAAAATCCTTTTACATAATATGTCTAGCAAGATAAAAAAAAATGTACAACCAACCCATATCTCAATAATTTCCAAAATGCAACATAAGCTCATTCTTTCCACAAATCATCGTACCATCCAACTCTAAGTCTTAATTCCCAAATGGGGGCCAGGCTCAATTTGGCTAAGGATAATTTTGTGGAGTTTACAATAAAAGTCTCAGGCTAATGTTCTGGCTTCAAGCAAGGATAATGTAGGGTAGGTAAAGAGAGGATAAAATTGGCTTAAAAGGTGCCTCCATCATTTAATTCTCATCAACATAAACATATAAATGCATTGGTTTTGAATAACTATCGCAACATTTAGAGATGCATAGGAAGAGTAAATACACTCAAGAAAGCAGAGGGATTTTTTTTAATGTTCTCCCTATAAGGCCAAAATTCTCACTGGGACAATTTTTGTTGGATTTTAACCTTTAGCTTAGGATCATATGTGCTCAATTTTATCACAAGTTCACAATCCACATAAAAACCATTTTGAGGACTTAGGCTAAACTTTCCAAACATGCCATAGGATTTACATGATCAAGTCAATCATTATTTATCATCATAGGACATCTAAGTTAGGGTATAAAACTAAAATAATGCAAAAATTTAAACATGCATTTTTTTTTCATTTTTCGACATTTTCTATATTTTTATTTTTTTATTTTTTTTTCTTACAAAGAGAACAAGACTAAAATATGCATAAAACTTAAACATACAAAAACCAACAAATAAAATGCAACTAATAACTTAAATACCAAAGTTGTGCCATGTCTTAGAAATCTATTACAAATCATGAAACAAGACTTTCAAAAGGGTACACATAAAGTACTAGCAGCATATAACCACATAAAAGTCCCTTGTACAGTCCTTTTCTCCCACCCCATAGTTAAAATATACAGTGTCCTCACTGTTGAATAATAAAAAAAAATGAAAGGGAAGGGAAAAAAAAACTCACAGAGCAGCTCACTGAGGCGGCGGTGGACCGAAATATGGAAAGTGGAATCCCACCTGGTAGTCAGGAGCTCCTCCATAGGAAGAACTGCCAGGCTGTTGTGAAGATGATCCACCAGCGTCGTGGGTGCTCCCCTGTCTCTGGAACTGGGACGGCCGACCCCAGAACTGCTGATCCATGCCACCGAAAGTGTCCCTGACATAGGAATGGTGGGATCGGTTAGCAGAATACATCTCCTCCTGGCGTTTGTCAATGGTGTCGACTCTGAGTGACAGAGAGTGCATCTGGTCAAACATTGCTGTCTGTAGCCCCTGGATCTGGCGCAGCTCAGAGAGCACCTCCTCTGAATATCCTCCAGCATGGTGAGTCTGCTGGGTATGGTAAGAGTGGTGGGAAGGGATCTGCTGTGGGGAGTGGTAAGAGTGGTGGGAGGCTTGTGGGCTGTCAGCCTCGTCGTTGTCGTCCTCCCCTGTAGGATCTGGCTCAGGGTCTACGGCCATAGGCACAGAATCAGGGTGGTCGTAGAGGAGAGGATGGTCCCTCAGAGTGGGGTCAGCAGATGGTATGATCTCGGGGAGGTAATCAATCCCCGTCCATGTAGTGTACCAGTCGCGAGGGTGGTGCAGGTCCATCAAATCCTGCCTAATGGGAACCCTCGTCCTAAAATGGACCCATCTGTTGTGGCGGCGGGCGATGATATGTCCCCTCTGTAGGGACCCGATGTCGATCCTCATCACGTTCCTCGGGGTGTATCGGTGGACGGGGAGCTGTAAGCGAAGGGCTAAAAGAGCTACCATGCTACCGTCATAGATGGTTACCCGTGGCTGATTCCGGCGGGCAATGCAGTGTTCGAGCCATGCGTAGGCGAGCGGCAGGGGTTCTGACTCAAAAAGCATCCGCCTCAGACACTCTAACTCTGGCTGGATGGGTCACCTCATCTCTGGGCGGGCCCAAATAGTGCTACCCAGGATTCTTAGGATGGTAGTGAATAGAGGACTGGCTATGTTGGCTGTGATGGCACGGTCTTGGGTAGGCTCCAGCATGTTGGACATGTAGCCCCACATCACATCTGTATCATGGATGTGGAAGAAACTGGTGGTGTGGTGGAAATCAAAGATGGTGCTCATCTCCTCGAGAGTCATGGTAAACTGCCTGTTGGCAAGCTGAAAGTGGACGTGGCTAGTGGAGGCAGGGGTTTTTGGGATCCGGAGAGTTGCGAGGAACTCTCCTGTCAAGGTCGGGTAGTGGTGGTCTAAGGGTCCAATCAGACAGTCGGCATCTAGCCAACCGAACCCCTGGATCATCCAGAAGTGCATCCCTAGCTCCTCCATAGATGGCTGGTGGTACCACCGGGCGTTCGGAGCCCGGTCAGCTAAATCCAAAGCAAGCTGGCGTGTCTCTGTGTCATGGATCCTCAGATAGTCCATGTCCGGATATTTTGTTCTGACCATAGACTGCAAAAATATAGAGTACCCCATGCAAGATAATATAACAACCCCATACTTAGTTCATATTAATAATGCAACATATATGTTTTTGAAAGAATGCTCCAAATTCAAGGAATTTCCAATAAATATAAAGAATCTACCAACTTTAATCAATAAATCCCAAATTTCATAAATTCCTTTAATAGTATATATGAACTAAGTATGACAACATTTAGATAATTAAAAAAATCAGTCCATTAAGAATTTCCATATATATATCCCACCCCTAATAATAATATAAATTTCCCGCGCAAATTTCAAACCCTATATTTTCAACACACAATTCAATGTCCAATCTCTACCTAGGTTCTCATAGAATTTATGAACTGAAATTGAGAGAATAGGGGGAGAAATCATACCTTAAAGTTGAAATAGTGGGTAGAAGTATGTAATTAGAGATTAATTAAGGGTGGTGGTCTCGGAATTGGATCAAGAACTTACTGGTGGCGGCGGTTAAGCACCGGATCTGGGTGTGGAGGAATTCGACGAAGCGGATCTGGGCAGCAGCAAGAAAGGGGAGGAGGCGAGGTTGTCGACAGTACTGCTGGGTGGTTGGAGGGGCGAGATCCGGCTCGGCGGTGGTGCTCAGTGGCCGGATTGGGAGGGACGTGGCCGGAATCGGGGAGATGGAGGCCGAATCTGGTGGTTTCTGGGCGATTGGTGAGCGACTGGTGGTGCTGGTGGGCTCGGAGCGGCCGGACTGGGAGAGCGAGGGCAGTGAGCGAGGAGCGAGAGGGAGGGAATGAAGGAGACGGACCAGTGTGCTGGCGGCGCTAGTGGGTGCTCGGTCTCGGCTTGGTGGACTCGGATCTAGGCATCGAGGAACGCCGGCTTGGGGACAGTGAGAGCTCGAGGAGGAGGGGAGCGAGAGGAGGAAGGTGAAGAGGGAGGCTGTGTCGGCTAGGGTTTGTCGAGGTCGGGTAAGGCAAGAGGGAGGGGAAGGCTTCCAAGGTAAGGGGTTTTAATAAAATTCCGAAAAAATTAAATAAAAATTATGAAAATTAAAATAAAAATCTATAAAATCTAAAAATCTGAAAACTGACCTATATATATCTATTATTTATTTATTTATTTATTGTAGAAAGAAAGAAAACTTACCTGAAATCTCCCACTTACCTTTGTAGCTTACTTGATTTAGACGAACCTGACTGATATAGATCTCTCTTGAATGCCTGAATGTAACCATGCGAAGAGATTATGCACGAGTTTTAAGAAAATGAAAATAGAAAAGAAAAATAAGAAAACTAGGAAAGAGTAAGAAAAGCGGGTTGCCTCCCGTAAGCGCTAAGGTTTAAGTCGTTAGCTCGACCTACTTCCCTGTTTTAGGCTTTGACTAATGCCAGGGTGGCGCGAATCTCCTCTTCCGGGTCTTCTTTGTCATAGTATTTCTTGACTCTGTGCCCATTTACTTTAAATGTGGTGCCGTCGGTGCCAATTAACTCTACTGCTCTATGAGGGTATATATGGTGAACCAAGAAAGGTCCACTCCATCTTGTCCTTAGCTTTCCTGGAAATAGACGCAGTCTAGAATTATATAAAAGCACTTTGTCACCTACCTCATTTGTTTTTGGCACCAGTTTCTTATCGTGCCATCTCTTGGTGCGCTCCTTGTAGATCTCAGCATTCTCATAGGCTTTTAAGCGCAACTCCTCCAACTCTTGTAAATCAATAAAGCGTTTCTTACTCGCCTCATCGAGATCCATGTTGAGCTCCTTGAGAGCCCACATTGCCTTATGCTCCAGTTCGACAGGTAAATGGCAAGACTTGCCATAGACTAAGTTGTAAGGAGTTGTTCTCAGCGGTGTTTTGTAAGCTGTCCTATAAGCCCATAACGCATCATCAAGCTTAGATGACCAATCCTTCCTAGAGCGAGAGACTGTTTTCTCCAAGATGGCCTTGATTTGACGATTAGAGACTTCCACTTGACCACTAGTTTGAGGATGATAAGGTGTTGCCACCCTGTGCGTTACCCCATACTTAGCCAAAAGAGCCTCAAATCCTCTCTCGATGAAATGTGAGCCACCATCTGAAATAAGAACTCTAGGAACACCAAAGCGAGGAAATATGTTAGTTTTAACAAACTTTGAAACTACCTTCGCGTCGTTGGTCCTAGTTGCAACAGCCTCAACCCATTTAGAGACATAGTCAACCGCCACAAGGATGTATTTGTAAGGTCCTGAAGCAGGGAATGGTCCCATGAAGTCAATTCCCCATACATCAAATAGCTCGACCTCCAAAATTCCTGTGAGTGGTGTCTCATTCCTCCAAGTAATGTTGCATGATCTTTGGCACTCGTCGCATGAAGTGACATAAGCCTGCACATCCCTGAAAAGATTAGGCCAGTAAAAACCACATTGAAGTACCTTAGATGCAGTTTTGAAGCCTTTGGCATGTCCGCCCGTAGGGAGAGTATGGCAATGGCGAATGACACTTTCCACCTCCTCCTCCGGAATACAACGTCTGAAAATATGGTCCTTCCCTTGTTTGAATAGGTAAGGATCATCCCAATAGTATTGTTTGACGTCGTGGAGGAATTTCTTCTTTCTCTGTGAGGATAGTCCTGACGGAATCTCATTTCCTACAAGGTAGTTAGCAAAATCCGCATACCGGGGTACCTTTGGTCCTTTTATAGCATATATATCATGAATAGGACTAGCAGGAGGTGTAAAGAAGAAATCGTTACCGGAATCTAATCGAAGAACCTCACCTGAAATCTCACCTGGAGCTAGTCGATATCGAGAAGATCTACTCGATATAGAGGAGGCTGCAGTGTCGACTGGTGAAGGGCACGGCTTTTGGTGGTCGACCGTACTCGATCTCGACGAGGGCTCGTTGATCTCGAGTACAACTGTGGTGTCTGCTTGTGCTGTGCTCGATTCCTGGTGCTCCTCGACTTTGGCCTTTGTCGATCTCGATGAAGGTGTACTCGAGATCGAGTAGCCCTGCAGTTCCAAACCATGCAAAGAAGAATGATCAACGGAAAACTCACCTGTTTTGGTCGAGATCGAGGAGTTTTCGTCGATGTCGAGGAAGACAGTGTCAGTCTGCATTAGGTGCTCGTCTGGGCGAGAGTCGTCGATTGGTATGGCGTCCTGGGCTTCCTCTAGCATGTCCTTGGGGAGCCTGGATAGGTGATCGGCGACTGAATTCTCTATGCCCTTCTTGTCCCTTAGCTCCACATCAAATTCTTGAAGTAAGAGCACCCATCATAGCAACCTTGGTTTTGCATCCTTCTTTGTCATTAAATATCGAAGAGCAGCATGGTCAGTATGGACAATAACTTTAGAACCAACAAGATAGGAACGAAATTTTTCAAAAGCAAAAACCACAGCCAAAAATTCCTTCTCTGTTGTGGTGTACTTAGCCTGAACCACATCCAGAGTCTTGCTTGCATAGTAGATGGCATGCAGTTTCTTATCCTTCTGTTGTCCTAGAACTGCTCCCACAGCATAATCGCTGGCATCACACATGATCTCAAATGGTAGGGACCAATCCGGCGATTGAATGATTGGAGCTGAGATAAGAGCTTCTTTTAACCTGTTGAAAGCTTCAGGACATTCGCTAGAAAATACAAACTTAACATCCTTCATAAGCAGGTTAGTTAGTGGTTTGGCAATTTTAGAAAAACCTTGAATGAATCTTCTATAAAAACCAGCATGACCAAGAAAACTCCTTATCTCTTTAATGGAGGAAGGTGGGGGCAATTTCTCTACTAGCTCGATCTTTGCTCTGTCCACCTCAATTCCTTTGTTGGATACTTTGTGGCCCAGCACGATCCCTTCCTTTACCATAAAGTGGCATTTTTCCCAGTTAAGAACCAAATTTGTCTCTTCACAGCGCTTGAGTACCCTGCGTAGGTTAGAGAGACAAATATCAAAAGTAGTGCCATAAACTGAGAAATCATCCATGAATACCTCCACTATGTCCTCAATCATGTCGGAGAAGATGGCCATCATGCACCTTTGAAAAGTAGCAGGGGCATTGCAAAGGCCAAAGGGCATCCTCCTATATGCGAAAGTTCCATAGGGGCAAGTGAAGGTGGTCTTTTCTTGATCATCAGGATGAATGGGAACCTGCCAAAAGCCAGAATATCCATCCAGGTAACAAAAGTAATCATGTTCAGCTAACCTTTCGAGTACCTGGTCAATGAAGGGGAGTGGAAAATGATCCTTCCTGGTGGCGGTGTTGAGCTTTCTATAATCTATGCGCATCCGCCAGCTGGTAGTGATCCTTTTAGGAACAAGCTCTCCCTTTTCATTCTCCTCGACGGTCATTCCACCCTTCTTAGGAACAACATGAACAGGGCTAACCCACTTGCTGTCGGAGATTGGATAAATGATTCCTGCATCCAGCATGCGATGGATCTCCTTCTTGACAACCTCCTTCATGTTGGGGTTAAGCTTCCTTTGATGCTCAATTGTTGCCCTGTGATCATCTTCCAACAGAATTCTATGCATAAAAGTAATGGGTGAAATACCTTTAATGTCCTCTAGGGAATAGCCTATGGCCTTCCTATGAGTGCGGAGGACATATACTAACCTGTCTACTTCCTGTGGGTTTAATGAAGCATTTATAATTACAGGAAAAGTAGAGTTAGGACCAAGAAATTCATACCTAAGGGTGTCAGGTAAGGGTTTCAGCACTGGAGAAGGGCCCTGTGGAATCGAGATAGGCTCAACTTCCTCCGTCTTCATGATCTCCCCTAAGTAATCCGTCTCAATCCTCATAGAAGAAGCATCCAAATCAGCTACAGGAGTTGGCGTCGACCAGGAATACATCGATGACAATGCTGAATTGGACATAGGACTGTATTGCTGCAAGAAGCTACTCGACAATGGGTTAGAAAGATCAAAATCAACCAAAAAATCAGAACTTACCTTGAATACAGGGCTGGTCGACTTCGAGTGGGGCTCCTCGATATCGAGGAGGATCGTCGAGTTAGCTTCGTCGACTTTTAGTGTGTCTGCAGGGGACAAGGTAGTCGATATCGATGGTGACTGATCGATATCGAGTAGGTTTAGAAGACTTACAATTTCTGGATGGCTGGTGTTTGTCGATCTCGAGGAGGTTTCGTCGAGATCGAGTAGCTCAGTGGAGGTCGACTTGATTTGCTCGGCATCGGGTGAGTCGTTCAGCTCCGCTAATAATGCGTCGTCGAAGATTTCCTCCTCGCTTAATTCTGCTGCAGCCATCTCTTCCTCTGCTAGTAGTGATTCTGCCCTACCTTCTTCTTGGATCAAGAGTTGTTCTGCAGGTTCATCACAGGAGATAAAATTAAATTTTGAATATATAGCTTTAATTTCCATTACCTCTTCTGTGTCTGGGTTGAAGAAGTATTCAATAATCTCATCTCCGATGGTGAATGTAAGGATTCCTCTTTTCACTCCAATGTTGGCATCAGCAGTTGCCAGGAAAGGTCGCCCTAGGATGATTGGGCATGCTGGATCCTCTGCCATTTCTACTACAAGAAAATCTGTAGGGACAAAGAATCTACCAACTTTAACAGGAACATTATCAACAATACCTGTAGGGATTACCACGGTGTTGTTGGCCATGTAGAGTTTGACATCAATTGGTTCCAGTGCACCTATCTTCACCTTCGACCAGATGGATAGGGGCATGATGTTGACACTTGCTCCTAAGTCACACAGTGCTTTAAATCTATGACGACCAAGTCCAAGAGTTATAGCAAACTTACCTGGGTCAGGTCGTTTCTCAGGGAAATCCATCTTTTTGCACTTCTTAGCAATTTCAGTCATCGATCGCTTGTTGCTGAGAATCTCCTTGAGGAACTTGACGTAGGCAGGCATCTCATGTAATGCTTCTGTAAAAGGAATAGTAACATTCAGACTCTGAAGCAATTTCACAAAACGCTGAAACTTATCGTCTATTGGATCTCTTTGGTTTTTGGAGGGGAATGGGAGCGTCTTTTTAGTTTTCTGAGTCAGAACAACTTCCGGAGGTGGTGAGGACTCATCGACATTGGCCTGCTCCTTCTCGATCTCGACAACGGTCTCGTCGATCTCGACGTAGGTCTCGTCGATCTCGAGTTGGGTAGTCGACTTCGGCTCGCCTGGCTGTGCAGCTGCGTCAGAGCCCCTTTTCTCCTCTGTGTCGAGAAGGGCTTTGTCGATGTCGACTACGCTCTTGTCGATATCGACGACAGTTTTGTCCTTCCTTTCTCCGTTTTCTGGCTCGTGCAGTTTGTGACCGCTCCGCAACTTTACAGCAGCTACATGTCCGTGCTGCCCCTTGGGATTTGGTTCTGTATGTCCTGGGAGCTGCCCAGATGGTTGTGGAATCTGTGCCGCGAATTGACCCATTTGAGTCTCGATGTTTCTCTTCCAGATGTCTAGCTCCCCAAATTTTGTACTGATATTCTGGAACTGATTGTTGATGGTGCCTTGATTCCGGCGCATCTCCTCAAGGATGAGTTGTAAATCATCCTTCTTCTGATCCCTTTCTAGATGTCCCGAAGCTCTGTAAGGCTGGGGTTCCTAGGAGGACCTTGGTCCCCCATATAGCGATTGGGACCCCTTGCGTAAGCTGCCTCTTCATGAATTTCTGCCATCCTGACTTGCTCTATATGCGGGCACTCAGTAGTGGTGTGCCGTTGTGAACCACATTCAATGCAGGGTTGGTTGACAGAGAGATACTTGACTTGTTTGAGGAGCTTGCGATTCTGATCTCTGTAGTACTGCTCCTTGACATCAGGGTCTATCTCTTTAGATGGCTCATAGAGAGGCATGGATGAGGCTGGTCTAGCATAGGCGTTCTCCTCATAGTTTGTAGGAGCCCCATATTTGTTGTCGTAGTTAGTGAGCTTGTCTAGCACACCCCATGCGTCACTTGGTGCCATCGTCAGATACTCATAGCGAGTATAATGGTTGATCCTGTCCTTAGTGATTTGATCAAGAGAGTTGAAGAAGATCTCCTGAATGACGTAGGGTGGCTGTCCATGAGTGGGGCAAGATCGCAGCAGTTCTTTGTAGCGTTCCCATGCCTTTGCCAGCAGTTCCCTTTGCTTCTGTTTGAAGGCGGTGATTTTCTGACGGAGAAGTGCTGTTTTGGCGGGTGGAAAGTATTTGTTCAGAAACTCTTGCTCTACTTGGGCCCATGTTGTGAGTGATCTTGGTTTCAGCCCCTCATGCCACTTCAGTGCGGGTCCAGCGATAGACCAGCGGAAAGCTTTCATCTTGACATATTCCAGAGTTGTACCTTCAGCAAGAGTACGGCACATGTCATGAAAATTGGTAATATGTGCAAGAGGACACTCATTAAATCTTCCATGAAAAGCATTGTTCTTAAGTTCTATAAGAAATTGAGTGCGAATTTCAAAAGAGTTTTCAGGGATTAGAATCGCCGATTCAGGCACGACGAGAGTGGGATGCATATAATCCTCAGCAGTAGTTGGATATTGGGCAAGCTCTGCTTCTGCTTGCCTTGCGCGCTCAGCTTCTTGTTCCCTCGCTGCCCTTTCATTGGCTATAGTGGTATCCTTTGCGGCTAGTTCCCTTGTAAGCCTTTCGATTAGTTGCTCTTGTGTTTCAGCGGCCGCCATGATCCTTTTGAGTTTAGAGTGGATGTGTAGGTAACGCTCTGGTTCATCTAAGGCGTCAAACTCAGGTGGTAGACCAGAACGGCGCATACACCTGTATAATAACTCAAAGCAGATGTGAGATTTAACTACCTAGGGCGCGAATGATAGCTTCCCCGGCAACGGCGCCAATTTGTTGTAAGAGGAAATCGAGAATGCAAAATAGTAAGTAAACAAAGTAAAGCAAACCGATCAAATCCCAGCAAATAATGTTCAAGACTCCCTCTAATGTAGTAAGAGAAAGTCAGGTTCGAGTCCTCGAGGAAGCTGATCAGCGGATCCTAGGAAGCGGTGGAATCTCACGGACAGAAGTCGATAATAGGAGCTAGATCTCGACTAGGTTTAGTCGACAGGAGATCAGGCTAGTCGAACAGTGCAGCAGTCGCAGGCAGAGGCTACTCGATATCGACGAGGGGCTACTCGATGTCGAGTACAGTCCTTGTCGACTTCGGGTTGGGCTCGTCGAGTTCCTGCACAAGTAAGCTACGACGATCTGGGATCGGGAATCAGTAGTCGAGATCGACCAGGCTTGGTCGAGATCGACGAGGGCAGAAAAGTAAAAACAAAAGCAGTTTCGGTTTCCGTAACTCTATGAATTTAGAAAACTTCCAAGATTAGGGTTTGCGACAACGATTACCATGCAAGCGGAATATAAATCACAAAAGGCGGTAACTTTATCGATAAAGGAAAAGACTTTCACCTAATCCGTCAAGTAGGAATATAAATCTCGCGACAAATAATCCTAATTGCATCTATTCCTTTTCATAATTAGCATTTATAATCTTTCTAATAAAAATCCTAATTACTACCCAAGTTTCACAACATGAGTTCTTTAATTTCTCAATCAAAGATGAAGCACATAAGGAATAGACTAAAATATCGACAAAATACCTCCTTTTGCAATCGCTAATCCACCGACATGGCTCTTGTTGGGCTCACCCCAACCCCAGAAGTAGGTGGACTACTCGCGCCTCATCGCAATCGCAGACATTGAATTGAAAGAAATAACTTGCATTAACTAAATTCAAAGCCTTTACAATCCCGACAATCAACTTTCGTAAACTGCCAAAACCTTAAAACCTTCAAACTCCTAAATCTCTATGTATAACCGTCTCTCTGAAATTGAATGAATCTAAAATTTGCCCCATGGGCTTTATTTATAGCCTTCTATTCCTTGCTACTCAAGGATAGAATATCTATATCTATATCTAAAACTATATCTATGACTTTAAAGATAAATAAAAGCAACAAAGAAATTAAATCTAAAAAGGGAAATAATATCTAAAGTGTCTCAAGTGGATAAAAACTCTCTTCTTCATGATAGATGTAGATAATTCGGATAGACTAGGCTATCCTCGGCTCCAAGGACTCCAACTCCGAGTAGGACTGCATCAATGTGTCACGCGGCTTCGGAAATCTTCGTCGATCTCGAGTACGGCGTACTCGATATCGAGTAGTAAAGTCGTCTACTGGGCTGGCTTGTCGTCTCGACTAGCAGGTCCTCGACGTGGCTTGGTCATGACTCTTGGCCTTAGTCGATCTCGAGGAGAGCTCCTCGATCTCGACGAGTGTTGTGCTTATCGACTTGGTCTTCCGAGGTTGTCGAGCAACCCTGCTCGGATGTGGGCTTGTCGACATAGATGACGCTCGTCGATCTCGACGACAACGGATCATCGACTTGGCCAGCTTGGTGTTGTCGAGTGGCCTCTTGTCGACATGCTCGGACACAGGCTTCTGGGCTTCCTCGATCTCGACAAGGGTCTTGTCGATCTCGAGTAGATCATGGCTTGGCCTGGTGTTGTCGAGCAGCATCTCTTCGACATGGCCATGTGGTCTGGCACTTGTCGACATCGATGAGAACTTAGTCGAGATCGAGTAGACTTGCTGCTTCCGTCTTTGCTTCTTGGTTTTCTCCTGAAATGTTTCCATATTCTACAATATTAAACAGAAACTTATGTAGATCTCCATTTCTAACAATTAAGCATATACTACATAAATTCGACATATTCCCAACCCGAAATATGCAAAATATAAAGAATATGGAACTAAAATATGCATAGAAACATGGCTACTTTGGAGACATCAGCGATGTGTCCAGTCTTTCCCTTAGGATTTGGTTCTGAAGATCTAGGGAGCGCACCTGACTGTCTGGGGATTCCCGTTGCCAGCTGACCAATCTGTGTATCAACTGATTTTCGCCATATATCAATTTCCCCAAGCCTAGAGTTGACACCCTGCATCTGTGTGTAGATGGAGTTGAAGGAATGCCTAGTTTTTGAGTGGTTTCTCCGTATTTCCTCCAGGACTGTCTGTATATCATCTTTTTTCTGGTCCCTTTCCGGATGTCCTGGAGCTCTGTAAGGCGGGGGGTTCTTAGGGACACCTTGGTTCCATTGTGGTTGCTGAAACCTTTGGTCCCCCATGTAGCGATTGGGACCCCCTGCGTAAGCTACCTCCTCATGGTGTTCTGCCATCCTGACTTGCTCTGTGTGTGGGCACTCAGGAGTGGTGTGCCGTTGCGATCCGCATTCAATGGAAGGCTGGTTGACAGAAAGATACTTCACTTGCTTAAGGAGCTTCTTGTTCTGATCTCTGTAGTACTGTTCCCTTACATCCGGATCAATCTCCTTAGGAGGCTCATAGAGGGGCATGGATGGTGCTGGCCTGGCATATGGGTTCTCTTCATAAGTTGCAGTAGACCCATACTTGTTGTCGTAGTTGGTGAGCTTCTCTAGCACGCCCCATGCGTCACTTGGCGGCATTGTCGGATACTCATGACGAGTATAATAGTTGATTCTGTCCTTAGTGATTTGATCAAGAGAGTTGAAGAAGATCTCCTGAATGACGTAGGGTGGCTATCCATGAGTAGGGCAAGATCGCAGCAGTTCTTTGTAGCGCTCCCATGCCTTTGCCAGCGGTTCCCCTTGCTTCTTTTTTAAGGCGGTGATTTTCTGGCGGAGATGTGCTGTTTTGGCGGGTGGGAAGAATTTGTTCAGAAACTCTTGCTCTACTTGGGCCCATGTTGTTAGTGATCTTGGTTTCAGCCCTTCAAGCCACTTCCGTGCAGGTCCAGCTAGAGACCAGCGGAAAGACTTCATCCTGACATATTCCAAAGTTGTACCTTCAGCAAGAGTACGGCACATGTCAGAAAAGTTCGTAATATGTTCAAGAGGACACTCATTAAATCTACCAAAAAAAGCATTATTTTTAAGCTCTATAAGAAATTGAGTGCGAATTTCAAAAGAGTTATCAGGGATTAGAATCGCCGATTCAGGCACGACGAGAGTGGGATGCATATAATCCTCTGCAGTGGTTGGGAACTGGGCAAGCTCGGCTTCTGCTTGCTCCCTTGCTGCTTTCTCAGTGGCGATAGCAGCATGTTTAGCGGCCAATTCCCTTATAAGCCTGGCAATTAGCTGTTCTTGTGTTTCAGCGGCCGCCATGATCCTTTTGAGTTTAGAGTAGAGGTGTAGGTAACGCTCTGGTTCGTCTAAGCTGTCAAACTCAGGTGGTAGACCAGAACGACGCATACACCTGAAAAGTAACTCAAAGTAGATGTGAGATTCAACTACCTAAGGCGCGAATGATAGCTTCCCCGGCAACGGCGCCAATTTGTTGTTGCAGGAGGATGGTCGAGTATGAAATAAATACAAAATAAAGATCAGACTGACTTCCCTGTCTCAGCAAATAAATACAAGACTTCCTCCCGTTGTAGTAGAAGGTTGTCAGGATCGAATCCACGAGGAAGCACGTCAGCAGTTCTTAGGTAGCAACAAATCTCACAGACAAGCAACAGAAAGACAGAAACAGAAAGACAAGGGAGGAAACAGAAATAAAACAGAAAATAAAAAATAAAAGCAATGAACAAAACTAAGACAGAAAAGACAAAGCAAAGCAGAAAATAAAACAAAGCAACAGGCGTACTCGATCTCGACGACAGCCTACTCGAGATCGACTAGAAATAGCAAAGACAGAAACTTTGAAATCGAAAACAGAAACTCAAACTCAACTCGATATAGACCAAAACCAACTCGATCTCGACGACAGGCCTACTTGAGATCGACAACAGCAAGTCGACAACAGGAACAGGTAATGTCGAGTAGGAACTCTCCTCGATATCGAGTACAGGCTACTCTGTATCGACTAAGGCTCCTCTGTATCGACTAGAAACTCAAAAAACTGTAAATCACAGATTTCGAACACAACTCGGAAATTTGACATAAATAAACTCAATATATGAAAAACTTCGAAAGCCAGGGTATCAACACCACAACGATAACCATGCAAAGTAACACATAAAGGCATAAAAGATCATGCTTTCCATCAAAATAACCTTCGTTACTAACAAATAGGCATATAGAGGCTTTCGCATAAACCCTAATTGTTACTAACCCTTTTCACATAATTAATCCAAGTTGCATTAAGATCACTTTCGCTTCAATAACACAAACAAGGATCACCTTCAACTCTCGCAAAAGATTCATGCTCATAGAGATAGAAGACTAATTGCATAAAAAGATCTGACCTTTACCGCATCACCTTACATGGCCACTGTCGGGCTCACCCCAGCCCTAGAAGTGGGTGGACTACTCGCTCTTCATCATCAAAAAAGACATCAAATAACAAAAGAAACTAACTTGCATTGAATTTTAAATAAAGAAAGCTTACAACCCACAAGACAAATCCGCTTTCGCCTTTCCACCTTGCTTGCTACAAACTCTCTCTTTCTACTCCTACTTACTTGAATGGAATTGATTGTGTTTCTGAATGAATGAAAAACCAGCCCCTAGGGCTTTATTTATAGCCTTCTATTCCTTGCTAATCAAGGATAGAATCTTCTATCTATATCTAAAATTATATCTAAAACTTTAAAAGATAAATAAAAGCAATTTACGAATTAAATCTAAAAGGAAAATAATAAATCTAAAGTCTTCCATGTCTTCTCCATAGATAGAACTTGATAGATGTTGATAGATCTCGGCCAACTCGACTTCCTTCGGCTCCAAGTAACTCCAACTCGACTCGGACTGCTCACGTCGACGCGTTTCCAGAAACTGGGCTACTCGATATCGACAAAGGTTACTCGACATCGAGTAGGATTCGTCGTCGACTGGCTCTCTGGTGATGTCGAGGACTCCTCCTCGACATGGACTCGGACTAGGGCATGGTGGCTCCTCGATCTTGACAAGCTCCTCCTCGAGATCGAGTAGGGTTGCTCAGCGCCTTCGTCCTCGGCTTCTCGATCAGCTCCTCTTCTCGACTCTGGATGTGGCCTCTCAGTGTCGTCGATCTCGACTAGGTAGTACTCGAGATCGAGTAGGGTTCCGGAGTCAGGTTGCCTCGGACTTGGTTTCCTCGACCAGGCCTTGTCGACCAAGTCTGTTCGGGCTCTCTACTCGAGATCGAGTAAGGTGTACTCGACATAGAGTAGCTCTGGCTTCGACTCGGTTTTTCCTGGTTCTGTACTCTCGGATTCTGGACTTCTGTAGTTGTTTCCCGAGCTTTTCTGACTTTCCTTCAAATTGTTGTAAAGCGTCTCGAATTCTGCGAATTTAAACAGAAACTGGTGTAGATTCCATAATTTGGCAAATAAACATAAACTACATAGATTCTGTACTATTCTAACCCAAATGCATGCAATGTATGCAGAAATCGATATAAAAGTTACTGTAAAACATGACAGATTCAGCTCACAACAATATTATACTGCATACAATAACCCAGGCAGCATGAACTACGACTTCTAGGGTTAGGCAATGTCGCACCAAACATGGCAGAATGATCAGCGACAATATGAGAACAAACACCGACGCGGAGAGAGATCCACAGACGTTTCCACTTCCACAAAATATGATTCAGCAGATAAGAGAGCAGAAGGACCGGCGGTCCTCCCATCTGTATTCACCAGAGAAATCTGCTCCGCGACAGTACCGAAAAGATGGAGAGATGTGGGCCTTATGAAATATGATGGAACGACCGATCATGAAGATCATCTCTGCCATTTTACAACAGCGATGGGAATAAATGAATACAACGATGCTATGTTGTGTCGAACTTTCCCCTCAACCTTGACGAAAATCGCCCTCACATGGTTTACCAACCTGCCAAAAAACTCCATGACCAGTTTCACCCAGCTAACCCATATCTTCACGTCCCATTTTGGAAGTGCACGGTCGCGGTAGAAGACCATGCTTGATCTAAACTCGATCAGGCAAGGAGCTGGGGAAACACTGGGGCATTTTTTACTCGATTCACCAGCGTGGTAGTACAAATCCCCAACTTTAATCATGAGTCGGCGATCATCATACTCATGGGAAATTTGGCAGAAGGAGATTTCAAGACATACTTGTTTTGAAAGAAGTCAGCCAGTTACGATGATTTGAGGGATCGAGTGTCAAGACAAATCAAAGCAGAGGAGGCGGCCGCGTCCAGCTCAAGAGCAAACACAGGCAATCAGGGTTTCTTTGGGAAGCTCGCCGGAAAGTTCAAGAAGGAGAAAGTTAAGCCATCCAGACATCAGTCAGAAGAAAGAGCTTTTCGTCCCCACCGCGACGAAATACACATGAATTCTGAAATGGGCCAAGGATTCCATCAAAGGGAAGACTCTTTGCGGTCCTATCATCCGAGGGAGAACCTTTATAGGAATCAAGAACTAAGATATCCGCTGTGGAGAGAAGATCGGCTCAATCAGAGACCAGATTGGGAAATCTGTGACCCTAGACCCGATGGCCCCCACCATCGACAGAACCGTTACCAAGGACAACATGATCAGCGCAGAGATGCCCCATTTTACAATCGAGGAAGAGGCAGGGGACGGAGAGGGCGCGGAGGTAGACACAACCACACACCCACTATGCAAAGTTCTGTTAATCAGGAAGGAGCCCGAAGACCAGGAGAGGGCCACATACCAGAACCCGAGGGTTTTATAAAAACCCTTGCTGGAGGGTACTCCATGGCAGGATCAAGTAGACAAGAAAAGAGGAACTACGAGCGAGAAGGAAAGCAACCGCCGTCCGCGTCAAGCAGAAAAATTTCTCTGTCACAACATGATGATATAACTTTTTCGCCAAAAGACGTTGAGGAAGTAAGGATGCCGCACTCAGACCCTTTGGTCATCCATGCTCAGATAGCTGCTAAGACAATCAAAAGGGTCTTTATTGACACTGGTTCGTCCGTTGATATTTTATCATGGGAAGCTTTCTCTCAGATGAGGATCTCCGCGACATCATTGAAACCGTACGCCGACACTTTGATTACGTTCTCAGGAGGAGAAGTGCAGGTGGTAGGAACGATTGAGTTAACAGTAGTCTTAGGGACAACCCCAAAAAGGCGAACATCACGGAAGATGCCACATATAGTATTAAATCCGTCCGCGTATGACCATCCAACAAAATTTCCATCTGCAAGAAGTCACATCATCCGCGGACCAAAAAAGGGGGGTACGTATCCAAAACAAGGGGGTATGTGTCCAACATGCCCTCGTCCCACAAGTTGGACACATGTCGGACGACAAGCCCCACGTGGCGACTTTATGAAGATCGCTCATCACCTATAAAAAAGAAGAAAGAAATACAGAGAGGGGACTTTTGGAGGGGTGGAGAAGAGGAAAAACAAGCGGACCTGGCACAAATATCCTGAAAAGAGTAAAACTCAAAGGAAACAAAGATAATAGGGGAGAAAACTGAATTCCGCAAAACTCTTTTATCAGGGGAAGAAAGCGCACCGCGGACAAGTATTGAAGCCATCCGCGGTCAGCAATTTAGACTTTTCTTCGCTATTTTGGAGTCTGAAGTGGGAGTCCAGAATTTGTAACTGTCAAACTATAAACTAGCGAACGCGGACAGGTAAATGATTTGACTCCGATTTCATTTGAGAAAACCTCTATGAGGGGATAATTTCTCTAAAAAACTTCATAAGATTATTCCCGCGGCACAGGTTGGGCCGTACCGATTATTTCGGTACGGGTCAGGTAAGCCCGTTGGGAATATGGAAGGCCCTACTTGGTTTATTCCCGGGTCCCACTAAAAATGGAGACCTTTTTAGATCGAGGTTCGTCATTGGCGCCGAGAATAAACCCAGGAATAAACCCAGTGGGGCCTTCCATATTCCCAACGGGCTTACCTGACCCGTACCGAAATAATCAGTACGGCCCAACCTGTGCTGCGGGAATAATCTTATGATGTTTTTAGAGAAATTATCCCCTCATCGAGGTTTCCTCAAATGAAATCGGAATCAAATCATTTACCTGTCCGCGTTCGCTAGTTTATAGTTTGACAGTTACAAATTCTTGACTCCCACTTCAGACTCCCAAATAGCGAAGAAGAGTCCAAATTGCTGACCGGGGATGGCTTCGATACTTGTCCGTGGTGCGGTTCCTTCCCCTAATAAAAGAGTTTTGCGGAATTCAGTTTTCTCCCCTGCTATCTTTGTTTCCTTTGAGTTTTACTCTTTTGAGGATATTTGTGCCAGGTCCGCTTGATTGTCCCCTTCTCCACCCCTCCAAAAGTCCCCTCTCTGTATTTCTTTCTTCTTTTTTTATAGGTGATGAGCGATCTTCAGAAAGTCGCCACGTGGGGCTTGCCGTCCGACCTGTGTCCAACTCGTGGGACGAGGGCTTGTTGGACACGTACCCCCTTTTTTTTTGGATACGTACCCCTATTTTTTGATCCGCGGATGGTGTGACTTCTTGCAGATGGAAATTTTGTTGGATGGTCATACGCGGACGGATTTAATACTATCTGTGGCATCTTCCGCGATGACTCTATTCTTCTTTTTGTTTTCAACTATTTTTATATTTATCTAGATGTTTTTATTGTTGGTTTCGTCACATTTCTCTTATTTATTTATTTTTAAATAATTTTTCTTTTGGAAAAATCAAATGTTGTGAGAAGAGATAGCAAAGAGACAGACATTTTGAACACAACTGCATTTCCACAATTGGAAGGGGCTCACTGGTAGACCTGAGCATGGGCCGGGTTGGGCGGGCTTGGGCCAGGCCTTAATCAAAATTCCAGCCCATTACACAGGGCCGGGCTTGGGCCAAGCCCGGATTTTGGGCCTAGTGTCTTGCCCAAGTCCGTCCTCCTTGCCGGGCCGGGCCGCCCACCGGGCCTAACGTCTCAAATTCTTTTTTTTATCCAAAGTCGAACTAAATATTTAAAAAAAAAGGTAAATCACAAATTATACCAATACTTTCAAATGTGAGGCAAATTTGAATACAATATTAACTTTAGTAAATGCAATACAAAGTTATATACATAATGTAATATAAAGTTATATATACTGTATTGAAAGTTATATAAAATATATGTTATACACTTGTATATATACCTTAAATGTATATATATGTTGAAATGTAAATGTGTGTCCCATACACTGTAAATATATAATTTCAAATATATATATGTGTGTGGTCGTGATCAAATATGTGTGTGGCTGTGTGAGACTGTAAATATATATACACACTGTAAATACATATATATGTGTATCCTCGTTCCGCCTCCCGTTCCGCATAATTTTTGTGGGACGGGTTCAGGATTTACGGGATTTGTGCTTACCCCTAGAAATTATGTATATATTTTTATTATATTATATATATAACTTATATAATTATATATATAATATTAATATATATTATATATATATATAACCGGGATGGGCCTGGCGGCCCGCTTGGGCTTTACTCTATGCCCAAGCCCGGCCCTCTGGGCCTACCGGGCTGGGCTCGTCGGCCCGCTTGGACCAATTACTCTGTCCAAATCCGTATATTTTTTCGGACAGGTTGGGCAGGCCGGACGGATTGGCCCATGTTTGCTCAGATCTAGTCACCGGTAAACATACTCTTGTAATAACGGTGTAAAATTTGTCTTTTATGTAAAATGGTAGAGGGCAAAGATTCAAAGAATCAGTAACAAGTTGCAGTTGGAATTGATTCCTCCCTCCAATTCCATTACCACCGCCCACTTCCTTCTCTCTTGAGAACGCCAAAGGACGGTTCTCCATCCGCCAATTTGGCCCTTTTTAATCCACCCAACCAGAACCACTCTCTTCTTGCACTTGTTCCGATCCTCCCCTAAATCCCAAACCACAATTAATTAATTAATTAAATTCAACTCCTCTTCCTTGTAACTGTCATCCCCACCTCACCTTTCACTTAGCTTGATTCTCCAACTTTCGGTGTCCTCCATCACTAACCTCTTTATTCCAATCGACGTAGTCGTAGTCCCTCTGTAGCTTTGCACTTGTTATTCAACTCCCGCGATTCATTTTTGCCTGTTCATATATATTCTCTCGTCGCTGCGCATGTTTTCTTCCCTGTGCACACCACCTGTTTGTTGAAATTCCTCCCTCAAACTTTTTGTTTGTTTCTGCTTATGGGTGAACAACTGGATTCCTTCACTGATGATTTCTGCGATGGGCAGGACTCCACGTCTCTGAATTTGGACTGCCCTGATACTGTTTCTTGTACTACTTTCAATATCCTCGCTCCGATTTACAAGCGGGTTAACAGCGGGGTATTCTTCTTCTTCTTTTTTTAAAGTTTTCTTTCTTGATCTCCTTTCGAATTTGGATTGATTTTTATCGTAACTTTTCTTCAGAGGCGTGAGAGTGAGTTCAGGGAACAGTGGCTAAGTCGAAATCAGAGCATACTTGATCGGCTACTTCAATTGAAGTCCTCAATAATATGCCTCCAAGTAAGTGTATTCTAGTTCATTTGGATTTGGGACCCAACTTTCTGAAATTTACTTTGAGGTGGATTGTTAGTTTAATACTATTTATATTTTATGATTTTGGATTCAGGAATTTTGGGTGGGAAACAGAGATTTAGTGGGATTATATGAGAAGCAACTTGATGATGCTGGCTACCAAATTTACATGCTTGCCCGAACAAACAACCGTGGCGATGGTGCTCTACTACATTCATTTCATGACTCTATTGTTTGCTTCCTACTCCATGCTTTGCATTGTTATCTGGGAGAATCTTCAAACATAAATACTAAATTAGGGTAGGGTGCACTGTTGGCACTTGGCACTAGCCACTAACCTATGCAATTTCACCAAATATCACAATCTCTTTTTAGCTTGGTTGAACAAAGGAAATGACAAGAGAAGCTTGCATCCTATGAGTGTCATGCC
Source organism: Persicaria tinctoria (assembly GCA_037127255.1). Classification (NCBI taxonomy): domain Eukaryota; kingdom Viridiplantae; phylum Streptophyta; class Magnoliopsida; order Caryophyllales; family Polygonaceae; genus Persicaria; species Persicaria tinctoria. The sequence continues at coordinate 19,173,030 of JBANSL010000019.1, read as the reverse complement.
GCAGGACGCGGCCAACTCACAGATTTGGGAGTTTGGGTGAAACTTCCTAAGTTTATACCAGCAGACCTCTGAATTTTTGTCTTCCATTTTTTGCCCACCTGTTTGGTGTGGAGGGCTTAAGGAATAGGGAATGGGGCATTATCTCCATGGAACGGACTAGCTAAACTGGTATTATCCCCTTTAGGGATCCCTAGAATGTTCATGCTAAACTATTATTGACTCCGATATCTAATATTTGATATCTAGATACTGATGCTAAATGGGGTGTTACATATAAAACATTGTAATCACCTTACTTTATCTAATTGTAAGTGAATATTTAGAAATGTTGATTATAAGTTTGTTATCCAAGCTGGTATCCTTTAATAATTAATATAATCCTTGAGATGTTTTAAACATCAAAAGCCTTCTGATATGAAAGTGTCCATTGTACCATAGCGACTTAGACTTGACATCCATGGAGACTTTGTAGATTATGGATCTACATTTCTCTTTTCATGTTCTTTTATCACAAAGAAAGAAATATGAGTAATACTTTGTTTTCTGCATCTGGTCTTGGTGGTATTATATTTCACAATACCCTGTTTGCTCTAATAATATTTAGTTTTCTGAAGTCATTTCCCTGAAATTTGTGAGTAAGATTTGATATATCCTGTTCTTCAGATTTTTAGTCACAATTGACTATTGCAGGGCTCCTAACTGCTCTTCATCGTAGCCAGTTCCGTGTATTAAATTACAGAGAATTGTTCTTCAATGATATTGGTGATCGTGTGGCCCAAGTTCTGCATGTTGAGCTGCATCGTCCCAGTTCTCAAAGTTCTTCTAGAAGTATAGTCAGGGAAGCTCTAATTGTAAATACACACTTGATATTTCCCCACAACTTTAGATATTGCTTTCTCCGTTTACAGCAGGTACCCCTTTTGATTCTTACATGAACGTCACACATTAATTGGAATACAATGAAGTTTAGGGATCTAACACTGTCATATACTCCCGAAGGTATACAAGATTTTGCAATACATCAAGGCATATGTTGAAAAACAGGAACTCCCACCCATGCCGGTTATACTCTGTGGGTATGTTTTACTTCTTACTGGAACATCATCTCTTAATATCGTCTGATACATGTACTTCTCTCAATCAATGTTCATCGCCAACTCTGAATGAGAGAGACAATTTCATTCAACTTGAACTCCAATAGCTGGCTGCATGCATCTTTCAAAGCAAGAAACTTTTTACTACAAATGTGCTATCATAAAACTAATTTCTTGATCAATATGCATATACAAGAGTATTTAGTATTTGATATAGAAGATGAGGGACTATGTATGAAATCTCCGTGTGCAACAGTGTCTTGACTCTTGATATTGGAGTGATCTCCAGTCAGGGCTTCAATTTAATGAATTTATTCTTTTGTCCTTGTTATGTTCTTTTTTTAAATAGGAAGTGGGATCAAACTCATGTTTCATTATTTATTGCAATACGATATGAACAGGGATTGGAATGGAAGTAAGAACGGGCATGTCTATAAGTTTTTGCAGTCACAAGGTTTTGTTTCTACCTATGACATGGTACACCAGTATGCAGACGAGACCAATGGTTGTCAAAAGGTTTCCGTTTAAAGGCTCTGTTGCATAATTATCCTGCTTCTATGTAAAATCGGAAAGTGCTGATTTTTTTTTTTTTTACTTGCAGTGGGTTAGCCATCTGAACCACAGAGGAAATATATGCGGTGTAGACTTTATATGGCTTCGAAATCCTCATAGGCTTCAAAGGGCTCTGAAGGAAAGCTTTCTAGAAGCAGTTCTTGGAAATGTGAAGGTATTTCACTTTTCACATTCATCAATTTTCCTGTCCTGTCCATTTTTTCAGTAAAACTGAGGTTTTCTTTTGAATGTATAATCCTAAGAACCTGCTTCAAAAAGCTTCCACATTAGAGGATTTCGAGATGACCGAAATTCTTAAACTCAAAAGAAGCTGCATAACGTACTCTGAGTTCTCACAAGCTCTTATTGAGGTACACTTTTTCTGTTTTATGTATGTGAGTTTACTTCCAAGTTCCAACAAGCTAAAAATCTTACATTTCCCACATTCCTTTCCAGTTGGGAATCAGCGGCCACCCTTGTGGAGGCTTAAGTGATCAAGATGTCAAGGATTTATGGGACTGCATAGACTCCGATGGAGATGGAGTAGCAGATGTTACACAATACTTGGTTAGCTCGTCTTCCTCTTTCCTTCTCGGTATCTATCTTGGTTGTGCCAGCCATCATGGACCTACATTTGTATCCCTGTTGTGACTTCGTTCATTCAAATGTAGAGGGTGCGTAACCTGTGCAGCTCCTTCCAGCAGAATGGTAACAAGCAGGGTAATATAGAAAACGCTGAAAGAGAAGACAACACATCTACTTGTGTTTCGCTTGGATTCACCGTCAAGAAGGCTGAGCTGTTCCCAATAGAAGCAGAGAGAGGAATGTGGCCCGAGAACTACTCCCTATCAGATCATGCACATCTTACTGTGGATTTCTGCCCGGTCAAGATGCGCTTCAAGTAAGTACATTTGTGTTTCGATGATTCCATGCCTTTTGCTATTGAGAAAGACAGTCCCTTGGGTCATTGTATACCATGAAGCATATTGCAATTTCAGTTGTGCTGAGGAATGTCCGGTGATTCTCGTTGCAGGTGAACTGCTTTGAATTTCTGCAATGGTGTTGTGACTCCCATATGGGGAGCCCTCCGAATCAAATTAAGCTTACAGTTTCATGGGAAACGAAACAAATCGATGTTTTGCTACTCTCAACTGATGTGATTCATTGATATTGAGGTGGTGATTTGGTCCAAGGATTTCCCAGAGAAGCAAAGCTACTTTTTCCCTCCTTTTTTATTTTTTATTTTTAATAGCGATTATGGAGTACAGGATTCTGGTTCATTAAAGTCGCACTAAAAAAGTGTAAGCAAAATTGTTGAATCGATATAAGCTCAGCAGTAGTGTAACTACTTTGCTTTGGGCGAGCAGCAACTCGTTGCTTGTAAGATGTACAACTGCGAGATAACCGAGATCATTCGGTTTTGAATTCTGTTGGTGGTAAGATTGTTCAAAGGGTGGGTTTGCAAAGTATACAAATAATAAGGCTAAATTAGCAAACTATACAAAGTTGTGAGAATTTTGCAAAACTATACACAACACTATCACACGCGCGCGCGCACCTCCCCCGATCTCTCCTTCTTCGCCAGCGCTGACACGAGATTAGAAGAACTGATTTTCGATCGTTGTAGCTATCGTTCGACGCCGATCTCCTCCTGAATTTCGGTACTACATCCTTCTAACATCCAAGCATTACTGGATTGTGGTTTTAATGCCAGCATTCGTATAGTTGATAGATCTGTCGTTCATAGATCTGTGAAAAAAATTTCAATTCGTGTGTAAATATCGTTTTATATCCAATTGCTGAACTCGTATAGTGTAGATCGTGTCATTTCGACTTCGTTTGTTACTGTTTCAATATAAATCAGAGTAAGTCGTCGACAATATATAGAATTTCAAGTTCTTCGTCGATCTGCTTCGTTAATAGATACTCGATATGTCAACATCACGAAACTTAAATCTGTCTGTTCGATGAATTCGAAATGTTGTGCTTGAATGAATTGAAAGGAAATAATTGAATGAATTGTTCTACATAGATCTGTTTTAAATTCTGGATTCGTTGTGTAATGCTGACACTGTCTGAGATTTCGTAAATAAATGACATGTATCTAACTTAGATCTATCATGCTGACACGGAATCAGAAGTAACTCATTGTACTTGTTCGCATATTGTCTGTATCTAACTTATATCTATCATGCTGACATGGAATCAGAAGTAACTCATTGTACTTGTTTGCATATTGTCTGTATCTAACTTATTTCTATCATGCTGACACGGAATCAGAAGTAACTCATTGTACTTGTTTGCATATTGTCTGTAATTAATTGACAGGTCAAACATAAATGGAACCTCATGTGATTACAGTAGTATTTGGTGGATCATGGGTATTTGCTAACACAGGCCTGGAATTCGTTGGAAATATAACATCAAAGGTGTTTTTGCTATATGATTCAACCCCACTACATGACTTGAAGAGAAAGGTGTGCACTAGATTGAATGTAGACAATGTGTTTGAATTGCAATTTAGTCATTTGCACCCATGCAAAAAGCTGAAAGCCCCACTTACAGTTGATTGTGACACTGATTTGAAAGAATTCCTCGATATATCAGCACTAGATGGTGTAAACTATGTTGTTGAGTTGTGTGTCAGCATACAGGCACAAACACTTGCAATTGTTGACACAGATGACAGGGAGAGTAGGAAATCAGTTGGATTGATTGAGTATGACATGGAGCAAAATCATATGATTGTTGACACTCAAATGCAGACAGTGGCGTCAGATGATATGTATGATGATATGGATGATGATAATGACATTGATTATGATGCTGACACCTGGAGGAGACTGCACTCTTCAATGCGCAGTAGAGATAAAACACTAGAAGATTACAGGGATGACAGCTCTAGCATGAGTAGTTTCAACAATACCTCATCCAACACAATGTACATTGGGAGAATCTTTGAATAAAAGCAGGAAATAAAGGATGCTTTACGTATATTATCAGTGACAGAAATATTTGGGTACCGAGTAAAGAGATCAGAACCCAACTATTTTAGGGCGCATTGCGTGGATAATAGCTGCAAATGGAATTTACACGTAAATACTATTTCTCAGACTTGCTACGAGGTGTCAGCATACAATAATGTGCACACATGCACATGGGATGTGAGAACAAGCAATTGCAGGAAAGCACATTCCTCAGTGAAACATAATCCAGCCAATGTAAGTGTCTATATGTCATCAAAATAACACTCAATTCAAGTATCACATTATTCATTCTAATGTATACATTATTACAGTGTCAACAACGGCTACAATCCAAAGCAGATAATGGATAAAATGAGGACCGAAAAAAAAATGGCCATTAGTTATTGGACAGCGTGGCGGTCAGGAAGAATTGCACAAGAAAGGGACAGAGGGACACCGGAATCAAACTTTGCTGACTTGCCATTATTTTGTCACATGATTATGGAGAAAAATGATGGAACTGTGGCATTGATGTCAAAAGATAATGATGACAGGTTTAAATACTTGTTTTTATCATTTGGACAGTGCATTCGGGCCTTCCCTGTATTGAAAAAGGTATAAAATTATCAGTGTCAGCACAGAGTATACGTAATCACTTTTGAATATTTCATTGTCATCACACAACTTATAATCATTATTTTACAAGTTGTTGTTATTGATGGAACATTTTTAACTGGGAAATACAAAGGGACTTTGCTTGGAGCAGTAGCGCAAGATGCAAACAGAAATATTTTCCCGCTTGCATTTGGCATTGCTGACACAGAAAACAACAGCTCTTGGGAGTGGTTTCTTTGCCAACCGCGGAAGGTTGTTCCTCCATCAAATCATTGAGTGTTTGTGTCTGATAGACATGTCAGCATTTCAAGAGCAATTGGCTTGGTTTACCCCAGTGCACATCACTGCATTTGTAGATGGCACATGGAACAAAACATTAGAAGCACCTTCAAGAAAAGATACTTGGGAAATTGGTTCAAGAAAGCAGCAGATAGTTATACTACTGGGGAGTTCGACAAATATTTTGACCGCATAAAGGAACCCGAAGATGTCGAATTATTTATTGTCAGCAGGAGTAGATAGGTGGGCTAGAGCACATTCACCAATCACCAGATACAACATGATGACATCTAATAATGCAGAAAGCATAAATGCCCTTTTCAAGGGGAAGAAAAATTATCCTATTGTTGCACTGTTGAATTTTGCTAGAGAGAAACTCGGAACATGGTTCCAAGAGCGTAGAGAAAAGGCATCCAAACATGAGGACAAGTTGACGCCAGCAATACTTGATCTGATTAGGAACCTACAAGATGAAGCTGGAGCATACAAGGTTCAGAGGCTGGATGAATATAAATTTGAAGTAAAAGGGCAAGGGTCTCATGCAATGGCGGACCTGTCAGCAAAAACATGCACTTGCAAGTTTTTCGATCTAGAGAAGATCCCATGTGTTCATGCTCTTTCAGCCATCATAAAAATTAAGGCAAATGTATCAGACTTTGTTGCCAGATTTTACACAACTAATGCTTGGAAATTAGCTTATGACGAAATAATATACCCAGTGCTGACAGACGATGAATCAGACGTCCCTGAAGCAATAAGATCTATAAAGTGTTACCCTCCTGTTGTTAAGAGGGGACCAGGAAGATCTCCATCTAAGAGACTGGTGTCTGCGTGTGAGCTAAAGAGGAGACTTAAGTACTCAAGAAAATGATGGTGTCAGCATTGCTCAAGACCGGCTCGCTTTATATCGTATACTTCTAAGATACAATCACTTAGAACCACCCAGTGATATATATTGCATATAATAAACCTGTTCTGTTTGGAAATTACTTTTTCATAGTATACATAAACCCATGTCAGCATTATGGGCAATGCTGACACTGATACATTCCCATATGTTTTCAAAAAGATTGAATGCACTTTGTTTCAGCATTACTTATGTCATATTGGATTTTGTACATTGTATGTGATTGGGGACTATATCAAACTCGATCTAATGTAAAAAGCCAGATGCTTAATTCCGAATAAGTACTTTAACACAAAAAAAATACATACATTCAATATACGCGAACGATGTTCAATGGAAACAGTTAATATCCAACTAAATACTGACATATCCAACTACATATCCATAGTATGTGAATAAGATCATAACCTATAATGTCACTTAAACTAAGTACTCAGAATGATGGTGTCAGCATTGCTCAAATTATGAAGCTCCGAGACTCCTTGATCAAGTCTGAGCAAATAAGCTCTCTATAGCGGAATAGCTTCTCATTTGTGATTGTTGTGACATCTCCGCCAAATACAACAGCCTCGATTTCTTTCACTGTGAACACCCCACAAGCACTTCTGCACACACTCACAAAACAGACAAATAGGGGCGTGTCAACAAAAGATAAGTAGAAAATAAATGTATGTCAGCAATTAATATAAAAGTTAGGTAAAAGTACAAACCCAGATTTATCATGGACCATGTCAGGAACCTTCCTTATCTCAAATGGTGTAGAGCTAAAGTTTTCATATATTGCACACTTCACCAAGTGTATAGGAAGCCAGTGAGCAATAAGACGGAGTTCTGCATCTAGTACACCCTTGCCAACGCCGTAGACATTGCAGTCATAGACATTAATCACCTTCTGATCAATTATGATCTCTAAAGCAACCCAATGCTTGTTGATAACGTTGAAGGGTGTGTAAATCTTGTTTGTAGACGCCCATGGCTTACCATATTGGTCAGGGTAAAGACCCAGGAAATAACTCGCAGTCATGTCTGACATAGGCAAATCTACTTCGTACGCTCTAGCATTAGATGGCAGGTAGTTCTGATAGAACACCCAATCAAGGACAACGAACTCTGCATACTTGTCAGCTTCCTCATGAATCCTCTTCCTCAAATAATACAAACCTGCTTCAATATGCTACAACACACAGTAACAAGCTAATGTCAGCACTAGATATACCTCAACAAATATCAATAAACAAAAAGCAGAAGACAAACAATATGAAATATAATTACTGCTAGAACATTTACCGAACAGTCCAACCACATGTCCTTGTTTAGAATTGTTTTAAAAAATGATTTATCAACCCTTCTAGAAGCAACAATGACAGAAAAATCCCTAGAAACAAACAAAAATTATGAATTAAACACAAGATCATAAGAGGTAGAGGTGTCAGCACAAGACAGTTTATGATTATTATATAACGAGTAAAAAGATAAAAAAAATACCGATTACTCCTCATAGTTTTGTACATAAACTCATGATCATCTTCACTTAAAAGTGACTTCTTCGGATTGTGCTTTGGCCACCTCCCTTTCTTTTCTTGCTGCTCATATGGACTCGTCAGGAAGGTACTAGCTTTTGGAATACGCTTGGATCGCCTTAGTGATTCAATCTCTTCAACTACTTTAGGATGCTTGTTGTAGGCAACCCAGTCACTGACTACATGCAATTCAACCGTGTCAGCATTTTCATCACATTTAGGAGTATCCAAGTTGATAGTCCCTGGTGGTGCAATGGTAGGAGGTGGAGTTACTGCAACATCATCCTTCTCATCCCCATCACCCTTGCCACCTGATGGGGTAACAACATCCTTGGCATCACCACATGCAATGACCTCCTTACACTCTTCATTACTTGACTTCACCAGCAGGTCAGCTTCTACATACTCACCAGTACTCTGCAATCCCCTGTCAGCATCTTCATGAACTCCATCGTTGCTGTCCTTAAACTCTTCACCTCTTGGCTCCATGGACATCAAATCAGAATCATGGCCTAGATCAACAGCAAAGTGAAATGAATCTGACTCTAATGTCCTCTGTCCTTCAACAAATGTGACAGGAATGATAGACTCCGGAACTACAACATCAACTGTCAGTTGTTGGGGTTCATCTCCCTCATCACCACAAACAAGTGTCTTCAGTTGTTTACAATCTTCGGGTGAATCCAACTCAGCTTCCTGCTCAGCCATAACATCCTCAGGGATAACACCCATCTTGATGTCAGCAATAACATCACTCACAATCTTGGTACTGGGTTGATCAATGTTGACAGATGACTGTGACCTTGCAACAATAGATTCATGCAGTGTGAACCTATTCTCAAGTGAGTTATACTTTTCCATCAGGTCTGTAACCATTGCAACAAGTTCAACCGCCCTATCAACACGAGAACCCAACTCATTTAGACGTGCAGGCAGCTCTTCAAGCTTTTCAATCCTTCTTACTAAATCATCTACACGTGCCGGCAGCTCTTCAAGCTTTTCAATCCTTTTAATTAAATCATGTACCCAAACTGGGTTGGATTTAGCGTCAGCATCACCAGCAACACCATTGCCATTTGCATTTTCATTTTTATCAACACCATCCAACTCTGCATCTTTTGGATGCTCATCAGACACTCCCTTCTGATTGTCACCACAATCACCCTTGTCATCACCATTAGTGTCTCTGTTGCCACCTACCTCCAGCTTGTCATCACCACTAGTGTCAGCATTTTGGCCATCAACACAACAACATCTTCATCAGCTATCTTCATGTCATAACTACCACCCATTCCTTTATTCAAAAGTAAGAGAGAAGCCAGTGGAGAAACAGTTCCAGAATCAACCTTGGTATCATCAAACCCTTGACTGCCATCATTGGGGTCAGCATTCTCAGTGTTAGCTAGGCGTGGCCACGGGTCAAGGGTCGGGGAAGGGCGACCCGAGCCCTAACCCGGGAATTCCACTGGTTGGCGGGTTCGGGTCACCCGGCAGGTCAAAGGGTCGACGGGTTGACCCGGCGGGTCTGACCCGACGAGTTGGACCTGGGTTGGACGGGTTTGCACTAGTTCGGACTTCGGAATCTGAATTGTCGGATCGGATTTGTCGAGAAATGGAACGGGAATTGAATGCCTATATGTTTGAAAAATATCCTTTCATGTTCACAAATCATAACTTGACTCTTTAGTATTTACGTACAAAATACAATATGTAATATTACATCTTATAATTTTCAAAACTAAAAATTCTACAACTTATAACTCTATAAGTTTTACAAATTACAAAAAAGTTGTACAATTTTTGTATTAGGGAGTGTTGGGGGGGAGGGAGGAAGAAGGGCTTGAATCGGTTTCCCGACTGCCTACGTATCCTCCCGGGGGTGAGGAATCAAAGCCCACGTAGTTCTTTTACCTGTATGTTTGAACCCCGGCCCGGTTACCTCCTCTTCTAGTCTTCTTGATCGTCGGATCCTCCACCTCCTGAGCCATCTGTGACCGCGCCATCAATGGAGCTCCCAACGGACTCTGTCTCTATTCCGTCATCATCCTCGGAATCAGTCCCCAAGTTGTTCTTTTGCATCCGCATCTCCACCTTCTTCCAATATGCAAGGCAAACTTGGGCTTCGAGGTTCTCGGGAAGCAACCTTGATCTCTTCTCCGAAAGAATCTGACCTCCGCGACTGAAAAGCTGCTCGACGGCTACGGTGGAGCAAGGTGCCCCAAGTATTTGTCGGGCAATTACCTGCAATGTCGGGAATCTTTGTCTTGCGGGACGGCTCTACCACTCAAGGACATCGAAATCTTCCTCTTCATCGCTGAGAAAATCAAAGTTAGTGGACAAATATTTGTCGAGCTCCAAGTGGGGGCTCGACGAAGATCTCGACCTCTTTGACCCAAAGATATCTCGGGCAAGTGCCTTAGTTCTAGCGGTGATGCTGGTTCGTGACCCGCTTGAACTGGAAGGCACGGGAGGACGACCGGAGGGCGCTCTATCGCCCGTCGAATATTCAGTATATAATTATTCTAACAATCCTCTAACTCTAGCAACAATAATTGTAACATTGCAATCAGGATCATCCACAATTCCTAAAGTCGGATAATAGTTTTCTAAAAACAATTGAACTCCGTTTAATTTATATCTAGGGTCGAAACAACATGCTACGAGGAAAATGTCGGGTATAACTTTGTAATATGCGATCCATTTCTGCCGCATCTCCATAGTCGTTTGGGAAATGGAACGCGTGTTAATCCCGTCTTGAAGGGCTATTGCTACGTTCATTGCAATAAAACAAAACATGTTTGATGTAGGCATGTAAACGTGGGAAAACGTCCGAGTTGCGTCGTAAAAAACTTTGAAAACCTCCACAACGTCCCGGGCCTGAGTCCAAACATGGGCAAATATGTGTGAGTCCGGGATGTTTTGTGTTGCAAAACCGGAAAGAAGTTCCTTGTAAGCGATTGAATCATAAATCATTGTGTAAGTGGAGTTCCACCGAGTGCAAACGTCCTTGGGGAACATTTTAAATGTAATATATAATGTTTAGGTAATTTTTTCTAAGTTGTTAGGTAATTAGTACAAATATTGTCTTATAAAACACTATTCTTTGAATCATTCAAACACAAGTTTATTGTAAACCGAAAGACGAATACACGTTTACAAATCACGACTCACATTCACCGATTCACATAACATAACATAAAAACTTAAAAACATAAAATATAAACTTACTACATTACTACAATACTCACAACTTAGGATTAAGACTTAGGACATAGGAATTACCACCACTCGTCCCACTCGAGCCTGAAGCGCCATCGTTCTTAATCTTCTCGGGGTGCTTGTTGGTGATGTGAAGCTTCAAATTACCATGTCCAAGGTTATTTTTCATCTTGTACCTTTTAGCACAATGACGACAAACGGCTACGAATGATCGATCGGCTTTCACATCCGCCTTCTCGTAATGATCTCGAAACAACGCCTCTTTGAGGTTGTCAACCGACATGATTACAACTTACGAGCTTATGAAAATCAAATTGATAGGTGATTGATGGATTGGATGGGATTTGTGATAGGAGGAGTCGGGTATTTATAGCCCCGAGCACTCAACTAGTCGTTACAAGAGTCTAAGGGCTACATTTTTTTTAAAAAAAAACCTCCGACATGTGGGCCCCACGGCAGACGGCTAGTTTTTTAAAATAGGTCGACCCGGCGGGTCACGGGTCACGGGTCACAGATTCCCCGACCCTAACCCTAACCTGCTACCCGTCCCTACCCACCAACCCGGACCCGGCGGGTCACGGGTTGACCCGTAACCCGTGACCTCTGACATTGTCAGCATCAACACCTTGGCTGCCATCTAGTTGATCATCATTTGGGTTAGCATTTTCTGTGTCAGCCTGAGCTTCACCTTGCACCTCACCAAACGGTACAATCACTTTACAGGCATCATTCACAACTTCAACAGGAGATAAACACGCATCAAGAGGGGCTTGGGGGATGGAGGAAGACTTGTTTGAACTGCTACTTTTGTATAACATTCTACGTTTCCCTATACTTCCCATAGCTTTCTCCCTCTTCTTCAAAACATACTGAATAGGTTTATCCTCGTCAGATGTATCACAAGCATATCCAACTTGGTCGTATTTTTCTGCCTGTACAACAACCTCCTCCCTGTCAGCACCACATCTCTTCGAAACCTTGTCTGCATCCACTGTGGTTGTCTCTGTGTCAGCATAAGGAATCACATCTCTCTTAGATTCCTCACCTCTCTTAAAGTCAACAGCCTTCTTTCTAATCCTCCCAGCCTTCCTCCTGATTGATTTAATAACTTCTATGTCAGCCTTCCTCCCAGCTTGAGGGTTGGTTCGTGGAGGTCCACCAGAACGCCCTCTCCTCACAGCAACTCTCTTCACCTGGATCTCAGTGGATGGACCTTTCTGCTTCTTCTTAGAAGGCTTTCCTGTGTCAACATGTTTCCTCTTTTTCCCCTTCTCTACATCAACAAATTTCTCATCAACATTTCCTTCATCAACCGCACGTTTCCTATTCGTTCGCTTCTCTATCTCAGCAGATCTCTCCTCTTCCTCTCCTCCAACAAATCCATACTCAAGAGTCAGGAATGATTCAATCTCTGAACCATCATTACGTAAAAACTTGTTTTCATATGCATACTTCCGCATATGCCGACAATCATACAGAAGATCAGTAGGTGGTTGAGAAAACATAGGCTCGCCAATGCAATCACATACATTGTCAGCCTCTTCATCAATATAACCCATACCTGGGGTTCTTGCAAACTCCCCATAGTTTGGGAACATCGGTGTCTATCATGCACATCAAAAAAATATAATTAAGAAAACACATGTATATAAGAACACAGAGTTGGAATCACAACTGATATATTTATCTTACCAAGTCACCATCAAATAGCTCATCAGCTTCATCATAAGTATGCCTAACCTTACAAACCCAATGCAAAGAATGAGGATCTTTATCATTCATCCTCAAATTACATTCAAACTTATCAGACAACGCCAGGAAAGCTTCAAATATCCAGGCCTGTAAAAACAAAACAAGTGGTCATGCAAACACAATAACAATGCATAAGAAGCTGACACATGGTGAGGAATGATGACACAAGTGATGAATGCTGACACATATTAAGGAATACATACAATGTTGACACGTAGTAAGGAATACCTTCAATGCTGACACATAGTGAGGAATGATTACAAAGATATATCAAACAAGTAAACAGAATACCTGGAAAGCAATCCAATATCCATACAACTCATAAGAAGGCCTAGCTTTCTTGCGATCCATCGTAGATGACTTCTTCAAGGCCTTCGATAGAGATTCATAGGACTGTCTGCCCCATGGATATTGTCCAAACTTCTCGTCATCACAAGCAAGTGATAGATTTTCCTTGCTGATATAGTCTATCCGCCTATAACACACAACCATCTCAATGAGCAACAACCTCGCTATAATTAGCTTCTTCTTCGACGTCTTCTTCATCTTTCGGAAACAACTGATCAAATCATCATGGGAGCATCTATCCATCCCAAGAAAATCAGAAAAAGTCACTGCATTCGGAGGATCGCAGACACGGTCCTCACATGGAAGACCAGTCATTACATGAAACTCAGCCAACGAAAAAAAGCTATAAGTCCATCAACTTTGAACCAGAGTTCCTTCTTCTTCTTCGTCTTAACCTGCCGCAACATCATTTGATGGATTAACTGGAAGTTAACAGTCATATTGTTGCCCTGTGAGAGCACCCATCCCAGAAAACTCTCCGTCAACATCTTATAGTGCAAAGGCATCAACTTCTTTTTAATAATGTCACAAGCTCCAGGGTGACAGTATAGATTAGATCTGGCATGGAAACGTTCTTTATATGGAATACAGAACTTCAATTTTTGCAAAAAGAGTATACAGATTGAATACAAAAGCACATGTCAGCATTTGAGGCAAACACAATGACAAAAACTGCTATATAAATTTCATAGACTCACATCAAACTTGCATTTGTATATATCAAGATCAGTTGAGGTCCCTGTCAACATAACAAAAACAAGATAAACAAAGAGACAAATAGATGTCAGCCCCACAGAAATATGAAACCAAACACAAACATACACACACACACCACAACCAGAACACGCCAAAAATCAAAGAGGACAAAGAGTGGACATGCAAAAGGATGGAGATGGATTCCAAAAGAACAGAATGAGCTGCCAAAATCGAGGTCATCGTTACAAATAGAAGTCGTAACTGCTAAATCAGGCACATACTAGTACGATTGAGAACGAACAACACATATTCATCCAAAAAAACCCTAACGACAAACATCGCGCCATCGCACACACTCACTAGCGCATAATCTGACATAAACAAAACCCTAACACACAGAAACGATACAAAATCAACAAAATGCTTACCTGCGCTGCTAGCCATACTTAGAGGTGGCAATCGGGCAAGTCGGGTCGGGTTCGGGTCGGGTTATTCGATTTCGGGTCATATCGGACTCGGGTTGATATCGGGTGTGATGACAATTCGGGTTTGATTAGGTTCGGGTCGGGTTTATTCGGGCCTTATTTTATCGGATACAATCGGGTTTTCGGGTTCTATTCGGTTCGGGCGAATCAGGTTTCGGTCTAAACGGGTTCGGGTGAACCGGGTTTCGGTCTAAACGGATTTGGGTGAATCAGGTTTCGGTCTAAACGGGTTCGGGTTAATCGGGTTTTAGTCACAACAGTTTTGGTCGAATTGGGTTTAGTGAAATCGAACCCGTAAGAATTATACGGAGTATTGGATAAAACAAATCAATTTTTTTTACCTATAAGTTATTTATCATTCTATATATATTAAGCTAATGTTTATTAATTCTTAATCAATACTACTACATTCGTTAAAAAAATATAAGTTTTTCCAACATTTTTAAAAAAAAAATCAAAATTATATAAAATATTATTTTTCAATATTAATTTCATATTTATTTCTCATAACTACGAAATTTTAAAAATGACCAAAAAATTGATATTTATGTGGTTTTGGTGTCTTAAAAAAAATGCTAAAAAGTGACTTTTTTAATGGAGGGTGTACAAAATTATATTTAATTATACTATATGCATGATAATATTACATTCCATTATTAAGTAATCAAATACTTAGATTGTTTTGAGTATTTTAGGGAAAAAGATAAGATTTTTGTTGGTTTCGGATATAATCGGGTTTGGGTCATTTCGGATTTCGGGTATAATCGGGTTCAGGTAATTTCGGGTTTCGGATATGTTCGAGTCGGGCAATTTCGGATTTCGGGTTGATTTTGGGTCTGTCCATTCGGATATAATCGGGTTCGGGTTGTTACTGGGTTCGGATTGCTTTCGGATTCGGGCTTAACTCGGATCGGGTCGGTCGGTCTCGGATCCAAACTTTTTTTTCCAATTATTCGGGTGTCGGACGGGTTCAGATCGGATTAAGCGGATCGGTTTTCTCGGGTCGAGTCGGATATTGCCAGCTCTAGCCATACTCATTAACCTTCAATAACACACGAAAACGTCCGGAAAATGTTGCTTCTCGAAGGAAATCGTCGAATAACAGATGGAGAGAGTGAAAACCGCAATGGAGAGAGTGAGAAACGAGAGAGAGAGAGAGAGGGAGTGAGCAATTGGGGGGGGGGGGGGTTGTGTTTCAAAATAATGTATACTTTTGCAATTTTAACAAAAATGTGTATATTTGAATAATTTGAATTCTATTGGTTTTGAATTCATCCAAATTTTTTTATATAAAGCTATATTATTCGCTAGTGTTTGTCTTATTACAAATTTCTAAAATTATACTATTATCTATTAAAAACTAGTATTAAAATATGGCAAAAATAATAAATCTGAATTACAATATGAGAATTAAGCTAATAATGATCAAGGTGTACAAGAAATATTATTTAAAAAGAAAGTGTGCAGGAAATATAAAATAAATATTAATCTCAATATAAATAATTAATTTTACCAACAAAGAATATAAATAGAAACAAAGTAGTTGCCAAATAATTAATTTCGATGCAAATAATTTGGTCAGTATGGCTATAAAATAGTTTTGTTTTATATTTTTTTATTAATAAACTTATATATATATATATATATATATTTATATATATATATACTGTGATGTATGATAACTTTCTATAAATTATGGAACATATTATTTTAATACTCCATCCGTTAATTAAAATATGTCGTTGTCGTTTTAGACATTTGCACATTTTTTAAGAAATCAAATATAAGCAAACAAAAATACACTTATACCCCGAATTATCACTTTACCTTTATACTTTATTGAAAACTACAACTAACAAATCTCTAATAATTACAAGGGTAATTTTGGAAAGTAAACACCAAAATACTTAAAATGACATGTTTTTCTTAACGAGATTTTACTCCTAAAACGACCTATATATTTTTCTTAACGGACGGAGTATTGTTTTTGGCAGGAAATTCTTTTTTTAAAATCAACCACAACATGTCGCATAGTACATATATCGTTTTAGTATATGTAAAATAAATGTAACATCCGGGTTCGATCCCTGCCTCCACCTCTTTCCTTGGTTGAAAAACTTAAGGATTACCTTGCTCCTTACTAGTGGGTCGAGCCATTCGGCGTAAGCCGGTTTATCTGGTACGTGGCTCTTGCCGGCTGGGTCACGTGCTCGGGATTTATCGCCGAAGGTCGGTTCCTCGTCATAAAAAAAAAATAAAAAAATAAATGTAACATAGATATGATTAGTTAAGTAGGTCAATTCCTTGGCAGCCAAGCGTTAGAAATCCCCAACCTATATTCCCCAATTATTAATTAGATCCTTGGCCAACAAGTCTCCACTTGGGAAAATAAATTAAATTTTAGTTACTATCAGCCAAAAACTATCTATTATACAATAAAAGTTTGGAAAATGTTACATGGCCTCCTTATATAAATATAAAACACTATAACACACAAATTCGCACCACACAAATTAATCAAGGTGTAGTAAAATGGAAGAAGCACCTTTGCCTACTCTACAATCCGATGCATTGATCCTAATCTTTCATAAACTTCCAATCCGGTCCTTGTTGCAATCCATGCTTGTTTGCAAGGAATGGTGCTCTCTTATCTCTGACCCCTTCTTCAAATCAAACTACGATCCCACCTCCATTCAGAACCACCCCCTACATTTGATGATGATCCCAAAACCGCGCAATCTAGCAAGAGCCAATACCGCCTTGAGATACGAAATCAGTGTCGAAGAATCCGACAATCATCTGGTATCCTGCCACCAGCCTCTTCCCGGAAACAACAAGGAAAACCCTAGTTTCACAATCATGGGTTCTTGGAATCGTTTGGTTGCGGTACGTAATCATCATGGAGATGTGACTCTCTTGAATCCATGTACCGGAGAGGAAAAGACGGTCCATATAGTGCTAAATCAAGATGAAAGATGGCACATACATCTTTGTGGCCTCAGTTATGATTCTTCCAGCCACGAATACAAGGCAATTTTGATGGTATTTGTTTGGTCTCATATTCCTACGGTCGATTTATATGTGGTGAGCTTCAAGCACGACGAATGGAAGGTGACAGATCTATCGGTTGATCATATGGACTCGTGGCCAAATGACAACACGGGGATAACTGTCAATGGAGCTCCACATTGGATTGTGTCCCATCCTCAACAACAACTTTGGTTCTTCGATCATTGCGAAGAGGAGTTCCGGGAGATGCCAACACCGAAAGAATGGCAAGGGAAGAGGCTTTGTGGCCCGGGGGATTTGGGTGGAAAGCTAACGGTTGCGGTTAGTAACAACGATTGTAACTCGAGATGTCTTGGAGGGTTCGAGGTGTGGGTGTTGAGGGATTCCGCCAACCCTGAATCTTGGAGTAGGATGTTTGTGATTGTGAACAAATTGCGTTATGTGTCGCCTTTGATGTCGATGAATGATGAGGAGGTTTTAGTGGATGTACATCGGGAGGAGTTGATGGTATACAATCATAGAAGTCATACCATACGCCGACTACAACCGAAGATGAAGAGGAAGCTCTACGAGGTTATCACCTATCACCCAACCTTTATCTCTCCTTGACGCATGAGCTTAATTCTATGCTGTAGGAGTTAAATTTTATCTTTTAGTTAGATTCAAATAGGAAACTGTTTTTCTTCTATTTAAGCAATTGTAGGTGCGAGCCATAACTATTTTTCATTGTTATTAATCAAAATATTGGTTTAGAGTATATATATATATATATGCAAGGTCGTCCAATCAACTTCGGAGTCCCTATACAAATATGAAATGAGGCCTTATACTGTAGGAAAATTAGACGCGCAGCAGAAGGGTAGAAAACTATTTTCTAACATCTAATTCGGGATCTCATGCATGAATTGATATGAACAATATAGAGGGGAAAAGTCGTACCTTTCTTGTGCGGAACCTTGATTCGAAATCACCTTTGGAGAAAAGAGCCTCAAGCGCGACTCCTCTACTTGGTCCACACGAGCACGGGATTAGATCTCCTTGTCTCCGTTTGCTAGAACGAATGATCGAAGGATTGCAACTCACACCCTACGGGTTAGGGAGGCTAGCGATTTGTGGTGGGAGAAGTCTTGGAGATACGTACAATACCGATCAAAAGTTAAGACTTATTCTTAATAAGTCTCCTTATATATTGTAGAAACTAGGTCAACTTATTCCTAATAAGTCACTTTTATCTTTTATCTTCTACCCACAAACTATATCAATAATAATAACTTATTATTATTATTAATCAATTATCCAATTCCTAATACTCTTTGTGTGTGACTTTATAGGACCTGAATAAAATAGCAATAGATTAAATATAATTTAATCTGTAAATTATAGTTGGCTTCTAGCAAAGCACAATAATTACCTAAATTATTCAGATTATAAATCTCTATTTTAATCCTATTATATCATTAGTATTTTACACATTAATTAAAGGACACCAATTCCTTCAATCTCCCACTTGTCCTTAAGTGGATGTGCGGTTTCAATTCCTTTGTCACTTAATGTTCAATTTGATGATATGATAGCATCTCATGTTATCCATATCAATTCAAATTATTTCTCGATCCCGAGCTTGAGCTGTCAAATAAACAAATGATTACGTATTAATCCATTTGAGCATGGCCATGCATTTTACAGTTCTTACTCTTCGAGTGGCCAGAACATTATTCCTACTCAGATATCCTAATATCCAGAATAGGAGGACTTCTCCAATCTTGCGTGACTATAGCCCCCACTGAAATTTTAGCAACCCCAATCACTGCCTTTTACGGATCAGCGGTTGACAGTGTCAAAGGCTACCAATCATCAAGTGAGAGGGATATCACACTCATGTCTGAGGAACCTACTAATAATATTTTAACCTTTAATTCTTCAACTTATTTGAAAAATCTTAAGGCAGGTCTGTCTAACAAATATCCACCATACTTGTCTATACAATTGATTAGACATCTCTATGTCCCTATAGCCCGTGAAACTTGGCGCTATCAATCAACTTGCATAATAGTCTATATTAAATCATTTATGTCCCATTTAATGATTAAGACTATGGCAAAGCATAATTCATAATATCAGTTCACTTAATAGAGTCTCAACAACCACGACTTTCGCAGCGATCCTATTTGATAATCATAAATTATTAGGACATTTTATTCAATTCTAAACCATAATTGAATAATAGTGAAATTTTATTTCAAACAAACATGATGAAAATATGTTTCAACAATCTTGATCAATATCTAAATGCGTTAAACATATAAATCAAATCCATTCACCAATGGACTTGAGTCCCTTAGCTTTAGTGTGACTATCATGCTTGGGCTTGGGAAGAGGTTTAGTCAACGGATCTGCTATGTTGTTATCCGTGTGTATCTTGCATAGTCTCACGTCACCTCTTTGGACATAGTCTCGTATGACGTGATACTTCCTGAGCACGTGCCTGGATTTGGAATTGGAGCTTAGTTCTTTGGATTGAGCAATGGCACCATTGTTGTCACAATAAATGTCAATGGCTTCAACCCCTTTGGGAACCACACCAAGCTCGGCTAAAAACTTCCTTATCCAGATGGCTTCCTTAGCAGCATCCACTGCAGCGATGTACTCAGCCTCTGTTGTAGAATCAGCTACTGTGTCTTGCTTTGAGCTCTTCCAGCTCACAGCTCCTCCATTAAGAATAAAAACGTATCCGGATTGGGATCGGAAATCGTCTCTATCTGTTTGGAAGCTGGCATCAGTGTATCCTTGAACGATCAACTCATCATGTCCACCGTATACTAAGAAATCATCCTTAGTTCTTCTCAAGTACTTGAGGATGTTCTTAGCTGCACTCCAGTGTGCTTCACCTGGACTCGATTGGTATCTGCTGCACACACTTAAGGCGAATGCAACGTCTGGGTGAGTATATATCATGGCATACATAATGGATCCTATTGCTGATGCATAAGAGATCCGACTCATTCTATCCAGCTCAGCAGGTGTTACTGGACACTGCTTCTTGCTTAGATATAGACCATGTTGCTTGCATGGGCAAAAATACCTTTTTGGAATCTTTCATTTTGAACCTGTCTAGAACCTTATCTATATAAGTTCCCTGACTTAGTCCAATGAGTCTCTTGGATCTATCCCTATAGATCTTGATGCCTAAAATGTACTCTGCCTCTCCAAGGTCTTTCATTGAAAAATGCTTCTTGAGCCAGTCTTTTACAGACTCAAGCATTTGAATGTCATTCCCAATGAGTAGTATGTCATCCACATACAAAACCAAGAATACAACTTTGCTCCCACTAAACTTTTTGTAAACACAAGGTTCTTCTTAACATCTGATGAATTCAAACTGTTTGATCACTTCATCAAATCGAAGGTTCCAACTCCTTGATGCTTGCTTAAGTTCATAAATGGATTTCTTAAGTTTGCATACCTTCCTAGGATTTTGTGGATCCTCAAAACCTTCAGGCTTTGTCATGTACACATCCTCTTCTAAGTATCCATTTAGAAACGCGGTCTTGACATCCATTTGCCAGATCTCATAATCATAATGAATTGCAATTGCTAGGAGTATCCGGATAGATCTAATCATAACGACTGGTGAGAAAGTTTCATCATAGTCAATACCATGAATTTGTTTAAACCCTTTCGCAACTAGTCTTGCTTTGAATAGATTTACCTTTCCATTCTTGTCTGTTTTGAGTTTGTAAACCCATTTGCACCCAATGGGTACTATCCCATCTGGTGGATCTATCAAGTCCCATACTTGATTCTCAGACATAGAATCCATTTCGGATACCATGGCATCATGCCACTTCTTGGAGTCTGGACTCATCAAAGCTTGCTTATATGTAGTGGGTTCATCGCTTTCTAACAACAAAATGTCTAGACTTGTATTCAATATGAATTCAGCAAATCTATTTGGTAGCAATCTTGCCCTTTCTGATCTACGCGTGGGTTGAGCAACTAGAGGTTCCACCACAACATTTTGTGGGTTATTGGGAATGGAGTCTTGCACCTCCAATTCCATATCCTCCATTGTATGAGTTTGAGTTCCATCTTCTTCTGGAATTAGGTCCTCAAAGCTCACAGCCTCATTCATGGAGTGATCCATGTCTTCTTGTTGCTCGGTTTGTTGCTTCTCTCGAACCTCTTCGAGATCAACATTTCTCCCACTTGACTTTTTGGAAACAAACTCTTTTTCCAAAAAGACACTATCCCTGGCAACAAACACTTTGTGCTCGGTGGGATTGTAGAAGTAGTACCCTTTAGTTTCCTTTGGGTACCCTACAAAGAAGCACTTATCTGATTTGTGTGCGAGCTTATCTGCTAGTAAACATTTTACGTATGCTTCACATCCCCAAACCTTGAGAAAAGACAAACTTGGAACTCTTCCGGTCCATAACTCATATGGTGTCTTTTCTACCGCCTTAGATGGAGTCCTGTTTAGTGTGAACATTGCGGTTGTGAGAGCATACCCCCAGAAAGATATTGGAAGATTAGCAAAACTCATCATTGATCGAACCATGTTCAACAAGGTCCTATTTCTCCTTTCAGATACACCGTTCATTTGGGGTGTTCCGGGTGGAGTTCGTTGTGATAATATCCCACAACTTTTCAAATGATGATCAAACTCTTGACTCAAATATTCACCACCACAATCAGATCGGAGTGCATTAATTTTCTTGTCAAGCTGGTTTTCAACTTCATTATGAAATTCTTTGAACTTTTCAAATGATTCAGACTTATGCTTCATTAAGTAAATGTAGCCATATCTACTAAAGTCATCAGTAAAAGTTATGAAGTATCTATACCCACCTCTAGCTTATGTACTCATAGGTCCACATACATCAGTATGTATTAGTGCCAAGAGCTCAGTTGCCCTTTCACTTACCCCAGTAAAAGGTGACCTTGTCATTTTTCCCATTAGACATGACTCACATGTGTCAAATGATTCACAATCAATTGATGTCAAAAGTCCATCTTTATGGAGCTTCTTCATGCGATTTAAGCCTATGTGACACAATCGACAATGCCATAGGTAGGTGTTATCACCTGCGTCTTTTGGCCTTTTGGTACTTGCGTTATAAATGCCGGATGTTTGATCCAAAATGTAGAGTCCATTACTCAACACAAAATCGGCATAAAAAATGTTATCTTTGAAAATAGACAAGCGTTGATCTTTGCAAGAATAATTGTAGCCTTCTAAATCCAAAACAGAAGCCGCAATAAGGTTTTTAGTAATTGACGGAACAAAATAACAATTATTAAGTTCTAAAACTAAACCAGAAGGTAAAGGTAGACTATAATCTCCAACAGCAAGTGCATCAGCCTTTACTCCAGTTCCAGTTCGAAGATCTACCTCTCCCTTGGCCAAGCTTCTACGCCTTTTTAGCCCTTGCACATTCGTAATAATGTGAGAGCCTGCACAACCTGAGTCGAATACCCAGCTAGAAGCATTAGCCGATAGGACTTCTATAACATGCGTACCTGAATTGGAACTCACAGTTCCATTCTTCTTATCCTCCAGATACTTTGGGCAATTTCTCTTCCAGTGACCTTTGGTATGGCAGTAGAAACAATCATGGCCAGCAGCTACTTTAGCTTTCTCAGAAGTGTTCTTGGGTTGGGTAACTGGTTTACCCTTCCCTTTTGCATTCTTCTGCTTTACAGATGCCCCTTTCTTGAACCCTTTTCCCTTTTGGACCATCAAGATCTCCTTCTTGTTGCCCATAGTTAGATTTTGCTCAGCGGTCTTAAGCATCCCATGCAACTCTTCAAGCGTTTTTACAGCTCCGTTCATATTGAAGTTTAGCTTGAACTGAGTAAATCCATCGTGCAGAGAATGAAGTATGATGTCTGTAGCCAACTCTTGGCTATAGGGGTGGCCAAGTCTCTCCATGTTTTCAAAATGACCAATCATTTCAAAGACATGAGGACCAACTAACTTGCCTTTCTCAAGTTTGCAATCAAGTATTGCCTTATGAGTCTCATACCTCTCCATCCTCGCTTGTTCCTGAAACATAACTTTCAAGGTGCAAATGATGGTGCAAGCATCCATCTTTTCGAACCTCTTTTGAAGGCTCGACTCCATAGAAGCCAACATAAGACATGTGACAATCACCGACTTATCTCTGATTTGTTTTTCCTGATCCTTCTCAGCTTGAGTAGAGGCATCAGTCAATTTTGGGATTGGGGTGTCAAGTACACTCTCTTTTCCTTCAGACCTGAGAACAATTCTCAGATTTCTTTCCCAATCGAGGAAATTATTGTTGTTCAACTTATTCTTCTCAAGAATTGAACGCAAATTGATGATGGTTGGGTTATCGTTTCTGTTCATGATATCTACAACATAGAACATGCAAAATATGAATCATGTTTGTCATGCAAAAAGCTTAAAATTTAAACATGCTTTAAATGTAAATAAGCTAATGCCATTTTATCCTTAAAATAAATTTCCCTTTGAATAAAATGATTCTAAGATCCTATTGCAGATAAGACATTAGCGTGCTTTGGCACTACCCTAACTCTTATGTGACAAGGTAAGTAACTTTTACTAGTTATAACATTTATAACTCTTGGTTGATAGATCACATCTTATGTAAATCTGTCCCATGCCTCAAAATCCAAAACTTTGTCTTTTGGTCTTTTGTTGAGTAGAACCAATTCAAGACTATAAATCCCTTATATAGATTTACCCGTACTATCCCAATGTCAAAGCATGGACACCTTGCTTTGGCAAAACCTATCCATCAAATTCCAAGGGCCTCATAGGTTATGAATTGGAAAGGCATACTCTCAATTTTCTTTTAAGGGAACTGAGTTTGTCATGCAAGTCTAATTATCAAGTGAACAAACAACATAATCAAACATGCAAGCATAAACCAAACACATGCACAAAAAATAAATTGTGATCCTAGTACAGCCCCTAATGAAAAGAAAAGCAAAAAGATAAATCTTCAAGGTTCTTCTAACTTCTTGGATCATCATCCTTGATTCTCCTTTTGGATCTCCATCCTAGAATTGCCTTTTGGATCTCCATCCTTGAATCTTGTAACATCTTCTTTTGTACAATGTATAAATAAATTTACTTTCAAAATTAAATTACAAAAATACATAACGATACGCAGATCGTGTACAAAAATACATAACGATACGCAGATCGTATTTATATGCTACTTGGGCCATACTAGTCACCGCATGCAATAATATCAAATATTAAATAAATATTAATCACAATTAATATAATATCAAATCAATTAAATTATCTAATAAAATAACTAATTTAATATTCTTGATATTTAAATCAAAATTAGTACGTAATCATATAGATGGAATAAATTTTATGGTAACTTTTACCTTGTATAATTGGATAGAATATTTCATTAGGGATAAGATATCTATCATATCTAATTAAGATGATTTAGAATCTTATACTAAAACCCTAATAACCCTACAACCCAAAGCCGTCATATGCAAATTAGTTTACTGTACATTCGAAATCCGGAAATAATTCGATACCTCCGTCGAATTCCAATCAAGTGATCCAATCACGGTGATCGGCAAATTCAACAGACCAAGAAGTGCATGTACGTATGCCGTGATTCCAAATTAATTAGACTTTCTAATAATCATTCGAAACCAGTGGTACGTTTGCCTTCATTCCAAATTAATTAGACTTTCTAATAATCATTCGAAACAAGTGGTCTACGTATCCTCGATTCCAAATTAACTTAGACTTTCTATAATCAATCGAAACCAAGGTGGCGACGGTTTAGAGTAGGAATCAAATTCCGTACGTGAACTAATTTCACTTATATATTTCTATCCAATAAAATCAAATTTTATTAATATAAATTGTTCCATATATCAAATATATTGCTAAATTCAATCAAAAGTAACAAGAAAATCAATTGATCATATCAATTTATGCAAGAGGCTCTGATGCCACTGTAGGAAAATTAGACGCGCATCGGAAGGGTAGAAAACTATTTTCTAACATCTAATTCGGGATTTATGAGTGGAGGTTATTGTGGCTATTGCGGTATTTGAGGATGTGAGATGAGTCTTTGAGGAAAGGTTGGTAACTGGGCAAGGATTTCACTAAGGATTCTAGTAAGACTATTTACTTGAGGTTGAGACGAGGAGATTCTAAGCATGGATTTGGGAACTAGGGAAAGCGGAAGGTATTGGAAACGCTAGAGGAAGAAGGATTTTAAAAGGTTTGGCGAAGATGTGGTACTTGGGAAACTCGAGTAAGGGCGATTTAGGGATTCCGCGAAAATGATGATCGGTAAAAGAGGGGCCTGGACGGTAAGGTGTCATGGTTAAGAATTGAGATCTTGAGGCATTTTAGGGATATGAAGAGATGATGAACTCGGTGATTCGTGGTTATGAGTTAGCACTAGACGGTTTTCTGCGTTAGAGTTAGTCGGGAGTGTCAGATGTGAGATGGTAAGTATGAGTTGGGTTCTTAGAGGTGGATGGTTAGTGAGAGTGGTTAGTAGTGTGGGAGGTATGATCAGGTTAGCAAGGTGATTCGAGATGTCCCTTTGGGAGATGATGGTCAGATGGAGGCTCCAGAGCCTAGGAAGAGTAAGCGAGATTGTTAAGGAGCGTCTAGATCGATCGTGAGAGCGGTTCAGTCGAGGACTTAGGATTCTCCTAGAAGGTAAAGATGAAACCGGTAGAGGATCCCTAGGGTGAGGATGCGTTTTATAGGGAGTCTTGGTAGTAGGTCGGGTTGTTCAGCTTGTCGGAATGGGAAAATTCTGCGATTGGGAACTCCGGAAGAAGGTTTAGACGGTCGAGTGGAAGGTAGGGCGTGATATTGGAGTGTTGGGATGGATTGGACCTTAAATGGCTTGATGGTATAGGAGTTGGGATGCCCAGTAGTTGATTAGGGTAATTAGTCTTGATTGCGGGTAGTTATGAGGCCAGAGAGTTCATATGTGAGTGAGATGCAAGGTATTTAGAGTTATTATTGGATTTGAGACGGTAGATCTATGTGAGGTTGATCTTGATGCAAGAGATGATGAGTAGTGGCCGTGCCTTGTTATGGTTGATGGTTATAGACAGGTTCTCTTTAGATTGTGATATGGTGTTATGCTTTACTTGGGTCCGAGTGTTGTGCGAATTCTATGCTATAGACAATGTTGATTCCCTAATGTATTGCCATAGATAATAGTGAACTGTTAGTGCTAACATAGCTATCCCCTGAACTTGATGAAATGCTGGTGTGCAGAAGTACTTGTTTGCCTCTAATGCGATGATGCTTGATAGTCAGCGTAAGTATGATGTGCTTATCTGATTGATATGATGTGCAACTTCTGTGATATGATGTGGGGAATCCTACTATGTACGATACTATGCTAGATCTATTATGGTATGTGACTATCCTTGACATGAGTACGATCTGTTATGAATGTGCGATACGATTACTATGTTGTACGATTGCTATGCTATACGATGCCTTGAATTGGAACTGCTAGGATGCTAGAACCGAATTGATGAAATTTGATTCTGACTTGGAACCTAGAAAGAAAATATGGGATTAGCCTTAGAGGTGGATGATTCCACCTTTTGAGATTTGAAATTTTCTTGACTAACATCGGACCTAAGGGATTTTGAATGGTGTTAAAAAAAAAACTAACTTGGATTTTGAGAAATCGAATGAAATTGAGGATTTCAATGATTTTGAGACTAATCCTTTTCAAACTAAGGACTCCTTTGAAACCCTTTTTTTTTTTTTTTTTTTTTTTACCCGAGCTTGCATTATGACGCCTACGAAGTGGATACATGCATGTTATAGGAGCCGTTATAGACTGCTTGCTAAGACCTAGTAGAGATGTTGTAATGCTTTTCGAGTTGTGATATATACCGAGGAGTCGGGGTAAGGATGTGGTAAGGGCCCATATCACACTCTCGCTACGAACTATCGGAGATATTACGATCATGACGACGATACTGTGAGGATCTCATAGGGGCACTTATGAGGCACTTACAGGATCAATGGAATGGTCCTTAGACTCACCTACTTCCAACTTCATATCCTACCTTGTTTTGGTTTTAGTCTCGGGGGCGAGACTTGTTTTTAGAGGTGGATAATGTAAAGGCTCGGATTTTTAAATTCTAAATTTTCGAAAAAAAGGAGAAGTAAAATGGATTTAAAAGCGGATTTTAACGTAAAACTCGCAAACTCAGATTTTAGAACTTCTAAAGCGGATTCCGATCAAATTTTGAAAATTTGAAGATAAATTTCATCTTTTCGCCTTGAGATTTCAAATGAACTCCGAATGTTAACATCCTCTTGATTTTAAAATTTGTATTTTGACAGAGTCGGGAGAAGACCGAGAGAGCGGAAAACTAACCTTCAAAAACTAATCTTTGAGAAATTGAATTTTCTTTCGGGACCACACACATTCTATCTTATCTCCTCCCTCACATGTTGATCCAAAAAACTCAGCCTTTCTTTCTCTTATTTGACTAACTTATAAAGTAGCTTGTTGCCTTGCTCCCTCTCTCTCCCATGTGATCCCCTATTTCTAGCTAGACACCTACATCCCCCTCTCCCTCCTTCACCTTCATGTTCCCCAATTTCTGACAAAAGACAAACCTCTCACTCCCTCTATTGAGCACCCGAATTCAGCCCTCATCCATCCTTATCCTCTTCGTTTTGAATATGAGGTTCAACCCACAAATACATACCCCCATCTGACTTCATTTGGATTCCAAAATAAGCCTTCACTCTCTCCCCATTCTCTTATCCGTGACAAAAGCTAAACCACAAGAAACTCCCTCCATTTTTGTTCTCTGTCTGACCGAGCCCCCGAACACTCCGAGCACCACAGACGCCTCCATCAGCCACCGCCATCCCCTTGTTCTTCTTTTCCTCTGTTTCGGCAATCCAAGCCCATCTTTCCCCTATTTTCGGAGACACCCTCTAGCAGCTCCTCCCTCTCTTTCTGTTGAGCAGTAGCAGTCAGCAGCCACCGTCCGACGTCGACAGCAGCAACCACACCTCCATCGTCTTCCTCGACGCCGACGAGCCCGATGAAGGCGCGCCAGCACCAGTCTCCCCTGTCTCGCATCTCCAAGGTCGGTTTTTCCTTCTTGTTCTCGATTTCCACTTGAAAACTTGTAAAGGTTTCACCTTTAACCTTCCTCACCCCCTCCTAGACAGATTTCGGCGAGAATCGTCCCCGTCGCAGCCGAACGAAGCTCCGAGCATCTCCGGCGAGCCTCACATCCGAATCTAAACACCTCGGTGAGAACCTCTCTTCCTCCCCTTTATTCATCCGATTCCATGTTCCTTGGTGCCGGGTAGGTGGTCGGAGCAGGCTGTCGTCGCCGGCAAGCTCCTCCCCTTCCCTTTCCTTTCCGTCGATTTCGAACAGCAGCTTCCAATGAGGGAGATGAACAGTGTCTTTCATTAAACCGGTTTTTGTTTTAAAATGTGGGTTCGGTTCAGCAATTTGTTAAAATGAAAATCAGTGAACCGGGTTCTTTTAAGAGAGTTGGGTTGTGGGTTATTTGGATCCGAAATTTAAGGGAGATTGGGCTTTTTCCTCTTGGGCCTAATTCATGTTGGAATGTGTTTAAATGGGAATAAAAGGATTTCTAAGACTTATAAATATGTTTTATGAAAATATTAAACAAATGGGATGTAATATATTAAATATTATTATTGAGATTTAAAGATATAATATTATGGTGATTTAAAAATATAATATTATTGGACGTGAATTTTAGATGAGAAAAGTATTTGGAAAAGGATGGAGATTGGTTTTACAAAATAAAAAGAGAAACTTTGGAAATACCTTAACACTGATCGGATTTGTTTTGATAAAATAATAAAATAAGTTGATTTAAAGATGTTTTTGAAAAATATCCTAAGTTGTCGAGTTGTTTTTGGAATAATTGTCTTGGAAACTGAAGCTTGGTTTTCACAGAAGAATTTGAAACGGTTTTCGGGACTAACTCGGAAATTGTGTGACCAGTGACTAACTAGCATGATTAGTGTGAATGGTTGACTAATATCATGATTGGTGTGAACTAATGGCATGATTGATTGACTAATGACATGATGAAGTGTTAGACTTATGTATAGTTCACTTACGCTTTTGAGATGTGATGAATATGATGAATTTGATATGTGTGATATGCGGATTATTATTGCGGATATATTGTGGCGAATACATGAATGTGGCTGAATGGAAGATGAGAATAATATGGTTTGGTGCAATGTGGCAATATGATGAATGGTTGAACTTGACGGAACGATGATTGCGATATGGTTGCTATTCTCGTTGAATGATATGCTTGAGTGCTTGGATGTTTAGACGTAGACTTATATATATGTGTTCTGATATGTATCTAGGTGATCTTTAATCTATCGTAATGCTTGTCTTGCTGTTCTGCACCGCCAGGTGAGTTCCTCTATGAGCTCACTCAGATTCGAAAAGAGATCTCCCTGCTTGTAGCCATGTGCATACTAGGTGCTTGCATTCATAATAAAGCATGCCATGTAGTATCCTGCTAGGATTGCACTCATTATTGAGCATTCGTTTACCCATTGCTTTTGTAAACAGAACGGCCGTTATCTGTGAAGTAACTAGAGTCATTGCTAGGGTTATAGGACGACCTAGTCTCATCGGGTCCTGTCCTGAGTCAATCGAGTCATGAATTTCCTTATATTATGAGATGCCTGCGGGCTTTATTGTGGATACGGGTTGGGCATGCGTGCCACCCTATTATATGGAATGCATTCACGAGCTGGCCAGTCTCCGCTCTATCGGAAGGGGGTGGAGGTAGGAGAGGGATATACCACTTGGTATTCGGTGCTAAGGCCTTATTATATTTATGCACTTGATCTTAGGATCATGCTAGTGTGTTAATATTCCGCCTTGCATCTAGAAGCATCTTTATTAGGACTAGCGTGTGTATATGTTTGTTTGTTTGGGATTATATTGCGTAGGGCTTCGATCTGACACCGCCCCGCATACATTTTTTTTAGGTTTGTTTTGCGGCATGATTATTCCTTGTTTTCGTGACGTGAGAACTCTCTTGGGCGATCTCAAAGAAATGGTTTAACTCCACTAACATTGTATATTAAATTTCAATAAATACGCTTATTGATTTGGTTTTGACTCGTCTTTGCCGTATTACCCTCTTGTATTACACCTTGATTCTACTATTTGCATGACTGTTGGTTTTCCACGCTTAGGCTTATGACATGTAAAGGGGGCTTCCCCGGGGATTCCAACGATCCCTTCGAATTTTGGGTATGAAATCCCACTTTAAAATGTTAAGATAGAATTTCAAACCTTCAACCTGTACTCGGGGCGCAAGATCCTAACGAAGGGTTTCATCCTTTAAAACGTAACCCGGGAATCATAATCCCGGACCGTTATATATACTGGGGTTAAACCTCACATTATATTGTTTGAAAAAAACTAAAACAAAGAAATAAACATTAAATATTATACAAAGTATTGGGAAATGGGAATACAAATAATGAATAGAAATAAATAAATAAAGGAACGGAAAGATAAGAAAAGACAAAAAAGCCAAAAGAGGAAGAAAAAAAAACAAAACAAAACCCAGCGGTTGAAAAAAAAACAAAGGAAAACAGAAGATAAAAAAAACAAATAAAAGGGTTGGGAAGGGGATTCGAACCCAAGTTAGGGCGTGTTTGGGAGGGGATGGGAAGGATGGGAGAGACGGCCAAATTTTTTTGGGGAAGCAGGTCGGTGTGTTTGGGGCGGGAAGGCGGGGATGGGAGAGATGGAGGGGGAGGGGATGGCGGAGATTGGAAAACCCCCAATTTTGGTACCTTCAAATTTTGGGATGGTGGGGTGGAAGAATTTTTCCACCCCAGAATCTCCAATTTTGCCCTTTGCCTTGAGTTTCACCGCCATTTTCAACTCCCTCGTCTTCACCATCAACAATTGAACATCGTCGTCTTCCCTCCGGATTCTCTCTTCGTCCATTCGGGTAAGTTTGCAATTTTGCTCTCTAATCCATCCCTTTCTCTCTCTCCGAATTCGATTCCCCTTCACTCTATCATGACCACAACGCTGGTCAAATTGACAGCGCTTCCGGAAGCTTCAGAGTGACAATCTTCTTGGCGACGGTTCCGTCGTCGACACCGCCACTTCGGAGCTCGAATTCGGCTTCCTCAGGCCCGATTGTCGTGATAGCTGCTTGCTGGTACTGTCAACTATTACGATCGCCATGTCTTCCTCTGCTACAAGAACCCTCGGAATTGGCCTCCGTGAATCGAAGCCGCCGAGTTCGATCGGCTTCCCAAACTCCTCTCTGTTGCCATGGCTGCTAGGAAGGGTATATGAAGAAAGAGTATTGTGGGGTTTCTTTTTGTTATATTTAGTTGATAAAGTTGAATGTTTTAATGGTATGAGCTGTGTGGATTTCGGAATTGAAATTGGTCTCAGATTTCAGAATTGAAATTAGTGATGGCAAATTTATGTCTTGCTAGGTCCAATATTTAGCTTCACAAATGTTACTTTTGTTGAAGAAATCCTGCAGTGATCAAATATGTGGAAATGGAATACAGGGATTTGAAATTGGTCTCATAATGTTTTGTGAAATTGGCCGACATAATAGCTAGTTCAGTGGGGGCGTACGAATTCGACCGGAGTTGATGCTCTTCATCACCGGTGATGAGAGGGGTGTGCGAAGCTCGCCCTCCGTCGAAGAGCCTAATCTTCGACTGGTTTCTCAGACATTGCAATGGATGAGTTTTTTTAACCCAAACCTTGTTATGTAAGGGTAAGTTGAGGGGCATTTTTGTCCTTTACAATTAAAAATGATGGACATTTCAGACATTTACCTCAAGAACCTAACACTACTAATCCTCACCCTACCAAACACGTAAGAGCTTATTTTTCAAAAAGTACCTCCACTCCAAAAAATACCTCCATCTCCAAAAAGTATCTCCACCCTCTCAAAAATTTCTGCTCCCAAACATGCCCTTAATTTACACAAACTCAAAATGATATGCACACTCTCCATTCATTACTACCACTAGACCGTTTGCAAGGATGTGCTAATTTTATCCAGATAATTAATTATAATAATAAACGGATTCTAAATATTTAGAGGTAATGTGCGATCGTCCTTCTTGCCCTTGTAAAGGGCCGACCCTGTATATATATGTGTGTGTGTAATGTACGGTGTTGTTTGCATATATCTGGTCAATCTGACGATTTTCAACTTATAATGTATTATGGATCGAATCACTTTTAATTATAAAAAATGTAGCAAAACTTTCTTTAATTTCATATATATATATATATAGGGGATATATCAATATATAGGGGATATATAGGGGACATAATTGAGTCCGTTATATTTCATCCAATGGATGTCATTGAAGCATCTTTTTTGAGTGGCACGTGAGCATGAAATTATGATTCTCCCCATCTGTTTATTTTTGCCTCTGTCGATCAAGCTTTTCAGTTCTCTTCCATTAACTTTTTTTTTTCTTTCTAATTCTTTAATTCAACTTATCATCTGTCGGTTCTATAACTTCTATCCCCCTTTTGCAAATGTTCCATAGTGAAATATTTTTCCAATTTTATGTGAAAAAACGATTTTGTATTTTCAAAGCAAAAAAAAAAAAGTGTGTAAGTTTTTGGTGTCCATGACGCCACTCTAATTTTTAACATTTTGATCTTGTTTTTCATTTCACTTTCCCTAATCCCTTATTTCTATATAATGATTGTTGAATAAACAAAAAGGATGGAAGAAAAATGGTGGAAAACTCAGTGACTGTTTTCATTTCCCCTCACCCCCTCTTAATTGTATATTTGTTAGTTTTTTCAAGTGGGTATAAATACGAAGTGACTTAAAATTTTGAGAAAAAAAAGGGAGCAGAAATAAGGTTTTTGTTTAAATGAATCAGATCTAAAAAAATATACAAGAAATTTGGAGAAATGATGAAGAGAGTGGAAGATAAAGATCTAAGAAAATAGGTACAGGGTGACTTTCTTTAACCTTACTTTGGACAAATTAATGATGAAGATGGTACCACTGTACCATAGATTAGGAAGCAGCAAGGTGATGAAAGGGTAAATGTAGAGAAGCTTAATCGACACAACAACAAATACAAAAACAAACAGCTTTATCCAAAAAGAGTCTTTTAATTTGATGGTCACGTGCCTATTTGAAAAGTGTTTTCACTGACAGCCGTTAGATTTCATCCAAGTGTCACAATTATTTCTTCTCACTTCTCATTATAATAACAACTTCTCACTTGATATATCTTTTATATATATATATATATATATATATATATATATATATATATATATATATATATATATATATATATCTTTAATGTGTAAAATATGTTTAACGTGTAAAATGTATTTTTTTTAATCAAAAGGCGCGCTCACCATCGGATTTCAAACGGAGACCAAATACCGGCCTTCTCTCTCGGCCTCCCGCACCCACCTCGAGCCACCTCCGGCCACCAACCCCTAGCCGCACTCGAGCCCGCCTCTGTGCGCACCTACCGAGCCCAAACTTGGCTTGGTTCGAGCCCAGACGCGCCCACCTCTCGCAGCACCGTCGAGCCACCAGCAGCTGCGGTTGTCGGCCTCCCACGCCACCCACGAGCCACCTCCGGCCACCAGCCCCGACCAACTCGAACCCCCTCCCTCAGGCGCACCCCCCGAGCCCGGAACCCCCATGGTTCGAGCCCAGCCGAGCTCACACCGAGCCCATCTCTCCCGACAGACCTGTTCGACGTTTTTGGCTCAATATACCTTCGAAAACCCGATTTTCTCTTTGTTTAAACACGAATTTGGTATGATTTCTAACCCTAAACTTGTTTATTACAACTATTTAAATTGTTTGATTGATTTAGGTTGAGATTGAAAATCTAGGGTTTGATTTAGGAGCGGAATTTAGGGCTTTTTGCCAAAAGCCAAATTGATTGAAATTGATGATATGGTTGTGTTGTTGGGTTGATTTTGAGCTAATTTCATGTTCATATCATTGTCAAATTGTTTATGGATCATGAGCTAATTGAATTTTAGATTGCGATATGTTTTAGAATTTGAGGTTTTTTGCCAAAAGCCAAATTGATTAAAATTGATGATATGGTTATGTTGTTGGGTTGATTTTGAGCTAATTTCATGTTCATATCATTATCAAATTGTTTATGGATCATGAGCTAATTGAATTTTAGAATTTTATATTGCGATATGTTTTAGAATTTGGGGCTTTTTGCCAAAAGCAAAATTGACTTAAATTGATGATATGGTTGTGTTGTTGGGTTGATTTGAAGCTAATTTCATGTTCATAGCATTGTCAAATTGTTTATGGATCATGATCTAATTGAAGTTTGGAATTTTATATTGCGATTTGCTTTAGAATTTGAGGGTTTTTGCCAACAGCCAAATTGACTGAAATTGATGATATGGTTGTGTTGTTGGGTTGATTTGGAGCTAATTTCATGTTTATAACATTGTCAAATTGTTTGTGAATCATGAGCTAATTGAATTTTAGCATTTTATTGCAATATGCTTTAGGTCGATTAGGTTCTTCTATTTTAGCATAAAAATCATAATTTAGCATATTAGCTCAATTGGTAGAGCAATGTGCGTTTGCACAAAAGATGTGGGTTCAAATCCCACATAGGTTACATAATAGACAAGAGCGCAACAATCGCAAATTGTTAATCATGCACATTATAATCTAAGTTATGCACTTTTTAACCTTAATTATGCACATTTTAATCTTATTTATGCACTTTAATTTTAAAAGCTTATGCGTAAAAAAATCGATTTCAAACTTACATCTATCAACCTAAATTATCCGAGAGGTGAACCCAAACTCTCAAAAGTAAAAAAAAAAACAAAATTAAAACATCGATTTCAAAAGCACATCTTTTGACTTATTAATGCGCATTATGATCTTACATTTGCACAATTGTATTCTTAATCTGCACAATTGTATCTTACTTTTGCACAAGTGTAGTTTAAATTTGCACAATTGTATCATACTTTAAATTCGCACAATTAAAGTTGCACAAATGTACTTTACAGTTGCACAAATGCACTTCACAGTTGCACAAATGCACTCCACAGTTCCACAAATGCACTTCACAGTTGCACAAAAGGTATCGAAAACGGGAAAAAGTGCATTTACCCATAAAATTAGACATATTTACCAATTTACCCATAAATTAAACATATTTCAATTATAAATTTTTATAATTGAAATAGGCACATTTACCTGTTTACCCCATAATGAATTATTTGTCTGCACAAAATAAACTTATATTTGCACAATAAGATGTTATATGTGCACAAAAGCAAGTTATACTGCACAACAGAAAGTGTTACCACGAAAAAAAAAATCTGGGTAAAAAAAAAAAAAAAAAAAAAAAAAACCGGGTCCGAAAAGGGGGGGCAAGGAGGGGCACATGCATGGGCAGGGGGCAGACATTCTACTAATTAATTTAGGCCCATTAGTAATTAAATTAGGCCCATTAGCTAATTTTACGCGATAAGCAAATTTTACACGTTAAAGAGTTTTTACATTTGAAGTAAACCCTATATATATATAGGTAAAGGTTCAAATGAAAATGGGGCTTAAGATGAAAATCCATCTTAAAGTGAAAATAGTCTAATTTGGATGTAAATGGGCCTAATTTTGGTTTAAATGAGCCTAATTTTATGAGTAAATGGAAAATGATTAAATGACCCTAATTATGTGGTAAATTTCACACGCCTTCCCCAAACTTTCCATTCATACGAATATTGCCCTTATTTCAATTATGAAAATTACAGATTTTAGCCTGTAATTTTTATTTGAAATAATATTGTTAGGTGCAACTATAATATTAAAAAAATACAACAAGAATGTTACATCACAATTTTTGTCTTTATTTTAAAAAGGGGAAAAGATGAGATTACAAAATATAAAGTGAACAAATAATACAATAAATGTTATTATTAATAAATGTGCATTTTCATAATGTGTGATACCAAAAATTTTCTTTATGGACCGCTATTTTATGACAGTTTTGTACTTTAATGCAACATGTCCCATTAAAAGCCTATTAGCTCAAAAAATTGTATAGTGATGTGCCCATGCACAAAGGTTCGAGTTCAAAATCCCGCATAAGCTATTTATGGTTGCTTTTTTTGTGTTCCCGTTCATGAATAAGATTATAAAGTGCAATAATAAAATGATAATGTGCACAAATAAGATGATATAATGCATATATAACATTATATTGTGTAAATATAACTTTAAGTTGTGCAAATATAACACTATGTTTTGCAAATGTAACATTATATTGTGCATATCTAATAATATAATGTTACGTTGTGCACATATAATATTATGTTGTGCGAATATAACATTATATTGTGCAAATATAACTTTAAGGTCTGCAAATATAACACTATGTTTTGCAAATGTAACATTATGTTGTGTATATCTAATAATATATTGTTATGTTGTGCACATATAATATTATGTTGTGCGAATATAACATTATATTGTGCAAAATATAACTTTAAGTTGTGCAAATATAACTCTATGTTTTGCAAATGTAACATTATGTTGTGCATATCTAATAATACAATTGTACAAAAGTAAGATGGGATTGTGCAAAAGTAGTATACAATTGTGCATAACTAAGATTATAATGTGCATGATTAACAATTTGCGATTGTTGCGCTCTTGTCTATTATGTAACCTATGTGGGATTTGAACCCACATCTTTGTGCAAACGCACATTGCTCTACCAATTGAGCTAATAGGCTAAATTATGATTTTCATGCTAAAATAGAAGAACCTAATCGACCCAAAGCATATCGCAACAAAATTCTAAAATCCAATTAGCTCATGATTCACAACCAATTTGAAAATGCTATGAACATGAAATTAGCTCTAAATCAACCCAACATCACAACCATATAATCAATTTCAATCAATTTGGATGTTGGCAAAAAAAACCCCAAATTCTAAAATATATCGCAATAAAATTCTAAAATCCAATTAGATCATGATCCATAAACAATTTGACAATGCTATGAACATGAAATTAGCTCCAAATCAACCCAACAACACAACCATATCATCAATTTAAGTCAATTTTGCTTTTGGCAAAAAGCCCCAAATTCTAAAACGTATTGCAATATAAAATTCTAAAATTCAATTAGCTCATGATCCATAAACAATTTAACAATGATATGAACATGAAATTAGCTCAAAATCAACCCAACAACACAACCATATCATCAATTTCAATCAGTTTGGCTTTTGGCAAAAAGCCCCAAATTCCGCTCTAAATCAAGCCCTAGATTTTCAATCTCAACCTAAATCAAGCTATGTGCCATTTACAACCACTATCAGAGCATCAGACAAATCAAAGCTTATCAATCTATGTGCCATTTACAACCACTATCTTCCCGTGAAATTCCTCTACGATATGCAAACGATATCAATTGAATCGATCAGTTTATCAATCTGCAGAAAAATCAAAGCTTTCAAGCAAATCTCGAAGATCTGGAGCACGATGAAATCTGCTTCCTCCTCAATTTGCAGGATAGCGATTTAGGCTTCCAGTTCATGACCTCGGGGAAGAGCGCTGAGATGACCTCGGAGAGGACGGCGAGCAGGTTGGCGTTGAAGAGGACGATGGAGGCGAGGCCGGATCCGACGTTGGTGCCGTTGACCAGCGCGAGGCCTTTGGCTGGAGCTCGAAGAAGTCGTCGACGCCGGCAGGCTGGATGCCTGGATCTGACGATTCGAGGGCAGCAGTTGCGACTTGCGAGAGATGATGGAGAGAGGAGGTCAGGAGAAGAGGGACACATGCTTTTTTTTTTTCTCCGGTTCAGTGTTTTCTTTTTTAAATGAACCGCGCCTATTGTTTTCCCATTTTTCACTTTAAGCAAATTTTTCATCTTAAGCCCCTTTTTCACTTTAACCTCACCCTATAAATATATATGATAGATCATATGTACTCAGTCCTTAACGTGTATCATATGAACAAATCTGAGCCATTGAATTAAGAAGATCAATAAATGAGATTAAAAGTAACTTCTGATTATTCGATGGTATTGGGAGATTATTCGGTGGAATGAAATTATTCGGTGGTATTAGACGATTATTCGTTAGAATAAAATTTACGTTTTTTACACTCTTTTTACAGATGAATAATTATGTGAAAACAGACGAATAATCATGAACAAATAGACGAATAATTTCTGAGTACATGATGCACGTTAAGAGTTGAGTACACCGGAACCAACCCCTCTCTCTCTCTATATATCATTTATCAAGACATGAGTACCAATTTAACAAAAGCAACATGGGATCACTTGGATCCGTGCCTGTTGTTAGCTTGTTGAAACCTACACAGGCCACAACTATACCCCGTAAATTGATAGAGAGATTGAGATAGCAATCAACATACTGGATGGAGAAGACAAAGGAATGAAAGAGGGAGGAGAAATTTAGGAATTGTGATGGACAGAGCAATCAACATACCTCTGTAAATCAATCGGTTGTTCAATTGCGAGCAACGGAGCTGATGAAAATTGAGAAATTCCAGAGAGAGAATGAGCGATCTGCAAATGAGCCAGAGGTGGAGGTGGCAAAGGAGTTCGCTGACCGACTGGAACTTCAAGAGGACAAAAAGACGCCATCGTCTTCGCCTCAGTTCTTGTGGAAAGATGTGAAATCACATCCACATTGATAAAATGATAATCCAAGCCTTGCATATAAGTTGGTGGGCTACCCTGACTAATGCCAGCCAATTGGTTTTAGGATGGAATCTCACTCGGCTTGTGTGCTCGTCTTGGTTAGCGCATGGTGCGCTCGGACGTGCGTGACTGATACGCTGGAAGGACACATCTATGGCTTGCCAAGGATGAGTTTGGAGAGTTAGGAACCTGAGAAAACATGTGAAGAAGGCTAGAAAGAGGCGTGGAAGGAAAGTGGCTTGGATTGGAATGCACAAATCGAAGAATAAGCCTACTGATGAAACGGCGCCCGCCGCCCGTGTCGATACAGGATTTCTATTCCGTCTTTTGGAAACCTATTAGGGTTAAGTATTTATTACAATTTCAGACGATTTTTTGGCCGAGACCTTTTTTTACTTGTTGAAACCTTTTGAGAGAGAACTCTTGTGGAGATATTGAGAGGAAGAACTCCCATGAGGAACTAAACCTCTTTTGCTTCGCCTGCAATTCAGAGACATGGTTATATGATTTGTGAGACTTAATTTCTATCTATTCTAAGTTTGGTTTATTCAATGTCTTTGTTTGTTATTGAATGATTGCATATATTCCCTCTTGATTGACCACCTTTCCTGCTAAAGGTTTGATTAACCGTTGCAAGTTAATTGGATTAGTAGCACATCATAACTGATTAATCCCTGAAAGCATTTATTGGATGTGCAGAGTAAATAAATTTGCAGATGACCATACCTTTAGTTTGATATGATGATTACTAGAAATAGATGTTTAGTTAAGTTGTATAATCTACGATACTACCTCCGTCCAATAATACATGGGTTTTTAGAGGTAAATTTTTGTCCAATAATAGATGTGCTTTTATGTTTTTTAGGTAAAAAATTGTAATGATTTGTATTCATTTGTGTGTTGTTGACTTTTTAAAATAATTTGATTGGTTAAAATGTGTAGTAGATGTTAAAAAATAATAAAATTTATGAAAAAGTTAGTGCAATGATGATTTTTTTTAAAGGAAAAGTGTTTTTATTAAAACTTGTGTAAAAGGCTAAAAACTCATGTATTTTAGGACGGAGGTAGGAAGAAAGATGGATATTATCTTAAATGTGCGTAATTTGTAATATATATGATGGAATTAGGTGCAGCTAAAGCAATGGGGCTTCCATTTGTGAATCCGTATCTTGATTGGATGCAAACTTCAGCAACGGAGCGGATTTCTCTGTAGCTGGGGCATCCGCATTGAACGCAGAATTCCTCGAATCCAAAGGGATCACAGCAACAAAGCCGAACCAATAGTTCATTAATTGGCCCTCCAACTTGGTTGGTTTAAGTCCCATCTCAAATCCATCTGCTCCTCTGCACTAGGTACTTATATACTACTCTATCTGTTCGGCAAAATTTGTCATTTTAGCTTCTTTCACAAGTTTTAAGGCAATTAACAAATGTACTAATTTACCCTCAATTATTACCCTCCTTTTTTTACTTTATCGAAAACTACAACTAACAAATAATCAATCATGTCAAGGGCATTTTTGTAAAGTGAAGTGCAAAATATCTACAATGACAAGTTTTTTTGAACAAAAATAACACCCTAAAATGACATGTTTTCCCGAACGGAGGGAGTACTATTTACTTACTTTATTTTTAATTAATTTCTGTAATTTGTGCACCCATCTGCAGTCTTTACATATAACATATCTGATGAATGATATATAGAGTGCAGAAATAAGATGGGAAAGAGCCTGTTTCTAATGGAAGCCATGGGAGGCAACGATTACAACTACGCTTTTGGAGATGACAAGTCCTTCCAAGTCGTCTATGATTTGGTCCCTTATTGACGGTGTCAAGGTACATATGTATAAGAGACACAGATGACCAAATCATAGAGGACTTGGAAGGAACCTTGTGATATTGCCTATTTCATGCGGTGTACAAAAGATTCACTAAATTCGCGTGGTACCCCTGAGTTTTATACGAATTTCGCATCGTGCCCCTTGTGAGTTAAAATTGACAGACTCCGTTAATCCGTTTGTTCTTTCCTCTCCGTCGTATTCCAAAATGAAGCTTTGCCATCTGGAGAACGATGAAAGGAGAAGGGGACTGAGGAACCGCCGACGAAGACAGCCCAATGCCACCGGAAGAGAACCGCCGGTGAAGAGAGCCCGATCCCGACCTGGAGGAGCACTTGGAGGAGAGGGCTCGACAACACCAAACGAACCATCCACCCAGGTAAGTGGATTTAGGGTTTGCAAATAGGGGTTTCGATCTGGGGCTTGCAACTTGGGGCTTCAACTTGGGATTTGTTCAATTAGGATTTGTGTTTGCAATTGAAATTTCGATTTGCTTTGTATGATGGTGGGAAACAAGATAGTAGATTTTTCATGTTTCTGAATTGATCGTTGCTGTCATGTTCATTTTTAAAATTGAGCTCAAGTTTTAGTTCGGTTTAGTATTTTGATCTTTGTTGCTATTTTAATTGCTCTTCGAATTGTTGATTGATAGGGTCCATCGAGGTAGATGCTAGTGAAAAAGGGTAGAAGATTTCAATTACTATTAGGTTTCTACATTCTGTA
The DNA here is from genome assembly GCA_037127255.1 of Persicaria tinctoria. Classification (NCBI taxonomy): domain Eukaryota; kingdom Viridiplantae; phylum Streptophyta; class Magnoliopsida; order Caryophyllales; family Polygonaceae; genus Persicaria; species Persicaria tinctoria. The sequence goes on along the minus strand of JBANSL010000019.1, from coordinate 19,131,248 downwards.
CTATCTGCTTCCTTTTCAATCGAATTGTTGATTTTTTCTTTACCTTTCCTGCTATATGCTTCCTTTTCAAATCTTGTTCTAATTGACCTATGCACAAGATGTTACAATTCCTAATTTTCTTTAATCTTGTTCTAATGACTTGCAACCAAGATTTGAGTTTCGATGTTTTGATCTCCTTTCATTCTGTATTGTTTTACTGTTTCATCTAAATCTGATGGAATTAGGTTTCATTTTTGCTTGCTTATTTGTTTATGACATCAACAATTTCTTTGCAATTTAAGGCATGATACGAAGTTGTGTTTAATTATTTTATAAATTTTAAAGCCTATTAGCTCAATGGTAGAGCGTTGTGCTCTCAGGCACAAGATGTGGGTTCAAATCCCGTACAGGCTAATAAAGTAACGAAAATGACTCAAAAAATGGTGACAAGGAAACCTTCTCGACATGTAACAACCTCAATTTCAATTCTAACAAGAAGTGTTTTCTTTGGAATAGTTGGTGTGTTACTGCCAAATAAGTTTGCTAAGGTGATAGTTCCAACACTAGTAAATGTGAAAGACTAACTGGCAGAACCCACGTATCATTCAAGTTTATAGCGCTATATTTGATAGCCTATGTGGGATTTGAACCCACGTATTTGTGCCAAGCACAATGCTCTTCCAATTGAGCTAAAACATACTAGTATAAACATATACCTTTCAACATGAACCATGAACATAAAACATACTAGTTTTGCTGAAATTACGAGTAAAACTAGTATAAACATATAGCTTTCGAACTATAACCATTCATGATTTGCCCAAACAAACAGAACGCCCAAGTAATAAGAAACTTCAAGTCCATCATTGAAAATTTTGATAGCAATATAACATAAAAAGAAGCTACTTGTCTATCACAAAACTGGCCAACAGTTAAGTTTAAACTTGCTGGGTCGTTGCCCCTTTGGAAACTGGTGTCAGGTGACTAGAGTACCCTTTGGAGACCCATGATCAATATAGGACATGCCTTCTATGTACTCCTAACCCTAGATTCCTAGAAATCAAGTTTTGCATTTTAGTTGGAGAACTAAATGATTCAATAACAGAAGATAAAGGAAGCAGAAGCTTACATGTCTGCAATTGGAATCCAGAAGCGGAAAAAAGGGATGGAAAACCAATTGTCTCGAACTCCAGCAGGCTGTCACAGGTATTGATGGTGATAGTGATGGACCGATGTTGAATCATAACCATCACCTTCATCACACGGTGGCAAGACTTCCTTATCCATCACCACCCACCCCACGAGCAGCTGCCTATAAACTATATATTCTAAAAGCAGATGCTAGCAAAAGGTTCCTCCCGATCCCCACATCAGTCAAACATACAAAGGGAGTTAGGGAGGCAAATCTCCCACCCTAACCAAGTCACAACCGAAACATGATCGATATTCCAGATGAATGCAATCCCATTCTCGTCGATTGGAAAACAAAAATTTTAAATGAAATTTACTTCCTTAATGTAACATTTGATCAAATCGTACAACACGCAACCAAATACATGAGCAAAGCGAATATCAGCAAGTAGAAGAAGGATGAGAGTCAAAAGACTAGGTCGAGCTTGCTCAATCAGAGACCAAATAGCACCAAACTGAAACTGGAGCAATCGATTGAAAGAGGAGTAAATGAAAATCTAGGGACCAATAACAGGAACAACAAAATAAACACCGATTACAACGACAGGTAGCTGGATATATCGATGGAAAACTACGAGAATAAATACTAGAAAACAACTAATTTACGAAATCCTCAATTCGCCAATCGTCATAGCTAGAGAGATTGAAGGTGTACGAGATTGAGGGGGTACAAGAGATAGAAAGGTGTTTGCAAACCCTAAATGAAACCCTTATCGCAAGCCCCAAATCAAAACAGGCCCCAAATTGCAAGCCCCAAATCGAAACCCCTGTTTGCAAACCGTAAATACACTTACCTGGCTGGCTGGCGGCTCCATCACCACCACCTCCGGCGAGTCGAGCGGCGCCTCCTCCTTTCCTTTCTCCGACAGCTCGAGCGTCGAAGCTCTTCTCCAAGGGTCGGTTCATTTGGTGTTGTCGAGCCCTCTCATCCAATTGCTCCTCCAGTCGGGCTCTCGTCCTCCTCCGGTGGCCTCGAGCTCTCTTCGCCGACGCTTCATGCCCAATCAGTCGGCCTCTCCTTTCTTCTTTCCTCCAGGCTCTGAGTCCCGTATCCAATATCCAAATACACCTAGAGTTTCCATGATCAAAGGCCATACCTGCAAAACCAGCAAAGTCTTTGTCTGAACTCGAACTTGTCATGACGTCCCTATGCTTCTGATCAGAAACATTCAGCAAATCAAGCAACTGAGCATACTGTGCAGAGGTTAGTTCAAGGATGCTAACAAAATCCCCACCATCAGAGGCATGAGCAGCAACCTTCTTGTTCTTAGTGTTCTTCTTTGAAAAACCATGAATGAAGTAACACTTGTCAATTTCATGATTCGTCTTCTTGCAGTGTGTGCAGTACATGCCTGACTTCTTAGCACCTGTACTAAGATCTCCCTTAGAATCTCCTCTCTTAACTTCAACATTGAATGAAGAAGTAAGATATGTGTTCAGTGTTGTCTGATTCTTGAATTCACGCTGAGATTCCTCTTGTGAAATCATAGAATAAGCAACATTGACACTTGGTAGGGGTTGCATCATGAGGACAGATCCTCTAGCAGGGATATAGTTATCATTCAGCCCCAACAAAAACTGCATCAGCTTTTGTTCTTCAACGATTTTCATATTCTCCTTTCCAGATTCACATGAACATGGCGTGATCTTCCTTATGTTGTCAAGTTCTTTCCAGAGAGTTTTCAATTTGTTGAAATATGCAGAAATCGTAAGCGTACCTTGAGAGAAAGTACTCAATTCTCTCTGGAGAGTGAAGATCTGAGTTCCATTGACTTGTCCGTAACGAAACTCCAGCTCGTCCCACACCTCCTTTGCAGTATCATCATACATCACGCTGCTGTGAATTTCCGAATCCAAGCTGTTAATCAACCACGATATTACCATATCGTTGCATCGATCCCAAATCTCAGCCTTCGGATCTTCCTCAACAGGCCTCGGTAGCTTTCCACTGACAAATCTGAGCTTGTTTTTTGCACTCAATGCGATTTTCGCTGCTCTCTTCCATTTTGCGAAATTCCTTCCATCGAACACCTCAGCTACAATTGCGAGTCCAGGATGATCGCTATTGCTGAGGAACAAGGGATGTGTGACCTCAATCGTGAGTTTGTTCACTGTTTCATCCGCCATTTCTTGAAATGGAGATGATGAATTCGAACAGAGAACAAAGAAATTACGATGAATTTGTGTTTGCGGAAAACGAAATCGAGCTCAAGAGCTCTGATACCATGAGAAAACCTGTCGAGCAAACATATCAGTTGAGATCTACCATGGGAGTGCTCGGAGGTTGAAGGAGGAGGGAAAATGTGGAATTTGTCTGTATTGAATGAATTGGCTATTACAGAGAACCACATTTATATTCTGTTACAGATAGTATTGGGCCTGGACTAGATACAAAGTTGACTAACGCCCATATACTGCTCTAGTGGACCATGCTCTAGTGAACTAAGCTCCAGTGAGCTGAAGCGAGTTCGTATGAGAATGAGCAAGCACCAGCAAGAACCTTCCTTCATCACAGGTCTGTGCTTCGTTTTTGGAATACGACGGAGAGGAAAGAACAACGGATTAACAGAGACTGTCAATTTTAACTCACCAGGGGCACGACACGAAATTTGTATAAAACTCAGGGGTACCACGCGAATTTAGTGAATCTTCTGTACGCCACGTGAAATAAGCAATACCACAGGAGTACCGGGCGAAATTTTTGAATATTTAATTTACCAGTTGTCTCATAATATTTTTTGTTCATTTGTTGGGCATATATGGGCAGGAAATGATACTCCTAGGGGCAACGTATATTGTGGTCCCAACAATTCCATTTGGGTGTATGCCAAATTACTTGGCATCAGTCACCTCTACAGATCCACCCCTCTACGACCAACTCGGCTGCCTTAAGAGCTATAACCAGTTCTCGGAGTTCCACAATCACCAACTACTCAACGCCACCAACCAACTTCAAATCTTATACCCTAACGTCACCCTTATCTACGCCGACTATTACACCGCCATCATGCTGGTCATTCGTAGAGAGGAAGTAGGAGACAAGAAAAGTGATAGAAAGTTTTTGATTCCCACACACCTGATCCTTCTTGATTTCTGTATAAGGCCTAAAGTGGTAAGGGAAAAATGGGAAACCATGGAAGACGGATGACCTAATCTCGAATGCCATAGCGAGGCGGCGCTTTGAACACAGGTAATGAGGGCGGTGGGTGCGGAGGCCGGCGATGAGGTGGTGGCCTGAAGTCGGTAGATCCCTCCTTTAACGGTTCCTCGAGCTAGAAGAGCCTGTGTCAAAATATCCTTGACAAGAAAATAGTTAGGAAAGAAGAGGAAGTAACAATGATTGTCAATGCAAAACTGACGGACAGATAAGAGATTTTTAGAAATTTGGGGAGTATGAAGGACACGAGAAAGGTGAAAAGAGTGATTATGAGAATAGAGTCGGGAAGAACCATGATTCTGTATTGGGATCATCGAGCCATCACCAAGGGCCACCTGCTCAGTGCCGTTGTACGGTAAGTTCTCCAGTCAAAGGTTGCTCAAATCGGGTGTATAATGGTGTGTAGCCGCTGTGTCCAGATACCAGGGTGTGGTGACTGTGTGATGCGCCTGAAAGCTCCGAGGAGGGGGAGACTGAAAAGCCTGATCAAAGCGACTCCAACAGCGGCGAGCAGAGTGCCCTTTCTTTTCGCAGATCTGACACACCGGTCGGTTGTCCTGGTTGCCAGTGAAAGTGGTGGAGGAGCCACGACCAGATCTGTCAAAGCGCCCTCCTCTTCCTCCTCTGGTTCCATGCGAAGAGCGACCACCACCCTTGTTTCTGGTGGCCATGAAGTCTGCCTCTGGCTTAGGAGGGGTCTGATTTGAGCGAGAAAGGGAGGAGTTTTGGATAGTGGAGGTTTTATTTGCAGCGGGTGGGGAGGTGAGTAACGGTGGGTTTTGGGCATCAACTCTAGACTGGAAGTTGAGTAGATAGCCAAGAATAATTGCGGGGTCGGAAAAGGAAGGTTGAGTGGACAGAAAAGTTACCAGTGGGTCATATTCATGACCGAGACCCGCAAGAAGTTGAACCGAGAACTCTTGGTTGGAGATGGGTTGGCCTGCTGCATTCAGGGCAGTGACAAGCGCCTTGGCTCGGTTGTAGTACTCTGTCACGGTCTCACCGCCTTTCTTCAATGATGCAAATTGAAGGAGAGTGTGGACCACCTGGGCGCTAGAGCGGACATCAAAGGAAGTGTGCAGGGTTCGCCAAACCTCAGCCGAAGTTTTGCAGTCCATGATTTGGACAAGGACTCCTTCTGTAAGCGTAGCTGTGAGAACAGCCATGGCAAGCTGATCCTTTGTGACCCATTTGCTGTGCTCTGGGTTCGGCGCACCGGAGGGGAGAAGTGAAGCTGGGCAGGGATGCGTCCCTTCAACAAAGGGAAGTAGACCTTGGGATCCAAGATAAGGAGAGATTTGAACCTTCCATACAGCAAAGTTGCTGTCTGTTAGCTTCAGAAAGTGGGAAAAGGAGGGCAAAGCTTGGTGGTGGTGGGGATTTGCAGCCGTAGCTGCAGCAATGACTTCTGACATGGATCGAAAAAAAAGGACGGTTGTCCACTAAAGCTCCGATACCATAGAGAGGAAGTAGGAGACAAGAAAAGTGATAGAAAGTTTTTGATTCCCACACACCTGATCCTTCTTGATTTCTGTATAATTTATAGGCAGTTACAATGTGTTATCTTGTGCAAAGTGTAAGGCTAAGATTATACTTCTAGAATACATAAGAGAATAGCTACATTTTCATTGTATGGTCTATTAATTCGAAGTGCGGCTGCCCTTGGTTAGTAGCAATTTAGAATAATCAAACAACTTAATTACTATTCTTCAAACTAATTCAGGCCTTCAAGGGCTGTTTGATCAAATGTCTACGACGGAAGGTCGGAGAGGTTGGCTGGATGGTGGAGCCGAAGGATGCGGGAGCGGAGCCTCGGAAGGCTGAGGCGCAGGCTTATGGGGCTGAGTGCTGCAGGACGGGGAAACTTTAGCACGAGGGCGGAACCGTGGAGGCCGAGGGGGCTGAAGGTTGCAGGCAAGGGCCATGACTGCCGGGGAAGCTGCTGGGTGAGGCGGCGGAAGGTCGGTGGCGGTGGCCGAAAGCGACTGGAAGCTAATTAGGTGGAGGGTCGATTGTAGGCAGAGGTTGGCCGAGAGCGGTGGTGAGCTGAGAACCGGCGGTGAAGGGCTGGGAGGCCATGGTGAAGGTGATGGCAGTGGCGGAAACCTGAACTCTAAAAAAAAAAAGTGTTTAGGGTTCCGCATTAACAGGACCATGAAAGACTTGTTGAGAGTGTTGGTTTGATTACTTCGAGAGTAATTAAAGACTTCAAATTGAAATCCCCCTAAAACAAATTTTTTGGAGTGGATAGTTGAACATTGGGAGTGTATGCAAGGAGGTTTTGAATCTGAGTTTCGTAATGTTTGATAGGTAGAAGATGAGAGAACTTATTTTTTTTAATATATATAAATTGATATAAATATACTTATTTTGTTCATAATAATTGTCGTTTGTTTTGTAGTGCACGTTTTTTAAAGAGTTAAAAATTTAATAAAATATTATTTTTTAATCAATTTTTTAATAAATTGATAGTATCAATTTATAATAAAAAAATTGATTAAAAATAATATTTAATAGAGTTTTTACCTCATTAAAAAACATGCACAAAAGTCAAACGACATTTATTTTGAAATGAATAGAGTAATTATTAGACCCACCACGTGCACAAAGGTTTGAATTGATTTTACTCTATTTAGATCATCCACAACGGTGGAACTCTTAACACCCAGAATTTTTCAAGTAAAAAATATAAAAAGGTAAAAAGGAATAATAATGATAATTTAACGTAGAAAAGAGTGAGAGTGTCTTGAGTATTAGGGAGAGTTTCTTCTTCAAACTTTGTATTCTGGCATTAAGAAATATTTTTCCTACTTTTACTTTATTTATCTTTTTTCTTAATATTAATGAAGATACTAGAGTATGACTGATGTGTATGCTCTAACAGACTAGATCTCTTTGTCAACACCACCCTCTTCGACCCCTTTCTCCCAACGATACCGATCTGGCGCCTCCGTCTTTGCCAACACCACGATGCCCCTCTCCACCACCCTCTTCGACCCCTTCTTCCCCGCCTTCGCCGCCCTCCACCTGGCCGCATCGTTCGAGAGCTTCCGTCGGAGAGATACCCGACCACCACGACATCGCCACCACCCGACCTCTTCGACCCCTTCTTCCCTGCCTCGGTCGCTCTCGACTACCCCGCCTCGAGTGCCACCCCTCCTTCGACCTTGTTCCCCGCAGCCCATGCACCGCGGCTCATCGTCTACGGAGTCCGGCCCCCTCCTATGCAGTCAAGCAACCAATCTCGTTGTTTGGTTAAAAAAAATTAAAAAAAAAAAGGGAGTCGCTATTCTCCGGTTTATATTTTTTTGTTTTCAGCCTTTTTCTATTTAAAATGATATTTAAAAAAAAACTAGTAAGTCGTCGTTTCAAACAGCGACGTACATATTATAATATTTTTTTTTAATCTGGGGTAAAACAGTGACTTTAACCCACTTTGGCTAAATCGCAAAATACTTTGAGATTTTGGCTAATCTCCAAATTTTTTTCCGTTTTTTGGCCAATCCGAAAAAAAAAATCCAACTTTTGTCAAATTTCAAATCATCAGACTCTAATATACTCCATCCGCAAAGAAAAACATGACGTTTTATGAGTAAAATCTTCTTAAAAAAACATGTTGTTTTAGGTATTTTGGTGTTTACTTTCTAAAATTACTCTTATAATGATTAATGATTTGTTAGTTGTACTATTCAATAAAGCGGAAAAGTAAAGTAATAATTATGGGTATAAATGTATTTTAGTTTACTTTTATTTGCTTTCTTAAAAAATGTATAAATATCTAAAACGACATATTTTAATTTACGGAGAGGGTAATAAACTTGAGATATTCGAATAGTATATTTATATTAAATTAAATATCCGACAAATTTGTCTTAAATTAGGTACAGTATGATTTTTTTTCTTACATTAATATATACTCCAATTATTTTTTTAATTTTTAATTGTCAGTTCTCAACTGAAATTTTTCCTAAAACAGTAAGTGCGTGTATATATGGTGAGTCCCTCTTATAAAAAATTACACGGTCTGCGATAGATGCCACACCTCGTGTAGTGTATTAGCCACTACGAACCACGTATGTGTGGGCAGGCGTGCATGCATTCCGATTTCCGAGTAGTGTAGCCACCCATAAATGTAGCTTAATTTTTTAATCATATATATACCCCAAAATCCAGCTTTCCACAAAATCTTGAATCGGTGTGGTAGTTGCCACGCTTTTATCCGCTACCAACTAGCCTGTAAATCAATTATATATATCGATTAATAGTGGATCGATCAGCGATAATGTATTTGAAGATGGATATGATGGGTTTGGCTGCAGTCGTTTCGCTGCTCTCCAATGTCGTCGCTTGTCATTATGATCCCGGCCGTGGTGGTGGGCAGAGTGTAACGTATCAGCTACCAACACCCCTGACGCGGCGGTTTAATGCGATTTACCAGTTTGGAGACTCCATTTCCGACACCGGGAATGGGTTAAGGGAGAACCCTACCTCTGGCTTGTGTACCTCTTTTCCTTATGGAGAGTCCTACTTTGGCTATGTCACTGGCCGTTGCTCCGATGGCCTCATCATGGCTGACTATTACGGTACGTCCACCTCGTGTATAGCTATATTTCACTCCCTGGATTTACTTTGAATTGGTATATATGTCACCGACACAGTCGTTAATTCGTGGTACGTTAAATTTATCTATCTATATCTAAACATTAAAATATTGATCGACCATATCTCGATCTTGGTACGTGAAGATATCGATATATGTGACTTTGCAATTAAGTAAATATTTGATATGATTACTAGAAATAGGTGGTTAGTTAAGTTGAATAATCTAAGATATAAATTCTGAACTTAAATGGCCCTCCAACTTGGTTGGTTTAAGTCCCATCTCAGATCCATCTGCTCCTCTGCACTAGGTATATTAATTTGTCTGTGAATATATGTATACAGTCCGTCTGTACAGTACTCTTAATTGTATACATAAATACTAATTAACATATATGATGAATGATGAATGATGAATGATGAATGATATATATATATATATAGAGTGCAGAAATAAGATGGGAAAGAGCTTGTTTCTAATGGAAGCCATGGGAGGGAACGATTACAACTACGCTTTTGGAGACGACAAGTCCTTCCAAGTCGTCTATGATTTGGTCCCTTACGTCATTCAAGCCATCACTGACGGTGTCAAGGTGAGTTCGATCAGTCATAACTAGCTAGCTACCTGTCTGTGTATAAGAGACACAGATGATCGTTCTGCAGTGGGTCTCATAATAATGTGTATATGGCCTGGGCAGGAAACGATCCTTCTAGGGGCAACGTATATTGTGGTCCCAACAATAATTCCATTCGGGTGTATGCCAAATTATTTGGCATCAGTCACCTCTACAGATCCATCCCTCTACGACCAACTCGGCTGCCTTAAGAGCTATAACAAGTTCTCCGAGTTCCACAATCACCAACTGCTCAGCGCCACCAACCAACTTCAAATCCTATACCCTAACGTCACCCTTATCTACGCCGACTATTACTCCGCCATCATGCTGGTCATTCGAAATGCGGCTGCCCTTGGTTAGTTAGCTATATATCGTTACTACTGTTCTTGAAGCGATGCATTAACCGTTGTCTATGTTCATATATACATTGACTAAACATATGGATATATATGTGTATAGGATTCGACGAAGAAAAGCGGCTGACAGCATGTTGCGGGGGAGGGAACAATCCATACAATTATGATTCTAGCGAGATGTGTGGGGACATGGGGGTTCCGGTGTGCCCTAACCCCAAGGAAAGAATACACTGGGACGGCCTCCACTTCACGCAACAACTGTACCAATATGTTTCCGGGTGGATGCTCAACCACACCATCCTCCCACGATTAACCCATCGATCCTCTGCATGATCGATCATCGGATCATGACTAGCCACTTAGGCAGCACCATATATATATATATATATATATATATATATATATATATATATATATATATATAGGGAGGGAAGCTTTGAAATGTAAAAACTCCTTAACGTGTAAAATCCGCTTAACGTGTAAAATTTGGGTTTAGGGGGCGCGCACCGGAATTTAGCTTAAAAAAACCGGGTTTAACCGGGTCGGACCGGCCCAGAAAAAAACAAAGCCCTCTCCCTGACATACCGTTTCTTCTGCGATGGTAGAGAAGCGAAGGGCGATTGTAGAGAATCGCCGCCCTCTCTCTCGCGCCGCCCTCCCTCGAAATTCCTACCGCCGGCAGCAGCACCATCTTCTCCTCCCTTGCCGGAATTGCCCATGGAAGCCTCTCTTACTCAGTCGATTTCGAAAGGTCGCCTCCGCCTTAAATAGCGATTGTCGGAGGTTCCTCACCTGTTCCTTACCAAGTACAAGGTACAAAATGTCTCTTACTCTCATTCGGAGCAAGTTTGATTCCACAGAGCTATGCTGTGACTATTGAGTTATTTCGATTGGAAAACCTAGAAATTGTTCGTTGTTGCTGAATTTACTAGGTGTTGTGTTGTTGATCGAAATCCTTGAATTGATCTGTAGATTATCTTGTTTCTATTCCCTGAATTGATTTGGATTTGGATTTGGATTGGATTTGAATTGATCTGTAGATTATCTTGTTTCTCCTCCCTTGCCAGAATCCCTGAATTGATCGAAAGGTCGCCTCTCGTTTTTTAGGATTCAGTTAACAGAACATCAAAAAAAGTCAGCACTATCATCTATCGGATTAAAGGTTTGAAATTTGATGACCCCTAGGAAATTAACGAAGTATAATGATGGTAATCTTGATTTTTTTGTTTGTTTGCTTGTGGATGATCGGTTGTTTGTGGATGATCTTATGCAAATGAAAGACAATTTGTCTGGAATTGATTTGCTGCTAATATTGGTTTGTGTGGTGTCATCGTTTAGTTCTTTCCTGACCTATTTGAATCTGTATTGCTTGTGATTGTGAGTGCTGTAATCTCTTATTGTGAGTGCTGTAATCTGGGCTCTCTAGAGTTGTTGGATGGAGGAGTTTATGAGGGGATCGCTGTGCGGCGGTGGCCATGGACGCATGTCTGTCTTCCTTCTCCCCTTCACTTCCCATCTCACTTCCTCTATGTCGATGGTTGCATATGTTAGTTCAGCTGCTGGTATCAATTTTTTGGTCCGACTTGCTTTTCTCTATGATTGGCTTCCTTCATTGGCGTACTTCATGAAGGAAAAGATTTACAAAACTGTGTATTTATGGACATCTGACTAGCTCATTTAAATGATTTGAAATAGGAAAAACACACAGACAGGAAAAAAGAGTGAGCGGCTTGCTGCACAGAGAGTTGTTAACATACTATTGTAGTGTACTTTGTAGGAGAAAAGAATGACCCTTTCTGTTGAGGGTTAATTATATTTGTATACATCAATGCCCTTATGTTTGATGATTTAATTTATGTAGTTGAACTTGAAGGGGTAGAGAATCTTGAGCTCTTCATTTGCTCCACACTTGCTTTGTCATTGCCTCTAATCAAATTGGTAGAAATTTTCCGGAGTGCAATTCTGGAGTGCAATTGCTCCACACTTTGTAGGAGAAATTTTCTGGAGTGCAATTGTGACTGGAGTGCAATTTTCTGGAGTGCAATGATCAGGAGCAGCTGAGCTACGCTTGCAGCTCGTGCAAGGGAGGGGTTGTAGCCTCCCGCAGGCACTGCTTGATCGGCCTCCTGGTTTTGGGCAGCGTTCTGCTGTTTGTGCTCTCTGTGACCTATTGGGTCGCACAATCTAGGCTCAAGGATCAAGTGGATGGAGATGCAGAACGCAGAGAAGGAGACATATGGCGAGAGCCTTCTGCTCAAGGTCGCGCTACCTGGTGTCTGAAAGCAGTTTGCTGTCATGGATGATAATATCATCCGTCAAGTTGACAAGTGTAACTGTTAGGTGAAGAATTTGGAGTAGTTTGTGGTTTGGAAGTTGTTAACTTGTTATACTATCATGATATAGTGAGAGATTTGGTAAGGAATTAGGTGTCTTGTGTATCCAGAATAAAATGATATCCAAAATAAAATGATAATGCTTGATTCATAAAATATTTTTGGCCTATTAGCTCAATTGGTAGAGCGATGTGCGTATGCACAAAGATGTGGGTTCGAATCCCACATAGGTTATATTATAAACAAGAACACATCAATCCCAAATTGTTAAGCATGCACATTATAATCTTAGTTATGCACTTTTAAACCTTAATTATGCACTTTTTAACCTTAAGTATGCACTTTAATTTGAAATTGTTATACGTAAAAAAATCGATTTCAAAATCACATCTATCAACCTAAATTATGCGAGAGGTGAACCCAAACTCTCAAAAGTAAAAAAAAAACAAAATTAAAACATCGATTTCAAAAGCACATCTTCTGTCTTATTCATGCACATTATGATCTTACTTTTGCACAATTTTATTCTAAATCTGCACAATTGTAACTTAGTTTTGCACAATTTAGTTTAAATTTGTACATTTGTATCCTACTTTTGCACACTTGTATTCTAAATGTGCACATTACAATTTTATTTTTGCACTTTGTGTTAGTATATTTGCACTTTAAAGTTGCACAAATGCATTTCACAGTTGCACAAATGCACCTCACAGTTGCACAAATGCACTTCACAGTTGCACAAATGCACCTCACAGTTGCACAAATGCACCTCACAGTTGCACAAATGCACCTCACAGTTGCACAAATGCACATTATAATTTTATTTTTGCACCTTATACTATTCACGAAGAGAAACATAATAAGAGATACCAAATAGATAGCCTATACGGGGTTTGAACCCGCATCTTTGTGCGTAGGCACATTGCTCTCCCATTTTGAGCTAATAGGCTTTAAATCACATCACTTTTTTTAGGCAAGAAAAAAAAAGACATCTAACATACCTTTACATTTGATTAAAGCATAGGGACATACATCATTTTGTCGTTAATGAAACAAAGCCAATTGAACCAAAGACGAACACAACTAGCAAAAAAGAAATTACCAAACAAACATACTGTATAACCTAGCCACTCACCTCTGAAAGATTCACGAAGTATCTGTTCAGAAAAGACCATTGAGAAATTGTAAGAAATCTATATGGAATTATGTTGCTATGCAACATGTTTCTTCACTGAGAACGTTAATTTGTTCAGCAGCCTTTATAGCTTTAATAGAAGGGTATACAAGCTGCAAATGTTGGTAGTCAGTTTTTTCCCATTAAAATTTCAGGACATTATCAAGACATGGGAAGCTAGACTGTCACATTTTAGGGATAAATTGCACATTTGCACCAAGTCAAAGTAGCAGTTAGAAATTGCCAAATAAACATACTGTATAACCTAGCCACTGCAAATCAAATAGTCCAAGAAATTGCCAATTTTGTTAAACAAAATTAAAAGGAACCATATTCAGAATTCAAAATTTCAGGTTACTGTCTCACCAAGAGATGATGGCATGCTTCGTCCTGCAGTGAAGTTCTCCCTATCGAATTACCCATCCTACAAAGTAAATCAATGATTTCAGCAGAAGGGGGCAGAACTAGGATAAGAAAACAAAAAGGATTCATAATTGTAGATGCTGCAAATTTTGGTGAACGTCATCATAACTATTGTTTGTACAAAGGTTTTGCAAACTTTGATGATAGTTTTTATCTTTCTAATAAGGTATTTCTTTTGCACTCTTATACCTAAAAAATGGATCTTTGTAAAATACCAAGAACAAAAAACGGTAGGTAGGAGGCTTCTCATTACTCGATTCATTTTATTCCACATGTCTTTAGCGGTGGGATAACAGCCCTCAACTAAGCCAAAGCATGGGAGAACAGTCACACTGACATTCTGAGTCTCACAGGCAACAACAGCAAAGGTAACAGGTCCATTGTTTTTTGCAGTCCTGTCACAAGAGCATTTGTAATCCACATTCGTCAAAAGACTCATTCAGTTGTATGCGGGAGAAAACTCAGGTGAGAGCAATAACATAAACAAAGTTAAGAACTTAATTGCTTCCAAAGACCAGCGAGGGGAATATCAAATTACTTATACAGCCGAAAACATGGATGAAAGATTATGATCCGAGAAAGATCTCTTTATCCAAAGGTGGTTGGCTCAAGTAATTTTATACCCCTATGAGGACTTGAGAAAAATGCATAAATATCAGATTATCAGAGGAGGAAGGATGCAAATTGAAGCATATATTGCCATAAAGCACTTACAGATGCCCATCTCTAACATCAAATGTATATGATCATTAAGGGATTATTTGATAAACACACTGATCAAACAAATTGCAGCTTAATTGATGTGATGGTTCAAAACCACATTGAATAAATTGCAACCTAATCGAACAAATTGATTCTTAATAGAACAAATTGTAACTCAAAACAAAAATCCTACTTTTGACAGGACAATAGGGCAAAACCTAGGTAGAGCGGTAGGACCTGAAGAAGGACGAGCAGAGAAGCATATTTGAAGGAAATCTGAAGGGAGAGGAAAGAAGAAGAAATCGAGCACAAACCTGGGCGCCTTTGAGGGGGAGAGGCACCTAATTTCGTCGACCACAGCTTGAAAGACAAAGACCTGCCATCTGCTTTGCCATTGCCGTTCTCCATTCAGAAAACCTCCAAGATCGAAGTAGAAAGATGATGACGATGACGCGTGACAAAGGGTGACGAGCGAGGGTGAGATAAGGCGAGAGAGGAAGCGCGATATCAGATCTGAGGATGATGAGTGATGGAGGAAGGAGAAGCAATAGGAAGAACTGAAGAACGCGCTAAGTAAAATCACCCCAAACGGCCAAAAGCCCCCAAAACGCAGCGTCTCAGAATTTTACACGTTAAGCCAAATTTTACACATTAAGGATATTTTACATTTGAAGCAAACCCTATATATATATATATATATATATATATATATATATATATATATATATTCTAGTTTTTGCAACTAGAGATCTAGCTTCATGTTAGTTTTAAGTTATGCGCGCAAGTTATAATAAAATGGATTTTTTTTCAAAATAGTCAAAAAAATAAAAAATATTTGCGAAATAGCCAAAGAAGCAAACTATTTTGGAAAATAGCCAAAACAGGGGTAAGTCGCTGTTTGTAACAGCGACTCTTATCCAAATTTAAAAAACAATAATAAAATATTAAAGTCGATGTTATAAACAGCGACTTAGGTATTTTTTTTTAAAAAATAATTTTTAAATATTTTATTTAATTTAAAAGTATAAAAAAATACAAGCATACAACGACTCTCCTTATACTGTAATTTTTTTTTCCTAATATATTCTATGAGAGAGAGAGAGAGAGAGAGAGAGAGAGAGAGAGAGAGAGATAGCAATAGAGAGAAACGTAGAGGGGGTAAGAAGTGGAGAGAGAGTGAGAGAGATAGAAAGGAGGGGGGTGCTTTTGGATGTGTCAGGGAGAGACCTATAAAAGGAAGGGGATAGTTTTGAATGTGTTAGAGCATGCACAGCAGAGGCCCGGGCCCTTAACTTACTTTTCTTCTGCCACATCAGCTTAAGAGTTTTATTCCATCTTTTTACTATTTGCACCCTTATTAGAGAGCCCCACCCTCGGGCCCTTATATTACCTTTTACTATATACCTTTTTTAAAAATAACATATGCAAAATGAGTATCTATGGGTAGATAAAATTAATTCACACTTGAATATAATTTTTATTTTATTTTTATAATTATAGAAAATGTCTAAAAATCATTTTTTATAGGGTTAATTCACATGTATTGTCGTTGTACGTGCTAAGGGCTTCACTTTTTGGGCTCTTGTATAAGGGCCTTCATGATGAGGCTCTTAGCCTTTTTGCTTTTGCTTTTATCTTTTTTGCTTAGTTGGCAATTGTAAGGACCTAGAGGCTCTCCAATGCACATGCTCTTAGGGATTGTGGAAAGTCGTTGTTAGCAACAGCGGGTTTCCTTTTTATTTTTGTAAACAAATAAATATGGAGTATATCTAAAAAATTGGAATTTTTTTAAAAAAAAAACCCGAAGTCGCAGTTCATAACAGCGATTCTAATATTTTATTAATTTTTTAAAAAAAATTGGGTAAGTCGCTGTTTTGCCTATTTTTCAAAATAGTTTGCTTCTTTGGCTATTTCATAAATATTTTTCATTTTTTTGACTATTTCTAAAAAAAATTCAATAAAATGATACTTTCAAATAGCCGGGCGTGATCTGATCTCTCTTCTATGTCCCAATGTCGTGTGAACATATATATAATCTCGGACAAAATCACCCCTCTTCATATGGAGATTAATCTGCCGTTACAACAAATTCACAACATCGGCAAATTGAAGAAAGAAAAAATTTGTAAAATAGGCACTTTATTTGGACGTTTTCGGACAATTTAGTAAAATGTTCACAATATATACCGTCCTCACGCGCTTTCTCTCTCCTCAGACTCTCCCTCGGCACGCGCTCTCTCTCCGAACCTCTCTTCTCTCGCCCTCTCGATCTGTTCTCTCTCGACGCCGGAATCCGCCTCCTATGGCGGTGAGATCGAGCGACCTCCTCCTGTTCGCCGCCGCCGCTCCTCCTTCCTCACGCTCTTCAATCGCATCGGATCTCAGATCTGCTTTTCCGACTCGTCTTCCCTCCCTCTCAGATGTCGGCCGCCTCTTCATCCCGATCTACTTCGATTGCTCATTTGTTTTGATTTAGATGCTCAATTCGACAAAAGGAAGCTATAAATAAGAAGTTATAAATACACCAAGCCTAATTCCACAAAAGCATTGATTTGCTCACTATGTCTATAGTATTGTTGAACAAATTACAAAGATAGAATGTCTCCATAGAGTAACTGATGTACATCTTTATACCCATGGATTTTGGTAGCCTTCCTGTTTGAGTTGATGTTTTGTTTGAGCTAAATAATATGGAGTATGTAAAAGTATGCTGCTATTAGCTTGATTGATATGACTGATGAGCCTAGAGTACCTTTTCTCCAGCAATATATACTCTTTTCCCCTACTTCAGCTGCTAAATGCAAATGTATTTCCTGATTGTAATTGAAGGACAAAGAGCCATTACTTTAAAGCGGTTTTCCGTTTTCTTTAATGTGATGATACGTAGCAGCCAATCTTGCAGGTGGAATTTGCGTAGGCTAAATGAACTGTTGGTGACTTTCTTAACCTGCAGGTGAAGATAGCTTCCTTGAATGGATAGAGTATCCCTTTTATCCCAATACAACATTGTCTTGGAACATAGTCCATGGTAAATTCATCAGCCGTATCAAACAGGCGATTCGGGTTTTCTCTCAATTTTAGTCAGAATCAATTTCTCGTGACTTGTATTATCAACCATGACAGGAAGTGGTAGGATTGAGTAGGAGATCACAGACTCTGATACCTACTACATAGCAGTCGGCAACTTGAATTCTGAGGCTTTGGAGGTGGATGAACTGCATGTTTCTCCTTCCTAGTTGTCAATAAATGAAATTGTGACTGTAAAATGAATTTTTTTTTATCAGTTTTGCGCACTACAGATGAAGATGCCTCCACTTTTCTGCTGACTTACACCCAATGGTTTATAATTTTCAATTTCCCATCAGGTTGAATTGAATTTAACAGTAAAGGCTCTCCGCTATAACACCACTCAAGCCCATTTCAGATGCTCGCTATACAACAATCTTTGCAGCTTCTCATTTATGCTTCTCAAGAAAAATGTTGTAATCCTTGCTTCCCCCGGTCCTGAACAGGTAAAAAATGAGATTACTAATGTTTACTCCTTCAGCCTTCTATGTCAGTTTAAAGCTCAAGAAATTGCACCATATGAACGGCTTGTATATGTACATTACTGCTCGTTTGTAACAAAGATGCTTTGCTTTGTCAAACCTTTTGATCATTTATCAACAAAATATGTGCCATTGCCATCCAGTTTTCTCTAATATGAGATGCGATGCAAATTCATATGCTTTTTTTTTATTCATGTAGGTTAAGAACGGTGATGGTTGGTATGTCACACTCTCTTACGGCCCCAGATGGTCCACATTCATTTTGGGCTTAGGTTATTTTTATGACTTTTTTCAATCTATTTTATTCTTGTACATTCTTGTCTTTACTTCACTGAAGGCCATCTTTCACAGGTATCCTGACCATAGTAGCACTATTAGGATTCCGATTCTGGAACATGTACCAACGATGCTATGGAGATGGCATTGGAACACAATCAGGAACAGATGATGATAATCAAGAACCCTTGCTTTCCCCCAAAGATGATGATAACTCTAGCTTGGGCTCCTCTTATAACTCTACCACCTCAGCTGTCAAGTATCTCCGAATCACCAATGGGATCAATGAGGAGGACACCTCCAGGGCCTCTCGTGTACGAATGGTAAGACTACTTGCTTGCTCCATCAAGCTGTGAAACTACACCGAATAGTTGCCTTATTTGCATTTTCAGTTGGTTATGTCCAACAGATTATCAAGTTACTGGAGAACGAATCGATTAAGTGGACCGAGGATGAGAATACAGGTTCGATCCTGGTGACCTTGGAGGAGATCAATCCTACGCGTCTGAGGTTCGTGCAGAGTAACGCTTGAGGCAACTCGAAAGCCAATGGCTACTGCTATACTAGTGAGACTGAATGACATTGTTTATGAACGAACTTGTAAATTATATCTCCCTTTTGCCTTATTTTTGTTTATTATTTACTAAGGCTTGCAAAGGACTGCAAGATTGATGAATACTATAGACTTATAGACCAAGATCATATGCATTGGGAATCAATAATGTAACTATATTGACATCAATTTTGAGTATATATGAATTCGTTTATAGCTTCAGTAGACATCAATTTTGAGTATATATGAATTCGTTTATAGCTTCAGTAGAATCAATTGGTCAAGATCTCTATCTTTATTTTTTTGTTTCAAACGGGTTGTACTAAGGATTAACACACACAGAGAAACGTATTCACTACTCCTACATATTTCCTTATATGAAGAATTCCAGCTGAGATATGCATCAGTTAAACCTGAAGCCCTGAAACTGTCTCGTGAGTGTGTCAATCAGAGAACAAAAACTCCTTTATCGCCACAACAAATGCAACCTAATTTAGCATATTAGAATGCGGAGTTCCAGTTATTGACGAGCATAGTTTGTCACCGTAACAATTATAACTATTAGATCAACTAGAATGCAAACGGGTTGTACTAAGAATATAAGGTGCAAGAATAATATGATAATGTGCCCAAATTAGATTTTTAGTTTAAAAAGAATCAAATTAGATTTTAGTTTGTATGAATAAAACTATAAATTTCATGAATAACACTATGAAATTTTAGAGTTGCACGACTCTGTTGTAAGGGTGCACAACTCTGTTTTAAGAGTTGCACGACTCTGTTGTAAGAGTTGGACGACTCTTGTTTTAAGAGTTGCACGACTCTCTTGTAAGAGTTGCACGACTATCTTTTAAGAGTTGCACGACTCTGTTGTAAGATTTGCAAGACTCTTGTTTTAAGAGTTGCACGACTCTCTTGTAAGAATTGCACGACTTTGTTTTAAGAGTTGCACGACTCTCTTGTAAGAGTTGCACGACTCTGTTTTAAGAGTTGCACGACTCTGTTGTAAGAGTTGCACGACTCTTGTTTTAAGAGTTGCACGACTCTGTTTTAAGAGTTGCACGACTCTGTTTTAAGAGTTGCACGACTCTTGTTTTAAGAGTTGATTGAGTTCTTGGATAAGCTCAAGATGATGCAGGGTGGCGTTTCTGTCGATTTTAGTGGGGTTAACATCGACAAATCCGTTGTTAGATACTTGGTAGGTTATTTTTGCACAACAATTGAGACTTTATGAAATTGTTCTCAACATGATCTTATTTTCTCTCAATATAATTTCATACTTTCTCAATAAATTATTGCACAACATGCTCTTATTTTTGCTCAACAATTCTTTATTTTTGCACAATAATCGAGACTTGTGAAATTGTGTCTCCTCATAATCTTATTTTTTATAAATATAATTTTATACTTATTTAATAGATTATTGCACAACACGGTCTTATTTTTGCTCATCAATAGAGTAAAATTGCACAACATGGGGGATTGATGGAAATGTGCTCAACATTATCTTTAAGAGTTGCACGACTCTGTTTTAAGAGTTGCACGGCTCTGTTGTAAGAGTTGCACAGCTATGTTTTAAGAGTTGCACGACTCTGTTGTAAGAGTTGCACGACTCTGTTGTAAGAGTTTGCTCATCAATAGACAATAATTGCACAACATGGGGGATTGGTGAAATTTTGCTCAACATATGTTATTTTTGCACAACAATCGAGACTTGTAAATTTATACTCAACATGATCTTATTTTATCTCAATATATTTTCATACTTTCTCAAATTTACCTGTAAGTTCTGCAAATATGATCCAAGTCTAGTTTTTGTAAACATTTTTTTTACATTTTGTCATGCAAATATAAGAGTATTTTGTGCAAATATAAGATTACTTTGTGCAAATATAAGAGTACTTTGTGCAAATATAACCGCAAATTGTGCAAATATGATCCAAGTCTAGTTTAGAGTTGCACTTTTTTTCGTTTCAACACTTTTTGTTGAAATTTATAAAAAAAAATTTAACATTTTGTTGTGCAAATATAAGAGTAGGATAAGCAAATATAACCGTATGTTGAGCAAATATGACCCAAGTCTAGTTTTTTTATTTTTTATTTTTTATTTTTTTAACATTTTGTCATGCAAAATATAAGAGTACATTGTGCAAATATAACCGTAAGTTGTGCAAATATGTCCAAAGTCTAGTTTTTTTTTTTAATTTTTAATTTAATTTAATTTAATTTTACTTAACATTTTGTCGTGCAAATATAAGACTACATTGTTCAAATTTAACCGTAAGTTGTGCAAATGTGACCCAAGTATATTTTTTTTTTCTTTTTTCGCATCGGTATATTTTGGCGTGCAAATATAACCGTATGTTATGCTTGTGCAAATATAACATTTTGTTGTGCAAAAATAAAAATAAAAATATAGTAGATTATGGATCACATAATAAAATATAGATAATTTTTTTAATTTCTAATATTCATAGGGTGATTTTTGTAATTTAACATAAAATTCATCTCCTTCCTTCGGACCTTCACACCGCTCGCCAGATCTGAAGGACATTCACGCCGATCTCCCTCGCACCCTCGCTCGCTCGCGCTCCCTCGCCCTCTGCTTCGCATCGATAGCCGACGCCAACGGTTCTCCCTCGCGCCGCTCGTCGGATCTGAAAGTCCAGAACGCCGATCTCCAGCCGCTCGACCTCGCTCCAGGCCGGATCTGAGCAATCGCTCCCTCGCGCCGCCTCGCTCGACCTCCAGTCCGAATCTGGACGTCGTCGTTCGCTCCCTCGCCATCTGCTTCGCATCGCTAGCCGAACTACCGAAGCCACCGGTTCTCCCTCGCTCTCTGATTCGCATTGATAGCCGACGCCATTGATAGCCAGGATCATCAGAGAATCTTCAATTGAAAGGAAATCTGTGAAATTCGTACATCGAGCGACGGCGAGGACGAGAGAGCGAGAGGGCGAGAGAGCGAGAGAGGTCCAGGGAGAGAGGGGAGAGAATCAGGACGGGAGAGAGAAAAATTAGGACAGGAGAGAGAAACAGGTTTATATAGCGGCTATTTCACTAAATTGTCCCAAAATGCAGCTATTTCACAAAATAGGACGGATTTCGTGACCATTTCGCAAAATGCCCCTTGAAGAAACTGTAGATTTGTGTGAATGTGTGCAGGGTTGCAATATATATGCATACTAGTGTAGGCCCCGTCCCGTACACGGAGAATACATTAATACAATATTATAAATAATTTAGATATATTCCAATAAATATAAATATAAATAATTTTTTTCACCAAAAAATAATATAGATATAAATAAAATTAATTCGACAGATTATAAAAATATAAATATCTTTTATTTAGATTCTCTCAAAATAAAAAAAAATTTCACATTTATAAGGTAAAATGTTTTTTTTTTCTAATATAACATTAATTTTAGTATATGTACATAGAATAGAATAGATTGCCGTGTGCTTCTAAAACTCCATTAGTCACTCAAACCTTGAATCTAACAACCGTCAAAATTATAGCTTAATTAGTTTTATTATTACTACTACTAAGTTTAATTATATTGATATAGTTTTTTCCTTAAATAATATCTACTAAAATATTCTATCTATCCAATCACAAAATAAAAGAATTATTTAATCATTTTTAAATATATAGGTTAGAGATTCACTCACGTGCCGCCACGTAGACACCAATGCATCGGTTTTAGTATATGTATATAGATAGATAGATAGATACAAGAAATAGAAATGGAGAGGATGTGAGTGTTTTATTAAAACTTGTGCAAAATCTTAAAATGACTTAAATTTTGAAACGGATGGAGTATTATATTAGGTAAATTCTTAACATTTCAGTTGTTATAAATCTAGATCTACAAATTTTGTTTTAAATTGAAGAGTTTAACAAAAATTGATGATAAAATTTCTTGTATTTCATTTTCAAAGTTATTTAGCTTCGTATAAAAATATATGAAACCGTATTAAGCCTATTATGTGTTCTATGTTTTATATATGTGTCTTGAAAATGAATATGAGTATACATGATGTAAAACAGGAAAATATGAGAGTTTTATAAGTTTATACTCCTTCTGGTCGGAAATAAACGATGTTTGACTTTTGTGCACGTAGTTTTATGAGCTAAAAACTATATAAAATCTTATTTTTTTTAAATTTTTTTCCCAATTTAATACTTATTACCAATAAGTATTAAAATAAATAAGATTTTATATACTTTTTAGCTCCTAAAACTACATACACAAAAGTTAAACATCGTTTATTTCTGACCGGATGGAGTAATATAAAGGATCTCAATTTGGCAACTATAAGGTCATCTCCCATGGTGGCTAAAAATTGGGTTTTGACCTAATTTTGCTCTCACCCTAGGCTAAAACCCAATTTGACCTTTTTGATTTTGGCCTATTTCCAAAAGAAAGGTCAAATTTGGCTTACTCTTTTGGAAGGTCAAATCATATCTTTTATTTATTTATTTATTTATTTATTTTTAATTGTTTAATATTTATATAAATTTATAAATAATACAATCATAAATCTAAATATTATATAATTATGATTTTTAAATAAAAATAAAAGTTGTAGTACTGTAAAGATATTCAAGAGTTATTCGATATGACTATAATATTTGACATATTTGAATTATCATTGTATAAATAATATTTTTAGAAAATAACATTAACTTTTTTTTAATTATAGATTCATCAAAATTATAATAAAAAATAAAGATAGGATCGAGTGACGAAAATGAGATGTGAAAGTTCATGATTACTTTAGTATTTATAGGAAGTTTAACCTACCAAAATTAGCATACGGGGGAACGGTAAAATCGTAAAATATGCCAAAAGATAATATTCTATATAATATTCTCTTTTGGTAGACTATTTATCCTGACCATTATGGCTTACGGGGGAAGATGCCCTAAGAACTCCGTATAAAGGATTTGTGCTTTGTATTTTTTTTTATTTCTCATTTGGATTACACAATTTTATTTCTCATTATAATTAATAAAATCTCTCTCAATTTGGGGATATTTTCAACTTGACAACCACCATATATTAAAATATTATAACAACTCCTACTTTGTTGCCGAAGACCACCCAGTCAACCCCAATTGGGTCTCCCCATTTTATTTTTTATTTTATTTTAGGGTTAAATTACATAAAACCACCTATTAAATATGAAGTTTTTCACTTAACCACCTATTAAATTAGAAATTACACAAAACCACCCGTTAAATATAATTTGTTAACAAATCATCACCCATGATAAAATTATGTCAATTTTTTTATTGAAACATATTATAAATGACCAATATACCCTTTTTGAGGGATTGAACATCCGCGTTTTTACATACTAAATGTATATTAATTGAAATTTTGCAAATACATTGTCTTATTGGTGTATGAATTATGATGGTGAGATAAATAAATACTTTTTATTTTTGATAAATGAAAAGTTTGAGGTGTTTCAATGTATATGAAAAGAAAATTTGTTTAAAAAGCGGGGGTAAATTAGTCATTTTTATTAATGTTTTTGGTTGAGTGGTGATTTGTTAACACATCTTATTTAACGGGTAGTTTTGTGTAATTTTAAATTTAACGGATGGTTAATTGAAAAAAAAAAAAATATTTAGCGGGTGGTTTTTATGTAATTTACCCTTTATTCTATGAAAGGCCTCCTCATTTTTGGTGCATCACAAAACTGGTATTCTCGCTCGTCCTCTATCTCTACGCAATTCCCCACCTTACTTCTAAACCCTAATCTCCTCCATCCAGCTTACCTTTTCTCCGATCATGACGATTGGTTCAGCAGGATCTAGTGTTGTCGGTATTGCTCTTTTTTTTTCCGCTCTCCCTGAATCCCCTCTTTGTATGTACTTTAATCTGGTGTTTTAATTTGAAGACCCGTTTCCCCAAATCGGGAGTAATTTTGTTTTTTCGATACTTTGATTTATGGCTGTTTTTTGTACTCCTAGGTAATTTTTGATCTCTTCTCTAGGAATTGGAATTGTCGTGCTTACGGGTTTTTTGGGAGCATTTTTCTGGATATTTGTTTCTTTAAAGCAAAATTTTCAGGATATTTATGGGTTTTCTGCCATTAATTTAGCTTTCTTTTTGATGTTTTGTAAGTAGTATTCTGCTGTTACATGCTGCCTGCGTAGGACCCCCTAACTTGCAGGGAATTTCTAAAAATGTGTTTCTCTTTCCTTCTATTTGAAGCTAGGATATCTTGTCAATTCAATATAGTTTCTCGGAACTGTTGATTTATATTTAGATTTGCTTTTTGTCCATTCACAATCAACATATTTGAGGTAATAGTAGATACACCATATGCTTCAAACTATCGGTGTTTTAAGCTTGAAATGTTTATATATTACATTGAACTACATTTTGGAGATAGTCATGTTCGGTGATTTGGATGGCAGATGGACTCTCAGAGTTGTTAGGTTATGAAAACGACTTAGTTTGTAGGTTATATTGGTCTTCTTCATGTGTTTGGTATCTTGTAAAAACCTCATGCACTGACATATTATTTTTGTTGCTTGCGAGGCAACTTCTTAGTTTAGGAATGATAGAAAAGTTGTTGTTGAGCGTCGAACAAACATAATTTAGAAAGAGGGTACATATTTGTGGTTGTTATTTCCCTTTGCACCTCTCTCAGGAAAACTTTCAACTTCTTGCTGAAGTTCTCATCTACCTGAATTGTGTTTTGATCATGCCTTATGGAAATAATTTTAAATCTTTAGGGCCTAAAAATAACCTTTGGTTTCAATAAGATATCCAGATATAAATTAGTTTTAGCATCAACTAAAAACCGAATCAAGAAGAAAGGCTTTAACAGGGCTTCTTCGTTTTGAAAGGTCATTTTACATTATTTTAGTTGCACCATTGCATCTTTTCTTCACATGCTCTTACTTCTCTTCTTCCAATCTACACCGATTTGTTGGACAGTTTCTACAAATTGGATTTGCTTTCTTACGTAATTTTCCCCCTCTGCCTACAGTTTGTTGTTCGTTGTGGATGAGTGACTACAAATAGGATGGCTGCTTAATTGGTCAAATTGTCAGTTTTAACTTGTAATTGCTTTCTATATCTTGTTGCAGTCCCTAGAAATTTCAGGTTGCTGGAGGAACTTGAGCGTGGGGAAAAGGGAATTGGAGATGGCAGTGTTAGCTATGGAATGGATGATGGAGATGATATTTACATGCGTGCCTGGACTGGTACAATAATTGGTCATCATAATGTAAGTTGCTGTTAAATTGTGACTCTTTGACCTTGATTTGAATATTACTCCAAGAAGCCTATTTTATATAGCCAAGTTCTTTGCACTGTTATTTTATCATGATTTTTCTGCTAGTCATTGGATGTCGTTGTGTAAGGAGTTTAGGCAGTAACTTGTATGCCACCAATGATGTTGTCCTTTTATTATAAATGGGGTTTTTAACTTTGACTTGGTCCTACTTCTCTGGTTAATTTATTTTTTGGAGCTTGTAAAGTTGGGTAAAAGCTTCCCAAGTAAAAAGTTTGTAGCTGTTTTTGTTGTTCTAATTTTCTGACAAGCCTACTCTGACCTTATTGAATTGGAATATATTGTTTGCTATTTAAAATAGCATCTCATTAATAGCCTGACAAGGATGACACAGGTTTGATTTGTTGGATTTCTCTTGTAAGTAGTTTATGTATGTAACCTGTTCATGGTTAACCTATATAATGAACTTATCATGCTTGCTTGGCTTTGATTGATAGTGAAATTGAGGGTGATACACTTGTTACTTATGATAACAGGTTCGGCTATTGCCTGTTAAATATTTTTTGGTGAGATTTTGACCAACACAAGCAATGAGTAAAGTTAAAGCAACAAAAGTTAGAATTTATAGCTTTAGTTTTAGCATCCTGTTTACTATGTTTGAATACTTGTAATATGTCTATGTGGAATATATGCTTACTGTATATAGCAATCACGAGTTGGTTGAATATATGAAAGTGATTCTGGGAATATTAACAGTTGGTAACGCTTAAGACTGGATTATTGAGTGATTTAAATTGTTTTTTGCAATTTTGGCCTACTGCCATGGACTGTATTCTGTTGGTGAATGCTGTCTTTTTGTTTGCAGAGGTTCTTCTGGTGGTTATTGGAACAAAACAAATATCATATCTGATATGGGGATGATTATATTGATATCACTATTTTTTTAGTATATAAATGTTGTCTGTTTTATACTAATTTCTTTTGTGAACTTCCGATCTATGTTGCGATCTCCTATTTGGCAGACTATTCATGATGGTCGCATTTATCAGTTGAAACTCTTATGTGACAAGGATTATCCTGAGAAACCTCCCATCGTTCGTTTCCATACACGGGTGAATATGACTTGTGTCAATCCTGAGACTAGAGTGGTAATTATGTTTTATTTATTTGTTTTTCATTTTAGCACTTAATATCTAACTAATATGGAATATGAAATATGAGGTTACCATGACTGATGGAAGGGGATAGATAGGTTCACTCAGTGAGCTGAATTTGCAGAGGGTATCTATTTTTTGCATCTGGAATATGTTACTCTTTAACATAATGATTATAAAGTGACTTGTATATTGCTTACCTGATTGGATTCCTGATGTGAACTAAGTGACATCTCCAAGCAGGTTAGATCCAATAACTGAACAAGAATTTAAATCTGAAACAGGTTGAACCAAGGAAGTTTGGGATGCTTGCAAATTGGCAACGGGATTACACAATGGAAGACATCCTGACACAGCTGAGGAAAGAAATGGCTTCCCCTCACAACCGAAAGCTCGTCCAGCCTCCGGAAGGGACCTATTTCTAGCCACTCTGCCATTTGCTGTGATTGTATTCAATTTCAAAATTCTCAAAACAAAAAGAAAAAACAAGCATATGACTGGAAACTTGTGGTATGTTTTGGTACATAGCTATGCCTGATGATGACCATGCAAGTTGTGGAAGGGTTATTTATATAATGACTGCTGGCTTTGTTCCTTAAGCCTGTTGGATTGAATGGGATTTCTTATTTTAACATGTCATTATAAATATGATTAAGAAGGCTTCTGACCAGCCAAGTATATGATGGAGGCCTTCTTTGACTTGGTTTCTACTTCTAGATGTTATTGACTCTCGACTTCCTGCTCTTTTTTGCCTAGCTTCCTCTGCTGTTTTGCTTTACACAAATAAACTAGTTCAGTAGTGCGAAATGCACTATTTGTCGTAGCGAGACCTACAAAGATCTTTCTAAAGAAGAAAATCTTCTCTTTTCGGTTTGAAAACTCTATCAAGATTGGGAAGAATTTATTTGCATCAGATTATAGTCTATCCTTAGGCTATAATTTATCCATTTAGGAGAATTTATCCATTGAGAAGATATTAGTTTATAAATTAGGTTTTTTTTAATCTTATCTATTTATGGTCAACTAGGGTTTTTTGGGCCAATCTTAAAGCGTTAGGCCGATTTGCATCGAGGACATTCCTAATTTAGATTTCAATTGAGATTTTAGGAGCAATAACCCCGGAGAAGAAGATCTAGGTAAGCCATGAGTGACCAATTTTCCATTTGTTTCGCTTATGTTTTCAGAGACAATTGGTTGTTGAATTGTTAGTTTTAAATTAAGTTGTTTTCTTCTATTTCCTTCAATTTCCTTGTGCTTATTCTATATTGTTGATGCTCTCATGCTTGATCAGCTTGATTTCATCTATTTCTTGCTAAGGTTTTATTCTATCGAATTTTTTATAAAATCCATAGTGACATGCTTAGGATTGTGAAGACCTTTGTTAAAATATGACTAAGTAGTAAGTATATGTCTTAAACTTTGAAATAGGTGTTATTCATGTGCCCGAATTCTTAGGACTTTGTGCTATCTGTATGTTAAATCTCAATCGTGTTTTGATTGTCCAGAGGTATAAGGGTTTAATTGTGCTCGTTGTGCTTTAATCTATTCAAACTATGATGAGAGGAATATGATAGGAAAAATAACAACTTGAGTTTAATTTGAGGACCAATAAGCCAACCAATGTCGATGAATGCAAACGTTTCTCTCTCTTGATTTACTTCTATAGCTTTCAAATTTTGCCATTTTATTTTATTTCAAACTAAAGATTCAAACTTTCCACGCTTTTTGTTACTTTGTGGCGTTTAAATTACATTGCAAATCATAGATCCCTTTGTGGGTTTGTTCCCGCACTTATGGCTATACTAGCTAATCTCATTATGCATTCACCTCTGAGTATTGACATGATTATCTATTTTCAAGACCGCTTTTATATGTTCATTGCTTATGAATTTCAAGTGATATAGGCAATTATTTTCCTAGCCATGTTTTATTCATATCCACCTTGCATTATATTCGTTGCTTGTAACTAATTTTGAGTCTTTTGTCATTTTTTTTAAGCTTCGCAAAATTTTACCCTAGTCATTTAGTCAATGATAGCCTTACCCTATATCTGGGAATTATGAATTTATGATTAGAGTTGGTTGTGGATTGACCGAGTTGAGTGAAAGAAGCAAAGTGTTATTGAGTGTTATTGAGAAAACTATGAGTCAAGATAACTTGGTACCTAAAGAGGATAAAATTCTCTTAGAGGTAAAAGTCAAGATAAGAATGCATAATTTTGTTATAGAGCCTAAGTAAATTTTACGTGAGAGTTGGGTAAATCAAATGGTTGAGTAAAGTGGAGTACTATTTTGTAAAAATTGTTTATGAGAGGGCTAGGTGAGGACAACGGATTTGAGAGGGCTACGTGGCATGTGTTGGATGTCGCTTCTTAAGACCCCGAGTCTTACAGACATTTCCTACTTGTTTTCTATTGTAAGGTTTTCTGTTTTCAAGATCAACAGCTTTACGCCTTATTGAAGCACCAGGTTCTCGATCACATCCTAAAGGAATGTCAACTGGTTTCTTTCAGGTTTACCATGAGCTTGAAACTTATCATTCCCCCATTTCAACCACCTATCCTCTTCGTACCCCATCATGTATGTAAAGATCCGGTGGGATCTATCAACCCATACCACTCAACTCAATTAGGTTCGTTGTCCTCACATAGAGCCTAAAAAGGAAGAGATCTTGTGAGTTGGGTAGAACTTGAATCCCACACTTAAAGAATAACAACTCCGTCGGACGCAAGGATTAGTCCTCTAGGTGGAGCATACCCGAGCATACTGTCGGAGTACCTCTATGTCAAGAGTTGACTCTGATATCATATGTAAGACTGAAAGTCTTAAAAGACATCAGCTCATGCCACACAGCCCTCTCAAATTCGTTCTCCTTACTTTGAACCTTAAGAAAGATACATTATGAGTTGGGTAGGTCTTGAAGTACTTATAAATCACTACAAATTTTTTTTTATCCGACATGGGATGGGGTGTTACAATTTCCACCACTTAAAGAGTTGACAATCCTATCAGGCCTAAGGGTCAGACCTCTAGGAGGAGCATACCCGAGTACATTGTTAGAGTAACTGCGTGCCCAAAGTCGGCTCTAATACCATCTGTAATATCCGGGGTCTTAAGAGGCACCATCTCATACCACCCAATCCTCTCAAGTTCATTGTCCTCACTTGGAGCTTCAAAAGAAATACCTCTTGTGGGCTGGGTAGGGCTTGAATCACTTATAAATTACTTCGATCATTTTTATTATATTCGATGTGTGATGGGATGTTACACAGTATTCACAGCTCTCTACATTCGGATAAGGGTCGTTGCATTAAGTAATACTATAAACTGATTTCATAGAAATCTTCGAATGCACTTAATCGAAAGGTAGAAGATCTCACATGTTCATCATGAGAGAACATGCATCAAGCACCACAAGTGCATTTACCCCTCTACAAGGCGCGATAGACACCCCTTTCTTCCCTCATTAGCCTCATAGTCTCGTCATCTTATTCTTCTTCTTTTTATACTTGCTTACATGATCCACTCTTATAGTTCGACCCAGAATTTGAGCAACATTTAGGTTAATTATCTATGGCGAGATTTGTACTCCTATGATCCTCAAATGCAATGAATGCAAAACCTTTTGATTTTCATGATGCCTTGTGATGAACGACTTTTTAGTCGCGTAAATAGTATCAAAATAAATTCGAACCTACCTAACTAATGTAGTGCGGTAAGCGTGAATCGATCCCAAAGAGAATTAAGTTATTTATAAGTAAAATTTATTTAACAATTAAGAGAAAACGAGGATTTTTGTATGATGAAATTAGAAAGAAAACAAAATAAATTATAAACAAATTTACCATAAGATTGAAACTTATCATGTCCACATTTCAACCGCCTATCCTCTTCGTACCCCATCAAATATGTAAATATTTGATTAGATCTATCAGCCCATACCACTCAACCCTATTAGGTTCGTTATCCTCACATAGAGCCTAAAAAGGAAGAGATCTTGTGAGTTGGATATGACTTTAATCACTTATAAATCACTCCGAACATTCTTATTATCCGACGTGAGATTGGGTGTTACAATCTCCCACACGTAAATAACTAACAACTCCGTCAGACCCAAGGGTTAGTCTTCTAGGTGGAGCATATTCGAACATACTGTCGGAATACCTCCATGCCAAGAGTTGACTCTAATATCATATGTAAGACTAAGAGCCTTAAAAGACATCAGTCCATGCCATCCAACCCTCTTAGGTTTGTTCTCCTTACTTATAACCTGAAAAGAAAGCTACATTATGAGTTAGGTAGGTCTTGAAGAATTTATAAATCACCCCGAATTTTTTTTTATCAGATATGGGATAAGGTATTACAATTTCCCGCACTTTAAGAGTTGACAATCCTGTCAGGCCTAAGGGCCAGCCCTCCAGGAGGAGCGTACTTGAGTACATTGTCAGAGTAACTACGTGCCCAAAGTCGGCTCTAGTACCACATGTAATATCTGTGGTCTTAGAGCCTAAAAAGGAAGACCTCTTGTGAGTCGAGTAGGGCTTAAATCACTTATAAATCACTCTGAACATTCTTATTATATCCGATATGTGATGGGATGTTACACAATATTCGCAGCTCTCTACATTCAAATAAGGGTTGTGACATTAAGTGAAACTATAAACTGAACTCATAGAAAATTTCGAATGCACTTAATCGAAAGGTAGAAGATCTCACATGTTCATCATGGGAGAACTTGCATCCAGCTCCACAAGTGCATTTACCTCTCTAGAAGGCGCGATACACACCCCTTTCCTCCCTCATTTGCCTCTTAGTCTCCTCATCTTCTTCTTATACTTGCTTACATGATCCACTCTTATAGTTCGGCCCAGATTTTGAGCAACATTTAGGTTAATTATCTACAACGAGATTTGTACTTCTATGATCCTCATATGCAATGAATGCAAAACCTTTTGATTTTCATGATTCCTTGTGATGAACAACTTTTTAGTCGCGTAAATAGTATCAAAATAAATTCGAACATACCTAACTAATGTAGTGTGGTAAGCATGATTCGATCCCACGGAGAATCAAGTTATTCATAAATAAAATTTATTTACCAATTAAGAGAGAACGAGGGTTTTTGTATGATGAAATTAGAAAGAAAACAAAATAAATTATAAACACAATTATTGTAAATAAGAATTAAGAAAATAGTTTCGTCTACAAATAACCCCTTTAGTTTGGTTAGTTGATCATCGATTCTTCTTCAAGTTCTCTTTTCATCTTATTAATATGCATGTCTTGATCTTGTATAAGTTACTAGTCCTACGAACCCTAGTAACCCTTATGAATTTGATGAAGGGTCAAACAAGTGGTGCTTAGAAGTTAGAAACAAGTTTGGATTGTTCAGACATATTTGACAGCTTTGCAACGTCTCAGTAAAATGGGTCGTTCGGAGTCCGTATTGATCGGATTGGATCGTGCAATACTTTGTTGGAACGAGGACAAAAAGATCTACAACTTTGTTATTGAAGGGTTTTCCAGAATTCACCGAAAACATGGCCGAAAGTCATTATATTTGCAGTTGTTCACTGTTTTGACGAAAATATTTATCTTTCCATATTTACTTTATACTTTTATTCTTATATTTATTTAGGAATAATGTAAATTAGAATAATATATATTAGTTGACTTTTCAATTAATTGGTATTATATCTAATTAGTTTTTTATCTTTATTTGCTATAATAAATAAGGTGATTAAGGAAATTCTATCTTTTAGATTTCCTTGCTCACCAAGTAGATTTATTTCTGTCATATCTTTTAGATAGGATTTTAATTCCTTATTTATATTAGTTTATTCAGCCAAATCTATCATTTGCATAAGATATGGGATGGCCACTCTATAGGATTTCTAGGGTTTCAATTATTAAAAATATCCCATTAAGTAGATGAATAAAGGAAATTATAGAATTATTTGAAAAGAAAAATCAGATTTGGAGGGTTATCCTAAGAGAGGAATCGAGTTCCACTGCGTGGGATAGATTTCGATTGTTTGTCCTTAGCTTAATTTGTCTTGTGTGTGTCGCTCCTCGTTGAAGAGTTGGTGCTACCACATGTTTGGTGTGTGTCATCCTCGTTGAAGGATTGATGTTATCCATCATGCATTGATGTGTGTCGATCCGAGTCGTCGGATCAGCACTATCGAGTATCCACAAGCCCCATCCTTGTGACTCCAAGTAGTCCCCTTGGTTGTGTAAGGTAGTAGATTTGGGTTATATGGTTATTGGTATTGGTTCTTGGTCTTTGAATCAAGGGTCTTTATCTTGTTCCATATAAATCACTATAAATCACTTCACCCTCTATCGAGTCTTTAAATTTCGAGTCTTCTGTGAGTCCATTACAACCACACCTTACTTGTTCTTGTTCTTGCATAATCTGGCATCAATTTCTTGAGTCCTTGCATCGTTCTTGTTTATTTTCTTGATTTTGAGTCTTGTTGTCGAAGATCGAGACATCCTACGGCTGACCCCGTATCAGAATTAGGCAACCCTAACACAGTCAAGATTCAACCTAATATATAGTAGCATTAAGAGCCCTAGTAACCCTTACGAATTAGGCAACCCTAACATGGTCAATATTCAACCTAATAGTAGCATTAAGATTAAGAACTAACCAAGATACATGCAACACTAAACTACGAATAAGTATTTAACACAAAATTAATTCTCTACACACCAAGTTAGTCCCACGAGTTCTAAAAAGACATGCTTCCTACTATGGATTAAGGTTCGCTACGAGAAATCTACAAAATCCTATAAATAATCATCAACTAGTTGCGCGGATTAGAAAAACTCAATAATATTCGCAAAAGAATTAATAAGAATCAATAAGGATAAAACAAGAATATAAATCTCACACTTTTATCGAACTAAAGCTTCAATCCGCAAACGAAACAATGTCGTGTTTCTGTAAGTTCTTATGAGTTGCAATGGCATGCTTCTGTTGATACAGACTAGTTTTGTATATAGAAAGGACTGATATAGGTTTGTTATTTTTAAAAAATAAAAATTCTTCCTATTTTCTGTCAAAATCTTAATATCTAATTGGATTTTAATTTTTTTTGATCTAAATGTAATAGGGAAAATCCGAGATTATCCCAAATAACGAGTAGAAACGACATCAATTATTTCGTGCTATCCAAATCAAATTCAAACATTAATTACGGCTTGACCATCATTAATGAGGTAACCGTTGAAATTCCTTTAATTAATGCCTTGACCGTTTCTTTTACGAACTAGTATAAATACGAGAAGGAAGTTCTTATACGGAGAGAACTGACTTGAGCGTCGGAGGGTCCTACGGGGGAGACAAGCCCCGCCCCGACCTCGTTTGTTCTTGAATTGCAGGCTTTCAATGGGATTTCGGATCTTGATCAACCTACAATCTCCTTCGAGAATTATGGTGCAGATTTTACGCATCACATTTGGCGCCGTCTGTGGGAATTCGATCAAAAAGCAATAAAATCGAAACCCTAATGAAGAAGATTGGAGAGCTATATCGCCGTCTTGGAGGGCCAGGGGCATAACCAGAGTGCTCGGTGGTCACGAACATTAGGCTTGCTACGGAGCTTTGCCGAGGGCTTGGGGGCATCCCAGACCACCACCGTTTCCTTGCCTGGTTCACGATCCTAGCCTTTGTTCCGAGATCGTCTTCGGTACATGGTATAGTTGACTCGACATTGCCAAGGTCGGGTACTCTGCTTGGATCAGCGCGTATGAGAGGATGAGCTCTTCGACGAGCCATCAATCCTTCGCTGTGCTGGCTAACTACATCATCGTTGCTACAATTCGCAAGCGTTTTGCAGGCTGCCGATCCTCCGTTGTGGTTCGCCGCCTTGTCCATCGGAGGTCGAAAGAGACCTGGGAGGCGGGCTATGCACGAGGAAGATACTGGCCCCAAATCTGGTGGCCCGGGGCACGTAGCGATCCTGCCGGGACCCTCGTCGGGTTCGATTCGTCGCCTTCACAAACAATTAGCGTGGCTGCCTTCAATCAGCGTGTCAGCCCGTGCGGCTTGGTGACCACGACCCGCATCGTAGAGATGCTCAATCGCCGTCGATGTTCATTGTTATCGCTTTCCCGTCTTCTCCAATTCATATTAAAAGCTGAGGATGTTGTATGGAAATCAACCGTCGCCTCCGTTCTCTATCAACCCTATGAAGAAGACAACGATTTTGCAAATTCGGATTAATTACAAAAGCAACCCCAAAGTTCTCAAAAATCACGGTTTGGGCTGCACATTGAAGATCATGGGAGAAAATGGCCCAACTTTCAGTGGGTCCAGGTAACACATATTTGTTCTTCTATATTGATTTCATGCACACATCTTTTACCGGCTTGACTTCTGCATTTTGGGCTTTTAAGATTCACTGCTTAAATTTTGAAATACCACCTTTTATTGTTGGTCTAGATCAACAAGAGAAGCAGTATACTAATTAGGCCTTTGCGGCTGGGATTTATGAATTCAAGTGTAGATTGAACACTGTTTGTTTGTGCTTGATTACTTAAAAGCATTGGCTATTGGATTAAGCTTATATGCCTTGTTGGATAGGAAATTATCTGGTAATATTTTCCTACGCTTCAGTTACACTTAGGTCCATTGATCCTACATGATTTCACCACCTTGTAAAATGTATGCGTTTGCATGTCAGTGTGTTACCTGGTTTTTGGCTAGTTGAGTCGGCCAAGCTCTTGCTTTCACTTTCTTGGTAGTGAGTTTGTCCCTTGTGCTTTGTCTTGGTTTGCTCTTTACGTGTTTTACTTTAAACCCATTGCTAGTCTACCCTCCTAGAATCCATTGGATTCTTTGCGATTCTACCATACAAAACATGAATGAGTTCGAATTGAATGAATTTGAGTTGAGTTGATGATCAGGTTCTTATTCTTGTTGTTTCGATAGTCGGATATGCCTTTTGCTTTGTTTTCGTTTGCTTCTCTTGTTTTGTACTCCTGAATAGGTGCTTATAGAGGGAGTATGAGCAACAAGCATCGAGTGTACTCCTCGAGGAAAGTATGAATTCGAGTCTCACAATCGAATCGGGGAAAGATTCAATACTACAAAATGCGTTGAGGAAACTTAAATGATTTGAGGCATCAAGAGCTACAAAAACGCGAGTAAATTAGATGTGTAATATTCTGCCTAAAGCCAATTCCTAACCATGTCAAGAATGACACTACAATAGAATTGGGGGTAATGAAGGCCAACAAAACTCCTATTACTCAAAGCAAGGAATTTGTGAGCTAAGTTTTCTACTCCCACCCTCTTATTTGTAGAGAATTTCTTAATGAAGACGTGTTTGTTTATTAATATACTCCTAAAAAGGTGGAAAGATGAATGCGTGACTCTTACAAGCTAGATTTTTAGCTTACTACACCTCCGCAATGGTATATAAATTGTGTGCAGGGGCATATAACAGGATGGGGGCACTACACATTGCAATACTAATCTAGTAATGGCTTAATTGCTCTAAATTATGTAGAAGTACAATGTCTTTTTTTAATCAGGTCCAGCGCCTATAGATGTCATGGAACGACGTCTTTAAAGTTACCACAAGTATTCAAGAAATTGAAGAATCGCCACTTACGGCCACCGGAAATCGCCACATACGGCCACCGAAAATCGCCAATTACGGCCACCGGAAATCGCCAATTACAGCCACCGGAAATCGCCACTTACGGCCTCCGGAAATCGCCACTTACGACCACCGAAAATCTCCAATTACGGCCACCGGAAATCGCCAATTACGGCCACCGAAAATTGCCACTTACGGCCACCGAAAATCGCCAATTACGGCCACCGGAAATCGCCACTTACGACCCCCGAAAATCGCCACTTACGGCCACCGGAAATCACCACTTACGGCCACCGGAAATCGCCAATTACGGCCACTAGAAATCACCAATAACGGCCACCGAAAATCTCCAATAACGGTCACCAAAAATCGCCACTTACGGCCAAAGAATCGCCACTTATGGCTAACTATCGCCATTTACGGCCAACTATTGCCGCTTAAGGCCAACTATAGCCGCTTATGGCCAACAACCAATTACGGCCGATGATAGTCACTCAAGGCCACTCGCCACCTAAGGCCAATGAATCCTAACTCTTGTCAGCTTTCTTCATCATCGATACATGATGAAGAAACCCGATGGGCAATCGTAATAGGGAAAATCCGAGATTATCCCAAATAACGAGTAGAAACGACATCAATTATTTTGTGCTATCCAAATCAAATTCAAACATTAATTACGGCTTGACCAGCATTAATGAGGTAACCGTTGAAATTCCTTTAATTAATGCCATGACCGTTTCTTTTATGAACTAGTATAAATATGAGAAGGAAGTTCTTATACGGAGAGAACTGACTTGAGCGTCGGAGGGTCCTATGGGGGAGACAAGCCCCGCCCCGACCTCGTTTGTTCTTGAATTGCAGGCTTTCAATGGGATTTCGGATCTTGATCAACCTACAATCTCCTTTGAGAATTATGGTGCAGATTTTACACATCACACTAACATTTGTAAATCATTTAGTTAAGGTATCTTATATATTACGTAGTAATGATTCCTTTTTAGGGACAATTGGTTATTTATCCTCTAAATTTTCTCAATTAGTTATATATCCTTCAAATCTTTAAAATAAGTTATTTATCCCTCAAATAATAAGATAATTATTTATAAACCCAAATGGCATGCATTTACTTCCATGAACCGCAATTAAAATAGGGTGATTTTGGTAGATAGATCTTTTTGAATGTTTAACTGGGTACTTAGACCCCAAACTAATTTAATTAGTTTTGGTAGACTTCATCCAAATAGTGGTCAATCGGTCAACATTGACCGTTGACCGGTCAATGTTGACCAATCCATTTGGATTTTTTAGATGATGCCATATTTTATTGTTTTGATGCCAACATTTTTTTATATTTTATTTTCACTCTGATGCCACTTTTCTAATGAAATGATTGTATGACACTTTTTGATGCCACTTTTTTTAAACATTGATGACATTTTTTGTTTACTGTAATGTCACGTTGACCATTGATGTCATTTTTTTTTACTGTTAACGACTAATTCCACTTTTTTTATGTCAATTTTTTTATGATATTTTTTTTACCATGATGCCATATTTTTGATGATATTTTTTCAAAAGTAGTATTTTGATGATATTTTTTCAAAGTAGTATTTTGATGACATTTTTTTCTTTAATGTGATACAACTTTTTCAAAATGGTGTTTTGATGTCATTTTTATAATGTAATTATTTGATGCCACTTTTTTAATCAAATCGATTGATGCCACATGTTTTTAATTTAATCAATTGTATATCGATTTATTTTCATCGATTATACTTTCATTCACTGATGACACGTTTGTGATTACACTTCATTGATGCAATCACTTGTGGTGACATGTTCATTAAATTTTTATTCATGGATGACATTTGTTATTACGCTTCATTAATCACAATTGTTTATGGTGACAATTTTATATAATTGATGACATAAGAGCTTAAATCGTGGAATCAAAATATTGTCACCTTATTCCACATATAAAAATACAAAGTCTTTTGAAACTACGACATTAATATTGGTTGTATATGTAAAAACACCTATTATAACATGTCATCAACTAAAAAAATGCATCAATGTAAGTAATATAATGTGGAATCAATAAAATCAATACAAGGTGACATAACCATCCAAGAATTATATACAACATTTCTAAAGATTCCACCTTCTTAAAAGTGGCATCAAAGTAGTTGCTAACAACATAACTCTTCTTCAAACATGAAAGTAGTTGCTAACAACCCAAAAAGCTCTTAAGAGAAAAGTAAAAACAGATGTAGGCAATTATCTAATTGTTGTAAAGAGGGAGGTCAACTAAAAAGATGCAACAATAAGGAAATATTTAATCGTTCTCCTCACAGGCTCTACATATCATATTCATCCCATTAGTATCAATAACCCACTTTCTCATTCAAATCGAATGAATGCTGATGCCATTAACGACAGCCGAAGAACTATAGTCAGTAAAGACCCTCTTAAGCACTTCACCTGCACCAGAATTTTCGAAGTGGAGGTCTGTTAATAGAGAAGTGATTCTTTCTTCCTCATCCTCCGCCCACGATGCAGCTTCTAAATACTCGAGGCAGGAGAACGCTCCGGCATCGAATCCAATTGCACCTGAAATCTAGTGCAAATAGGAAATAATCCATATTCAATTCAACCTACTGTGTCTAGCAGCACCTCATGAATTCAATGAATGGAGGAACATTTGATTCAATTTGAATTGTAAAATTGAATCAATTTCATCAATTTTCCCTAAAATTCGAATCCTAAAACCTCAAAATTCAGGGATAATTGTAATGCAGATCACTGTAAATTCATTGATGACATCTTTTTAATGATGATTTTTATTCATTGATGACATTTGTGATTACACCTCATTAATCTCAATCATTTGTGATGACATTGTTTGTTGATGACATTTGTATTATACAATTGATAACATATGAGTATAAAATATGATTATACTTCATTGATGACGCATTTATGATGACATCTAAGAATCTAATAATATGAAATATCACGTAACATATCTCCCTTCTTCCTTTTTCTGGGCTTGGGACCTGTTATATTTTAAGTCTTTACATTTAGGAGTTGGAAGCCATTTTATATTTTAAGTGTTTGCAACTTCAGGTACATCCACTAATCCGCTATTGGATATATTGTTGTATTATAATTAGTAAATAATGTGTCCAAAATGAGAGTGTAATCTTGAAAATGTAGGCTATTTTCCACAAATATACTAAAAGTTGGGGTTATAATCTATTAAAAAAAACATAACCTTTCATAATTGCTAGGAACATATGGAATTTAGAAGAATGAAATCCACCACCAACATATCCAGAAATAGAATTGGGTACTTTTTATCTCAGCAAAAAGCATTAACCCCATCATATAGGAGCAAACTAATAGGTATAATGTAGCTATCCCGGATTGCTGCACTCCCTTCTGCATCTCCTTGCGTTATATGAACCTTTTCAATTGTTAAATTACTCAATCGGAATTGAACAATCAAAACTGCTCAATCAAAACCCTAATTTAGGATAAATTACTCAATCAGAATTGAAATAAAAAAAACAATTGATTATACTGAACGAAATCAATGAAA
Source organism: Persicaria tinctoria (assembly GCA_037127255.1). Lineage (NCBI taxonomy): Eukaryota > Viridiplantae > Streptophyta > Magnoliopsida > Caryophyllales > Polygonaceae > Persicaria > Persicaria tinctoria. Next base: position 19,090,709 of record JBANSL010000019.1, on the reverse strand, counting down.
GCAACAAAAATTGCTATAGAAAGGGATCGGAGATGACAATAGAGAAGAGATGATGTCAATAGATCAAACCACCATCGATGGGGTCGAGGATCGAACAAAGTCGATCGGGGAAGCAGAGATCGACTAGGAGAACCGAAATTTAAAGGAAGAGAGAGCATACGAAAGCTGAGAGATGGAGGAGGAGATCAGAGAGTGGCCATGGGAGCCTGAGAGGTTGGTTGACGCGCGCAGAGGAAGCGGAAGTGAGAGCGAGAGACAGAGAAAGAGAAACGAAGAGCGAGACAGTGATTAGTAGGGGTACAACCTGCTAAATTTTTTTTGATGGAACCTTGGGGCAGCTAATTTTTTTCTTTTGTGGGGCCTAATTACCTAATGCAATTTTCTAAACGCGTCCCCTAATTCCACCACAAAAGATTTGGGGTGGGCACTAAAAAAGGCTTTGTACTTCCGTGCCCTGAAAACGGAAGGGTAAATGGACAATTAATTTATGCCTTCCGTTTTTAAAACACGGGAGTTCAAAATATAAGTTGTACTTCTGTGTTTGAAAAACGAGAGTACAACTTTTAGTTTTGCCTTCCGTTTTTAAAAAACGGGAGTTATAAAATTGGGTTGTACTCTCGTATTTAAAAAACGAAAGTACAATTTTAATTACACCTCCCCACTTTCAAATACGGGAGAACAACTATTTTATAACTCCCGTTTTCTAAATACGGGAGTACAATTTTAAAAGTATTTTGAAAAAACAAACGAGTTTGATTTTAACTTATTTTTTAAAAAAAAAAAATTAGAAACACACATGACTTTAATAAATAAATTGTAACGGTTACCCACGCCCTTGCGCGTTTTGTTAATAAATCATATTTTAGTATATCATATAAGAGTAAGTACTCTTCTTTACATATTGTTTAATATTTTTTCACTTATTTATCCAATAAAGAGTAAATAACCAAATTTATTGCATAAGTTACGTTTTGATATCCTTTAATATAATGTTTTATAAATATTTGATTTTTTTATGAAAATTTGTTAATATAATTAATCAAAAAAATCAAATAATAATATAAAATAAATAATAACTAAAATATAATAAAATCCTTAAAATTCAATTAGTTACATTTTGATAATGATTTGTGATACTTTATAATAACATATATATTGATCCGAACAAACTCAACCAAAATTATGTTAAACTTGTATAAAAGTATATGTGAGATAAATCGATATATTCTCAAACAATTAACTTCAACAGAACATAAAAACAAAATAATTAAAGGCCGTATAAAATAATGGGGATTCAATTTTGCTCGCTAACTTAAAAGTCATGGTACAGAGGAAGAAAAATAAATAAAAATAAAACAAATCAAAACTTTAATTTTAAGTGAAATTCAAAACTTATCGTTGAATGAAAAAGAAAGGTTTATTGGCTTTTTGCGAAACAACATTCAAAACTTTTGAAACGCATTGATAAGAGCACCATTCTTATCAGTCACTATCACCCCTGAACGGTTTGGACACCATCCTTCCACTTGTTGCAGCACCAAATTGTATGTATTTTCAGTTTCATCACCCAAGAATGCAAATCCCACATTAAACATCATCTAAGTGCTTGTTAGTCCAACTATCTCAAACAACGGCAAATCGTACCTACATCATAGTCATTTTCTAAATTAGATGATTCAATTACAAACAATAAAATTATAATAATGTATGTATTACCAAAACTTAAGCTTACCTATTGGTCTTATAGTTTGCGTCCATAATCATGACGTATGAGAATTTCTTCCACAACTCTAGTGAATCCTTATGAGCAAATGCTAAGTCTTGCAAAGACCCATCGGAACGAAGCCTGTGACTGAAAGTGAATTTTCGATACGCGAGCATATTGTACGTGGAGGTGTTGCATTGAGGTCATATCTTGCATCTCATTCTTCTTGATTCTCGCCCTTGCATTATAAATTTGTTGTCTCGTGCTCAAATTCTCCCTGAATGTATTTTTCAATGTCGTAAGAAGGGGAATTGACTTTACCCCTCCGACTGTCAAATCTTTGACTAGTTGAATCTCCTCATTCGTTAATCGTCCCACCATCTGATGACCTTGCAGTCTAGGAGGCAGTTTATGGTTATGCATACCAAACACCACTCTCAGCCGCCATACAATTCTTTCGGCTTCCCAACCATACAACAAAAATGGACAATTATTTTTTTTAGACCTTCCATCCCGCAGGACTATTATTGGTACATCAGCACCTCTGATTTTCTTCTTACGATTTCTATTTTCTCCATATTTTTCACATCCAAAATATACTGAACTGTATCGGGTTGCAGAGCTATTCCAAGATTTTACAATTGTGAGAACAAAGTTGTTCAAAAAAGCAATCTGACGAGCCCATTCTAACATCGATATTCTATCCGACCAGTAATAATTATTCGCAAAACAAGGCGAATAATCGAATCCAACAATGTTCATTCTATCAAACTGAAAACAATTGAAATAGCGTTGAAAATAATCAAATTTCACGAATTGAATCAATATTATCATTAAATTTCACGAATTGAAACAATTGAAATACCTAAATATTATTGTTGACTCCTTCGTTACCATTGGATGCGTGGTTTGACATTCTTCTACTCAATTCGGAGCAACTAGGGAAAATACCGGTTATGACTAGTATATTCGTCCTATTAAGAAGAAAATCAGACCCTTTTTTTACCCGAAATTTTTTTTTTAAACATACCCTTCCGTTTTCTAAATAAGGAAGGAAAATAGCTATTTTGTACTTCCGTATTTAAAAAACGGAAGCCAAAAAGCTATTTTGTACTTCCGTATTTAAAACACGGAAGGCAAAAAATAGTTTTTCTCTCTCGTATTTTAAAAACGGAAGGCATAAAGTTGATTTGACTTTCCGTTTTTCAAACACGGAAGTTGTGTATAATATTTTCCAAAAAAATAATAATAATATAGCACTACTTCCGTTTTTAAAACACGAAAGGGTATTTTATTTTTGGGTGCCCCACCAGATTTTTTGTGGTGCGGTTAACAACCCCAAGGTATATTTCACCAAATCATCTCATTAAAATAGCCCATTAATCTTGATTATTAATTATAATCTTGATTATAACACTCTAATTACCTTTCTTCAATTCACTTATTCACTCATCCATTCGTAAATCCCATCAATAAACTAATCTTTGTGAGAATTCACATAATCAAATCATACGAGCAAGAGAGGTATTAACAGATCCAAAATCCTTAATTATGCAGAGGAATTGTACCAGAAAATACCTAGATCATATTCCAATAGTTAAAAGATAGATCCTAAATCGATTTTACTTCCTAAATCCATCCACAACGACGAACGAAGGAATCGACGCCGGCTGGTAGCAGAACCGCGCGGTCTTCCACTTCTTTAAGACCATCGGAGACATCTGGTCGGCTGCGGCGGAGGCCTGGTGGTGGTGGTTGCGGCGGTGGACTTCCTTGCGCAAATCGGTCTTCGATGTTGCTTGAATGAACGACAACAGCGCTTGAGGAGAGGTGAGAGGAGCGGAATTGCGAGATCAAATAGTGCGGGCTAGGGGCGGCTCGGTAGTGGACGGATGTTGGCGGATCTCGTGGTTGTAGCCATGGGAGATTGTTGAGTTTTGATTAATTAGAGATTATACCTTTAAATATTCTCAACTTAATTATAGATTAACTTAAATTCAATAAAAGGAAATACCATTTTGTTATAAAACTAGAGCAAATAAAAGAGGGGAGAATATTAGATTTGTATTCAATTGAAATGTCTGTGGAGTATCCACCAATACAATATGTATAGAAGTAATTTCCTTGGTCTCCAAGAATAAGATCTTATCTAAAAGGTAAAATTCTATCTAAGTAAATATACATATATCTTGTACATCCATATATAATAATATTATAACACTCCCCCTTGGATGTACAATCTTTATTCCGCTAACTGCCTCGTTAAAAACCTAGCTAGGAAAACCCAATGGGACAAAACCATAGCTTAGGGAAAAAGAGTGCAGCCTTCTATGTATGTTCTTGTTGTTCTGCCTCAATAAAAACCTTGTCAGGAAAACCCAGTGAGACAAAACCTGATCGAAGGGAAAAAGAGTGCAGTGCGTGTATACTCCCCTGAATTCAACATCCTTCTCGAAGTCTTCTCATTCTTCTTTATGTCGCCGTCTTCATGAGCTTATCAACGTTGTCTTTGATGTGTATAAGTTTGAATGTCTTCATGATTGACTTTGACGCGCTTGACCTCCATGTATTGGTGTTGAGCTGCTTTGGATGCACAAGCATAAGGTACTTCAGGACCTAGTGTGCTTTTCATTGTTGATCGGGGGGGGGGGGGGGGGGGACCTAGTGTGCTTTTTATTGTTGCCTCATTAAAAACCTTACCTTGGAAAAACCCAGTGGGATCAAAAAACCAAGATTAAGGAAAATAGTACAACTTTGTATGGTACTTCGGGACCTAATAAAATGTCACCACTTTCACAATTATAGGTAATTCAGGTACTCTAATAAGACTCTTTAACCAACTACACATGACAGGACTTAGATAATAATGCTTTAGGCATTTTCGATCGATTCTTTCCATTTATATGGGTATGCACCTACAACGTCCGTCATTTACATTTTGATCCAAAATTATATTCACTCCTGGTGAATGCATTTTCATGTAACCTTTAATAGGCGTGTGTGCAATCAATTAATGCTACACTTTTCAATGTTGGAGCTACATGTCCAAAAACTTCATGCTTAAATAATCCATCTTTATATGAATTATTTCTTTATGGAATTTAGGATATACAATGTATCCTTATGAGGGGAGTTGCCTCGTTAAAAACCTTGCTTTGGAAAAACCCAAACGGGACAAAAACCAAAGTTAAGGAAAAGAGTACAACTTTTCTCCCCCTCAATTTAGCATATAAATCATCAATGTTCTAAAGATGTGATACTTCTGGACTCTTAATATCCTTTCACAATCTAATCAAAGATGAAAAGATCATTTGTCTTTATATTGTAATATCTCTCTCTTTGTACACTCGAACTACAGGTCAAGATATTTTTAGAGCTTTCAACTAATTTCCAACTAATCCTCTACTTATTGGATATCTTATGCTTTGTTCAATAAACCAATCGCATTATGCTCTTAGCGTTTTGTAAGCTCTAATTACTCTTATCAAGCACTTCAAGTGCAAACTTAGATATGTGTCATCAATGATAATCAAGGATTTGGTTATTTCAAGACAACTCATAATCAATTATAACATTGTCAGCGTTCATGAAATCTCTTCAGGAGTTTTAGATATGTGACTTTTGTCACTATCTTCTGCATTTACTAATGCTTTTACTAGCCTGTTTACTATAAAGTTCATTGAAGTTCCGGTTCACTTCTCTTCCATGCAATATATTACTTCCTGGTCTCCTTTTCATCTCCCCCTAAATACCGAGTATTTTATCATCCATGATAAACTCTAGGTATTTGATCATGCATCTATGGGGACTCAATCCTCCATATACATCAACTTCTTAATTTACAACGACTTAGTGTAATCTGGGGGGATTTCGGTTCCTATACTGAACATGTAAATACCAAGCTCTCCACTGGAGATAAATTACAAGAAGGAGAATTTATTCTATTGTTGACCGAAATCAAATCAATCTCTTGATATTCATGTATGCTTGTTAGCTATTACTGATGACTCTACTGGGTCATTCCATGCGTTAGTGTAAAGGCTCGAATTTTTAAAATCATAATTTCTCAGAAAAACATAATAAAAATGAATCTAAAGCGGAATTTAACGAAAAACTCCCTAAATCAGATTTTAAGACTCATAAAACGGATTTCCGACCTAAATAAAATTTTGATAACTGACGTAAAATTTTCGGATCTGAAAATTTAATTGCGCGAGAGAAAGCGGGAATTTGGAAACTAACCTCGATAAACTAATTCTTGGAAATGAATTTTCGAGTATTCTCTTTTTTTTTGACCAACATTGGAACCATAAATTGGTCCTCTTCTTTTACACAACTAAACAAAATCCCTGCAATTCTCTCCCTCCCATCTGTTTCCCTCTTCTTCCCTGTATCCTCCTTTTTCTTTTCTGAGCAGACACGCCACCCTACCTTCCTCCTTTGACCTATTGCCCCTGCAGCAAGAAAGAAGACAAACCTCACCTTCCTTATCCTTTCATCCCCTTGTGAGCTGAGCAACCCCTTTCAGTTTCCCAAACCCGAAATCCCCATGTTTGAGCCTCCTACTACCACCGCAACACCCCACCACGGACCCCTCGGTTTCAATCAGGCCCGAGCAAGCCTCCGAGCCGACGCTAAAGCCGCACCTCCGTCCTTCCTGTTTTCCACTGATCCCTGCAGCCTCCATTCCTCCTCCCGTCGAGCCCCGCAGCAGCTCCTACGACGCCCGACGAAGCCTGGCTGAGTAACCCGGGAACCCGGAGCCGCCGACGCCACCTTCTTCCCCTTCCATTCCTTTGTTTTTCCGATTTGGGGTCGGTAAGCCCTCCCTCCCTTCCGTTCGCTCAAAACTTCACAAAGGTCAACCTTAATCCTCTTTTCTTCCTTCCCAGGCCGAGAGCGGTTCGTTTCCACCTCCGACGGGGCCGAATTGAGCTCCGAAGATGATTTCCGGCGAGTCGACGCCCTTGGTAAGCATCGAACCCCTTTCTTACCATGTTCCATCCCTTGTGTGCTTCTGTGTTCCTATTGCCTTGCCTGGTCGGAGAGAGTGAGTGAGTCCGTGTCGAGACCATGAGCGAGCTTGAAGATTCCGGCGAGATCGAGGCGACGAGAGCGGTACGAGAGAGCGAGTGAGAGAGGGTGTCGAGCGGCTGTGTGCGAGGACGAGAGAGGAGGGACGAGATGGCGACGCCCAGCTGAGGGCTTAGGACGCCGAGGAGGAGACGAGGAGGGCGGGGGAAAGCACCGCCGACGGGACCCTTTCGAACCGAGGCGGAAAATGGAGCTGAGGAAGAAGATGCACAGTGGCCGCGGGACCCTCCTCCACATCAGCAGCCATGTCAACGTGGGCCCATCTCTTTCATGTTACTTCTGGGTTCGGATTCAACATCAGCAAGAAGGGGTGGGTTTGGGCCTGGTATTGCTGGGCCGGACTTTTGGGTTTTAAATGAAAATGTGTTGTGAGCAAACTTACTTGCTAAACCTCAAAATTGTGAAGAGTTGGGTTCGGTTTTGAGTTTACAAAATAAGAGGGGTCGGTTTATAATTTTTATTAAAATAAGGGGCTGACTTTATTAAATAAAAATGGTTGGGGTTTTAAAGGATTTGGAAATGTTTAATGGAAGAGGATAATTCAAATATTAAATATTAATACTTGAGTGTTAAGCATAAAATATTATTAGTAAGATTTAAGGATATAATATCATGGTAATTTAAGACAAATAAAATATTACGAGACTTTATCGGAAAAGGGATTTGACGAGCATTTTCCAAGGCAGAATTTCTAACTAGTGAACTCATTTTTCTTCGAAACGGTTTTCGGGACTAACTCGGGAAATTATGTGATCAATGACTAACTAGCATGTTGATATGATTGATTGACTAATAGCATGATTTTGTGTGAACTAATGGCATGATTGATTGACTAATGGCGTGATAAAGTGTTAGACTTATGTATAGTTCACTTATGCCTTCGATATATGATGAATATGATGAACTTGTTATATATGATATGCGGATTGGTATCGCGGATATACTGTTGCTAATATATGAATGTGGCGGAATGGAATGATGAGAACGATATGATATCGAGGAATGTGGCAATGTGATGAATGGTTGAACTTGAAGAAATGACGATTGCGATATGGTTGTTATTCTCGTTGAATGATGTATGCTTTGAGTGCTTGAAATGATTAGACGTAGACTTATATATGTGTTCATATATGTATCTAGGTGATACCTTATCCTATGATTGATGTGTGCCAGACTTCCTATTATGCTGTTCTGCATAGCCAGGTAAGTCTCTCCGGAGCTTACTCAGATTGAATAGAGCTATTCCCTGCTATAGGTGCATGATATACTAGGTGTTGCATTCATGATCAGCATGCCATGTAGTACCATGCTAGGTTGCATTGATCGTTGAGCATTCTATTTCTCTATGTGTATGAAAACAGAACGGCCGTTATCTGTGAAGTAACTAGAGTCTTTGCTAGGGTCATAGGGTAGCCCAGCCTCATCGGGTACCCTGAGTCAATCGAGTACTTCCTTATATTATGATATGCCTGCGGGCTTTATTGTGGAGCGGGTTAGGCATGCGTGCCGCCCTATTATGAATGAATGCATTCACGAGCTGGCCAGTCTCCGCCTGTCGGAAGGGGTGGAGGTAGGAGAGGGATATGCCACTTGGCATTGTCTTGGGCCCTTTACAGTATTCTGCACATTATTATGAACTAGGAGCATGCTAGTGTGTTTAAATTTCGTACTGCATTAGAGCATCTTTATTAGGTATAGCGTATATGTGTGCTTATGGTTGGGATGCAGAGTTAAGTGGGCATCGATCTGATCCCGCTCCATATCAATTTTTTTTAGGTATTATTTATGTTCATCCTATCGGTGCTGTTTGCTTGTTGCGCGGGTCATTTTGTCGGCGGAGAGTGAGCGCTGGGGTATAGACTTCACCAGACTCTGATTATACTTTTTCGGATTTACACTTTAGACTCCGTTTTGACCCGGCTCTGCCGTGGTACACATTTGTATTATACTTGTTTCCGCTAGTCGCATGATTTCTGATTTCCACGCTTAGATTACGACAGGTACAGGGGACTTCCCCGGGGATTCCAACGATCCCTTCGATTTTGGGTACGAAATCCCCCTTGAAAACATTAAAGTAAGCTTTCAAACCTTCAACCTGTACTCGGGGCGCAAGGTCCTAACGGGGGGTTTAATCCCTCGAAACGTAACTCGGGAATCATAATCCCGGGCCGTTACAAAGGGGTATCAGAGCTCAGGTTATGCAAACCGAGTATGATAGGTTGAAGTGGTTTTGGAAATGGCCCAAGGTTTTCAAATGGTTTTTCAAAATGTTTTAGAAAGGGCAAAATGAATTTAATATGGCTAACTCAGATAGACTAAATATGAATTTGACTCAATAAATCTGGTAATCAAACAAAGGGAAACGGTGGGGTAGTAAATGCGCTAGACCATCCCTATTGGATGTAGTTGGGAATGGGTAGGCAAAATACTAGCTTTCTTTTACAGACGGGGTTTGAATACTCCAAGGAGCCCGAGGGTTGGAGTAGCTTGGGTTAGGAGGCTGTGAGGTATTTGCCCCTCCGGTCAGCCGTCCCTCGAAGGACGGCATAGATCGTCTTGGTGATTATAACCAACTGGGCCCGAGGGCGATTCTCCTCGAAGAGGATCATATTAATCTCGTTGATTGCTTATATGCTGAGTGCTATTGTGCTTAGGATAGAGGACTAATCCGTATGCCTTGACTTGAATCATATATTGAATAACTGTGCAAACGGGATAGTGGGAGAACACCTTGTTCTTATGTCATTGGAACTCCTGTCTTGTTGGAATAGCTCTTCCATAACTCAAACCAGTGATGATTCTGACTCCGTCAACAATCCCACCAAAACATTTAGGCATGTTATCAAGGGTCGAAGAGCATCCGCTCTCCCCGTTTCGAGTCCTGTTTTGTATCCCACCATCAATGCCTCTATCGAGTCTCGTACCTTAGGTCGGTGTCTTCCACGGGAAAATTTGGGTTGGTCGACTAATGCCTTCGGAAATCGTGTTGGACGTGATGGTTACCTGAGTATGTTAGTGTGGGTGATGATCGTAGCAGTTTCGAGTTAGAAGTGAGTTATCTCAAAGATTCATCTCATTCAATCTTCGTAATGGGCAATCACGTCTTCTTGCCGCAAGAGTCTAAGCACGAGTTCTATCATCACATATCGGAAACAGTGTGAACATCCTTGCGTCCTACCCAGTGAGTCATGCTAGCGTCCCACGGGGAAACGGGGTCATGAGTCAGTGAATGCCCTTGGAGAATTCTGTCGGTTATAGTAGTAGATGTTCTTGGGATTGTGTGGCATAGTATGTTGATGTATTTCAGCATGACTAGTTGCTTGATATTTTGCATGGTTGCTCTTATGAAAAGATGTATGTGCTATATGTATGGAACTTCCATGATTATTGCCTCCCATGAATTAGGTCCATGATAGTGTAATCAACCCTCGATGTATGATTATTATATGAGATGATTACTTTAGCATGCCGAATTAATCTAATTAGACCTTGTTGATTGTGTATATGTTTAATGTGCAATTCTAGTATCATGTAGGACATATGTCTCCCGATTAAAGGCCCTCGTATTATCATGTGTCGTCCGTGTCTTACTCTGTGAATATGGATGTATATGATGCGATAGGTACATCTTAGTGTGCTTGCCTTAACCCCATGATATTATGACCTGCTTATGTGTGCACCTAAATGAATGATAAGTTGTGTACATGATACCCTTGATGTTGATAGGACTAGCATCACTCATGCCCCACATGTCCCTTGTCAGTTCATACGTGAATATTCTTAGTCTGTCCAGCATGATTAGTGCATGAGTTGATGATTTTTAGCCTGTTCTGCGTGCATATAATGTTGATTATGTGAACATGTTATGGATGCATAAGACGCTATTCTTTTAATAGGTACATTCTAGTGTGGAATAATATGATTGAGATATCTTGTGATTGTTGTGTGTTTGTTTGCCGCACATATAACATCATAGAATACCCTAAGGGCATTGTTGTAACTCTCGGGTTCGCGTCTTGTCTTGAGTCTCGTCGTCTCTAGCCCTGGTCCATGTCTGAACCCTTAAGGAAGTTGTGTCGCCCGCCCTTGTCTCTCCCCTATCTCCGTAACTTCTAATCCTTGCAATCCTTCAATGAGCGCCGACATGAACGAAAGAACCGACGACCAAGTGACACCGGAACGACGCAACAGAAGCGTGGTGGGTCCATGACCTATAGACTCCAAGGACGACGTCACCGATGGCAAAAGGAACGGATATACTTCAAGAATGGCAGTCGGGAGCAGGATCCTCCCAGCTAACTCGAGGAAGAGCACTCTTAATTCAAACTGCGGATTCTTCTATTAATCGGAATAGGTTTTGTGCGATAGGTCTAGAACTGACATGAGGGGATTGGTGGTGACGAATACACTAAACTAGTAGTGAATAATTGCCTGACTAACTTGTGCTTGCGATGATGTGCCTTGATGCTTGAGTTTACTGACTTGCTGGTAATTAGGTTATGGGCTATATATGTGGTGGTGTTTTCCTTCTTGGGCATGAGTCGGGTGATTCCTCAGTGAGATGGGTCGGAAAGTGGCAGGTAGATTGAAGTCTTTGAGTTGGGTCATTGGTTGTGTAAGATGGAGTGCAGGAAAGATGTGTTAGCTTGGGTAGAGCCGAGTGAGTTAGGACTTGTCAGATATAGTTATTAGTGAGTATAATTGATCTCCAAGGTGGGTATTAGGTGAGGAGTAGAGTTAGCATGGCGAGATTTTGGGGGAGAGGTTCTAGTTAGAAGTGTCGGTAGGTAGTGGGTGCAAGTATATGTGATAGTTCTAGAGGTGGATGAGTGAGCTAGGAGTGGATTGGGTGAATGTGCCTAGGGGGGGGGGGGAAGTGTCTAGGTAGTCCAGGAGCGGATTGTGGGCAACACTATTGATGAGCGATTAGGGAATGTCTAAGGAATCATAGGATTCGGGACTAGGTTGTATGTGCGGTGATTGGGAGTAGTTTCGGTAAGAGATTGAGGTTGAGGAATCGCTAGGGAAGAGTAGTATGAGGTTGCTTGGGAAATTATCAATCTTGGATGTTAGTTTGTTCATGTCAGGACTGTACGTGTGATGAGTATTCGGGGGATTGTTGGATAGAATTGGTAGTGCTTGGAGAATACATGGGTGAAGGATTCTAGATGCATTTTATTGTAGGGAATGAACCGGGATTTATGAGTGGAGGTTCTTGTGGCTATTGAGGTATTTGAAGATGTGAGATGAGTCTTCGAGGAAAGGCTACTAGCTAGGAAAGAATGTCGTTGAGATTCTGGTAAGAATGTGGGCTTGAGGTTGAGATAGGGAGATTCTGAGCATGAAATTGGGGAATAGGCAAAGCGTAAGGTATTGAGAACGCTAGAGGATGAAAGATTTTAGGAGGTTGGTGAAGTTGAGGTACTTGGGAAGTTCGGGTGAGAATGTCATAGGAATTCTGTGAAGATGGTGATCGTACATAAGGGTTTAAGTGGTGGAGATTTCGAGGTTCGAGGAAGCATGATCTAAGGCAATTTGGGAATGTGCGGAAATGAGGAAATTCGGGAATATGCTGAGATAAGGATCTAGAATAGGTCACTTGAGGGATCGTGGATGTCAAGGTTTCGTGAGATTCAGAATGGGACAAGTAGGCAGAATCTGTTATTGGTCATTGAGGATAGACACGGGTAATGAGGAACTCGGTGATTCGTGGTTATGAGTTAGCATTAGACGGTTTTCTGCGTTAGAGTTAGTCGGGAGTGACAGGTGTGAGATGGTGAGCATGAGCTGGGTGCTTAGAGGTGGATGGTTAGTGAGAATGGCTAGTGGTACGGGAAGTGTGATCAGGCGGAGTCTTGAGAGCCTAGGAAGAGTCAGAGAGATTGTTGAGAAGCGTCTAGATCGATCGTGAGAGCAGTTTAGTCGAGGACTTGAGATTTCTCTTAGAAGGTGAAGATGGGACTAGTTGAGGACCCCTGGGGTGAGGATGTGTCTATAGGGAGTCTTGGTAGATGGTCGAAGCGTTGAGCTTGATCAGAATAGCGAATTGGGCAATCGTGAGCTCTAAGGTTTAGATTTCGATGGTTGAGTGGAAGATTAGGACTTGAGATTGGGGTATTGAAGCATATTGATCCTTAGATGGCCTGATGATGTAAGAGTTGAGATGCCTAGTAATTGGTTAGAGATGTAGGTTGTGAATCGCGGGTAGTTATGCGGCTAGAGAGATTGTATGCTAAGCTTAGTGCAATGGTGTTAGAGCTAGTATCGGATTTGAGTTGGTAGACCTAGGTGAGGTATGAATGCTAATATAGCTACTTCCTGCGCTTGATAGAATGCTGGTGTTTGACGATACTTTTATGACTCTGACGTGATAATTCTTGGTGGTTACTGCAAGTGTAGTGTGCTTATCTGGTTAGTGTTATGTGCAACTTCTGTGATATGGTATGATGAATCCTACTATGTGCGATATTATGCTAGATCTGCCATGGTACGTGATTATCCTTGACATGAGTATGAGCTGTTTTCGAATGCGTGATACGATTGTTATATTATATAATGCCTTTGACTGAAATTGCTAGGATGCTAGAACTGAATTGATGAAATTTGATTATGACTTGGAACCTATGAAGGAATTGTGGGGTTAGCCCTTAGAGGTGGATGATTCCACCTCCCGAGATTTAGAATTTGCTTGACTAACGTCGAATTTAAGGGATTTGAATGATGTTTAAGAAGAACTAACTTGGATTTCAACGCGATCAAGAATTTCAATGATTTTGAGACCAAACCTTTTCGAACTGAGGACCCCTCTTGAAGTTTTCTGACCGATCGAGCTTGCATTATGACGCCCCCACGAAGTGGATACATTCATTTTATAAGGGCCCTTATAGATTGCTTGCTAAGACCTAGTGGAGACGCTATGATGCTTTTCGAGTTATGATATAACCGAGATGTCAGGGTAAGGATGTGATAGGGGCCCATATCACACTCTCGCTACGACCTATCGAGGATATTATGACCATGACGACGATACTGTGAGAATCTCATAGGGGCACTTATGAGGCACTTACGGAATCAATGGAATGGTCCTTGAACTCACCCACTTCCAACTTCATCCCCTACTTTGTTTTGGTTTTAGTCTCGGGGACGAGACTTGTTTTCAGAGGTGGATGATGTAAAGGCTCGAATTTTTAAAATCATAATTTCTCAGAAAAACATAATAAAAATGAATCTAAAGCGGAATTTAACGAAAAACTCCCTAAATCAGATTTTAAGACTCATAAAACGGATTTCCGACCTAAATAAAATTTTGATAACTGACGTAAAATTTTCGGATCTGAAAATTTAATTGCGCGAGAGAAAGCGGGAATTTGGAAACTAACCTCGATAAACTAATTCTTGGAAATGAATTTTCGAGTATTCTCTTTTTTTTTGACCAACATTGGAACCATAAATTGGTCCTCTTCTTTTACACAACTAAACAAAATCCCTGCAATTCTCTCCCTCCCATCTGTTTCCCTCTTCTTCCCTGTATCCTCCTTTTTCTTTTCTGAGCAGACACGCCACCCTACCTTCCTCCTTTGACCTATTGCCCCTGCAGCAAGAAAGAAGACAAACCTCACCTTCCTTATCCTTTCATCCCCTTGTGAGCTGAGCAACCCCTTTCAGTTTCCCAAACCCGAAATCCCCATGTTTGAGCCTCCTACTACCACCGCAACACCCCACCACGGACCCCTCGGTTTCAATCAGGCCCGAGCAAGCCTCCGAGCCGACGCTAAAGCCGCACCTCCGTCCTTCCTGTTTTCCACTGATCCCTGCAGCCTCCATTCCTCCTCCCGTCGAGCCCCGCAGCAGCTCCTACGACGCCCGACGAAGCCTGGCTGAGTAACCCGGGAACCCGGAGCCGCCGACGCCACCTTCTTCCCCTTCCATTCCTTTGTTTTTCCGATTTGGGGTCGGTAAGCCCTCCCTCCCTTCCGTTCGCTCAAAACTTCACAAAGGTCAACCTTAATCCTCTTTTCTTCCTTCCCAGGCCGAGAGCGGTTCGTTTCCACCTCCGACGGGGCCGAATTGAGCTCCGAAGATGATTTCCGGCGAGTCGACGCCCTTGGTAAGCATCGAACCCCTTTCTTACCATGTTCCATCCCTTGTGTGCTTCTGTGTTCCTATTGCCTTGCCTGGTCGGAGAGAGTGAGTGAGTCCGTGTCGAGACCATGAGCGAGCTTGAAGATTCCGGCGAGATCGAGGCGACGAGAGCGGTACGAGAGAGCGAGTGAGAGAGGGTGTCGAGCGGCTGTGTGCGAGGACGAGAGAGGAGGGACGAGATGGCGACGCCCAGCTGAGGGCTTAGGACGCCGAGGAGGAGACGAGGAGGGCGGGGGAAAGCACCGCCGACGGGACCCTTTCGAACCGAGGCGGAAAATGGAGCTGAGGAAGAAGATGCACAGTGGCCGCGGGACCCTCCTCCACATCAGCAGCCATGTCAACGTGGGCCCATCTCTTTCATGTTACTTCTGGGTTCGGATTCAACATCAGCAAGAAGGGGTGGGTTTGGGCCTGGTATTGCTGGGCCGGACTTTTGGGTTTTAAATGAAAATGTGTTGTGAGCAAACTTACTTGCTAAACCTCAAAATTGTGAAGAGTTGGGTTCGGTTTTGAGTTTACAAAATAAGAGGGGTCGGTTTATAATTTTTATTAAAATAAGGGGCTGACTTTATTAAATAAAAATGGTTGGGGTTTTAAAGGATTTGGAAATGTTTAATGGAAGAGGATAATTCAAATATTAAATATTAATACTTGAGTGTTAAGCATAAAATATTATTAGTAAGATTTAAGGATATAATATCATGGTAATTTAAGACAAATAAAATATTACGAGACTTTATCGGAAAAGGGATTTGACGAGCATTTTCCAAGGCAGAATTTCTAACTAGTGAACTCATTTTTCTTCGAAACGGTTTTCGGGACTAACTCGGGAAATTATGTGATCAATGACTAACTAGCATGTTGATATGATTGATTGACTAATAGCATGATTTTGTGTGAACTAATGGCATGATTGATTGACTAATGGCGTGATAAAGTGTTAGACTTATGTATAGTTCACTTATGCCTTCGATATATGATGAATATGATGAACTTGTTATATATGATATGCGGATTGGTATCGCGGATATACTGTTGCTAATATATGAATGTGGCGGAATGGAATGATGAGAACGATATGATATCGAGGAATGTGGCAATGTGATGAATGGTTGAACTTGAAGAAATGACGATTGCGATATGGTTGTTATTCTCGTTGAATGATGTATGCTTTGAGTGCTTGAAATGATTAGACGTAGACTTATATATGTGTTCATATATGTATCTAGGTGATACCTTATCCTATGATTGATGTGTGCCAGACTTCCTATTATGCTGTTCTGCATAGCCAGGTAAGTCTCTCCGGAGCTTACTCAGATTGAATAGAGCTATTCCCTGCTATAGGTGCATGATATACTAGGTGTTGCATTCATGATCAGCATGCCATGTAGTACCATGCTAGGTTGCATTGATCGTTGAGCATTCTATTTCTCTATGTGTATGAAAACAGAACGGCCGTTATCTGTGAAGTAACTAGAGTCTTTGCTAGGGTCATAGGGTAGCCCAGCCTCATCGGGTACCCTGAGTCAATCGAGTACTTCCTTATATTATGATATGCCTGCGGGCTTTATTGTGGAGCGGGTTAGGCATGCGTGCCGCCCTATTATGAATGAATGCATTCACGAGCTGGCCAGTCTCCGCCTGTCGGAAGGGGTGGAGGTAGGAGAGGGATATGCCACTTGGCATTGTCTTGGGCCCTTTACAGTATTCTGCACATTATTATGAACTAGGAGCATGCTAGTGTGTTTAAATTTCGTACTGCATTAGAGCATCTTTATTAGGTATAGCGTATATGTGTGCTTATGGTTGGGATGCAGAGTTAAGTGGGCATCGATCTGATCCCGCTCCATATCAATTTTTTTTAGGTATTATTTATGTTCATCCTATCGGTGCTGTTTGCTTGTTGCGCGGGTCATTTTGTCGGCGGAGAGTGAGCGCTGGGGTATAGACTTCACCAGACTCTGATTATACTTTTTCGGATTTACACTTTAGACTCCGTTTTGACCCGGCTCTGCCGTGGTACACATTTGTATTATACTTGTTTCCGCTAGTCGCATGATTTCTGATTTCCACGCTTAGATTACGACAGGTACAGGGGACTTCCCCGGGGATTCCAACGATCCCTTCGATTTTGGGTACGAAATCCCCCTTGAAAACATTAAAGTAAGCTTTCAAACCTTCAACCTGTACTCGGGGCGCAAGGTCCTAACGGGGGGTTTAATCCCTCGAAACGTAACTCGGGAATCATAATCCCGGGCCGTTACAGTTAGCATTATTCTAAATGATAATCTCATAAGTAACGACTTCACTTGGTCGTCAGCTTCTCAATGCTCATTTATCCAATACATCAATTTCATTATTAGCATTTCCATATTACATCCATATTGTCAATATGGGTAATCTATTTATTATATGTCGGATCTTCTTTTGACATCCTCCACCAGAGAAAAAAAACCACTTCTGGCAATTATCGACTTTCACGATCCCAATTTATATGTCATCACTCATTCCCGGCCTTTAGAGTGTTTTGACGCTCTTCTAGAGTCATCTTCTCATATGAGTTTACTGATTGATTATATCAACATGCCTTCAAGGACTAATTTTGATACTCTTCTGGAGATATGTATAAGGTTTAAATATACCAAGTATAGACTTTATACAAATACTCATTAGTTATTTCATCCTGAAAACTTCAGGTTTTCCATAAAGCTCTAAACCATTCTACCAATTTTATATATACGATGATTCATTCACAGTTCGGGAGATTTCAAATTCAATAGGTAAACCATCATCTTTGACTTGTTCTTCCACATTCTCCTTGATGTGGGAGTCGACTCATACATGATTATCTATAATCATTTTCAAAATTATGACCAGTATCCTAACAATGGTCGCGCGCACCGTATCCTCTTCATGTCCTCTGCTAGAGGTAACAATATATATTGCATCTGGAAATAAGAGAGGTTGTTATGGACCATAGGTCATTTAGCTAGCTATTTATTTGAGTTCTACCATACCCAGGTAGATTAAGAACACGATCCCAAAATAAAGAGTCTTTGGGCTCTCATGAAATAATTTTATCAATTTCACAAAATGTAACCAGGATGTGCTTAAACTCGTCTTCGAAATCATCATTTGTTGAATAAAATTGGCATTATCTACTCATAATTGTTTCTTCAAGAAACATTTCCAATGCATATTAATATACATAAAATGCAAATGTAAATCAAATAGATAAAATAGAATAAAGATTCTATGTACCTTAAAATAGCCAAATTGAACTATTAACAAACAAAAACGACAAAGTTGGTAGAATCAAAGGTGTTGGATCATCTAGACATCATAAGGCACTCCTTTAATTTATCTATTTCATGAGTATCCTCTTCTTAATTTATAAGTTTATCTACTTCAAGAGATAACTTTTATTCATACGAACAATATATATAATTCTTATCAATATAAAACCACGTATGTTTATAACATACAAACTCTTAACATGTTGTTTCTTCTGGAAACAGTTTGAGTTTTGAATTACAAAAAATAAATTGAAAAATATACACCTCACAAGTGAATAACAAAAGTAATCTCAATAAATACACTAAACATAATTAAAATTTATTTGGCCACTTCTAGTGGATATCGATTCAGATATTCATCATTTATTTCAATAAACAATATCATTCACAGATAGATTAATATGTCAACTTAAAGTCATAGGTTCAATAACTATCTCCAATTTCAATTTCATGCAATTTAAGTTATATACAAATCAACTTAATGACACATAAATAAGGTCAACTTCTGGTGACAAGGAATCAAACAAGTTTAACCACTTCAGGAGTTTATATTTCACCTTCTATGAAATAAATCATATATGAAACAAATAGTTACAAGTACAGGATGAAATCAACAATATCATCTTAACTCATCACTGCAAGGATGAGGCTAATATTTTAATCGATGCATGATGATGTTATTTATTTATCAACTTATCAATATATCAATTCATTTAGATATCATTTATCATGTATCCATCCAATATACGGTCAATTTATCCAATAACCATATCTATATCATATATGCATCGTCAACCCCAAATCGCACATAATTTATCAATGCTCTAAATTCTTATATATCAAAGTATATTAGCACTATGGGATGATTTATGATATAAAATCTACATGTGCAATCAATAACGTCATATTGCAATTAGCAACTAAATGGTAATCCATATTTAATGTACGAGATAAACTCATAACACATATATATAATCACTCACGATAAAGAGGCACAAAAATCATAATTCAAATATATGATGTTTAGGCTTACCTGATCGCAAGCTCAATCACATATACCAATATTGATAATCAGTCCAACTCCATCACGAGCCTTAAGGTCGAGCCTAACCCATATAGACCCACTACCAAGTAGAGTTCAATCTTCTAGGATTCGCATCCTTTTACCATGATAACCTAGTGTGGACCCGTGGACAAACCACTCACATGACACCATCCATCACCAAATCAAAATATTAATAAATTATAATCATGGTTTATTTAAAACACATATCATATAACATAATTATATCCATCCTTATGTATAGGGCCTTAAACCTTTTGAAATTCTAATTAATCAAGCAAGGAAAGTCAACGTATCTCTTATGTGAGCAACGCGTACATAATCACACTCCAAAACAGATTTACAATACTATCATAATGCCTTATTTTGATTATCTTTCCAATTGGCGACAAACTATTTTTTTTTTACTATCTACTTCAAGAGATATGACTTTTCATCTACTCCAGGAGATGATGATAAAATATAATATATAAATAAAACAAAACAAAACAATAATCATTACTCATCGCTACATGAAAGATACTTATTGCTTCATCACTACGAGAATGAAATTTATCAATCACATCAAGTGATTCATAATATCAATTTCTTTACTTTCATCCACTTCGAGGGATTTAATATTTTCTACTTCGGGAGACCAATTAAATTATTTATAAATAAAATAATAAACTAGAAATATAAAATTGCACTTACCTCCACTTACCTCCACGACGGCGCATGACGGGGATTGATTCAACCACTTCGGGGATTGAAATTACTTATTCGATTGATTCAACCACTTCGAGGGTTGATATAATTTATATTTATTACACATCATCTTCGGGGATGTGTCTATACTTCACAGGGGCAAAATATGCAGCCCTGAAAGTTTTAAGCCACTTTCTAGTAAAAAGTACAGGCCAAAACTGTGATTTTAAGAAATATCGAGCCAGTTTCGTAATTAATTAAAACCTGCAATCAAACCTTCCTTCTTCCTCGCTTTTAATTCATAGAGACGACGTGGTGGCGGCGACGACCTCGGCGGTTATTCGCTCCATCAATTTCCGCTTCTTCCTCTCCCGAGATCTCCTCGCCGAATCGCGGTTGGACTCCATCCGCTTTCCCTGCTTCTCTTCCACCACGTATGCCGGTGTACGAGTGTTGTGGCCAATGAAGCGATTGACTTCGAAGATGGTGCGATGGAGGTTGGAGACGACCTGGTTCTTGGCGGCTTCTCTGGCGACAGGGGTCGGTGCCACTGCAGGTGACCCAGGAAGGAGGAGAGGCCATTGCAGTGAAGCCATGGAAGGAGGGAGTAGATCGGGAGGCAAAAGGTGGCGCGGGATCTCTGGGCGGCGTTGAGGACCGTGAAGGCGCCAAAAGGCGGCGCGGGATCTCTGCGGTATCTCGAAACCCTAATTGCAGAATCGAGGAGAAGTATCGGTGAAACCCCCGATTGTGAAATCGAATTGGGTGAGGGGAGGAAGAGGTAATAAGGGAGGATCGTTTGGGAGCGCAGGGGGAATTAGAGGAGGCGCCGTCGGAAGGGGCGGCGGCGGTGGGAGAATCGAATCAGGGGCACTTGGTCTCGAAACCGGAGTTGAGTCGGGCAGCGACTTACATGGCCTTCTGCTTTGCGGGCTCGAAGTCATCGGCAATCTTTCTCTTAGTGCTCTCGGAAAATAGGGTTGCTCTTGCGCAACACCTTCTGTAACGGCCCAGAATTATGATTTCCGGGTTACGTTTCAAGGGATAAAACCCCTTGTTCGGATCTTGCAATCCAGGTACGGGTCGAGGTTTTTAGGGTTTGAAATCCCTCTTTCCACTAATCTTCTTTGTAACGGCCCAGAATTATGATTTCCTGATTACGTTTCAAGGGATAAAACCCCTTGTTCGGATCTTGCAATCCAGGTACGGGTCGAGGTTTTAAACTCATTCAAGATTAGTGGAAAGAGGGATTTCAAACCCTAAAAAACCTCGAAGAGCCATTGGGTACCCTTAACCTGTCTTGAGACTATATCGCGCAATTCAGTTTAAATGAAAGTAAAGCGGAAACAAGTTAAGATACAAAGTGTCACGACAGAGCCGATCCAAACCAAAACGTAAGCGAATGATTACTATTTATACCAAGTTAGAATATTAGCTAGATTCTTCGGTTCGCCCAAGGGTTTCCCGTCGCCTAAGCATGGAGCAAACAAGATCTGCAAAAATGCCTTTAAAAGAAGAACGGGGAAAGGAGTCAGATCGAGCCACTCATGCGGGACCGGCAGTCCTCGCTGAGGCCACATAGTATGTGATATACCTAATAAAGATGCTCTAATGCAATACGAAAGTCAAACACACTAACATGCTCCTAATTCATAATAATGTGCAGAAATACTGTAAAGGGCCCAAGACAATGCCAACGGCATATCCCTCTCCTACCTCCACCCCTTCCGATAGGCGGAGACTGGCCAACTCGTGAATGCATTCCATATAATCGGGTGGCACGCATGCCCAACCCGTATCCACAATAAAGCCCGCAGGCATCTCATAATATAAGGAAGTTCATGACTCGATTGACTCAGGGTACCCGATGAGGCTGGGCTACCCTATGACCCTAGCAAAGACTCTAGGACTATCACAGATAACGGCCGTTCTGTTTCAAACGCATAAAGTAAACAGATGCTCATTCAATTAGTGCAACCTAAACAGGATACTACATGGCATGCTTTTATGCATATGCAACACCTAACATAAAATGCAACAACAGGCATGAATGTCCAACCTGAGTAAGCCCCCTAGGGAACTTACCTGAAAGATGCAGAACAGTAGGGTAATACAAGTAAGGGCCCAAAGCAAGTCCAAAGCAATCCAAAAGCAATACACACCTATCATCAAGTCATTTGCATAAGCTACCGGACCAACATTCATACACACGAACTCAAGTTCTCAACATACTCAAAACCAACCGATAGTAAAACCGTTTTCCAAAACCTTTCCGATATGATCAACATCAACCAAAATCCTTCTTCCAATTTTCCTTCTCAAAACCAACATCATCAATCCAAGATCAAATAGTTCAAGTTCCGTCAAATCCCTTATTTAATATTGAATATTAAAATAATATTTCAATACTCGTTTCCCAAAGGTTTCCAAACTCTTAAATCTCAAGTTAAGTCAACTCATTTCCTTTTTAAAACAATTTCTCAAATCATATTATAGGAATAATTCCGGCATTTTATTTCAAAACCTTGACTTTAATGTTTCAAGTAATTTAAGACATGGATAAACATTTCTAAAATAAATCCATCTTTATAAAACCCCATTTATAACTCAAATTCGTCAATTCACTTTAAAATCTCATTTATAAACAACATCCAATAACATACTCCAAGTACTATTTAAAGTATAAGAAATCACCAAAAACAAATCCATTTTAATATCCCATATTTATAAAACAATAATACCAATTTACGTTACCATTTCCAAAATCAAATATTAAAACAACACATAACCACATAGTATATAAATATTCCAATTAATTCTATACTTTAAACAAATACACAATATTTAATGATTTTACAGAAAATATATTTATCACTAAAATCAAAATTGACATATACTAATAATTTAATAGGCTAACAATAATTAAATATAACTCATAACATATAGTCATAAGTTCATAACATGTAATATATAACCCAAGAACAACTTAACAATTTATAAGACCAAAACCCATCAAGCCCAAACCGGGAGCCCAAACCCAACAGCCCACACCAATACCCAGATCCATACCCACAAGGAAACCCGACCCGGCTCGCTGACCCGACTCCAAAACCAAACCCTGCTCTCCCTGAACCGAACCGGCCATTTAAAATAAATAAGCTGAACCGGACCCAAATAAAAGAAAACAAAAAGAAAACCAACCCGAGTTACTGTTCACCTTCTTCCCAAAGTCACTGCAGGTTTCAAACGGCAAGGAAAGAGGGAAGAGAGGGTGGCTCGCCGGCGGCCCTACCCCGACACACGCACACACAGAAGGAGAAAGAAGAAGAAGAAGGAAGAAGCTCACCGAGGGCTCGAGACTCGCCGGAGATTCAATGCGTTTCGTCGGAGTTTGATTGGGGCTCGATTGGGCTCGACCAGGCTCATCGGAGGCGGAATCGGAGATTTAGAGGCCTAGGGAGGAAATAGAAGGTTCAAAGGCGCACCTTTACACCGATTTCGGGTCGAAACAAAAACGAAGGGGAAGAAATCGACCTTATGCACGAATAGGGGAGGCGAAGGAGCTGGTGGCGGCGTCGGCGGTTCCCTGGCGGCGGATCCCTTCTGGTGGCTGTCGGAGGCCGAGAGTAGGTGGTGGTTGAACCTGATGAGAGCCGAGAGGGGCATGGAAGAGGCGGAGAGATGGAGCTGTTGGAATTCGGAGGGGAGGAGGAGGAGCTGCGCCCGGCGGTAATGGCGGCTCCGACGACCTCCTGGGTGGCCGACGTCGATGGTGGAGCAGCTGTTGGTGGCGGCTCGGCGAGACAGTGGCGGAGGAGCTGTAATGGTGATGGTGATTGTGGCTCGGCAAAAGGAGACCTGTTTTTGTGGGTTCTTGCATTGGAAGAGAGAAAGAGAATGGAGGAATGAGGTAGGGGTTCTGCAGGAAATGGAAGTGGAGGAGAGAGAGGAAGAGGCTTCCTTTTGTGGGTTCTTGGTTTACTGAAATTGAAGAATGGAGGAGAGGGGCTGTAGGTCTTGTTGTCTCAATTGTAAGGGAAGGAAGAGGAAGAAGACAAGGATTCACAGCTGCCACTACTGTTGATCAAGCAAGGAGGCAGGGAAGCAAACAAAGACATAAGTGGTCCCCGAGATGAGATCTGAATTTGCCTAGAAAGAAACCCCAAAATCCGCTCTCTCAATCTTATCCCGTCTTGATTAAAATAACGCTTCAAAATTACAAGGATATCGACATTCCAAAGTTAATTTCAAATTCCGAGGCGAAACGATAGAATTGTCCTTCAAAGATCAAAATTGGGCCGGAATTGGCTTCAAGAGTTTCAGTTTCGATTTAGTAATTTAAAGACGAGTTTTTCTTGAAATATCCGAATTTTTATTTTATTTTATCTTATTATTTTTTTTTCGACTTAAATCCATTTATATTATTTATTGAAATTTATTATTTAAAATCCGGGCCTTTACACCTTCCATGGTTGTGCTCGATCCGTCCTTTGGAGGCCAAAAGCTTTTCTCTTCCAGTAGAAAAACCCTAGATGATAAACAATCGATACATAAGCAATCGATACATGATGCAATCGATATAAGATACATGAAGCAATGGATGAGCAAATACGAAATAAAATAAATTATAATCGATCGAAACTTATCTTTCAAATTAACAAAAAGCTTGAGAATAGGCTACGATCTTGAAACCCTAATATGAGCAAACTCGTGCTGATAACGTGTTATAAAACTAGAGCAAATAAAAGAGGGGAGAATATTAGATTTGTATTCAATTGAATTGTCTGTGGAATATCCACCAATACAATATGTATAGAAGTAATTTCCTTGGTCTTCAAGAATAAGATCTTATCTAAAAGGTAAAATTCTATCTAAGTAAATATACATATATCTTGTACATCCATATATAATAATATTATAACACATTTGGGTTTATAGATAATTATTTTATTATTTAAGGGATAAATAAGCTATATAAACATTTGAGGAATCTATATTATCTAATCTAATCTATATCTATCTATCTATATAAAATACTAAAACAGAGACCGCTGAAGCGACCTCGCTGCCACGGAATTTTCTGGATTAAACGAGATTATTTTCGCCTGCGTGGTATTTCTGGATTAAAGTGGCGTTATATTTCTGGCCCACGTCAATTAATAAATCAATATAGTTGGATAAAAACTTATCTTTTTACATAATCTATCCAATATAACCTTATAACTTATATTTTAATTATTATTTTACAAATAACCTTGAATATTTACAAATTCTGGATTGTGCATTATTAATAAATCTAACTAATTCAATTGTAACCTCTACCTAGCAAATATATACGGTAAATCAAATATTATATAGATTTTTTCATGATCACCACATTCACCCGGTAAAGTTTTTACTCTTAAATACTTAGTTTATCTATTATACTTTGTTATAATCACTGTGAAGGTAAAATACGTAGTTTATTTCTGACCAAAAATAATAATATATACGTAGTTTATTATGATACGTAGTTTCTTATGACTCATTATGATACGTAGTTTCATACGTATAACCCTAAAAATACGTAGTTTATCTATTACGGAGTATAATTTGTTATAATCATTGTGAAGGTAAAATACTTAGTTTACTTATTCAATATAACCTTAACCGCAGTAAAAATAGTTTATCTATTCAATATAACCCTAAAGTGGTTGGGACTAGTTATAACTTACTCCGTTTATTTTATCATTTTTAAATGAAATTGAATATATTTGTATAAATATTCAACCTAAATCTTAATTAGTTAGAAAACTTATCTTTTTAAAATAAATAATCTATCTAATATCTGGTTGATTGTTAACATTCAACCTTATATCTAAATTAGGTAGAAAACCTATATAAAATATATATGTATATATGGATATATATCTCATAAGATTTTATGTTGAATAGATAATTAATTAAGTGTTTAAGATAGAATATTATAATTCCTATATATAGAGAGGTTATCTACAAGCTAGGTATCCCCAAACACCAAACCTCCATTATCATTATTAGCCTCTTCATTCGTGGTTATAAATATTTTTCGCAACTCAATATCGAACATCATTAGCAAAGTTGCAATTTGCAATTGAGGTATAGTAGTTTTGACAATTTATTCATCATATATAAATCCTACTACGTGTGTATATATATATCCCTAAAATAGCTTTATATTCATATATTTATCATTTTTTTTCCAGTTGTTACAATGACGAATGTTTACAATAAGGTTAACGAAATCAACCCAGACAGAAGTGATTGGTCCATTAAAGTTCGCGTGATAGACAAAAGTAATACAATTATTTTTGCATATGTGTCATATTCTGAATTAAAATGGTATTATATTTGTAGGCCACATTAATTAATAAGTCAATCTAGCTCAAATCTTTGATCACACTGACTAAATCTTCGTTATCTTGTATGACGGTGGAATAATAGATTTAAAAGTTAAAACTAAACCCTAATATATAAACCTAAATTATTGTTCCAAAAAAGGTGAAATAAAAACTGACGGTCGAAGCACTTGCGGCAAAACTAAAGTCCGAACCAATTCTAATCACCTACGTGACTATATATACATCCACATATAAATTTAATAAAAATACAACTTCAGCCCATAGAATCTATATCTATATATCTATATAATATACTAAAACCGGTTAGGTCTCTGGTGCGATTTGCATATATGTCATATTCTATATCAAATTAATGGTGTTATTTTTTCATACGTGTCATATTCTGAATTAAAATGATGTTATCTTTTTTATTATTTGATCAACCTTATATCTATCCAATATTTGGTTCATTATTAATAACCCTATGTAATTTTACTATCTCAATTAATGTGTTAGAAAACTTATCTTTTTAGATCAAATAATCTATCCAATATTTTATCAATGATTCCACGTTTTAGATCAAATTGGATATAATAAATCTATATACAAATATGTACCATGTCGTCAAGATTTTAAAAGATGAAGAAGGAATATTTCGCGACCACGGAATTTTCTGGATTAAACGGGATTATTTTTGCATGCGTGATATTTTCTGAATTAAAGTGGTATTATATTTCTGGACCACATTAATAAATAAGTCAATATAATTAGGTAAAAAACTTATCTTTCTAGATACATCATCTATCCAATTTAACCTTATATTTTAATTAAATAAATATATATTACACGCAATATAGTTATGGTTGAAAACATAACCAATCTAACTAATAACCAATCTAACTAATCAAATATAATAATATAAAAAAAAAACCGATCCAAGTCCTAATAGCCTAATAGGTAGGTTGTTCATAAACCTATACTTGAAAGCAAGTCAAATTGCATGTCGGTATGTTGGAGATTATTTGTGTAGATATATATATATCTCATAAGATTTTATATTGAATAGATAATTAATTAATGGTTTAAGATAGAATATTATATTTCTTATATATACTCTAATCTACGAGTCATCACCAAACACGAAACCTTCGATATCATTAGCCGGTTGAACAACTTTCAATAGTTGTAAATCAAGATTTGCCGCTTCAAATAGTTTTAACTATATTCATCATATGTAGATCCTACTACGTGTATGCAATAGTTTTATATTCTAAAATAAGGTCCTTAATTAAAATAGTTTTATTCATCATATGTAGA
The DNA here is from genome assembly GCA_037127255.1 of Persicaria tinctoria. Classification (NCBI taxonomy): domain Eukaryota; kingdom Viridiplantae; phylum Streptophyta; class Magnoliopsida; order Caryophyllales; family Polygonaceae; genus Persicaria; species Persicaria tinctoria. The sequence goes on along the minus strand of JBANSL010000019.1, from coordinate 19,063,046 downwards.
TTTGTCGCTTCAAGAGGTATATATATCCCTAAAATAGCTTTATATTCAGATATTTATCATTTTTTTTAGTTGTTGTAATGACGAATGTATATAATAAGGTTGATGAAATTAACACATACAGAAGTGATTGAGTCATTAAAGTTTGAGAAAACGGAGAAAAAAGATATATGAATGGTTCTCTTAGATGAGGAGGTAATCCCTTATATTAATTACACCTTATATGAATATATGGTTTTTCGAGGTTATATCCACATTGAGTTTCAGTTATTCCGCCCACCAAAGAAGTTTAATTATGAAACTATTAACGATAGCAATGAAGATGAGGATATTGCCAAGTTATATCAAATACCAAGTTCAAGGCATCAAGGATTCAAAGACAGTGAAGAGGGAAAACCGGTGAAGATTGAAAAGGAGGACATCTAAACATTTTACTATATTATGAGTGTGTTATAATAGGTTTAATAATTTAGGATAGGTTTGCTTAATAATTTTGTCAAATAAGGACTATTTCATCATATATATATATATATATATATATATATATATATATATATATATATATATATATATATATATATATATATATATATGAAACTAATGCTCGGAATTTAAATTGTATCAAAAGTAAAAGATAAATTAATTTTTTATATTCACTTTGCCACCCGTTGCTTATGTACGTACATCTAAATTTATATCTTTTACTTTTAATAAGATGCTTATAAGATAAAAAAATTGACACGTTACTTAGATAAATATCTTAATCACAAACTCTAATTAAAATATAAGCTATAAGGTTATATTGGATAGATTATGTAAAAGGATAAGTTTTTAGCTAATTATATTCGTTTATTAAAAAATTGTAGTAATATCTATCTATTTCTATTGAAAATACTAAAGCAGAGGCCGTTGGTGCAACCTCATGCCCACAAAATTTTCTGGATTAAAGCGGGATTATTCTGGATTAAAACAGGATTATTTTTTCGTACGTATCATTTTTTGAATTAAAATGGTATTATATTTTTGGGCCACATCAATTAATAAACCAATATAGTTAGGTAAAAAAACTTATCTTTCTAGATCAAATCATCTATCCAAATATTTGGTCAATGATTTGGGATTTATTATATAAATGTGTCTATTTATTATATTTCAAAATATACTGGAAAAAGAGTGTGGAGGTTAGGATTCATCTATTGTTTATGAATGATTTGCTTTGAGTAATGTCAGTTTTTTTTTTATAGCAAAAGCAGTGTAAGTTTCTAACGGAAGATTAATTGCCTTTTAAATTAAATTAAATATAATACATTTAAATATAAAGTTTGGTGATGTAATTAATTACAATTCGGAGGTAGAATAGTTTTTTATACAATTTCACCCTACTCTTTTACCACGTCAATTAATAATTTCTATCTTTTAATCAACTCATTTAATATGGGTCAAAAGTATCATATCTTGGCCAATTAGTTACAATTAGTTTAACCATAAAATATAATTGATTTGCTCAAAGATAAAATATAATTTAATATGATGAAATTAATTATTCTGGATTAATACGATGTTATCTCTTTTATCAACATTAATTAATAAATGAATTTAAAATATTTTTTTATATATAAAAAGGCAGTATTATCTATATAGTACGTTAGAGATTGTAAAAATAAATATAAGAAATTTAATTTAAATATTTGTTATAACAACCATGTAGATTTGATAGTATAACTACAAATCAATTTATTTTGTAATCTATCTATTACTTATTTAACCTATATAAACTTTTATAGTAATGATTAAAATTTAATACTACGTATTAATACCATTTAAAAATAAATTTTAAATTTATCACTAAAGATTGTTTTAAAAAAATATCGTGTGATATAGAATATAATAGTAAAAAAAAATTAATATGTCGTGCAAGAGCACGGGTAACATATACTAGTATAATACTAAAGCAGATGCAACTTCTGCCACGTGGCGCCCTCACGTTTAATATGCCACGTGCTGTTCTAATATTTAATCCACATCCCCCTATAATTAACCATTCAATTGATACTTTATTTTATTTAACCATCTTTCATTTCATTATACAAATCTCAAGTAGTCTAAAAAACAGACTTCATTTTTACCATCCCATATCTAGAATTTTATAAAATTACAATATCTTCAACATAAAACACAACATTTACCATTTCCTGATTTATAGAACTTGCTTTAACCAACATTCCATTAAATTCATTAATCCTAGCAGCTCCTGACTCACACATGCTTTGCAGTTCCTGACCTTCATCAAATACACTCGGCCAACTTCTATTTGGTTGAAAAACTGATCAGCAACAACATTAAAGCAAGTGACTCGAATCTCTCCATCGTCAAAATCTAGAAGATCAAAGGAGAAAACTTTCTTATCCCCACGGGCTTGGTATAATGCCTCAAAACAGTCTTTGCAGTCACTCTGGCCTTAATTGTCCACCGACCTTGGTAAGAATTTAATGCAGCAATCGGAATTAGGAAGGCAATGAGGGACCCCTGTTCATGTACATGGGTGGAGGCTGCTGATTCACAGGTAGAGAATTAGGAAGGCAATGAGGGACTTGAGTCCTAGAGTTGTTAAAAAAAATGGTAAAAATCGTTTTCAATGAATGTTTGCTAACCTGACACTCGAAACTCCTTGCCACAGTAGCTGCACTTGGATCCATCGGCTGATGAAGGCCCTTCTTTCACTTCATGATTTTTTTCTTGAGAAAATAAAAAGCAAATAATAATAAGTGACGCTTAAACATTCAACATAGCAATAGATATTTGTTAAATTTAAAAACAAAAAAGATTGCAATCTCAAGAAAAATATTTGATTTTAGCAAATCGAGTTGTTTCTGCGGGAAGGATTGGTTAACAGCTGGGTTTGATTTTTAAAATCCAATGTTTATCTACTGAAAAAACAAAAAAGATTGCAATCTACAACAAACACAATTGATTTTACCAGTGAACTTGATTGTTTATCTATTAAAATCCAATGTTTATCTGACGGTAAATTGATGGCTAAAACATAATTAATTTTACCCGTTTTTTATCTATTAAAATCTAATATTTATCTGAAGTTAAATTGATGGCTAATTATCTGCTGTAATTATTGGTTAAAACCCAATGCTTATCTATTAAATAAAACAGAATTGATTTTAACCATGAGTTGCTTCTGCGGGAATGTTTATCTATTAAAATCCAATGTTTATCTTATGGTAAATTGATGGCTAATTACCTACGGAATTATTGGTTAAAATGTAATGTTTATCTATTAAAAAAAATATAGCAATCTCGAATATTTTCTGGGATTTTTTACTGTTGGATTATTCACATTTATTCATCTCTATATATTGATAATGAAAGAAAACAATTAAATCACCTATTTTCATCCATCTCCAACGGGTTACATTCTGCTTCATCTTTTCCCATGGACAACTTTATGTTGCATTATCAAAAGTTACCGCTAAGAAAGGATTGAAAGTATTAATATGTTGTGAGGAAGGTCGACTAAAGAATACAACCATCAATGTTGTATATAGAGAGGTTTTCCAAAACTTAAACTGAGGAGGTGGGGTTACCATATTTTATTTGTTTTGTTCTTCCTATGATTTATGGCTTGCTTTATTTATGCTTTATTATTTTTCTTATTATGATTTATGGTTTATTGTATTTCATAATTTTTCCCTCCAGTGAAGCTTTCAATCACCGGGAAGGGTATACCTTCCTATGTCTCTGCAAGCCAGCAGAGTTTCGTGCATGATGTATGAAGTGGAACCCACTAATGAATACCAACCAGCCTGTACACCATTGATGAGCAGTTGCTTGGAATTATAAGGTTCAACTATTTATAATCACAACAACATTCAAAGGCATTACATTGAGACTGAATTTTTTGCATTATCATTGTACATTTTTTTAACTCAAATGCAGTTTGGAATTTTTTCATTCAAAGACATTACTATTTATGAGCAGCTGTCTAGGCAAATATAGAGAACAACAGAGAAAAAGGCTATCTCACCGTGATACGATCAGAATCAGATGTCATCATATCTGCCAAAAAGCACATCAAGTAGGAGATTATCCACCTGCAGAAAGTCATCACTTATAACCCATACTTATTTATTGGCACACATATATAACCCAAAAATCACCACTTTAATTTGATCAATAAGCACTAATAAGTAAGAAGTAATAACTTGATTAGCTCAATGTAAAGATGTTGCTTTGTCCTTCAGCACAACCCATGCATGTGTTACTTACTAATACATATTTGAATCCTATTCGTTGCATTACACTTATTGAATCCATAATTACCCTCCTCTTAAAATTAGCACAAACATTCCAGAATAAGACACTAATCATACGATTGAACCAAGGAATAACCTTCTAACCGTCTAAGTCCTTTATGTACAACATGCCAATTTGATAAAATATCCCTTATAACGAATAAAAGAGCATAAAACATGAGCAAGCAAAAAATTCAAGTACCATAAGCTCCGCCTGTGATTGATTAGCAACTAGATCCCACAAAACATGCCACTTTCTTCCCAAGCATTATCTCTTGCAGTCTTTTCCCAGGAAAAGATAAACTTCAAAACAGAAACATTTTTACCTCAGCTACTCAAGTCAACATCCCTAATGAAGAGCTAAATCCTAGAGATCATGCAAGCACATTACCTCATATCCATCTCATTTTAGATTATTATGTCGAACAAAAATTCCTTTCTACTATTTTAGACTACTTTTACATATGATGAATACGAAGCCTATGTGGGATTTGAACCCGCATCTGAACCACAACGCTCTTCCAATTTTGAACTAATAGACTTAAACTCTATGTTCAGCATTCTGAGCTAAACTTAACTAAAGAATCACTAAGCAAGAAGTGAAACCAGCATCAAAGTTGAGGCAACACAATGGAAAAGTTCCACCAGATTGGTTCTTTACAAAAAAAAAAGTATGAATTAAACCTAGCACATCAAAATCTGGCGTTTAAGCTAGAGATCACCCAAAGAAAAAAAATCAGACATCAACAGCAATAGCAGTAGCAATTTGAAAAGGACAAAGTCATGCCTAAACGAAGTTGTCCTAAAAAAATCAGCCCTGTGAGTTTTCCCAAATCCCAAATCACTCAAATCAGATCAAAGTGAGGGCACATTGGAGGGAAAAGAAGGGGCAAACCTGACTGTTCTTCAAGTTGCTGAAGCTCTTGATTCCCCTTCTTCAAGTCCTTTTTGGCCTTATTTCGGCCTCTTCTCAGCCTCCTCTCCCAACTGTCAAAAACACATGAGAGCCAACCAAAGTTAAACGAACACAGCAGGTCGGATTACATAAGTCAAGTTGAAATTCCAAATTCCAAATCAACAGCCTTGGTTAAATTTTTGGATCCCAATTCGTCAAAATCAATCCAGAATTAAGGGAAAATTAAGGGGAAAGAAAGAGGGCAAACCTGGTGTTCTTTAGGTAGCAACAGGTTCATCTCTCTTTGATTTTTCAGATCGAACTCGAGGAAGGATCTCTTTCAACTCGAAATTGACAAAGGTTAATTGCAAGAACAATGTCGAATCTCTGGAATTTATGAAAGCTTTTGGGGACAAACTATGGAAATTGATTTTAGGGGTTTTAAAAGGAAGAGGATGGCTCAATTGGAGCTGGGGACTCTCTTTGATTCTTCCGATCGACATACTGGAGGGATTGATTTCAAATCGCAATTGAGAGATCCTCTTTGAGGTTTTCAGATCGAAATTGACACGAACAAGATGAATAAATTTGAGTTGGGAGAAAGAAGACGAGTAGCCTATGGTAAGGCATGTCGACTATTTTTTTTTTTTGGAAGCAAGATAAGAGTTAGGAGGTCCGCCGACGAGCCGGCTTCTTTCCTAGAGCGTCCGAGCGGACGAGAATCCGAAGTTCTGGATCAGTGGCCAAGCTATCATCGGCAGGGATGCAGTACGCCAAACGAGCAATCTTGTCAGCAACTGCATTCGATTCCCTGAAAACATGACGAATAGCAACATTAGGAATGAAATTAAGATGTAGAATAGTATCAGCCATTAGAAGCTCGATATTCCAAGGGCACGACCAGTCCCCCAGGAGAGCTTTAATGACGACCAGACAGTCACCCTCTATTAGGAGATTATGAATACCCAGGTTTCTTGCCCTCGCAACACCCATATGAAGACCCAGAGCCTCAGCGAACACCGCCGAGGTGTTATTACAAGTGCCCGATCCGAGCGAGAAGACTTGGCCAAGGTGATCCCGAATAACGAAGCCATACGAACCAGCCCCCGACGCACAATGAGAGCCGTCGAAATTGAGTTTGTGATGGTCTAGTGGCGGCTTCACCCAAGGATGATCTTTGTGTTTTGTACTTCTTGTTATAACGGAGGTGTTATTTCGACTCCTCGATGAGAAGTTTGAGGATTTAGCGAGCGTGGTGCCACTATCCAAGCGATCCGCCCAAGTCCTCTTGCCGGAGTTACAGAATAGGGTAATAGCCTGACACGAAGTCGAATTGGTGTGTTGGAACACCAGCTGGTTCCTGAAGAACCATATTCCCCACCAAGCAAAAGCCAAATTATTTAGGGCCTTTGTTCCGACCGAATTATGAATCCTATTAAGGATGGAGTTAGGTGTAGTGGTATAGTCTGAGCCATGATTGCTCGGGAAAGCGATTCGAAGTTCTGCCATAACAGATTTAGTCATGGGGCATCCTAGGAGCAGGTGAAAGGTAGTCTCCGCAGAACAACCGCAGAAACAGCAACCCGACGGGACTGCAATATTTGAACGTTGTAACCGGTCAGAAGTAGGCAGCCCGTCACGTGCTATCTTCCAGAGGAAATGTTTAATTTTATGCGGAATGTTGAGCTTCCAAAGCCAGTGACAATCGAAACGAGGGTCACCCATGTGCATCGGAATGATTTGAGTAGCCGAGCTAGTCGAGAAACAACCGTCCCTTCTAGGACCCCAGTAGAGTCTGTCAGTGAAATTGTTATCTGGAAGTTTGATATCGGTTATATTTTTTATGGTAGCCGGGGTGAGCAACCCCTGTAACTCTAGGTTTAGAGCGTCAGTGTCCCATTTATTATCATTTGTGATGAAGTTATCTACATACCAAGTAGTTGTCGAGCCAGTGACTGGTACAAGAGCAGAGTGAAGTAGAGGAGTGTTGAGAGCCCAATTTTCCGTCCAGAACTTAACCGACTGACCATTCCCTATCGACCAGCGCAGTCCTGGCTTGAACAGATGCCTTATGGCCACTAACTTCGACCACTGCCACGAGGTGTTGCCTTTCCTTGTGTAATCCATCAGCTTATCCCCTTTTAGGTATTTTGTCGAGATAACCCTAACCCAGATATTGGAAGGCTCCGTAATAATTTTCCAAAATAATTCCATTTGTAATGCTATGTTCATAGTCTCAGCCTTGTAGATACCCAAGCCACCAGACAAGGTATCGGAGCAGATTTTGTCCCAACTTACTAGTGGAGTAGCATTCGGACCCTTGTTCCAGAAGAACTGTCTGTATACTTTGTCAAGCTCATGCAGAATCGAAGCGGGCAGCATGAAAGCCTGCATGATGAATAGCGGTTGTGCGCTTAGATTGGACTTAATGAGCACTTTACGACCCTCACTCAACAGAGAGGAGGCCTTCCATTTGGTCAATTGTTGTCTAGCTTTGAGGATAACATCTGCGAAAGTATCGCGATTAACTCTTCCGTTTATGATCGGACATCTCAGATATTTTTCTAGGTTATTTGTTTGGGGGATACCCAGTGTTGAAGACACCGTGTTAATAGCAGTTGTTGAAGTGGCTGCTGAAACTTGGAAACTTGATTTGTGTAGGTTTACTTTCTGTCCGGAGATAAGACAAAAACGTTGGATTGTGTTATCCAGTTTGGTACAAGTCGTCATGTTTGCTTTTCCAAAAAGCATAATATCATCTGCAAATGCCAGAAACGGGATTCTAACACCCCCTCTTCCAAGCCTGAAACCAAGATCTTTGGAAGCTTTTGCCTTTTGATGTAGAGTTCGTGCTAGCACCTCTGCTGTGAGGATGAAGAGGAAAGGGGAGAGAGGGTCCCCCTGCCTCAAGCCCCTTGAAGGTATAAAGGGAGTCGATGGTTCATCGTTTATCAAAACAGAATAAGAAACAGTTTGGACACATTCTTTGATCCAAAGAATGAACTTCTCATCAAAGCCGAACTTCTGAAGTACCGCGAAAAGGAAGGGCCACTCGATCATGTCATACGCTTTTTCCATATCCAGTTTGATAGCCATGTAGCCGCATTTAGCTTTGGAGATTCTGAAAGAGTGAAAAATTTCGTGTGCAATCAGGATGTTGTCCTGGATTGACCTGCCTTTGGTGAACGCACTTTGTAGAGGGTGTATTAGCCTATCAAAAATCCTTGATAATCTGTTGGTCAGAATTTTAGAGATAAGTTTATAGACAGTAGAGCAAAGACTGATTGGTCTGAAATGGTTGACAGTTTCAGGATTATCAATTTTTTGGATCAGGGTAATGAAAGTGTGGTTTATCTGTCTTAGCATTTTACCAGACTGGAAAAAGGACTTAACTGCCTTTATAACGGATGGGCCTACGATATCCCAGTAGGTTTGATAGAAACCAGCTGGCATCCCGTCCGGGCCTGGTGCCTTGTCGGCTTTAATGGAGAACAATGCGTTCTTTATCTCTCCATTAGTCACTGCAGAGGTGAGAATGAGATTATCATCCACTGAGATTTCATTTCCGATGACGTCAAGATCTGTAGTAAAGTTGATACTATGGTTATAGGATGATCGAAAATGGGTCGAAAAGCATGAGGCAAACTCATTTCTAATTAAGCTGTTATCAGTAAGGTGTAAACCCGCTTCAGAAATAAGGTGTTTGATAGATTTCTTTCCCCGCTTAGCCGAGGCTATTCGGTGAAAATAAGCTGAGTTTGTGTCATTCAGTTTTGCGTGTTTTAGTTTTGCTCTTTGACTCCAATACCGCCTCTGGAAGTCGAGCATTCTTTCCCTTTTGTTCTGTAATCTGTTGTGTCATAAAGCAATGTCCTGTCTGTGGTCTGTAATTAAAATCTGTTGCAAATGAAGGATTTCTTCATCGGTCTGATAGATCTGTTTGTGAATGTTATCGAAGGTTCGCTTGTGCCATTTTTTAGCCAACTTTTTTTAACAGAGTCGTTTTCTTAACCAACTTAAACAGGTTGGAACCGTGAGTGTTATCTCGCCAGGCTTGTCTAACAATATTTGTGAACTCTGGTTTGGTCGTCCATGCCAGTTCAAAGCGGAAAGGTTTCTTATGGAGGTGTGTCGGAGATCGTAGATCGATGGAGATCGGGGTGTGATCCGATGATGTGAAGGGGTGAATCTTGACCCGTAGGCCGTCGTACGCAGACATGACCTCACTTTGTGCGAGCAGTCGGTCAAGTTTGGCGTAGGTGTTATTTATTGAACCCGTCTTCTTTCGTTGCCAAGTATAGTTCCCCCCGTGTGTTGGGACATCTTGGAGAAGGAGGTTGTTTTTTATTTCTTGGAGCCGTATGAAACGGCTCGGAGCCGGGGTAATTCCCCCCAATTTGTCGGATGGGATTGCAATCTCGTTGAGATCTCCGAGGATACAAAACGGTAATACTAAATTTGAGGCATACCGGGAAAGGGACTCCCAGAATGGATCCTTTGAGGCCCTGTCGGGAGGTGCATATACAAAGATAAAAGAAAATGTTTTGTTTAAACTGTTGTCCTGAAAGTTAATATGTATAAATCTGTGATTCACCGAGACGAGGTTTAAGGCACCCTCATTTGAAGGGAGGTCCTTCCAAAGCAGACAGATTCCACTCGAGAAGCCAATGGCCGGGTCGAATGCGATGTTCGAGTAGCCACATTTTTTCCATGAGTAGTCCGGTGGAGGTTTATTGGTTTTGGTCTCAACGAGAGCAAGGATATTGATATAGTTATTACAGAACAGTTCTGTATTTGTCCAGAAATTACGCCTTTTTAGGCCACGACAATTCCATCAACAGATATTCATATAAAACCTTTTTGGAAGCGAGATTGTTTGATAATTGCAAGGAGAGTTGCATGAATATGGCCTTGGTGCAGGTAGGTGGCAATGTGAATGCCGACAAACGCACATATATATGTGATTGATTGTAGTCTTATTTTGCCGATTGCAACCTGTGATGCCTTAGTGAAAGTGGAAAACCATTTAAGTGGCAAGACAAACTCCATAGAGTGAAGTTCCTTTTTTAAAGGTTCAACTTGATAATAAGATTGAAATGTGTAGCAAATCCAAAGCAATATATAATAGTAATTCAAGTAATTACAGGAGGCGATGGCAGAGTAGTGTATATACTCAAACCAAGATAACACATTTGTGGAATGATTATGTGAATAAGTACTTAGAGGCGCCATTGTCATAAGTGCAAATGCCCGGTGGGGCTGAAACGATCGTAAGAGATCTTTGTAAATGGCTTGTAGGCCAATGTTAGGGATGATTTTCTTTGTGCAAGTAGCATGGCCAAGGACGAGCAGACCCGGGCGGGCAAGACTGGAGATCCACACACCAAGTTGCAGTCGACAAAGCAAGGGCCGGATCACCAGCAACCACCAGTATTGACTAGGAACCCGCACCCCGAACCGAAATGCTGACCTGCGAGCAAGAGAGAAACTGCAGCAGAGAGCCGGAAGGGCACGAAAAACCGCAAGGGGAAGAGCAAGGCTGAGTATAAGTTTGAACACGAGCGTGTAAGCATAAGTAATATGATAAAACAATACGTTTGTTAAGGGGAATAATTGCAAAGGTTCCATTGAGGCACAAAAGCAAAGCGTAAAGGATAGTAATTGCAAAGGATTTATGGAGATTGATTGTATGCAGTAAAGTAGGCGATTTGCCCCGATGCACCTTGCACAGGCTTTTAAAAAGAGGATTTGTTGGTAAGCAAGAGAGAGCAGGGTTTGTAGATGAGTGGAGATAGGGAAACTTACAGGGAGCAGAGGCGAGCCACAGAGTGAAAAGCAGACCGGCGGACAAGACATCCGAGCGAACAGCCAAGCACGCCACGGAAGGGAGTGACCCGCGCCGTCCGACCACCACACCCATCCCTCTAATCTCAAAATTTCCCGGTAGCAGGTCGAATAGTAGCTGCAAGTGGGAGCGGAAGTGACGAGCCGAGTCCAATCAGAGGCCTGAACCTCCCAATTGAGAGCCCGGTTAGGGTTTGCTCCATACGGAGAGTTTTGGTGGTGAAAGGCATCGTCACTCACAGAACCCACAAGCAGGACTATGGGGCGACTCAAGGCGGTTGGGTAGGACGAGAGGGGAGGCGGGAGCTGGTGCAATTTGGCCCGGACGGAGGGCAATAGGTAACCATGGCGGCGGTTGAAGCTCTCGGATAGGAGAGGAAGGGGGCGCGTACAAGCGCGTTGATTATTGGGGAAAAGGCATGTCGACTATAGTTCAACCTTATGTTTCCCCCTTTTCTTTCTTTCTTTCTTTTTAAATTTTTTTTTTCAAAACCGAGTTTAGTTAGACATTTTTTTTTGTCTTCAAACTGTTACTACAAAAATTAAAAATAAAATAAAATATTAAATGACCTTATATACTTTATAATCATAGTATAATTATAAGACCTATTTGCATGCGAACCAAAAAAAATCACTTATTTATATAAATATTCCAATTTTTTAATAATATTTATAAAGTAATCATATTATTATTATTATTATTATTATTATTATTATTATTATTATTATTATTATTATTATTATTATTATTTCATTTAATTCAACATATTGATAATATCATTTAATTTTAATAATATTTTAATATAGTATTATTAAAACATCGACCTAAATAATATAATAATAAAATAAATAAGTCTACTTAAAATATTTTGACATATTAATATTATAATTTGATTTTCATAATATTTTAATACTATACTAATATTTATATTTATATTATAATTTAATATTTTTATAAACTCTATATTTCTTTTTAGTGTATTACAATCATATCGATTTATGAAAACATTCGAATCAATCTAATAGATATATAATTATTTACGGATAGACTTTACCAAATTCGATAGATTAATCAGTATTTATGAAACGTTATATTTTAATGGCATGCCTATACAAAGGACATATATCGTTTCAATCAAGTAAAACCCATTGGATTAATTAGATCAACTTTTTACTTTAAAAAAAAACTATCTAACGTGATAGATAGCAAAAACAAATGAATCCAAACAACCATATACTTATCATATCAATTGTATCTTATCATATCAATTGTATCGTAGTAGATATCTACTACTACTAAAAAAATACTACCTCTGTTGCAAAATATAAGGGCGTTGACTATTTGACACGTTTTTTAATGAGCTAAAAACTCTATGAGTTAATATGTATAATACTATGTAAAAAAATTTAATAAAGATTTAATATTTCATGGAGTTTTAAGCTAATTAAAAAACGTGCCAAATAGTCAACGCTCTTATATTTTGCAACGGATGTAGTAATAAAGATGATGATGATGATGATAAAAGCATCTAATCTAATATAATATATTTTACAAATCACGTGTGTTACGCACGGACACTGCGCTAGTTATAATACTAAAGGAGAAGTCGCCTAACCATGTGGCGGCTTCTCCTTTAAAGTAGGATTATATATATATATATATATATATGGGTGGGCACAAATCCCGCAAATCTCGATCCCGTCCCGGTCCCGTCCCGATCCCGGTGGGATTTAGGACAAAATAGCGAATCCCGTCCCGCAAAAATTATGCGGGACGAAACGCGGGACGATCCCGGTGGGATCCCGCAAATCCCGTCCCGTCCCGCATATAATAATAATAATAATAATAATAATTTTTATAATAATAATAATATTATAATATTATAGAATAATAATAATATATTATTAGCATTATTATTTTGAGCAAATATTATAATTATAATTATAATCATAATCTTCCATTTATAATAATAATAATAATATTTGTTTATAATAATAATATTATTATTATTTGGGAAAATATTATTTATAACTATAATAATAATTTTAATTTATAATAATAATAATATATAATATTATAATATAATATAATTTAATAATAATATTAATTTATAATAAAATTATTATTATTATTATATTATATTTTTTCTTGTAAAGTATAATTATTTTATAATAATAGCAATAAAAATAAGTAATATTATTTTATTTTATTTTTAATTATAATGTGGGATGATTATTATTATTATTATTATTATTATTATTATTATTATTATTATTATTATTATTATTATTATTATTATTATTATTATTATTATAAAAGTTTATACATAAAATTGGATCGGAGCCGGCTAACAAGCTGAGCCCCGCATCTCATTTAGAGTTACAAGAGGCAAATAGCTAGATACGGTATATATTCTTCCCAACTATCAATCGATAATGAGACAGTATCTGGTGAATCTCGTCTCAATTCCTTTCTGTCCTGATCTAGTAAGATAATGTAGCCAAATATGTTGAACATTATAATAAATTATACAATCATTGTATGAATTAATAATAGTATAATAATAATAATAATAATAATATTATTATTATTATTATTATTATTGAATAATATAGTTGAGAAGAATACCGTATTCAACATATTATACAAAATAATGAATTATGAAAGCATTTTTCACTTTGCAAATTTATATAATATTTTATTATTTTTATATGCGGGACAAAGCCCGTCCCGTCCCGTCCAGACACCATCCCGTCCCGAAAAAAAAGTGTCAATCCCGTCCCGATCCCATCCCGTAAAAATTTCACGGGACGAGTCCCGTCCCGGTTCAATCCCGTCCCGTACCGTTCCGTGCCCACCCCTATATATATATATATATATATATATATATATATATATATATATATATATATATATATATATATATATATATATATATATATATATATATATATATATATATTAATTAGTAAGATTTGTTATTAATTATTAAGATTTGTTAGTTATTTCTTTTAGAGATTTTTTAATTAGTAGAATTTGGTATTAATTGTTAAGATTTGTTAGTTAGAAAATATCATCTCATATATATATATATATATATATATATATATATATATATATATATATATATAAATTAGTAGGATATAATCTTAAAGTAGGGATTTTTTTAATTAGTAGGTCTTTTTCTTTTTGTTAAGATTTGTTAGTTAGAAACTTCTGATTTCATCTCATCGATGATCTACTTGCAATCTCATATATATATTGATTTGATGTGAGGTAAGTCTCCCCTCATCTGAGTCTCTGCAGGAGAAATTTCTGCCTTGCGAAAATAGCCGATTCAAAGTTTAGATCTTATCCAACGCGATGTCAAATAAGAAAGACAAGGCTTCCATCGACAACAACAATAGTATGGTGAACATGAGAGGTATGTTAGGTATTTAATTTATACGTGTGTTTTTCGTATATGATATTTTTATTATGGGATATTACAAGTATTGATCATATGTAAAATATTTTGATCTACATTGCCATTTGATCTCCAAAAAAGAAATATTGCCATTATATACTCTACTGTTCTCATCTCATATATATATTTAGAGCGGCAATATTATAACGTGATAACAAATGAGCAAGTCAATTATAAAGTGATTGATTATTAACCGATTAAACATGATGAAACATGATTTCCTCTTTCCAATATTTTAAATATGTCGTCGTTTCTAAAAATAATTCATATATATTATATTCTTAATAACCATTTGGATATATAATTGAAGTTTAATATGTTTCTATAGGACGCTGATATCAATTCTAGACCATCCGACTTTGATGTGCTCATAAACAAGAAATTTTTGTTTAAAGTCAAGATCACCAAGAAATCCATCGAAAACAACCATAGTGATTTCCATGTGTTTAAAGCTTAGTGATGATTCATCATTTATTCAAAAGTACGTACGAAGATCGTTGCTAAACAAAAGGTAAACATTAATGCTTATATAAATTATTCAATTGCATACACTTTATTAGAGTAATTCACATGTTATTATCTCAAAGATGAGGGACATACCGATAATCTATCGAATCTAATTGATGCAATCTCTATTTCAATGATTACGGATGATTCAGTTCTAATTGATAAGTCAACATCTAAATGTTCTGGTACAAAAGGTATCTATTTTTATCCTTGAGTACATAAATATACACTAATCATTAATTTGGTTCTCTTTATATATTATCATTCCCCCATATCATGCGTACTTCAGATGATCGAGATGCATGTTAAAGAGGAAAAGGAGGTGGTTGTTCCCATAAAACATAAACTTCGCTATGTGGTTATCTCAGATAATGAGGAGGACAAAGAAAAGGAGGGTGTGGATGACACATCAGAGAAGAATGACATGATAGCAAGAGAAGAAGAAACGTAATATAATGAAGGAAGCACATCAAAAGGTCGTTCGAGTGAAGATTTAGAATTAAATGTTTTATCATCAATAGTTTTAAATTATCAATAGGTTGCACTTATTTTATGTTTTTGGGCAGGTGAAATATTTCATAAATATTTGTGGGTTTGATTTGTTATTGCTTATATTTTAGGGTATTGATTACTCCGTATTAGTTAGTGGGTTAAATACAATATATTATTCAATGATTATTAGTTAGTGGTTGTTTTTACTATCATTTTATTAAATACAATAATTTTATTCAACGTAGTGTTCATGCATTATATATTTTTACCTATTCAATTATTTGATGGATTATACATTTTTACCTATTCAATTACTTGATTGTTTCTATTTATTTGAACTTCAAAAAAATAATTAGTTACGATACCAAGTGAAAAAAGTGTACCAAGATAGAGATAAGATCAAATATATAGTATTGTAGATGGGACTTTGATGTGCTTATCAATCAGAACTGAACCATCCGTAATCTTTAAAATATATATTGCATCACTTAGATTCGATAGATTATCGGATCCTAGATAGCAACTAAGGATAAATGCAAATCTACATATATGATTACAAATTATTTTCAATTAATTATTATTAAGTACGTGGTATGTCAAATCTTTTTCTTTTGGTGGAAAGTTTATTTGATTTCAAATGAAATTTCATTATTTAAATAATTAACTCAGGATATAAGCAAATCTTCATAATTAATTGCAGATCCAATTAACTAACTAACTAACCAATTCTCTTGTATATATTCTTATTAATTAACTCATGATCGATATAACCGTATCTAATTAATTAACCAACTAAAACAAGATCCAATTAATTGCATATCTTATTGTTTGGATTCTATATATTGCAATTTGTTACAATTGAGACTAGATCAGATCGCCCACGATGACATATACTAAAGGTAAGGTGTTCATAGAGAACAACATAAAGATTTAAAAGAGAGGTACGTTAAATATTTAATTTATGCGTGTGTTATACGTATATGATCTTTTTGTTATTGAAAACATTATAATGATTCATCTTTTCATTTTATTTTTCTTCAAGCGATGAAAACATTGATGATAGCTAGAAACCGAAAATTTCATTATCCGGGTGAGTTACTACCACAAAAACTAAACATCAAACGAATCCGATGGAATATTATTGCTCGTGTATTAAGAATATCGAGATCACTAACCTACAATGATCATGACTAAGTTCATTCAATTAACATGATTTTAATAGATGAAAAGGTAATTGTGTTTAACGATTGATTAGTTTGTTTACACTATAAATTTATTTGCACGCATAAACATTTGAATTTACAACTTATGTGCAGGGTTCGAAGATACAAACGTCCATTGCACAAAACTATTTAAACAAAGTCGAGCACATGAAAGAAGGGCTTACATTTTTAAATTTTTGCTTATTTTTTAAGTACTTAGTAATACTTATAATATTTTTTAATTATCTCAATTTGATTCCAATTATTAAAGTTTCTATTTAGCCTTTTTATTTTTATTTTCATTATTCAATATGTTAGGAAATGCTTATTTGTTTACTATACTTATAATATTTATGTCAGAAATAATGAATGAAATTATATAAACATATCTTTTTAAACAAAAGTCCGTGCAATGCACGAGATACTGAACTAGTATATAACTAATTGAGAAAGTTTAGAAGGATATATAACTAATTATCCCTTTTTTTTACGTTTCGGCTATATACATCGCAAATCCACACGTTGTTAAGGACGTGCAGGTGAGTTTGCAGCCACCCGAGCCCGGACGTGCAATAATGCACGTCGAAAAGGACGTGCAAGCTCGTCTTCTAAATACGAAGCGGACGTGCTTCGTCGTTCCCAATTCCAAATCGATAGAGAGAAAGAGAGAGCGCCGGCAACGAGAGAGAGAGAGAGAGAGAGAGAGAGAGAGAGAGAGAGAGAGAGATGGAGGCGGAGGCGGCGACGATGAAGGTGGAGGTGGCGCCGCCCATGGAGGCCGGTGGTGGTGGTGCGCAACCGATGGAGTCGGAGAGAGAGATGGAGGCGGAGACGGCGGCGATGAAGGTGGTGGTGGTGGCGCCCATTGAGGCCGGTGGTGGTGGTGCGCAGCCGGAGACGGTGGAGGGTGGAGCCGGTGGTGGAGCATTGGCGGTGTCGATGGAGGAGGCGGTGCCGATGGAGAGTGTGGCGGCGGCGGCGGTCCTAGTGGTGGAGTCCCTATTACTGCCGCGGAAGCGGCGGTCTACAGAGGTGTCTCCTGTCCCGACTCCACCGGTATGTTATTTGAATTATTTATTTTATTTGATTAAGTTTTATAGTTTTATAATGTAGTTTGATAGATTATCATATAGTTTTATAATATAACGTGCATGATTATAATTGATAGTATATAGTTGTTACGATTTATAATATAATTTGATAGATTATAATTGATAGTATATAGTATTTATGGTTTGATCGTATATAGTTTTTACCTGGCTTGGTACGCGTCGCAGAGCCGGCCGTACATGATGCCCACCACGCCACCCCATCCGGACCCTCCGGCGCCCGTCCACCCGATCGGCTTGGATCCATTGGTGGACCTGTCTCATCCCCCTGTTATCCCTCCGGCGGTAGCGGCCCACTTGCATGAGCTAGAGGGCTATTGGAGGGCTCTGGCTACCGACCCTCGCATTGATCAGCTTTTAGACGAGGTGATGGAGATTTTGGATGAGGTTGTACGCCATCCACCTGGACATTGATGTACATTTATACTTTTACAGCTTTTGCAGTATCTATCTTTATATTATGCTTTTATGTTACGGCTTTCATATTTATTTGTATTTTTCTATCTCGAGTAGACTCCTCTCATTTCTTCTGAGTCATATTAAACAAAAACGTCAAGAACGAAAACGAAAACGTCAAGAACGAAAATGAAAACGTCAAGAACGAAAATGAAAACGTCAAGAACGAAAACGAAAACGTCAAGAACGAAAATGTTAGGGAAGGGTAGTTAGGATTTAGAGTTAGGGTTTAGGGTTTGGCTAGGGTAGTTAGGGTTTAGGGTTAGGGAACGAAAATGCACGTCGTTGACAACGTTCTTGCACGTCGTTGACCACGTGCATGCACGTCGTTGACCACGTGCATTTTGCACGTTCTGTTGGACGTGCACCTCCGCGTACCTTTAACGCAAAACTGCATATATTTGAAGTGAAAGGGGATAGCTTGATTCCGCACTCCAAAACAAAGTCCGACTTTGTTCGATATATTCCTTCACCGTTAGAATCGCTATGGTCGAGTGCCAAAGCAATCGTCGTCTCCAAGTTTGCCAGGTACGAATATGTTTCGTATAGTGAATATATTTCGTATGCCTCGCGTTTTGTCATGGACTGACATCGACGACACCCAAGATACCCTGTATCGTCTGCGGGAAAGAAGGTACTACTACGAGTTCAGACGACATCCGGATGACGACAATGTCTTGAGCGACCTCTTCCTAGCGCATCATGACGGGATACGGCTACTCCGAAGGTTCCATTATGTCATCGTATTGGACAACACGTACAAAACAAATGCGTAAGTTACTTAATTACGATTAGATTATTGTACATATAGCCAATTATAAAGTATTGTACATGTAACATATTTACACTTGCAGATATGGGATTCCATTGTGCGAGGTTGTCGGGTTCACACCCTTGGGCAAGACTTACTGCATCGCCTATGCCTTCATGTCGCACGAGAACGAAGACACATACGTCTGGGTGTTGCGTCAGCTTCAGATCTTGCTTGGGACGATTCAACCTCAAGCTATTATGACTGATCGGAAGCTAGGTCTCTTGGCGGCGCTAAATGTTGTCTTCTCAAACGTCCAGCATCTTCTTTGCTGGTTACACGCGACGAGAAGATGCGAGGAAGCTGCTATGAAGATCACAAAGAATTTAAACCACGCTGGCGCCTTCAAGGGCAACTGTTGGGGGTTGTTCCAATCGAGGTCGGAGGAATCATTCAACCGCCGTCGTCAGGCGCTACACGCTGCATGGCACCCATTCCTAGGTGTGGTGGCGTATTTAAAGCGGTGTGGCTTCCGTACAACATGAACATAGTACGATGCTACGTAGATAATGTCTTCCATCTCGGCACCCGTACGACAAACAGGTACACCTTACTTCATATCTCCCATTACAATATGATATGACATCAAACATTTAGTGGTATGCACTTCAATGTGTACAGAGTTGAGGGTCAACACGAGGTTCTGAAGGAGGCACTGCACTCATCGACTGGTGACTTTCGCATCGTGATCGATGCAATTCATAGAGTCAACGATTGTTAGCTACATGAGCTACAGACTGCTTTGGAGATCGACCACTTCAAATGGCCAACAACGGCGCATAAAGTCAACCTTTTTGATGAGGTAAAGACTTTAATCTCCAAAAAGTGCTTCGATTATCTGTACAAGATGTGGCAGGATGTCGTGAACCAAATCATTCCTCTGGAATGCACGGACTGACATTGGAGGGTTTGTTACGGGATCCCTTGTGCCCATTAGATTCAGGCATACGTCAACTCCAGTACTCAGATACCCGCCGAGGACATCCACCCGTTCTGGATGGATTTGTCATGGATTGACATCGACGACACCCCACTGTCGTATGAGCTGTCATCTTCATACACGGCTTCCAACGATGTATGCGACGATGAGCTCCACCCACCCTAATCTGCAAGCGTCCGAAGGAAAGGGAGGCCTCGGGGGTCGAGGAATGCCTGCAGAACCAGCCCGTTGCCATACGAGGAGTTAAGGGAAAGATTTGAGAGAGAAGAAGCACGTGCTGCTCGACATCGTCCACAAGCGACCTCAGCTCGACGTGGATGTGATGATGTGTTCGGAGGGTTCAACTGGGGTCGAAACAATGTTGATCCCTTCATGCTTGGTCATATTGAGGCTGTGAGGGACACTGTTGGAGATGGTCATTGTGGCTACCGTGCTTTGGCGTCATTGACATCTCCGATCGGCGAGTCTGCTTTCCCGGAACTCAAAACGTTATTATGCAATCACTTGGAGGATCACGCCGATCTCTACGCCGATTGTTATATGGGAGGGTACCCATTCCAGCAGTTCGTCGACTACTAGAGATGGGCGGGACTTGTGCATGGTGATAGGAGACGGTGGATAGAGCTACCCATCATGGGTTTAGTATTTGCAATGGTATATCAGATTCTTTCGTCGTCCTAGCTTGGCATCATCTGTTCACATGTCTCCCCATGACCTCGCCGACACCTGCTAACAACCCTCAATCAGCAACTCTTGGTTTAGCCTGCATCGGAAACAAAGACCATTTTGCCGCGGTACGACGTCAAACGTCTTTTTTTATTACCTATTCTTGCTTTTCTCATATATGTCAATACTCTAACTCTAATTTTCCGTTCTCATAGATCTGGTTGCGTCCTAACGCTCCTCTTCCGCCGCCTGCGCCGGAATGGGTCGCACATCATCAACCGAGCGTCAAAGGATGGGATGCTCTGTTTCAAGCTCAATTTGAGAGATTTTGAGCCTTACGTGTCGAGTCCGGTCGCCCTTTACACTTTTCCTAGATTTTATTCCACCGGTTTATTAAAATTATGGATGTAAACCTTTTTTTCCGTTCCTTGTAACATTATTCGCATATTATCCGAATGAAAACCTTAACAATTATTGCTTTCCATTTAATTAGACCCTAAATCCTTCAACTCCACTAGCTAACACTTCAATTTTTTCAATTAACAATAAAAAACCCTCGGAAACCCTAAACCCTATACCCTAAACACTAAACCCTATACCCTAAACGCGAAACCCTAACTAGGGTTTGCACATTGTTAAGGACGTGCAAAGGGTTTGCTAGTGGACGTGCACAGTTCCACACTTGCACGTCCTTAAGGACGTGCAAATCCTTAATCGCTATTTGCGGTGTATCTATCAACAACTTTTTTTTATCACATTACTGGTTTGCTAATTTTTTTAATTTATTCATATTTTCTGGAAAAACCTTAAATTATGATACGTTGTTATCCATTTTCCCTCCACTTTTATAAATACTAATCCCTTATTAATACACTCCCCATCATCCCACCAATTCATATATACCACTTTGGTTCACAATGGTTATTACAGGAACAATAAGTAATGTCTCTTGCGTCAAGGATATTTCTCAAGCCTCCATAATCAAAGTGTTCATAATTATGTGGCTATTCTCCAAGTCACCTTTTCTTGGATCCAACACAAACCACCCTTGGAGTTAGTTCTTATTGATCGATGAACTTGATAACTTTAGATAGTTGTCATGGCAAAAGTCTACCTACTAAATGATAGATCATTGCAGGTCTTTCCCCTCTTTTACTCCCTCCATGTCAAGAGCCACTCGGATCAGCTGACCGTCGTCAGATCCGCCCCTAGCGCTACTCGGCTTGTGCTACAGATCCTTGCGGGTCTACCGGAAGAATACAATGTTGTTGTGACTATTGTCAGCCTATTTCGCCATGTTTTATAATTACTTTTATATCGATTTCTGCATGCATTTCATGCATTTGGGTTAGATTAATACAGAATCTATGTAGTTTACACTTATTTGCCAAATTATGGAGTCTACACAAGTTTTTGTTATATTTCGCAGAAATCGGATGCACTTTGAAGCTTAAAGGAAAGTCATGAAGAAGCTAAGGATGGTGCAGCTAGAGAAAAGCCCATTTTTCACAATTCATCATTTCGAATCAAGTTTTAAAGTCTTCGTGAGAGTTGTATCCCTCAGAAAGAGCTTTCCAACGCATGCTCATATGCGTCAATCCAACGAACGAGAACTCGGGAAAGTGCTTTTGAAGAACAGAGCAGGATGAGGAGAAGGCTGGTCGATATCGACCAAGCACACTCAATATCGACCATATTTAGGTCGAAATTCTCCAAATCGACCCAGAGTTGGCCAGAATCGACAAGGCTGAAGAACAGTGGTCGATATCTACTTAACCAAGTCGATATCGAGTGCCCCATATCGAGTCAACACCCCATAATCGAGTCAAGAAGCTGAGCAAAGAAAGGAGCAAGTCGATATCGAGTACCCTAACTCGATATCGAGTAACACCCAACTCGATTTTGACCCGAGAGCCGATATTGAGTGTCTGAAGCTGAAGACGGAAAATGCCAGGTCGATATCGAGTCATGCTAGTCGATATCGACTGGACCCACAGAGGCGGATTCCGAGCTTAACTGGCTTCTTGTTAAGTTTCTATCCCGAATCCGATGGAGATATTTTCGAGAGCAAATTCTATCAAGATCTATCAAGTCCAAGGAGGATTTATCCACAATTAGATATAGTTCTAGTTGATTTGTTTATTTATTTCCATGTTTTATCTTTATGTTATAAGATAGATAGAATTAGATATAGATATAATTTTCTTTCCTTGATTAGCGGGGAATGAATGCTGTAAATAAAGCGTTAGGGGCTGAGTTTTATTCATTCAATTTCAGAGAGAACACAAGTAGAGAGAAAAGGAGAAGAGGCTGTAAGCTTTGGTTGAGTTTAACACAAGTTGTTTCTTTTCCATCAATGATGTCTGCGATTGCGATGAAGAACGAGTAGTCCACCCACTTCTATGGTCGGGGTGAGCCCGACGGTAGCCATGTAAGGTGATGCGGTAAAGGTACGATCTTTTTATGCAATTCGTCTTCTATCCCTGAAAGCATGATTCTTTTGCGAAAGTTGAAGGTGATCCTTGTTTGTGTTATTGAAGAGAAAGTGATCTTAATACAACTTGGATTAATTATGTGCAAAGGGTTAGTAACAATTAGGGTTTATGCGAAAGCTTCTATATTCCTATTTGTTAATAACGAAATCTATTTGATGAAAAGCACGATCTTTTATGCCTTTATGTGTTATTTTGCATGGTTATCGTTGTGGTGTTGAATCCCCGATCTTGGAAGTATTTTAGTTCATTAATTTATTTCACAAAGTTCCGAGTTTTCAAGTTTCTACAGTCAATATTGAGTTGTCTTCTGTCAATTTTTTAGTCGATATCGAGTTGCTTTAGTCGATATCGACCAAGGTTCTGCACTTTTGTTCTGTTTCTGTTTTGGGTCAATATTGAGTCACTTTGGTCGATTTTTCTACTCAATATCGAGTAACAGCACTCCATATCGACCAAGTTTGTTGTCTTTGCTTTCTTTTATGCTTTTCTCTGTTGTTTCTGTCTGTCTGTTTGATTTTCTGTTTGTGAGATTTGCCGCTACCTGAGATCCGCTGACGTGCTTCCTCGATGATCGATCCTGACTTCCCGATGATACATCAGGAGGAGGTCTTGTTATTATTTGTGTGGGCCTAAATCTGGTTTGATCTATTTCATTATATTTTAAACTCGATTTCCTCCTACAACAAATTGGCGTCGTTGTCGGGGAAGCAATCATTCGCGCCTTAAGTAGTTAGATCTCACTTTTTCTTTAAGTTTTTGATTTTGCAGGTGTATGCGCCGTTCTGGTCAACCACCCGAGTTTGATGCCTTAGACGATCCGTAACGCCTTATACACATCCACGCTAAATTGAAAAGAACCATGGCAGCCGCAGAAACACAAGCTGAGCTGATAGAGAGGCTCCAAGCGGAACTAGCCGCCAAAGATACAGCTCTCGCCGCTGAGAGAGCACATAAGGAGCAGGAAGCTGCGCGAAGGCGGCAGACGGAAGCTGAGCTTGCCCAATACCCTACCACTGCAGAGGATTACATGCATCCGACTCTCGTCGTGCCTGAATCGGCCATTCTAATCCCTGAAAATAATTTTGAAATTCGCACTCCTTTCCTGATTGAGATTAAAAATAATGCTTTCTATGGTAGATTTAATGAATGCCCTCTTCAACATATTACCAACTTTTATGACATGTGTCGTACTCTTGCTGAAGGTACCACTTTGGAATATGTCATGATGAAGGCCTTTCGATGGTCTATGGCCGGCCCAGCATTGAAGTGGCTTGAAGGTCTCCGTCCACGATCCCTCACAACATGGGCTGAAGTGAGGCAGGAATTTCTCAACAAATTCTTTCCTCCTGCCAAGACAGCGCTCATTCGCCAAAAGATTACAACTTTCAAACAGAAGCATGGGGAGCCGCTAGCAAAAGCATGGGAACGATATAAGGATCTATTGTGATCCTGCCCTACACATTGACAGCAACCTTGCATCGTGCAAGATATTTTCTTCAATTCTCTTGCCCTGGCCACAAAGGATAGGATCAACACGTATACTAATTACGAGTATCTGACAATGCCGCTAGCTGACACATGGGCTATCCTCGACAAGCTGACCAACTACGACAACAAGTATGGGACTCCAATCAACTATGATGAGAATGCCTATGCCAGGCCAGCCCCATCCATGCCTCTCTATGATCCTCCTAGGGATATTGATCCAGATGTCAAAGAGCAGTACTATAGAGATCAGAATCGCAAGCTCCTCAAGTCTTGCATCGAATGCGGATCACAGCGGCACACTGATGTGAGCCTAATTTGCCATGTTTTACACTTACTTTTATATCGATTTCTGCATGCATTTCATACATTTGGGTTAGAATAATACAAAATCTATGTAGTTTACACTTATTTGCAATACATGGAGGTCTACACAAGTTCTGGTTATATTTCGCAGAAATCGGACGCACTTTGGAGCTTAAAGGAAACTCAAGGAGAGGCTAAAAATGGTGCAGCTGGAGAAAACGCCATTTTTCACCATTCTTCGTTCTGAATCAAGCTTTGATGTCTTCATGAGAGTTGTAGCCCTCGGAAAGAGCGTTTCAAGAACAGAGCAGAAAGCTGAGAGATTTACTCGATCTCGAGTACTTTTACTCGATATCGACCAAAAATGTCCGAGGAGTGCCTGGTCGAGGAGGAGCTGATCGAGAAGCCGAAGACGAAGACATGTCGGGTTACACTCTACTCGAGATCGAGGACCTTTCTTGATATCGAGGAACCCGGAAGCCGGCACCCGAGCCATGTCGAAGAGAAGCTGCTCGACGTCACCAGGCCAAACCACGATCGATCACCTTTGCTCGAGATCGAGTAAGATGCTCGAGATCGAGGAAATTTGTGAGCCACTTCCGAGCATGTCGAGTACCAGTTACCCGAGACGCCGAGCCGAGTGTTGTGAGCCTAATTTGCCATGTTTAACAGTAACTTTTAATCGATTTCTGCATACATTGCATGCATTTAGGCTAAAATAATACAGAATCTGTGTAAATTATGTTTATTTGCAATATATGGAAGTCTACACAAGTTTTTGTTATATTTGGCAGAAATCGGACGCACTTTGGAGCTTAAAGGAAACTCATGGAGAAGCTAAGAATAGTGCAGCTGGAGAAGAGTCCATTTTTCACCATTCTACGTTCTGAATCAAGCTTTGATGTCTGCATGAGAGTTGTAGCCCTTGAAAAGAGCTTTCCAACGCATTGTCATATGCGTCAATCCGACGAACAAGGACTCGGGAAAGTGCGTTTTAAGAACAGAGCAGAAAGCTGAGAAATCTTTACTCGAGATCGAGTACACTCTACTCGAGATCGAGGAGAGCCTGGTCGAGAAAAAGCTGATCGAGGAGCCCAGATCTGAGCTTGTCGAGCAGAGTCACCCGAGAAGATCAGTCGACGACGAATCCTAGTCGATGTCGACGAGCCCTTGTCGATGTCGAGTAGACCAGGTTCTGGGAACGCATCGCCGTGAGCAGTCCGAGTCGAGCTGGGATTCCTTGGGCACGAAGGAAGTCGAGAAGGCCGAAATCTATCATCATCTATCCATGGAAGGGAGATCTATCAACATGAAGACATCTTACCTAGTTTAGATTTATTATTTTCCTTTTAGATTTAATTCCTTTATCGCATTTATTTATCATTAAAGTTTTAGATATAATTTTAGATATAGATAGAAGATTCTATCCTTGATTAGCAACGATTAGAAGGCTATAAATAAAGCCCTAGGGGCTGGTTTTCCATTCATTCAATTTCAGGGAGAGACAGGTAGTTCCACAGAGAAGTTTTAGGAGTTCTAAAGTTTTTAGGGTTTTGGCATTCTGCGAAAGTTGATTGCCGGGATTGTAAAGGCTTTGAATATAGTTTAATGCAAGTTTCTTTTAATCAATCAATGTCTACGATTGCGATGAGGCGTGAGTAGTCCACCCACTTCTGGGGCTGGGGTGAAGCCGACGGTGGCCATGTGAGATGATGCAGTAAAGGTCAGATCTTGTTATGCAATTCGTCTTCTATCCCTATGAGCATGATTCTTTTGCGAGAGTTGAAGGTGATCCCTGTTTGTATTATTGAAGCGAAAGTGATCTTAATGCAACTTGGGTTAATTATGTGAAAAGGGTTAGTAACAATTAGGGTTTATGCGAAAGCCTCTATATGCCTATTTGTTAGTAACGAAAGTTATTTTGATGGAAAGCATGATCTTTTATGCCTTTATGTGTTACTTTGCATGGTTATCGTTGTGGTGTTGATACCCTGGCCTTGGAAGTCTTTTATATATTGAATTTATTTCATCAGAAATCTGAGTTTTGGGTTCGAAATTTGCAAATTAAGTTTTCTGTCTTTCCAGTCGGTACAGAGGAGGAGCTCGTCGAGATCGAGTAGGCCTTAGTCGATCTCGAGTATGGTCTTGTCTAGGTCGAGTAGAGTTTCTGCTTTTGTTGTCGATTTTTCAGTTTCTGTCGACTTGCTGTTGGTAGTCGATCTCGAGTAGGCTGTTGTCGAGATCGAGTACGTCTGTTGTCTTGCTTTGTTCTTTACTTTCTTTCGCTATTTTCTGTCTTTGCTTTGTTTCTGTTTTGCTTTGTCTTTTCTGCTTTTATTTCTGTCTTTCTGTTGCTTGTCTGTGAGATCTGTTGCTACCTAAGAATTGCTGACGTGCTTCCTCGTGGATTCGATCCTGACAACCTTCTACTACAATGGGAGGAAGTCTTGTATTTATTTGCTGAGACAAGGAAGTCAGTCTGATCTTTATTCTATATTTATTTCATACTTGACCATCCTCCTACAACAACACCGAGCGAAGTCGATGACAGACATTACTAGAGATCGAGTAAACCTACTCGAGATCAAGGAGATCTGTCCGGAAGCCGCGTTACGCGGTTTGCTGTCCTACTCGGATTGGGAGTCCTTGGATCCGATTCTATCCAATTTTGGCCGAGATCTATCAACATCTATCTATCGAGAGAAGACTTACCTATTTAGATATAATTTCCCCTTTTAGATTTAATTCCTTTATTGCATTTATTTATCATTAAGCTTTTAGATATAGATTTAGATAAAGATAGATATATTCTATCCTTAAATAGCAAGGAATAGAAGGCTATAAATAAAGCCTTAGGGGCTGGTTTTTCATAATTCAATTTCAGAGAGAGTGAAGTAGTAGTAGTAGAGAGAGAGAGACTTTGTGGCAAGCAAGGTGGAAAGGCGAAAGCGGATTTGTCTTTGAAGGTTCGATAATATAAAACAATGTAATATAGAAATACTCTAGAAGGGGGGTTGAATAGAGTATGCCCGTTTTTCGCAGAAAGTCTCAAGACTTTTGGAGCTCTTATAAAACCCTTTGAGATTAAACATGAATCACAAAGTTAGACAATCGAACCAAGTGCGGAAATAAGGTAAAGCAATAAGTAAAGGACACGAACTTGGCCTACGTCCCCGCCTAGGGTTCTTCCACAACCCTAGGATTCAAAAGGCTTTATTGATTCGCTTAGCTTAGGATCCTAATAGCTCACCGAGAAGCCTCTCTCCTATACAATTGCAATCTAGTCAACTCACGTTCCCTTGGAGTCCTAGACCAATCTAGAAGAGCCCCACCTCTCTCAGCTATCTAGTACAATCCTCTTACTCTCACAAATCAATAGCCTAGTGCAACTTCCCGAGTTACAAACTCTCGAGTAACACTATAAATGAATATATCCTATAAGCTCATAGTGACTCTCAAAGGCTTTGAAATAAACAACAAACTCTTGAGCGCTAGTAGAAAGACACTTGAAAGACAGATCTTGCTTGAATGAATGAAGGCTCGTGTAGCACTGTGTGTTCTATCTTCTTCTTCCTTTCCTTTATAGAAGTAATATGGAGCATGAGGTTCTTTAACACCGGATCTTCAACAACGGCTAGTAAAGATCATGGCGCGCCCGGATCTTCTATTTTAGGAGACTTCGAAGACATGATCTTCTTTGAATTGGATCTCCTCAATATGCACCATAAGGAAAGATATAATCTCAAAATACTTCCTGAAAGATTAGTCATACATATATATAATATAAAGGAAGCATATAATAAGATTAAATAATATTCAGACTTATAAAACAGGTTTTGTATTTCATCAACTGTTAATACTCCAAGACCTTTGACACAAACATCCTGTCAAGGCCTTTGAAACATTTATTCCGATTTTCATCAAGGGAGGGAGTTATCAATCTCCCCCTTGATGAAAGACAAAACCTGTGCATCCCTGCAACTTAGTCAAGCATAGATAATAAAATAGAAATCGGACTAAGTACCTACATGGGTTAGACAAATGTTGGATCAAATTTTTAAAGCATGCAAAAACCATCCAACCGAAAACCACAAATCAAAAACCAGTCACCAAGGTGTTAAGCAGAGGTTTTCAAAGTCTAAACAACACCACATATCATCTCCCCCTTTTTGTCTTTCAACAAAGGGAGGAGGTAAAACAGTCACCAAAATAGTCACCAAATGTTTTGAAAACGTTTCCAAAAACCAGCAATGTATCAAGTGGGTGGGATAAGGTAGGGTAGGGTTTAAGCTTCGTCATCTGGAGCATCATCATCAGTGAGCCTCGTCCACAGTCCTTGCAGCATCTTGGAAATCCCGCTCATCTCCGTCATAAACTCCTTTTGCAGCTCCTTGATATCCAAGCGAACTTCCTCCATACCCAACTCTAGGTTGTCCATGCGTTCATCGAAAGCTGAAGCAGTGGGAAGGACTTTTGAAGGAGTGGCAAGACTCAAGGTCCCTTGGGGAGACCGAGTGATGCCAATCTTTTCAAGGCCCTTAGAGTCGAACTTACCCATATGACGCAGTTGTTCTTCATTTTTGACATCAATTCCAGAAGCTTTGAAGAGAGGGGTCAAAAGGGTAGCAAAGGGGAGAGGAGAGCCTTTTCTAGCTTTTCTAGCATGAGCCATGGTTCCAAGGATAGTGTTGGCCAGATCAAGATCAAGGCCATTTAAGATACGGTAGAGCAGGACCATGGCATTGTCAGTAAGGAGTGAGCCAGAGTTAAGACGGGGTAAGAGGCATCGAACAATGATGTTGAAAATAATTTTTGCCTCAAGGGTTAGGGATGAGTGGGTGAGTTGCTTTGAGGTGCTGTTGGATGCTTCGGGTAGAAGGTACTTGGCTCGGGCAAGGATGATGCAATTCTCTTTTGAGGGGTGTATTTCAGAGGGTGGAACTGGGCTAGGTAAGCCAAGGAAATCTGCAAAGTCATTGGAGTTGAGAGAGATTCTAACCCCTTTGACAACAGACTCCAAAGACCAACCATTGGTGTCGTTTTTGGCTTTTAGGTTAATGTATAACAGACGGGTAAGCTGAGGGTAGTAAACTGTTTCAAGGTTGAGAAGGGTCCAGGCTGGGGATTTTTTGAGAAGATCAATGCAGGGTAACTTCAAAGCTTCGAAGAACTCAAAATCCAAAAAATCAGAACAACTAATCCAACGAGTTCGAAACTCATCTACCCACTTACCAGCAGTCTCAGCATCTTGAAACCAAGAGGAAGGCAAGGATTGATTTACCTGGATATATGCAGGGGGATCGGCATTCTTCCTGCGAGCAATTGTCGGAGCAGCTCTCTTGACAGGCGCTTCAAGAGTCCTGAGGGTGCCCTTCCTGGTGCGCTTGGGAGAGGGAGGCTTGACAGCAACTGGGGCTTTCCGCTTCTTTGGAGACGGGGGAGGAGGAGAAGGAGATGGAGATTCATCCTCCTCTTCCTCAGACCCCGAGTCCTCACCGGACCCCGCTTCTACTCCTTCAGCTTCCTCGTCATCTCCGGATCCCTCTTGCTCTTCTTCTTCTTCCTTAGGCTCCTCCTCGAATGGAACCTCCTCGGCTTCGGCTTCCTTCCGAATCCTCTCAGCTTCCTCCTCTGCCAGTTTCCTTGCAAGCTCGGCCTCCTCATCGGCCTTTTTCTTCTTCAAGGCTTCCTCCTCGGCTTCCTTGGTAGTATCTCTCTCCAGGATGGCATCAAGGTCATCTTCCTCCTCTTCCTCATCCACTTCCTCAGCCAAAATCTTTCTCTTCCCTTTCTGTTTGGCACTGAGAGGCTTCTTAGCAGAGCGCTTTTGAGAGCCCTTGGGAACAGTGGCCGTGCTCTCAGCGATGGTGCTCTGGACAACAGTTGGGACAATGGCTTGAGGAGCGGATTCAGGTGTGGGAGAGGTAGCAATGGCCTGACGTCCCTTGGGGGTGGCGCCAAGTCTTTTGGGTGTGACAGCTTTCTTTGTTTTGGGTGCCATGGAGGAAATCGGCTAGGGTTTCTTTAGAAAAGGTTGAGAGGTTGAAGAAGAAGAAAGCG
This sequence comes from Persicaria tinctoria, assembly GCA_037127255.1. Taxonomy (NCBI): domain Eukaryota; kingdom Viridiplantae; phylum Streptophyta; class Magnoliopsida; order Caryophyllales; family Polygonaceae; genus Persicaria; species Persicaria tinctoria. Next base: position 19,032,010 of record JBANSL010000019.1, on the reverse strand, counting down.
AAAGGGTTTGGATCAGTTTGAGAGAGTGAAGAAATCGGGTACAGAGGTGGGTATAAGTAGAGAGAAATGATGGAGTGATGGGACGGGTTTAGAGTTCCAAGGGAGGGTAATGATATCATTGCAAGATTTGAAGAGTTTCCAATTCAAAATTCAAATATTCCCATTAAAATCGAACTGAAAATCTGAAGGATTTAGTTCCAAATTTAAAATATCTTAACGGTTAAGAAAGTCACTAAAATGGGCAATTTTGAAATCCGAAAAAAAATATAATTGATTAAATATCTAAAAAGATATTAACCAAAAATATATGATCCGATATATGTAATCCACCATTTAGTTCACACACCTTGACATAGTTCTCAAGGGTCTTGACACTAAGTAGAATTTATCTTTCGTAAAGGGAATGCTCCCCCTACGAAAGTGCATCCTTGTTAAGCATCCCAATATCTCGTCTTATGAAGGTGAACCTCTCCTCTGCCAAAGGCTTAGTAAAAATGTCAGCCCATTGATAATCAATTGAAATAAACGAAATGGACACATCACCTTTTTCAACATGGTCTCTAATGAAATGATGCCTTACATCAATATGTTTGGTCCTTGAATGTTGAACAGGATTCTTAGTGATGGAGATGGCACTTGTATTGTCACACTTAATTGGAATACCTTTGAGGTTGATGCCAAGATCTCGCATTTGTTGAGCTATCCAAAGGATTTGGGAGCAACAGACTCCAGCTGCAATGTATTCGGCTTTTGCAGTGGATAGAGCAACTGAGTTTTGCTTCTTTGAGTGCCAACTGATCAAAGATGCTCCTAAGAATTGGCAACATCCTGATGTGCTCTTCCTATCCACCTTATAGCCTGCAAAATCTGCATCAGAATATCCAATTAATGTGAAATCCTTTTGCTTTGGGTACCATAGTCCAAGCTCCTTAGTGCCATTGAGATATCGAAAGATCCTCTTCACAGCCACGAGGTGAGATTCTTTAGGATCAGCTTGAAACCTAGCACACATGCAAACAACTTATTCCAGTCTTGTCTTGATCTAGAGACAATGTTGAGCTCATGGGAGTCTTGGCTGCTTTGGATTTATCCATCTTGAACTTCTTCAAGAAATCCTTAGTGTACTTGCTTTGGTTGACAAAGATCCCTTTCTTGGATTGATGAACTTGTAATCCCAAAAAGAAGTTGAGTTCTCCCATCAAGCTCATCTCAAATTCACTGCACATGATGTCAGAAAATTCCTTACACAAAGATGTGTTAGTAGCACCAAATAATATATCATCAACATAAATTTGAATAACCAAAATGTCCTTTCCTTTGATTTTGATAAAAAGAGTCTTGTCGATCAACCCCCTTTTAAAATCATTTTCTAAAAGATATTTTGACAAGCGCTCATACCAAGCTCTTGGGGCTTGTTTCAAACCATAAAGCGCTCTGTCAAGTTTATAAACATGATTGGGAAATTCTGAACTTTCAAAACCTGGGGGGTTGAGCCACATATACTTCTTCTTCTAAGAAACCATTGAGAAAAACACACTTGACATCCATTTGATATAACTTTATGCTCATAAACGATGCAAATGCTAATAAAATGCGAATAGCTTCAAGCCTGGCTACGGGAGCAAAGGTCTCCTCGTAGTCAATACCTTCCTCTTGATTGTAGCCTTGAGCAAGAAGCCTTGCCTTGTTTCTCACAATCTTACCATTCTCATCTAGCTTGTTTCGAAAGACCCATCGTGTGCCAATGATTGATTGATGCTTTGGCCTAGGCTTCAAGGTCCAGACTTTGTTCCTTTCAAATTCGTTAAGCTCACTTTGCATAGCAATGATCCAGTCTGGCTCCCGAAGTGCCTCATCTACCTTCTTTGGCTCAATAAGATAAACAAACGCGTGAAAAGCACACAGATCTTTAAGTTTAGAACGAGTTTGAACACTAGAAGTAGGGTCAGAAATGATATCCTTTAATGAGTGTGATGAGGAGTATTTGAATTTCCTTTTGTCAGTCTCAGCTCCTTGATTCGTCACACTGGTAGGATTGACTTGTGGTACATCTGACTCCGTGGTCCTGTTAGGTTCAATTACAGCAGTTTTTGACGTCTCAACACTGTTGGATTGGACACCAAGGGCTTTGGATGAATCTTTAACACCTTGGGCCAATTCTTCAGTGTTAAGAATCGGTTCCTGCATGTTCCTCTTCTCTGTGTTCTTGGTAGCAACATCATCACCTTCCTCATTCTCTTCATGGATGTTAAGATCTATATCTGCAACACTTTCACTCAAAGCACCGTCATTGCATTCATAAAAAATAACATGTATACTTTCTTCAACTACCTGGGTCCTTTTATTGAAGATTCTATAAGCTTTGCTACTCGTGGAATAGCCAAGAAATATACCTTCATCACTACGTGCATCAAATTTCCCAAGGTTATCTTTTCCATTGTTATGAACAAAACAAGTACAACAAAAGGGTTTAAAATAAGATATAAGTTGTTTGCGGCCTTTGAAAAGTTCATAAGGAGTTTTCTTTAAGATGGAACGAATAAGACAACGATTCAAAATATAGTTAGCTGTGTTAATAGCTTCAGCCCAATAGGTTTTAGGTAATGCATTTTCTAAAAGCATAGTCCTGGCCATATCCTCTAAGGTGCGGTTCTTGCGTTCCACAACCCCGTTTTGTTGAGGTGTCCTAGGAGCAGAAAAGTTATGGGCGATGCCATATTTAGCACAAAACAAATCAAATTGAAGTTTATCAAACTCCCTACCATGATCACTCCGAATTGACACTATGGGCTCGTTTCTTAAAGTTTGCAACTCCTTACAAAGTTTTGAAAACTCAAATAAGGCCTCTGATTTTTCTTTTAAAAATGCAACCCAAGTATATCTAGAAAAATCATCAACAACAACTAGCATGTACTTTTTACCATTGGGAGATTTGACTCGCATAGGACCACATAAATCCATATGTAAAAGTTCAAGGGGTTTAGAAGAACTTACAACCTTTTTGGGTTTGAAAGAGCTACGTGTTTGTTTACCTCGTGTGCATGCATTGCACATATCAATACCTTTGAAGTCCATCTCAGGTAGCCCTCTTACAAGCCCTTTGGACACAAGCTTCTGTAGTGTATGTGGACTCACATGACCGAGTCTCCTGTGCCAGAGCTTTGGATCGTCCGTCAAAGCCTTTAGACAGGTTAAGCTTCCTTGTGCCACTTGATCAGCGTTTACGGCGTATATGTTGTTGTAACGATATGCAGTCAATATAACTTCACCTGTATCTTCTCTGCACACTATACATCTTTTCTTGTTAAATCTGACATTGTTACCACTATCACATAATTGAGAGACACTAAGCAGATTATACTTCAAACCATTAACAAGATAGACATTTTTAATACTATGGCTGGAATCACTTGCAACACTACCAATACCAATGATGTCGCATTTTCCTTTATCACCAAGAGTGATTGTTCCTGTGGATTGCTCCTTTAGATCATGAAAGAGAGAACTCTTCCCACTCATATGCCTCGAGCATCCATTATCAATAATCCATTTGTGTTCTTTCACCTTGGTGATCTCCTGCAAGACAAACATCAACCTTTGTGGCTAGACCAATAAGCAAATTTGGATCCATTGTTGGGATAAACCATATTTGGTAAGATAGTGCCTTTTGGAACCCAAACTTGTGTTATCCGTTCTTTTCTCAAATGAACAGGAAATGTATTGCGAATAATATATGGATCCTTTCTTCTATAGGGGCAGGTCTCTTTTACATGTCCCTTTCTAGCACAATGGTGACATATAGGAGAGGTTCTGCTTCCTTTTGCCTTTACAAAAGTGGTAGTGTGTTGCTTCTTTAAAAACTTTGGATTGTAACCAATACCACTTTTGTTTAGAGAGCTTTGTTGCTCACCCAACATCCTATCGAGAGTACCTTTGGATTTGGTAAAACTTATGAGGGCTGTCTGTTGGTCTTGAATCTTATTATTCAGGGAGATGTTCTCGTTCTCTAAGTCATGATGCTCATTTCTTAGAGAGGAGAGATCTTGCTTGAGTTCAGATTTCTCTGAGTCAAGTGTCTTGACTTTAATATCAAGACCTGAATAAGAAGCTTCAAGACTTTTGACCCTCATAGACAGATCCTCAATAGTTCTTTCCTGGTCCACAGTTCTCTTAATAAGGATGTTAGTTTGGGCAATAAGTTTCTCTTCATTGGTAATCATATTGGAAAGGAATTCCGATAATACCTCTTTTGGACTTGCCATCAGTTCTCTTACAGTAGCTTCAAGCTTTTCATCGTGGGATTCATCTTCTGAGGCCATAAGACAAATGTTGGTCTTCTCATCATCGGAGTCAGAGTCGGAATCGCTCCAAGTTGCCACCATGGCTTTCTTCTTCCATTTGTCACCCTTCTTGGACTGACTCTTTGTCTTTTGAGGGCAGTCCTTCACCAGATGATCTGTTTTACCACATTCAAAACAAGACAAAGGTTTAGTCTTCTTTTCATACTTGTTGTATTGAGGCTTACTTCGAACTTTTGAAGACTCTGATCCATCCTTGTTGTTGAATTGCTTCTTCATTTTGAGAATTCTAGCAAGGCCTCTTGTGATAAGAGCAAAAGGATCATCCTCATCCTCATCCTCATCTTCGGAATCAGATCCATCCTTGGGCTCATCCTTCTTAGACTTGAGTGCCAAGTTCTTAGTGCTAGTTGGAAGTTCTCCATCGTCTTCATTAAGGATCATCTCATGCGTGATCAGCTTCCCAAGAAGGTCATCAAGGGGTAGAGTGGTGAGGTCCTGTGCTTCCTCTATAGCTGTTACTTTCGGACCCCATTTCTCTTTTGGGAGGCACCTCTGTATCTTCCTCACTTTCTCAACGTTGGTAAAGCTCTTGCCGAGAGAGTCAAGGTTGTTGGTGATTTCTGTGAATCGTGTGAACATGGCCTTGATTGACTCATCAGACTTCATCTTGAAGAGCTCATACTTTCTAAGGAAGATGCTGATCTTGGTGTCTTTCACTTGGCTCGTTCCTTCATAGGTGACGACCAATTTGTCCCAAATCTCTTTAGCTGACCTACAAGATGAAATACGGTTAAACTCATCAGTGCTAAGACCACAATAAAGTAAGTTAATAGCCCTGTAGTTTTTGGAGATGGTTTCAAGATCTGCTTGGTTGTATTCAGACCCCTTCTTTGCAACTTTGGTATCGTTTGGTCCCTCTTTCTCTGGAACCTTCGGACCATTCTCTATAATGTTCCAAAGTTCCAGATCTTGATCTATAATGAACATCTTCATCAAAGACCTCCAGTGGACAAAGATGTTTCCTACCAAGAGTGGCGGTCTGCTTGTGGACCTTCCCTGTGCAAATCCTCCGCTTGCTTCACCAGACATGATCGAAAACTCACAAGATTGTTAGATAAAAAACAGTGAGTAAAGCTCTGATACCAATTGAAGGTTCGATAATATAAAACAATGTAATATAGAAATACTCTAGAAGGGGGGTTGAATAGAGTATGCCCGTTTTTCGCAGAAAGTCTCAAGACTTTTGGAGCTCTTATAAAACCCTTTGAGATTAAACCTGAATCAAAAAGTTAGACAATCGAACCAAGTGCATAAATAAGGTAAAGCAATAAGTAAAGGACACGAGTACTTGTTTACGAGGTTCAGCACGAACTTGGCCTACGTCCCCGCCTAGGGTTCTTCCACAACCCTAGGATTCAAAAGGCTTTATTGATTCGCTTAGCTTAGGATCCTAATAGCTCACCGAGAAGCCTCTCTCCTATACAATTGCAATCTAGTCAACTCATGTTCCCTTGGAGTCCTAGACCAATCTAGAAGAGCCCCACCTCTGTCAGCTATCTAGTACAATCCTCTTACTCTCACAAATCAATAGCCTAGTGCAACTTCCCGAGTTACAAACTCTCGAGTAACACTATAAATGAATATATCCTATAAGCTCACAGTGACTCTCAAAGGCTTTGAAATAAACAACAAACTCTTGAGCGCTAGCAGAGAGACACTTGGAAGACAGATCTTGCTTGAATGAATGAAGGCTCGTGTAGCACTGTGTGTTCTATCTTCTTCTTCCTTTCCTTTATAGAAGTAATATGGAGCATGAGGTTCTTTAACACCGGATCTTCAACAACGGCTAGTAAAGATCATGGCGCGCCCGGATCTTCTATTTTAGGAGACTTCGAAGACATGATCTTCTTTGAAATTCAGTTTGGAAATACTCCATTTCCCCGGATCATTAGCACCACATTGCCAAAAATTGCCCACCTTTAGCCTTTTACCAATATATTCCTTATTGAGCTTAAATTGAAGTCCTCTTGATTATTAATGCTTTGTCACATGAATTGATACGTTTGGGATACCCGATCCTTCGCCTGTGGGCTCAAGATCAAGAACCACGCCGTATATTTTCTTCGATCTTGCAATGCTCTTTGATATCTCCTGATTCGGAACAATTTAAACAAGCGATTAGAATTCTGATTTAGCGACAAAGTAATAGCGACAGAAAGAAGGAACGAAGAACAGCGAGGGATTGAGCGCTTCGACGTCGCTGGGTACACAGGCCTCGGCCTCAGGGTGTACGCGGGTGTCCGGATGCGCGCAGGGCACGCTCGCTGGGAGCGGAGGTGATGGCGAGCGAGGAAGCGAAGAAGCGAGGGCGAAGACGCGGGAACGCGCGCTGGGATGCCCGGGCGCCTACGCCTGCGAAGTTGGGCGCCGCGCTCGTTGGAGCGAGTCATGCCGCGGATGTCTCCAAGGCTGGTTCTTCTTCTTGCGACGGTTTCCGGATTAGGGTTAGGGTTTGGTTTAGGGTTTGCCGGTTTAGAACAAGGTGATGGTGATGATTTGTGAAGGCCGAAAATAACATAGAACACAATAGCTTTTGGGATTGATAATCGAGAACCCTTTAATCCATAAAGGGGTTCTCAATTCTAATTCAATCTGATCTTAATAAAAGATGCATAACATGAATTTATAGTAAACTATGAGAGATCTATCCAATCCTTCCTTGCAAGGGAAAGGGGTTTGGATAGATTAATTCTATCTAAAGATAAATGAAATAGCTTTAAGATAAATAATTCCTAAGAAGATAGATATATAATAACTTGGTGGCTAAGTAATATATCTAGAAGAGATATAATTAATTTCCACCTTATTTATCTAATTGCATGAAATAACAACATAATTAATAACTAGATAATTTCGGCCCAAGCATAGGACAACTCGGCCCACTTCTCTCGACAAGGTGTTTGGCCCACTCGGCCGAGTGATCCAAGAACATGTCGAGTATGACTTGGTTCATGGTGGGTGCTGACGAGTCTTCATGAGCTCCGTGTGTGGACGTAAGCTCACTTCCTGTGCTGGTGGTGTAACCTTGAGCCAAGTGATCCAGGGTGGCCTATACCCTTGCTCTAAAGTTCCATGGTGACGGACAAGAAAGGCTTTAGTTGCATTTCGAATCTTCTTGGCCCTTGCACGAGTGACAGGGCCATCAAATGGAACCTTCATGTTGTCCTCAATGTCACTAGGAGTCATCGATATTTGAACGGCATCATTCTCCTCCACTTGACTTCGATTTGTCCTCAAATCGTCGTCAGGGTCATCGTCAGGAACGAACAAGGATAGATCGGCGACGTTGAATGTAGAATGGACGTCGTATTTATCGGCAGGGAGATCTAGCTTGTATGCATTAGGACCCATCTTTCGAACCACTTTGAATGGTCCATCTCCCCTGGGGTCCAGCTTAGATTTCCGTTGTTGGGGAAACCTTTCCTTCCTGAGATGCAGCCAGACCAGATCACCAATGTTGAACTGCACATCCTTGCGATGTTTGTCCTTCGCGGCCTTGTATTGCGCAGTCTTCCTCTCCAGCTGCGCCTTGGTACGCTCATGCAAGCTTTTGATGAAGTCCACTTGCTTAGCTGCATCCATGCTCTCCTTGTCCTTATATGGCCGAGGCATCATGTCCACTGGCGTGAGTGGATTTCGGCCATACACCACTTCGAAGGGGGTCATCTTTGTTGCAGAGTGCCTAGACCTGTTATATGCAAATTCTACAAATGGTAGGCAGTCTTCCCACCTCCGGAGGTTAGTTCGCAGCATCACTCTAAGGAGAGCCCCAAGAGTTCTATTTGTGACCTCAGTTTGGCCATCAGTTTGTGGGTGACAAGAAGTAGAAAATAGTAATTTTGTACCCAATTTAGACCATAGAGTTTTCCAAAAAGAGCTTAAGAATTTAGGATCTTGGTCAGAAACTATAGATAATGGCAATCCATGTAAGCGAACAACATCTTTGAAGAATAACAAAGCAACATGAATAGCATCATCAGTTTTATGACATGGAATAAAATGAGCCATTTTGAAAAATCGGTCCACAACAACAAATATGGAATCATGACCCTTAGAAGTTCTAGGCAATCCTACAATAAAATCCATAGAAACATCTTCCCAGGGTGCATTAGCAATAGGCAAAGGTTGGTATAGACCATTAGCATTGGATTTCGATTTGGCTTTAGCACATGTAACACAACGTTTGACAAATCTAAGCACATAATTAGACATTTTAGGCCAAAAGTAGTGTTCCTTTAGTCCAGCTAAGGTTTTTTCGAAACCCCCATGTCCCCTAGATTCATGAATTTCTTGGGTTAACAATCGGCGAATAGAAGAAGATGGGATACAAAGTTTGCCCATCTTAAACAAATACCCATTATCAATAAAATATGAATCAACTTCACCTTTGGACACACATTGAGCATATATAGTTCTAAAGAAACCATCAGAAGCCTACAGTTCCTTTATCAAAGCAAAACCCAAAGCATGTGCATCCATATGGTTTAAGAGGACATACCTGCGTGATAGCGCGTCAGCTACCACATTATCCTTTCCCTTCTTGTGGTGGACCACATAGGAAAAGGTCTCTATAAACTCCACCCATCGAACAAGTCGCCTGCTGAGCACTGCTTGTCCTTTGAGGTACTTTAGAGCTTCATGATCCGAATGAATCACAAACTCCTTAGGCCAAAGATAATGTTGCCAAGTCTGTAAGCAGCGAACCAGTGCAAATAGCTCCTTGTCGTAGGTAGAATAGTTGAGCTCAGCGGTGCCCAACTTTTCGCTGAAGTAGGCGATGGGACGCTTGTTCTGCAGCAGGACCCCTCCAATGCCAGTGCCAGAAGCGTCACACTCGAGCTCAAAAGGTTGAGCAAAGTCAGGTAACTGCAGCACTGGGGCGTGTGTCAGGCGGTCCTTCAGGGCGTCGAAAGCCTTTTGATGTGAGTCAGACCAGCGAAATGTCACATCTTTCTTTGTCAGCTCATGTAAGGGGGCGGCAATCAGGCTGAAATCCTTGACAAAACGTCGATAGAAGCCAGCAAGGCCCAAAAATGAGCGGACATGGGTGGGTGTAGTCGGCCTAGCCCATTCCTCAATAGCACGAATCTTCTCCTCATCCACCTTTAATCCAGATGCAGTCACTACAAAACCAAGAAAAATGGTAGACTCGGATGCAAAAGAACACTTCTTTAAATTGGCATATAATTTCTCTTTCCTTAGACAATCAAAAACCAATTTTAAGTGACTTAAATGATCATGCATATTCTTACTGTAGATTAAGATATCGTCAAAATAGACAACGACAAATTTACCTACGTGTCTTCTAAGCACATGGTTCATAAGCCTCATAAATGTAGAAGGTGCATTAGTTAATCCAAAAGGCATTACTAACCATTCATATAAACCATACTTAGTTTTAAAAGCCGTTTTCCATTCATCACCCTGTTTCATCCTAATTTGATGATATCCACTTCTAAGGTCAATTTTAGAAAAAATAGAAGCACCATGAAGTTCATCAAGCATATCATCTAAACGAGGAATAGGGTGGCGATACTTAACCATTATTTGGTTGATCGCGCGGCAATCAACACACATGCACTAGGAGCCATCCTTCTTTGGAACCAAAATGACCGGCACGGCACAGGGAGAGAGGCTTTCTCGCACAAAGCCCCTGTCCATCAATTCTGTGACTTGTCGTTGCAGCTCCTTTGTTTCCTCAGGGCTAGCTCTATAAGCGGCGCGATTAGGCAAGGCTGCTCCAGGCACAAAGTCAATCTGATGCTCAATACCTCTAATAGGAGGCAAGCCTTGGGGTAGTTCAGCTGGAAGCACATCCAAATAGTCCTGCAGAAGAGCAGCAATAGGTGCAGGAATATGACTTAATTCAACATTAATTAATACCTGTTTCATGACCAGAAGAATATGAGGTCGATGAGCGTTCCAGGTGATGTTCCCTTGCTGAGGGTGAGAGACCAAAGATCGACGTCCACAGAGCCTTTAAGTGATGCAGAAGAGGGCTTAGGTGGCGTCGAATGGGGAGGAGAAGGCGGCAAGGGGGCTGCAGGGGCGGCTGCGGGGGCTCCTTTATTGCATTTATTTATCATTAAGCTTTTAGATATAGATTTAGATAAAGATAGATATATTATATCCTTGAATAGAAAGGAATCTATATTATAATACTAAAGGAGAAGTCGCCTACGATATGTGGCGGCTTCTCCTTTAAAGTAGGGTTTTTTAATATATTTTTTTTTGGATTTGTTAATTAAATAATTGCATATTTAAGTAATTAAAGTATTTATTAATTAAAGTATAGAATTTGTCAATAGGATTTTGCCGAATCTCTGGTGGTTATGATTTTGGATCAGGTCAAGTGGTTAATTAATTAATTAATTTTCCGATCGGTTACGATTGGATCACGTTGTTACGATTTCATTTCATTTTCATATATATACTGAGACTACGTAATTGATTGCAAATGAATTTAGCCGGTAGTAATTGATTCTCTAATTGAAAGATGTAGAGGAAGGTAAGGTTGACGTAGACGTAGATTTTATTTTCAACCGAGCTAAATATTAAAGGTAGTAGTAATAGGAAGCATCGAAAAAAATGTACGTTAAATATTATTTTAGTTTATGCGCTTGTGAGATCCATTTCGGTTTGATTGAGTTAAATCAATTGATGATGGAGTTGTTTAATCATGTATGTGCACATTAGTTTAGTTTATTTGTTTGTGCGGATTAGTTTAGATCGTTATGGAATTCATTAATTAATTCATTATAAATCAAATTACTTATTTAAATATGTAATTAATTAATTCATTCATTTTTCTCTAAATCTTAACCGATTGATTTTCTTTTTAAAATTATTTTTATTAATTTCATTAAAATTATTTTGAATCGGATAGTATTACAATTTTGAATTTGAATAACAATTCAGATAAACTTAACTAACTAACAAAATCTAATTTTGGTTTTCTTTTTATTATTTATTATAAATCAAATTACTTATTTAAATATGTAATTAATTCATCCATTCATTTTCCCCTAAATCTTAACCAATTGATTTTATTTTCAAATTTCTTTTTATTAATTTCATTAAAATTATTTTGAATTGGGTATTATTGCAATTTTGAATTTGAATAACAATTCGGATAAACTTAAATAAATTAAAAAATCAAATTGGTTTTCATTTTATTATTTATTATAAATAAAATTACTTATTTAAATACTCCGTACATAATTAATTAATTCATTCATTTTTTCCCTAAATCTTAAGCGATTGATTTTCTTTTTAAATTTCTTTTTATTAATTTCATTAAAATTATTTTGAATTTGATATTGTTGCAATTTTGAATTTGAATAACAATTTGGATAAACTTAAATAACTTAAAAAATCTAATTTGTTTTCTTTTTATTATTTATTATAAATCAAATTACTTATTTAAATACGTAATTAATTCATTCATTCATTTTTCCCTAAATCTTAACCGATTGATTTTATTTTTAAATTTATTTTTATTAATTTTGTTAAAATTATTTTGGATTGGATATTATTGCAATTTTGAATTTGAATAACAATTCGGATAAACTTAAATAACTAACAAAATCTATATTGGATCTTTTCAACAAGATTGATATACAAAAATACCCTTGTGTTATCAATTCTATAAATTCTATCATATCTCCATCAATGTGTCTTCCTCACTATAAGTTTTTATTGAACATTCTAATTTATTTTAAATTTCTTGCAATCTTGTCATCGATCTAATTTTTAGCATTTTATCTTTCTACTTTGTTTGTTTGTTTGTTTATAATTTATTCAAATGGACTCTTAATTAGTACATGTGCATGCAATTGTTTGTTTATAGGATAGTGTAAAAGTAAAACTTTGAGAATCGACTTGATTTAGTTCAATTTGTGTTTTTCTACCCCCACTCAATAACGTTATAGTTTTCGAGGTGAGTAATGTACAAATTTCTATTCTATAATTATAATTTACAAATTCAACTATTAATGTCTTTCTATAACCTTTTGACTTAATGTGGAGGGTTTCATTTCTCTATTGGGATAAAAAAAATTCTCTATATTTTCAAAATCTTATTTCTTTTTCATTAAAATAAATATTTACGCGAGTTAAAGATGTTATAGGTAATCCAATTCGACCAGTTATCGATTCTCTTGCACTCACATTTATCTAAAAATTAAGATCTATATGTTTGTAGTTTGTCGTCGTTGATGTGAATTCCCATCTCTTCCTTTATTATGTTTGATTTGAAATACATGCAATTGCTAATGAAATCTCTTTTAATATATGTGTGTGTGTGCGCGCACGGTAAAAACAAATCTCAAGTATACCTAACAAATCACAATAAACAAATTTACTAAACAATTTCCAAATATAAATAATACATGTTCATTTACATTGTTCCACAATATAATTGATGACAGATGCATTCAAAGATGACAAATGCATTCGAAGAGAAGAAGAATAAATTAAAGAAAAAAAAAATTCAACTCTAAATAATAGACATTTCATATATAATTTAATATTATTTTTACATACATGCATTTGGGTACAAATATTAATCAACAATGGGATAAAATTTTATCTTTAATTTCAAATTTTCAAAGTTTTTTTACTGTTAACTATATAATAATTAACAATGTTTAGATGTGAATAGTGGTACTTAGAGTTTAGAGTTTATTTAGAAAAAAAATTATACATTTTCTAATATTAAACATATTAATTTAAAAAAAAGACCCGCACAAAAGTGCGGGTACTAAACTAGTAGAAGGCTATAAATAAAGCCTTAGGGGCTGGTTTTTCATAATTCAATTTCAGAGAGAGCGAAGTAGTAGTAGTAGAGAGAGAGAGAGAGTTTGTGGCAAGCAAGGTGGAAAGGCGAAAGCGGATTTGTCTTGTTTGGTTGTAAGCTTTCTTTATTTAATTCAATGCAAGTTAGTTTCTTTTGTTATTTAATGTCTTTCTTGATGATGAAGAGCGAGTAGTCCACCCACTTCTGGGGCTGGGGTGAGCCCAACGGTGGCCATGTGAGGTGATGCGGTAAAGGTACAATCTTGTTATGCAATTCATCTTCTATCCCTATGAGCATGATTCTTTTGCGAGAGTTGAAGGTGATCCGTGTTTGTATTATTGAAGCGAAAGTGATCTTAATGCAACTTGGGTTAATTATGTGAAAAGGGTTAGTAACAATTAGGGTTTATGCGAAAGCCTCTATATGCCTATTTGTTAATAACGAAAGTTATTTTGATGGAAATCATGATCTTTTATGCCTTTACGTGTTACTTTGCATGGTTATCGTTGTGGCATTGATACCCTGGCTTTGGAAGTTCTTCATATATTGATTTATTTCTGTCGAAATCTGAGTTCTGTGTTCGAAATCTGCAATTTACAGTTTCTGTGTGTTTAGTCGATCTAGAGCAGTTTTGGTCGAGATCGAGTTGGCTGTTGTCGATCTCGAGTAGGGCTTTGTCTAGATCGAGTTGTGATTCTGAGTTTTTGCTTCTGTCGTCGATTATGAAGTTTCTATTTTTGCTGTTTTTTGTCGATCTCGAGTATCTGTCGTCGAGATCGAGTAGTTCTGTGTTTGCTTTTATTTCTGCTTTCGTTTGTTATTTCTGTCTTTGTTTCTTTGTTTCTGTCTTCTGTTTGCTTTTTCTGTGAGATTCACAACTGCCTAGGATCCGCTGACACGCTTCCTCGTGAATTCGATCCTGACTTTCTCTTACTACATTGGAGGGAGTCTTGTAATCATTTGCAAGGGACGGAATCTGGTTTGCTTTGATTTATTTATATTTTATTGCAAGTCTCAATTTCCTCCTTACAACACACACCACTACTGAGTGCCCACACATAGAGCAAGTCAGGATGGCAGAACACCATGAAGAGGTAGCTTACGCAGGGGGTCCCAATCGCTATATGGGGGACCAAAGGTTTCAGCAACCACAATGGAACCCCTAGGAACCCCCTGCCATACAGAGCTCCAGGACGTCCAGAAAGGGACCAGCGGAAGAATGCCCTACAACTTATCCTTGACGAAATGCGCCGGAATCAGGGCACCATCAACAATCAATTCCAGAACATCAATACAAAACTTGGAGAAATCGATGTCTGGAGGAAATCAATTGATACACAGATTGGCCAGCTGGCAGCAGGCATCCCCGGACAGTCAGGTACGCTCCCTGGATCTTCAGAACCAAATCCTAAGGGGAAGACCGGACACGTCTCAGCCGTAAAGCTCAGGAGTGGACACGAACTGCACGAAACAGAGACCGGAAAAGCAAAAGACGACACTGCAGAGGAGGTCGATATCGACCAACACCTAGTTGATATTGACCACCCCCAGGTCGATATCGACCCATCTGCACCAGCAAACCCGAAACCGACTTCAACAGTCGATTTCGACCAACTACCGGTCGATATCGACCATATTACAGTCGATATCGAGTCCCCTCCAGTCGATATTGACTCATCTGCAGCACCTCCGACATCTGTTCTGGCTCCGAACCAGAAAAAAGAAGCTGCCTTTCCCCACAAAATCTCCAAAGGATCCAGGAGAGAAGAAATTCCAACGCTTCATCAAGATGCTTCAGAAGCTCAATGTCACCATACCTTTCATAGAAGCTCTTAATGAAATGCCATCATATGTCAAGTTCCTCAAGGAGATCCTAAGCAAAAAGCGGTTAATGGCAGAGATCGCAGAGGAGTGCAGCCATATGGACATACTTGAGAAAAGATCAGATCAGGTAAGTTCGCTATAACCATAGGATTTGGTCAATATAAATTTAATGCTTTATCTGATCTTGGAGCTAGTGTAAGTATAATGCCTTTATCAATATGGTCCAAGATTAAGAAAGGTGCCCTAGAGCCTGTGGATGCTAAGCTTTATATGGCAAACAACACAGTGGTCATCCCAACATGCATGGTGGACAATGTGCCAGTGCAAGTAGGTAAGTTCTTCGTCCCTGCTGATTCCCTAGTTATTGATATGGCGGAAGACCCTGCTTGTCCAATTATTCTAGGAAGACCCTTCTTGGCGACAGTGGATGCCAACATAAGCGTAAGAAAGGGAGTGCTCACTTGCAACATCAGCGATGAGGTAATTGAGTATTCCTTTAATAAAACTGAAAGGCATACAGGTCCTATGGAGGAGGTAAAGTCTATATCAGCTGGTTACATTACTTGCGGGGAGCCTAAGGTAAGAAATATGACTCCCGGAGAGCTAGAAAAGAGGGATATGGAAGCCCAGGTGGAGAAGATCATGGTCATCCTGAACGAAGAAGCTGAGAATCCACTCGACGTAGATCCAGGTACGTCGATTTGGACTAACTATTTTTCGGATGCTTTTCCAAGTCTTCAGTATGGGGTCAATATCGACCCGGAGAAGTCGACAGAGCCACAAAGGCACTCAATAGCGACTACCACAGGTCAATATCAACCTCCCTATGCCGAGACAACCTCACTAGATATCGAGCAGAGGAATGTCGAGGAAAACGACTCGATATCGACTTGCCCAGGTCGATATCGACCAACCTTTGCCGAGTCGATTCCTCCTGTTGAGCATAAGCCAGCCAATATTGAGCCAGTCAACTCAACATCGAGTGACCTTACTCAATATCGACTTGACAAAATCGATCCATCTCCCTCCATATCGACTGAGAGTCCACCTGAAGAGCAACACAACTCGATATCGAGTAGTCTTACTCGAAATCGACCAGACCCTCAGGAGCTTCCGACATCCGATTCTATAAAGGTAAACCAAGGTATGGATCTTTCCTCTCCTATTTCAATTAAAGATCTATCTATACATGGGAGAGGTTTGCCTTGGTATGTGCGATTGTGCAGGATTTCCAATGATGAGCCTAAGGAGTATGAAGTTTGAGACAAGCTCTATGTTTCCAAATCAAAGGATTATTGGTTTCCTAACAAATTCAACAAGAAGAAGATGGGGCCTTTCACGGTGAACAAGATCCATTCAGGAGGATTGCAGCTGATGGACAAGAATGGAGTCTTATTTGAAGCCCAAGCTACATGGGCCCTGCAAATGCCACCTTGAGCTTAAGGGAGAAAGTCGGCCTAGCGACTATAAAATCTAGAGCTTGTAAATAGGCATTTATTTTTGGACTTTTGGACATTGTTGCTTTTGTTTATTTTTGGTTTTTGAACTTTTAGTTTTTCTATTGTGGGTATTTCTCTTCTACATTTTACAGGTCCATGGGGATAGAAACAAGAAGCTAAAATCGGGACAGGGCCTTACAGCATAAGCACTCGATTCTTGACATCCTGCACATCTGTCTAGTGAGTTTCTTTCTTTACTCCTATTTTTTTATACAGTGAGGACACTGTAATGTTTAAGTATGGGGAGGGGAAGGGCTACTTTGTGCATATTTGACATTATGTGTGCATGTTTAAAGTTTATTTCTCGAATTTCTTATACATGGCTATTTTGGAATTCATTATTAATTTATGTGCTTATATGCATGATTTCCAAAATTTAGAAAAATGACCCCCATTGAAAATTTTGATAAATGTTATGGAAGCTTTATTGAACTCGACGATCCAAAATTGGATTAATTAGAGATATAGCATGAAATTGCCTAGTAAAGGGAAGTCACAATGAAGCGCATTATTTCTTGAAAACCATGAAAGGAGGTAAAATTTTATGTTGCTTTTGACATATTGCATGATAAGAGGATGGAGGACTTTATATCTCCATATAATGCTCATATGTTTATATTCCTAGCCTTACCTATGTTTATATGCATCACAAAAGCCATATTATGCCTTATTTCATATTTTGCTCCACATGTTCCAAATATTACCCATTCTTTACCTTATTTCCTATCCGGGGACTATGTTGAGAATGATGTCACATTATGGAGATTATTATATGGTTGTTGTGTTGTTATTATCATATTTGGAGTTTGGCAGGAATGTTTGAAATATATGGAAAATTGAATAAGTGAAAGAAAATCCAATCACCTCAGGAGATAAAGGTAGATTGACCCTGCTCGCTAAGATAATAGTTTGGCGAGATGGGACACACAAGTGAGGAGTCCAAGGCACTAAGTATCCGGGGTCATTCATGACACCCATGTTTGCGACTCGCGAGAAGGCAGTGCTGAGGTTAGAGAGGTAAAAGCATTATTATTAATAAAAGCATTATGGAAGGTGATGAATCTTATGAAGAAGGAATGTGGAGAATTCAAGTTTGGAAAATACTCCATTTCCCCGGATTATTAGCACCACATTGCCAAAAGTTGCCCACCTTTAGCCTTTTTCCAATCTACTCCTTATTGAGCTTAATTAAATTCCTCTTGATTATTAATGCTTTCTCGCATATGGATTGCTTTTTATTTGCACATGCATGGATTTGTGACATTAATACCTTTTCGAGGATGGTAATTGATTGCAGGGACATATGACAATGAATCTAAGATGTTGAGAGTTTTGATTTCTTCCCCTGAATGACGATTAAAAGTATTGCTTGAGGACAAGCAAGCTTAAGTATGGGGTATTTGTTGTGAGCCTATTTCGCCATGTTTTATAATTACTTTTATATCGATTTCTACATGCATTTCATGCATTTGGGTTAGATTAATACAGAATCTATGTAGTTTACACTTATTTTCCAAATTATGGAGTCTACACGAGTTTTTGTTATATTTCGCAGAAATCGGACGCACTTTGAAGCTTAAAGGAAAGTCATGAAGAAGCTAAGGATGGTGTAGCCGGAGAAAAGCCCGTTTTTCACCATTCATCATTTCGAATCAAGTTTTGAAGTCTTCATGAGAGTTGTAGCCCTCGAAAAGAGCTTTCCAACGCATGCACATATGCGTCAATCCAACGAACGAGAACTCAGGAAAGTGCGTTTCAAGAACAGAGAAGGATGTTGAGAAGACTGGTCGATATCGACCAAGCACACTCAATATCGACCAGATTTAGGTCGAAATTCTCCAAATCGACCCAGAGTTGGCCATAATCGACAAGGCTGAAGAACAGTGGTCGATATCGACTTAACCAAGTCGATATCGAGTGCCCCATATCGAGTCAACACCCCATAATCGAGTCAAGAAGTTGAGCAAAGAAAGGATCAAGTCGATATCGAGTACCCTAACTCGATATCAAGTAACACCCAACTCGATTTTGATCCGAGAGCCGATATTGAGTGTCTGAAGCTGAAGACGGAAAATGTCAGGTCGATATCGAGTCATGCTAGTCGATATCGACTGGACCCACTGAGGCGGATTCCGAGCTTAACCGACTTCTTGTTAAGTTTCTATCCCGAATCCGATGGAGATATTTTCGAGAGCAAATTCTATCAAGATCTATCAAGTCCAAGGAGGATTTATCCACAATTAGATATAGTTCTAGTTGATTGATTTATTTATTTCCATGTTTTATCTTTATGTTATAAGATAGATAGAATTAGATATAGATATAGTTTTCTTTCCTTAATTAGCGGGGAATGAAGGCTATAAATAAAGCCTTAGGGGATGAGTTTTATTCATTCAATTTCAGAGAGAACACAAGTAGAGAGAAAAGGAGAAGAGGTTGTAAGCTTTGGTTGAGTTTAATGCAAGTTGTTTCTTTTCCATCAATGATGTCTGCGATTGCGATGAAGAGCGAGTAGTCCACCCACTTCTATGGTCGGGGTGAGCCCGACGGTAGCCATGTAAGGTGATGTGGTAAAGGTACGATCTTTTTATGCAATTCGTCTTCTATCCCTGAAATCATGATTCTTTTGCGCAAGTTGAAGGTGATCCTTGTTTGTGTTATTGAAGCGAAAGTGATCTTAATACAACTTGGATTAATTATGTGAAAAGGGTTAGTAACAATTAGGGTTTATGCGAAAGCCTCTATATTCCTATTTGTTAATAACGAAATCTATTTGATGAAAAGCACGATTTTTATGCCTTTATGTGTTATTTTGCATGGCTATCGTTGTGGTGTTGAATCCCCGATCTTGGAAGTATTTTAGTTCATTGATTTATTTCACAAAGTTCCGAGTTTTCAAGTTTCTACAGTCAATACTGAGTTGTCTTCTGTCGATTTTTTAGTCAATATCGAGTTGCTTTAGTCGATATCGACCAAGGTTCTGCACTTGTGTTCTGTTTCTGTTTTGGGTCAATATTGAGTCACTTTGGTCGATTTTTCTACTCAATATCGAGTAACATCACTCCATTTCGACCAAGTTTGTTGTCTTTGCTTTCTTTTCTGCTTTTCTCTGTTGTTTCTGTCTGTCTATATGATTTTCTGTCTGTGATGTTTGCCGCTACCTGAGATCCGCTGACGTGCTTCCTCGAGGATCGATCCTGACTTCCCGCTGCTACATCAGGAGGAGGTCTTGTAATTATTTGCGTGGGCCTAAATCTGGTTTGATCTATTTCATTATATTTTAAACACGATTTTCTCCTAAAATAGTGACCCACATCCAACAAACTGAGCCCCTTCCTTCCTTCGACAAATCCAAGTCACAGCTTTGGCTCGAAGAAACCCGAATCAACAAACTTGCCGCCACATCTGCCGCCAAACAGGCCATGGTCTCTCTACCGGCGGACACGCCCTCCGAGTCCGACAAGCCTGCAAGCAACGCCAGCAACTCTCCTCACTCATCTACCAATCGAGGTCGAGGACGCGGAAAGGGCAGGGGACGTGGGCGCAGAGGTCGTGGCCGTGGATCCCCAAATCAGTAGTCGGGGCCTACAAGCTTTGTGTTTCGGCCTCCCTACGGGTGGATTCCATCTTTCTCCTCACTGCCGCCTCCTCCTCAGAATAGGAATCCCTCAGGTCTGTGCCGCCGACTCCATATCCCTCAAGTGGAAGATATGATCAAGGACTTTTGGGCCCAAATCCACGAAGCTCGCATAATCAGGCCCATTATAGTCAATCAACCGGATACCCAACTTACACTGATGTGGATCAAGCTTTTTCCACAATGACCCTCAACCCACCAGACAATCAGTGGTACATGGACACCGGGGCCACTGCTCACATGACCAACGGATCAGGTAACCTCTTTTCCATTTCTAATAAAGGTACTTATAATTCCGTTATTGTTGGAAACGGTATGAAAATTCTATCCACTGATATAGGAAACACTATCATACCCACAAAAAATCGACCCTTGCACCTATCCGATGTCCTCATCACACCAGCAATAGTTAAAAACCTTGTCTCTGTTCGACGTTTTGCCATCGATAACTGGGCCTCTGTTAACTTTGACCCATTTGGTTTCTCTGTGAAGGATATGACTACGGGGGTTACCCGTCTGAGACGCAATAGTTTAGGAGAACTCTATCCAATCACTTCCACATCATCCATCGGTCCGTCGTCCTCACCTCGCACTCCACCTCACGCTCTTTCTGGTGTGTCGTCCGGTCTTTGGCATGCCCGTCTTGGTCACCCGGGAAAGCCTGCTCTGGATCATCTTCAAAAACATTGTCAGTTTACTTTTAATAGGGAGAATGATCTTCCCATTTGTCACGCTTGTCAATTAGGAAAACATCATTGGCTTCCTTTTGATAAGTCGTCTACCACTACTCATGCACCATCTGATACCATGTGAGATTAGGATAAATTCCCCTTGCCTTCCTCATTTCATTGATTGTCAATATATAGGAGATTACATGTGTGAACACAATATTACAATTATAGACAGTATAATTTAATATGGACAGTTTAGGATAATTGCATTCTATCAAGGATCAGGGTGCTTCATGTTCCCTCCTCTTTCTAGTATGTCGATATTTTCACCAAGGGATTACCACGACAGTTATTTTTAGACTTTCGATCCAGTCTCACTGTTCAACTTCCTCCAGTTTCGACTGCGAGGGTTTGATAGAATGCAATTATCCTAAACTGTCCATATTACATTATACTGTCTATAATTGTAATGTTGTGTTCACACATGTAATCTTCTATATATTGGCAATCAATGAAATAAGGAAGGCAATGGGAATTTATCCTAATCTCACACTAAATTCTAATGATGTTTTGTTTATTAAGAATCCTAGGGAGAAAGCTTTGTCCACTGCAAATGAGACTTGAGAGTATGGACTTGTTTTGCTCATAGCACTCTGAGCTTTCGATGGGGAATTGGGGTGACCAGGTGACCCAGAAGACATGGGTGACATCCGATAAGGAGGAGAGCTTGTTTCAGATCTCCAATATCTCTTTTAGGTATCAGGTTTCTTACACAACTGAAGAGTAAATGTCGCAGTGAGGGTGCCTTGCTCTATCACGTGTTCAAACAGCATCAGGAAGACACGGCAAAGCTCTCCCAAAACCAGGAGGAGGACGCTCACTTCCATTTGAATCTTCATTTTTTCTGTCAATTTGACACACAACAAATGCCACCCTCTTCCTCGTGATCGATCAAGTTGATGAATAGGTGAGCGTTGTTTCATAGTTGATGACTTGATGATGATGCAGAGTTGGGTCATGTTCAGAATATGCACTAATGAAGACATGATTGGGGCCTAGTTCCAGTTCCAACTCAACAACTTAGGATGATCAAGACGCTGCGGATTTGGCATAGATAGGTGCAAATCGACAAGTTTTGGCTCCTGTTCTATTGAAGCGCACGCCTTTCAGCGTGTAGATTGTCTTTTATTCGTAGCTTCTTAATCCGATCCATCGTCGACT